>OU860791.1:11933643-14333643 GCA_917862395.2 Heliconius sara
AAATATCAACCATCTACAATATCAATCGATCGAGCTTTTCCAAACTCATAGGCACTGGGAGTAATAGAGTATAAAAAAAATAATAATATAAGAGTCCCTTTAGATTCCTCGCCCGTCTCATCTTTATCGGGATTCGCACAATTTCCTGTCGCAGGCGGTGATCTGAGTAGTTCGTCGCTAAAACTTTTGAACCGAAAGTAACCGACCAATATATTCATGAGGTCATGACGCGAAATGAGGATTTATTGTCACTTAATTTCGCGAGGGTCTTCATTTACTTTTGCGTGTACTTTAAAGACACGGATTAAATCTGAGGTCTTTTTCTTTTCATATTTTATGTATAAATGTTTTTTTTTACAGTTTCACGCTGTATCCCGCACACGTTGCAATGTAGCCATGCCATGATTGTGAATCTCAAAGCAAAGAAGGAAAAAAAACAAAAAAAAATAATTATGGTTTGTTTCAGAATGTATATATGGCTAGCTTGTAGATTATCTCGGTTTTTGCTTTATTATATTTAAATTATTTCGATTTTACCGCTCTGGTAGAGAAAGCGTGGGCTTGAGTTCCATTTCTCAACATGCAATCAATTAAAAATTTAGACGGAAAGTAGACAACCGAGTGTCTTAACACTTCCTCTGCTTATTTGGCTATACGGGAAAAAGTGTGTTTTCATCTTGACGCTGTATCCCGCACATACTTTCGTGAACAGAGAGAACTTGAGAACCTTATTTAAAGAAACTTCTTTCCCATTAAGACATTTTAGAGAACGCCGCGCCGTGCCTCTAAAAAAGCGAGTAAATAAAAATATTAAATATTTCATTTCCCCGAGTGCGAATTGAACCCACAACCAATCACGCTTACTGTCGCAATTACGTCTAAAATTCAAATTCAAATTATTTTTTATTCAAATAGACTTTTACACAAGTTAGGTTAGGTTAGGTTTTTTACACAAGTCGTCACCGCTTTGGAAGGCAGTTCTGCTGAGAAGAGTTGGCAAGAAACTCAACCAACAATCCTATTCAAATAATACGGTGAAGCTGTTTTTTAGAGTTAGAAGCTAGATATATAACAAGGAATATACAACCTGATACAAGCTTAATCAAATTGGAACTGGCGAGGATCGTAACGATAAAACGAATTTCCTCTGAAATAGGATACCTACAACTCGAAACCGGTTATTGCTATTTCTCAATGATTCCATGTCGAATGACTATCTTCCATATTTGGAAGGCACTCCGTAATTTCAATAACAATGTCTCAAAAATCATATTTTTTGTAGACTAAAACTTTTATAAATTGTTTGCTTAATTTTTCTATAGGTCTTATTTATTCTGCACATAGAACAGTAAGCAGAGGGAATCCGTTAACCTAGTGTTTAGACATTCGGCTCTCCTTTCTGCGGAATTCCTGAGGGAATCCTGAGGTTATTCCAAAGGGATTGCAAGTTGGGTGGCGGACGCCAACGCCACGCTTTAAGTCGTCACCAGAGCGAGGAACCAGTAAATGTATTGATTTTGTTAATCTTTATATTTTCACGGATTAATTGCAAAATAGTGACTATTCATTGGGCGCTCCTATATAAATAGTTTGCTGTCTACTTAAATAAGGAAAGAACTATTAATTATTGTTTTTTATTTTATATGAAATAAATGTCAACGTCGCTTAAAATCAAAATGAAGGTAGAAATAGTGTAGCGTTTGATGTACCGTTAGAGAACGGTCAGAGAGCTGACTACTCCACTAGGGATACAATGTGAAGCTGAGGTGAGTTTAATGTAGAAATACAAGGATTCTATTATAAAAATGGACGCAAGACATTCTTTCTAGGAATGTTCTTAGGGCAGAAATATTTTTTTAACATTATTTAAATCACTTTGCAAGGGTAAAATGTGATAAAAAACACATACCTATACAACTTTAACAAAAACAACTTCATTCCTCTCAACACCATGAAACGTGTCCCGAATACTAATCTAATGTAAACTTGTCAACTGTAATTTTCGATCGATTAAAAGTTCGTTTTTTTTTTGAGATTTTACAAGTATTTTGGTGGTGTTCCAATAGCCATTGAATTCACCAACTTTTTCATTTACGCTCTCGGACGCCAACTGAATAATATATGAGGGCGAGCTCTGGAATCCTTTCAGCTTCAAGGAATTTTAAGCTTTCTAACTGAATTAATGACGTCTTACTTGGAAAAATTCTAAGTAAAGCCATATAATAATAGGATTCTTATATTTAAAAGATGAGATGGATATGTATATAGATTTAGTCGAGAGAAAATATTTTTATTCGACATTTGAAAGGCTTCGCGTTCTTACGTTACGAAAGTCATGGTTCTGTTTTAATGTTCGTGCTATTTCAAGCCGCAACCTAAGTTAAAGTTGGTGTTTCGCTTTAACTAAGATATACTAGTCCAAAGTAAATGTTTATATATATTTTCTTAACATTCACGCTGTATCCCGCACGTAGATTGTATGTAGAGAAAACCTGAAAACCTAATGCTAAAAATACTCCGTTCTCATTTAGACTCATCCGTTTCCCACATTTCAGCTGTTTTCAAATTTCGGCGAATATTTGACGCATTGCGTGTTGAGGCGGAACTCAACGCCGCACAAATTTGATGACAAGACTGCAATTTTTAGTACATTATTGTTAATTCTTTATAGACTATAATTGTCTTTTAACAATACTATACAGAAAATACTTTCAAGACACTCGATTTCCACCAAAACTAAAGGTATTAAGTGTTAGGTTATTACCGTTAGGCGTTATTTAACAAGAGTTATTTTAAATTGTATGTCGTAGGACACTGTTAACTTGATGTTTATAGAATCAATGCCTAATTGAGGAAATGAAATATTTTCATCACTCCACCCTGGTAAGACAAAGTGTGCGTTGAGTTCCGCTTCTCCACATGACCTCTCAAATTCTAAACTAAAGCGTGGAATGAAGTCTATTCGAATAACGATTAAAAATTAAATTAGATATGTAACAAAAACTTTTTTTTTCCTCGCTCTAGCAATTAAACAAAAATTTTAAAAATTCGGCGGAGTATTTTAACGGTTTTCTATGTGCGCTCTAGAATATCAGATTCACGCTGTATTCCGCTTATAATTTAGATATAAAAAACGTGGAGCTGAAAAGTAAAAAATAAGACCTGGTAAAAATAAAAACATATATCTCATATAAATATGCAACTAATTTTTATGTCCAATCCTCCTGCATTAGAAAATTCAGACATATTATATTGGAGAGAATTAATACAATTCTAAATGTGGAACCCACTTTGTTTCACGACGATATCCCCCTTCCTCCCATGAATAAGTGAACACTGCCTATATTTTAACGACTTAAACAGTGAATTTGAAAATAAGAGCTATATGCATAATTTATCGTACTGTGACCCAAAGCGATTCGAGGTTTCTTTTTAAAACGTGATATTGAAACATTCGGGATAATGTGAAATTTTCGAATTTTGTACTTTTGAATTTTTAATTCTATAAACGTTTTTAGTTATAACGATTTTATAGAAATTATAATGTGGTTATAGATACAGTAGATCATTTTTTAAAGTTCATGCTGTAATCTGAATAAAACATTTCTGCGTTCTGGTGTGGAGGCAAAGCGCGACGTAGAGTGTAGCAACTCAACGAGAAATGCCTCCAGAATTTGGCGGAAAATGGGGAACAGAGTGTCTTAACCCTAGGTTCTCTCTGCCTTCCCTGCGGTGTGCGGAATACAGCGTAAAGCTGATTTTGATATTATATGGTATTTTAAATATTTTTCCATTTTTAATACCTTGAGGCTTATATAAACAAAAAAAATATTCATTTGGACGTCTCTTCATCTGAAATAATAGACGATAGTGTAGTATAGAGGTTTTGTTGGAAGTAATTAAAATGAATAATACATTTTGCTAGAATTTACATAGGCAGAGTTCGTGTGAATTTTTGATGTTACGACGTATCTATTGAGAGGTAACCCTAACCAGAGGTAGTAGGTTCATTATGTTTAAATATATTATATATAGATGTATACTTTTAGTTTCCATCAATAAGTAGTTGGGTGGAAAGAGAGTTGGTATCGAACTCGCTCAGTTCTAGGGAGCGAAGCGAAGTAATTACAATAACCAACTCTTTGTTTGTGGAAATGTTAATAGATTTTACTTAAAAGGGGCCCATGCCGCCTAAGCATGATCACTTCATTTCTCTTTCGCGGTGAAGATCAGGCTTTTCTGTAAATATGGTGGATTTCGGATCGAACCCACAACCACCATACAGCTAGAGACATTGCGACACGATGACTCCAATTTTGATACGCTCCAAGTTATAAACCCTGATATAAACAATTGATTAGCGAGAATCTGCTTATCCAGCCATTATTTGGACCTTCATAAATTATAGGTCGTCCCTTTAGAGTAACAGAATATATAGCGTCATTTATTCGTATTAACAACATATAAATGTCTAATTACTCGAAAGAAAAATATTAAACATATTTTTTTACCTTTGCCTTAATCTACAAAACTGGCAAAATATGTAAAATAATGTAAGTATTATATTTTTCAGTATTAATTACAAATGTGGCGCAGCATTTGACTCTATACACGACAGCTGTGGGATCATTTCCACTCGGGGGAATTTGATGCCAAAATTAGACGGAAAGTGGTTAAAAAAGTGCCCTAACAATAGATTCCATTTGACTACTCTGCTATATGCGGCTAAAAAAAATCAATATTTGTATCAACTAAGTATAACTACTTAGTTGAGACAAATATTGATTTTTACCTATTTAATAAACCTATTTTTAAAAACATTTTTACTTACAGACTAATAGAGATATATAACACATTTCAAATGTACCTGGTCTAAAGAAAGGAAATTTCCTACTTTTTCTCCAAGTTGATGTTATATTTCATATTTTAATGGGAGACATTAACATTAATTGGGTTGTTTACTGTTGTTTTTTGATATAATTACTTTACCTTTTTTCTTGATATCCAAAGATGATGTAAGAATTTTCTCTTCAAAATTTATTCTGCAAGTGCGAAGGATAGGTGATTAGGTATACTCAATTGGTTTGAGCAATCGCAAGCATTTACAATACAAACTCTATTTGCTTACAATTTTTTTAATTATTGGTAAACCACTGATAAAATGTTTGTCTTGTAAGGTATTCAAACGAATCGATTTTAACGTATATAATAGCAAGATTAAAAAATAAAGTAAAGATTTAAAGCCTAATTATAGCCTACGTGCTATTCTAATTCTATTTTACAATGCTCTGGTAACGAGACAAGCGAGTTTGGCGTTGATATCCGCCACTCAAAAAACAATGCCTCCAGAATTCAGCGGAAAATGAGGAATGGAAGTGTCTTAATGGGAACGGAGTATATTATGTGTGAGATGCAGCGTGAAGCTAAAAAAACTCTATTATATATTTCTAAATGGCAGAACTAAGCTTTGTATTGCTACCAGCTAGGAACTAAATATAACTCATTCGGCACGACAACGACGATTTTACAACAAAAAAAACAACTTTTATTAAATAAAAATTAATTAAATGAAAATAAATTAATTTTATAAAATTTATACGAGCACCTAAACCAAAATAAAACCCAAATACATCACGAGCGCAATACAATAATTTCTCCGAGAGACATATTTTAAATCGTCCACTAATACTGTAAGTAACAACTTAGATAAATTGCATCTGACTCCGCAATAAAACCAAGTTGTATTACCACAAAAGAAAATCTATTTCACGTGAGCTTAACATAATAAAATGTGAGCTCGGATTTAACTGTATAAAGGACAGATAGTGAATGTCAGGACTTGAAGACCTGTCCTCCGTAGTGGGACGAAGGGTCGGAAATAATACTTTGTTTATTTTTAAGTGGTATTTGCGAAAAAGCTAAATTTGTGGACGATTATACCTTTATGGTATGTTGGTTTGATAGTTATTTAGGATTGGCAGTATGAATTCGACAGGATCAATTTAACCAGTTTTGAAAAAATTGTATTATTTTCATTACTATGCTCTGGTACCACCATTTTATGCGTTATTTCGCGGAAAATGAGGAACGGACTAGTGACCATTATTTTTTACAAATTTTAAGTGTTATTCCTCTCTTTATAATAAAATTACGTACCTGGATTTGAACCCGTGCCTCTTAAAACCCTTTAAGCGCTCTGACCAACTAAGTCATACGTTTCCGAATAGTTTAAAGTGAAAGTAAGTTGAAGTTGTAAGTAAAAGTTAATTGGTTTTGTAATTGTTTTGATATGTTTTCCAAAAAATGTCTACCTATAGACTACCCTGCTGTATGCGAGATATATTTTATTTACTAAAACAACATATACAAGCCTACAACACATACAGTTGTATAATAATTCACCGCAAAAGTAAATCGTAAACAAAAAAAAGGTGTAGCAAAGCACAACACTAATGGAGATACTGAATCCGCCGAGGGCATTACTACTTTTGCTTTGCACTCATTTGTGCCATTAGATATAATAGAAAAAGAGTAACGTAGCTTTGTAACATCACTAGCTTGCATTTTATATCAACAGCGTTTTTATAGCACCTTGGTTATAATAGTTTGAAATGGTTTTTTTGTTAATGCAAATGAAAATTTGTATTTTTTGTAGGTAGCTGAATAGTTATTACAATGCCTAAGAAGAAAGCATATTTTAGGTATTTTTAGGGTTACGTACGTACCTGTTTGGGGCAAAAAGGTACTTCTTATATGATCTCTTTGTTGTCCTTTCGTCCGTCTGTATGTCTGTCTGTTTCTCTATGAAGACCGTTTATCTCAGGAACGCTTGAAGATATCGAGTTGAAATATAAGCCATTACTTGGACCTACGGCCCCATGATTTCCTGATAAAAAAACATGTTTCTATATTTACTAAGCTACTACTAAGATACTATCAAGGGAATTAAAATTCATGAGGCACTTCAAGTTAACATATAAGTATGAAATTTGTCAGCTAACATTTACAGGTAGTACCACCTCTTAGTTGAGAAAAAAATCTTATAACTATATGTTTGGGGTAAAATTCTAAAAAAAAATACCTTGTAGCCTACACTTTCTAACCTACCTGCATGCCAAATTTCAACTTCCTAGGTTCAGTAGTGTTGCCGTACGTTGTCTTCAGGCAGAATTTTTTTTTAGTGGATTGATATGGTCTGAATATTAATATAGTGTACCAAATGTTCACTTTCTATAAATACCTAAAACTCAATTGAAATATCGAAACTAGTAACAATATATATATCAATATAGTATTAATTTTAATGATCTTAATTAATTTATTATTGCAAAAAGATCAAACATATAATATAATGAAGTGTATATATAGTTTTTTCTTAAAGAAAAACTAAAATTGAAACACTATAATTTACTCTGAAAACAACTTAAAAAATATCATTTTAAATTATAAAACAGGCAACGAAAATGATATTAGCGTGAAAAAAAACGCAAAGGAGGTGCACGTATGAGAAATTTGAAATATTCAAAGAGACAAGACACGCTAGCACTATGAATACGCTTGGGAAATAAACATGTCAGGGCAACTTACAGGGAATGTAAAGGCGGATACATACGTGACGTTGAGAAGAATCAGAGTGGAAACCCGATGGTCGTGGATTCGATTCACATTCGTTTATGCTGAAACTAGCGAAGTCGATGCGACTTTGTCTACTTAAAATTTTATATTTTATATTATAGCAAAATTATGTATTATATATTTATGTGATATTCTAATGTAGTAGTTTATAATTTTCTTCTATGTTTAGTAGTTTTAGATTTTTCATATTTATTATATTAATTAATTTATTAATAAGATATTAATACGATGTACGAATAAGAATAAGAATAAGAAAATATTTCCTAAAATAAAATAAGATTTATGCTTATCAGCTTCTCTGTTTAAGGTATACAAAACGCGGCGTTTAATTCCGCCTCTCAATACTCAATTACTCAAAAACTCATAGCTAAGTTTTCTTCTCTATGGAACCTAAATTCGTAAAAAAAACAAGTACATGAAAACTTGGCATATCGTTGCACTTTAGTTTGATTGTCCTTTTTACTACAGTCCTATTGTCATAACACGAGTATGAGCTTCCATTGTTACTGCAATGAAGATATTTTTAAGCTTCAAATAACTTAAATCCGCTACTTTATTACGCTTAGTGTAATCTTAGAGTTATTTTAATTCAAGTGTAATGTTACTTTTTGTTCTTGTTTTTTTAATTAAAATAACAATTGTCTTTTATTTTCTATTATAAAATAAGTTTTAATTATTAATAATACTAACCATTCAGTAACTAGATATTAACAATTTAAGAAATAATACAATATTAAATGGAAGATGGAAAGGAAAAATTATATAAGTGTGTTTTTCTTGCTTTGCATATATTATATGTATTCTTTTATTTTTTTTGTCGTATTTCGCATATAGCAGGGAAGACACAGAAAGTTAGGATACTTTGGCACTTGCTACTAGTCTAAAAAATAAAAATATGATAAATCCGATTAATTTAATATAAATTACTTACATTCATCAAAATGTTAAAATATATATTCAATTGCAAAGTCTAAATATTTCGTCATATTATTATCTACTTATTTTATTTTCAATATAAGAAACTCTGTATGTTCTAATTTTTTTACACCAGAATCACTGCTATATTCGAAATAAAACGTGAACCGAATTTTATAATCAAAATATCCTTTAAAAATATATATCTTCATATTATTGTAAACCACATAGCTCGATAAATATTACGATATACCGCTGTACCACACCATTCATCGGGTCCTCACATTTTTGGAACAACCTGAACATAGATTGGACAATAAAATTGAGAGCCAATTTCGTCGTGCTCGTCGTATTATACATGTTCGATAAACGGATTTAGTTTTTACTAGTAATTTACACGGATTTTAAAAGAAAAATATGATGTTAAGTAATCCAGGCATTGATTGTATGTTCGTGGTTGCATTGAGGATTTGTATTTATTTCCAACTACAATCTTTTTTATTGTTGGTTGAATGATTATTGACAGGATTGGAAATATAAAATAACCGGTCAAGTGCGAGTAGGAGTTCAACCGAAGGTACTTTATCAATTTGGGATTGTGGGTCAACGGGAAATAGATACAACTTATTAAAGTTCACAAATTTAAGTATATACTCATTTTGCATGAAATTAACTACAATAATAAATTTGCTATAGTAGTGGTAATAGTTTTTATCTGTAATCTGTAAATATAAATTTCCATTTTCCACATTTTATTATTTGTTTTTATTGCAAGTACAATTGAAATTGAAATTAACCAAATTTCATAATTGTAAATCACAAGATTTTCCGTCTATTTAGGCTATTGCGCTTGCGTAATTGCTATTAAGGCTATTAAATACCTATAAATGTTTAGTTTTCGCGTTTTTCCTTTATTTGTATTGAAAGTTCTTGTATGAATGTGATTTTGAGTTGTGGTTTTGAAAATGGTTTTGACAGACGAATAGCAAAATTATCCTATAAGGTGCCGTTTTTTCCTTTTGACGACGGAGAGGAGCCCTAGAAAAAGTAAGTATGGTTCTATAGGTATCTTCCATCTATTAAAATGCGGTAAATTCGTGAATTTTAGTATATATAAATGAAGCTTAAATACTTCATTAAGCTGAAATACTACACATTTTTGAAATAGTTTAAGAAAAAAATGCCAAAATAATTAAGACTTTTTTTTTTCAGAAAATATATTAAAAATGCCAAATTAGAATTAAGCAAATTAATAGTAGCTTTATTAATAACTGTATGAAATATTTTTATACGAAAAAAAATCATGAAATAAAATAAAAAATACTATGTGTGCAAGGCTTAATAGGTAAATTTATTCATGTGTCGTTTGTATGGACCCAATTTGCTGTTTTCCTTTCCATCGTGTCAAATTTTGTTGATTTTACTCATGGTGTTCATATTTATACTAATGTGAATATTACAATATAGTTAGATATATAAAAGTTTAAATATTAGGATATTACTTTGGATATATCTTGTCTTTCTGTGGCTTCGCTTAGTACATATTTTCTATATAAATAAAAGTTTCAGCTTCATGATGCAGTGTGCAGGGTATCTGGTGTGGTATCCTGCACACATCGGGGTAGGTAGAGGGTACCTAGTGTTAAGATATCCCTTTCAAAGTTTCCGCCGAATTCTGATGGTATTGCGTATTGAGTAGTGGAACTCAACGCCGCGCCTTGCCTCGATATAGCGAAGAAATGAAAAAATAAATTTCATTTGTTCGATCGGGGATCGGACTCACTACCAGTTATGTTTACACACAAGTGCACCACGACTGCACAAAAGTTCTTTATATGAAATTTCTCAATTTGTGAGGTCACACAACAGGCAAAACACATAAAGATGAGAACGGAGCTACCGATTACATTATTTTTATAAAAAGACACGGAGGATGCCAGACCATACAAAAATATATTGCAATATACGGTATATTGTAGTAGCTGAATGATAAGATGTATTGTTTTCAGTCCGCTCACAATAATTATTTAGCTTATCGCCCGTCACTCATTGCTCCAAAATGTTTTGTTCGCTACGATATTCTTTACATGAAGATATGTCATATCAAACACAGCTGAGTGGGTTCGGTAAAGCAATGGCTCTACAATAATATATTATTGTAATATAATATATTTTTTTGCTTCACGCTGTGTTTCGTATATAAATAAAATAAATAAAAATAAAAATCTTTTATTTTCAAGCAACATCATGGGTTCATAGTTGGTTAGTACAATGAATTACTTAAAAACTATGTTGTAAAATAAAATACAAAGAAAGATGACATATAATAAAATAAAATACAAATATATAACAGGGTAGGCATATTTACAAGGCATTGGCAGATTTTTGCCTCAAAACGAGACATTGCTCGTTCAGTGGCGGAATTCAACGCCGCACTTTGCTTCATAAGAGCGGGGACAAGGAAATAATTTTGTTCACTAAATTGGAATTCCAATCTACAACCATCGTGATTATAGAGACGCCATTCCACTGCACAACGATCAGCTAAGTTTTAATTTATGTATGTATATTCAAAATTTCATAAGAATATTTATATACTATGTAATACTCTCTCTACATGCCCTCTATACGTAAAACAACAAATCAGTAACTAAGTTAGTCAAAATAAATATTGACAGTTCTATTTTGCTTGGAAAGAAAATATTTTTTTCGTGTCACTGAGCGTTGTTTCCAGAAGAAGGAGCCTATTCAGTAGAAAAACGAAAGTCAGTCAGCTGTCTCGATACATTCACATATATGTTTCCACCTAGTGTGAATGGTGAATCTCACATTAGTGCATACTCTGCGATGTTTTGTTTACATTTAGTTTAGAAAATATTTTTTTAGCTTCACACTGTACGCCGCACATAGCAGGGTAGGCAGAGGGAACCTGAGAGCCTAGTGTGTAGGTACTCCGTTCCCCATTTCCGCCGGATTCACGAGGCATTTCATTTTAAGGCCAACACTTTGCCTCGTTACCATATCGAAGAATTACTCGATTACCTCATAGTACATTACTATTTTAAAGTAATACCTACGAAATTGTTTATCCAGTCTGTCGATAGTACTATTCTGTCGAGTCTCTCTTATTTTTTTTTTAGTAATTATTTATTATTAAGATATTCTGTAGCGTTTCAGTAAGTTCGTTCAAATTTAAATGATTGGCTCTAAATATTTTTTAAGTTTAAGCTTTTCCAAATTGATCCCTGACGTATGTGGGCAACTATCAATCGAGTATATAATAATTGCCTACTTCTCGTTTATTTGTTCATTATTGACTAAAGTAAGCTCTCGAATGCAATGGTTGTTAATCACTAACAGGTGTTTATTTATATTTTCATATTATTTTGGAAATTTCAAATAATTTTCTATTGTGACTTTTACAATGTGTAATCATTACAATTAATACCACATTTAGGATAATAAAATAAATATTGATTTTCACAGCTTTAGTAGTGACTGTCACGATAAACTTTTCATCATTCTGTCGCGATTAACTTTTATCTTACACTTAAATTTCTTCCATTCAATACGCAATGAAATGTAAAGTGAAGTGTAAGTACGGTATAGTGTTCATATTAAAAAAAGTAAAGAAAAGCTGAACAGTTTCTCTAATATGGAGGAAAAATTGAGTTAAAGAAAATTGTAGCTTCATATCCTTTATTTTAAAATGTATCATTTGTATCCTATTTAATAATTTCGAGTCAAGCAAATAGTAATAATGATTTTATATTATAATGATTTTATATATTATTCTTAAAATCGCAATCGTTGGCGCAGGAGCAATAGCGTGTGACTATTAACGCGATAGGCTATGGGCTCGATTCCTACTCGAAAAAGTGAAATATTTCATATTTTTGATGCAAAGCGTAGTGTTGAGTTCCGACAATGAGCACGCACTGCCTCCAGAATTCTGCGGGAAGCGGGAAGCGGAATGTCTTAACACTAGGTTCCCTCTGCATGCCGTGCTATATGCGGAATACAGCTGCATCATACTGAAAACAAAACACAAAACACAAGAAAATATTCAAATTAATAGTATATAAAATGACAGCTTAATGCGCCTTGTTTTTATATTAAATTGGCTCACTCAAGTGAAAGTAAGGGTGTATTTCAGTGATATGGAACGGTGTCTGTATGAAGGCGTATATTTTTTCCTTCTTTATTTCTTATACACATCCGTACTGATCGGAAATTAAAACACGTTAGAACTTAAATAATAAACTTTACGTTTATGAAGAAGTAGATTCGATTTTTTCTTCCTATAATGGAATGGAAATTGGATGACATTTGGAATGGTGGTATTTCGAATAGAACGTAACTTTTTTCTATTTGATAAAACAATTTAGCGTATTTGAGAGAATGCCTTCATTTGTTAGCCTCATAATGTCACATAAAACGGGGTAGATCGATAGAATCTAGTGGCAAGACACTCCAGATACTGGTTTAACATAAAGTGCCCTTATAGTAGTGCCCTGGGTCTCCGTATCTACTCTATCTATAAATCAAGAATTCTCTAAAAATCATATTTACAATTTATCAATATTACTACCTAACCGCGTTACACCGCGCACCAGGTTTGTAACGTCACGAGAGGGCACTGGACTTGCGTTCTCACAAAATTTGGCTCGTTGCTCTTGCAGTCTCGCTTGATTTTTTTTAAATTGAATCTCCTAGAAAACACTTTTTGTACCCACGTGTACCATTTTTTTTGTATTTTTTTTTTATAATTTTAAGATTGCAGATGAAGGGGAAGTATAACTTCGTATGAAATGAACTACAATTACATGCTTATAATAGTTTTTATCTGTAATATAAATATACATTTCCAATTTTTCGGATTTTTCTATTTGTTTTTACAGCAAGTTTTAAATTCTTGTAAGGTAAGTACTCTATAGGTTTTAATTACGTGGGAAAATTAATGATTTGTGCTCCTGATGCGAGTGACGTAGTGACGTTTACACACGCACGCTTGTGGGTAGAAAGCGACAGTTGGATTCTATTGGCACTCGAGAATATTAAATATTTTATATTCATTCTGGTTGAGTTCCGCCACTCTACAAGAAAATTCTTTTCTGCCTCCAGAATTTGACAGAAATTGGGAAACAGACCTTTCTTAATAGGAACGGAGTGTCTTAACACTAGGTTCCCAAGTACCTACCCTCTGCCTGCTTTTCTACGTGTGATATAGAAGAATAAACTACAAAAAAAATATAAATTGCAGCAAAAACGACGCATAAATGCTCATATCTTTTACTTTCGTTACTAATGAACTTAGAAGCTTGATTTTTTCTATGATTCAAAGGACTGTAGACTTGAATACTTGTTATTAATCTTAGCTTCATAACTTTTACGAGATCTCGAGATAAATAATCTTAACAGACAGACAACAAAATGACCCTATGAAGCCAAGAACCGAGACCGAATGTGTCATCGTCATACTATATTATGGATCCATCCATTCCCATCTTTGGAAATTCTAAAAATATCGATTTCTATTTCTAACTATTTTCATGATTACTCATATTGAATATAATAATTTTAATACTAATATTTTAATGAGTTGGTATGACATTCTATATAAATAAAATAAGTTTTTTCGTATATTCCATTTGTCCTCTACGATACCTTAAAAGCATACAGTAGAATTTTCTTCTTATATGCCCTAATAGGCTTACTAAAACTAGTAAAAAGAAGCTTCGCCTTTATACAATTTCTATCTCGTAATATATCGCAATAAAAGTTCCGAAGGTGTAAAAGTTTCCTAACAAGCTCAAAAGTTGCGGGAAAAGTTCCAGTCAGTCACAGATTGTCGAACTCTTCTAACTTTAGACGTAAACATGTATTTTTAGCTACTCTTAGTCATATGGAGTATATATAATACAACCTTTTTTTACTTCTGTGACTAATCAGGATACAGAATTTGTTAGATATCAAAATGTAAAACCTAGTTGGGTAGATAAACCGGAAAACAATGTCTCTTAATATAATCGTTAATCTGGAACAAAATCAAAATGAAATTAAATAATAAATATTTCATTTCCTCGAGTGGGAATTGACCCCACAACCTGTCACTATTACAGTCGCACTCTTGTGCCCCTGCGCTACGACTGGCCACATTGAGATTAAAGTTGTTATACTTAGCTAGATTTAAATTATTAAATATTTAAATTTTCGTCCTATTGATATAATTTTTTTAAGTAATTTATTTTTCACTTTTAAGTACTTATTAAAAAACTGTATAAACATTTTTACGTAACGGGATTTGAACTTGCGCCTCTCTGCAGGGACATTTTCACAACTTTCCGCTACCCCAAAGATATTTACTTAGGACTAACGTCTTTATTAATTTATCCAACTCTTATATTGAAACGGCCAAAATTTTTGTTTCACTTCTTTATCAGCTTTATGTCGTATCCCGCACACTCACTCCATTCCTCACTGTTCGCCGAATTCTAGAGGCATTGCGTGTTGAGTGGTGGTAATTAACACCGGGCTTTGCCCCGACAACAGAACGAAGAAATGGAAATTTATATAAATATTTCATTTCGAACCCACAACCAGTCGATGTTACAGTCAAACTTTGTGCCCCTGCGCCACGACTGGCCTCTAACATATCATCTTTTCAATGTTAAAATTGAAGAAACGGTATGATAGAGGCTTCAAAGTGTAAATAAATAAATAAATGCTTCCAGAATTCAGCGAAAATTTAATACTAGGCTCTCGGCTACATGCGGGATACAGCGTGAACCTCAACAGTTTTTTTGCAGTTTATGCCTCTATTTTCAGCGCATTACGCATACCTAATATAGCCGCCTCCTTTAATTTATGAACGTATAATAACTACGTAGTATAGAGTGTTAACACTCCGTTCCTTTACGTATTATATATTTATTTAGCTTCTCTCTGCACATAAGACTTGACAGGGAACCTGGGAGCCTAGTCTCAAGCCTTTCCCAATTAAGAATATTATATAATAGTACTCCTTTATACTTTCAATTTACATGTTATATTAAAAGACACGTGTATTTCAGATCGTCGTAATCGTAATATCAATATAAGCTACGCTTTGAAGAGTAAATCTCATAACGTTGTCAGCCATTTTGGTAAAGATCATAAAACCATCTTTGTATAGAGTGAATATTGAAAAGCTGTAGCTCTCTACGTATACGTATTTTTATAGTACAAGAGTTTTTAGTTTTTAATTTTAATAAAAAAATTTAATTTAATTAAAGGAATGTTTCTGTAGTGGGTGGAAAGTGAAAAATATACGTTTACAAAGTTGTTTTTATTTATAAATAATTTTTACTTCTTTTAACTAAATTATCTATTTCATTTAACTAAATTATATTTTTTTTGCGTTACGCTGTATTCCGCACATAACAGGGTAGACAGACAGAATCTAACGTCAACAACACTCCGTTTCCCATTTTTATTATTCTGGAAGCATTGCGTGTTGAGTGGCGGAACTCAACGACACGCTTTGCATCGACACCAAAGCGAATAAAATGGAAATATTAAATATTTTATTTCCTCGACTGGGAATCGAACCCAGCTGTCCTGTTTACACCACACTTGCTATCTCTGCCACTTGACTGGCCTTATTTTTTTTAATAATCAAAATAAGGTAAACGATATTAAATAGACTACTTAGACTTACTTAACGTTCATTTTAGTAGTTAGTTTCAAAGACAAATTAAGCTTGAGCTGTATTTAATGAAGCAAACGTCTTAGAGCTAATTTAAGTTCAACAATCGACAGTTTAATACAGTTTTGACTAAGTAAATTTAATATAAAATAATTTAAGTTTTTCTTTATTTTTGTCGTTTAAAATACTATATTAATTAAAAATAAGTCCGGTTTCTCTCTCTTATATTGATAAATATATCCCGTATAGCAGGTTCTTAACTTTCCACCTAATAAAAACACTGCATGTTGAGTGGCGGAACTCAATACCGCGCTTTATCTAACAACAACAGCAATATGAAAATCCTAACCTTGTCATAAAGTTCATTTTTATTTACAAAGATTTCTTCATTGGGGAAGAAGCGAACAAAAATGTATTATTAATACTTTATTAATGTTACCGGTGCTGTAGTAAGGTAAAAAACATGTATATTTATGTATACAAACAGAAATTGCTTATAAATTTAGTTTTACGCAGTACAACACAAACTCAAGACACTTCTTTTCCGCTAATTGGTTGGATTTGAACACATTGTGTGTTGAATTATGGAACTCAACGCCGTGTTCTATTTAGTTCCGCTTTACATAGAATAGATCGAAACATGAAAATAGATATTATAATAAAAGAAAATATTGATAAGTCATTAAGTTTTTCATAATGACGTCTGAAAGCTAAAAACGAAAACGAGACATCTATCAAAGTCGTAACTAATCTTTATGGCCGAAAAATCTTTGTTACATTTTTTTATCTTCACATATATCTCGCATGTTGTGGGAAAAAAGGTAGTTTTGGAAAATTTATTGAGTAGCCCATGAGCTGAAAAAACTGTGCCTAGGTGACCTTGTATCAATTTATATTATTGGTAACAATATATTATATACACGTACAGAATTTGAATTTCCCTATATATCCAACGATAAAACTAAATAGGGATCGAATCCACTACCAGTCACTTATATAACCCGGGATGTGTAATTAATTAAAATAATTATATTTACTATAAATACTTGCATTTAATTTTATTCTATATATTAGTAGAATATATTGCGCTGCAGTAATTTCGAATCATGAAACTACCATCTTGTACCACTGTGAAACTAAACAATACAAATACACAAATATATACATTTTCAAGTGTACAATTCCTTTTGCATCCATTTTTAGTACTTTATGCTCTCGATACTCGCATCTGAGGAGTTGAAACAATGAGCGGTCTTAGAGTCGTACTGAGAGCCTTTTACAGTCTCAGATGGTAAAAGAGTAAGGAAAATGAAAGCTACTTTTTAATAAGTTTACATTTTTAACAACTTTGGTTTGAGTTATTTTCTATATATATACCTACGAATACAATATGATAAAGTAGTTGGTGTAGTATAGTACATTTATATTTTAATAATTAATTAATTTTAAAAAGTAACACAGATATATAGAAACTATACGAATTATAGAAATATATTTTAATTTCTAAATTAATTATTTTACTTTATTTACATTTATTATACGTTTTAATTTTATACAAAGATATACTCTCAACAATTTTTCTAAGAGCCAAGTTATGTTTTTTATAGAAACCATATTATAAGAAAACAGATAAGTATGCTCTAAAAAACACCCAACGCCATTAAATGTTCTAAGGCTCTTAGTTCGATAGTGGCTGAACGACTCTCGGCGGTGGCTGTGCGGTGTAACCGTAAACAGTTATACATTGTAGGATCCGTCGTGTCTATATGTCCCGTGGGCACTTTATTTTCAATATTATATTAGATTTTTTTTTATAGATAATCTTATCACATTTCTTTAAAATGAGCCAGTAGTGGCACCGAGACACTTATTTTAGGTAAAGGCACAAAGGCCAGGCCAGGGGCACAAAATTTGACTGTAAACGTGAACAGTTGTGGGTGTGGTCCCCACTTGAAGAAACGAAATATTAAAGATTATATTTTCATTTCTTTGCTCTGGTATCTAGACCAAGCACGACGTTGAGTTCCGCCGTTCAAAACACTATACCGCAATAATTCGGCGGAAAGCGTGAAACGTAAATGTCTTAAACGTTGGGTACGGTAGGCAGAGGAAACGAGGGAACCTATTGTTAAGGAAATGAAAATATTTCATTTCCTCAAATAGCAATTGAGCCCACAAACTGACGCGTTTACAGTCACACGCTTGTATCAATGCTCCACGACTTGCCTCAATAATATCAATATTTTCAATGAAAAACTGTGTAAAATTGCTTACTATAAAACTATTAACATTGAATAAGGACCTGCATAGTACAAATAGTTGCTTCAAACAGAGCGCCAGTGTGGCGTAAAAACGAGAATTTATAAATTAACCACTGATCAATTCAATTTGGGTACGAGTGAATTTTTATACTCTGTGTACTTGTAAAATTTTTTTTATTGCCTGTACAAAATATTACATAAAATTGTGTTCACTCCACCCGTGTAAGGTATGAAGTGTTGAATTTGTATGGCTATTTTTGTGATATGTTTTGACTAAAAACAACTGTTTGGGAGTCAATTAAAGCTTGTTTTCAGATTTATAAGTTTTGTATGTTATGGCCCTGTGGTATCGTAAATTTAACGTTTGATTATAATGAATTCTAATCCTGCCTTTTATATTTGTGAAAAGATTAAGTGTGACGATACTTTCCGCTATTCAGCACTCAACGTTTCGAATTCGAGTAGCAAAAGAGTATTGAACCAATAAATCAGTTAGGATTGAGACACTCCGTTCCGATTATGAAACTTCCGTTCTCCACTTTCCGATAAGAAAAGCAGGAGATGACTAGAGCGATGAAAACAAAATATTAAATATTTCATGTCCTCGAGTGGGAATCGAAACCACAACTAATCGCGTTTACAGTCACACGATTCTTCACATATGCCAGAATGGTCTTTTTTATAATATTCATGTTATATTGGTATAATATAGAAGTATAGACGATATAGATGTTAGGATTGTACCAAACAGCCCATAACGTATATCTATTAAACGCTATTCAGCTAATCCACTCTAGTACCCACTACAATAGTAAAACATGTTTTAGATTTAGATACCTAATTATGTTAATTATTTCGATGTTAACAAAACTGTATAGAATTATACTTATTTATAGCATTTATACTGTTAAAGCTATATTTTTGGACTATTTAGGACTTCGTAGCAAAGGAAGTAGTGTCTGACACGATATTTGCACGTTGGACTTCTTTCTGTTCTTCATTAAAAGTTCTTCCACTTACCATACAATATCTCGAAGTCAGGTGGGGTCTGAGTGTTTGGTCACTATAATTTACCAGTGTCACCTACCTCTCCTATGTGGGAAAGAGAGTGTTAATTATTTTTTTTTACTTCATATCGTTTCTTTTTAAATATATCATTTACCTCTTATTAAATGAGCAAACGGAATGGTAATACGTTATAAAGATTTTATGTCATATTCTTCAGTGTTTACAATTTGAGGCCAGTCGTGGCGCAGGAGCACGAGCGTGTGACTGCCACTAGAATTCGGTGCAAAGTGAGGAGTGGTGTGTCTTATCACTAGGCACCCTCTGCCTACCCTGTTTAATGCGGGGTGCAGCGTGAAGCTGAAAAAAAAAACAAAACAAAATAAAATATCCAAGCAAATAAAATATGAATTGACAGCTGAATGCGCCTTGTTTTTATATTAAATCGACTCACTCAAGTGAAAGTAAAGCATATTTCAGTGACATGGAACGGTCTGTCTAAAAGAATATACTTTTTTTGCTTTATTTCTTTTATTATTTTTTACCGATCGGGGATTAAAACACGCTAGAGTTTAAACAATAAACCTTGTGTTTTTGAAGAGGAGGTAACAGATGACACAGTTCTTATAGAAGGTTATTTTATAATTTTAATAAATCTACGTTTTCCCATCTAGAGAAGTTTTTAGCAAATGAAATCTAGTTCCTGCACACAGCAAGTAGGCAGAGGGAACTTAGTGTTAAGATACTCCGTTCTCCACTTTCCGCCTAGTTCTGGAGTTTTGACTTTGACTGAGAGATTTGACTCGACACCAGAGCGAAGAAATGAAAATATAAATGTAAATAAATATTTCATTTTCTCTGTGTCGATCGAACCCACAAACAGTCGATTTTACAGTCACACTTTGTGCCCCTGCGCCACGACTGGCATAATATTTTTTTAGGCTCATGCTTTATGTCACATATAAAAAAGGGTAGGCAAAGAGAATCTACATTAACTAAGAAGAATCTAATGTAACTTTATAACAATGTAACTTTGACAATTCTAAAAATGTTGATTTCCTTAAAACTAAGAAAATTATTATTTGCGAAATTACGCACATTGAATGCAATATTTCTTATATTAATATTTTTATGAGTTGGTATGACATTCTATACAATATAAGATATTTTTTAATTAGTCTTTTCGATTTATCCGCTACGATACCTTGAAAGCATACCGTAGAATTTTCTTCTTATACGTCCTAATAGGCTTACTGAGTAAAAAGAAGCTTCGCCTTTATACAATTTCTATCTCGTAATATATCGCAATAAAAGTTCCGAAGGTGTAAAAGTTTCCTAACAAGCTCAAAAGTTGCGGGAAATTTCCAGTCAGTCACAGATTGTCGAACTCTTCTAACTTTAAACGTAAACATGTATGTATGTATGTACTTTTACCTACTAGTACTCGTATGGAATTATATATGTATATATATATATATATATATATATATATATAAATCTTTTCAAAGTATGAAATTACACTTTCAAAATGTTAAAAATATTTAATAATCAGCTCTCTCTCTCTCTCTTGCTAAATGATAATTCTATGTCATCATCTTTTGGGTAACTGATTTAATCTTTTAGAGCGGAGAATTAAGTTTCTTGACAATAGTTATACTCCGAGAATTTTCCTATTGAGAATTGTACTGTATAATTCTCCAGATAGAGCCAATTTGCTTATAAATATAATTTCTGGGACTAACTACAAGTCACAACGAGACAAAGAAAAACACTAGTAAGCAGGTAAGTTCAAATTATTATTACTATACCAATTAAATACATAATATGACAAATCAATATGTTTGTTTGTTGGGCTATCATGCGTGAACTAGTCAATAGTCTTACCAAAGGACAGACTTTGATTTGATTTTAATCCTTTTATTATTTTTTAATGGAGACAGTAGAGAAGAGGTATTTTAATATTGATTTGTATATGTTTGTAGCTTTACGCTGTTCCTTGCACATAGCAGGATAGGCAGAGGGAACCTGAGAAGCTACTAACCAATTAAGGTACTCCGTTCCCATTAAGACACTATTCATCCGCCATTCTCTGTCTAATTCTAGAGGCATTGAGTGTTGAGTGTCGGAAATCAACGCTGGGCTTTACCTCGTTACAGGAGTGAGGAATTATGAATATAAAATTTTCTTCGACTTAGAATTGAACCCACATCCTGGCGCGCTTACAGTTTCAAGCTTGTGCCTCTGCGCCACGCCCTCAATTATCCTCCATAGATATACTATAATAATAAGAATTTCTATGAAATAACAAACTAAAAGGACGTTAGACATTTAACACAACGATAATTAAATGAGAGATATTTCGTATATTTCGATCGCACGAACACAGAACACCAACCAACACAATTTCTATACAAAACACAAGTAAGTTCTTTAGAAAACCGTGCAGTTTTCGAGCGGGTTGAGAAGTTGTCCAAACTTCTCAGTCAGTCACAGACTGTTCGTCCCAACTTGACTAACTCCATCGACGTTTTTAATTCAATATACAAAAAAGTTTATTCTGTTAATTTTAAGGTTTTTGTGCGTTTTATTTGGTTTTCAGTTTTGTTAATTATAATTTAAAAATATCTCTAATTTCTTATTCTTATTCTTTAATTTCTTCTTTAGTTCTACTAAGATTTTCTTGGATCGATAATAAATACATTTGTTATCTAGAAATATATATTTTACTACGTTTATCGATTTAGTAACAATAAATATGTATAAAATGTTATAAATATTGGCTATAGTGAACTGTGGTGGCACATTGGAATAGTGTATACTGTAACTCGATGTTTATGATTACGATCCACACTATGATCATATTTAATTTATTTTTATTCCTCCACTCTGAGAAATAAAAAGGAATATTGATTCTCATTTAAGCAATGTCTTAAAAAAAAGGCGGAAATTATGGAACGCAATGTCTTAACATCCCTCTGTCTACTCTGCTTTGTAGGAGTTCATTTTAATGTTGTTGCTGAAATTAATTATGGTTTCAGAAATTATCATCAGTTATCAGTTATCCACAACATTACTTATCTACTAGTAACAACACGTTATAAATGGTTGTATAATTTCTTTATAGGTCTAGATATATATAAGAATAAGAGGTAAGCCGGTAGGTAGCTCCTGAAATAAATATCCGGCCTAGATACTCTGTTTAGGGAGGTAGTCATAAGTTCGCATCAAGCAAATAATTATAAGTAATATTTATTTCGATTACGCGACGAATTTCATGCGAAATGCAATAAAAACGATGTATGAATTCTCTTATCTTTTGATTGTGTTCATTTTTTCTTTGCTCCAATATATATACCGTAAAGGTATATATATATTCAATATCAAATATCAATTTTAGCTTGATATTTTCACGCGGTCTCGAGATAGATAATCGTGACAGACAAACCTTTTTCTCCCTAGAGGTACGGAACCCTGAATATTATATATTACATCATTGTTCACAATGTTTTACCTTGTTCACTACAATTTTTTATATTTTTTTCTATAATATTTTTTATATAACATTAATATTACCATATACGATGGTTTTTTCCATTATAAATAAATAAATAAATATATAATAAATAAATAAATATTATTTAAAAAAAAATATTGAAAAAAAACCTTATTTCTTTTTAATTTCTGTAAGAGATTTTAAAATTCTCAATGTTAAACTATAATAAGCCAATATAATCCAATTAGTGTTAGTAATTAGTTAAAAATTTAAAAGTTGTTTAATTGAAAAATTAATGAGCAAACCACAAAATTGATACAAGTGTGTGCAGTGTCATATCTGTACATATAAATAAAATAGTAATATTGTCTGTGATCTCAAAATAATTATATATTTTTAGCGTATATGGTTATTTATACGATATACTGAAACAAAAACCAACAATTTTAAAATATTTGCCTGTGTGAATGTTATTCTGATTGTCCAGACTGATCCCTGGAACAGTTTAATCGATTTTATGAGACTTTCACTGAAAATAGGTTATGGAGTTATATATAGACTTCTTTTTATCCCGGAATTCCGGCAGGATCAGATTTACGCAGAAAAAACCAGGCTTGTAGTGCTCGTATGTTTAGTGCCTATCTAGAGAGGTAGCTTAACATTTTTCTAATATGATATTTTTTAAGTATTTTAATATAAAATTGCAATAGTTTTGAATTACGATTTAATGAGCTTAAATAATATAAAACAAATATTAATATAATTCAAGCAGGCGAATTGAGAATAAATAAGAGTTATGTTTACTATGAATGGACGATAAGATTTATATGCAGTACAAAATTATTTAGGGTAATTTTTTCGCAATATTTCTGGTTCCGTACCTTGAAAGGAAAAAACGAATCTCTTGTAGTATCACTGCCAGTCCGTCCGTTCATCTGCCAAGACCTTTTTTCTCAGGAACGCGTGGAGACCTCAAATTTTATATCGAATACTACTGTCTAGGTCTACTGTCTCTGTGAAAAAATAAAACTTTTAAGCCAACCCAATCAAAAGCTACAGACGTTCATGCTGCAAATTTTCGAAACTTGCAAAGAAATCAAAAACTACAAAGCGACTTCCTGTGAACTCAGAATTTTGAAATTTGGTAAAAAGCAACGTATTATAGCACAGATAAAGAAAAAATTTCAGAAGTAAAAAAAATAGATATTTCATAGAAAAAAAAATCATTACTAATTTTTATTTTTGTAATTCATTTCATACAAGTTTGTCAATTTTTATAAGTTGTGCTTCCCGACTTAGAAAATGATACAGAACCGCGGTGGGCGAGTTTAACTCGCACTTGACCGGTTTTTATTTAGAGCATAACGCATATGGCCAAAATCATATTACAGAAAAAACTAACATTTTGCACTGCTTTCTTAGTTTCCACCTCTCTATATATTAGATATTTTTTTAGCTTCACGCTGTGTACTGCACATAGCAGGGTAGACAGAGGGATTCTGGCTCTAAGGCCTAGTGTTAAGCCATTCCCAATTAATAATTATAAGACAAGTATACTCCTTTATACTTTTAATTTAGATGTAATATATGGAAGCCACGTGTATTTTAGAACTTATTAGGCTCAACGTTTTTGAAGATAAATCTCATAACGTAACAACGTCATGACATTTTTGCCATTTTGCTCAAATACCGTGAAACCCGTTATAATATTAGAAGCGTATTTTTATATTAGAAATAACATTAAAATTTTAAAACGCCACTGTTTCTCGAGTGGGATCGAACCCACGACCAGTCGCGTTTACAGTCACACTCTTGTGCCGCCACGACTGGTTTGAGTATCTTAACTACCCCTTGTTCTGTTTCTGTTCTGTTCCCTCTGCATACCCTGCTATGTTAGCCGGATATTCCGTGAAAATCAAAAACAATATATAGACTAAATGATAATCAATTATTTATGACCCAAATAGTTAACGTAATTACAGATCTAGAGAAATAAGAAAAATAACAGTTTAATTAAATTTTACGTTGCTAGTCGTTGAGTGTACAACTCAACGACTAGCAACTTTAGTTTTCTTTTTAGAAAACAACAACGAGCAATTTTTCAAAAATGTAAAATAATGAGACCTCTAACGAAATAACAGCAGGTTGCGTCTTTAACCATTTTAATGACACTAAAACAATTTCTGTAGAAGACAATCACATCATTACAAATTGTTAAATTTATTTATTTTATTATGTTGCCTTATGTTTAGTATGATTTTTTAGTTTCACGCTGAACCTTATGATCAAGACACTGCGTTCTCCGCTTTCCGCGTGAATTCGCGACATTGTGTGTTGAGGTATTACACCTCGCTTGGACTGCTAGAGCAGTATAATGCAAACACAATCATTTTCAAAAGTAAGGCATTGAACCTACAACGATCGGGTTCATAGTCAAATAGTGTCCTATTTCATCATTATGACCTCTTATATACCGTATATTAAAAATATCCCTAACATTTTGTACAATCTGAATGTGTTATGTAAAGTAAACTTTTTAATATATGTTTTAAGCTATTATATAACCAACTAAGCAACAAAAATGGTCAAGGCCGTCCTTGCAGATGGCACTCCAACTTCGTTTCTGACTTAAGTGAATTGTAAATTGTAGACGGCAGTTGTATGATTAATGATTAATGACAGAGGACTGTTGGCGTCAGTCCCCAGACGTCTTCACCAGATTGTCATCTCTTTAGCGGATTGTTTTGTCAGAAGTGCCTAATAATATCTGAATGGAGACAGGAGATTTTTTTGTTTTTATTTTTTATCTCTAGCGTCACGCATTTCTTATAAATTGTTGAACTCAACGACGTGTTTTGCCCAGCCAGAGTGGGAAATTGAAAATAATTCATTCTCCTGATTCTCTTCGAACCCATAATCATGTCGCTTATAGTTTGACGCGGCGCCACAAAGGGTTTTTAGTAATATTTATAATAGATGAAATATATGTTTTTTAGCTATGTTATCTACATGTACTAGCGACTCAAGCAAAATTATACAAAATCTACATACATACGGAAATAATTGTATCCTATGTGTTATTCTGATTTGTTTTTCTAATAAAACTGTATTTATTATAAAATAATTAAAATAACATCTTTATTCATAAAATATACAAACAATTATAGTATAGAACAAATGAATACAGTTTTTAAGTTCGCCTCCTGTACAATGGAGCAACAGTATCGTATAATCGACTATAATTTTAAATAATTGTACATTTTCTACTTCTCTTGCCATTAATTAGAGAGTGTTAATGAATAAAAATAACAGGAACTCCACAATGAAGATCATTAGCGTCCAGGAAAAACTTTCAATTGCGACCAAATTCATTTTTAATTATATAAAGTGAGAAGTTTTGAGGTTATTAAATCAATTAAATTTTAATTTGTATGCAATTATATCGAGAAAACTTTCGATTTCAACTTAAATTTATTTTACATAGGTTATTTCCTTCTTGTTTTCGTAAATACTTGATTTCAAGTACGTAAGAGATTAATTTTTAGATACACAAACTAAACGGTAATGGTATTTATCAATTACGTTTTGATTTTTATTTATCTTAATAAAAGTAATATAACATATTTTCATCATTTTGATTATCAAGTGTCAGTGGGGATATATTACTCTCCGAAAGGCTATCGGAAACCGAAACCTCTAGCGTTTTAGTAGAACATCTTCCCACTGTGCCATTATGATCTCAATATTTACAATATTTCTCAATGTTTTGTAAATCCGACTGGTTGTGAGTTCGATCCCCACTCGAGGAGATGAAATATTTACTTAAATTTATATTTCCATTTCTTCGCTCTGAATCCAGAATTCGGCAGAAAGTGGGGAACGGAGTGTCTTAGCACTAGGATCCCTCTGCCTACCCTGCTGTGTGTGGGATACAGTGTGAAGCTGATTTATTTATTAAATTTTTATATTTTAGCCATTTAGCCATGGTAAAATATAATTTTATGTAGGAGCATGCTATAAGTCCTCTTTAGAAATAAAAATAGTATACTGTATTGACTTTTGGTGTTAAATGAAACATATAGGCACCATTTTTGATTATTGTGTATTTTTTAAAGAGAATGGGCACCCCATTGTACCCAGATAGATTTAAAAAATCCCTTAAAAGGCTTTCCCCTCACGCTATAACACATGACAGCTCGCCACCTCTGTTCGAGCTAACCAAATACTAAGTAATATTAATTTATTTTACAAATGAAACATATACTTACTATCATATTTTTGTTTATTTATTGAGGTTAGTCGTGAAAGAAAATTAAATATTTAATATTTTCATTTCTTCACTCTGATGTGGAGGCAAATCGCGGCGTTGTGTTCTGCCACTCAACACGGAATGGCTTTAGTATTAGTTGGAAAATGAGAAACGCAGTTGCTTAACACTGAGTTCCTTGAAACTTAGTGCAACACACACACACACGGACCTGCAGTATGCGGGAGTGAGAATTATACTCAATGATATGAGAAAGTTTCCCATATATATACATATGTGCCTACATATCACTCACAATAGCGTATTTTTCCTTGAACATGATTATTGACAAACTCAAGCGTCTTATTCTGATCTCATTTACGATTTTACCTTGATATATATTTTTAATAAGCACTTTGTTTTATACAGGGCAGCAGTTTTTTTAATCATCAAAAAAATGTTAACTGCTTCGTCGTTTTTGTTGAATTTATTTTTTATTTAATATTAAAAATACCAAAGAAATCTATGTAAAATATATTGCTATTTGAATGAGCGGTTTTTTAATTATAATTTTGAAAAAGAATTTCAAAGATTTTTTATTCGCCTGTTATATTTTCTGACGTACAAAAACTTAGAGATCACTCGAATAACACCGTACCGGGATTAAGTAACTGCTAAAAGTTGAATAATTGGTCAGTCTTTTTCTCCTCGTTCTAGACAACGATCCAGAACAGATATCTTTTATTTCAATGTTGAAAAAATATATAAAATTTTGTATTTTTACTTTAAGTCTGTGGTTTTTACTACTATTATTCCTATGGAGAGAATATGTCAATCAATCTTTTAAGGAAGAGGAATACGAACCATATGATACGATTTTTAAAATTAGGAGCTACAAAAACTCTTCTGGTCTAGATGGTGAGTTTAATTATTATAGTAATGATAAATAAATTATTAATATTTTTATATACATTCTTTTTCGTATTTTCGGTAAAATATAGAAAATAACCTTGCCCTATATTACATATTGTAGAGTAATTCTTTACGAATGCCTTTTTAAAAGAAAAAGAGCGAGGAAGTTAAATTCGAGTGGAAATCGAACCTACAACCGCTTCGTTTACAGTTAGCGCTGTGTCGCTACGCTGTAAATGCCGAAGTAGGTCTGTAAATAATAAAATTACTAATAACGAAATTTACATATATGTATCACTAATAATAAAATTTACATTTTCAGTATGGAAACTAGTTGGCCAAAGCAATTCTTATTTATCTTTAGAGGATCGGTTAGCAGCAATAAAATACGAAGTGCTACCTCTAGGTAAAAAACTATTATAACAATGCTATAGCTCGCAACTTCGTTTGCAAGATGTTTATTAACTATATAACTACTGACTATATAACTGACTGACTATCAGTTGTCAGACAATAGTGTTGTATATAGGGTAATAAAGGTGTCTTAACTATTACTTGCTAGTGATGATCTTGTAAGGAGGTCAATCTTAAAACTAGGAAAAAAGCTTAACTTAGTAATAAAAACTACGCTGTCCCACTATCTCTATTAAGGGACTAACCCTATTAAGGGATAATGGGATAGAATACAAGGGTGTAGGTTATGGGTTCGATTTCCGTTTGGAAGGGATCTAGAAATATTGGTATGGAAGACCAAGTACTGAGTTCAGTTTTGCCACTCAACAAACGGTGATTCGTATTCAAGATGAATGCAGAGGACCGAGTATTTTCTGGGTTATCTATAACGGCTTTATACTTGCTTTAAAAAAAACTTGAAGCTGTCTATTTTTATTCATGAAACCAAATAACTTCTTGAGTTTTATATTTCACCAGATATTTCTATGGAAATTTTTTGAAAATGAGATATTATTAGAGAAAGTTATAAGAGAAGTATGCAAGCACTATATTCAGCTTAAAGCTCAACAAAATACGTGCTCTAGCGTACAAACAGTAAACTCGCTGGTTGTTCAAATAATTAAAATTTTATCACGACGCTTTCGAGCATTCATTTTGCAGAATGCAACGCACAAGGTTAAATTGAATGGCGCATTTATGGAATTTTTAAACGGTTAAATTAGTGAATGACATTCGTTATTTATAGAAATTGTAAAGATTTAAAGAATTTTATTAATTACTAGATACTCAAACGTGGTTGCACTCGCTTAAATTGGTTTTTATATTATACTTAATGAAAGGATAATATTTTTTATAAGTAAGTCAATTTTTTAATATAAATGTGCTTGCTGTCTTTATATATCTCTAAGTGTTCATGGTAATCGGAATGAGTAATCTGTCTTATTGTCATATTAGTTATTTCCTTTTAACCTCGGGAGTGAAATATCAAATAAAAAAAACATCTTCATGCTGTATCCCGTACACAGCAGGATAGGAAGAGGGAATCTAGTGTTTAAACACTCATTCAACACGCAATGCCTCCCGAATTCGGCAGAAAATGAAAAAAGAACAGGAGGTAAAAATTGTTTTAAATAATTTTGAATCTTTGCTTTATACACACTTTATTTAGTATCATACTATAATAAGTTTTTCTTATTATAATATTAGTAGTACGTAATAGTTTTATAGTGATTTTTTTGTACAATTCAGGTAATTTAGGTAAGCCAGTTTACATGCGAGACACGATAAATGGAGTGATAAGAACGGTAATAAGAAAAGGCTGGAGGGATAATGCGTTCAATCAATTCGTTAGTGATTTAATACCCATCGACCGTCGACTACCTGACTTAAGAAATAACGGGTACGTTTATTCTGCATTTCCTTATTTACTGGAAAAATATATTAATATAAATAATATATAAAAAAAATATTTGTTATATGCGTAAATATTTTGAATTTTGGAGTTGTTACTTAGAAGAACAAAAGTTTCAATGAAAAGTTCACAAATCAAGTAACAATCAACATTATGAAAAAATATGTTTAGAAATCATTTTTAGTCTTCGTTCCTAAGAACGTAAAGATCACAAAATCATGTATGTCGTGGCGCAGTTGGTTAGTTAGTGTTGCACTGAAAACGCGAAGATTGGGGATTGAATTGGTTATCAGGAGTATTGATTATATTTAAATTATGTTCATGTTCCTGCTGCGGTAGACAGACTGAGACAAGCGGAGGCGTTAGATACTGCTAGTCGACACGTGACGTCTTACGATACGACCTACATATTCGGTCTCAAGATTTGTTATTTATCTTGACGTTCCCACTTTATACAATACTACATACAAAAACTGTTTTTTAATATTGCGCATAAACTATCCTCATAGGTTTCCTGGAGGTGCGGATTCGAGTCCCGCTACGTTCAAATTTTTATACGTTTTCTAAATAAGTATTTATTCCTCAGTGTGGAATATCACTTTAAAAATGTTAAAAAAAAATATCCTTATATAGGTGTTTAAAAAGAAATTACAGTACAAATTTACCTGAAGTTACCGTGGTTATATGTTTCCATAACGAGGCTTGGTCAACACTTCTACGAACAATACAATCTGTTTTGAACAGGTCGCCGGAAAGCTTGCTAAAGCAAATAATATTAGTTGATGACTTCTCCACTATGAGTGAGTTTTTATATTTTTGTATAATTTTATGAAACATTTGTGTAATATTTAAATAAAAATATACAAATTAAATATAAATAGTGTCTGATTTTAATTATATTGGTTAAGGGTTCAATTTCCACTCGGAGGAAATGGATAATTTCCATCTTAGCTTTTAGTTAAGATAATATCTGACAATATTAACCTGACAGAAAGCGGAGAGCAGTGTATTGGCACTAAGTTCTTTCTGCCTACTCTGCAATTTAAAGAAATAACAAAAAGGTTAACTGACAAGTAGATCACCTACAATAGCGAATTCTGTTATGACAAATGGAGAACAATCTATTTTTAAATTTTATTTGTTAAGAACGTTCATATTTACCTATATATAGTATAACTAAGTGTTATAAAATTATACAAATAAATAATCAATTAAGAAAAACACAGCCACGAAAAAGGCACGGACGAACGAAGTCTGTGGCATAAAATAACTGTCAATTAAAAAAATCAGTACCTTCTTTACGATAAAGCTATAATACTATTCCAGATCATCTCAAAACTGATCTAGATGAATACATAAAAAAGTTCCCTAAAATAAGCCTAATTCGAAACCAAAAGAGAGAAGGCCTCATCAGAGCAAGAATTTTGGGTGTACTGAAGGTTCTTACTCCAGTAGTGTTTTTCATTGACAGCCATTGTGAATGTACAAATGGTATGTAAGTTAGTGTAATAAATATTTAGATTTAAAAAAACTATTATACAATAAAATTTTAAATTATACGTTTGAATTTATTTATTTTTAACATTTTATGATATAAAATTATTATAATTAAAGAGCTAAAACTTTTACATAAAATATATATATCCGTCCGCCACTCACTACACAATGCCTCGAAAATTGTGCGGAAAATATCTTAACACAAAGTTCCTTTGCTCTCCGGATATAGGCGTAAATCTGTACAAAAATAAATGAAAACGATAACAAAACTTTAAAATTGCTTTACTATGTTTTAGGATGGTTAGAGCCACTATTAGAACGTATAGCCCAAAATCCCAAAACAGTCGTCAGTCCAGTTATAGATCACATCGACGCAACAACATTCGAATACGTTTCACAAGATGCAAAACATATACAAATTGGTGGTTTCAATTGGAATTTAAAATTTATTTGGATAGACGCCGATTCAGAGACACAAAAGAAAAATCTTCAACCTATCAAGACGCCTACTATATCGGGAGGTTTATTTGCAATAAGCACTGAATATTTCAAATATATTGGATATTACGACGAAGGCCTGGATATATGGGGTGCGGAGAATTTAGAATTGTCGTTCAAAGTGTGGATGTGTGGCGGTGTATTGGAGATAGTCCCCTGTTCTCGTGTAGGGCACGTTTTTCGGGACACTTTTCCTTATAGTGGTACGAAGGGATCGTTTATGAAAAATTCAATGCGTCTTTCGGAAGTGAGTCTTAAATTTAACAGAAAAGCCACATTTATATAATACAGTTTTTTATGTATTACGTTGTTCGGAAAGTAAATTCGTTTCTTTTGATGAAAATGAACGACGATTTTCGTATAATGAAAAAGATATTTTATTAAATTATATATTGGCCATTCTGATCCAACCAACATCTTTTGCCATGTCACTGGTAGTAAGATGGCAAAAGGTATTGGTTTTTGGTTAGTGCGTCACTCCATGCATCAACCAAAAACTACAGCGTTAATTTTGATTATGCGGCTTCAGAGTGCAGTTAGGTTAAAAAATACAATAAGCCCTCTGTCGGGAAAAAACTGAATTACTTTAAGGATAACTTATTATTTACAGGTTTCTAAAAAAATAATATTACAAAATAGTGACTATTTTGTACCTTTCATATTAAATTTTTCTAAAGTGGCTAATTGAATTTTATTGTTTTTAATTCTTTTGTCACTTTAGGATCAGTACTTTTCATCACCTAATACAGTCACGCCTACAAATATTAGCAAAAATATAAAAACTAAATAAATGTCCTATTAACATATTCTCTTTTCTCATTACGCTGATAATGGGAAATGTGTGAAATAAAAAAAATATGTTTATGGCTTATTAATATTAAATATAGAATTTAATACTTTTAATAATACCAACGTTATAAAATTACCAACTTAACATATATAACGTATAATATACTACGAATGTCGTTTTAGGTTTGGTTAGATGAATATGCAAAATTTTTCCAACAAAGAATGGGTAGTTCGAAAGTTGATTACGGAGACATTGCCTCGAGAAAGTTATTGCGTGAAAAACTTAAATGTAAATCATTTGATTGGTACCTTAGTAATGTATATCCAGAAATGAAGAAAACTCTAAACAACAGTGCCAGTGGGCAGGTATTTTTTTATTTACTTATAATTATGATAAAAAGTCTATTATGTAATATGTAACTTCCACGTGAGATTTAATATAAAAATAAAAATAGAACAGCAATTTTTATTTTCTTTATAGCACCTCCAGTAATAAATCATCTTCTTCCTTATACTTTTGTCGCATAATATAAAACAAAATTTCTTTCAACGTATGCGAGACAACGTACGCTAAAATTTTCATCCTTTTACGTACATGCACATACATGCACTTTATATTAGAATAAGTTTAAAAATATTAATGTTTTTGTAATTATATCGACGATATGTGCAATTCCAATAAAATAATAAATAATAACTCAATAATGCTATACCAATGTGTGTTTGAAACAATCATTAAATACTAAAAGCATATGGCTGAATTAAAAAAGTACCCATTTCTATTGAGTAAGTATTAGACTCTTACCTAATACATATCTTTTAAAAAATTGTAAATGATGAAAAAACTAAATATTATTTATATAATTCACAGATATTTAACAGTGCGAATAATTCAATCTGCCTTGATTCGACTACATCTCATTATGACACTGTAAGTACTGTCAGTGTATTTCAGTGTCACCATCAAGGAGGGAATCAGGTCAGACATTCATCAGATATTTACGTTACATTCCATATCTACTCGTGGCCATAATGACAAGACAAAGCGCAGCGTTAAGCTCCGTTGCTTAATACGTAGTGCCTCGAATTCTGGCAGAAAATGAAGATTGAAGTGATTTGACGCTACGGTTAAAGAAACGGAAAAACTGACTATTTTTATAATTCTGTAATTAATATAATAATGAATCTTTCCCACTTCTCTCCTAACTTCTTTTTTATTTTTCTAGTTCTGGGTATACACTAGAGACGGTAAAATAAAATCAGAACATTTATGTTTGGACTATGTACTAAGTATGGTACTACTAACGTCGTGTTTAGATGACGCTGCTAAACAAATATGGTTGTATGAAGCTAAGGTAAAGGTTTTATAAAAACATAATGTATATTTTATTTTAGTTTTTTATGTAGCGTGAGGCACAGCGTGTCACCGTAAATGCTGCAGTAGTGGGTTTGATTCCCATCCAGGACAATAAATTATTTCCATTTGCATTGGCTGAGTTCTTCTATTCAATACGCAGTAATCGGAAAAAAACTATATTTAGATGGTGAGTGTGAAATGAAGTGTCTATTATGTACAGCATGCAGGACATTTGTGATCCTAGATTTATTCATTTTTCTTGATTAGTAAGAAGAATATTATAAAAAAATATTTATATGGTAAAAGGTTAAAAGGTTTCAAATTCTCTTTAAATAAGTAGGATATTTTATATTCAAATATTTTAAGTAAATAGATTTCCGATTTGATATGAGAAGACTTTGGATTTTACTACTCTAACCAAACTATTTCATGTACATCACATAATATTGCTAATTAGTACAAAAAATACCTTTTCTAAGTAATAACTGTTTTCAGGTTCGGCAGGATAAGTGGAGAAAAATACAGACTCCGTTTTCCTTTCAGACCTGCTTTGCGCCGATTACTTGAGACATTGCTTGTAGAGTAGCGGAACTCAACGCCGCGCTATGTGTGGTTACCAGAACGAAGTAATGAAAATATTGAATATTTTATTCCCTCAAAGCGAAATCACAACAATCGCGTTTACTGTCGCAAACTTATAACCCTGCGCCACGACGGTAATAACATTAGCTCATTATTTATTTCAGACAAAATACATTCGACATGTGCAAACACAATACTGTCTTCAAATAATGGAGGACAATTCCCGGTTGACCCTGGAAAAATGTAACAAAGTTGATTCCCAAAGGTGGAACATAGAAAATTTTGTTGCAGATAAGCTTAATATTGATTTAAATAATATAAGACAAAACTATTAAAGAAATAACAAAATGTTTATATTGTATTTACACCGTAATTGGCTTTTATTTATAAGTTACATGCCTATCAGATATATTTCGTTTTTTTTCACGCTTCACGCAAATGAATAGGTTGAAATCTCCTGAACTTCAAAATTCTCTTCCATAATTTTATTACATAGTTACTTTCATACCTAACAAAAATATATTAATAGAACAGGTTGTCTTCAAAATAAATGAAAAACAAGAAAATATTGTCATAAAATACATACAATATAAAATGTTAAAGTGAATAACAAAAAATATATTGCAAAAAGAAATTAAATGTTTACTTTCATGCAAAAATTTCAACAAAATACAGTAGAATTCGTTCTCTTTTTCGAGTGTTGCCACATGAAAGGTAAAGGATATGTTTAATCCGTGAAATATTTTGTGGCGCAGAAAAAGCATATTTATATTTCGAATACAAAATATATTTTTACTTGAAAACTTTATACATTTTAGAGTTCCGTACCCGAAAAGGAAAAAAACGGAGGGCTTTTATGTGTAAGGGTTTAATTTTTTTCTTTTCTTGTGATGGTGATTCCTCCATTGATCTAAAATTTAGAAATTTGGCAAGAAGTTAGAACTCATAGTATGAAATAAGAAAAAGTCAGTATTTTTAAAAGATAATGGACAGATTAGGACTACCAAACAGCTTTACGCTCTATTCCGCACACAGCAGGGTAGGTTGAGGGAGCCTAGCGTTGAGAGACTCCGTTCCCCACAAACCGTCGAATTTTGGAGGCATTGCGTATTGAATCCCTTTCTTCGCTCTGGTGTTGAGGCAAAACGCGGCGTTGAGTTCTGCCACTCAACACGCAATGCCTCCAGAATTAGGGAGAAAGTAGGGAATGGAGTGTCTTAACACTAGGTTCCCCACTGTGTGCGGGATACAGCGTGAAGCTGCCATTGTAGATGATCCGTAAATAGCGCGTACCTTAAATACCAGACTACAAATATTGTAATAGCTTTAATTGTAGTGCTTATGAATAAAATTATAATAATAAATAATTATCATTATCATAATCATATGTTATTTCTTGCATCCTTAGAAAATTTTGACATTTTATTACTATTGGCGGGTTCCGTACATTTTTGCCCATTTTCATTTATCACATAAAAAGTTTAAGATTGTCAACTTTCATAAGTTGAATTTCTCATCGACCACACAATCATGACATTGATACGGAACCTTCAATGGAGAAATCCAACTCGCATATGACCGTAGTATTTCATATTAAATAAAAAGTAACATTTTGATGAAATGATCTAACTTGATAACACTCAGTGGCTGCTTACGAACGCCACTCCTGTATTATCTTTATAAAATATTTTTAAAATATTGTATGGGCTGTACTTTTTTAGTTTACTTTTTGCATAACCTATTTACTTACTAAGTATGTCAAAGTCAGAATGGAATAAAACAACGTTGGTTTTTATTTTAGAAATTTTATTTTGTGTTATTTAAAAGTTCATATTTTTATAATATTACCTTAAAATTCTTATGGAGAGGTAAATAGAGTGACAAGTTTGTATAAAACGCGAGTTGTTGACACGTTCACTGTCCAATCGAATGTGAATTTCAAACGACCAAAACCACTTCGTCAATTGCAAAATGTTCACACTTATTAACAATAATTAGTTTTCAAACTTTATCGAGATTCTAATCCCTTGTTATTATGTATAGCATTTTGTTTGTTGACTTTTGCCTAATTGAAACTGTCTTATTTCTGTTGGTATCATGAGTTATCATATAAATTGTATTTTTTTAGGCTACTACTAGTTCAAATTATTTTATAACTCTTTGATAAATTCCTAAAAGAGTAGTTAGAGGATGGATTGCTAATTTCTAAGGTCTAAAATATACACCACCTCCACATCTTCCACGTCCACATTCATACATACTGTAACGATTTTATATTTATAAGTTTTAATATTCGCAATAATGTATTATTAAAATGTAAATCAACCTCTTTGTCCAATAAAAAAATATTTAAAAATAAATAATATAGAACTTTCACCAGAGAACATTAATAAAATGACGCTTCATGTGGTTGGCAAATTCTAGATATACTTTTACACTTGGAGTGGAAGAAGAAAGAAGTCCTTATAATTTTTTTAACTCTTTGTAATTTTTTTGAAAATTCATGCAGTCAAATAAAAAAGACAAGCGTTTTATTTTAAAGCGAGTTTATAGGTAAACATTTTACAGTGGAGTAGTAAATATATCAATCGAAGCCAATTGCTTTTTAGGTTCAGACAGTTCAACGAGCATTCAGAGACGCTTGGCGATGGGAATTGCGGTACAACTCTTAAGTCGGAGTTGTGTAAGTTTCACTGCGCACCAACTTAGTGTAAACTGCACAAATTTAAATGCTAAATACATGTATCTGTACTTAATATGTAATAAAAAAATACTTTTTAATTCTAGTAACAATAATAAACCATTTTTTTATATGTTTTGCTAATTATTTTATATATTAAATACAACGTGAAGTCTACGTTTCTCATTTTCCACTGAGTTCTGGAGGCATTGCGTGTTGAGTGGCGGAATACTAGAGACTATTAGAATACGGATACTGGAGCGACGAAATAAAAATATACATGAAAATAAACATCATTCCCTAGAGTGGGAATCGAACCCACAACCAGTCGATTTTGCAGCGCCACGACTGGATATAATATATAAAAAATATATTTTTAAATTTCGTTCTTTTTAATGTTCACGTACCTGCCGCATTTAGTGGGCAGTTGTTGGGAGGCAGATCTGAAGTTTCAGATATTGTATCAAAAATAGCGGATGCTACTTTCGTTTAAAAATAAAAATAATAAAAATAATAATATTCCCCTTAATAATAATTAACACACAATTACTGAATACTGTCACAGGGAGCTACAATATCTTCAAATTTATTATAATTAAATATCAAGAAAAACTAAAATAAGTAAACATTACCTAAAACCTGTAGATAAATTTGGCCATGTACGTTGAAAGCAATACGTCACGCCACTGGGCATCATTAATTATATTACTCATGAAAAAATCTTCATAGATTTCATATAATTTTTAGGTTATGAGAACAATTAATTAAAAATTTAAAAAATAAATTAAATCAGCCTGACGCTGTATCCCGCACAGAGTAGGGTAGGCAGAGGGAACCTAGTGTTAAGACACTTTGTTCCACAATTTACGCCGAGTTCTGGAGCCATTGCGTGGTGAGTGGCGGATCACAACGCCGCGCTTTACCTTGACACCAGAGCCAAGAAATGAAAATATAAATGTAAATAAATATTTTATTTCCTCGAGTGGAGATCCAACCCACAACCAGTCGATTTTACAGTCACACTTTGTGCCCCTGCGCCACGACTGGCCTCAAACACAACAACAATTAATTAATTTTTAATATGTTATTTTTTATAATTCTCTTTAGCTTCGTGATGTATCCCACACACAGGGCAGGCAAGCAGAGAGACCCTATTGTTAAGATACTCCGTCTTCCACTTTTTTTCGAATTTTCGAGTCATTGCGTGCTAAGTTGTGGAACTCAACGCAACGCTTTGCCTCCTTAACAGAGCAAGGAAATTAAAATATTAAATATTTCATTTCGTCGGAAGGGGATCAAACCCACAAGCTGTCGCCATTACAGCCGCAGTCTTGTGTCTCTGAATTAATCTCATTTATGTATTTGAATATTACTGCAAAGCAATAGTCCGTGGTAGGATGTACCCGAGACATCAGGTTGGTGCAAATTAGTCGACGCTGCGGGCTTCCAAAAAATTTTAAATATTATATAAAGATTATTCTGCTTTCTAAAAGTCATATAACGAAATAGATATTTTTGAAAATAGGATCCATAATAAATAGAAAACCGTCAAATATCCACCTAATGATCCATAATCAAGAAGGATCAAGAAGGATAATTATAATAATCACCCGCCCTAGTCAAACATTACATACTTAATTTTTTGACCGTAATTTAATACCGGTTCGCTAAAATGAGTGCCCCAGATGGAAAAAATGTATTTTTTAATCAATTATATACATATTTCTATTTAATTATTTTAATAATGATACCTTTGGAACAGTCTGAAGCGAGCATTTCATGGCGTGTTATTATTTATAAAATAATTAATTTGGTAATAACCTTTAACATATAAACGTCTTTTCATAACTTTTTTTAATTGGGATATGAACATTTCTGAACGTTTTCTGGGATCCTATCGTAAATGCGTACAGATTGCCCCAAAAAAGAAGTACGGATTCGATGCAATCGAGTTACAGGTCGAGGTACGTTTAATAATATTTATAATATTAATATTACCGATTAAACCCACAACAGACGCTGCCCTACAGCACCACGATTCACAAGATACACTCATATAAGTTATTCTAACTTGAAACACAACAAATTTTATACAAACTTAGCTGGCTTCACCATTTTTCTGATAAGAGTTTATTCTACGGAAATTGTAAAGCAGTTTGTAACCGAATTTACATATACCCAAAACAAAGCTGAAGCAAGCTTGGCTTGGAATAAAAGAGTAGCTCATTTGGTTTACAGTTGGGTTTCAATTGTACCGTAGATGATCGTGATAGTTTTATATAATATAACTTTTTTTTTATGGAAACGACACGGCAAACGAGCGTGCGGGTCACCTGATGGTAAGTGATTACCGCCGCCCACGACCCCGTGCAACCCCAGAGGAGTAACAGGTGCGTTGCCGGCCTTTAAGATGGGTTGGGCGCCGGGGCCCGGCATTACCTGATGCGAAACGCAGTGGCATAAAGCCACTACTTCACGCCGGGATCACACGGCACAAAATAATATAACGTGATTGAATAATTTATCTTGCATCCTTAAATTATATTAATTTATATCTTACATTTTCTTATGAAATACTGATAGCGTCTGACCGTAAATATGATGTTAATCAATTCAATTTCCGATAGCATGCGATTATAAATAATACGTCGGACCAAAAATATTTTCGTATTTTGAATGTATTATTAGTAATTAATGGCTAATAGTAATTAATATTACTTTGGCTGTACTGAATGTAACTAATAAACAACTATACTAATAAACAACAATAAATAAACTATAATGTGTTATTATATATTTATATAAATAAAGCTAGTAACATATATAAATTTATAATTACAATAAATATAATTTTTAAAAAAGATTTTTTTATCAAAAATCGCAAAGTTTCTATAGGAATGGGATCATGGCACTACCCACAAGGTGTCGTTACAGTCTATCGCTGCTGCCTCAATAAAACACAGTATATTTTTTATCAATAAAGAAATAATCAGAAACGTTTCTAAGCGGAGTTCGTGCAGTGTCAAAGCTATACAGATTTTAAAATAAAAAACTAAACTTACAGAAAAGCCTAAAAAGGTTTCCAGCGTTTTTTTAACCCGACTAAATCCAGGTAGCAAAAAATAGCAGTTTTAAACAGAACTTTTGTCTATCTGTTCAGTCATTTATGTTTGTACCAATAAAAATGTAATTTTTTTGAAAAGACAATTTTTTAGGAAAATTAGTCCAAATTGATCAGCTTCACGCTGTATCCCGCAGGGATAGGCAGAGGAAGGCAGAGGGAACCTAGTGTTAAGACACTCCGTTCCCCACTGTGTTCCGCTAACGAGGCCACACATTCAAACCATTTTACGTTTCGGTATTACGAATAGGTACGTATCGTATCGCTTTTGTTCTATCATGCAAAAATATTGAAAATTTATATGTGGGAACAATATTTTTGTCACTGCCTATTTTTATTTTTAAATATCAATATTGATATCTATGTAGATATATATGTATATGTATTTTGGTACTGTAAGCTATACAGAGTGTTTTTGAATTGAAAATTCAGTTTATGCTAGTTTACAATAGCCTAATGCAATTTCATTTTAAAAAATGAGAAAGTGATTTTTTCAAACAATATAAATAATAAAATAATGGTTGTTAATTATAACACCATTTGTCAAGAACAAAGCACGCAGAACTAAACCTATCAAAGAGAAACCGCCGCATACACCTCATTCCTAAATCGAGTCATAGTATTTGCGGCTAAGTTTAAAGTTGTTAAATCTTTAATAGTATTTTTGTAGTTGTCGGCGCCGTTTTGCCTGTATTGAACGTATATAGTAATAAGGATTATTTTATTTATCGTATAGCTACCAATCACGGGCCGCATATATGCAACGCATGCACAGTTCTCATCAAACTTCCAACGAGACAGTCACAAGTTGACCACTCCTCGCACGAGGCCTAATATTATTATAGATGTACTAGAAGATGTGTCTTCTTTTATTTCTTTTCTTTTGTTCGTCTCGAACAGTAGTAGTCTGTGTTTACTTTATTGGTATCTATGGTAACTGCGTCACACGAAATACAGGTATGGATAAAAATCCTAAAATAAAAAAAAAATCTTTAGATATGGGCTTAAAATATATTACGCTATACGCTGTTCCCGTAAAAGGAGCGCTAACGCTTCCATCCTGTATAGTGAAATGAGTACTTTAATTTGATATGATTTAATGTTAATAAGGCCGGTCGTGGCACAGGGTCCCAAAGTGTGACTGTAAACTGGTTGTGGATTCGTGCTACACTCCAAAAAGTGAATTATTTATTAACATTTCTATTCTCGGGTGTCGAGGCAATTCCAGAATTCGGAACAAAGTGGGGAACCGAATGTCACATAGCCTATATTTATTATTTAATAAAAACATTCTGTTATTTAGTATTAAATATTTACATAATATCTTGAAATTGGCGAAAAATTTGCAGGTGACGCCTTTGTCAAGGAACTAATCTGTACTGAAAAATCTTTAATATCCCGGATTTATGACTAAAAGCAGAATCAAATTTTAAATTCAAAATATATTTATGATTATTGGATTCCACCTCCTTAAGAAAAATGAAAATCTCTCCATTTTCTCTACTCTTTGTAAATTAAGTTGAGGATGCGGTTTTTTTTAAGTCTTGCTAAAATTTTCATTAAATGGAGTCGCAATTTATAGAACTTTAATTTTAAATTCGTTCCCTTACTCATCATATCAATCTTTTTGAGTCCCAAATACGGTATTTTCTCGTCAAATTCTCCCTTATCATTTTTATTTATTCGCCCTTGTCTATACCAATATTATAAAGCGGGAGAGTTTGTGTGTTTGCTTGAATGCTAATATCTCTGGATTTACATTTTTTTGTGTGTGTGCTATATAACATTACGGTGTAAGTCTTAGTTAGCCTTAAATAATGATTTAATGAATGATAATAATAATAAAAGTCATCGAATTGCTTGACATCGAAGTCGCTGGGAAAGCGTGCGCTGCAAAAATAGTTTAATATATCTCAAATATTTATGTAGATATAATATATATTTCTAAAATAAAATTCTAAAAGTTTATATTTGTTCCACATATTCAGTGACGTCGCGTCGTATTATCCGCCGTAAGATCTTCTGATGTGGATTCTTGCTGTTGATCTATTTATTGTTCTCAGTATATTTTTTATTTCAACTGTCAAGTAAAAACTTATCAAAACTTTTAGGTTTATTTTTGTATAAATTGTAGCATTAATTGTTGAATTGTCTGAGATTGTTACGGTAGAATGTACTAATTTGTTTGTCAAGCTGTTGCTTGACGCACACAGCAGGGTAAGCAGGAAGAACATGGTCTTAAGACAATCCGCTCCACGTTTTCTGACAACGCAGTGCGTATTAAGTAGCGGAACACAACGCGGCACTATGCCACGAAACCAGAATAAAAAAAATTGATTTCCTCGAGTAGGGATCTAACGCACAAAAAGTCGCGCTTACAGTCACACATCTTGTCACACCGTAGTGGCCTCAATAACTATATAGCTAGCTAGCCTAGGTACTAATTTGCTTGTTATAAAATGAAGTTAATAAAGTTAGATACTTTAGGTAACCTATGGTTTGATGATTGATAAGTTTTGAGTGATTAAATGAATTTATTTAATATTTTTTTATTGCCCCGATTGAACTCGCAACTGCCGCATTTATACTTACACGCTGTGCCACTGCACTTTGTGGTGCAATATATTAAAATACTTATTTCCAAAATAATTTATAAAAGAACATATATTGTTTAACCTTTTATGTATATTTATAGCTACACAATGAAAGCTACAATAGAAATTACTATATAAATAATAAATATGTTAAATTGAGCTAGTCGAGCCAAAACGAGCGCATGAATTATAAACGTATGATAAAATAATTATTGTTTAATATTGATTTTGTCCATGAATTTGTATTGTATTTTAATTTAATAAAATATTTTTTTAAAGCATATTTTAAGCCCGCTCGCGGCTTTGACTGCTTACCTATACTTAACGCGACTATAACCGCGCGTCAGAAAAACGACGCTGGCTTGTAATCCGTCTTATCACCAATTTTTAATTAGTAATGCGTCTTATCAACACTTTTTAATCTAACGCGTTGTTATGTAATACAGCGGATTACTCAATCTGAATTGACATATACGTAGAAATACTATTGCAATTACAATTGGAATAGTTTATTGATTTAATTTTAAGAATAATTGACTGAGAGACTTAACAACTACCACGCTTACTGATTTAGTTAAATTTTGAGATACGAAATTTACAGTTCATTTTGTTTATATCTCAATAGGGTGGTTCAGTAAAAGTAATTTCCTAGAGGAAAGCACGATCTCCACGAGCCGGGGGTTGTTCGAGCGCTTTGTTACAAACAATAGCGGTAGATTCACGACAAAACTTGTCCGTAATTTCGTATTTTAACAGTGTACCTGCATTAAGTATAGTATAATCTGACAAATATTCTTAAAGTTAAGGATATATATAAACTTTTTGGGTTTTATTATTTTTTGGCTTCATGCCCCATACCATCTTTTTTTTTAATTTCGTACTTTATCTAGCATATATATAGTTGTAGACAGAGATAGTCTTGTGTCAAATCACCCCGTTCATTGTTTTTTTGCCCGAATCCACTTATTTGTTTAAGTAGACCACACCTGTCAGTGAGTCAGGCACTGTTACAACAGCTACGTTTTTATTTATAATTATTACATAATAATGAATACTAAGGCTTTTACAATTTAAATAAATTTTTATTATAGAAAAGCTAGTTTTAACTTTAAACGATGTAACAATTAATTACCCAAAGCAACTTCAACTGCACTTTGCACTTTACTTCCCATCTCCTTCCCCTCAATTAGTGGCTAACGAAAAAACTAAAGAACTTCAGTACGTAAATTCTTAAGTTACTCGAGAAGTTTCTGAATTGCAGCCAAATTTACATTTGATTTTATTAAATAGAAGTTACCAACGCCTAATTTTATTGCCAATCTTTACCGAGTAAAGATAATTTCATTACAAAATATATATACATATATGGATATAATAATTAAATTGAGACCAATCAATTGGCGCAGGGGCAAAAAATGTGACTATAAAACTGACAGGTTGTGGATTCGATTCCCACTCGAGGAGATGAAATTTATATTCCCATTTCTTCGCTCTGGTGTCGAGGTAAAGCGCGGCCTTGAGTTCTGCCACTCAACACTCAATGCCTCAAGAATTCGGTAGAAAGTGAGGAACGGAGTGTCTTAACACTAGGTTTCACCTCTCTACCCTGTTGTATGCGGGATACAGTGTGAATCTGATATTAAAAAATAAAAAGGTGTATTTTTTTTCTTAATAATTATTCTAAAGTATAAAAAAATATATATTTTTCATGACATAAATTTATCATTCATTTTTGTGTATTAAATGAACATGCATTGCAAAGTGGGACAACATCTGATAGTAAATACGATGAATAAGGATTTTATTATCATAGAGAAAATTAATAATTTCCATTTCTCCGCTTTTTACGTGTGGTAGAGTCACGTCGCCAGCAATGGCAACACGCATGGGCAGACTCGACCGGATCATTACCGGAGCATTTAAAACCGGCGTGAAGTAGTGGCTTTATGCCACTGCGTTTCGCATCAGGTAATGCCGGGCCCCGGCGCCCAACCCATCTTAACGGCCGGCAACGCTCCTGTAGCTCCTCTGGGGTTGCACGGGGTCGTGGGCGGCGGTAATCACTTACCATCAGGTGACCCGCACGCTCGTTTACCATAAAAAAAAAAAAAATCTCCGCTCTGCCAAAAAGCCCGGCGTTGAATAAACAATGACACTCAATAAACAATGTGTCGAATTCGAGCGGAAAGTAGAGAGTATTATCTCTTGATACAAGACTCTACCCACTCGTCCCACAATGTAAAAAAGGTTACTACATAAAACATTTCTTGCATTCAATTTTTGATCTCTTTGAATTACTATAGGAGTACGTATATAAACTTTATTACATACGTACAAATCACAAGTATTAATTTTCACTATTCGATCAAACACTACACCGAACAATTTATAATTTAAAGCCGTAATAAAAGGCCGTAGCTATTACATTTCATAAGCTTCCCAAAGCCCGTATCATATATATAAAGAATTTTTACAGGCTTGATTAAATGCTACTACAAGTCCTCTTACCCTTAGAAAAATCTTAATGTTCATTACTGATATTTAAAAAGTTGCTATACAAATTGTGCTATTGGAAATTGAACTTTAATACTTAAGCATAAAATTCCAAGGAATTGTTGTTCTGAAAATAAATTCTTGCCGCATCACGCCATAGAGACGACAAAAAAGAATGGTCTACTCAGATTTACTTTGCAATAGTGTCGTTAAAGTAAATTGCGGTGAAGCAAAGGCAATGCTAAAAGGGGTAAACGGAATACAAATCTCAAGAAAGTGACTTTCTTTTTCCCCTGGTTAAGTAAATAGTTTGTTTAAGCTCGGGTCCTTATTATTTTTTGCTGAATTTGTGTGTTTAAATATAATGGCCGAACCTTTTTGGGTTATGTCATTAAAATTTTAATTGAGGGCTCAAGATTCTTTGTATAAAATGTATTCACAATCTTAGTTTATTACAAATTTTATATAAAAAACTAAATTAGGATTGTGAAGTAAAGGACGGTTCTTTTAGAATACGTATGTCAATTTATAAAGATATATTTGTAGTTATTTCTTTACTAATTACTTCTAAATATATTCTATGTGTACTACAATTAAGAAATTAATATCATTGTATCTAGTATCTTTAGGGTTTTTAATATCAATAGCATGAATACAATTTATTTAATTATTACTTTCACGTTTTGCTTTGGAGCAGGATAGGCAGGGAAAAAAAAAAAAGAAAAAAGAAAAGGATAGGCAATATGAATCTAGTGTTATAATACTACTATTAAGACTCAATTTCTAGATACTAATGATAGAGCGAACTCAACGCCACATTTTTTTCTAACAGGGCGAGTAAATTAATAAAATCATTCCCTCGAGTGGGCAACTAACAACTGTCACTTTTACATTCAGAATTTGTCTTAAAGCGCCACGCTGGCCGCAGTTATGAGTTTTATTCAAGTATAAACGTATTTTTTTAATTAAAAATATTTTTAGAAATTTCATCCTAAGAAAAAACGAATTATCCATAAAATATAAATCGTGAATAAATGATAAATCTTGAAATTAAAAAAAGCCATTTTATAACTTAACAGAAAAAGCTAAGACGTGCCCGTAGCCCGGTGTTTCTTATGTAACCACCTATTCAGTTCAAATGGATTGAAGTTTATAAAATACCTAGTTCTTTAGTGCATCAGAAGCTTCGATAAAACGGACTCTCTCAGTATAATGAAATGATAGCTAAAGGTGGGATGGAATAAATCTATTTTTTTAATGATCCCGTATATTATAAAGAATTTTTCTAATTTTTATTCTAGAATATACTTTGAAAGTACTTCTAGCACAATCATTTTGAATGTGGCTAAGTAGAGTGGATGTGAGCAATGATGTATATTCCATAAAGAAGGTATTTTAGCCTGGACTTGGGAGCACAAGTCCCAGAGTTCATCCCCATGCAAAGCGACAAAATCGGAACCAACATGGTGACGTTGATTGATAAGGACCAAGTTACTTTGAAAGTCTTATCCATATAGTGTGGAATAAAACTTTAAACAAATCTAATATTTTAAAGAATTATTCCACACTTAAGAAAGAAAAAAAACTTATTTACCGCGCCTCCTGGTCGTTTTCCAGGATGCGCGGGTTCGAGTCCTGCTACGTTCAAATTTTTATACGTTTTCTAAGTTTTAAACATGTTTAAAATAGACTAGAAATAAATGTATATGCAAAAATAACGCTGCTATAGAATGACATCTTTAAAATTCCGCTCTAAGATTTTAAAAGGACATAATAGGCTATTAACGTTAAGAAACTCAAATTGTATTACATAGATAAATATAACGAGCTGATAAGCGATGTTGAAATTTATTGTTTAATTATTTGAAACTAGGCGTTAAGATAAAGAAAATTATTTAATGGATCTTATAAATAAAACACGTGTTGAGAAACGGAGGTCAACGCTCTTGAGTAAGAAATAAAAAATATATTCGTTCCTCGAGTGTTAATCGAACCCACAACCGTCACGTTTGCAAGACGCTGTTCCACTACGCCACGTTTAAAAATTGTTTACTAAGACAAAAATAAATTTATAAGAAATATTCTTAATTTAGGTGCGATATTTTTACGTGTTCAATTAAGCTAAGCCCGAGATTTGGTTAGATAAATCACAATTTCGTATTTTTTTATCTTATTTTCTTATGTATTGCGAAATTTTATTTTTGGGGCTACTTTTGTTATTATATCTAACTTTGTATAATGAAAAACCGAACACGTGCGAATCGGTCTCGTCTACCGAGGGTTCCGTACAAAAATTGGGGTTATCGAGCTTTTTCTGAAATTCAAGCTTAGCTTAGTCAGATGAGGTAAAATATTTTAAGCCCATACCTAGAGAAATTAATCATAATACCTCAACAGTTTAGTCGTAGGTTGTGTTTTTAGATTTCGTAACGAGACGTATGCGGCGGTTTCCCTTTGATAAGTTTATGTCTGCGTGCATCTTTCTTGACAAATGACGTTTTACTTAACAACGATAATTTTATTATTTATTTTGTTTGAAAAAAAAAACACTTTTTCATTCTTGGGAAAAAACATTTTTTTTAGTTATATTAAGTATGAGTAGTTGAAACTGTGGTTTCATTTAAGGTGGTGCTGACAAAAACACTCAGTATATATATTTTGAGTAAATGAAAAAAGAAATGTATTTTTTTTCAGGAAATCATGTGGTTGTAGGTCTAAGTACCTATAGGTTTGAATTTCAAATGGATATATCTAAGCGTTCCCGAGATAAAGGCTCTTGACACAGACAGACCGATGAACAACAAAGTGATCTTATAAAGGTTTCTTTTTTTTAAGTATCGCAGGTTATTATTGTATGTGTAATAAAATAAACTTATTATTTGTGAGTGTTCTTTGTGTTGTCAGAAAATATTTATTTCCCTCGAAACAGATCGAATTCACAACCATCGCATTCAAGCTGGAACGACAAAAAAGAATGGTCTACTCAGCACGCTATTCCATTGTGATAGCTGATACATATAAGGTACTTTTGTCAAAAAATCCGCAGTTTTTGAATGTTGGCAGCGCTGTATTTAACAAGATTCTAAACGTTTTTGCGTAATCCCAATTTATGACTGGGGGCAAACAACTGAGACGTTAAGCTAAATTAATTAATTTGTCCTACTATTTGCAGTTTAGTACAGGGAATTTATTACAATACTCGAAATATATGAGAAATGAATTTATGTGTGTGTATATATTATTTCTCCATGGTATGGTTGTATTGATAAAAGTAAATAAATGGCGCGGCTTGAAAGTGTTTGTAAATTTTTTAAACATTTTGAAATTGTTATTCCAAACTGTGGAAAGCTGTTCCTGGTCCTGATCGGTTGAAAACCGAGGCGCGGATTCGAGTCCCGCTATGTTAAAATTTTATACGTTTTCTAAATAACTATTTTTGTAAATTTGTTGTTTTGTCATGTTTTATATATTTCTTGAATTTAACTAGGAGTTGTCTCTCTCCGCTCAAGAGAAAACCTAGTGTTGAAACATTCAATCACATCTAAGTTGGTTGTGAGTTCGATCCCCATTCGAGGACATTAAATATTTTCTTGAATTTATATTTCCGTATCTGCGCTCTAATGTCCTCGACTAAGCGTTGAGTTCTAACACTCAACACGCAGTACCACCAGAATTCGGCAGAATGTGGGGAACTGAGTGTCTTTACACTAGGTTCCCTCTGACTGCCCTACTGTGTTCGGGATACAGCGTGAAGCTGATTTGACAATAAATATAATGGGATGTAACAACATAACATTATATCAGAAAGAAATATACGATATCAAAATGAGCACGTTCCTATCAAAACGTGGTATCTTTACGATAGCAATAAATGTCCTAATAATAGAAATAAATTGATCTCATTATGTCACGTATCAAATAATACGTATGTTTGATGATCTGTTTTGGATTTATTATACAGTTAAAAAGAGCCAACATTGATTTCCTAGTGGCCCTCCCGACTTTACGTTGAATTCTATAAGTGTTATTACGTGTAAATGTACTCAAGAGAACTCAGGAGAATTGTATTTAATTTTTTAATATTTCTAAAGTGTTATTCCATACTTAGGAAAGATTTTTTTATTAGTTTTCTAAATAAGTATATTTCATTTATTGAGGCCAGTCGTGGCGCAGGGGCACAACGTGTGACTGTAAAACGGTTTTGTGTTCGATCCCCACTCGAGGAAATGAAATATTTATTTACATTTATATTTCTATTTCTTCACTCTGGTGTCGAGTTGTACGGCGTTGAGTTCTGCCACTCAACACGCAATGCCTCCTGAATTCGGCAGAAAGTGGGGAACGGAGTGTCTTAATACTAGCTTCCCTCTGCCTAAACTGCTGTTTTTGTTAAATTTATTTTCAACTGTAATATAACACATAATGCTGGTGGACTAGGTTCCCAGGTTCCCTTTACATATCCTGCTACATCGTGATACAGCGTGAACTTAAAAAAATAAAGAAAAGTATAATATAATACATAATTACTCAAAGTAAATTCCACCTACAAACTAGCCACTGTCCTCTACAGTCTAACAGATAGGGTAAAATGGGGAAATAGCTCATTTAAAATACAGTACTACACTCCTAAGCACGGAAGCGCAGTGTAAAGAGTTTCTTTCACGCTTTTTACACCCGCTACGTACTAGCAGAATGTACACTGACTGGTATTGTTGGTATAAAAGATTTTAATCTTAAGTTTAAAATTGCTATCCCTAAGAAGTTTCCGGTTAATTTTTCAAGTTTTTACGCTCATATATTTTTATTATAGCGTATACTTTGAAAGGAGTATTAGTACTATTTTCATAATAAAATTATGTTATCTTCTATATTATACAATTTTGCTTGTTTTACAGAAAACTTGATGGCCATATATGGTCTAATTAGGCAGCGGCTTATTAACGTAGTATTTCAGTGTTCATATCTATTTGTAATATTAACTTATGATTAATTATTTGGATTAACTTATGTATGAAATATTTCTAGTTATATCCCATTTTTTAAGCTTTACGCTATATCCCATATATAGTATGGTAGACAGAGGGAACCTAGTGTTAAGTGTAATCCAGTTTCCGCCGAATTTTCGAGATATTGTGTGTGGCGTTAATCAACGGTTTGCTTTGAAATGAAAAGTGGGAATTAAAACATCGTGTTTACATCCACTGAGCCACTACAGTCCCAGTCTTTAATCAGCAATTACAATTTCTTTATCATAAACGAGCAAAAAATTTAGAACGTAGTGTTGATCACTAAATGTCTATATAAATAAACTTAAAAATCTAATATATAGATAATTTTATTTGTAAATGTTAATCACTTAGTAATTTAAATGCAAATACCCACAATATATTGAAATTAGGGAGCTATTTTCATTAAACATAAGTCCATGTAGTGGATTAGTTTGGAATATTAATTTGCATTTGAAAACATTAGTTCTAGTGTGTGTTTGTTTGTACTGAGTGCTTAATATGCCTTTGTTCATATTAATAATTAACATATGACCTTTACTTAGGGACTTAAAGTTGTTAAGTTATGAATGAATTATTTAGTTAAATATTTTTATTTTCTACTACACCCTAGAGAAATGGAAATATATATTTAAATACATTTTCCTCGAGTGGGAACCGAACCCACGCTCTGTCGCATCTACATTCGCACTCTTGTACCTGTGGGCCACGACTGGCTTCTCTTAAAATTGTGGCCTGTTAAACTTTACTCCATATATAGCAATTCTGATATGGCTACTACTTTTCTGAGCTGTCAATTGTTTTGCGAAGCGTCCTCGAACTACGAAATTTCGTGAACTCATATATACGAGAACGGATGTAAAACGAGCCTCACATTTCACTTTGTATGTAGAAGTTGAAACGTTATAGTCTTTTATGTTGTGCTATAATAGAGATGCACCTTTGTTTTAGTTCAAAAGCAGAAACAAGAATAAAATTCTGTAGCTAACTCATTTTTAATATTTCAAGTTGAAATTTGGCCCAAAGTGTACATCTAACATTCTTTAGTTATATACAAATATACAAAATATTTTTGGATTTTTTAAAGATACTTAAAGCATAAAGAAAAATATAAAAAAAATTAACAAAAAATTAACGAGTACGTCATTTGATATTGTTTCCATTATGAATTATATTAATTAAGTGGCGGTAGTGTGCTGCGTCTTTTCCGGTGGATTTCCAATAAAAACACAAACGATACGGCACTTGCGTTTCCTCTCAGGCAGCCTCGTAGTGCTTGCATTTCTTCTGGGATAGAGTACCCTCTTCCCTCCTACCCGCCGGTGTCGCTGGGAAAGCCAATAGGGCTAACAGCAATAACCTCAAGTTCGAACAAAAGGGGCTTGTGTTCATTACATTCTAAGATTTTGTCGAGACAACTTGTATTTAGAATTAATATTTAAATATTGTAACAACGAGTGTATGTAGAACTGAATTGTGTAAAACAAGAATAAATAAAGTCATTATAAAAGCTGCATTTTGTGTCTGATTTGGTGGTTCGTCCGACAGTAGTTACAGCTAGACAAGCTAAAGTGTAGCCATCCAAATAAAAAAAAAATGGCTATACATAGTGTATATTATGGACAAACCAATTTAAGCTTCTTTTAAGTAATTACAACTCGTAGGATATGTACAACGATAGGGATATTCTGTTATTATTTTTATATAGCAAGAATAATAAATTTGTAGTTTTTAATACTAAAATTATTAGTAAGTAAACTAAGATTTCATAGGAGTTAAAGTGTTTATTAATATAGCATTTATTTCTAATATTCAATAATAATATTATAGTTATAATTTTAATAAGTAATTGAACATATTGGACTAAAATTTTGCATACCATTTATAAAGTATGTAGATAAGTCCATAAAATGATTTTATCCTTACAAATGACTTATCTAACAGCTATCAATTTATCTAAGCATGAATTTTTCATGTCCCTGTTGAATGAAATGTGAAAAATGCGGAAGGTACAACATCTGACTGTAAACGCGCTGGTTGTGGGTTCGTATTGTTTTTTTTACTAGCTTAAGCAACAAGACTAATGTGGCAATGGGTTGCACCACCCGGATTTGTGGAAAACCGTTTGGTGCGTGCGGAATATAGTGTGTTAACACTAATTTCCCTCTTCATCTTGATATCTGCAATGCAATCTTCACGATATAGCGAAGCTAACGTTTTTTGTATATGTATAGATTAAGGCTGTCGAGTACTAACCACGCAGTAACTCAAAAAATCGGTGTATTGGATACGGAGTTTCTTATCACTAAACTCTCTCTCTGATTGACATGATATATTATCACCAGAGTAGCAACACTGGTGATGATAGACTCTTAAAAGTGGGCTATTGGCTCAAGATATTCCGTCTTTGCTAACCGACCGAAATCGATACATTAAGTGAAGAATGGCGGAACTTAACGCCGAATCTTTTCGAAAGGGGAAAAATGAAAATTAGTCATCCCCCGATCGACCTCGAATAGCAATCTCGCTTACACTATACTTGTAGTATATGTGACAGTATTAATATTAAGTAAGTATCTAAGTAGAATTAAAAATATCTATAATCGAATGGTATATTTACTATACCACAGAACCATAACCTACAAAGCTTACAAATCTGAAAACAGGCTGCAATTGATCCCCAAATAGTTGTTTTTAGTTAAAAATTATCAAAAAATAGCCATACAAAATCAACACTTATACCTTACACAGGTAAAATGAAAACAATTTTAAATAATACTTTGTAAAGGTAATAATAAAATATTACAAGTACACAGAGTATAAAAATTCACTCGTACCCAAATTGAATTGATCAGTGGTCAATTTATAAATTCTCGTTTTTACGCCACACTGGCTGGCTGGCTGACTGGCGCTCTGTTTGAAGCAAGTATTTGTACTATGCAGGTCCTTATTCAATGTTAACAGTTTATAGCAAGCAATTTTTTACAGTTTTTTAATTGAAAATATTATTGAATCCAGTTGTGGCGCAGGAGCAAGAGCGAATCACTGTAAACAGGATCGATTGTGGATTCGATTACCACTCGAGGAAATACAAAAAAAATGTTTTTTATTTTTTCTCTGGCTTCGAGGCAACGCGCGGCGTTATGTTCCACCACTCAACACACACTGCTTTTACGATTCGGCGGAAAGCGTACGAAGTGTCTTAACATTAGGCTAAATTCATTAATTTCTGTCCGGTAGCAAGCAGACAGACAGACAGACAGACAGACAGACAAGAATTCTGCTGAGTGGTTTTTTAGGTTCTATAATCGATATATTAACCCACCTAATTTTTATTTTTTTATATCTTTCACGTACAGAATCGACTTTTCTATCCTTTTATTATATATATAGAGATGGAGATGATATCTATAAAAGACAAAGCTTGGCGCGTAGAAAAACTGTTAAGAGTATCTCTTTGTATAAAATTAAAATTTAATTAATTGCTTGTAGTAATATATAGATCTAAATAAAAGTAAAAATAATTAATTTATAAATTTTAATGTTTCTGTAAGTTTTTTAGTTATTAAAGGTCTATGTTACTTTTAAAATTAATTTATATTATAATGAAAGATTTATAGTTTAGAAATTACTAAATTATATTGTATTTGTAGTTATATAGAAAATAGCCCAAACCAAATACCATACCAAATTATTTAACCTTTTACCATCTGGGACTGTAAAAGGCTCTCAGTACGACTCTAAAACCGCTCATTGTTTCAACTTCTCAGATCCTAGTATCGGGAGCATAAAGTACTACAAATGGATGCATAAATGAATTGTATTTGTGTATTTGTATAGTTTGCTTTCACAGTGGTACAGGATGGTAATTTTCTTTACGAAATATCGTATTTGAGTCGAAATTACTGCAGCGCAAGATGTTCTATTAACAAAAAAAAATGATTAAAAAATTATTTATACTAAGCAAATTTATTTTAAATAACTATCTCAGCGTGTGCGATTGTAAGGGATTCAATCTCTATTTAGGAGAATGAAATATATTAATTTTTCTGGGATCCTTGAGTTCCGCCATCTAACATACAATCTTTCGTTTTCGGGTGAAAAATGGAGAATTGAATAATTTTATACCAGAATCCCTCTTTCTATCCCGATATATGCAAGATTAGGCGTAAAATAAATAAAAATCGTTGCATATATAAGGAATTTCAGATATACGTACATATATTGTTACCAATATTATAAATCGTTACCAGGTCTTCTAGGCAAAACCTATTTGGCTCAGGGAAATCTCAATAAATTTTCCTAATCTATTTCTGTTAGGCCCACAACACGCGAGATATATGTGAAGATAAAAAAATATTCCAAAGATTTTTTGGCCATAAAGATTAGTTATGACTTTGATCGATGTCACGTTTTCGTTTTTAGCTTTCAGACTCCGTGTACTATGGAAAACCTAATGACTTATCAATACTTTCTTTTATAACTGCTAATAACAATTTTTATGTTAGTAATTGGAAACTAAATAAATTGAGTACTGCCACTCAATACACAATTCGTCCGAATCCAACCAATAAATGGAAAGGAAAGGAGTATTTTGACATTTGGATGTCATTTGTATAGCTAAATTTATAAGTAATTTTGGTTTGTCATTGCTTACATAAATAAACATGTTAACATCTAATCGGCGTTAACGTCTAATAAATTATTATGAATAAAATTTGTTTCGATCCACAAAGAATCTTCTTTGTAAATGAAAACGGACTTTATAAGGCCGTCGTGGCGTAGAAGGACAAAGTATAAATGCGAAAGTTTTGAGTACGATTCTTAATCGAAGGAATGACAATATTTAATCTATTTTCAGGAAAAGACTTGAAGCCAAACATTTATTTTAATGAAAATATTAAATTATCAAAAATATTCACAATATTTTGTTAATTAATTTAATATTGTTAAGTGATAAAACCAAGAAAATCTTAAATTTACTTAATCAAAAGTAAACTGTCGATTGTTGAACTTAAATTAGCTCTTAAGACGTTTGCTTCAATAAATACAGCTCAAGCTTAATTTCACTTTGAAAGTTACTACTGAAATGAACGTTAAATACTAAGTAGTCCATTTAATATCGTTTGACTTATTTGAATATTTAAAAAAATATATAATTTAGTTTAATTAACAGTAAAAATTATTTATTTCATAAATAAAATCAAACGTAAATTCTACATAGTGATTTTCAATTTTAAAAATGTACAAATATTCTGTTACCCCTACTGGATCTTATAGTTGTAACTCTTGGGAAAAGACGAGGGCACTCTGTCCACTAAAAAATTGCAATCACTATGGGGCTGGTTAAATGAATATCGTCGGCGGCAAGGGCGTCCCCTGTGGGACACGAATCTAGGCTCGCGGCCGTTAATCGAACTTGGTATAGTCTATCGTAGATTTCAGACATCATATATCAATTATTTTTAATAAAATATTTTCCACGTTTCACATTTTTTAGAAGCAGAGGATAGTGCTGACTGTAAACATGATGGTTATGAGTTCGAACCTTACTATTTATTTACCTTATTTTCATTATTATAGCTCGTTGATGCCATCGTGACGCAAGGGTACATACCTGCGACTGTAAACGTCCTACTCGTGTCTAAACACTAGGTTCCCAGGTTTCTTCTAGCTACCCTACGTAAGTAGGTAAGTATGTAAAGCTAAAAAAAACCATCACATAATGTCACGAAAGCTTAGCGGAAATTTAATAACAGAATTTCTTAACAGTAGGTTTCCTCTGCGTAAAAAGGCATATAGCTGATGATTTATTATGCAAATTAAAAAAGGAAGAGATAGAAACAGGTTAATAATAATATCGTTTGTCAATTTTCCATTTTCCACACACTTTAGAAATTTTCATTTTGTAATGATGTTATCATTTTTAAAATACTAATGTTATTTTTAATACTAAAATATGTCGTTTCTGGCGTAGAGAGCTACAGCTCTTCAATATTCACTCTATACAAAAACGATTTTATGTTCTTAAGCAAAATGGCTGACAACGTTATGAGATTTATTCTTCAAAAACGTTGAGTCTAACAAGTTATCCGCGTAGTTTATATTTATATTACGATAATGACGATCTGAAATATATCTAAAGGCCAGTCGTGGAGCAGGGGCACAAAGTATGACTGTAAAATCAACAGGTCGTGGGTTTGATCCCCACTCGAGGAGAAGAAATGTTTACTTAAATCATTCATTTCTTCGCTCTGGTTTCGAGACAAAGCGCCGCGTTGAGTTCTGCCCGTCAACACGCAATACCTCCAGAATTTGGCAGAAAGTGAAACGGTGTGTCTTAACACTAGGTTCTCTGTCTATCCTGCTGTGTGCGGGATACAGCGTGAAGCTGATTTATTTATCTTTTTTATTTGATTTGAAATATATGTACTTGGCTTTTAATATTACATGTGACTTAAAAAGTATAAAGGAGTACCATTGTCTTATAATTTTTAATGAGAAATGGAGTGTTTACCATGCTTTGTGCATATACAGCGTAAAGAGTAATAATATGTAGAGGGATGAAAGTGAAAAACGGAAAAATATCGGCCTCAACTTAAATCTACTATTACTGCATATACATCTATATTGTCTATCTACATTCATCATACATCTATATTGTCATCTACATTGCCTTAATGTAAAACTTTAACTTATTTAAAATCAAAATTATTATTGTGGATCGCGCCAACAATAACTCGCCAAAAGTTACTGGTATTGCGGATGATGAGGTGGATGCATAGAGGGAATAAAACGACGTATGGCTATAACCAGAAATGTTATGAAAAGGCTTGGAAACATATGGTAGAAAAAAAATCACCAAAACCACTAAAAAGCGACTGACTACTGATTGTACTCCGTTCAAAACGTTCAAAGAGCGACTATAACCTATATTATAGCTTAAGTTTTATTTTTCCAAGCCAAATCTTCAGGAAAAGCAATGACTTCATAGAATGGCTCGTGGTGCAATGCAAAGAGGGAACCAGACCACGCGTTAGATCATCCATGCGATGGATCGACCAAATAAAAATAGCTGTAGACGGCAAGAAACCGTTACAATAATAGTAAAAGCCAAGAACGTGACTACCTGATGACCACGACCGCTCCGTCAAGAGCGTACGACTAACGTAACGTAACGTAACGTAACTTAACGTCTGAGACAAAGAATTTATTTAGCGACTTTATTTGATTATGCTTAAAAAATATATTCTATCAAAAAAATATTTAGTTATCTATCTAGGCAGGTAATATAGATATACGGATTTTTAATTAAAATCTTAATCTAACTCGAAATATCGGTGATGCTGCATGACCTCCTCATAATAATGCTAATAGTAGCCAGTGAAAGTCTCGCAAAAATCAATTTAATTAATTTAGATCAACTATTATTAGACCGGACAAACAGAAACACATACAAACAGATAAACATTAATTTTTTTTTGATTATGCGTGTCAGTAGCGTATAAATAACTATATACGCAAGAAAAATAAATGGTTATTTTGTAATGACAGACACATTTCAATTTTATTTATATGTACAGATATAACACCACACATACTTGTATCAACTTTGTCGTTTGCTCATTAATTTTTTAATTAAACCACTTTTAAATTTTTAACTAATGTGGGTTCAAAATGCTAATTAGCTCATTTCAAGTTTCATATTGAAAACTTTAAATTCTTTAATAGAAATTATAAACCGAAACTCGAGACCGCGTGAAGGTATCAAGCTGAAATAATATAATATGTATGCGTCCTTAATAATATATATATGCGTCTTTGGTTCCTTGGATCAAAGAAACAATCAATACAATCAAAAGATAAAGCATTTTGCTCGAAATTCGCCTCGTAATCAAACTCAATATTAATTATATTTGTTTACTCTTTGTGTAATTCTAAATTACAACTGTATAACTAAAGAAATAAAAAATGTATTTCTTAAGCTTTTAAAATCTTAATTTTAAACAGAAAAATGTATTAAATATCTCATAGCCAAGCCGGTGCTTTATGTAATATTATAGTATCTAGGCCGGATATTTATTTCAAAAGTTACTGGTTTACCGATTCTAATATCTATATACTTAGACCTGCAAATACAAGAAATTGTAGAATTTATTATAACTATAACGTAGGTTAATAATCTAATAGATAACTGAAGATGATCTCAATTAAAACGCTGAAACAGATTCACCCTTTTCCTGCGTAGAAGGATAGACAGAGGCAACCTAGTGTTAAGACATTAAGTTACCCAAATTTCGCTCATTTTATAAAACATTGTGTAAATAAGAATTCCATTTTGTTTATCAGAGCGGAGAAATAAAAATAATTTAAATATGATATCATATTATGGTTATGGTTCCAATTCACACTATGATCTTAAAGTTAAAGTATACTATGGTCCTAATGTGCCGCGACAATTCAATATTGCCAACATTTATTACAATAAACATACTGATATATATATTTATATAGATAAAATATATATATCAGTATGTTCGCATTTTGTTATCAATCGATCCAAGCAAATCTATTTGGAGAAAACCCTATAAGAAATTTAAGATTATTAATTTATAATTAACAAAACTGAAAAAGATCAGAATAAACTTTTTTGTATGTTAAATTACATACGTCGATAGAGTTAGTCAAGTTGGGACGAACAGTCTGTGACTGACTGAGAAGTTTGGACAACTTCTCAACTCGCTCGAAAACTGCACGGTTTTCTAAAGAACTTACTTATGTTTCGTATAGAAATTATGTTGGTTGGTGTGCTGTGTTCGTGCGATCGAAATATACGAAACATTTTTAATTTAATTATCGTTGTGTTTAATGTCTAACTTCCTATTAGTTCGTTTTTTAATATAATTTTTTATTATTATAGTATATCTATTGAGGACAATTGAGGTCGTGGCACTGAAGCACAAGCTTGGAACTGTAAACGCGACAGGATGTGGGTTCAATTCTAAGTCGAAGAAATTTTTATATTCATAATTCCTCGCTCCTGTAACGAGGTAAAGCCCGGCGTTGATTTTAGCCACTCAACACTCATTGCCCCTAAAATTCGTCGGAGAGTGGCGGATGAACAGCGTCTTAATAGGAACGGAGAAAAAAAATCACATCGGGGCGAGCGGAAGGGAAAAGTATGATTGATTTTTTCCTAGTGGATTAGCACATTCGAGGCAAGTCATAGACACGCAAGTGTTTAAGGGTTCTAAGTTGGGAACAGACTACTATTCAGTCGTTGCTAGAACAAAGGATGTGTTCGCAGGTTGCCGCAGCTACATCAGGTGTCTTAACTTAGAGTGGAATTATCGCATAAGAAGCTGCAAGCTTCAAGATCCACAGATTAGAGAAGAATATCAAAAAAGAGTTTCCAAGAAGCTAGACAGCAGTGAATCTGCAAATGGATATATTGCTGGCAGAACCTTAATGATTGTATGAAAGAAGCAGCAAGCTTTAGCAAAAAGCGCGACGAATAGCGGGATGATGAAGTGCAAGATGCTGTAGAACGAAAGAAGAAAACATCACAGGATTATAAAGCCTCAGGTTAGGATAAAAATATGAGATGGAGATAACAAAAGATACCATAATTATGTCCGTAATATATGAAATTATATATTATTTCCAATAAAAAGATATTGGCATAATTTGACAGAATAGGAATTTATATTAAAAGTAGTATATTTTTAGTTTAATTTGGATATTTAAAAGAACATCTCTATAAATTTCAACACACCATCAAGTCATAACTTCACATTACGTGAAAACCATGTATAAATCACTTACCATTGTCCGCTACAAAGCAGTGAGGAAGTGTGTTCTGCTCCAGGAAATTATTTGCAGAACTATTCTCTGGAAATATGAAACACTTTCCAAAAAGAAAATATTCAATTGGAGTGTTGAAAGTTATTTGAAAGGAAAGTTTCGAGTGAAGTTGTATATGCATCTCATTTTCGTATATTAGATTTTGACAAGTATTTGATTATACCATTTATTACTCCTCTACATTATTCGGCTTCACTCGCGAAGTCACCACGTAAACATTTGTGCTATTTTATATGTGCTAGAAACTAGCATTGATATGTATAATATTAGTATGACGATTATCAAATATTTGAGATAGTAATTACTAGATATATAGACATGTTTTTTTGTTTTTTTTTAAAAGAGATGTTTGAAAGAAATGAAGAAAGAACAGAATGCAAGATCAGTGTAATGGTAAGATATTAGAACAAGTGAATGAAGTGGTATACTTGGGATGTATGTTCAGTAGAGATGGAAGATACGAGATGCATGTGGAATGGCGTATTGCTGCCGGTAACAGGGTTAATGATGCCTTAGCTGCATTGATGAAACGGCACTACCCTGTTATTCGGCAGCGAAATGTGGGTATTACAGAAGAAGAATGAAAGAAAGATGAATGCTATGGAGATGCGATCTCTTCGTAGGATATGTGGAGTTAGCTTAGCTGATCGACTCCGTAATGAAGAAGTACACAGAATGGCCGGTACTAGCGAGTATGTCACGGTGAGAATGAAGAAGAACGTGCTCAGCTGGTTTGGGCACGTTGAACGAATGAGTGATGAAAGAATGGCAATAAAGATTTATGATGGATAAGTGAACGGTAAGAGAGGTGGGGGAGACCTCGATTGACCTTTGAAAACAAAGTATCAAAGATACTGAAGGAAGGTCACGTAAAAAGCATGAGGACTTCCCGGAGGGCACGTATGAAGAGGTTGATGATAGTGGACGAGGCGAAAGAGGTATGTAGAGACCGTAGCTTTTGGCGTTCCGTTCTCTCTGACTACCCCGCTAGGGATAAAGCGTGAAGCTAATTTAAGTTAAGTTAAGTTTAGAGATAGTTATAGTGAAACGAAGGAAAAAGTTATAAAAAACTCCTTTGTTGTCTTGTTACTTTGTATTAATTGGAATAAGAAGTAGTTTTTAATATTATACAAGATTTATATTTGAGTGTTTCTATGATTACTATCCCATTTGACTTTTTATGTGTATTGACGTCCAGCAACTTAAGGTTAACCTACCTTAAAAATACTATATAATAGGTAGACACATATTTACAAGAAGAATAAAGTTTATTTTGCTTAAATCCAAGGCAATGGTAGAGTCCTACTGATAATCTAAAGATCCGCGATGCCGCATATTAAATTCATTCATAATTATTCGTCATTGCATAATTAAAGTTGTCCCATACTTGGCAAAGTTTCGAGATCATCTAATCTGCGTCTTATAAGCCTCACTTAATATTCCGCTTCACACTCGCATCGATCTGTGGATTAAGAAGTGATACTAGGGCTTCTGTAATAGATAGATATCAAATATAAATTTTTAAAAAAAAACAAAAAAACAGCTTCACACTGTATCCCGCACACAACAAGGTGGGCAGACGGAATCTAGTGTTAAGACACTCCGTTCCCCACTATCTGCCGAATTCTGGAGGCATTGCGTGTTAAGTGGCATAACTCAACGCCATGCTTTGCCTCGACACCAGAGCGAGTAAAATGAAATATCAATTCAAATAAATATTTCATCTCCTCCTTCTCTCCTCTAGTTAGGATCGAACCCACAACCAGTCAATTTTACAGTAACACTTTGTGCCCTTGCGCCACGACTGGCCTCAGTTTTGTATCTCCTTTATCAATTTTCAGTATGAATTAAATTCATACTTAAAGGGAATTTCTATGAATTCTATTAATTTTCAGTGATTTCGTGAGTCTTTAAGGCTATTGTTTCTTGAAGCCACGCTAATTAACCAGTTATATATAAATTTATATAGTTTTATGTATATGCATAAACATTTTCTTAAGCTATTTTTTTTTCATTTTGTGAGTTCAAATCGGTTATATTTCAAATGTTTATGTAAGAAGTAATCTTTATGTTATAATTTACAATACAGTTAAATGCAGGTTAAATGAAAAAGGAACAGTTGATTAAGAAGAAAAGCTTATTTTTCCACACCAAGAAAAATATTTTCAGAATAACTTAAATATTTTTTGTTTAGAATATGAACTCACATTCAAAATAATATTAACTTGGCGCGCAATAAAAAGTAATATTTCGCCATATTACCATAAATCAACATTTTATTTAGCGTTTCCATAAAATAATTTCGCATAATGAGAACTAAAGAAGATAGATGACAAATCTCACCAACATATTGGGACTTGACAGTGTTAGAGAGAAATGAGTTCAGCGTCGTGATCTGAAACTGCGCCCTTAATTTGCATTATCATTACATTATAATCCTTATTTTCTAAGGTGATAAGATGAAAATCGTGTGAAGTAATTCACATAAGCAGTTCACGGCGTAAATTGGTAGGTGGCTAACAAATATGTTATAGGGTCGAGGAATTTATGATTGGACTGCCATTTTTATAGCTCGAACTCGCCGTTTAAGTGGATGAGTACACGTTATGGTAATCGTGGGTGATAATCTAAAATTTTATCGCTTATTTTGTGTGTGTGGTGTTGTGGCGTAATGAAGATATATATATGTTGACTGAAGGTGTAGCTTCTCTTTATTCTGCAAAGCAAGGTGGACCCCGCAAACAACTTAGTGTCATGGCACTTCGTTCGCCGCTTTTCGCTTGAATTAGAACCTTTGTGTGGCTTAACCACTGACGTACGTATGTGGTATGTCACGTTAGCGGAATTTTATTTAAAACTTAACTTATAATTAAATATTAAGCATAAGGTAAACTAAACTTATGTTGAGTTTCAATTTTAGGTGAAAGATAAACTTAGCAGTAAGCTGTTTCATTATTTATTTTAAATTTTATTCTGTTTTTATTTAATTTGTGTAGATTTTCTTATTAGCAATACATTTGGCGATGTTGTCTTCCGCCACTCAACACTCATTGCCTCGAGGACTAAACGGAATTTGAGGTACCAAAGTGGCCTAACAGGAGTGGAGTGTCAAAACTAGGTTCCCATTTCTCTGCCTACTATATTATGTGTGGGATACAGAGAGAAGCTAAACAAAATACATTTGATAATTCTGAATTGAAAAAAAAAAACCATTTGCTTTGATGTGTTTGAAAGAAAACTCGATCTTCCAAATATTCAATCAAACTTTGTTAACGCGGTCGAACTTTTTGCATTTACATTACCATATTATGTACTTAAAATATTAACCCTATTTTATTTTGAAGTTTATATTATTATTTGTATTATATTATTTTTAGGGTAATATTAAAATCTTTAAAAAAAAAAAAAATTTTTAAAATCTCTATTACATAATACTCTCACATATTTTGTGTATTGATTGAAATTCCTTGTTTACAAATTAATTAATTTAGCTTAACGTCTCAGTTGTTTGCCCCCAGTCATAAATTGGGATTACGCAAAAACGTTTAGAATCTTGTTAAATACAACGCTGACAAAATTCAAACACCACGGATTTAAGAATGAAAAAAAACTTATATAATATGTATATTTATAAGATCTTATAATATATCGATATCGGATAGAGTCTGAAGGCAAATGCGGTGATTGAGAGTTCGGTCCCTTTCGAGGGAATGAAATATTTTTTTTGCCCCACTCTGAGTCTGTCTCGTCAAAGCGTTTTATGTTCATAAATAATAAAGTTATTTTGTTGCTTTAAACATACACAACAATTACTTGCAAGCATTAAATTTAAAAAGAAGTCAATATTCAGTTTTTTCCTCTACCTCTCTTCCTTCCTTTTTCCTCTCATCTAAATCTTTAACTTTATCAAAAGCAACCGTAACCGTAAGTCAATAAAACTAGTTTTTTTTTAATTTGAATTCAGTACCACCCTAAGAGAAAATAAGATAAAAAAATAAGAAATTGTGATTCATCTAACCAAATCTCGGGCTTAGCTTAATTAAGGACGTAAAAATATTGCACCTAAATAACGAATATTTCTTACAAATTTATTTTATTTTAGTAAACATTTTTTGAAAGTTGTGGCATAGTGAGACAGCGTCTGATTGTAAACCTGACAGTTCTGGGTTCGATTCAAACTCAAGGATTAAATATATTTTTTATTCGCAGCAGCAGCGTCGTAATGGAATATTATTTATAAGATAGATTAAATAATCTTCCCTTTTTACAAATTTTTCAAACTTAAATAATTTTACAAATTAGAAGATCAAAATTTGTGTCCATCATCATCCACCATCATCATCATACATGATTGTAATTTTATTCTAAGGATGACTCTCATTTTTGTTTTTCTATGTAGTACAATTTGAGTGTTCATGAAAATTATTAGACTGTTATGTCTTTTTTAAGTCTTAGGGTGGAATTGTTAACTGGTTATACTATAGCAGCGTTATTTTTGCATATTCGTTTATTTTCCAGGTTAATCTCTACAATGTTAAACATTTTTAAAGTTTTATTCTACACAAAAAGTATCTTGATCCTTATCAAGTTACGTCACCATGTTGGTTCCGGGTTTGTCGCTTTGCATGGGTCAGCGGGGTCTTGTGAAAACCTCCTTTAAAATGGACATTTTGGCTCCACTCTTATTAGCATTCGAAATATATTCTAGAAAAATACTAAAAAAAAGAAAGTATCTTCGTTTAATATAATATACGAGATTATTCACAAAAATAGATTTATTCCATCCTACGTTTAGCTATCACTTCATTATGCTGAGAAGGTCCGTTTTACCGAAGCTTCTGATGCACTAAAGAATAATTTTATAAACTTCAATCTATTGGAACGATGAAAGTACTTAATAAATATTTACATAAGAAATATCGAGTTTCGGCTTTTTCTCTACAGCTATGAAAGGTTTTTTTTTTCAATTCACGTTTTAGCATTTAAGTATTTGGAAGACTTGTTTTTTCTTTGGGTGAAATTTCAATTTTTTTTATGTAATATAAGGGCTTTGTCTTATGTAATATAAGTTTTACATAAAATAATATAATTATAATATAACAAAAGTTAAGAAAAAGGGATTATTGTCAATTCATGTGGTATTTTGGATTCATCTGAAAGAGGTGAAGCCAAAACAGTATTACGGTAACCTGTTTCTTGAAACCTGCAGCTTATTTTTTTCCTAAACGCTTCGTTCTGCATATGTAAATATATGTGTTCCCTAGAACACACGGCACTACATATTCACTTATTCAGGTAGCTACTTCTAATTTTAATGTTCACGTATCTTCCTCATTTAGAAGAGCAAGTGTAAGGATACACCGTTCTCCTATTTCAGATATTGTACTAAAAATAGCGGTACTCTCAATCCTATTTTTATTTCGCAGCGCCTTGTATTATAGAGACAAAATAATTAAAATAATAATTTTCCACCAAATAGTAGTTGAACTCACAATCACCGCATGTTCAGCCGAATACTGTGACAGTGAGCCACAATAACTTCAAATTTAATAATTATATTTTTATCACAGTTAAATAAAAATATGTTCTAAATTCTTTTTTAACGTTATTTATTAACCAAATCCATCAAAAAATAATTTTAAAACCTGTAAGTAAATCTGTCATTGTACGTCGGAAGCAATACGTCACTAAGCCACTGGCGACCCTCATTGATGCGGTCATTAATCATATTCCTCTTAAAATTTTGCAAAAATTCGCCTTATTTATATATAATTTTTAGCTTATGAGAACAATTAATTAACACTAACAGCTCACGCAATGTATCCCGCATGTAGCATGTAGGAGAAAATTAGGTTCCCTCTATCTACCCATAGAGGGAACCTAATTTTCTCCTTTTCCCACTTTCCGCCGAATTTTGTCGCATTGAGTCTTGAGTGATAGAACTCAACGCCACGCTTTGCCTCGGTACCAGAGCAAGGAAATAAAAATATTAAACATTTAATTTCCTCGAGTGGAAATCGAACCTACAATCGCGCTTACAGCCGCGTGCCATGACTGGCCTTGAAATATATTATATTTTAAATAAAACTCTCTCACCAGATTAATCACATTTATTTTAATAATATACTTTGCAGTAGCCCGTGGTAGGATCTGCCTGAGACTTCAGACTATATAGTATAGTAAAAGTTCGCAATTATTTTGGTTTGACCATTCATTTGAGCTTTGATGAGTAAAAAAGCATATAAGCCGCACATTATCTTGCAGGAACTGGAATACATACATAATCTTAATATCATAATAATAATCAATCCCCTATTGCTAAATGAACATCAACCAACGCGATAACAATCAGATCCTACACCACTGTGGTAAGAATCACAAAATATATTAATATAAAATATTTTCACTTTAAATAATTTTATACAAACTTAGCTGGCTGCACCAGTTTTCTGATAAGAGTTTGTCTACGGAAATTGTAAAGCAGTTTGTAACCGAATTTACATATACCCAAAACAAAGCTGAAGCAAGCTTGGCTTGGAATAAAAGAGTAGCTTATTTGGTTTACAGTTGGGTTTCGATTGTACCGTAGCGGATCGTGATAGTTTTATATAATATAAAGAGATTGAATAATTTATTTTGCATCCTTGCGTCCTTTAAATTGTGTTAAGTTACATCTTATATTTTCTTGACAAATAGTGACAGTGTCTGACCGTAAATATGATGTTTGTCAATTCAATCCCCGATGACGTTAAAATTTTTATCCGTTTCCTTTATAAATATTTTTCTTTACTAAATGTATATATAAACACTGGAAAATTTTAAAAAATACCCAAAACAAAAAAATTTGATAAAGCTTAAAACAGCAATCTTAGATAAAATTAAATTCTTAACGAAGAATTCATCCCAGAATCCATCTACGAAGACGAAGACGGCCAATGATTACATCGAAGCTGAAATTTGTGAAGTGAAATTCTAAGACGAACGGCAGTCAGCACAAAGCCCGGAGCAAGCTAAGAAATGAGATTTTGCTAGTAAGCCGTACAAAATCAAACATAGAGTATTGTTGCTGTATAAAATTTCAAAAAATGTAAAATAAACATTATAAGCCGGAGGAGGAGGAGAATTCCTAGTGTTAATGGTGTCGGTTCGATTCCCACGTACCATGTGTTATTATGTTTTGCTTGTTATAGCAACAAGATAAACCCCGCCTAAAGTCTGCCATTTAACACACAATGTCTTGAATTTTTTTGGGAAACTGAGCAATGGAGTTTTTAACACTTCGTTCGGGTACCTTCCATTTACCCTGATATGTGACACATACGTGCAGTTGAAAAAAAGTTAAGTTAGAGTCCACTCGAAGTCCATATTATGGAAATTATTAATATAAAGAATATTTTTTGATAAAACAAGAGAAGAACTTTAAATAGGGTTTGAGTATATGAAATTAATATTTAATAACTGTTTATTTATTTCTGAGATATTAATTTTATGTTAGAAGTTTCTAAATATTTCTTTTTTTAACTTACTAATTATGAAAAATATAAAATTTTAATAGTAGCAACATGCTTGATTTTTTTTCAGCTTCACAGAATTCAATGTTTCTGCCTTGGTACGTGAACGAAGATTTGAAATATTATTATTTTTATTTCTTCGCTCATGTGTTGATATAAAGCGCACCATTCAGTTCTGCCTCTGAACACGCAACGCCTACAGAAGTCGTCGGGAAGTAGGTAGCGGACCAGAAAAATTAAAATAAAAATAAATATATATTAAGCATTATATTAAACGGTTTAACAACCTTAAGCAAACAATATTTATGTATGCAAACTCGACACTCAATCTGCAATTTAAATTAAGGCCTATGCCTTAATAATCACATTTGAAAGTGTACCTATGTGTATCTACACTTTCAAATGTGATTATTATTTTGAACTATCACATATTTGATTCAGTAAATTGTTGAACAAACTCTGAGGATTTGCCGCGAAGCTGTCTCATTCTGTTGTAATGAGAAAATTTAATTAATACTTGTTTGTAGTTAAAATGTTATTCGGATTAGGTATGTGTTCTAGCGAAATTATGTGTGTATTTATGGTTTTATTTCAAATAAAATAAATTAATCAGCTTCACGCTGTACGCACATATTAGAGTAGGCAGAGGGAACCTAGTGTTAAGACACTCCGTTCCCCACGTTCTATCGAATTCTGGAGGCATTGCGTGTTGACTGGCCTCGATGATGATTTTATTTCGGTGTAATCAAATTTAAAAGTTGTACTAAAAGCTTACCTTAAATAGACCAGCAGCAAGACTCCACATCACAATATCTGACGGTGGATAATTCGGAGCGACATCAGAGAATATATATGGAACGAACAAACTTTAAGAATTTTATTTTAGAAATATATATTAAATAAATATTTATTTCTAGTTATATATATATATACGAATTCAATGCTAAGATGGAGCTACTGTTATGTTCTGTAGGACAGTGTCTTAATGTATTCGAGATAGTTGAGGATTCGATACCTAATCGATAGGAATTGATCTAATAATAATTCAATATAATACTTCTGCGTCTCTATTATAATATTCACTCTATTTCGAAGCAATGTCATATTTTTTTTGTGTTGAGTGACAAAACTATATTGCCACTAATTGCCAACCCGTAAAATGGTTTTCATTAAAAATAAGATTTTACTCATTTATTTTACTAAAATACAACAACATACAAAGATATCAATCAATATTAGTATTTAAATATAAAAATGGACAGCGACAAAAATATTGTTCCCACATATAAATTTTCAATATTTTACAAAACTATAATATTTTTGCATGATAGAACAGAAGCGATACGATACGTACCTATTCGTAATACCGAAACGTAAAATGGTTTGAACGTGTTGCCTCGTTAGCGGAACACAGCGTTCAGTTGGAAATTTTCACTAGTTTCTATTGTTAAAAGTGAACGATTTCACTCCACTTTATTTACTGAAATGAAATTTAGAAGTAAGCAATAAAATATTTGAATCTATTTTCGGGAAAGCCATTGCAGTGAGATAGTGGTCGAATGGCAAACATGATAGTTGTGAATTCGATCTTCTTTCAGGGAATTTTATTTTTAGCTTCGCGCTCTATCAAGTACGTAGTAGAGAACGTAGAGGGAAACTGGGAACCTTGTGTTAAGACACTCTGTTCACCATTAAGACAACGACAAGACACTTCCGTTAATTACTTTCTGCCAAACTCTGAAGGCATTGCGTGTTTAGTGGTGGAACTCAATGTTGCGCTTTGCCTTGTTTCCAGAGAGATGAGATTAAAATATAAAATATTTCATTCCCGCGAGTGGAAACAACCTACTACAGTCACGTTTACATTCACAAGCTTCTGCTCCTGCGCTGAGACGGGTCTTAATTTGATAAGAAAGCTATATGTATAAAAAATTTATATATCTAATTTGATACCTCAATCAAAATATTTTCTTTCCACCCAACGTTTTTAAATGTTGATTGGCGCAAAATGAACGATCGCGCAATACCGCGATCTGTTTTGTCAGCAGAGCAACAAAATGAAAATAAGTCACTTCTCAATGTGAGAATCGAATCCACAACCGTGGCGCATTTATGTAAAGCAGGCGTTGCGCTACGATAACCTTTAATCCAACCAGGGACAGTTTCAAATTATATTTGATATATTATAATTTTATTTCTTATAAATAATTTGATCTATATTTCCTAAAAAAATAGTTTTTACAAATTTCATATATTTTATTGGAACAAACACAAAGAATTGTACAGATAGACAAAAGTTCTGTTTAAAACTGCTATTTTTTGCTACCTGGATTTAGTCGGGTTAAAAAAACGCTGGAAGCCTTTTTAGGCTTTTCCGTAAGTTCAGTTTTTTATTTCAAAATCTGTATAGCTTTGCACTACACGCACGCAGCTTAGAAACGTTTCTGATTATTTTATTGATTATTAAAAAATAAACTATGTATTTTTAATCAGGTAATCATGCCGCAGCAGCAGTATTTATTACCTACTTAAATATAAAAAAAAATTAAATCAGCTTCACGCTGTATCCCGCGCACAGCAGGGTAGGCAGAGAGAACCCAGTGTTAAGACACTCTGTTCCCCACTTTCTACCGAATTCTGGGGGCATTGCGTGTTGAGTGGAAGAACTCAACGCCGCGCTTAGCCTCGACACCAGAGCGAAGAAATGGAAATATAAATTTAAGTAAATATTTCATTGCCTCGAGTGGGGATCGAACTCACAACCAGCCGGTTTTACAGTGACACTTCGTACCACTACGCCACGACTGGCCTCGACTTAAATATATTTTTTTAATATACCTATTTTTTTATTACAATGAAGTCCGTGAAAGGCCGTATATTTATATTCTATAAATAAGTTACAATAAGGCATATTGTGACAAAAAAAAAAATAATCCCAAGGTGATATTTCACCGTTTTTTATTTGATGAAGACATTAAAACTTACGAGTGAAAATTATTCCATCATTAAGGGAATTTTATGAAGACAATCTTCGGCTTTTATAGCATGTAATTTGGACGTATACTTTTCAAGAAAATGTAAAATTAAAATAATTCAACACTCTAGGCCGCAAGCCTAGGCTTGAATTCTGCGGGAGGCGCCCTTACATGCAGCCACATAGTACTTGCACATTCTCAAACTCATTAAAATAAGTTTTTCATGATTGAATGCACTTATTAAATAATCTATCTGTTGGAAAATGCAGCACAATAAAAGAATTATAGGTGGTATGCGGGCGAATGAACTGCTAGTATTTATAAAAGTTCATACAGGTATCTTTGAACCAGAATAATTGTGAATTTTTTGTATAATACATTTTTCGATCATTATCATCATAATTTTTCGAAGCCGTACTACTACAACGTAGAATAATCAAACATATAAGATTAATTAGAAAAGATTTGAGATTTATATTTGAAAGCAGCTCTAAAATTGAGGCCAATCCTGGTGACGGTTGTGGGTTCTGTTCTTACTCGAGGAGTGAATTATTGCTTATTAATATTTGCATTTCTTCGCTTTGGTTCATAGGCAAAAGGTTTTTTTGGTTCAAAGGCACTTCGTTGGGTTCTTCCTGTGTGTGTATGTGGCTGTACATATATGTAAGTTAATTAATTTTTCTCTTAAGCTAAAAAAATAAGTGAAATCCTTGCAGAATTTTCAGGAGGAATATGATTAACGAGCGCATCAATGAGGGTCGCCATTGGCTTAATGACGTATTGCTAAAGACGTACGTTTAAAAATTAAATTTGTTATACATTTTTTATGTCCACCAATAAAAGGCTATTAATCTCACTGTGGCAATACTTGCCTGAACAAGCGATGATTATGTGTTCGATTACTATAAGTAAAAAAATCATAAAAATCAGCTTCGCAATCTATCCCGCACATATCAGGGTAGGCAGAGCGAAGCTAGTGTTATGACACTCCGTTCCTCACTTTTCACTTACTATTAGGTATATTTAGGTATATTATTTTATCTCCAAAAGAAAGTGCGGCGTTAAGATCCGCTATTTTAAAAAATATAATATCTAGACAAGATAGGAGAACGCTTACCGTTTTAAATTCGGGAAATATATGAACATTAAAATTGTATATTCCAAATTGAATAAAAAAATATACTCCTAATCTTAGTTTTGAGTTGATAGTAAGAGTTGTGGATAGAGACCTATTACAAAGATTTCTTTTTGTTTATTTACATATCATTAAAAAATATTATATCTCTTTCATATACCAATCATAAATCAACACAAAACATTTAAAGAAAATGGACGTTTGGACAAATAGTTCGTAGTTTGTATGATAAATTGTAAATGTTGCAGTCATTACCGTTTTACTTTTGTATAGCGCTATGGAAATGTGTATAGAAATACATGTATATATAGTTTATGTTTACTACTCAAATGTAGATCAAGAATTATAACTACTTTGGCAATCATTGAAATGTTATTTTTTTTGCTTCACGTGCGTGAGCGTGAAGCTATGAGGTCCTTACCCTAAGGGGCAAAGAGAAGTTAGTGTTAAGATATTCCGTCTCGTACTTTTGGGGCAACGAATGTTGAATGGCGAAACTAAACGTCGCGCTTTATTTTATTATTACAGCGAGGAAATGAAAATAATTAACAAAACATAAATAAAAAAAAATAGATCAGCTTCACGCTGTATCCCGCACACTGCAGGGTAGGCAGAGGGAACGTAGTGAAAGACACTCCATTCCCCACTTTCTGCCGAATTCCGGAGGCATTGCGTGTTAAGTGGCAGAACTCAACGCCGCGCTTTGCCTCGACACCAGAGCGAAGAAATGGAAATATAAATTTAAGTAAATATTTCATCTCCTCGAGTGGGGATCGAACCCACAACCAGTCGGTTTACAGTCACACCTTGTGCCGCTGCGCCACGACCGGCCTCTAATAATAATAAAAATAGATTTTTATTATTATTAGAGGGAAAATGTTAAAAATTCTTTATTCTTATTATATAGTACTTATAGTTGTATGTATTTATCATTTAAATTTATTCAGCTCAGTGAAACTTACACAAGTCCGACCTTTGAATGCTCGTTGAACTGTCTGAACCTAAAAAGCAATAGGCTTCGATTGATATATTTACTACTCCACTGTAAAATGTTTACCTATAAACTTGCTTTAAAATAATAACTTGTCTTTTTTATTTACAAATAGTTAAAAGAAAATTCATTCACTGGTTGTACTGGTTAGTAAATCTGACTGCTAAGCCGGTTCGTGGTGGATTTGATATGTAAGACTGACCTGTACTGTGTCGGGATGGATCAATGTCACTAAATATATAGTTTGCTAGGTAGGCACTAAATATATAGTAAGCTAGGCTTTTGATAATCGTCCTCTTGTTTTGATAGCAGCGTTACATATTCAATTCTTAATATTTAATTTTTGTGTTCGTTATATTAAGCAAACATTAAATTGGCAGATCACTATAAAAAAAAAACGAAAAATATATGTAACCAAGCAGTAAAAAAATCATTAATACAACACAATTCTTGATGCACCTAAAACTATATTATAGACTGACATGACGAGCCACTGTCTAGGCTAATATGTTTTTTTTTTATGGAAAAGACACGGCAAACGAGCGTGCGGGTCACCTGATGGTAAGTGGTTACCGCCGCCCACGGCCCCGTGCAACCCCAGAGGAGCTACAGGAGCGTTGCCGGCCTTAAGATGGGTTGGGCGCCGGGGCCCGGCATTACCTGATGCGAAACACAGTGGCATAAAGCCACTACTTCACGCCGGTTTTAAATGCCGGGGGTGGTAATGATCCGGTTGAGTCTGCCCATGCATGTTGCCATTGCTGGCGACGTGACTCTACCACACGTACTTTAGTCGCCTCTTACGACACCACCAGTACCAGGATGATCCTATTCTAGGCCGGGACCACACGGCACAAAATATGTAATTGCCACTGGGTAATCTAAATAAATCGTATTTAGTATTCCAAATTTTCCTTTTTTTGCATAAAATAATGTTTATTATTTACCTAAAGAAATGAAAAAAAATAGGACACCAAATATATTTATTTATAACAATAAATAAACATTATTTTATGCAAAGAAAAATATAAACAATACATAACATACATAGACAAGTCAAAGAAAAATATTGAGCTTGAAACAGCAATCTTAGGTAACATTTAATTCTGAAAGAAGAATTCATCCTAGGATCCATCTAAATGAAATTCTAAGACGAACGGCAGTCAGCACAAAGCCTAAGCTAAAAAAGGAGATTTTGCTAGTAAGCCGTACAAGGTCAAACTATATATATAGAATATTTTTGCTGCATAATTATAAATATTGAAAGCCCTCTGCTGTGCTCAATATACGTGCAGTTCAAAAAAAATTCACTTAGGATTTTATTTCAACTTTTGGTGAGTATACACTGGCCTCAAACTTAATTTAATATCTTTATGTTTCCGTGCTATTTTAAAAGATTTTTTATTCTTTAATTTAATTTAGTACTCTTAATGCAATTTACAACGATTGCATTAATGCAAACGTCTCATAACTATGCCACAATGGCTTTATTGACTCTATTGGCCTCTACTCGCAGTTTAATAAAGGACGAGTAGGCGACATGCCAAACTAATCTCGGGATAAAATGATATTACCGAATCGGAGCGTTAGACTCGACTACGATATACGTAGTATTACCTATAGTACGGTATCTATGATAAGATAAACCAATAATAAATGAAATTATTTTACGTGACGCAATCAAATACCTACATCTGTGTCCAATCGACCTCGATACTATTGAAATTATTAATATACAATATTTTATGGTATAATTTATAATTATGATTAGTTATTGTATATGGTTATGTATGTATGTACGAGTATGTCAACGTATTTTTAGCAGAGTATTATATAGCTATAGGATATTTACTCGAAAATTTACAATTATGAAATTTAGCCAGGAGCGAGAACTTGCAGTACAAATAAAGGAAAAATTCCGAAAAATAAAGATTTAAAATTATTGAAGCGAAAAAATATTACAATCAATTATAAAATTGTAAATTGTTTCAAACAAAACGAGCGAACAGCTCCGTAAACTTAAATATGTGAATGTTCTAAATATAATAAATTCTAAGTCTGGCTTTTTCCATATAAAATTGGTACGGAACCCTCGGCAGGTGAGTCTGACTCACCATTAACAGTTTTTATTTAACCTGGTTAACCTAAGTAGTTCCAGTGAAATTTTCGAGATTACGAGTTAAATAGCGGAACTCAACTATCACTAGATATAGTCAATAACCATTGTGATTACAATCAGCCAATTTTCACTGCCACATTAAAATTTCAGATTGATAATTATAATAATAAAAATAATTTAAAAGCGTTCAAAAAGACCGAGTTCTTCTGGATCGAAAAATTATAAAAGATATTTTAAATTTTTTTATAAAACCTATAATTTCTAATTATATTTTTATCGTGATCTTTATTATCTTTTTCTATGAAGAAAATATTTTAATGAAGTTTGGATATATTAATTGTATGTTAGTTAAGCTTATAAAGATTTTTTTCTTAAGCCTTACTAATTACTAATAACTAACTTTATTATTATTTTAATGATAGGAACGTATTTGTTTTTTATTTTCAGTTTCACAGACACGATATAAGTAATATTAATTTCAACATGGTGCAGCCTGATAAGCGAAGAGTTCAACTTCAAATTATAGAATAATTTATTGTTGGATAATTGTTAAGCGATATATTAAAGTAAAGAAAGAAAAACTTGTTTGGAAAACGTATACAAAATTGAATGCAGCGGAAAACTCGGTTAGCGAGTTCGACTCTCATTTAAACTTTCTTTGAAGTAGATTATTTGCCGATTATATAAATAATAATATTTTGTATAAGAAATAAATAGAAAATATTTTTCTAATTCTCAATTATCGAAAAAGAAATAAGAGAAAACGTTACTTTGTAGAAAAGAATAAATAGTATTAATTAAAAATGTATAAGGTTTTTTATCTACAAAAGCTTTACAACTTTTATAGATTTTTTATATTTTAAAAGCTTAAAAAGCAAATACATCTGCCAATAGTAATTACGTGGTTTCCGGAGGATGCCGATCTTAATTAGTAGCGTCGCATCTAACTAGTAGATTAGAGGAATTCAATGCATAGCTTTAGAATTTGAGAAACAAAATGGGGGTGAAAATTAATAAAATAAAAAAAAAATACTAAAGGTACAGTAAGGTACTTGAGAAATGAATTATTTTTTAAGAAAAGGTTTTAGGTTTGAATCTGTCGTCCTATTATTTATAAAATCCTTTTACAAATGATGTTAAAACATCTTAACTAATTTGTGATGGTTTTTTTTAGCTTTTTTAAGTTTAGGTAGAGGGTTCCTGAGAACTTAGTGTTAAAATACTCCATTCTCCATAAAGACTTTCCGCCGAAGTATAGAGATATTCTGTGTTAGGTAGTGGAATTCAATGCCGCGATTTTCCCGTTACACAAGCGAAAAAATAGCTTTAGAATTTGAGAAACAAAATGGGGGTGAAAATTAATAAAATAAAAAAAAATACTAAAGGTACAGTAAGGTACTTGAGAAATGAATTATTTTTTAAGAAAAGGTTTTAGGTTTGAATCTCAGTCGTCCTATTATTTATAAAATCCTTTTACAAATGATGTTAAAACATCTCAACTAATTTGTGATGGTTTTTTTTAGCTTTTTTAAGTTTAGGTAGAGTTAGGTTTTCTGAGAACTTAGTGTTAAAATACTCCATTCTCCATAAAGACTTTCCGCCGAAGTATAGAGATATTCTGTGTTAGGTAGTGGAATTCAATGCCGCGATTTTCCCGTTACACAAGCGAAAAAATAAAAATATTAAATATTTAATTACTCCCTATTAACAATTGAACCCACCACCACCGCGTTTAAACTCGCACGCTTATATTCCTCCACCACTACTAGTTTATTGATCATTCAATTGTAAATTTCAAAAAATGTTCTTAAGATCTAAATCCAGCTCTCTAATTTCAGTGTGATACGTAACGTAACAACTATTTTATCGTTACTAAATTGTAATCTTCAACAAAATTGAGTATTAGTCTACGTAATTGGTTTTCACGTGCGTTTGCTTGCTTAGAACTTAGCTCTTGAAATATATATTTTTGTCATAAATTTAATATCATCTGTGTTTTTAACCGACTTCTTTTTTCAAAAGGGAGGTTCTTTATTCGTTTACTTTTTTTTCATCATTTGTCTATGTTTTTTATGTTTGTTTTTGTCGTGCATTTATAATTGAAATAAGAGACGGAGGCTATCCTGGGGTTAAGGCACTAGCGTGCAACCGTAAACGCGACGGTTCTGGGTTTGATGCCTACTCAGGAACATAAAATATCGAACATTTTCATTTTCTCGCTAAGGTAAAGAGGCAGAACTCGGCGATGACTTTCGTCCCCCAATACGTCATGGCCCAAGAATTCGATGTAAGATTCTTAGCATGAGGTTCCTAGGTTCTCCCTACCTTCTCTGCCATGTGTGGAATACAGCGTGAAGCTAGAAAAAAAGTAACTGTATATGTTCAGGACGTAGCACTGGTCAGATCTGATAACGAGACAAAGGACGAAAGAAGAAGAAAGGACGCGGCGTTGAGTTCCAAACATTGAACATCTTGGAATTTGAACGGAGTGTCTTAATAAGGTTTCCTCTGTCTACTCCGATGTAGACAAGATACATAAAGCAAAAAGAATTGAACAGCATTATTATTTTATTGAAAGTCGAGATCGGAACAGTCAGTTTTTTTCTAGCACTACACACATACTTTTATCATTACTTTTACATCATCTTCTATACTATTTTTACTTAAAATATAAAACCAAAAAAATATAACCTGAAATAGTTTTAAACGTTTTTTATTGTAGATCTAGATTCTACCCCGTTAGGAGGCGAAAACGCCAGCTGTCGTGAAGGCAAACAATAAATCACTGTGGCGTGGCTCGTCTGTTTTGCTTGGTATACTAACGATCGAAGACATCTAAGTATCTATATATAGAAAATGTTGTTTCTATACTTGCTTATAAAAATATAAAGATTTCAAAATACAGTAAAAAAAAAATTAAATCAGCTTCACACACGTGTGTATTCCGCACACAGCATGGTAGGCAGAGAGAACATAGTGTTCAGATTCTCCGTTCCCCACTTTCCGCCAAACTGGAAGGACTCCTTTAGAATGCGTTGGAGGCATTGTGTATGAATGGTGGACCTCAACGGCACATTTAGCCTCGATACTAGGGCGAAGAAATGAAAAGATAAATTTAAATAAATGTTTCAGTCACACTTTGTGACCCTGCGCCACGACTGGCCACAAGTATTGGTAGGTATTTTGTAGGGGTAAAAGTATGGAGCTACTTTTCTTAGTAGTCTTCATAAAAACATCTTATGTGATAAATAATTATGTCATGGTTAAAAATACCATATTTTTTTTTGATGTGCTTGCTATATTTCTTTTTATTACTTTATCTTCCCGCTGTATCCCGCACATAGCAAGGGACGCGGCGCAGAGGGAACCTGGGAACCTATTGCTAAGACACGCCGATAGATAAATTTATTTTCAACTTTCATATATAAAATAAAAAAAACTAATCACCAGTGCGGATATTATGTGAACTCAATTCTAGTATATAAAAGAGCCCGCATGTTTTTCTCTATGTGGCCATTTCAGTACCGCACAGTACATATGTTTGCACAAGCAAAGAGGCTCTGCATTTTTAACACTTTCCATCGCGTATAGCGGTGCCTTTTTATGAAATTTATTCCAACTGATATTTCTCGTTGAAATTTACAAGTTTATGCATTTTTTGTTGTTAAAATAAATTTTGAGTTAATATTAAATTGAATCAGGATATTTTATATATTAACAAGTAGTAATAACTATAATAAAGCACGCAGGTACCTTAATGGGCATACGAGTACGCCATCCAGTCCATAATAGTGGTATCCCCTTCTTTTAACACCCCGTTTTTAATTCACGAAGTGGTTTTGGATATTTGAAACTCACTTTCGTTTGGGCAATAAGTGTGTCTACAATTACTCTACATAATAAATATATATTTATTTATATAGTTTTTTGTGTAGAATAAATTATATATTTTTTTAAATAGGTACCCATCTTTTAAAAGAACATCGCGGTGATGAGAACGAGAGAGCTCGCGCTAAATAGAGACTCTTGTCACTCTATTCATCTTTCCACTAGAATGTTACGTTTTTATTATATAAATGTATGAACTTTTAAATAAAGACAATAAACATTTCTAGCATAAAAACTAACGTTGTTTTATTTCGTTCTGACTTTGACATAGTTAAAGTAAATAAGTTACGCAAAAAGTAAACTAAGAAAGTACAGCCTAGGCAATATTAAAAAATATTTTATAATTATAATACAAGAGTGGCGTTCACAAGTTGCCACTGAGTGTTATCAAGTTGAATCATTTCATCGAAATGTTACTTTTTATTTAACATGAAATACAAAAAAACACGGTCAATTGCGAGTTGGATTCGCCCATGGAGGGTTCCGAGTCAATGTCATGATTGTGAAATACAAGTTATGAAAATTGACAATCTTAAACTTATATGATGATAAATTTATATATTTCTGATTTTTTTCTATATGTTAATATATATAAGTTTTAACTTCTTAACAAATTTCATAATTTTAAGTCAAGAGAGGAAAAATCACCATCACAAGAAAAGAAAAAAAATAATTACAAATACATAAAAGCCCTCCGTTTTATCTGTTCAGGTACGGAACTCTAAAATGTATAAAATTTTCAAGTAAAAATATATTTTGTATTCGAAATATAAATATGCTTTTTCTGCGCCACAAAATATTTCACGGATTAAGCATATCCTTTACCTTTCATGTGGCAACACTCGAAAAAGAGAACGAATTCTACTGTATTTTGTTGAAATTTTTGCATGAAAGTAAATATAATTTTTTTTTTTTGCATATGTTTTTTGTTATTCACTTTAACATTTTATTTTGCATATATTTTATGACAATTATTTTTGTTTTTCATATATTGTGAAGACAACCTGTTTTACTAATATGTTTTTAATAGATATCAAAGTAACTATGTAATTTATTTTTTTGCATCTACAGTAAAACGTGAAGCGTGAAAAGAAAACTAAGTATATCTGATAGGTATATGACTTATAAATAGCAGCCAATAACAGTATAAGTATAAAGTTTTTGTTATTTCTTTAGTAGTTTTGTCTAGTATTTTTTAAATCAATATTAAGCTTGTTTATAATGAAATTTTCTATGTTCCACCTTTGGGAATCAATTTGGTTACAATTTTCAGGGTCAAGCGGTAATTGTCCTCCGTTATTTGAAGACAATATTATGGTTGCATATGTCGTAATGTTATTATCGTCGTGGCGTAGGGGAATATGTATGTTTGCGACAGTAAACGCGATTATTGTGGGTTCAATTCACGCGAATTAAATATTCAATATTTTCATTATGTCGCTTTGGTAACTAGATAAAGCACAGCGTTATATCAACACAAGGTTCCATAATTTTCCTCTGCTTATACTGCTGATCTTAAAAACAGTTTACCTTAGCTTCATACAACCATATTTGTTTAGCAGCGTCATCTAAACACGACGTTAGTAGTACAATACTTAGTACATATTCCAAACATTCGGATTTTATTTTACCGTCTCTACCCAAAACTAAAAGTATAAAATATATATATATATATATATATATATATATATATATATATATATATATATATATATATATATATATATATATATATATATATATATATATATATATATATATATATATATATATATTATATATATATATATATATATATATATATATATATATATATATATATTAAAGATGCATCGAATCGTGTTTACACCGAATAGCCGAATACCGAATATTATTCGGTTTAAACTTAACCGAACCGGATATTCGGCCGAATTATTCGGTTTACCATTTCTTCATTATTTTGCCGCGTAAACAGGTTTAAAACCTGTCATGCCATCGCTGGCTAGATAACGAGCGGCGGGCCCTACCTCCTCTGCCAACCTAGTGTACCAGAAATTTCCTACCAACGATACTGGACCCTCGATTGAGAATAAGATTTCTTGCTCCTGAAAATTGCGAATATGTGAACTGGAACTATACAACTACAAGCAAGGAAAGATCTCTACAAAATATTATTATTATGAATATTATGTGGTTAATATTATTATAGTAATTTATTATGAATAATAAATATTATATAAATATTAATATAATACTATTTATTATTATTAATTGATATTATGTGGCGTTTTATAACTTTTGTAAAAAACTTCCCTCGACGAATCCTGTCATTGCAGAAGATCCTAAAAGCACAAAAGCTCTCTGTGTTTTCTTTATGGGGGACTACCCCCATAACCTCAATACATTTATTACATCTTGATATTAACTTATGAATTCTCTGCAAAAAATAACTGTCCTTCTTGCCTGAATGCACATTTAATTAAAGCCGCCTTCAGCTTTTCCACGGACATCATAGCATTTTCAAATGTCGGAACACATAATAATCACAAGGTGCCAACCTTCTACTATAGTGTAAGTGGTTGATGTCTTCAAAGCCACAATCGCAAGCTTTGGAAACACGCTTTATGTGGAACGTTATCACGGAGATATAATGCACCGGAGGCCAATTTACCCCGTATTTTTCCCTTAAATTACGCCAAGTTGAAGCGTAGGAATTTTCATTAATATCCTCTTTTATTCAATCAGCAAATTTCCATTTTAGTCCCAAAACACCGTGGATGCTTCTAGCACCCTCTTGGACAATTTTATCCAGTAACAATTTTTTCGAAAATACTCGTACCATTTTCACCACAGAGCTACAAAAACTCCCTACATCACTCGACACGAACGCCGCGCTTAGCTTCGACATCAGAGCGAAGAAATGGAAATATAAATTTAAGTAAATATTTCATCTCCTCGAGTGGGGATCGAACCCACAACCTGTCGGTTTTTCAGTCAGACTTCGCGCCGCTGCGCCACGACTGGCACTTTTTAATGATTGTTTCAAACACACATAGGTATACCATTATTAAGTTATTATTTATTATTTTATTGGAATTGCACTTATCGTCGATATAATTACAAAAACATAAATATTTTTAAAATTATTCTAACATAAAGTGTATGTATGTGCATGTACGTAAAAGCATGGAAATTTTAGCGTACGTTGTCTCGCATACGTTGAAAAAAATTTTGTTTTATATTATGTAACAAAAATATAAGGAAGAAGATGATTTATCACTGGAGATATTATAAAAGAAAATAAAAATTGCTGTTCTATTTTTATTTTTATATTAAATCTCACGTGGAAGTTACATATCAAGTTACATCATATAAAACACATTTTATATCATAATTAAATAAAAGTAAACAAAAAAATACCTGCCCACTAGTAGTGTTGTTTAGAGTTTTCTTCATTTCTGGATATACATTACTAAGGTACCAATCAAATGATTTACATTTAAGTTTTTCACGCAATAACTTTCTTGAGCCAATATCTTCATAATCATGAAATTTTTTACACATATTCTTAGAGATTTAAAAGGACATGTTTATATTAAGAAAAATACTTACCTTTGAAAAAATATTATTCTTTCGTTAAAATAAAAAAAAAATTAAGCGAGTGCAACTACGTCTGAGTCTCTAGTAATTAATAAAATAACTGCAAATTCTATAAATAACGAATGCCATTCACTAATTTAACCGCTTAAAAATTCCATAAATGCGCAATTCTCTTTCACCTTGTGCGTTGCATTCTGCAAAATGAATCCTCGAAAGCGTAGCGATAAAATTTTAATTATTTGAACAACCAGCGAGTTTACTGTTTGTACGCTAGAGCACGTATTTTGTTGAGCTTTAAGCTGAATATAGTGCTTGCATACTTCTCTTATAACTTTCTCTAATAATATCTCATTTTCAAAAAAATTCCATAGAAATATCTGGTGAAATATAAAACTCAAGAAGTTATTTGGTTCCATGAATAAAAATAGGCAGCTTCACTTTTCTTTTCTCGCCAGTATATAGCCGTTATAGACATAGATAACCTAGGAAGATACTCGGTTCTGGGCATTCCGCCTAAATGCCAATCACCATTTGTTGAGTGGCAAAACTGAACTCAGTATTTGGTCTTCTAGACCGGTCTTTCGAGGTCTCTTCCAAACGAGAATCGAACCCACTACTCACGCCCTTGTATTCTGACGCGTCCCACTATACTTTAATGAACTCAAAGACCATCGACGATAACGAGACGACAATTGCCTGAGTCTCAAATATCTCAATATAAAAGTAAAATGAGCGGGGTAATGTTTGACTGATTTAATATCATTTAATTTGATATTTTATTTTAAATTTTTTGTTTACTTACATGAGTTTTTGTTTAAACAGAGTGGTTTTCACATTTCTCGCATACATGTCTAGAAGAAATAGTTTTTATTACTAATTTAAGCTTTTTTCCTAGTTTTAAGATTCATCCTCTTACAAGATCATCACTAGCTAGCTAGCATAACTTGGTGCTTATGTTATTTTAACAAATACATTCGTTACGCAATATTTATTAATTTGAGGCGGTTGTAGGTTCAATTACCACTAGAATTATTTATTTAACTTCCTCGCCTTTTTATTCTTAATAAGGCATGTGTAAAGAGCAACTCTACATAACGTAATATAGCGCAAAGTTATTTTCTATATTTTACGAATAATACGAAAAAAAATTGTATTATTTTTCTATACTAATTGTAATTTTTTTATTTTAATTACACTCACCGTCTAGAACAGAAGAGTTTTTGCAGCTCCTAATTTTAACAATCGTATCGTATTGTTCGTATTCTTCTTCCTTAGAAGATTCATTCACATATTCCCTCCATAGGTATAATAGTAGTTAAAACCATAGAATTAAAGTAAAAATACAAAATTTTATATATTTTTTTAACATTGAAATAAATTATATCTGTTCTTGATCGTTGTCTAGAATAAGGAGAAAAAGACAGACCAATTATCCATCTTTTAGCAGTTACTTAATCGCGGTGCGGTGTTATTCTAGTGATCTCGAAGTTTTTGTATGTCAGAAAATATAACAGGTGAATAAAAATCTTTGAATTTTTTTTTCAAGATTATAATTAAAAAACTACTTATTTAAATCACAATATATTTTACATATTTTTTTTTAGTATTTTTAAAACTAAATCCAAGAAAAATTCAACAAAAACGCCGAGGTAGTTAATAATTTTTTTTATGATTAAAAAACCACAGACCAATATAAAACAAAATGCTTATTAAAATGTATATTAACGTAAAATCGTTAATGAGACCAGAATAAGACGCTTGCGTTTGTCAATAATCATGTTCAAGGACAAATATGCAATTGAATGATGTGATATGTGTAGTATAATTCTCCATCAATTTAAAATATCAACTGCAATTAATAAAAACATCAGCCCCAGCTACAGCAGAGTACTTACTGTTGCTCTTTCTTAAGAGGAAATACCCTATTTAAAATTTAATTAAATTAAAAGATTTTCTCGATATAATCGCATACAAATTAAAATATAATTCATTTAGTAACCTCAAAACTTCTCACTTTATATAATTAAAAATGAATTTGGTCGCAATTCAAAGTTTTTCCTGGACGCTAATGATCTTCATTGTGGAGTTCCTGTTATTTTTATTCATTAGCACTCTCTAATTAATGGCAAGAGAAGTAGAAAATGTACAATTGTTTAAAATTATAGTCGATTACGCGATACTGTTGCTCCATTTTACAAGAAGCAAAATTTAAAACTGTTTATTTGTCCTATACTAATTGTATTAATAATTTGTATATTTTGTTAATGAAAAAAGGAACAAAGCTTATACATCAGAATATCACATAGGCTACAATTATTTATGTAAGTATGTAGATTTTGTATAATTTTGCTATAATAGATATGACAATAATTTTAAACGGGTGAAGCCGCGTTCGAGTAGCTAGTATGTGTAAATAATATCTATAGCTAAAAGACATAAATTTCATTTATTATAAATGTTACTAAAAACCCTTTGTGGCGCCGTGTCAAACTATAAGCGACATGATTATGAGTTCAAAGCCTACCAGGTGAATGATTTATTTTCAATTCCTCATTCTGGCTGGGCAAAACACGTCTTTGAGTTAAGCGATTTTAAAAATTCTAACCAAAAACATCTTACATCTACATTCCATTACAAACATTCAGACATTACATACATTCAGACATTACTGAACCGAAAACAAAACAATCCGCTAAAGTGATGACAGTCTGGTGAAGACATCCGGGGACTGATGCTTACAGTCCTCTGTCATTAATCATTAATCATACAACTGCCGTCTACAATTTACAATTCACTTAAGTCAGAAACGAAGTTGGAGTGCCATCTGCACTCCAACTTCGTTTCTGACGAAACGGACGGTTGGACGGCCTTGACCATCTTTGTTACTTAGTTGGTTATATAATAACTTAAAGCATATTTTAATTCCGCCACTCAACACATGATGTCCCAAATGCGGACGAAAAATGGAGAATTGAGTATTTTGATCATAAGGTTCTGCGTGAAACTAAAAAATCATACAAAACTTTAGGCAAATTCTAATGATCATTATCTTCTACAGAAAATGTTTTAGCTTCATTAAAATGCTTAAAGACACAACTTGCTGTTATTTCGTAAGCGGTCTCATTATTTTACATTTTTGAAAAATTGTTGGTTGTATGTCTAAAATTGAAACTAAAGTTGTTAGTCGCTGAGTGTACAACGTAATAAATTGTGAGTATTTATATAAATTGTGAACAATTTACTTGTAACAGTTAATTTGGATCTTTGTTAATAAATATTTTTATATCTTTTTATAGAAAACTGAAAAAAAATTTGAACATATGACGTATAATAATAGATGAGACCTTAAAATTTATTTTCTTAGAACACACATTGAGACAGAATTTCTTTTTAACCGTCAACACTTCCGAGATTATCTTGATGGATGCGTTTTGTCTCTAATAAGTCCACTTCGTCAGTCGGCTCGTCGACAGACGCTAATAGAGTTTTGATTTTAAATTTTCGTAGGTACTAGTTTCTACTTCTCTTTGTAGAATCATAATCCATATAATAATCTCTATTTTGTATGCTAAATCCCCATTTTCCTTGTGTGATTCAATAACAATCACAAAAAAGGTAACATTTACGTTGCTAATTAATAGGGCGCTATGATTATTATGGGTGTCGAGGGCATACGGTAAAAACTAACTAAAACTAAATGTACCTGGGTGCTTTCCAACCATATAGCCTTTAATGTTAAACTCTTATTTTTCTTATTTGTCTAGATCTGCATTACAAACAATGTCTTATGTTATGTAAACAAAGTAGTATTGACCTACCTATAGGTAAATAAAATGAAAATGTTTTAGCATTCATGTCATTTTCATATATGAAATCATAATATTTCTAAAAAAAAATCAAAAATTGGTATAATTATACAGATTTAAGAATTTATATAAAAAATAGCGTATTTTTAGCTTCACATTGATTAAAAGAATCATCTCTATAAATTTTAACTCAGTAACAAGTCATAACTTCACATTACGTGAAAACCATATTATAAATCACTTACCATTGTCCGCTACAAAGCAGTGAGGAAGTGTGTTCTGCTCCAGGAAATTATTTGCAGAACTATTCTCTGGAAATATGAAACACTTTTCAAATAGAAAATATTCAATTGGAGTGTTGAAAGTTATTTGAAAGGAAAATTTCGAGTCAAGTTGTATGTGTGTTAGATTTTGACAAGTATTTGATTATAATATTTATTATTTTTATAATATACTTGAAATCCACTCGCGGCTTCGCACGCGATGTCACATTCGTGATTTTATACAGATGCTAGAAACTTGCATTCATATTTATAATATTAATATGACGACAATAAAATATTTGGGATAGTAATAGCGAAACAAAGAAAAAAGTTGTGATAAACTACTTTGTTGCCCTGTTACATTATATTGAATGGAATATGAAGTAGTTTTGTATATTATACAAGATTTATATATAAGTTGATTCTATAATTACTATCTCATAAGCCTTTTTTGTGTGTACTTACGTCCAACAACTTAAACATATCAATGTAGCCAGAATATAAAAAAATATATTTGGGACTTTTGTTTGAAATTCAACGAAGCAAAAATATTTTATAATATAAAAATATATTTACAAATAAAATAAAGTTTATTTTGCTTAAATCCAAGGCAATGGTAGGGCCCTACTGATAATCTAAGCCTCCGCGTTGCTGCATAATAACAGTCATTTCATAATTAAAGTTGTCCCATACTTGGCAAAGTTTCGAGATCATCTAATCTGCGTCTTATAAGCCCCACTTAATATTCCGCTTCACACTCGCATCGATCTGTGGATTAAGAAGTGATACTAGAGCTTCTATAATATTAGATATATACATATATACTCGTATATAATATTTTGAACTGTTATGTATGTTGTTGATGTTCATTTACATTATTTACAGAAATATGAGGTCGTTGTGGTCTAGCGACACGACGTCTGACTGTAAACCCGACCGGTGTAAGTTTGATTCCTACACGTAGTACTGAAATATTTTCACTTTCTTGTTCTGTCTGGTAAGTATGCATGTTATAGTGCAGTGTTGAGTATGCATCTCAACAAACGACTTCAAGTAAAATGATACGAAAAGCTGGGAACAGAGTGTCTTTGAATAAAATTTCTTCAGCAGGGGTTCTTTTTAGTAGGGGTACTATTATATAAAACATGAATTTTCTTAACTCATGAAAACTTTATGTTCCAGCTTAACGCTGTGTCCCGTACATATCAGAGTAGGCAGAGGGAATGTAGCGTTTATTCCGTTTCCCATTTTCCACCAAATTCTGGTGACATTGTGTGTTGAGTAGCAGAACACAACGCCGCGCTTTGTTGCCGCGCTGCCTCGACGCCAGAGCCATGAAATGGAAAATCAATTTTCATTAATTTATTCTTAATTAAAGGGAAATTCTATAAATTCTATTAATTTTCAGTGATTTCATATTGTCTTGGACGCTATTGTGTCTTACAATCACGCTTATTAACCAACTTATATCAATATATAATTTTGTGTATATGCATAAATATTTTCTCTAGATAAATTTCATTTTGTGAGGTCAAATTGGCTAAATTTGAAATGTTTCGGTAAGAAATATCTGTATATAACACAGATTAAATGAAAAAGGTACAGTTAACTCAGAAGATAAGTTTATTTTTCCTCATCAAACAAAGTATTTTCATAATAACTTAAATCTATTTTGCGTAGAATAAGAATACATATTGTAAAAAAATTAAAATTGGCACGTTATAAAAAGTAATATTTCCACATAAAAATACCATAAATCATTGCCGTATTTATCGTTCCCATCAAACAATTTCATATAATGAGAACTATAGAAGATAGATGGTAAATTTTACCAACATATTGGGACTTAGGAGGGTTAGAGAGAAATGGGTTCGGCGTCGTGTTGTGAAACTGCGCCCTTTAATTTGCATTATCATTACATTATAATCCTTATTCTTTAGGTGATAAGACGAAAATCGTGTGAAGTAATTCCACATAAGCAGTTCACGGCGTAAATTGGTGTAAGGTTAACAAATATGTTATAGGGACGTGGAATTTATGATTGGACTGCCATTTTTATAGCTCGAACTCGCCGTTTAAGTGGATGAGTACACGTTATGGTAATCGTAGGTGATAATCTAAAATTTTATCGCTTATTTTGTGCGTAGGTGGTGTTGTGGCATAATGAAGACGTATCTTTGTTGACTATCTTGAAAAAGCTCATATTGTCTTTTTATTTTTTTTTTATGGAAAAGACACGGCAAACGAGCGTGCGGGTCACCTGATGGTAAGTGATTACCGCCGCCCACGACCCCGTGCAACCCCAGAGGAGCTATAGGCGCGTTGCCGGCCTTTAAGGTGAGTTGGGCGCCGGGGCCCAGCATTACCTGATGCGAAACGCAGTGGCATAAAGCCACTACTTCACGCCGGTTTTAAATGCCGGGGGTGGTAATGATCTGGTCGAGTCTGCCCATGCGTGTTGCCATTGCTGGCGACGCGACTCTACCACACGTACTTTAGTCGCCTCTTACGACACCACCAGTACCAGGATGATCCTATTCTAGGCCGGGATCACACGGTACAAAAAATATCGTTTGTGATTTTAATTCAAACATTAACCAGCATAGCAGGATGGAGAGAGAAGAGAACCTAGCGTTATGGCACTGCGTTAGCCGTTTTTCCCTCGAATTCAAGATTATTAAAACATACATTTGAAAACTCTGAATAGAAAAAAAAACCTGTGTGCTTTAATGTGTTTGAAAGAAAACTCCATCTTCCAAATATTCAATCAAACTTTGTTAACGCGGTCGAACTTTTTGCCTTTACATTATCCTATTATGTATTACACGATGTTTTTAACTGTAGTCTTGATGGATTTAGTCTGTTGTTTGTTTTTTTTTATATTTCATTTTTAATACTATTTTGAGGTTGAAACATCTTGAAGTTGAATTTTGGTAGGGTAAAATCTTTTATATCACTTGGGCACAAACGTGCCACTAGGTTGTGGGTTCGTTTCCCACTCAAATAAATGAAATATTTATTATTTTCGTTTCATCGCTCTGGTAACGAAGCGTTAAGTCCCGTCATTAAACAGACAATGCCTTTAAAAGGTCAAAATCAGATTCTTTATAGAGCGTAGGCAAGCACTAAGAAAGATATTTTTCAAAAATCCTACTCCTAAGGGAGTATGATAAGTGTTGAAGGTTTACTTAAAATATTAACGATTCATGCAAATCATGTCGTTATTTCTTGTTGTAATGGAACACTATGAGTGTAAAGCTAGTCTTTTAGAATATGATCAAATTTGTTTTCAATATGAGCATCAAGTTTTTTTCATATAAATAAATAAATAGTAAAACATAAAAATAATATTTCGTTAACATTCTTAAAAATTGCCGTAGCGCGTGCGATCATAAGTCAAATACAACACGTCATTTTTCATTTGTGTCGCTGGGGATCGATAGAATCAGTGACACGCTTAATTTATCATGTAACAACTGCACAAAAGATTTTGGTTTTTTAGTGTTCATAAACTGTATAAGTATGGAAACATTGCAGTTTCTAAGTTGTTAGGACAATCGTGGCATGGTTCTAGGTTCGATTCCCGTTCAGGAATAGTTTTTCTTTAACTTCCTGATGATTCCCCATATAGCAGGATAGGTATGTTTTGCCTTATTACCTGAGGTATAAAATGTACATATGTGTGTATGTTTTCCTCATTCACCCTCATGGGAATCGAACTGACAGCCGTCACATTAACAATCAGATGCTGAGCCGCTGTACCGCTTGCTATGTAAATAAATATATAAATAATCAATTTTAAATAAAAATCAGTCACATTATATACACATATAAGGAAAAATAAATCGAAAAGTAGAGGAAAATATCTACGGGCAGAACAACTGATGCCTTCGTTACCTTGATTTATGGATTTTGTTTATCGTTGATATAGCCTTTTACATTCAAAACGTTTCGTGTTTGATAATTCTGGTACAAAACATTTACGTATGTATTAGTTATAATTTAACATCTAAATTACGTATGTATGTATCATCCGAAAAAAAACGTTTAAGGTATATTATACTTATCGATAATGATAAATTAGTTATTAAGATTTATCTATAGGAATATTTATAATATAATATATTATATTATTAATATTTTTTAAAACTCGATATTTTGAACACTCGACAAATCATAGTCAGTGAATAATAGAAATAGTTTAATGACCAAATTATACGCGGTATTCCCATAATATTGTTTTCTTTTTTAGCATCACGCTGCATTCTGCATATAGAAGGGGAGGTAAAGAGCACCTACTGCTAAACCCTTTCATTCCACAGTAATCGCTCAACTTGTAAGAAATTGCGTGTTGAGTGGCGGTGCTTAATGGGACGGGTCATTATCTTGCCAAAGTGAATATTGGTGGTTCCTTTTCTGGCACTCACAACTAGACAAAGCGCGGCGTTGAGTTCAGCCACACAATATACAATGCCATAAGAATACGGCAGAATGTGAGAAACGGTAGTGTCTCAATGGGAAACAGAGTATCTTAACACTAGGGTGATAGCTTCCGTCTCAACCCTCTTATTTGCGGAATACAACGTGAAGCGAAAAAAATAAAGTAAGATATATATATTTATTTTTTTCGCTTCACGTTGTATGATTTTTTTTATAAGAAAGAAAATGTAGTGTAGTGAAATTTATTTTTTAAACTTTTTAATATTCAAAAAAATAAAATATCTCACCCAAAGTACAAGAAAAGAAAAAAAGAAAATATCACAGTGGCCTAGGTAAACATTAAATTCGATAGATTTCCAAAGATGCTGGTCATCCATACTAATGTTGGGGCGATCTCTGAAATCACTGTCCCTTCATCTTCTTTGTGCTCACATTTACATACAAAACTTATTTCACTTCGTAATATCCTTTTTGGAGTAACGAAATATGGATATACTAAAAGAACCAATATTTTTGTAAAATTATGTGTGATGTAAACAATATTTTTGTTATGTTGCTTAGCTTAGCTTAATTAGTATAATTTACTTAATCTTAATAGAAAATTCTAGTAACAAAATAATATCAGTAAACCGCAATCTTTATATTTCAATATAAAATGAATGATTTAAGTGTTCCTGGTTATAAAATCGCAGCGTTGGTTTCTGCCACTAAACATTATTCAAATGATCACAAAAAAAACTTTAGAAAAGAGTAGAAATGGGCCCAGTCAAAAGGAGTCTCAGCGGTTTCACTACTAAAAAAAAACAATATTCTGAAAGCTATATTTTCGGGGTACTGTAATGAAAATAAAATATTTTTAACCTAACTTTGCGATACAAAATAAAACAGAAAAAAAATATCAAAATATAAATATTATATACCAACAAAGATATATACTATAGTAAAATATGCACTTTCTTGCGTTAATACATAATTAATCTGTTTCTGACAGCCACAACAAATCATAGCGTGCTTCCGTTACGATGTCACTTTTATTAATTACTGCTTACCCCGGGCGGAGTTCTTGTGGGGACTGAAATATGACTCGTATGAAATGGTATTAATGTTTTGTGTACGGTTTTAGCGTTTAAATGAAATAGAATTGTTGATAAGATCTTAAGTTTTATTTTAAGCTTTAAATTTCAAAAGAAAGATTAGAAGATTTTTTTTTCATTAATTTAAAAATTAAGGTAGACTAAGAATGAGAGAAAACAAACGAAAACAACAAACTGAAATAGAAAAGAAACTACTCGAAAAGATTTATAACAAGATCTAGAGTATTGATTTACGTATTAAATTTCCCAAGAAATTGAAAGAAAATGTATATTTGATACTAAGAAAGAATTTCCAGATTTTTTTTACGGGAACGGGAACAAATGAGATCACGATTAGAGCGGGCTACGCGCTCATTAGCCTACAAAGGAGATGTTTCAACTTCGACGCTTAAATTTGTATAAAAAAAATACCTACGAATATTTTGAAGATTGGGAAAATAAGTAAGTAAAAACAATCAAAATTTATTCGGATAATAAAAAAAAATGAATTTTGTGCCCGTATGAACCAAATTACTTAAGATTACTATATTATGTATCAAAATGTTGTTTATTTATAATAACTCAATAAATTGTAGCTCCGGTGTGCATGATAAATGATGTTTGATCCCTTCTAGCCAGAATCATTTGCTATGATAAATTGTTACATTTAATATTAAGATATTTGCAAGTGACCTTGGAATTTGTAATATGGGTGTAATTTGTGATTTAGGTTTTTTTTTAATAAAAATGGCTATTTACTAATTGTTTTGGTAAAATAATTATAATCTTAAACAGAAAAAGAAACTGACTTTTAATTTCGACAGGATCCTACAATCAGAACCTAAACAAACTTTCGTTAAACTATCCTTGAAGGGTACTTAACTTTCCAAAAAAAAAAAACATCGAATTCGGTTGACGAGGTATTGAATTATTCATCCATTTGCCGCGCACATACTTAATGATAATTTAAGACTTATGTAATTATTCATCATGCATTCATCATGCATACATTTCTGACAACAGAAATAGACCAAAATGGGATCTCCTCCTTTTATAGAAATTGGTTAAAAAACCCAGAATACTTGCATTGCAGGAGGACGAGCTTGGAGTAGAATCTCATACATTGATAAAGTTGAAAAATAAAATAAAAATATTTCTAATAAAGCCTTAAAGAATTCCTTTATAACGCGTAATAACGAACTCTCATAGGTAGGGTAGGTATATAACCAAAACCGAAACCCAAACTTTTCTTATAACCAGACTAAGGTAGAAGCTATATTTTTAAACTATATTATTGTCTAGATCTATACTTAAATACACAATTATCCTTAAAATATTGATAGAGTCCAAACTACATTATAATTATAAACGCTAATACAGGAACATTACATTGTACTTACTAACTTAAAACAAAATAAAAGAGCTCAAATTTCAACAAAATAATTATACAAGCGAATGAAAATGAACGGTTTTTGTAATACCGTTGTGAAAAGGACACGTACATTGGTAAATATTGTATAAAATTTCAAACTTCTAAATTGGCCTTCATTAGCCTACACAGCCCTTAACTTTGCTAATGGCATTCTATCTTGGGAATCCATGTTCAGTACACGTCATACGGCCGGGTTAAATGTAAAAGTTTCATCAGCCCTTGGGCTAACACATAGGAAAAAGCTTTTAAAAAGAATACCTCCAATTATTTTTGTCAGGTTAATTATATTATTTAAATATAAGTACCTTTGGACATTATCGTACGGCTATTTGGAGCAAAACTGGACAAACATGGATTTTGGTTTATCCAGTTCCATATATAAACTCGTATATTAAATGTCACTGTCATAAGCGTCACCTGTTTACTGAATTACTAATCAAAGATCTCGAAATATTTTTACTTATAAATATAGAATTTGACTGGAGAGTAGTATAATGATTTTTTTATTACATAAAAATCAAAGATCTAGAATATCTGATTTGTGGTTTTAAGAAATCAGCTAGTCTTTGATCACAAACTTCATAGCATTCCATTCCAGATTCACATTGTACACCAATGGATCCATCGAGTTTTAGAGTGAGGAGCTTAGATCAGGGCTTGGATCTTGCCACCCAAGTGTAACTTTAATCAATCCTTTTAAGCAATCCTTAAATCATAATTAATAGTTGTAATAAATAATATTTTTTTTATATATTTATCACTTAAATGGATGATAAGGGTTAACTGTAACAAGGATTTATTCTGACTATAAAACAACAATGCCATTAAGTCTGTATAAAAGTCAAGGTAAACTAAAAATAAAAGACCCTTTCAGTTTCTACAGGATTAACAACGTAGTAATTTCTTTATTATATTCTTGTACTTTTTCTAACATAAAGTGTTAAATATTGTTACTACTACTTTATATCTTATCTATTTTTGATCTTCTTACTTATAACAATAATTTCTGTTATAAGTAATTTAAATTTATTAGTCACGATCATGAAATAAGCTTTAAAATGTATTGAAAATAGCGTCTAGCTGTATAGCAATTTCCCACAGCTCGCAGCTTTTCTGCAAAATATGTCTTAGCGATAAGTTAGACTTCTAGTAAAATTTTAGTCCAATATGAGTATTAAATATAGACTTTATTTTTGCAAAAATAAAGCAACCACCTATAGGTGGCTGGAGTTTTATAGTAACGACTATATTTATTTTAGTATCGAAATATACGGAAAAAGCAAAGCTTGCTTTTAAATTATAGGTTTAAGGATCGTTATTGTTTTATCTTACCACATTTTCAGTCTTTCATTGGTCAATTTTATTTTTAGCTTCAAACTTTATCCCGCATATAGTAGGGTGACGTTGTGGCGCAGGAGTATAAGCTTTCGGCTATAAATGCAGTAGTTGTGGGTTCGATTCTCCAATCGGGGGAATTAAATGTTTAATATTATCATTTCCTGCTGTTGTCTTTCTGAGTTCTGCCACTCAACATGCAATGCTTTAAGAATTAGCATCGAGTACCCAAGTTCCCACTGCATATTCTGCTATGTGCGAGATATAGCGTTAAGCTAAAAACTAGCGTTCAGGGTCACCTGATGGTAAGTGATCACCGCCGCCCATGACTCCGTGCAACACCAGAGGAGATACAGGTGCATTGCCGGCTTTTAAGGTGGAGATAGACGCGCTTTTTGAAGGTATCTAACTAACCTTATACTAAGCCATACGTTCTCATCATCTTAAATAAGTTGGGAACAAGCGTATAAAAATTTTGACGTAGCTTGCTGAGAACGTATAGCGTAGTAGAGCGTCTGGTCGGTACCCAAGAGGCACGGCACGACCGCTACATATTTTTTTTTATATCTTTAACACGTTCACGGGTATTTATTCCGAGCAAAAACCATCGACATACAAATACCAATATATACAAATAAATCAAATCAAATAAAAGCAGCACGCCGTATCCCGCACAGAGCAGGGTAGGCAGAGACAACCTAGGGTTTAGACACACCATTTCCCACTTTTCGCCTAGTTCTGGAGGCATTGCGTGTTGAGTGGTGGAACTCAACGCCGCGCTTTGCCTAGATATCGAAGTAAGGAAATGAAAATATAAATGTAAGTAAATATTTTATCTTCTGGAGTGCGGATTGAACCATCAACCAGTCGATTTTTCAGTCACACTGTGCCACTGCGCCAAGACTAGCCCAAAATACAATATATACATTATTATGTATACGGTGGATTAGTAATAAGACATATATGATACAAAGATTTGACCGTAGCGTTTGGCGCTCCGTTCTCTCTGACTACCCCGCTAGGGATAAAGCGTGAAGTTAAGTTAAGTTAAGTTAAGTTATGATACAAAGATGTTATTTTATATATCATTATATCTATTTGCATAAAAAATCCAGAAACTCTATTCTCAAGATTAGCATCCGAATTCGTCATTTTTTCTTATCCAATACCACAAACCGCTGAAAATTCAAATTTATATCGTAATTTCAAAGGTATTTTGTAATTGAAATATCTGGAAAAAATATCCCATGTAAATGAGAAACTAATTTCAATATTCTTTTATAGTCAAGAATTTCTTTGAGTGAAATTAATAACATCCCTGTATTTTTAATTTTTCTAGACAGTTATTAATATAATTATTAATATCGTTGACGTTGCATTTTATTATTATTCGATAAATTTAATCAAATGTTTCCTTAGAGCTGTTCTTAATATAATATATTCGTATGTAATACATTTATATACTTATCTGTGTTTTAACGACGAATAGATTTTGCGTTTTACTTTTTAACACATAAAATGTCAAATAATTAAAATTGTTATTTTCTATAATGAAATGTTATACTGTACAACCACAACGTTAAGAGCATCGTGGTGCAGGGGTCAACGTTTGACTGTAAAATGCGATGGTTGTGGGTTCGATTTTCGTTGAAAAGAAGTCTCTCTCGTTGGTAAGGCAAATCAAAATCAAAGTGCGACGTTTATTTTCTTCACTCAACTCCACGGAAATTTAGAGGAAACTGAGAAACAGAGCTCTGACTGCCTAAAAAGTTTAAAGTTACTTGCTTGTCACTACTAAATGAGACCAAATAAATAAATCAGATTCACGCTGTATCCCGCATACGGCAGGGTAGGCAGAGGAAACCTAGTGGTAAGACACTCCATTTCCCATTTTCTGCCGAGTTCTGGAGGCATTGCGTATTAAGTGGCAGAACTCAACACTGCGCTTTACTTCGACCAGAGCGAAGAAATGGAAATATAAATGTAAGTAATCATTTCATCTCCTCGAGTGGAAATCGAACCCCAAACCAGCCGGTTTTACAGTCCCACTTTGTGCCCCTGCGCCACGACTAGTCCAAAATTAGAACAATTTGTAACAATCAATTTTGCCGTGTGATCCTGGCCTAGAATAGGATCATCCTGTTACTGGTGGTGTCGTAAGAGGTGACTAAAGTACGTGTGGTAGAGTCACGTCGCCAGCAATGGCAACACGCATGGGCAGACTCGACCGGATCCTTACCACCCCCGGCATTTAAAACCGGCGTGAAGTAGTGGCTTTATGCCACTGCGTTTCGCATCAGGTAATGCCGGGCCCCGGCGCCCAAACCATCTTAAAGGCCGGCAACGCACCTGTAGCTCCTCTGGGGTTGCACGGGGTCGTGGGCGGCGGTAATCACTTACCATCAGGTGACCCGCACGCTCGTTTGCCGTGTCTTTTCCATTAAAAAAAAAAAAAAAATCTAACTATGGCATATTCTGTGAAGGTCTAAATAAAGCGATCCAGGTAAATAGGCCATATTAACTAGTTTTTTATAATGTCGTCTAGTGCTTATAAACAATCCGTTCTGTTTTTATTTTCTGGTTTCAATAAAATGTTCTACCTATCTTATCATTACCTATAAATGTTAAATTCTAAGGCACGCAACTTAACTGCCAACAACATACGAGTAAAAAATTTATAAAAATACGTTATAAAATAAATTTTTGTACTAACACTCAGTAGAACTTTATGTGAAATATATACCAAACGTTACCCGTGTAACGAATGAGCGGGTCAAATAAGATTTTTATGTTACCTCGAAAAATATAAAAATGCGTGTTTCGGATCATCGTAAAAGTTTATTGCGAGACGGAAACACGTTATACTTGCACGTAAATCTATCCTACTAGAGCGTATGTAGGACAGGACTTGGGTTACTTTGGTTAGTTGAATATTTTATAAGAGTCCATGCTCAAAGTGTTTTGGTTAAAAACTGTGGGAGTTATCCATAAAAGTACGTAAAAGTACGTACATATGGTGACTTAACGATAAGTGCTACTAGCTATATATGCGTTTAAAATTAATGTATTCATAAATATATTTGTGTAATTAGGAGCATACTATTTACTAGTGACATGCTCGTTGCTTCGCTCTCTAGTACTATATTATTATAATATAAAAAAATAAAACAAAATAAAAAAAAATTAATTAATTACTAATATCAGAAACAGCTAAAATAATTTAATTGAAAATTACAATTGAATCGGTTCAGTTGTTCTCATATTAGCGTGAACAAACGCACAGACTGCTAGAAAAACAAGACAAACATCATTGTTTTGGGTACAACTTTTATTTCGCTCGAAATCTCTTTATTCTTTTTTTTAATATAAAATGCAGAGATTTATATTGCAATTAAAGCATCAGTGTTAAATAAATTTTGAATCGAACGCCGAGGCTAATTAATTATTATACCTAAAGGAGCTTCGAAATAAAAATCATACTATCTACCCTCCGTTGGCCAAAAAAATCACTTTCTCAAATCAAAAAACTGAAGAACACAAAATTTTTATTTGCGATTTACATCACCAGAAGTTTTGATAAATATTTTCACTTCCAACGTCTCGAAGCTAGCTATTGTCGTGATCGTAACGAAGCTATAAAAGATAATGCGTCAAAATTCTCCTAACTTCGCACAGTTCGTTCAATGTTTTATGTAAGCGCGTGGTCAAATGAAATCTGATTTATTGTGATGAAATTTCTACAATATTTCTTTTTCTAAAGTTATGATAATAAAAAACAGGCCTTTAGGCCTAAAGGCTTTTTTAAGAAAAAATAAAAAACAGTAAAAAATTAAAGGCTGTTTTTTATTTATTCTCAAAAAAGTTAGTGAGTTTTTGATTCTATAATCATACTGCATGTAGTATTTTTAATTTTTAATACAAGTATGTATCAAACGTGCAAATTAATCATGGCATTGTTTAAGGGTATCTGATTGAAGTTGGAACACGGTATTTGTACGTTCATATCCAGCAAGGTAGGTATTGAGGTATATACCTAGTGCCAAAACACTTCATTTCCCATATTCGTCTTACCAGAGCGAGGAAATGAATATAATTCATTCCCCCTAGTGGGAACAGAATCCAAAATCGTCAAATTTATAATCAGGCACTTTGCCGGTGCGCTATGAACGGCGAGTCCCATGTGGTGTACAGCAATTTAGTCTTATAAAATCAAAATATTTAATTAAATTATAAATTATAATTATATATATAAATAACCAGTGGCCAGTCAACGCGCAGGGCCACAGCCGTGTAATTATAAACGCGAATATTTAATATTTTAATTTCTTATAATGCCTCTAGAAATCGGCGAAAAGTGGAGACGGTAGTGTCTTAATACAAGTCGGTCTGTCCGTCTGTGGATGGCATTTATTTTGTGATCGCATGGAAGTCTCAAGCTGAAATTAACATCAAGTTTTTAGGTCTACTGTGGAGCACAGAAGAAAATAAATAAAAATAAATAATACTTCTAAGTCGACACAATCAGGAGATACAAGCATTTATGCTATTTTTGCTGCATTTTGTATTAAATGCACTACGTACTTTAGGTAAATAGGTATTTCCTGTGTATCTACAGACAAAAACAATCTAAAAAAAGAAGCAAATCTGAAAAGCGAAAATTTATAGCTACTCGCAAACTTAAGTTTATCAACTTTTATAAGTTATTAAGCTTAAAGTAAGTTTACTTAAAATCCTAAAATTAGAGTGAAAACTACGATCATTGATTCACGCCGACTCACTTTTCATCGTTTTTTTTAGATTAATCTTATTTTATTTCATATCACAATTTACTTCAAAATAAATTATATACACTTTTAAAATTTTTAGTTTTAAGACAAAATTCTTACATATTCACCGGCAAAACAACATTTTGCGGTGTAATAAGAACGATGTGGGAACATAAATTCACTGGCAAGTATATTGGACACTTGGACAGCGATCTACTAAGCACTAACGTGCTGTTACGCCCGGACCAACCAACTTACATACCGTTGTTAAAGTATGCAAGTCTTGACTTGTGTTCAAACTGTTTAAAATCTTGTAATCACAAAATTTTAAAATAAAAATAAAATTTGCATGTTAAGTTTTATACGATATTAAAAATTACAAATAGGGACCATCTCTATCTAATCTAGTGTCAAAATAATCCATTCCGTAATTTCCGCCTAAATTTCAATACATTGCCTGTTAAGTGGCGGAATCCAACGCCGTTTTTGGTCATCTTAGCGTAAAAATGAAAATAATTTATTCCTTCAAGTACTCACGTGTATAAGTCAGATGGTATGATGCGGCACCATGAAGATTTCACCGTAAATAGAAAAAATCATATATTTTTTACATATTTATTATAAACACATCCTAATATCACAGCCACACGAAACTTGTGAGCAAGGTGGGAAACTCTTCATTGTAGATTTGTTTGATAAAATAAAATTGGGCCACGTAATCAGATTTGCGGATGAAAACAGCCTGTTTGTACCCTAACAAATTTGTATTTGTTTTTAAAATTTTCTACTTGTTTTCACGTTGTTATGAAAAATGAAAAATCTTAATTTAATAAAAATGTTTTATTATTCACGCCGTTCGTTGTTGTTATGCTGCAGTTTAATCGAGAGAATATTTATGTATCATCAATTTTTTTTAGCTTCATCCTTTGTCCTGCGGGAAAGAGAACGTAGTGTTAAGAAATACGGGAAACAGAAAATAGAGTACCCATTCTCCGCTCTCCGCTCTAATTCGAGATGCTGTAAGTGGAGTGGCTAGATCAGGTAAAGAAGGAAAAAGGAAGGAGGTTGAAATTCGAAGACTTGATCTTGATCCAAGAATTATTAATTAATTTATATTAAATTAGATTTATTTTACAATTTTCTACTCTACGTTACTAAGTACTACATATAATGACTATGGCATGAAGGTTTTTTTGTGGTTTCTTACAGGTGAGGGCTATTTAAGGATTTCCATTATGAGAGGCCATCACTTGAAGTTTCGTTTATGGGCAAAGATCAGGAGAAAATAAAAATAAACAAAACAACGCTATTGTTAAATAAAAAGTTCGTTATTCGAAGTAAAGTCTAACAACCGTATGTGTCCATATATATATATATATATATATATATATATATATATATATATATATATATATATATATATATATATATATATATATATCGTCACACTCGTCACGTCTCAGCTATCTCTGTCTGTCACGTGGCTGATAGGATAATGGAAGAACCAGCCGGAATTTTAAGTAACTGTTTGGGATAATGAAAAAATATAGCTTCTGTGATATATTATGTGCTTCTATTTTTGGATATTTTGAGGAAATAGAGACCTTTGTGGAGCAGTTGTTGAGTACTTGTCTTGGAATTATCTTTGTATCACAAAGAAAATTTAACATTAAATAAATTTAACATTACTGATATTAAATATCTTAAAAATCGATTTATAAGCCTCACGCTTTTATCCGTATAACATATAGACAGAAAATTTAGTGTTCAGACGCTCGGCCCCCCACTTTCTGCTGATGAAAGAAACGCGATCTTGAAGTATCAGGTAAATAAAAATAAGAAAGTTAATCTTTAATATTATTTTAGTAATAGAAAAGTTAGTGGCGTTGAGTTTCATTCAACACGTAATGCTTCAGGAGTCTTAGCACTAGGTTCCCAGGTCCCCCTGCCTACGTTGCTATGTGTCGGACACAGCATAAACTAAAAAAAAATACCGAGCAGCGATTGAACCCTTAACCACGCGAGGCGCTAGTGATCAACGCGAGTTTACAGTCAGACGTTATTTGACTGCGCCACGGTTCTATTATTTCAATCGTTATTCCTGATCAAAGATACCCATTAGTCTTTATAATATTTTTTTACATTAAAAATAAAAATAATATTTACTGTTAGAAGCTTACTTTATATGGAAAGTATTAAACTCGTTTCAGCTTCATTTATTACTACAGCGCTGGATAGTTAATTTTCACTTTAATTAAAAATAATTTGTAGTAGCTGCTATATACTGATATATAAAAAAATAAACGAAGATCTATGAGAACAGTTTTATGTTTGTATACGTATTTTGTTGGCTATTTTACTATTATTTATGCTTATAATTCAGTGAAAGGCAGTATAACTAGTACTATAATATAATATGATAAGCCTTTATTTGATAATTTAAATTTTATTAAACAATTTAATGGCTTAAAAAGAATTAATGGTGATGGAGGTAAATTCCACTCATGTTTATATAAAAAATAAGTTTTTTTTGTTGTTTTGTTTTTATGCTGTCCAGCTTACTTGATTTGTTAAAAATGCAACTATAATGTTAAAAATTAGGTTCATATTAGTAATAATTATCATAAATAATGATAACTAAATATAGCTGGCTTTTACGTTCTAAAAAGTATTCATTTGCTTATTTTTGTGAAAATATTTTAAAATACATTCTCATCCATTTATAACAGATCGTGGTAACATTAGTTAATATATTTCTGCAACGATTCGTAATACATTATCTTTTTGAAAGATATTGAATGATAAAGTAACTAGTGATGGGGAATGAATTGACCAATTTCGAAAGATTGAAGTTGAACGATTTATGTTTTACTTCTTAAGATATTTCCTTAGTGTGGAATAACACTTTAAAAAATGTCCAAAATATTTAAGGTTTTAGGTGTAACGAGGGTGTGCGCTTAATAAAGCTTGCAACGTTTGACTGTAAACACCATTATAGTGGGTTCGATTCCCTTTCAGAGTATATACTTCTATTTTCTCGATCAATACTTTAACTCATTAAACTGTCGAGGCTGATTATTAATTTACCTATACAATGCCCACCTAAAAACGCTATACGCTTCTAACAGAGTCTACACAACTTAAGCAATTACTGTCAATTAACTCAATTTGACAGGATGAAAACGAAAATGAATTTTATTTTCTACGGAAATCAAGTGAACGCTGAACGACGCCCTCGTCGCATATCGGGGATTTAAACAAAGTGCCATAATCGTGCAATTTTGCAGCTTAATGGCCCTCAATACGCGTTGCGACGCTCGCTGAGATAATGATGGTACGGAATGATATTGCTGTGTTTGAATGAATAAGATTTAAAATGGTTTTGAAAAATATATACAATAGATTGATGTCAGCATTTATGTTTGAAGAATTTTTTTTTATAAAATAATTATTGTATTTATAGGTAATGTTAACAGACAATGGGTAAGTTTTTTCAGTCTTTCGACACATACGTGTGGACTTTAGGATTTGCATCTAGAGATAAGTAGTGTAATAAAAAATTAAAATAATAAGGAGACCGTCGTGGTGCAGACGCACATGGATGTATTTTCATTTCCTTCGCCTTGGCAAAAGGCCAAAGCGCGACGTTGAGTTCCGCCACTCAACACACAACCAACTCAGGAATTCGGGGATGTGACAACAAGCGCAGAGCAGAAGTGCCTCCATGGGAAACCGATTACTTACACTAGGTTCCCTGGTTCTCTATGCTAACACTGCTATGTGCGGAACACAGCGTAATAACGTGTACCGTCGTGCTTACATCCTCACTACTCACGATGACCACGGTATCAAATTCTTAAAAAGCATTAGAAAAAATCAAATCATATATACATTTCTTGAGAAAACTAAGCACTTTGTTGTACGTAGTCTTTACGCTCGGAATATTTCAAAGTTATTTTTCCCTTTGAAATGCTGAGATGTTTTAAGTTCTTCTGATGGTGCAGTTTCAAAGGCTTCTATTTCCGACAACATAAATATATTTTTGTTTTCAATAAATATTTTTAGATGTAGTATTCTTTAGATACTTTTTTTTTGTTGTTTTACTATTTTTATTCAATAGTTAAATATTTGGCACCTTATAACTGTCGAAGATACCCAACTCTAACTATTGGTACAATGTCCAACAATTGCCTTCGAGACTTAATAAGGCTACCAAGGCAATATCCATACACTGATAGCAAAAGTTTCAGCCAAATCAATAAAACCGTATTGCCGTGTGATCCCGGCCTAGAATAGGATCATCCTGGTACTGGTGGTGTCGTAAGAGGCGACTAAAGTACGTGTGGTAGAGTCACGTTGCCAGCAATGGCAACACGCATGGGCAGACTCGACCGGATCATTACCACCCCCGGCATTTAAAACCGGCGTGAAGTAGTGGCTTTATGCCACTGCGTTTCGCATCAGGTAATGCCGGGCCCCGGCGCCCAACCCATCTTAAAGGCCGGCAACGCACCTGTAGCTCCTCTGGGGTTGCACGGGGCCGTGGGCGGCGGTAATCACTTACCATCAGGTGACCCGCACGCTCGTTTGCCGTGTCTTTTCCATAAAAAAAAAAAAAACACTTGTTTCGAAGCAATATTGTCCCATACAATTCTTTTTATTAACATAATTTTTTATTGTATTGTTAGAAATCGGAAGCGGTTATAGTTTTTAAAATACACGATAAATACACACATCGTCTATATGTTTTTACACTATTTGGAAAGCGATACCACGTAATTGCAATAAGTGGTATGAATCATCTATTAACAATACTTCACACTGGTTTCCTTCCAATAAGGGTCGTTAAGCAAGCAATTGCCCCCGATTGACACAATTCCACTGCTTTTATCATCCTTTTCACCTAAATCTACCCTCTTTTACACGAGTACGCTGTATGTATTTTTAAGAGCAAGAAGTGATGAAATTAAAAGTCAAAAAACTTACTCGGAATCTCAGATATTAAACCAATATTACAATTCACGTACGTAATATCAATTACATTTAGCTCCTAAATCAGTCTAGGATCTTCCTAGATTCTTTATAAGCTCTCATTAAAATATCTCAAAGTGTCTTCCTACTTTTCCTGTTTTGAATCTGCTACTTTTAAAAATTATACTTTCTTATATAGCCTTACTTTGACTATCTATTTTAAATTATATTCCATTCCATCGTTGATCGATTGACTAAGAAGGGCGAACAAAAATTAAAATATTTCGTTTCTAACAGTATAGATAATTTGTAAAATATTTTCACTGGAACGGTCTTTAGAGTCGATGGTACCTTTTCATAGGCCTACTATCCATATTTATGTGTCTTGACGATTCGAATGTATTTTAAATATTTTTTAAAGTGTTAATCCACACTTAGGAAAGATAAATGCTTATTTAGAAAATGTATAAAAATTTGAACGTAGCGGGACTCGAAACCGCGCCTCCTGGAAACCGACGAGGCGCTCTGAGCACTAAGCCATACGTTCTCGCCGAGCTACGTCGAAATTCTTATACGCTTGTTACGCGATTCGATTGTAAACGATTCTTTTATGTTGCTTTCAAAAAAAAAAGAAAAATATCCAAATGAAAATTAAAAGTACCTTAGGGTACATAGAAATATATGTTAAAATTATTATCTACTAAACTGTGCAATTTCAACTTTATTTACACGGTTTCACACTTTGAACGTACTCTGTATAATCTCTTGGCACAAAACGTAGTAATGAATATGCCCGTGGTACCTTTATGTTAGGATTTGCAGCTGGAATTTGTTGAATTTGACTGTTTAATAAGTGCCCAAATCATATTTATGTATATAAATAAATAAAGAAATAAATCAGCTTCACACAGTATCCCGCACACAGCATGGTAGGCAGAGGGAACCTAATGTTAAGACACTCTGTTCCCCATTTTCCGGCTAATTCTGGAGGGATTGCGTGTTGAGTGGCAAAACTTAACGCCGCGCTTTGCTTCGACACCAGAGCGAAGGAGCGAATAAAATATGTTTATAATGTGTTAGTATTAAATAATTTGTTGAATTTAAAAAATATATTTTTTAGTTCTGCCACTTAACACGCAATGTCTCGAAAATTGTGCAGTGCTTGGGGAACAGAGTAACTTAATCACTCTGCTTACCATGCTTGTGCGGGATACAGCGTGAAGCTAAAAAAACTAACGCATTGGGTTTCACCAACAGGCACATAATATATCTTGATCAGGCAGATTTTTGTTATTTTTCGATATTTCATTTATTTTGCTCTTCCACAGTTACACGGTAACTTGTTTCTGGTTAGAACAATAGGTGTCATTGTGGGCCTAAATGCGTCCCATTATAGGTGAATAATTTCTGAAAGCTAACGGTTACGGGCATTGTAGTTTAAACTTATTAATTATAGTCGTTCTTTCTGTAATGTCATGTATGTTTACTGTTAGATGAGATTTTCTATATATACTTAAAATATAAAAAGGAAAAGTAACTGAACGATTAAAACAAACAGAGTTACTTAGAACAAAAAAGTAACTTTTTCTTTTGAATGGCTAGATCTTAGCAAAATTCTTTTTAGCAGCTTTAAATTTAGTGTCAAGATACTCTGTTCGGCACCTTCGTTTGAGTTCAAGACTTTGCAGGCACATTGAAAGACAGAACACAACGCCGCTATATCTTTCTATAGCGGAGAAATCAATCGTTTGCAGACATCCAAATAAATACACCACAATCACCTCTAATAATAATATGAAACATATTAAATAACACTAGTGACCAATATATTACCCACACGAAGGCCAATCGTCAATCTAGATTAGAGCTATGGGTAATTAATCTTATTTTGGCCGATAATCCGTCTCTCAGGAGCACTGAGACCGTTCCGTATCCATCTACCGCAATCCCGGATTTATCTCCTAGGTACCATACAAACTTATGTGGGATCGTAATATCGAGCTTCTGAATTATTTATGAGGATATGGTTTTTTTTTATTTAGAACGCCAGTCGTGGCTCAGGGGCGTAAGTGTGACTGTAATCTTGACTGGTTGTGAATTCAATCCCCATTCGAGGAAATTGAATATTTATTTACATTGATATTTTTATTTCTTCGCTCTGGTGTCGCGGCAAAGTGCGGCGTTGAGTTCCGGCACTCAGCACGGAATGGTTCCAGAAATCGGCGAGAAGTGGGAAACGGATTGTCTTAACACTAGGATCCCTCTGCCTACACCGCTGTATGCGGGATACAGCGTGAAGCTGATAATAAGTTATTTATAGGTTTTTTTCATCTAAATTACTACTTTTTTAACTTCACGTAGTTTCCCGCACACTGTAGTATAGACAGATGGAACCTGGAAATGTAGTGCTAAAACTCTCCACTTTTCGCCAACTTGTTGGTAGCGAAACTCAATGCTACATGTAGCCTCATTACCTTATATATTATTTAAGCTAACTAAATATTTTATCTACCCGTCAACAGCTGATCAATTTTATTCTTTTCTGGTTTCTTTAAAAAAAACACATACACACACACACAAAAAAAAAAATACTGTTGATACAAAAAAACAAACAGAAGGATTGCTTTATTAGATGAATGCTCCCTATAATACGGGCTTCGTTTACAGAACAAACAACTCATCAGGCTAACTAAACAGAAGTTCGCTAGAAGTTCGCAGAATTTTTTTTAAAAATTAGACATGACTAGCGACTTGCCTCCATGCCATGCCTGCTTTAACTTGTTGTTATATAATAGTATGGACTCTGATTTTATGATCAGTTACACAAATGCAAAGCGTAATTTTAGCCTCGTAAAAGCGAGGCTTTGAGTAAAAACTCATATAGCAGAGTAGACTGAGGGAACCTAAAGTTGGGCATACTATCCTTTCTAAACAATGCGTGTTAAGTGATGGAACTCACTATTTCACAATATGAAAAAATGGTATTCAATTGTATTTTCAAAATAAGAATTACAAGTCATGACTAATAAGTTCTTTGATTTTCACGATTATTACACATTTTAAATGAAACTATTTTAACCGAATTAATTGCGATTATTTTGTATTTGTATACATTTTTGGAAACCCGACGTTTCGAACACTTTGCAGTAGCCCGTGGTCATGGAGAGACTGAGGTGGCATTCGTCTGTCAGTTGACATAATTACTATATCAAACTACCGATAACGATTTCTTAATTTTCTCGCGTACTATCCTGGATTCTTGTAGAATGAGCTAACTGTATCTTGCCCTCTGGTATGGTGGGTTTGAGACTTCAAAGATTTTATGAGTGGGTCCCAGATATTAGAAAGCTTCCAGCCATCCTCTCTATTGAAATTAGGATATTTTTTTATTTCAATAGCCTTGCGGATCATTCTAGGAATATATCTGTTTTCCTTAGCGAGAATGAGGGGTTTATCAAACCTTATGTAATGGCTAGGTTTATCCACAGTGTGCTCACATACAGCTGACATGACAGCTACAGCATGTATCAAAGTCATGCCAGCCAGCATGTAAAAAGTTGTTATTATTAAGTTACTAATATTAGAGGCCAGATGTGGCGCAAGGACAAAAAATATGACTGTGAGCACGTCAGATTATGGGTTCATTTCCCACTTGAGGAAATAAAATAATTCATATTTCCATTTTTTACGCTCAAAGTCGCGGGAAAGCGCTGCGTTGAGTTCCGTCGTTCAACACGTAACGCCTCCAAATTTCAAAGGAAAATGGGGAGTGTCTTAACACTAGATTCCCTCTGCCTACTTTGTAGGCGAAACAAATTACAATCCACTTATTAAGAAAAAATCCTAAGTGTGAAATAACACTTTAAAAATATTAATAAACTACAAACGTCTTACCATTATTTTATATAAGGTGTTTTTTGCTTATGTATGTAAGAGAAATAAACGTACGTACATAAATATGAATAATAATTACTATAAAAAAAAACAATAAAAACCTCAAAGTTACCTCATATATCAAACATCCTAGTTATTGATTACGGCACCAAGAGAACGATCTGCACAATTAAGCATGAAATAGGTTCATGCTACGTCAGCTACGATATTAAATGGTGATGCAGCTCTGAGGTGAAACTGCGGATATATCTCATAATCGGAGTAAAAATGAACGTTATTATTTTTACAATTTTTTCCCCTTTTTGTTTTATATTAATTTTATAATTGATGATAAAGCTGTTTTTGTGATTATTTTGTTATATTGTATAGGCGTGATGTAGAGTGCTATATAAAAATGGACGATAAAGGGACCCCAAATTTGACTTCATTTTCTGTAAAAGTAAGTATGTGTTTCAATAAAAGTAATTTATGTAGTAAAGAATTCAAACATAATGTTTTACTGAGTATAAGACATCATACTAGCGAAACGTTAGCGATTTCGCCCGCTTGTACCACATGATTATCTATTTACTCATTTCAATTGCTTTCAAGTTCCAATAGTATTTTCATTTTTAAGATTTTGTAAATGTAAAACTAAAGATGCAGTCAATTCAATAAAATATTTTTATTGTAGCAATTGTATCGAATAAAAAAAAACTATTTTTTATTTCAAACTAGAAATTTCCAGAACACAAGAGTGAATATTTTTAACATTTTTAAAATGTTATTCCACGCTTAGGAAAGAAAAATAGTTATTTAGAAAACGTATAGAAATTTGAACGTAGCGCGACTCGAACCCGCGCCTCCTGGTACCGTTCAGGTACCAAATTTTTATATGTTTTCTAAATTAAATAGTAGTCAACACAGCCATTACTGAGATTAGCTTGCATAATCGCACAGATAAACAGACATAATTTTAAAAATCATTTCGACTTCTATTACATTGTAAATGTCTGACAATAACACATTTTAACATTTACAGACAGCTATCTGTTACAATTTTTTATATGCTTAGATATATAGATAGACCTTGTAAAAAATATTATAGTCATAATCCAAGTCAAGTCCAAGTCCTATTGAGCGTGAAATGAGATTCTTTGAGGACAATGTTGATCCTGAATAGGGATCCTCCGGATTAATGACTGACAAACAGTTGAAAATGACGTGCGATAATAGAATTTCTATCACAAAAGATTATTGATCTATCTAATGGGTATTAAGAAAAGAAACCATTGTGAAAAGTTTTTTTTTTTTCATTTATTTGACAAAGCTCTTCTTATCTATTCTTATCTATTTATATCTATCATCTTCATAACTATTTATACAACAATTGGATTTTGAGTTAACTATAATGTAGGACTATGATAATAACGACTTTTAAGTTATCCTAATGTATTAATATACATAATATTATATATTTTTAATTTCACACATATGTTTTTTAGAGCAGGGTAATCAGAAGGCACCTGACGTAATAAAGCAGTCTATTCTCTGTCCAAACCGTTATTTACTTTCTTGAATATTAATTATCCGAGCATAAATAAACATATAATCACCTTATCACACTAGCTCCTTGTGCTACAATGGCTTAAATGTAATGAAATATTATAAGTAACTTAAAATATTGTACTGTTTCCTAGTTATTACTATTCATACATGTAACCATTTCAGAGTATTTCGTACTATCGCCTGTATTTCTAAAACTGTAAATGATAAGTAATATTTTTATTCATTTCTTATTATTAACGTTGCTCTCTCCAATTTAAATAGAAATGACCCATTACATTCTCCCTTAGAAACGTATATCAACGTCTTACCCACCATTACACCACTAATCGTATAGGATTCCGCTGATGACTTTAATTAATAGCCCACGCGTCCTTCCTCTGATCTTGTGAGACGACAGTACTAAATCAAGGGACTGGATTTTATAATGCTTGCATGAAATTAATGTACAAATTCATATTAATTTTAACATTTTATAATGTTATTTGACGCTAAATTACGTTTTGTTTTGAATATATTTTTCGTCGGCCATTTAATTTTTTTTGAGAGATCATTTAGTTCTTTACTAAAAAAATAATTTTATATATGTCTAACGGAAAATGTCCGTCACGCTGAACATACTTTATAGTTAATAATGGAATATTTTCTTTTTTTATATTCTAACTGATCTGGTTCAGTTTTAATATAATAATAAAAAAAAAAAAACAAATTATTACAGCTTATTTTTTTTTATTATATTGATGTTCTACCGTTTGTTATATAATCATGATAAATAGAATCACGACAACATTGTGATTTGTCACTGTCTCGGTACAGGTGCTGCAGTGTTGTTGTTATTTGTCTTACAAGATGTACGGACGTTTTGACAACGGAGAAAGAGGTGAAGGCATCTCTTGCACTGTTGGCAGCAACATAGATTTGACAACATTAACATATTTAACTTAACTCAGTGCACACTCACGCTATGGTCTCCGCATACTTCTTTCGCCTCATTTGCTGTCATCAACCTCTTCATACATGCCCTACGGGGGGTCCTCATGCTTTTTACGTGACCTGGTTCCAGTACCTTTGATACTGTGTTTGGAAAGTCAACCGAGAACTCATCTACCTCTCTTACCGCTCACTTTTCTTTCATAGATATTTTTAGCATATTCTTCTCCTTCTTTATCCGCGCTTTGCTGGTACGCGCTATTCTGGAAGTCTAGCTGAGCACAGCATTAGTTTTTTGTTTATTCTGTAGTATCCATATTTCGCTACCATATAGCAGCGTCGATACCAATACCGCATTGTGTACGAACAAACGTAATTACGCTGACGTTTCTCCATCTCGCCAATGCAGTCTATTAAACATACTTCCCAAATACACCACTTCATTCGCTTGTTTTAATAGCCTATTTACATTGATCTTACATTCCATCCTCTCGTCATTACTTTCAAGTACCACAACCGTAGCCATTTTCATCTTAGTCGCATTTAGGCTTAGATATTTAACAAATTTAATTTTATGGAAAAATGTATAGACCAAGCCATAAAAAAAGAAAAAAGTGCGTAATGGTTTCTGATTATATAACGGAGAAGTCCATTCTTTTTGCTTTCCGGAGAAATTTTGAGGAATTATCTTACTTTCCCTAATTTACCTATATATTTCTTCCTAATATATCTATATATCGATCAAATTTTAAAATCTAAGTCCAGTAGATTGGTCTGTGCAATATCTGTTTGAGTAACACGGTAATGGAAGAGTTTTTAAATATACATCATAAAGATGGCATTATAAATAACTAAAGTGCAAATATAACTTTCTTGACACTGTCACCTCTGAATCTTTAAAAGATTTTGGGTGGTTTACGATCGATCACAACTATAAACGGTTCTTACTACTAGACACATCACATCACATCATACAAATTGAAAGCTTCAGCCAATTCAGTAAATCAATTTTATAAAATAACTGTTATAGCAATTAGCAAAATTTTTCTAATGAAGTACTTCAAATTGATATAACTTTTTTATTTATAAATCGATTGTAATAAAAACCTCTATATATTAACGGGAGCTTGGCAGAATCAGAAGGTTAAGCCGATTCTGAGATTAGCGATAATAATCGCACAGACAGACAAAAATTTTAAAAATAATTGTTTTCGATTTTACTACATTAATAAAAGTCAATAATATTTTTTTTTAATATATCCATGTACAGACCCAGATCCGTTACAATTCTATTATAAGTATAGACGTGTTCCTTATTTTTTAATAATGCCATCTATCGTAGAACTAGCGCACCTCGTGAACATTGAAAGTTATCGAAATTTTCGGCTCAGGAAAATGTGCTTTTCTCTTTCAGTAAAAGTTCTTATTTTTTGGCATAGGTGGTGCTGTAATAATTTTGTTATGATATATATTTTTTAAAAATCAATAATACTTTAGTTAGCATCCATTAATTTTAATGAGCGGTGTTTTATAAACATTAGGATTTTTTTATCGTTTTGAGTATGAATTAAAATGATTTATATTTTTTTTTCTTTTAATATATGAAAAGATAATTAAAAACATAAACTTACAAATTTAACCTTTAATAGAAGAATCTAATATTTTTTATATTGTGTGTTCTACTATGATTAAAATACAAAATAATTATAAAGCCCCCAAGTAAAATTTTTGTGTGTGTGTGTCTGATACAGTACTGTACAGTGACTGATATTATCTAACTATATCCTTATCACTTAATAAAAAACCTGACAAAGATCCAATACCCGACGCTACTCAAAAATTCCTACACAAACAACTTTCATAATTAAAACTTAAAACTTGCAACCATTCATACAAAGATTTTCCAAGGGCATATATATTCACTCGATACATTTCTCCATTCATAATTTCTCCTTCACCCATTGAGGATGTCGACCTTCTGTCAGGCATATTGATGGTCTTCACACGCATGCGCAGGTTACACGCATGCGATTTACTAGCACTCTGTGTACGACTCTAATAGCATAGATAGAATCTGTCAAGCTTAAATAATAAGTTTAGTTCATTTTTTATATATAAAATTCTTTAAATCCATCAGAAATACTAGTTAGTTCAGTGATTAAATTATTAGAAAGTTATAATTACAATTTTTATCAAAGTTCTTAACATATTCTAATTGTGTTTTTTTCTGTATATTATTCGATAGGGTGTGTAATATATAAAAGGAATTTAAGTGGATCATCAACAGGTAGGTTTTATGTTTACTTTAAGTTTATAACCTTAAATGGTAGTCACTGTACGTGGGTGTTACTCCAGACGTTGTGCGTGGGTGAAGCGTAGACGGTGCATCGGTAAATAAAAATGCTGAAGGAATTTTGAAATAAAAGGTCATGGTTGTCATGGCGCTTTAATTTAACTTATTTTTTAATAAGTTATAGTCCGTAATGAAAACAAATTATTTATATAGAAAATATAATATATATATTTATATAAGTCATTGTAAATACAGGAAATTATTAAGCAATATTCTGTTTCAATTTCCTCACTATATATAATTATAACAAAGATTGATCAAAAATGTTATAAAAGAGGCTGTTAGGCTATTTTTTATATGATTGAGGACAGCTTACCTTTATCCAAAGTTTCGATGACCTGATTCGTTTGACGATGATTCGTTTTAGTGATCGAAATGACAATTTCAGAATATATTATAATTTTATATCTACATTTATAATATACAAAAAAATAATATACAAACCATATAACCAGGGAATGGCTTTTACACAAGAGTAACAATTCACACTGTCGAAATAAAATTATTTTTTGTTTTCAGTTTCACATTGTATCCCACATATAGCAGGGTAGGCAGAGAGTACCTAGTATTAAGACACTCACTACCTCATCTTCAGCTGAATTTTCGAGTCATTGCGAGAAGACTAGCGGAACTCAACGCCGCACTTTTGCCTTGCCACCAGAGCGAAGAAATGAAAAAAATTAAGAAACAATAATTTATTCCCCCTACTGGAGATCAAACCCAATACTCTTGTTACAGTCACACGCTTGTGCCCCTACGCTACGAATGTTATATAATTTAAATATAATCACGAAGTAATATTCTACAATATTATCCATAGTCATCTAAAATCAATATTGACAATTAAGTTCGCTTTTGGTTCGCCGCTCCTGTCCTACATTCGCTATACGATATACGATATGGGTAAATTGGACGAGGCGAGGCGTTAAACGTTCTTGATGTTGTCGGAAAATTGAAAAGCTGAGAACGAAGAGTACTTGTTTGTTTATATATTGAAATTTGATTTATTTTAAAAGAGGATTTTAAGAGGCCGTCATGACCCAGGGGCACTAGGGTGTGATTGAAACGCGACGGTTGTGGGTTCGATCCCAACTCGAGGGAATGATTTATTATTTTTAATAGTTTCATTTCTTCGCTCTGGCGCCAAGGAAAAAACCCTGCGTTAATTTCTGCTACTCAACACGCAATGCTTCGGAACATTCGGCGGAAAGTGGGGAACGGAATGTCTTATCACTATTTTTTTAAACATTATTAAAGTGTTAATCCACGCTTAGGAAAGATAAATACTTAATTAGAAAACGTATAAAAATTTGAACGTAGCGGGACTCGAACCCGCGCTACGTTCAAATTTTTATACGTTTTCTAATTAAGTGTCTTATCATTATATTTCCTCGACAGACATGGTGAAAACATTGTGGCTTTGACTGCCACTCAGGACAATGGAATATTTAACATTTTTGTTTCCTGGGTCAGGTAAAGAGGCGAAGTGTAGCCAGAGACTTTTGGGACTTTCAAGTCCCGTCACTCATAACGCAATAGAGAATCCGGCGGAAACTGGGGAATTGAAATATTTTAATGAGAACGGAGTGTCGTAGCACTAGGTTCACCCTACTTACCCTGCTATGTGCCAGATACAGCGTAAAACTAAAAAAAATAAAAACAACCGTCCAAATTAAGAACTTTATAAAGAAATATAATGTTTAATTAATTTGCGAAGCAGTTTAATGAGACACTTTAAATAATATGAATATATATTTAAAAAGTTAAAGCAATGAAAAATTTTACGAATACTTGTACAAGTTTTCTATTTCGAAAGTTTTTACATTTTTTTAATGTCTCCTATACAGATAGAAGCGATGTCAAGCAAGACAGATATAAATCGGCAATGCAAAAGCAAATATATATATATATATATATATATATATATATATATATATATATATATATATATATATATATATATATTTTGAAAACAAAACATTTTTTATAGAATCTTCGTTTTATAGAAATACATCAAAAGTAATGATTTCTTTTTCAAGTGTCATATACGCGTAGCGTACTCTTAGTTAGTGGAACAATAAAATAAATTTTAACATTTTTTATTTATCCCTTTGTTTTATTTTAAATAAAAATTGTTATGTTGATTATGTTGATTAGTCTTTAAAAAAAGCAACGGACCTGTGAATCTAGTGTTAAGAGACTCCGTTTTTATTATGGTACGCTCGTCTCCTGTTGTGCGCTGAATTCACGAGATATATCGTTTAGTGGTGGAACTCAACATCGCGCTTTGCCTCGTTACTAGAGCAGGAAAATTAAATGATTACATATTTAATTCCCACGTGTGGAAATTGAACTCATAATCGTCGCGCTTACAATCCCCTTACCCCTACGCCGCGACTATCTCATATGTCTATTTTCTTCCTTATATTTAAAAGTTTTCCATTGCTTACTGACTGACTGACAAACAACGTACAATGTACAATAGAAGCACTGTAAGATCCTTCTGGGCTCCTTCACTAAGTTTATAAAACAAAACCTTTTACGTTTATTTTTTTGCTCTACACCTTTTCCTATGTAGTGTTAATACACTCTGTTCTCTACGTTCCGCCCAACTTTCGGAGATTACGTGTTGAAAAGCGTACCTCAATGCTAGACTATGTCTACTCAAGTGAGGAAAATATGGTGATTCCCTCCAGTGGGGATGGAACCTATATATTCACAATAAATCGCTATTCCAGTACGCTACGCGCTACGATACGTTTTATAGTTCAAACGAAACTGCCGGATGCAATTGATTCTTATATGTACGTATATTTTTGAAATTGTCACAAATAGATCTCTTTAAATTTATCCATTAGAATCACACAGCGTTAATCATATTATTGTAATTTTATATAACTGCTCGCTTAAAAGTAAAAAATAACTCCATGAACCTATAAAAAAACCCATAGTACTTATTCAATATTTCCGTCTACTAAAGTAGGAACATTGCATCTTTGATTTCCTATAAAACACTACTTAGACATCAAGAACTTTACATGTTATATAAAATAATTGAAATCTCCCACGTAAAAAGTTGTATTAATATAACTGACATTTTATTTTTAACTCGAACGTTGGAAGTTTTATGTTTTAACTTCTCATGAATATCACCGTTTATAGTTTAACAGTTTAATTATACAGGATATATGGATCGACGGATTAATTATTGTCTTTAGGTAGGAGACTTCAGTACCTATCAATTGCAACTCTACATTTGTTCAGCGACTTGGTGTGGGCAGATATTTGAGAATTTGTGATTTTTTGGAAAAAAGATAGGATTCTTGTAGAAAATTGACAAACATAGCCCGATGTTAGGTCTGCAAGGTCTGTTTGTATCATATAATAGTTTAAAACTATCGGTTTCTTTATTTAAAAAATAACATCGAAACAAAAATCGTTTTTAAATAAGTTATATTTTATTAAAAACTCCCAAGGGTTATGGCGAAAAAAGAATAACTGTTGAAAAATTATAATATTTTTTTTTGCATGTTTAAGAATGTTTCTTCTCCAATATTAATTTCAAAACCTATAAATCGACAGTTTTAAACTATATGATACAAAACGGCTTCTATTAAGGTATTTTGAGAAAAAAAGTCACGAGCGCAGACCAAACAGTCGGGTCAATTGTTGACAGTTGCCAATTTTCTTCAAGAATCCGATTTCTTCCAAAAAAGCACAAATTCTGAAGTATCTGCTGAACCACTGTAAATCGCAGCACTGTCATGGGGCTACAATATATAGGTACTAATGTACCCTACCCATAAGGAACCCGTTAAACGCACTATACCTTGTATATATTTAGATACTATAACAAAATGTTTATAGGCTGTCGGGTCGTAGCAGGACAGTATCTTAATGTAAACGCGATAACTGTTAGTTCAATCCCTACACTTTAGCTACACGTTGTGTACCGAACATTGCAGAGAACTTAGGAACTCAGTATTAGGACTCTCCGTTAGTATTACAGCGGTACAGCGATTAGTGACGGAACTAAATACAGCACTTTGTCGCCTTAAATTTTTCGTTCCCCGAGTGGGAATCGAACCCATAACCGTAACGTTTACAGTCGCACGCTGCGCCACGACGACCTGGATTCCCACTCGGAGGAATAAATGGTTTTCATATCACCGCTTTGACGAAACAAAACGCGGTACTGAGTACCATTAAGTAAGAACATTAAGGAGTTGTTTTTCTTTGTAATTATAATATTATAATTTAATATATTTTATAATTATACGCTTTAATTAAGTAATCTCTTTATAGATACATGGCTTGGTTGTAGAATTAATAAAATATTTTAATTACATAACCTCTTTTAATAATTGCTCTCTTTTGATATCGGATTAAGTATCTTTTTTTAGCTTCTCGCTGTATCCCACACACAGCAGAGTAGGCAGAGGGAACCTACTGCTAAGACACTCCATTTTGACATTGCATGTTGAGTGGCGGGATTAAACGCCGAGTTTTGCCTCGGTACCGACGAAGAAACTAAAATATAACGAAATATTTCTTGTATATGTTAAGTGTTTAATCATTAATTTAGGTATTTTTGAGTTTTTAATTTTTTTGATTTAAAATAGCGTTAGTGATAGATTAGTTACAAAGGATCCAACTGAATGTGATGACATTAAGACACTTAGTTGTGTTTGATATTTCTTTTAAAGTTATGGACGTAAGTTCGTTATATTTTTTACCAATATCTTATTCATATAGGTAGTCTATTATTTATAAAATAAATAGGGCATAGTTCTGCTTAGACAAATAGGTTGAACAAGTGAAATTATCAGCAGAAAAATATATTTTTTCAGATGACAAATTTGTAGATAATTAAAAGAATGAAATCCACAGATTAATAATTTTTATACATATTTAGTTTATTTCATAGTTTCTCATTTCACTTGGACCAAGTGCCATTTCATTTTCGCGACAGCGTCACGCAGCCTTCCCCATTTCCTATGCCAGTCGCTGTCGGGTACTCACTTTGAGAGGTCGTTCCTGACTAAGTATTGAAGTTTTCAAAAAATATATCTAGATATTATTTAAGAACTAAAAATGGATATTACAATTACAAGGCATTTCAGTTTAGATGAAGTGAGTATAAATAATACTTAAAGGTTTTTTAAAGGTTTTTTTTTATTTTTTTTTATTATACAGTTTGCTATCAATGTGCTCTAAAATTTACCAATACTTACGAAACGCTCTTTTTAAAAATATCTTATTAGTTTTTAGAAAAATCATATGCTTTTCTTATTATATTTATTTCTCACTATAGTAAGAGTAACTAACTCGGACAGCATATTTATAATGTGCTGTAAGAGCTAGTTACAAAAATATAAAATTAGAAAAAAATAATTAAGCTCATTTTTTAATCGGATTCTAAAGGCATCGTAGCGGAAAGTTTGGAATTTCAGTAACTTAATTCGTTTGTTATAAAAAAAAATACTTTTCTCAGTGATTACTAACTAAACTCCTGATTTAATTTATTAAGCAGGATAGGTTGAGGGAACCTAAATAATTATTAAGACATTTCATTCTCCGCGTTCAATTTTCGAGACATTGCATATTGCATGACAAAACTAACTTAACGCTTCGCTTTGCATTGTCAGTAGAGCAAATAGAATAATTCATTTCCTTGTATCGGAATATCAAACCCACGACTGCCGCGTTTACAGTTAACGTTGCGCTACTGCTCCACGACGACCTCTGAAATTGAAATCATTTTATACTGCATAACTTGCAATGTAATATAGTCACATTTCATTTTAATATGAACGTACATAACAGCTTTGTGAAGCAGTCAAATGGCGTTCCGACATCCAATTACTGGTTCAATAGTACCTGTATATTTCGTTCGACACTTTCCATTGAAAAATTGCTATATATTCTAGTATGAAATTTTTTTTGCAATATCTTAATATTTGGAATTCGATTGTTTATATTTGATTTTTTTGTATTCGATAGTAAAAAATTTACTATCACCAGATTTACAATATTTTAAGGACATGAAATATTATGGTTTTTTTTATCTTTTTCAGTATTTTCTCATTTTATGTTAATATAGCAAAGAGGAAATTTAGTATATAATTGTTAAATTCGTTATGTGTTTTACTTTTTATTCTTGTAGAAATATTGAGACTAAACAAATGTTTTGTAAGCAGGCTAAACATATAATTTACACAAAGAAGCAACATCTGGGAAATTTGGCGAAAATTGGGGAACCAAGTGTCATTGATATGACACTTGGTTCCCTAATTTTCGCCAAATTTCCGTGACATAGTGATCTAGGTTCCTTTGGCTTATTCTCTGTACTTTAACTGGATCTTTTTTTTACATGTATTCTATAATTGTGTATAGTTTTTTTTCTTTTTACCGGTCAATTTCCTTCGTGTGTTTTCCATACAACGTGACATTGGCGAAATGAATTGTGCTCAACTGGCACGCTCGAAACGTCATAAATTAAGAAATCAATCAATCAATTTGGCAATCAAAAAAAAATAAAAAGTCTTTCAATTATCAGAAAAACAAAAGAACAAAAATATTAATCAGAATGATGCGAAAAGCATTAAAAATGCTTCGATATTATTTAATTCTTTAAACGTAGCACAAAGAGAAAATAATATGGATAGTGAAACAATTACTTCATACAATACCGTGATAAATTATTCATTAAAAAGTCAAACATAAAAATATTGCTTATCCCGCGTATAGCAGGGAAAGTCAGAAGGCAGAAGTCAGAAGATAGTTGTAAGACGCACTGTTCGCCATTAAACCATTTCCGTTCCCCATTTTCCGTCTAATTCTTGAGGCATTGCGTGTTGAATGGCTGAACTCAACGCCGCACTTAACTATATCCATGACGGCATGTAGAATATTTTTTTTTTACCTATATTGATAAAAATAATATAACATGGTGTGTATTATATTACATTTAAAGATTTTGTACTATACAATTACAAAGTCACATAAAAAATATATATAGAAAATCCTATAATCATCGCATATTAATAGTTAACACTTGGTATTTAACAAGTGGCACATTGCCTTATTTAGCCTATATCTTAGAAAATAACTATTGATTCTAGAAATCCAAGAATAGCGTCGAAAGCCGCAGGCAACATTGACGTCTTTAAATAAGTCAAAGTCAAAAAATTTTATAAAAACAGTCAGTCAGAGAGCTAGTCGCTAGCTAGCTCGCGGCTTTGCCCGCCTCAATAACTTTTTTTATTTATTAACTAATTTGAGTAACTGTCGTATCCGAATAGCATTATCATTTTATAAATGTTACTAGAATACGAAAATAATTTTGTATGTTTAGTTAGTCAGTTAGAAATTTTATTATATGCATAGAAAAGACAGCTTAATGTTTTGAACGTCTAATATTTTACCACCAGTTTATTAAAGCTAATGCAGAGACCTAGGCCTGAAAAGAACTGGCCTAAGAATTACAGTGGAACTAACGATTTATTTTTTAATAAATAATTTAAAGATAAGTTATTAAATATCAATACTTGTACTCAGCAGAATCTTACAATAACATAAAGTTCAAATGATCAGATACTTAAATAATCATGTTTTTAATACAAACGTGAACAGTTTTATTTTCCACGTTAATAATTTTAAGTGATCGACAGACAGATGAACTTATAACCATATATTCTTATTAACGTAGTTACAAATGTCTCCCAAAATTTGTACGTAAAAGAAATTTCAAAAATATATTTTCTAACAGTCGTCAATGCGAAGCGGAGCGCTAGTTGCAATGGAGGCGGAGCCTGACCTCAGCACGTTTGAGAATAAATCAGGTCTCGCTGAGGATATGAAGTTCCTTGCGTCAATGCCGGAACTTTGTGATGTCACTTTCCTAGTTGGAGATACCAGGGAACCAGTGTGCGCTGTAAAAGCTGTTTTAGCAGCTAGGAGCAGGTATGTTGATAAAAAAAACTAGGGTAGACCGAGGCAAATCGGATTATTTTTTGAGAATATGAATACTATACTATATGAAAATTTTATTGGATAAATATAATAACAATCATTAACAATCTAACTATGTAGAAAACGTAACAAATCTTAAATTATTCATAAATTTCTTTTGTGTTAATTGTATTAGGTTTTTATAGAGTAGTTAAAACTGTGGTTTCATTTAAAGTGGTGATGACAAAAACACTCTGTATATATTTTTTATCCTTCACTATGAGACTTTTGCGCTACAATACTGTTTCCACTTCCCGCTTATTTTCTTAATATTGGGTGAAAGCCATCATTCCTCCCAGTGGGGATGGTATTTTTCAGACCAGCTTCATTACTTTGTCTAAAGTATACTTCACGTAACTTATCGAGTGTTAAACAAATGTAACTGACATTATTTATCAGTATTAAAAGGAAATCATTTTCGCTAACTAATATAAGCGAGACGTTAGATAATAGCTTTTATACAACCAAACACAAAATATTATATCGGTTCTACATACAACATTTTACTTATTTTACTGATTCCCTCTACCAACAAATTTTGATTAGAACTGTAGCTTTATAAAGTGTACCTTTTTTATATTTATATATACCACTCATAAACTTCATACCTCGACCTACTTCTCATAATACTTAAAACGTTATCGCATACAACAGGCCAGGTAACCGGATAAAAATATTTTTCACTTCTGAAAAAGAACTAGTAATTCACCTACGCTTCGAGAGTAAAGAGTTCACAATATCTAGGACATTTGAATGCCTTTTACTCAAGTGTTTAAAGGTTAAACATTTTAAGATACGTTCAAACGTTTTCCTTTGAACAAGGATTTATATTTGCTTCACTTGATGTTTTACTTGTAAATATAGGTAGTATAGCATCATTTAGATTTTCTTTTCTCAGTACACATGGTTAAGTACACAAATATATTATATGTACATAATTATATTATATGATTTATCATCCACTGTAAGATTAATAATTTGTAGATTTTAATTATATACAAATCGTAGAAGACGAATTTCAAACATTTTAATAGTGGACCTTTTTCTTATGCTATCTTATATATTGAGGTTTTTCAGAGTTTTTCAAAAAATGCTCTATCAAGCACCAAGTCCTCAAAGAAAGAAGGAACCGGCTCCACGAGAGAATAAATTAAGACTGTTCTTGAAGAGATCATCTGAACCTCTGCTAAATCTTCAAAACGCCGCCCAACAGGTATAGATAATTACAATCACTTAATCCAAATGAACATTCATCTACATGTTAACTTAAACTTAATATCATGTTCCAATTTATGCCAAAAGCATTCGTCTACAAAATTGGTTATACACCCGATATACTATAAATTACGCGTCAATGATTTATAGGAGCACATGAATTTGAGAAGGATATACTTATATAGTGTTTTCTTGCCCAGCAATAAAATACATATGTCAAAGAATAGCAAATAACACTTAAGACCGAAAAAAGGCGATTTATGAACTGAAAAAATATTCAACATTTATATATTGAAACTTAATTCGAACTGTATAGAAAAAACAGCTTTATTTAACTTTGAGTCAATTCTTTTTTGAAATCGTCAATTTCTTAGATAACATCTCTTATCCATTGGTTTCTGGATCTAGACGTCTCTTGCTTAATCTAATTCTGTAAGAGATTTAAAATTTTAACGAGTTCTATTTTTATCATGTGCAATGCAGAGATCAACTTTCGCGCAGCAATTGGCTCCAATTCAAGAGGTAAATCAAAATTGACGGTGTCGTAGGAGAAATTTTTACATCTGTTTATACTAATTTGTACATTTTACACACTAGCGTAGTACATATTGATAAAAGACTATTTGAAATTGTTATATATTTTGAGTACATTACTTTGATGCTGCATGATTTTTGTGGTTTTAGTTATTAAATGTAACCCTGTATATGACATAACAGGTTATATAGATATTTTATATTTTTTAAATGGTTTTTTAATTTATAATTTTGAATTATAAATTTTATAATTTTGAATTATAAATTTTATAATTACTTATATTTTTTATACTTAGCACTCGTAGCATGTAATTAAATTTTGGTGCTTAATTTATAATTCCAGCACAAAATTTATATTATCATATTATTGAAAATTACACGCTTTATAAATACTTCGACTTGATGTTGAAACAATATCAAATTGTCACAATTTATTGTTTTGTCTTATTTTATAAAGTGATCCTACGAATTTCCAATTTCAGCTTATTCATTGTACTATTGTATTTTTTATAAAAATGTATATTTTTCAAACTGTGCCTATTTATATTGTACATGTTTGTTATTTTTATACAATATACACTTATAATTCTTGCTACACATGTTTTCAATTATTTTGTAAAAAAAAAACTATTTGGAAATTTTTGTATATTTTTAAACATTTTCAAATTTATCTTCAAGTTTTAACTCATATAATACCCAACTTATTTTGTTTTAACATTTGTTGTAACAGCCTTCCTCCCAGCAACATCAGACACTTATCATAGAAGAGTTTGAGCCTGATGTATTTCGTCAGCTTATTGAATACATACATACAGGATGTGTAACTCTACAACCTAGAACTTTGCTTGGTAAGTAATGTATTAAATTTTCCTATATTATTTTCCGTTACGTAGATAAAAAAGATGTTCAATAGAAATCAATCGTGAAATCAATTTGCGGAAGCAAATAAAAGTAATATCAATTATTGGAATATTTCATTGGAATGTTTACGAGAAACCAATTCTTTTATGGAAGCTGAGAGTTGTTGGCTTATGAATTTTAAAGAGGTGCTTAGAAACTGTGTTTTTTATTAATGTAGTTTATTGTATTATTTGCTTGGAGTGGTCACAGATTCATTTCAAGAACGTTATGCAAAATTAATTTTATGTAGAACTTATCTACCTACCTAATAATAAAAAATATGATCAATATTTAATTTGAAATTAAAAGTTTATTCTTTAAACACTACATTATTATTATTAGTGCCATACATATAAAAGGAAAAAAATGTTTTCATATCACAAAGAAATCTTCTGGTACGTAGAACGTATAAATTGGAAAAAATATATATGACAAGAGTTTTTCGAGTATGCAAAGAGCTAGTTAGTAGCTAGCTAACTGAATTCAAAAGACTTGTACGTAGTTTTAAACTCGGAAAAGTTCCTAATCAATGGATTCAAAGTTATAATGAAGTGAAACAAGGTTTCCTATCATTTATTTTTATACACCTTTATACTGATTTGTTTCAAGTCAGTAATGTACCCAATGCAAATAAAACAAATATGTATCTCTTAGTTATAGTAAATATATTTTCTCAATTGCAGTGTTTCAATGCCTTTTTGATTGAAGGATTAAAGGAAAAATCCTTCAATTGATGTTTTGATGGCTTGAGATTTGTTCATTTACATTTTTAGTTAACAAACCCAACGAAAGGTAACTAAACGTATGATCATAGGTCATGGTTAGGTTTCTGATTGCCACGATTTTTTTTTACGGGATGTATGATATGGCTCACCATCTCGGTAAGAAGAAAAGTTAATTTCATCAACAAATAGAACCGTCAACATGCATCACACAAAGGTCATCATGCTAGTAATTTGAAATTTATTAAATAACAATCATGAAAGAAGAAAGATAACTGCCGTCACAGGACAAAATGACATCAAATTTAAAATAGTCCCTTCTTTCTGGTCACCGTGTATAATATCTATCTAAAAATTAAAATCAATATTATTTTTTTGTTCCGGCGTCTTCAAGTTTAACAGTTTTAATCTAATTCCGTTTTCAGTAATATTCCAAGATAAAAAGAGGGATAAAGATTCAATTTTCTGTTTAATGACAAGAGAGGGTCCGATAGGTGTAAAATCTTTTAGCATAAAAGATGACCTATCTATATAACGTCTTCTAATAAAAAATATTTTAGGCGCTAAACTTAAAGAATACTCAATCAAAATACGAAATTAATCTTTCTAAAGACCGACCGTTAAATGTAATGTTGGCTTTGATGAAGGTGTATACTCTGTTGAGTCGAACTCATTATAACTTTAAGATTATAGTTTTGTTCAGGCTTGATCGTCGTCTTTGTGTTGCTGTTTTTACCTAATTATGTTTTTACCTAATTATGTTATTAGTTTATACCTAATTATGTTAATTTGAATTTTTCTTTGTTTCGGAAATTCATTCTATGAAAGGAAACACCTTGCGACGAGTTACTATTTTCACCATTTTTCGCCCATTTTAGAGGTCAGCGTATTTTTATTGTGATTTTTTATGAGAGTATGACGTGAGTTTTATTAATTTATCCGAAATTATATGAAACAGCTGATTGTGGTCTTATATTTTTAATTTCTGATATTTTGATTAAACATAACCTTAAATTACAGCTTTGAACTATAACAACTAACACATAAAATTTCGAAAAAAAAATTGGGTTTGCTATATTATTTTCCTTTGCAAGTTTGGTTTTCTTTAATCTATACTTAAAATAAAATCGTAACGGACCGGTGTCTGTATATGAAAGATGTATAAGAAAAAGTGTAATTTAGGACTTATATTAATTTAATAGAACTCAAAACAATGATTTTGTTAAATATATGTCTGTTTGTGCGTTTGTTCATGCTAATCCCTGAATCAGGTTATCCGATTTAAGCACAGTTTTCATTATTGGATCCCGTCAAGCTTCCTTTAACATATAGAGGTTAATTACAATCGGTTTAAAAATAATAAAAGTTATAGAATTATAAAGCAATTTGTTCGACTTTTTTTGATCTATCGAATTAAATACATTTCATTCATATATTAGGCGCATCATCAAAATTTATAAAGTATTTCCCAATCACAATCCTGAAATTGGTACAAAACCCACGATGGACGACGCTAAATAAACATTCGTATATTTCAAACTGATGTAGCCGCACGGGAGCCGCTAGAATATAATTTATGTCTATATAAATTAAATAACTATAAGTATATCTTGTCTTAGAAAAACAGTGTGACTATAAACGTTTGCAGGTTCGATCCCCACTCGTGAAAATGAAATATTTAATATTTTCAAGAAAATGAAATATTTATTATTTTCTTCACTCTTCTAATAAAGTAAAGTGCACAATGTCAAAATGCTAAGCTTAAGAATTCGATGGAAAGTGGGGAACGGAGTGTCTTAGCTCTAGGTTTAGCTACACTAGCTACTAGATGAAACTACAAAACCATAAATATATATACTTGTCCTTCTAAAATTACTTCAAAGTAACTAAATCAAGTCCTTCCAGTATAATCTAATATTGTAAATAGTCGGTCTAGGTACACCTATAAATCCGATACCAACGTACATCAGAGACAAAATTCATTTAGCTTGCAGCGGATTAGATTATTTAACTACGTTAGCACGTTAGGCGGATTAAATGCTCGAACTAAACAAGATGATCGATTAGGAACGAAATTGTTTGATGTTGAGATGCTGGGTTACCTAGAATGCCTATTAATGATGTATAATGCTATATTTATCTTCAATATGCACGCTTAGATAACTTCATAGAATAGAAAATGTAAAGTTTAACTAACTTTGAGCCCGTCCTAACGCAGGGGCACAAGCGTGTGACTGTTAACGTGACGTCGTGGATTTGAATCCTACTCTGGGGAAATGAAATGGAGAATTATTTTCATTAGTCTTAGGTCTGCTAACGGTAGGCGAAGCGCTACCTACGTTGACTTCTGCTACTCAACACGCAATACCTCAAGAATTCGGTTTGAATGGGGAACGGAGTGTTTTAACACAAATTTATCAAGGTTTTCTCTGTCTACCTTGCTATGTGTGTGTACCTTGCAGTTTTATCGTTGTGATGCGGGCTAGACGGGTGTTTATGTACAAAATGGTTATAGGTTCTAATTTATTTATAGTAATACTAATGACATAATTTCGTTGTAAATTCACTACTTAACTTAGCGCTAATTTGGAATTCTTTTATCAAGTAATCCGACTAAAATAAACCAAGAAACTTGTAAATATACAAGGAAGGTAAGCTATTCATTAACATTGTAAAGGATTCCGTTAAGCCGCACAAATGTCTATAACAATTTCATTTTATCAGTGAGAGATAATATTTTATTACAAATTCGCCCGTTTATGATATTCTATCAGATAAGGAAAAAAAATTTATTAACTTCGTTAATTGGATACTCGACTTTCATCGAATAATAAATATACATATAACAGATAAAATTGAATATAATATTTAATAACCACCATTGTAGCTAAAGGGGACGGAAAATTGTGGGTTCAAATATAATAAAAGTTTTAAAAAATAGTCTTTTTTTAATTTTAGAATACCGAAAATCAGCTCAATTGACAATCTGAAAGCGGAGAAAAATAAGAAAAACTGTTTTAAATGCTTAATCGATATAAATAACATTAATATAAATTATATATGAAAATAATATTTCTGCATTTTAATCAAGTCTAAATATTTTAACACACTTATTTGTGCATATAATTTTAGTATAAACAAAGAAAATGCCAATTGAAACTGAAAAAATACTGAAAAATTTAAAAGAAATCTATTTTGAATCGATTAAAATTACTCTATTTATTATAAATGTCAGATGTGACAGCTTATTGACATTGACAGCTCGTCTAATGATTTTTGCATTTTATTGCTTCTCTCGTTTTGTTCGTTTCGATCCGTTTGGAATCCTTTCCAGTTCATTTCCTACTGTGTATGACCGTTGCTTCCCCAGTGGATACTGAATTGTTTAGATCTAACAACGATCACACCATGGGTATGGATCGGTGTATGAATTGTGTGATAGCCTCACTTTTACCAAATCTCCAATAACTCGGCTCTCAGATTACCAAAACTGACAGAATTTTCCACCCAAGTGGATATCGAACTCTTATGGATTTCACAACCATCCGTTCCAACTGTTTACATTCAGGCACAATCCTATTGCGCCACGGTGGTCTCATGCATATGAATATTTTTATTTTACTATTACATTTAAAAATAATAAAACACAAAGCACACGTTTTAATTAGACACTTGTTTATTACAGACAATGTTGTCAGTAAATAAATATTATTTTCCGGACATTTAAAATACTCAGTTGTGAAATTTCAGTCTGAATTCGAGCCTGTGTGTGTAAAGTCAATGCCATCTTGGTCATGCAAAGGCGGGAAATAAAAATTATTTAAATATAAAATAAGACTCCGCCCAACTGTGTCACACTGTGTCACTGTGGGGAACGTAGGGTCGTAACATTAGGTTCCTCTGCCTATCCTGTTGTGTGCGGAATGCAGAGTTAAGCTACAAAAAAAATTATATATTGTTAGAAATTAAAAACATATAGAAGATGTGTGTATTTATCGTGTATTTTAAAAACTATAACCGTATAGTTTTTAAAATACATGATAAATACACATATTTGGAAAGGGATACCACGTAATTGCAATAAGTGATATGTATCACCTACTAACAATACTTCACACTACTTTTCCTTTACTTTCCTTACTTTAGTTGCCAAGAAGCAATTGCCCCCGATTCACACAATTCCACTGCTTTTATCATCTTTTTCAGCGAAATCTACACTGTTTTACACGAGTACGTTAACAATATAATAAAACCTTGTAACAAACTAAATTGAAAGTACCTCGCCATATCGAATTATGCAATAATGCACTTACGCAGTCTCGTGCCTAACAAAGTTTAGCATTCCTTTCTACCGGCATCCTTTCTGAGGTAATTACATCGCCGTAACTCAATTTACGTCCCACTAAAGTTAGTTATAGTGGATACATTTTTCCTTTAGAATTTTTCTCTATTTCATTCTGTGTAAGGCTTATTTTATATTATTTAAAAGATTATTTAATTTCTGATATTTAAAAATAATTGTTATATATAACGATAAGATATACAAGCAATGATTATTTCAGAATACTTTTTTTAAGAAAATTTATATATTTTTTGTATATTTACAAAACTTATTTATATATTTTTTGTAAAAACATGAAAAAAAAAAACATTTGAAGGGTATTTGACCAAGTTAATCGCGTATATTTTAGATATTTCTAAGTACATTTTAGAAACCTGACTTTTCGATCCCGGCCTAGAATAGGATCATCCTGGTACTGGTGGTGTCGTAAGAGGCGACTAAAGTACGTGTGGTAGAGTCACGTTGCCAGCAATGGCAACACGTATGGGCACAATCGACCGGATCATTACAACCCCCGGCATTTAAAACCGGCGTGAAGTAGTGGCTTTATGCCACTGCGTTTCGCATCAGGTAATGCCGGGCCCCGGCGCCTAGCCCACCTTAAAGGCCGGCAACGCACCTATAACTCCTCTGGTGTTGCATGGGGTCGTGGGCGGCGGTAGTCACTTACCATCAGGTGACCCGAACGCTCGTTTGCCGTGTCTCTTCCATAAAAAAAAAAAAAAAACTTTATATCTGTGGTCACAAGTTGACTGAGATGGTTTTACCTGTCAGTTTATATAATTATTAAATTAAATTTGCCCGGACCTATAGACCCTATTCATGAAGGCATCAGATAAACGGTAAATAAATCAAAAAAAGGTTGATGGAGCTAAATTGTGTAAAAAAAATACTACGCTTTTATGGATTTAAATAATAATATTGAACGATGTCTATAGAACTTATTAATTATAATTTAAATTTACCAATTTCATCGATAATAAAATGACTTTTATAATTATACTTATAAATTTTATTAAATTTCAAATGTACAATGTGTAATTTTATAAAATTTGTATTGAAAAGAAACGAATATAATAATCAAAAATAAAAATTATTTTCATATTTATAGTAAGGAGCATTGTAAAATCAAAATTCCGAATCTAAAAATGTTTCTATTCATACCATTTTAAGATATAATAATTTATAATAGTATTTACTATAAATTATTTTATTAATTCTTAAATATTTTTTAATATTTTTTAAAGTGTTATTCTACACTTAGGAAAGATATAGATTCTTAATGAATGTAAGTATATAAGAACATACTTAACATGTAAAAACTCACATAAGCATACTTGTTCTTTAATTTGAAACGTAATTTTAAAGCTACAGAAATAAATTACTATAATAAGCTATATAGAGCAAAGGTATTGCGAACACAGAAAAATATCATATTTTATTGTAAAACACAATAAAATATGATATTTTGTCATCGGTCTAGTTATATACGCTATTATACTATCAGCCAACCAGATGATAAGACAATAGGTACTGCTGTTATTCCGCTGCTGTTGTCTTTGCTGTCGCTTTTGTTGTTATTGTTATTTTTTTTATTTTGTTAAGAGTAAACAGAAATTAAAAAAGCATAAGTTTTATCACAAACAGTATCTCTTTGTTTAAATTTTGTTTCACGCCAAAATGAATAGGGTATGGCTGTGTAAATTAAAACAAATAAGCTATTTTAAATAACTGTTACAAAATCTTATCACAACGTACTCTTACATTCTATCTAACTCATATAACCAATTTAAACTACATACTTAATTTTTATTTTAGTTGAAAAGAAAGATTTTTTTTTATTATTTAATTTGTTTGCTTCACACTACCGTTTTTCTCTTTCAGTCGAATTCTGGAGGCATTAAGTGTTGACTGGTGCAATTCTACGTCGCAACTTCCTTCATTAGCAGAGGATATAAAAATATTAAAATTTCATTTCCTCTAGTGAGGATCGAACCCACAATCTGACACGCTTGTGTTCCTGCACCACGTCTCACATTAATCCCTTATTAAAGTTTTTACTTCTTTATTCATTTTTCATTTTTCAGGTGTTATGAACGCCGCTGACTATTATGGCTTGGATGAGCTGCGTCGTGCGTGCGCCGGCTTTGTACAATGTTGTATCACCGTTGACACTGTTTGCGCTCTCTTGGCATCCGCCGAGAGATATATACAGTATAAGTGCACTAAGTCATTAGTGCAAAAGGTAATTTTGAGTAAAATTGTATTATAACGTCTGATTGAACACAGATTGAGGCCGGTCGAGACTGGTAGTGGGTTCTATTCCCACTCGAGAAAATGAAATATTTATTTAAATTTATATTTCCATTTCTTCCCTCTGGTGTCCAGTACCTAGAGTTAGCACGACAGTGTCATTTTTCGTTATTATAAGTACACAACGCCGCGCTTTGTTCTACAATATAAAAAAAATGTATCTTAATTTATTTCTTGAAGTGATGTCATATGGGAACGGAGTGTAAAACACTCCGTTAGACATTGCACTTACGTTCCTCACTTTCCACCCAATTCTGGAGAAGCTACGTATTAATTGACGTAAGTTAACATCGCGTTTTGCAAGGAATAAAATGAAATATTTAATTTCATCGATTGGGAATCAAACACACAATGCGTCGCGTATAAAATCGTATACTAATGCATCTTTGCAACGACTTTTGACCTCACTGGCAATATAAATTGAGTAATATATTATTTTTCAGTGTCGCTGTTTATTTTATTTTAGAATTTCTTATAATTAAAATATGCTATTATAAACTAAATATGACGGTATATTCAGAGCTGAATGACGTAAATGAAATTCCAAACGCGTGTGAAATGTATCGAAATCTAATTACAATAAGCTCGGTATTATGGAAATTTTCAATTTATATGAAAATGCAAGCTGTTAACCGTTCACAGAATACAGCACTAAATTAAATTTTCAAATAATATTCATATGCTTGAGTTCATCGTGGCACAGGAGCCCAAGCTTGCTAACTTAGTGAAGGCGAGGGCGAGGGTTCGATTTGAATCGGAGGAATGAAATATATAATATTTTCATTTTCTCATTCTGGTAATGAGGTAAAGCGTGGCGTAGAGTTTTAAGACTCAACACGCAATAGATTTAAATAAAAAATATTAAAGTTGTTAATAATTTTTTATTCTTTTTTTAGGTACTGGAGTTCGTAGACGAGCATGGCAATGAAGTTCTAAATCTGGGTTCCTTTACTTTATTGCCTCAACATGTCGTAAGACTCATATTAGCCCGAGACGAACTTCGTGCTGATGAGTTTACTAAGTTCCAGGTAAGATGAGATATATTTTATGAAGTTGAAAACTAAAATTCTTAGAGAAACTTATACTACACTAAATTACTTTGGAAATAAGAAGATGGAAGTAATATAACTTAAAAGTGGATTTAAAAAAAATGATGTCATTGATAGACAGGAGGACATATCTAATTTTCTTTAGCTTCACGGTGTATCCCGCATAACTGGGTAGGCAGAGGGACCCTAGTGTTGAAACACTTTGCTTTTTGTTCAGTTTCCGCTGAATTCTAGAATCAAGACACCAGAGCGAAGAAATGAAAATATTAAATATTTTATATCTTTGAATGGGAATCGGAAACCCACAAACTGTCGCGCTTACAACCACACACATGTGCCCCTGGCCCACGACTAGCCCCAAATCTATAACAAGATATAATTAATCCAGCTTGGAAATATTTTAGAATGTATAACAATTTTAAAATTTATATTTTAATGGAAATGTATATTAAATTATATTAATTGCCTGCCAGCTATACTTTAAGGTCTGCTCTTCACAATACATTGTCTCTAAAAGCAAAAAACGAAGTAATTTATCACAGGCTTTTCTGTGTATAAATAAAAACTTTTCTTATTTTTTACTTTCACTCTGTATCCCGCACATAGCAGAATAGGTAGAGGGCACCTGGGAACCTAGGAACCTAATGTCAAGGGACTCGGTTCCCTTGATGCTTGTGTTTCCTATTTTTTGATTATAATATTTGTAATACTTACTTAATATTAATTACAGGCTGCTTTGATGTGGAGTAAGAAGTGCTGCGATACTAATCAAAACATATCTTTGAAGGACATAATTGGAAATTTCTTGGAATATATCCAATTTCATAAGATACCTGCCAATGTATTGATGAGAGAGGTACATCCTTTGGGATTGGTGCCATATTCTATTATCATGAACGCATTAGCTTATCAGGTTCGTAACGCTTAGCTGCTAATTTTACTTTAGTTATTAAGTTTATATTAGGAATTATCGTACTATATGATCGTTTTTTTTTATAATTTGGTTTGGATTTAATTAATAGTAAAAAATTTATTGGAATATAAAAGATGTTATTCACGTAGAATCCAAAATGTTTATAAACAATATAATCATTGAAATTACAATTTACATATTATAAATCATATATAGTGGAGTGCTGAAAACACTATTGTTGCAGGCAGACCCGGCCAGCGTAGATCCAGGCAAGCTCTCTCCAGCGCGAATCCGGCGCGCTGGCCGCTCCATGTCTGTCCAATCCTCGCTTGACCCCTACGGCTCTAACACCACTCTCTCCTCGACCGGATCCAGCGATGGTCCATCATCAGACTCTCGGCACAACTAACGCGAGGGGAACATCCCCCGTCCCGCGCCTGATCCCGTCCCCGGACCTTCCACTGCACCTACCGCACCTATACCGGATAAGCCTCCTGAAAAACTCGGCCTTTTCTCCTCTATAAAGCGTGCCGCTAGTAAGAAATTCGGTGATCGACGCTCTCCAACACCGAAAACTCGTGAACCTCGGTCTAAATCGGATTCTATAAAACACGCAGCTCTAACGAGGCAGGTTTCTGAGACGGTGGCAGCGTCTGGGGATCCCACTTTTGAACGCTGTAGACCTAGAAAACGTGATAGTGAAACCGAATTTCCAGTAAGAAAATCTGCTTCGGAGATATCTGAGAGCTTTCCTTTCGTTCGTAGAGCGCTAGCGGAAATTGAAAATGGTCTTAATTATTTTAGAAGGTCCATAACCTCGGATAACACTGAACCTAGAGTGGTAATACAAAGACCTGAACCAGTTGTAGTAGTGGCGGCTGCCGAAGATGACCCACCTGAATCATCTCCACCACCAATGAGTTTGAAAGAACGACGAGGCTCTCGTGGATCGCCTTGCGCAAATCTTCCGCCATTAATGATACCAAACGTAACCCCAGAACCATCCCCTGGACGCTTATCTCCAAGTCGAATTTCTCCTCAACGACCAAAGGAACCGTCTTCAGCACCAGTAATAGGAAATCCCCCAAGACGAACTCGAACACGTTCAGAAATGCCTCCAGATCCTCCGCCTCGATCTCCAGAAACTCCTCGTCCTGCTTCTGTATCTCCGAAGCACACATTTGCTTTCAAAATTGTTTTGAAAAAAGTGGAAAGCACTCCAAACACATCGTTTGATAGACCGGAACAATGAGAGTACCTCCTCTAAGCGCGGCCGGAGCCCGGTGATGGAGTACTCGAGGAAAATGCGCGCTTTTCTCCAATTTCTAGTAAAAGCTAGCTTAGTTTAGTTAGGCATGGGAGATACCATGAACAAAATGTTTTTCACGCTAGGCTGCTATTGAAACAACTTTCTAATCTTATGAAACTTAAAGGCAGGTCCTTTTGAAATTAGAATGTATTGTTGATATGATGAAATGTACTAATTAATGTTTTCTTTCTTGAATAATTTAAATGACATTACTAATGACATTCATAATATAGATTATAGTTCTTAAATAGCAAACGATCATTTAAGTCGTTTTAAGTGGATAGTAGATGCCAATTTTATTAATGCTGTTGATGTAACAAATACAAGCTTAAAAAATTTCCAATTAATAGGTATACTGATTGGGAAAATTTAAAGATGTGATTTTGTCGTAATTTTCTTTAATGCATCTGCTCTCCTAACATAATCTTAAAAATTATGAATGACATTAAGTACATGTAAACGTTAGTGTGGTCATTTATAAGGTTGATGTTGTTACAAAGTTAGGTGTAAGTGATGTTTTCGATTCTATCGTATACAAAATGATGAATTTTGTAAGATAGTGGATTATCTGATATTGAATGTGCCTGTTTCACAGATCTGTTCTTAATCCCTCACAAAGACTTGTCCTAACATTAGTTCTTTCTAGTCATAAAGCAATTTTATACCATTGATTGGTCGTATTAAGTGTATTTTTGATGTTATACAAGTGTCTGATGTTAAAATATTTTTATAAGCTGTATATAAAATACAAATTGGTGGGAGTATGTGCTTCACATATGTATTTTTACAATTCTTCGAGAACATTCATATATGCTTGATTTAATATTTCGGCAATGAAAATGTCAACGTTATTCGTATATTTTTTAATGTAGATCCCTAAAATGTTACCGGTATAACAATTTGGAGGATATATCCGTACTCTTACAGTAGCACTAAATAAACCTGTTTTTCTCGATTTTTGATTATTTAGTCAGCCATTTGGAAGTAATAGTCTTTTTTGATTATTTCGTTTTATTCTTTCCATAAAGTATTGAAATACTGTCGTAACTTCAGAAAGTTTTTATTTAAAAAATGACGTCCTATCATAAGAGAGACATAGAATAAATTGGAATTTGACTTATAATTAAAATTTACAATAGATACTATGTTGAAAAGGTCAAAAACTATTTAAAAAAAACGTACGTTTTTGTATACTTTTGGTAAAAAAGATTTTGTTCTATTAATTAATTACAAAACAATTTTTACTGTCCTTAGTTTTTAAGGAATCAACAAGTCCATGTTAACCAATTTTTATATAAGTCTGCAAAATTTCACTATTACTTATTATTATATTAATCTAAGCATAATTTATAATATTAAGGATTTTGATAATTTTTGTGCAATGTTGTTTAAAGTTATGCAAGTCCATAAACGAGATAGCCCAAAACTTTTTTCATATACGGATTGTAGATGTTAATAAATAATGTATGTATAATGTTAATGCATGTGTTGGTGTCTTGACTGGATTATTCTAAAGTAAATGTATGAATTATTGTTTTTTTTTCTAAGTATATTATGTAAATAAAGCATTAAAAAAGTGGTTATTTTATTGTATGTTATTTTATAAATTTTTGGGCTAAAAGTATGCTTCGTCCAAATGACAATACCTAATGATGCGTTTTTATATATAGGCTATAATAGCCTTCCTCGATAAACTGACTGCTGGAAAGGATTTTTTCAATTCTTCAAACAAACTCTTCAGCTGTATACCGACATAGATAGCGGTATTGAAAAGTAACCGACTGTATAGCTTATGCTCATGGGTTCTATTTCCACTAAGGAACATTTAAAATATTTTGTTATTCTGTATGTATCAGGTTTTTGTCGAAATGTATCATAATTCAGAAGTCAAAGGTGCATTGACGCATATAGGAATCAAAAATATAAGAAAGAAGCGAAAACAACTGTACTATTTGTATTTTGACCTGTATTACATAAACATTAAATAGTCACTCAACACGCAATGCCTCCAGAATTCGGCAGAAAGTGGGGAATGGAATGTAATAACACTAGGTTCCCTCTGCCTACCCTGCTGTGTGCGAGATACAGCGTGAAGCTGATTTATTTATTTTAATAAATATTATTATATGACCTTACCTATAAACAACTCTTCATAAATTATTTTATATAAGATATCATAAAAATGCACTATCGCATACATTGATATGGCACCATTATTCAAAAATTCATAAAACTATAAATCAATAACGTAACAGCGACATTACACAGTTTTCCACTCTACGGTTGATGCAATTTTATGTATAGGTACATATTTTACTCTGTAAATAAATTAGGAACGGCAAGGTAACTCTTTTATTATCAAGGTAACTATTTACGTCATAGGAAAGAGATATAGATAAATAAATATAAAACAAATGCGTAATTATTATAGTATGGAGCACGAACTTTAAAAAAAAGGCATTTTTGGGAGATTTTAGTATTTATTAGACGGACTGATGCTATGCTAGGATGCGTAACAAAATCAAGGATAGACAGAAGGAACCTTGTGTTAAGATACTCCGTTCTCCACTTTCCGCCAACTATTGGAGTCATTGCATGTTGAGTGGGGAAACTCAACGCCGCACTTTTGTACTAAATAACTATGTCACAAAATCTAAGAATCTGAATTACACGGACTTATTTATTGTATGATCATTATTTAGGCAATAATATTATATGGTCATCTGATCTACATATATGCAGATTAGATGACCATATAATATTACAAACTGGTGTGATGACGGAATTGGAAAATGGCTGATGGAACCATGAACTGATTATTTAGTGTGAATCAGTACCGAATAACATTTTACTGTATACGTTAAATTTCATCTGAACTATTAAAGATCTCTTCTAGTTGACTAGCGACAGTTCCTAGTAAATATATCGAGTTGTACTTATAACATTCGTATTATTAATGAGTTCATGTTATTCCACATATAACAGAGTAGGCACCGTTATCTCTGCCTCGTGTTGGACACCTCGTCGCACTGTATAGTAATGGTGGAACGCACAGTCGTGCTGAGTATTGCTATCAGATAGTCTATGAAATTAATTCCGTTTCGGAGTTTGATACGAACGTGACACGCTGTGTCACGGTGGCCTCAATGGATGGATTTAAATCTAATTAGCTCTGTTAGTGCACAGATGCACTTGCTAAGGACATATAAAATGTACAGTTTCTATTGTAAGTTATTATACACAGAAATCATACTTAGCTTGGAAAAATCGTTATTTTCGTTTTGATGCGACAAAACATATTTTTTTCTTAGATTAGTACTTACTTTGTTTAAATATTCAGAACTAGGTATAATTATATAATAGATATTTGATAAAATAATTCTTAATGGGAATTATTACACCAAATCTTGTATATTTAACTACGTTTACTTTTTAGTTGATTTTATCTTTATGCATGCACAACTGCGATGTTTCTGGGTAGACGAAGGGAAGCTATGGATTATTATTCTAATTTGTTCAAAGAGATGCCTTATGATAAAGCATTGGATTCAGTAAGTAAAAGTAGCTTTATCTTACCATTCTTCTGATACGGTAAGATAAAGCTACTAGTATACATTTTTACACTATAAATGGGGTAGGAACCCAATCTTGAAACCAATATCCAATGATCCATCCTCAATAAATGATATTTTTATTATATCTTAACATAAAAATCTTTGATTGCAATGTTAGCACTCAACTATCAAACAAACGGAATCAAATAATAATAATGGGTTTATAATATGGCAGCGTCGCTTATATCTTTTTCCTGAACTTTAATGTACTTTGGTATACATATGAGTATTGAATGATGTGCACTCTAGCTGATAGCAGTAAAGCACATACCATTAAGTGCTTGTTAAAGTGCCAAAATGCGATCCATTACAGAGACACAACCGAGTGGTGATTTTGTATGGATAAATTTGACATTCTAACGGAAACATTCATGCGCAATTACATAGTGTCTGTATGTAAACATCATCGGGTTCGATTCCCATTCGAGGGAATAAAATATTTCCACCATCGCTGTGGTATAACAAGACCAAGCGCGGCATTCAGCTCCGCTACTCAACACAAAATGTGAATACTATTTTGATTCGGAATAAGATATTAAAAAATACGTACCATGAAATTATAATTATAAAATGGAATAACCTTGTAAATATCAAAAACTTTTAATTATTCTAAACTTTTAGCCAAAAACACCGTATTTGGATAATGCAGAGCGAACCCTTATCATGATACGTTGATTAACAAAATGTTCGAAATAAATACGAGTAGATTTTTAATTTAGAAAGGGTTTTTTAAGATTTCCTATTTAAATAAAATTTTAAATAAGGGCAAAAATTTTCAGATTTTCAATATAAACTTGACAGTTTAGATTTTGACACGCCTATGCATGTCAAAATCTAAATCGTCAAGTTACATGAAATATTTAAGTATTGTCAATTTTACAACAAATTAACATTAGCCCCTTTTTAAAATTGTTTGCTTCAAAATGCTGAATAAAAATATATAGGACAAGTTTCTTAATATTTACAAAAAGTATATACAAGTAAAAAGAAGGCCGGCCGTGGCGCAGTGGCACGAAGTGTGACTGTAAAAACGACTGGTTGTGGGTTCGATCCCCACTCGAGGAGATGAAATATTTACTTAAATTTATATTTCCATTTCTTCGCTCTGGTGTCAAGGCAAAGCGCGGCGTTGAGTTCTGCCACTCAACACGCAATGCCTCCAAAATACGGCGGAAAGTGGGGAACGGAGTGTCTTAACACTAGGTTCCCTCTGCCTACCCTGCTGTGTGCGGGATATAGCGTGAAGCTAATTTAATTTTTTATTTAAATTTTAAGTAAAAAGAAAATAAAATAAATAGAGAGACAGAGAGAGAAAAATTAAATACATATTGTTAAAGTATTTAAGTATATTTATTCTCCGTTAAGGGATCTAATCTACTACCATCGCGTTTACAATCAAACACAATGCCGTGAGCATGATGGCCATATATATATTATGATCAAATGAAACAAATTTTGATAAAATTGATATGTTTGCACTCTAAGAAATCATCTTTACATAGAAAAATAGTTTATGATAAAATATACTATTCAAATTGAATTCTTAATATCAAATTATAGGTAATCTAAATAATCGAACCCATAATACGAGTACACTCAGAAATATCAACATCAAGAATATTAAATGCAAGCAATAAAACGATCTGTCTAGTACTAAGCTATATAAACGATAAAGTTAAAAGGGTTTTTCTCTCAGCATTTTCTTTAAGGAGGTCACGTTAGGTAAGACAAATGGTTCTATAATGTATAAGCCCTAGATAACACTGAATGTTATCTAGGGTTTATAGAATACTGAATGTGTTGCAGGAACGTACGTAAATTTGATGTCATTTCCAGGTCAATACGACACGTAACATTGATGGAGAGTCTTTTCATCTTAAAGGTTATGTGGAAGACATGGCTATTTACATATAAGCTCGATTTTGGTACATTATCTTTGGTAACCTTAAAAATCTCTATATGTTATATATGTAGTGTACAAATAAAGTAAGTTGTTATTATAATAATAATAATAATTATTAACCTTAAGAAAATGCATCTCTCTCGGTCGAGAGAGACCAAAGACCACCTTGCCGCAATGCACCTGTAGCCACTCGAATGTTACAGGAGGTGGTGGGAGGCAATTATTACTTACCATCAGGTGAAACGAAACGCTCCTTTACCTAAATAAAAAATAATAATTTCGATTGGATAAATTACAATTTATTTAGATATTTCATGCTTTACCTGCACCTGCATGTCGCAGATGTTCTATTTCTGCCTATCATTAATCTGTTCTCGTGAATTTTACATTTTACCGGACTGTCTTGTCTAAATTATTCGTAATCCTGTATGAGGATCAAACCTCACTTCGCTACAGGATTCAGCAATTTGGTAGAGAGTTTAGAGCAGTAATCAAATTTTTTAGATTGTTTTACAACTAGAAATTACTATTTATGTTTTATGTCCCTGGTACTTACGAACGGTCCAATTTTCGAGACATGACAGGCAGGTTGAGTTACGCCACTTGCCGTGATTTATCATATAAACAGAGTGAGGAAATGAGAATAACTCATTCTTCGGAGTTGAAATCAAACCCCTAACAGCGGTGTTTATAAATCTTTAATACGCACTGATTGACATAAACGGTACTTATTCGTTTCAGAGTTACACTCACAAAACTTTATGTGAGGTTACAATCAATAAAATAATTATTAATTGATTTGCGGCGCTGATTTTTTTTGAGCGTGAAGCTGATTTTTTTTTGATCTACTTGTATTGTTATGGAAGAAGATAATATTTAGACTATCGATACAGTGGAATAGCGTGTGAAAGTTAACGCAGTGGTTTTGGGTTTTACTTTTTTCATTACTTTTTTAGCTTCACGCTGTATACCTACTGCATAAAGCAACCTAATACTAAAATACTTAGATCTCCACAAACCACACAATTTTCATGACAAGTAGCGAGTTGAGAGGCGGAACTCAACTCTTTTGCCTTAATATCAGATTAAAAAAGAATTCAGGTATAAATAAAATATTTTCATTTCGAAACGTAAAAGTTCATCCCTCTTGGAATATATGTTAGGATGAAATCATATTTTATACATCAGAGGTTACTAGCATTACCTACATACAATTCTATTTTCTTTTAAATATATACGACTTTGACGACTGCTAATGATATCTTTTTTCTCTAATTAATATAACTTTTATGAATATATACATTTTACTTAATGTATTTTTATAATAATATTTCCAGCTTAAATTTAAGGAGCCATAAAAATACTTATACATTGCCGTAGCGGCACACCGCGTCGCGGTAAGCTTTATAGATGCGGCTTCGTTTCCTACTCGGAAGAATAAATTTCTTTCATTAGCTCGGTCTGGTAACAAGATTATGCACACCGTTGAATTTAGCCACTTAACAATGGCACATCTGCGCAATTATTCTTTTAATTATCCTCTAGCAATTACAAAATCGACACGAAGAGCAAATATTGAAAGACTGATAAAAATACCAATAAATTATATAGAAGTGGCACTCACTGGAGCCGCCAACCGATGAAACTGATTATATAGTTAATAATAGACCAATTGTTACTACAATATCCATCAAATTTTGTCATATTACTTTGCCAATATGATTTTACTACCAAAGCTAGCGTGAAATATAGTTTCATAGAACGTGATGGTCCATTTCTTCATATAAAACGTTTACGCACTCGATACCGAGTGTCGATCTAGACGGGCAATGAAATCGTTCATTCAAAGACTTGTTCATAGGCAAGATTATTATGTGCGCCGTATGAGACTCCAGTAAAAGTTATAGCTTCCATGATTTGATTAAATCTTTCCATTTTTATGGAGACAGCTGGTATAATAAAAATTTTATTTGATTCCAGTGTGATTTGATCAGTTTATTTGTTTTCTTCATAGCTTGTTGCATTCCGTTTTGTTTTTTCATTCACAAGCAGCAATATAGGCATAGAAAACTTAGTGTCAAGACACTTCGTCCTCAACATTACTCGCGAATTTGGGACGCTGCACGTTGAGTGGCAGAAATCAACTCTATACTTTACGTTGTCAAAGCGGTAAAATAGAAATACTACATGGGAAGAGATTTCATCTTAAGCTATGTAAAGATTTACTAAAAAAATATTACTGTATAAAATAATATTAGAAAAATTTCATACAAATCTCCTTCAACAATAAGACTTGAAAGAACTGTATAAATCCGAAAAATCTGGAAAATGCAGATAAAATTGTGAAAGATTCCCAAGAAAGTGATTCTTGGACCTATTAGTTTGCATTTTGAAGTGAAATTTATTATAGTGGCATGACAAGAGAAAATATGGCTTCAACATTAGCCTGGTTCGGAACGCGAAGCCGTTATGCATTTGAGAAATGAGCATCGACCCGTAAGGTAAGTATAATATTGTAAACGAACAACTCTCTATATAATGTTTACACGATGTTACTTTGAATATTTTAATATGGAGTGAGTTTGATAAATTTGTATAATATTAGATAAATGTTTTTGTTTAATTCGTTTGGTGTTTAGTTTTTAATACAGACACAAATTTAAGCTATAAATACATTTGTGCTTAGCCTAAAATTAAACCCAGAAAAAACTATAGTTTTATGAATATAGGAAATAGAAACGAAGTACTTTTGTTTATTTTTATTTTATAAAACAGAAAATAGAGAAATGATGTTGAAAAAATTAAAGTTATAATTTCATTACCACAATAAAAAAATTACATTTATGATGTATGCGTATTCATCAAATAATAACATTATAATGTTCAATCCCCACATAACAAGTGTATCTTATATTCATGTCATAAGTTATAAAAGACAATAGAAAATAATTTAAAAAAAAATAGTATATGAAATCTCATTTAAATAAAAAAAATATACATTTAACATTTGTTATTTATGCCAACATAAAACTTAAAGAACCGCATACTTTTACAACGGGTGTTTTTCTTCTTAATTAAATTCACCCAGTCACCCTTTGAGACTGCCTTTGTCACTGTTCCTTTACAAATAGCGCTACAACGGTCGTTACGTTGATATAAACCGCATAAAATATAATGTAAATGTTAAAATTTAAATATATTGCTTTGAAGCATGTATATGGGCGTAGTAATAGGAAGAGCCCAGCCGGTGCCCATCCCAGAATAGTTTTGGGCCCACCCCAGTAACTTTACTAAACAAATAACCCCGAAAAGATTCTAAAGCTAAAGTTCAGGCTCCCATTGGAAAATATTTCTAGATACGCCCATGCATTTAGGCTCATCAATCTATGAGCTAGTTTTATGACATTAACATTATTAATTTCAACTTAATCTAATTAAAATCGCCATCGACCTCGTTTGTGACGTCAGGCCAGCTTAATCAAATTCAATGCACAGGGATGATATTATATAATATTTTTAGGGTCTGTCTGTCTGTTCTTCTAGAGCACTTATTTTAAGAACACTAAATCGAAATCTGAAAACTATAAATTTGTCGTTAAATTCTAAAAGTAATAGTCGTAAAATGGGGGCAAAATTTGATATTAAGGCCGTTAGTTCAAGTGAGGTATCAGATAAAAGAGCTCTGGCTAAGCTACGATTGAATTTCTTGAAGGCTTGAGACCTCCAATTTTTGTACGGAAGCCTCGGTGGACGAGTCCGCTTCTCCTTCTTACTGTATCCAGTATATAGCAAGGTAGCGAAAGGGATCTTTATAGCATAGAGAAGAAATTAAAATATTAATAAATAATAATTCATTCCCCCGAGTGAGGATCAAACCAACAACCATCGCGTGACAGTCACACCCCTGTGCTTATGCGCCACGACAGCATATAATATTTATAGGAGATTTTTTAGTACTATTCAAAAGACGCATGCGATGCTCAATAATGTACAATTATGCTTTTGTGGCCAAGACGAACAATGTGACGTCACACTTTTATTTTGTAAACTGTAAATTTATTCTTTTACGTTTAATAAGGAGAAAAATAATACTAAACTTCCTTATTTAAATTAAGTGGAATATAAATCATATAATTGTAGCAGATATTTTGAAAAAAATTTCCTAGTGGTCCCCTCTACTTCCCATGAAACATACATGCCAAATTTTGATTTTTATACTGCATAATGTCAGTCAATCACTGGTAACGGAAGAGTTCTATTTAAATTGATTTATTTATCAGTAGTATATGATATATTAAGTCGATTAATTTCTCCATACAGTAATTTGACACCGGCGCACGAATAGATATATTGAATAACAACCTGAAAATGAAAACAGGAATTCATTAATAATTTATTATATCTCTTTTTTTTTCACATCCATCAAAGTAAAAATTATATCAACGTTGCTCGTCTTTTAAGTAGGCATAGGAAACCTATTGTTAAGATACTCCGTTTTCCCATTTTCCACTGTTTTCTGGAAGTGCTGAGTGACGGAAGTGAACGCCGCGCTTTCCCTCCAGACCAGAGCTAAAAAAATGGAAATATTAAATATTTCATTTCCTCGAGTGGGAATCGTACCCTTTCAAACGACTGGCCTCTCGTGGAAATACGAATGGCTTGACTTTTATAACAAAAAATGCTAAGTAAACTGAATAGCTCCAATTAATTATTAAGATTGTACGTTTTAAGTCGCCATTCAAAAGGCCCTATCACGGAATAAAATCGCTTAGTTCTAGAAATGCAATCATATATTAACAACCTTCTCGGAACGTTAGCGGTCAACATTGCGAAACGGAATGTTTATTTAATCGTGTTGAAGTATTTTCATAATGGTTCTTTATGTAGAGTAGTTTTTGTGGGAGTAAACCTTTCGAATTTTTCTTTTTATTTGTTTTTGAATAACAAGAACCAATGTTTTTAGTTAGATTTACATGCAATGGTTATGGGTTCGATTTCTAATAAATAGTATAATGTTTCTTTTTTTTTATTATTCCGTTATTCAGTACATAATTATTCAGAAATGGATGACAAATCGAAATGGCTTAACTACTCATATATATACGGATTATGCATTTCAGATAAATTAGTATGTTAATGTCAATAAGTATAGGCATTAAGAATAAAAGTACATATATTTTTTACTTTTGTAATGTTATATATATATATATATATATATATATATATATATATATATATATATATATATATATATATATAAAAGAAAAAAAAATTGTAAGTAATATAAAGCATACATTTTAAATAACTTATGTGAAATTATATTTTAAAATTTGTTCTTGCATTGTCAAAGAATAAAAATAAAAAAAGTGTATTTAAATATTCCTGCGAATAGGGATCGAACCCACAACCTTCATAACGTTTACAGTCGAACATTCTCTTATTGCCCAATAATGGCGCTTAAAGACTAAAGCTACCAAAATTATATATAATTATGTTTGAATTACATTAATCTGTACTTCCATCTAGTAACCTTCACCTGTTTGTTTTGTTACAAAATAGAGCCTTCCGTTGTTTTCCCATACATTAATTAACACGTTCACTGCGGATCTAGTCTAGTGAGTGTACTATCAAACCGTGCGTAGCTTTTCGACCTGATATCAAAAAATATATATAAGATGTGAGGCGCCATGGCACAAAGTGTAACTATAAAACCGACTGGTTGTGGGTTCAATCCACACTCAAGGAGATGCAATATTTACTTAAATTTATATTTTTATTTCTTCGCTCTGATGTCGAGGCACGGCGTTGAGTTCTGCCACTCAACACGCAAGTTCCTCCAAAATTCGGCACAAAGTGGAGAACGGAGTACCTTAACACTAGGTTCCCTCTGCCTACTCTGCTGTATGCTGGATACAGCGTGAAGCTAATTTATTTAACTTTATTTGTATTATAAATATTTTTTTGGCTAAACGTACTAATTACCTAAGAGCCAATAATCTTTATATAGAGAGCAAGTAGAACAGTAGAGCCGGACCTTCGTTATCTTACAAAGCCTGATTTTTTTTGCCGAAATTTTCTTTTTAGGTGTATGACACCCAACACTGGTAATATGGAGAAGGAAAGATCTTCCACACAAAGTTTACTTAGGCAGTTATTAGGTAACTAAGATGCAAAAAATTATAACTAAATTTGTTAAATTATAAAGCTCCATTTTTGTTATATTTCTTTGGGAATAATATTAGAAATGACGTTGTCCATTGCCAGACACCCCTAAATTACAAACGCCAACGAATCTAATGTACGTAGATTGTAATCTAAAAAAAATATTTGCTCCTAATATGTTTGTAGGCGATTATCGTTTATAAGATTTGACAGTCTTGGTTCGATTTCCACTCGGGGGTATTAATTATTAATTCTTTATATTTTCATTTCTTCGCTCTAGTACCAAGGAAAAAGTGCGGCGCTGAGTGAAAAAAATCCGCGGAAATTGGGAAACAGATTGTCTTAAGGCTAGGTTCCCAATGCCTATCCAGATGTGTGCAGGATACAGCGTGAAGCTAAAAAAAGCTTTAAGAAATGTATCTAAAGTCAGCAAACAACAAAAAATAATGCGTATACTACAGCTAAAGTTGTTCGAAACAAATCACCGACTCGTGAGCCAAAGCAGATTCTAATTTTCTTAAGTCATTAGGGGCAAAAAATCCACTGTGTGCTTTCCGTCAAGTGCGAAATTCAATTTGTCTCCTACAAAGAAAGTGCAAAAATTTAATTTAGCCTACAGAACGGTTGGTCCGAGACTTTTGCAACAATTCTTCATAGAAAGCATTTTTCACAAATGAATGTAATGAATAAAATTTTTAAATACTACTTTGCAGTAAAAGTTTTTTAAACTATGTAAAAAAGTGAGTGTTATTTGAATAGTTTCTTTTCTTATCTTTACGTTGTATCCCGCATATAATTAAAGATACCAAGTGTTAAGATGTTACGTTACCTACGTTCGAGTCAATTTTCAGGACATAGCGTGTTGAATTTTGGGACGCCGTACATTGTCCTGTTACCGGATAGAAAAAGTCAAATATGTCATTCCCGTCAGTCCCCCCAAAAGGGAATCGATGCTACAACTATCGTATTTACAGCCAGACGTTATGCCACTATCGGCGCGACGCGACATCTTCTGTAATTATGGGATTTAATTGAAATTAAAATAGTTTAAATTACAGAAAAAATATTAAAAACATATAAGTATTTTTTTATGACTTGGCGTGTTTCAATGGAATATCGATTATATGACATAGTTCATTATTATGACTTTAGGATTCAATATTTAATCATAACACCGTTTTTGTACTACCGCTAGAAACTATATAGAAAAAATACCTGAAACTTACATTAGCTGAGTATTTCAATTTATAATGTTCGCTTGCTATCGCACCTTCACTTCATAGTATGATTGATTGAAGTGTTTTTATACTAAAGTCAACCAAGCCTTTCAATTTTGTAACAAAGTTATCACGAACGTTAACATACAACGTTTTTAGGGTTCCGTGCCTCAACAGAAAAAAAACGGAACCTTTGTGGGATCAATTTGTAGCTAGTCTTTCCGTCTGTCATGTTCATTTGTCTGTCTTGTCTCAAGATTACGTAGAGGTATCAAGATGAAATGAATATCAAATATTCTGGTCTAGAGACAAAACAAGGAAAAAATTATGCTTCCAAGTCGACACAATCAAAAGATATTTGATTATTACCGCATTTTGTACCTATAGGTTAAACCTATAGGTTACCTCCCGCGGACCTACAGATAAAAAAATGGCACAAACTGATAACTTACAAGACAATCAAAAGAATCTAAAAGTGGAAATTTATAAGTATATGTATACATAGGTATGCCTATACATACCTATGTACACCTATACAGGTATACCTATATGTATATATACCTATACATTACAAACTTACATTTGTAGTTAATTTCATAGGAAATAAGTGAAAATACACGCAAAGTAAAGTGTGTTTATTTTATTTGTCGTGCAATAAAAACTTTTATAGTATTTCCAGTAGACTTACGATTAGGAAATTTGTCAAGAATTGAAAACTTGCAGTTCTAATAAATAAAAAAATCTTAATAAGATTTTAATTAATTTTATGAAAAATAAGTCCATTGTAGCGTGTATACCTACTTAAAGTTATCAACTTTTCTAAGGTGTCCTAGTATTCCTGTTGACGTACAATCCTAAAATTGGTCCGGAGTCCTTGGTGTACGAATCCAGCTTGCACTTGATGGGTTCGTTTTATTATATTATATCACATAACAGTACCGAACACGTCGTGAACACGTGTTGAATGGCGGAACTCAACGCTGCACTTTATCTTTGAAGAAGCCCAATGAGGTCTTAAATACTTTATGATTTTCTTTACGAATTGCCTTTTATGGAAATATTGGTAACAGAACTTAAAGAACTAATCTTAAATAATATAATATTATAATTACTGTATTCTAAGTATTATAATCTCATTGATAAAAATCATCTAATATTTTATTATCTATTCTATTATCAAGGTAAAGGCTTTAAAAATATTTTTTTTTACTCATGAATACGAACAAAAGACCTACGCATAAAAATAAACGTATTAAATATTACATTAAGTTAACGCATAGACTTGATTTTCTTCGGGGTTATCTACAGCGAGGCAAACAGAACTTAACGAATCGTAAAGGAGGATGAATTTGTAACCGATATTTATTGAAGGAGAACGTTTTGTATTTTCTTGTATAAATTCTAATAACATATAGTGTTTTTTGCCTAAGCAGAGTAGGCAAAGAGAAGTTAATATTAAAATATTGTATTATCCGATTTTTGAGACGTTTCATGTTGGGTATTGGTTCTTAACGCCGCAATTTAGCCCACCACAACGTCTTCAATGCGTGCGAGGATGGACAACGGAGTTTCTAAACTAAATTCTCTCTGCCGGGTATGGAAAATATTTTTTTACTAATATCCCCGTATAATATAAAGTTATAAGTAATTAGGCTGTTATTATATGTTTTAGAGAAGACAACCACAAACTTCCCGGGAACCTAGTGTCAAGAAACTCCGTTCTCCATTAAAAATCTTCCTTTCCTCACTTTCCTCAGTGTTCGAAGTCACCGTCATATTTTGCTTTGTAACTAATTAAATCTAAATATTTCTTTCCGTCGATTGAGAATCGAATGTTTTGCACCACGTTTTAATTGCGTCACGACTGCGTCACTGATCGTATCTTATAATATTCCATATTTTCATAATAACATTACAGCAATCTTATGCCGTAGTTGTTTCTTGAATTCAATTATTGGTTGCGGTGTTCCACCCAACCGTATACCTGCAGACTCGATCAGCCTACAACCGCAACTAATGTATTTTAGTTAAGACATATCTCGGTATTTTACTTTAACGTGTAACATTACCAAATAATTTTTGAACTAAAGTTTTGGAATAATAATTTTCAGTGTAAATCTCTAAAATTTCTCGTCTCACTCTCTGATAAAATTTAAATTGTAGCTCAGTGGGGTGCTGGCCTACTGTAAATGTGATAGATAAGACAAATGCGAATGGTGAAAAAAATAGATGGAATAAGCCACATCTTCTCTTCCCTCACGTTTCGCAGCTTCGAGATGAAGCGTTGAGCTGAAAAAAAGCCTTTATATAATTTATTACTTGATCCTCGAACGAACTCTCTTTAACTTATTAATTATGCCAGCGACTAATATTGTCTAAGTTCATAATTTTTTTTATGTACTCTTTGTACATAAAATTACAAATGCAATATAAAAATATAGGAAGAAAAAAAAAGAATAATACCAGAACACTGTTCTAAGATACCGGAAAATTAGATTAAACGTGATCTTATTTGTTCCTTTCGATTCTTAGTATACTGAGGGAAGTCAGTTTCCGGTCTTTTAAGAGGAAGACAAAATTATTGCAAAAGTCGCAATAAGTTTATATCCGGTTAGCCTAAGACGGAACAGAAACAGTCAACAATCTTCTTATTAAATATTGATAGTGGTATTATTTATAAAAAAAAATGACCAATAAATGAAGTAAATATAAAAAAAGATAATCCTCTTAATATAAAATGAAATTAGCTTCACGCTGTATCTCGCACACAGCAGCGTAGGCAGAGAGAATCCAGTGTTAAGACACTGCATTACCCACTTTCCGCCGAGTTCTGTAGGAATTGCTTGTTGGGTGCAACGAAGATATGAATTTCATTTCCTCGAGTAGGGATCGAGTCACAACCAGACACGTTATCAGTCACACTTTGCGCCCCTGCGTCATGAATGGCCTCTCCTTTAAATTCATATTTTGCTAGTCCTAGGCTGTTCCCCATATTTTGCCTGTATTCGCCGTGTCGCCCTACACTATACATTAGGATTTTATCGCCAGATGTGACTCATACATAATGTTATATACATATAATAATAGTAAAAGTATTTGCAGATGGGATTCTTAGGTACAAGAATTTTATAACTTTTAAAGTGTAGAGCACTTCAGACCGACGATGTTTGCATAAATCAGACTTTTATATTGTATCAATCTTTAGTTACACAAGTTGCGGTCACTTCCTTAAGGTATTTTCAATATTAATCATTTTAATTTTTAACTATAATTGAATCACAAGATTAACGATAAGGTTCCATAATGGAACAGTGTCTGAGAATGAAGTGATGGCTGTATATACGGTAACTACTTCAGGAACGAAATTATTATTCTCATTTTCCTGGCTCTCATAAGGTACACGCCGCCGCGCCGCGCTCTCAACCAGCGCGAAGAAATGAAAATATAAATTTAAATAAATATTTCATTTCTTTCAGTGAGGATCGAACCCACAACCAGTTGTGTTTACAGTCACACACTTGTATCCCAGCGCCAGGACTGGCTTTACAATATATAAATAGTATATATTATAAGAAGTAAGAGACCAGTCGAGGTAAAAGCGCGGCATTGAGTTCCACCACTTATCACGCAATGTCTTCAGAATTCGGCAGAAAATGTGGAACGGACTGTCTTAACACTAGATTCCCTCTGCCTATCTTGCTATGTGGGAGATACAACGTGAAGCTGATTTATGTAAGTAAAAATATATTGTCTAAGCTTTAAAGAAAACATTTTAACACTGAACCCATCCTCGACCTTTGACAGCGTCAAGGTTCTTTATTGTATTTGTAAGAGCTAGCGTGTAGAAAATGTTTGAAAGCTGATTTTTTTCTTTTTAAAGTCTCTTTCGTAGTATTAACTTTTTGAGTTGATTTTTTTCATAGAAATCATAATTATGAACTTCTTAAATTTTACAGTAACTTTTTCATATATATTCTTTATTGTTCTTTTTTATCTTTACGCTATATTTTGAACATAGCAGGGTAGGCAAAGCAAACCTGAGAAACTAGTTAAGATATTCCGTTTCCATAAATATGCCTCCGTTCCCCACATTCCGCTGAACTCTCGAGATGATTGTACATTGAGTGTTGGAACTCAACGCCGCGTTTTCCCTCGTTAACAAAGCAAGGAGATTAAAATATTTAATTTCCTCTAATGGTAACCAAACCCATAACCTGTCGAGCTTACAGTCACACGCTTGTATCCCTACGCCACGAGTGGCCTCAATTATGAAAATAATTTTAAATATAACACTAGTCGATGGTTAGATACATTATCAATATAGAGACTAGAAATATAGTTTTGTAGGGATATTTATTATATATACGTCAATGTGTAGGCGTAGCAGATGTAATCGTAGCTGTAGTTCACATTCGTAGCAATAGCATCATCGTCAGTCACTATATTGCCCTGTTTAAATTGAATTTAAGTAGACAGACACGACATTTAATAGGATAAATGAAATTAAATAAAAACAGAATTTATGTCTAAATTAAATGTAATATAAAGAAGTTTTCGTATGTATATTAATTATTTATTGCAATTTAACCTAAATTAAGAAATTTATTGATTGATTGATTTATTTTTTTAAATAGCAATTAATAATATTATTTAACAAATAAATCGAGGCCAGTCGTGGCGCAGGGCCTCAACGTGTGACTATAAAATCAACTGGTTGTGGGTTCAATTTTCACTCGAGGAAATGAAATATTTATTTATATTTATATTTTCATTTCTTCGCTCTGGAGTAGAGGCAAAGCGCGGCGTTGAGTTCCGCCACACAACATGCAATGCCTCCAGAACTCGGCGTAAATTGGGGAACTGAGTGTCTCAACACAAGGTTCTATCTGCCTGTGTGCGTAAAGCGGATTTGAATTGATTTTTAACCATAATATTCTACTACCACAAAAAATTAAGCACATTCTTCAGTAAAAATCTGGCACCATCAAGAATTTCAAATTCATTTACAGAAATCTTTTACGTAAAGTTTAATAAAAGATAACCGTTTGAATAATAATCAAAGAAATATTTAAGGATTCATTAACTTCCAGAGGGGGTGTTTTGAATAGGGTAATAAAACCTTAAGAGATAAAATTGATAACAGCATGAAACTGTTTATTGTGGTCTGTTTACAAAACTTTATTTAAGTTACTATGATATTTAATTACTACTTTATAAGATAAATTCAAAATTATATTTATTAAAAAGAGGCCAGTCGTGGCGCAGGGGCACCAAATGTGACTGTAAACGTGACTGGTTGAGGTCTAGCCTCACTCGAGGAAATAAAAAAAAAACATTTTATTTCTTTGCGACTGGTGACTGGTGTCGACGCAAAGCGCAGCGTTCAGTTCCGCTACTTAACACCCAACCTCTCTAGAATTCAGCGGAAAGTGGGCAGCGGAGTGTCTTAACACTAAGATATCTTTGCCTAAGTTGTTGTGTGCGGCATACAGTATCTAGCTGATTTATTTAATTTTATAATTTAAATATTAATGTATGTAATATTTTCTCAATATAAAGTAAACAAAACTTTTAATACGTATACATTACGTATATTATATACGTACGTACATAATCATTAATATATAGAAATTATAAATTGATATTGAATAATATATATACCTAAATCTTTTATTTCATGTCTTTGTTCCCAATTTTTATCAATTATGAATTACACTATAATACTGATTATGAAAAAGCTTTATTTTTTTTAAAGAAATTCTTGCTTCTATTGCAAAAGCTTTATTTTTTTTAAAGAAATTCTTGCTTCTATTACTTCACAAAGCCTTATAAAGTAAAAAAAATCGTTAAAACAAAATTCCTTTACAGTGAGTTTATGTACAATAAATAATTCAATGTCACAACAGTATCGATCGTCGTATCGTCACTAATGAAGGAGTGTTCGAACAAAGGTTATTATATATACTACGTTTTATATATAGCAATTTGAATAACATGAGTATGTTTGTATAGGAATTATAATTTAGATGACACCGTGATGCAAGGGGACGGTATCTGGCTGTAAATGCGATGGTTTTGGGTGTAATTTCATTATTTTCAGTGCGAAGAGCATACTATCAATAAGTTTTTATTAATTCAAATTTATCAATATAAATAAATTTTACCATTTTTTTTTTACTTCCGCCACGATGGCTTCACCATATCTTTATTCAAATTATATTCGTATATTATGTATGTATAATCAAATTTGTTTGTATAGATCTCCAACTATCGGCACCAAAACAGAACTTGCTATACTATTCAGATCTAAAACCAGTAACTGCCAACAATTTCAATCTATACAAGGCTTATCAGCAAGTACGTCTAGCATTCAAGAATATTAAGCGTTATCGTAATCCCAATCGTATTCTAACTAGTCTATATTAATAAACTTTTATTCGAGCTTTGGCACTAAAATGGTGAATGAAATGAATTTTGAGTAGAGTATGAAAAGAATATCAACAGTGGCCAGATGGCTTCGATCGTTGGCCATTGCTTGGAAAATAGTTACTACCGATAGATTTTAACAACTTAGTCGATTTTATTATCATTGTAGCGTTCTAAAATTCCATGTGAAACATAATATTTGTTTTATAACATCTCGCATACAACAAGAGGAACTTAGTGTTAATACACTCTCATCTCTATATTTCGCTCTATTTTCGAAATATTGCTTATTGAATGACCAGAGTTGAGTAAGCAGTGCGAGTAAATGAAAATAATCTATTCCCCCGAATAGAAATCAAACGTACAATCGACACACACCGCACAGATTTGTAGTCAGACGCTGTACCGCTGGGCGACGACAGCTTAGCTCTTACCACGAAGCTTAGCGTTTCTATGTAGCATACACAAGGTAATTTTATTGTTTCAAAGCAACTTAAGAAAAACAAGCACATAAAAAATATAGTTTTCTAACCACAGAACAAACAAAAGTATTACATTAAATTCAAAAGAAAATATCAAATTTAATATACATAGTCTTAATATATAGAGAATATTCATAGAAATTAAAGTTTTGCATATTGTAATTTATAAAGATTATTTTATGATTTCACAGTACTATACGAATGTTGAATTTGTATCATATTGTTATATTGTTAGACTAAGCCTAAGAACTTTACCAGTTTGTAATTGCGCTCGATGTTTATTGTAGATATGTTTAGGAACTCTTCTCACTACAGACACCAAATACCATTTTTCAATAATATAAGTTGTACGCTAAAACCCGCATATAGCAGAGTAAGCAGAAGAAACCTAATGTAGATATTTTGTTCCCCATAGACAATATAATTTTCAAGTCTATATATATATATATATACCCAAATGAGAAATGGGGACTACCCACACAATTGTCTTATTTACAGTCAAGCGTTATGCTGCTGCGCCACGATAACCTCAGAAATAAAAAAATAATTGTAGTTTCTTAAAATCATAGTAAAAAAACTTAGCTTCATGCTGTACCGCACACATAAAGGTAGGCAGAGGGAACCTAGTGTAAACTCCATTCCCCACTTTCTGCCGAATCTGGAGGCATTGTGTGTTAAGTGGCAGAACTCAACGCCGCGCTTAGCCTCTACACCAAAGCGAAGAAATGGAAATATAAATTTAAGTAAATATTTCATCTCCTCGAGTGGAAGTCGAATACCAACCAGTCGGCTTTACAGTCACATTTCGTGCCGCTGCACCGCGACTGGCCTCAAATTAGTAATTTTAATATAATAAATAACATTAAATATTTAATGGTAGTAGTGGTGCGTATATGGCTTTAACATTTATACCAAGTTTCAAAGATTTACGATCTACCTTTCAGTAAATTGCAATAATTTCGAATTAATGTAAATAAACTTGTTCACGTTGTTTCACCAGTGTTCGGTTATAATTAAAAATATATAGAGCCGTATGCTAAAACACATTCTAGTTTAGGCGTGATGTATTTACATATTATTTTTGAAATAATATTTTAACATTTTAATCTTTTTGAAAGTAGACACACAAAAATAATATTCTGAATCTCGATAAGAAGGCACGAATTAAAAAACTGCGTGCCTGGACGGTTATTATTAGTCGTGGGTTTGAATCCCGCCACGTTCAATTTTGATTAACTTCATTGTCACTGAGATCAAGAAATGTAAGACTTTGTTCACCTATGTATGTACGATAAATGTTTATCGTGCATATTAATTTGTTAATAAAACCAGACGTTTAGAAACCTTGCATATAACGGAAAATAACGGAACCTAACGCTGAACGTCGTCTATCTTTTAAATAAACATTTTTACATCTAAAATTCCAACTTGAACCAATTACGTACATTTTAATATTACAACAAAATTTTACTATCTCACCGTTTATGTTTTATTTAAAATTATCACTAACAATCCAACAAAGTAAATTCAATAGCACAAGAACAAGATTTAGGCAACCGTTGTCATAATTCGAAGTTATTTAGTTAAACACATTATACTACAGTTATAACTAAAGCAACTCAACCTACATCAATTTAAATATACCTATCCTGTCTTGTAAGCTTCTACTTGACTGTTTGTACAGTAGATAGTATTACGAGAAATAGTACTTATTAATCTATATTATATATTAATAGTACTTTTGAGGCCAGTCGTGGCAAGTTGTGAGTTGATTCCAACTCGAAGAAATCAAATATTTAATATTGTCATTTCTTAGCTTTAGTAAAGAGACAAAACGCGGCGTTCATTTTCAAGTTGACACATTTTCTGTTTTAATTTGGATTGTATTTGAACTAAGTATTTTTTTTTACATATTAGTCTCACCAATTTCATATTAGGCATGCGATGGATATTATTTACGCTAAACGTTTATAATTTTGGTTCCAAATTTACTCTCCAATATGAAGCGTGAAGATATGCCATTGTTATATTTTAAGATTTTCGCAAGAATTCCAACAACAAAAGCCTTACTTACATCTTGCCACACAATAGGAAACCGGTGGCATTAGAAGTTGCGGTTATTGTAATATTATAATACTACCTATTCCATATATGTACATACCTCATGTCTAGTTTATTATAATAATTTAAATATAAATAATTTAAGTTTTATCTTGTTCTATTAATTATCATTTTTTTTTCATGCATATCCTGCACACAGAAGGGTAGGCAGAGGGAACCTAGTCTTAAGACACTCCGTTCCCACTTTCCGACGAGTTCTGGAAATCAACGTCGCGCTTTACGTCGGTGTTGAGACACCAGAGCGAAGAAATGAAAATAAACATTTAATTTCATCGAGTGGGGATCGAACTCACAAACATTCGATTTTACAGTCACACTATGTGTCCCTGGGCCACGACTGGCCCATTTTGATTAAAAGTGATTAATCAGTCGGTTTTAAATATTTCGGCTTTTTAATATTGTATACCGAAGAAAACCACTTGCGTTCGGCGTTCAGTTTCACCACTCACAGTATCACTAAGATGGAAGTGGGGAGCGGAGACTCTTACCACTAAGCCCTCTCTGCCTAACCTGCAACATGCAGAATATAGCGTAATCTGGGTCAAATCTTGAAATTAGAATCAAAAGCAGACTAACAAATTATGTTGTAATTTGCATACATGTTTAATTTGAACGAGAGTGCAAGGCTTGCAAGTGACAAAGTTCAAGTCAATATGTCAGACTTCAAAAGCTTGTAAAATCGACTAATAAAATGCGCAGTATTTTTGTCAAAGAGGGATTAGGCAAAATCCAATAGTGAAATCGCATTTAAATTGGTTCAGCTGATTCTGAGATTAGCGTTAACAAACTGTCAAAATATTTAAAAGTCATTGTTTTGTGTTGTACGAAATGAATAAAATGATCGATCGGTTACAACGTTATTATAAGTTTAGATAATATAAATTTATTGAAACATTTGCTATAAATACTTTTTTAAATGGAATTGATAAGATTAAACGATATCGGCTAAAATATCTCTATATATACGTAGAAACCATGACACAAAAATGACGATTCATGCCGAAAATAAAAATATTTATAGATGAATGTATACTTAATCTATATCGCCTTAATTACATGTGAACTCTACACGAAAACAAAATATAAAATTACAAGGAAAATAAGCTATTAGAGGGAACTATTCCGAAAATTTCAACCATTTCATGTGAAATCGTTAGTAACTAATCAGGGTTTGTGTTCATCAATACATAATATATGCCAGTAATAAATTCATGAAACTTCAATTTTCAATACTGTTTACTTGAAAGCCAATTTTGAAGTTAATCATCATTTATAACTTTTTGTAATTACAATGTATGTTTTGAAATTTCTGTAAAACGGGCAATTTGATAATAACGCGCTTTACGCGTTTGTAAGCAAGGAGAACGCAGTGTTTTGAGACTCCATTCTCCCCTTTTCGCCCAGTTTTTGAGACGTTGCGAGTATACGAGCGAATCTATACGTTTTATTTCTATCTAATTACAAATATATACATCCAATACTAATAGCGAATATATAAATCCATACATTGATTAAAAAATAAAAATTTCATAAATAATTGCGTTCATAAATACTTTTGTTAGAATTAATCAAGTGTTACATTGTAACATCTGATATGTGTTTTGATGGGATTTATTTATAATATTATTTTAAGATATACACTCTATCTGTACGTAGAGGGAATCTAGTGTTTAGACGATCTATTCCATATACACTGAACAATTTTAGAGGTATTGTGTGGCGGAATTCAACCCCGCTCGTTGTCTTGTTACTAGAGCGTGATAATGAATATAATTAGTTTTCGTTTCTCCGAGTGGGAATTGAAACCACAAGCGTCCCGCTTACAGTAAAGTGTCATGATGGTCTCTTACGGATATATTGATTCAAGTTTTTCAAAACTTTTATAATTAACTTTCATTCGTATATAGCTAATTCTATATAAAAATATATATATATATTTAAGGATATACATATCCTTAGAACTAAACTGAGTACATAATATAAACATAAGAAAATATATGTATATCTAAATAATTGAAGTGGGCGACAGTATGAACAACATAATATATAAATTGTAACATTCAGACACACAATAATTGTCGGTCGATTAATCTGAGACAATGTTCACAATGGAGCTCTATTGCGTAGTTTATTTCTCTATTAAGTCTAAATAATCTCGTTACTGAGTTAAGCGTTGATATTGCTTAATAAAATAAATAAATTGGCTTCACGCTGTATCCCGCATATAGCAGGGTAGATAGAAGGAACCTAGTGTTATATAGAACCTAGTGTATAATGTAAGACACTCCGTTCCCCACTTTCTGATGATTTTTCGAGGCATGACTTGTTAAGTGCCAGAGCGAAGAAATGAAAATATTAATAAATATGAATTATTTAATAAAATTGTAATTTTTATGACAGTTGGAATAGAAATCTTCATTCATAAACAGGTATACACTATTATTGAACTCAATTTTCCTTGAAAACAAAAACACAGTTAGTTGTTGTTTTTTTTCATATAAATATAAAGGTATAAATTATACTTATTTAGAAAACGTATAAAAAATTAAACGTAGCGGGAATCGAACCTCGAACGGGCTACGTTCAAATTTTTATACATTTTCTAAATAAGTATTTTTCTTTCCTAAGTGTAGAATAACACTTTAAAAATGTTAAAATAAATGAAACGTACGGGAACTAGTAAAAAGTACGATTGTATACTTATTGTCACCCTTACACCTATAACTAGACACAAACATGAAACTCAACTAATGTGGGTCACGGTGACGCTGTGACATTTTGTCACATAAGTTGTATGTAGATGTATGTATGTATACTTAAGAAGTTTTTTTACTAACTCCACTTCTTTTGTAAAAAACCGTGATATTTTATAATTGTAACTGATACTACAAACATAACGAACTTTTTTTTGTTGTATTCCATATGTAGCAGGGGAGGCGGAGGAAGTCTATTAACAAAAGACGACGACACTCCGCTTTCCATTTTCCGCTGAATTCTGGAGGCATTACCTGTTGAGTTACTGGCTATATATTTTGAACATTAGAGGAATATTAAGGAGGCTAAGTGTGATAGCATATAATTTACTAAGTTCATGTCACATAAGAAACGTTCCTTAATGTATCAATTTGAAAGTGATAACATTCGGATACCGTCGTGGCTTAATATTGACTTGTCTAAAAACGCGATTGCTATAGATGGAAATTCCACTTCTATGTTCTTGAAAATTATGAAAAAATAAGTAACTTTTCATTTTTTTCTTTAATTTTATAATTCTAAATATGTTTACATTTGGTAGCACTGAAAAAACTGTAAGCCATTATAGAATATATTATAAATTTAAAAATATATAAAGAGTATATTAAAACTCTCTTTCTATATCAAGTCCAAGAGCTTTTAGAGCTAAACTACTGAATGATTTTCAACCCACTAAGTTTCCTGGTGCGGTGTAAAATAACAATTCGTGAATAATTCAATGGCGTCAGCTCTGACCGTCACGTGACGGGAATGTGGACAGCCACTGTTCAGTTATCTACATAGCTCTTTGTATGACACAAGCATAGTTGAGATAACCCTAGAATTCTCTTTAATTCAGACTTGGACCTTAGACATATATATTCCAATAATTATCATGATTTTTAGGCGTGCTGTTTTTTTAAGTCTATATTCAAAAATTTATAAAACTAAGAATTGTTTCTCAAATAAAACATAAAAATGGGGTAAGTTAACTAGAAAATCTTGTTTGAATTGATAGTTACACGGTCTCATCTATAGGAATTAATTAATAAACTTATTTTGACGCTGGCAACGCAGTTGTAGCTCCTCTGCTGTTACACGGGACCGTGGGCGGGAGTCATCACTTAACATCAGATAACCCGTACGCTCGTATAACCCGACGTTGAGCTCCGCCACTCAACACGCATTGCCTCAAAAATTCCGCGGGTGACCGGGCACGGAGCGTTACGTTCTGTCTGTCAACTCTATATTATGCGATATACACCTTGAAGCTGAAAAAAAAGGATAATTTTGGCCAACTAATATATACTTTGAAATATTTTAACCAAAAAATGCTAATAATGGCTTCATTCATAACAAGTTTTTGCTAAAAACGTATACAAAATTTAAACATTCTGAAACTAAATTGCTATTACTTTTCATGAATTTTAATATCTGGCAGTGTCGTGACTCGAATGTCTATTCAAGAACTGTCGGTCATTAGCACGTCATTTGTGACGCTAAAAATTGAGACTTTACACAACCTTTACTTACTAATATTATAAAGTTGAAGAGTTGTTTGGTTAAGCGCTCTAACCTCAGGAACTACTGGTTCGGATTGGAAGAATACTTTGATGATTAATATTCGATTTATCGAGAGATTTAGATTTTTTTTTTAATGTAATGATTTGTTTTTTTGTAAAATAATGATTTGTTTTTTTTTTGAGTTTTTTTTGGGCCAATTGCAGCGCAGGGGCATGAGCGTACGACTGCAAACACGGCAGGTTGTAGTTTCGATTCCGACCCGAGGAAATTAAATATTTAATATTTTTCCAGGTGTCCTTTACCTATCCTGATATTTGCCCCCCGCTGTGCCCCACAGCGTGAAGAAAATATTATTAAAACTGTAGGTATCCATTCCCAATTGGGAACGGAGTCGTTCAATACTAGGTTCCCTCTGAAGCTAAGAAAACCACTACTATGATATATAATAAAAAATAGATAGCTTCTATACTACGAAGCAATTCAGTATCGACAAGGAATTGAATGGCGAACATGACACGCTTTGACTGGAATATTTTATATCCCTTAGGATGACATGTGTTTTAGACCCAGGATTTATGGCAATGGACCAATAGGAATAAAATTCGTTCGTATTGCATTTGAAGATTGATCTGGATTTTTGATTAGATATAAGATATACTTCTTACTGCAGTATAAGAAAAATTTAACGATTTAATTTATAAAAAAGTCGGTAAGTTTTTAATATATCGAAACTTCGAAAAGCCTTATTTTTTAGATATTATTGCAAAAACACCAACGGCTAAGGGCAATTAGGATGTTTTTGTCGTGCTACGTCGAAGTTATTATATACTATATGTTGTTGTGCTGTAGCATTTTAATATATTGTTATCGTGGCACAGTAGCACAGTGTCTGGTCGTAAGCACGATGGTAATGGGTTGAATAATGAATCTTTGACTCCATGTGGTACCAGAAAGTTTGGCGTTGATTTCCACCAACTTATTCGCATTTTTTTGATTTCAGACGACACAACACTAGGCTGTATCTGCCTACTCTGTTTTAGCGAGGTACATTATATAAATAAATCAACTTCACGGTGTATCCCGCACACAGCAATGAAGGCAGAGAGTACCTAATGTTAAGACACTTCGTTCCCCACTTTCTGCCGGATTCTGAAAGCCTTGCGTATTGAGTGGCAGAACTCAACGCCGCGCTTTACCTCGACACCAGAGCGAAGAAAACGAAATATAAACTTAAGTAAATATTTCATCTCCTCGAGTGGGGATCGAACCCACAACCAGTCGGTTATACAGTCACACTTTGTGCCTCTGCTCCACGACTGGCCTCACATACCTACATTATATAACTAAACAAAAAAATATATCAATCAAACTTCTTCACATTTCCAAGTCGAGGTAGCAACAGTCCAGGTAGCCAGTTAATAACACTTAAAACTATTACAAAATTAATATATAACCTAAGATATCAATATACAATACAAAATTATAATAAAACCGCAATAACCGCTAAAACGAGCAAATCAAAAGCTAGCACGGTCGTAAATTCTTGAGTGGATTGTTAAGGCAGAGCGGTTAATTGCTATCACTGAAAGTGACTGATCGTAACCCGTTGTGTTCTAAAGGGCTTTAGAGATTAAATTCCTGTGTTATTATTAAAAATAGGGATAGTCTTATATATAAAAATATCGTATGTTTTATACTATACAGTGTTCAATATGAATAATTAGGTCAAAATTGGTAAGATTTTAATTTTAAATTGTAAGTAGAAACACTCGACTCAACTTGAGTTGAGTGTTTCTACGTGATTCATATGAAGTTAAATGATAAAAAAAATTAAAACTAAAAACTTTAAATTTAAAACTAAAGTATTTTATTTTAAAGTACTACAATAAAGCGTAATATAAAATTATGATTTAATTACTATAAAATGTTACAAATATATTTAAGTATTATAAAATAATAATACGTTTGAAGGTTTTTCCTTGTTTTGTTTATTTAAGATTTCCCCTCACGACGCAAATTTTTTTAGAAATTCACTCTGAATCCACCGGCACCCCATTCGAGGTGTAGCGTTTTGAGTTATTTGTTGAAACACAACGCCACGCTTGGCTTCGTTCTAGACCGAGGGAATGAAAATATTCATTATGATAAGACAAAGCGAAACGTTGAGTTTTGAAAAATAGTCCACTTATATAAATCTATTTAAAAAACCGGACAAGCGTCGGCATACTCCCTGTAGTGGTGGATTGGTATAGTTTTTTTTTCCTGTGATATACTTCTGTATTTCTATACAGATTACCTGACATCCTCAAATAGATTAATGATTCTACAAACACCTAATCATAAATATTCCCTTTTATATACGCTGGATTTCTAATCAGCTTAATTGATGGATATTTGTTAGAGAAACATTACGAGTATTTATGAGATAAATCTGAAGAAAGAAAATTAATACCTTTTGGTATATTATACTTACTTCACCTAAGCTTTTTCTCCTTCTGGATTTAATATTTCTGTATAAATATTCTGAGGCCGTCGTGGCGCAGCTTCTCAGCAGACCGTGTTACACAATGGTTGTGGATTCGATTCGTATCGAATTAATTATTTCCATGTGCGTCCTAAATTAGGCAATGTGTCGGTAACGAAATGTAATTAGGTATTCTCTGCTCTTAAATTATTTTAGATTTTTTTAATTTGGACTAAATTCATTTTTATAATAAGTAGTTTTTATACTTTTTTAATTAAAGACATATACGAGTGTGTATATCTACGTCGTACGTAATCAACAAAAGTATTTCAATGATAAACAATTAAATATTTTTATTAGAAAAAAAATATTATAATGATTAAATTATAATATTTTATTTCTTCAATATGATGTAAGTAAACATTCAATATGATGTTTATTAAAAAAAGTATAGAAATTTGTTATTCACTTTATTTTGTAGCTTGTCCAGTTATGAAGTAAAACTTTCTTAATATTTATAGAGTGGCAATGAATGTATTAATATTGATAAACTGCAACGTTTTTAAGGTTTTTCAGCATAAATCCAAAAATTTTATGTTGTTGAAGATTATTGAAAAAAAAAATACACAGAGTCATTCACACTTTTTCCGATAGCAGGTGGAGCCTAGTGTTAAGACACTCGGTTCTCCACTTTCGACCCAATTTCGGAGAAATTATTTGTTTATTTATTTATTTAATAGGAAGCCAACATAATATACAATGTATTTTATCTTTCGTACATAGCTTAGTATAGAACATTTTATTGTACACAGTACACTTAAAGGCTAACTTAACATGTAGTACATATATTTGTTCCAAAACTTACATTATTCTATGAAAAATTAAGTAAAGTAAAAAAAAGTAAAACAATAAACAATTGCGAAAAAAAATATTTAAAAATTTGCTCCGTTCTCTCTGACTACCCCGCTTAGGGATAAAGCGTGAAGTTAAGGTAAGGTAAGGTAAGGTAATATTTAAAAAATTGCTAAGGAGAGTAAACTTTTACTTATATTATAATCGTCTAATTACATGTTAAATAACTTAACTCAACGCCGTGCTTAGTCGCAAAGTATGGAAATGAAAATAATTTGATTGTAATCGTAATTGTATTGTAATCATTCCAAGTGGGAATAGAACCAATAACCGCTTACAGCCAAATGCTGATGTCCTGACTCTATAAAATTATAATATTATAAATATTTGTTTGCACCTAAATGGCTTGTATTGTCATAAATGGCTTATTTTTCACAGGTTTTCGAATTTTATACTAGTATATGAAATCTAGACATCGTTTATTTGATCTTAACCTAGGATATATACTTTTTCATGATGGCCGTTTTCTTGCTTTCTTTATATTTTTGTATCTTTGTAATAAAACACATAAATTCTACGAGTAGAATAGTTAGATAGACTTTCCGTAAGCTAAAATATTTTAGTGCTTAGATACTCTGTTTTCCACTTTTTACCCGAGTTCATGAATTGTGTTAGTGGCGAAAGTTGACTTTTGCGCTTAAGTGATATTAAAATGATTGGGGGTGAATCGAATCCATATCTATCGCATTTACTATCAGACAGCATTCCACTATGCCAAGAAGGCCATGCTCCGTTAATATCACGAAATATCATAAAATCATGTTTTAAGCATTTCAACTTGTAACTAGTGTAAATAGTAAAATATTTCAAATACGTTACCACTACGGTATCTGTATCATCTTTATTTATGTATGTAACACGCTTTAGTGCCTGAAATTAATTGGCTCTAAAGTTACCAACTATTATTTTATGGATTGCAGGTAAATTGATTTATGAGAGCCAATAGCACCGCAATTTTGAATATTTAGTTAGGTTCAACAGTTGCTTCTCAATAAAGATAAAAATTCTCAATAAAAATGATTTTAGCAAAATTTAGGACAACGTAGTCAAGTCATGTTGCTCCCGTCTCACCATCCTACGAAACTTATAAGGGAATTTTCTTATAAGCTTATAAGCGATGTTACACAGATTTCCGCTCTTTGTTTGTATAATATTTTTTTTACAGATATCGAAAAACCATATAAAACATTTCTATAGACTCTTATATTAAAGCACCAGAAATGAATTTAAATTAAGTTCAAACTTATTCCTTTATGAACAATTTCCTACATGATTATTATTAAAATATCTAGACTTTTACAAGAATCAAAAGCAAAAACCATTGCACCGCAACATGTACTTCAGTCAGTACATAATTTAGTACAAAATAATGTTTTATTAAGTATAAATAGCACCATATAACATAAATTTCAAGTAAATATAAGCTCTGAAAACTATCTAAAATCTGATATTACACTAACGTACTTTATCGCTGTATTTATCCCACAGAACGATGTGAATCTAGATCAACAACGTTGATGCATCTGTGGGTAAATATTTATTTGGTAACACCATCTGCACTAATAGGCTAATATTGTCACAATCGATCAATGTTTAATGTCGCTACAAATATCACGTATCTTCTCTGGTACACATTATCAGTTTTAAGTAAGTGAGTATAATTTTACGTCGTTGAAGATAAAAGTATGTTCTGTAATAGTAGAAAGTAGATTTTGTTATGTCTAGTATGTCGGATTTCAAAAAAATGAATTTGTTTTAATTTTATATGTATTTTTATGTTTAAGTGTTGCATTAATTTTCATTAAGCTTTAAGTAAAATAATAAGCTTTAAGTTATAAAAAAAATCGTTATATGAATACTTATTTATTGTTCTTCTCCGTAAAATACGTTAAACATATGAATATTAAAAACAATCTAATTATTTCTTTATACTATCGTGTACAATATGACGTATATTTTTTCTATCGAAATAAAATCGATAACATTTTAAATTAAAATTAAAAAATACATTTATAGCTGGTGGACGCTCAACTGTTATCACAGTGTAGTATAATAATACTCTACTATATAGTTTTACACAACTATGATGGTAGATAAGCATGTAAGCTTTTAGTGCGTGTATACTACCAACTATTTTTTTAAAGAGAATGTAGAGTCCGTTGTGACACAGGGGCATAAGCGTACGACTGTAAACGCGACAGTTATTGGTTGATTTCCCACTCAGAAGATTGACTAAATGAAATATATAATATAAATCAAATAGTAAAATAATTTAAGACACAATATAAATTTATAATATAAATTTCAACATTCAAAATACAATAAAAAAATACTCTACAACCCCTTTTAAATAATAAATTACCGAAATATGTGGATTTTAAATTACCTTGCTTTTTTAAAAGTCAAATTAAACAGAATCCAAGTGTGACTTAACAATGTAATATTTAAAAAACCAACCAACAAAACCCCAAACAGCCTGAAAATCTGATAAAAATATACATAATAATTAGTAAGAAAGAACTAAGCACCTTGTAATACGCCAAACCGGTAAAGTTCTCGCCGCGCTTAGTTCGCGTGACGCCTTTAATAAATTTGAATACTAAGATACGAGTTTACTTTATGGTTATTGTTGCGGAATTGACTGGAATAGGTATTAGATACAGTAAAATAGAAGTGGATTAAAGATTATTTTGCTTGTTGAAAGTAATATATCTATAGGTATTATCATTCATTATTAATATTTCTTTAGTATTTTTTTATAATTTGTTTAAAGTTTTGTTTTCGTATGTTTCGTGTTTGTTTAAGTCAATTTTTTAAGAAGAAATTATAGAATTTATTTAAAAAAAAAATTTTAAGAAAAAAAAAAACAATTAAAAAATAATTTTACATAAAGTGAAACGTACTTTGATTTTGTTAAATAAAACTAAATTATAATTTTGAAGTCAATGTCAAGCCAATGCTACAACAAACCTTACTACAATATTGAAATTGACCTAAAACGACGCTGTACACAGCAGGGTAGGCAGAGAGAACTTAGAATTAAGTCACTTGGTTCTCCGCTTTCCGCCGACCTTTGGAGGTGGAAAGTGGAGAACAAGGTCAATTTCTGACAAAAACTCAAAATCATGTCTTTTTGATTAGGTCACTATAATTCTAAAGGTGCAATATTTTCATTTGCTCTGGTAACAAGACAAAGTGCAGCATTAAGTGATACTATTTAACAAGCCAACAATGTCGAAAATTAAGTGGTATGCGTGGAGTGGTTTAACACTGGCTAGCTAGTTCCTCTGCATACAGAACATGTTACAGAGGCCGTTATAGCCCAGTTAGACATCATCTGACTGTAAGCGTGATTTGTTGAGGGTTCGATCCCCTCTCAGGGAAACGATTAACTAATTTCCATTTGAGCTTTTGGTAATACAAATTAATAATGCATGATACAAATTAAAGCATCGAGTTTCATATAAAGATTAGCCAAATATGCCAATCAAATGCATATCCACATATGATGATATTGTTTTAATATATATATTTTTTGCGTGTATTCCCACATCGGCAATATTGGCTGGTAGAGAACGCGGGTTAAGCCCGCCTTTTGTACCTTTATATTTTTATATTGTATTCAATAAAGGATTTAAATGAAATAAAAAGAGTAAAACATATGATTTTTTTTTAATTAGTACAAAAGCAATGAAAATAAAAACCACTCACTTTCAAAGACTTTATTTCACTGTGATAGTAAATAGACGTTTTAAGGATATAAATAATTAATTTTAATTACAATCAGTATATATTTTATGTAATTTACAGACGAACAATGAGCAGTACAATTTAGTGATCGTAGATATGTACAACTTTAGGTAAAACTACAATATTACACGTTCTAATATCATGTAAAAGCTACAATAATGTTTTTTTTATTTAATAAATAATTAATTATGACATAATATGACAATATGGAAACACGTAAAAATATTTCTTAATATAGGTTTTGACGACAAATCAAAAATGCTGTCATTTTACTTATAAATTTTGCCCAAAACAAATTTACTGTGAATTTCGTGTAAACTTATATAATTTGTATTTTTTTTTTTTGCATATATGCTTGTAGGTATATATATCTTGAAATTTATACAGAAATAAAAATAAAAACCAGTCAATTTATTAGGCTATGTCGTATCTAAAGCAAGTATGATGTTTATTAATCGAAAATCAATCAGCTTTACGCTGTATCCCGCACACAGTAGGGTAGGTACTGGGAACCTAACGTTAAGACACTCCGTTCCCTACTGAAATGTTTTTATTTAGGTTTAAACGCTGTTACTACGTTTAAAATAATCTATTTAGATACGAATGGACGAAACTGCAGAAACAAATTATCAATTAATATTGGCACAAGATAACTATAGTAATTCAGTAGGCTAATTATACTTGTATGTTATATACTTTTATTATACAAGAGGAATACATTTTACATTTTTAAATATTTTTTAATTTTTATTATAAAAAAATGCATTTAAAAATATAAAATATACATATATTTATTATTAGATAAGTAATTATGTGACAATTTGAATGTATTTCTAATATAGAGAAAATTACTATGACAATATACTTTAATTTACAGCTTAATAAATAATGTATAGAAAACGGAGACTTTACACTACTCTTTCTCCGTTTTTTTACTTAGACGTCGACCTAAAAATCTTCCTAAGACCCCTTCCCTTCGACTAGCAGAAATGAACTAACGACCTAAACAAATGTCATTCAGTTCAATCGAATAAAACTATTTATATCTAAAACACGAATAAATTCATCACATCACACCTAAAGTCTACGTCACTTATATCAAAATTGCAAATATCCATATTGAGTGCATAATTTTAAATGTAATTATGTTGCGATATTTTATATCATACAAACAGACATCGAGTAAACGCGAAGGGATTCGTTAAGAAATACATTTAATACGTTTGCCAATTATAATAATTAATATCTCAGCAATATGATATTGAATATGAAAAATATTATTAACATTATTCGGAATAAATCTTTTTATAAATAATTTAAGAACCATATATATCCTTTTGTAATGAAAGCTAAGAGTGGATATATATATTTTAAATCTATTGGAAAAGCTGAAATTTTTGTAAGAGAAAGTGGATCTAATACAGATTTAATAATAAAAAAATACAGAACGGTAGTCTATTTTAGTATAAAAATAGTGGATGGAATAAAATAGTCTTAGGTTCAAAACTGGTATCGGGGCAAAATGACCCTCAAAGCTAAACTATCCATATCATTTGGTCCCTTAACCAGTTAAGAAGCTTATTTCCTACATTTAAGCGATTACGAATGACATTCGATTTATATATACAATTCGATATTCTTAATCAATTACTTCGTACCTTCCAATCGCTACTTTATTGTACATTTTAATATTTTTTGTTTATAAAAAAAGAAGACATCGTGGTTCAGTGTCATTGAGTCTGATCTTTCTCTCATTCTTGAAGTGATGGTGAGATTCGGTCTCAAGTTGGGAGTGTTATTTTATTCATATTATTCACATTTCCCAACTCTGGTAAGTCAAAATGTAGCATTGATTTTCGCCATTTAACGTGCAATGCTTCTAAATTGGGCAAATAAAGAACGGAAAAAGACGCTTAAGGTCTCTCTCTCTTAATATTTACGATATCCTTAATAATATAATAATTGTAGGTTCAAGTCCCACCCTTTGGAAATAATTATTTTAATATTGTCGCGAATTCCCTCATAAACGCTGTCTACCTTGCTATATGTGAAATACAATATAAATAAGTATTTTTTTAATCATTTACTGTAAGCGATTTTCATGACAATCATTCGTAATCACTTAATTTTAGATTTTTTCTAAGAGTAAATAATTGTTTACATTACTTAATTAGTGCCATTGCATTGACTTTAATTATTTAATTTTATTTTATTTACATTGTTATAATTGACTAACAATTTACAAAATTTTAATTGCAATTAATTGTAATAACAGAGATGGAAATTAGAAGCTTTTTTAAATAGAAGCTTGGAAAGTAATGAAAAAAAACACAATTATTATTTATTATGAAATTGTCGAAAAAGTATTTAAAATTTTATAGGCAATCATAATAACAATATCATTTTGTAGCTTTAAAACAAAAAAAAGGAAACAAACTTATTAAAATATAACTATTACAATCTGATGTTATCTTAAAAATTCAATAGATTCTTACTTTCTAGAAACACCATGTGTGCAGATATTATATCATTGGACCAAAGTTCAACCTTCAAATCTACGCTAATTCACTACAAAGATAATGTTAGTCTTCAAGACAAATTGCAGTACGACTACAGGCGATCGAAATCTACATCACTATAGAATCTATATAGAAAATGCTTATACTAAATCACTATTACAGTCAAGACCATGAAATATTTATCGTATAATTACTACTTAATTAATCACTTATGAGAATTCTATAATAGATAATAGATATAAATACACAATATTATATATTAAATATTGTGGCACAGTAAAATGTTGATAAATTTTAAGTGTATTGTGCAAGCCTTAGAAGCTACTAGTTGTAGTAATATCAGAATTATTTTTATAGTTAAATGTATACAGACACTCAATAGAGACGTGATTTACTAAGTATGATATTAGATTACGGTAAGAATAGACAAACTTACTACAGTCGATGGTCCCTCATCAAGACACACTTTAATAGCCATAGAACCAACTGAGTCTTAAAATTTCTACAATCATCACTTCACGATGCTAATTTATAAAATAATTATGTAAGCCGAAATTTAAGTTTACACGAGTCTTACGAATTTCGTTGTAAAACAAAGTCTATGTCTGTCAAATATTTATCATCACTATATAAACGCTAAAAGAAAGATTAAACTTCACAATTACTTAAAAATAGATCGCAAACGCATTTTTTCGATTCACTTATTATACACACCACACACACGCTCAAATAAATACTAATAAATAGTTCACAAGTTCCAATGAAAAGATGGAAGTTCAGAGTCTAAGGACTTTGTGCGAAAGTCGGCCAAGGTGGCCTCATCTTTTCAAGAACGTACTTTAGCTGAAAGCTAGTTTCGAAATGCTACAGATATTCATCTATTTGGTCATAATCTTCATCTGGAGGCGACGGTCCAGATACTGAGAGTATTGGTAAGCCAAAATGTTTCACAGTTTCAACACTGCCACTGTCGTCTGACTTTGCTTCCTCGTTTATGGTATCCTCTCGTGGAGCCTTGGCCTTGCAGAGCCGCTCTGATGAGTCACTCATTGCTGTTAATGGTATGTTGTCTGCTGATCTGTGAAATAAAAGATATTGTTAACATCATTTATTTTGCAAGACATTAGAAAACCTAGTGAGAAATATTTTGTTTCCTATTCAGACTTAACTAGTGATTTTTGATGAAAACTCACGCTAGCTTTTATCTGTCCAGACGAGCTAAATGTAATGCCGTATATTATAAAAAAATATAAAATCAATATATATTTCGCGATGAGTTTTATTACGACTAGTGTCAATTTCAGAATTTTTTCAGAATCTAAAATAAACACAAGGACGAAATGTGTCAGTATAAAATAGGTATCACTCATCTGCTGTCATGTAAGCCTCAAAGTAATCTTAGAATCTCTGAAGTCATAAAAGAAGAAACCACTGAGATAAAAACGAACACACATTTGTTTATACTAATCACAATTTTGGACTATAAATCACTTGTTCTTAAGACCTATTTTTGATTGAACGCATGAACATGAAGAATTCTCGTAGATCCTACAATTTTTACTCAAGGCTTTACTTTGAAGCGTCCATACGTAAGAAGTAAGTTGCCTTATGTTTATTTATTTGCTAAATTCTGCATCATTATCATAAATTTCATGTGAATATTCTACACGATAATCCTTTCCATGATGTTTTTATTATACACATAAATTTTTGCACAGTTTCTACCGGATAGTAAAATTTTCTTTTTGTAACGAAATAATATTTTCTTTTCTGTAAATATTCATGTGCATATTTAAACATTTTCTTTACATAATTCTTTAATGTAAGATATATATTCTTTGTTATTTATCTATTCGTTAAAACATTCTGACGGCCTGTTACTAAGGGTTGTGAGTTCGATTTTTTTTATTTAGTGGAAAGAAATAAATTTTGTACATATGTTCAGAATATTACCTTTAAAAAAGGTCATCGAAGGTCGGCCTTATCGAGCTCACCAGGGCAAGAAATGTAATACATATGCTTTTTATATTTTATTTTAATCTTATATTATTATTAAACTCAACACGCAATGCCTCCAAAATTCGGCAGAAAGTGGGGAACGGTGTGTCTTAACACTAGGTTACCTCTGCCTAACCTGCTGTGTGCGAGATACAGCGTGAAACTAATTTAGTTTAATTTTAATTTAATATTATTATTTTTATTTAATAATTTAATATTACCTTGCTTTCCTACACAATTTAGACTGGGATCCGTGTCGCCTAAGAAATTCACTAGGGTCAAAACCGGCGAAACTAGTAGGCTCGGCCGAAACGAATATCGCCGAGTTGACGCGCGGTCGACTACACCGCGCCAGCAAACGCTCCTCACATTCCAGACTCTGAGTGTGCGTGTGTGACCAACGCATATGCTGAAAAATTGGTAAATGTGAGTAAACAAGTAAATTTATAAAAAACAAATTTTTTAAGCCGCCTTGAAATTGGTGTAGGTCACAAGTGCTTTCGATGATTTTGATTTCAATATATAGTCACAGAAATATTATATTTATTATTGTTATTTCAACACATATTATACAAGCTGAAAAAGAAATACAATTTTGTTATATTATATTTTTACAGAGCTACACTGGTGCTGACAATGGCGATCGATAAAAGTGCTCAATTCAAACATATATATATTTTTAGAGTTACCTTGCAAATTCAGTCCATTTTTAGTTTAAACATTATCATTCTTACAATAAAAATAAATAAATGGTCTTAGCTGCGAGGCGTAGGTAGTTTATTAAGCAAATAATGTGGATCGATTAAGGCTGACTCTACCTCTACGTTATTTTCATTACCACCATTCCAAACTATAGACTATTATACTTATTTAGAAAACGTATAAAAAATTGAACGTAGCGGCACTCGAAACCCGCGCTTCCTGGTCCCGAGTCCCCTCCTCGAGTCCCGCTACGTTAAAATTTTTATACGTTTTCTAAATAAGTATTTTTCTTTCCTAATACACTTAAAAAAATGTTAAAAATATAGACAATTAATTGATGTCGCTTAAAACTTGTGTAAGATTTTTTATATATAACATCATGTTGAAAGATGAATTCTATTACTCCTAATAGGTAATGACAATTTGATACTTATTCCTTACTAAAGACTCAAACTCGGCTTTATTCGCTTAAACTTACTTTTATATTATAGCCAAAAGATATATTTGTACCTTTATACAAAGTTGAACGTGAAAGCGTAAAAAAAAACTTTATAGTATGATATAGTATGAAAAATCAAAGGAAAAATAATGATATAATTCAAATCGGGCAAGAAGATTTTAGTTAATTTTTTATACTGATAAAGTCTTAGATAAACTTTACCTATATAAAGTATAAGTTCGATTGTGTTATAAGTTACCGTCAAGTTTCATATACGTTATTCCAAGTCTGCGGTTCTTGTTATTTGTTTTATGAACTGGTTAAAGTAAATTTTCCATAATGAACATGACCATAAACTTAAAGAATGAGAAAATGAGCTCTTCACTTGTAATGTAAGCATTTTAAAGTTAAATTATTATTATATTCAATGTAAATAAATATAATATGTGTAGAGCAAGCAAAAAGATTAGAGTCAAAATGTAAACAAAACCGGTCAAATGCGAATCAGACTCTCACACCGAGGGTTCCGTACCAATTTCAGAAATGTGTGTCAACGGAAAATATAGTTAAGTTAAAAAATTGACAGACTTAAGTTTGCATACACTCATTTTGTTGGAAAGAAACTACAATTATAAGTTTGTTTTGTTGTTTTTCTATGAAATATGTGTAAATTTAGAGTTTTCGGATTTTTTTCTTTACTGGAATTTCTCAATTCTTGCAAATTTTGATAAAGCGATAAATTTCATACAAAATGCAGCAACGATACATAAATGGTCATATCTTTTGATTGCGTTAACGAATCCATCTTTTAAAGTTGGATTTTTTTCTAGTCCTGTGCTCTTGACATACAAAAATACGGATAACGAGTGATCCTATAAGGCTTCAGTTTTTTCCCTTTTGGGCCGCGGAACCTTAAAAAATATAGTATTTATTTTAGCTTATTCTATAAAATTAAAATCTTAAAAAAAATCGAACCTGTGATCTTCGACTTAATAAAAATATTAACGGTAAGATTGCGGTTTAGCGATTACAATTCAAAATTATAAAATATCATGTTATAACGGCCATAAGCGTATAATAATAACAGTAACAAAATTCATGGCTTGTAAAACGCGGTACATTTGTTCCAAAGTGAACCCTTTACGGCAACTTCAAAATATTAATTCCAAACATTGTTGAATTGGTTAGATTGGACCAATGTTGGCAAATAACGAGAATGTGGTCATACAATTAAGTTATTAATATGTATATGTATGCCGAATTGTTGCGCTTACATAAATATCACCTACATAATTAGTGGCGTTAAAGGTTAATCCATTAACATAAGTAATATTTAAATAACTGATATGATGGGACCGCTCGAGGCCGGTCGTGGCGCAGGGGCACAAAGTGTGACTGTAAAAACGACTGGTAGTGGGTTCGATCCCCACTCGAGGATATGAAATATTTATTTAAATGTATATTTATTTATTATTTAAATGTTCCATTTCTTCGCTCTGGTGTTGAGGCAAAGCGCGGCGGTGAGTTCTACCGCTCAACACGCAATGCCTTGCGCAAAGAGGAGAACAGAGTGACTTAACTCTATATTCCCTCTGCCTACCCTACTGTGTGCGGGATACAGGGTGAAGCTGATTTTTATATGATGGGACATTCTTAGTTTGACAGTTGCCTTGAAAGACGGCTGGACAAAAGCTCTCTCGTATTCTAGTTGAATTTGATTCGATACATAGAGGGGTTGGGACGCACTTCAGTTGGAGGTTATAACATTTTTAGACATCGGATTTTTTTCTTGTAGACGGAGAATTTAATGCTTCGCTTAGTAAAATACTACGTAAGTACCTATATCATACATAAACATATCAATAATATACAAAAAGTGAATGAAAATTTAAGTCTTACTTACTTTCGTTGGTCGTATATCTATATATGTATATAATATATTTAATACAACAATATTCTATTGAACTGTTCTAAAATAATTATAAAGAAGTGTGTGTATTTGCCATAATATTGGCCCAATACTTCATATTGTGAACTTATACTCAAACTTTGACTTCCTGTTGTTGCAAAACACGCGATCTACGAGTTAGTATACAGAAACAAAAAGCTGAATCCTTTATTGCTGCGACGAAAAATGTTCGCGAAACCTAAAAGAAAATCATGTTCATTTGTTTAGTGAACTTTAGTTTTGAATGCATACTGTAACTATTAATTTCTATTGTATAGACGAATTGGATAGCTAAAAATTGGACTTAATCACGCTAGAATCTTCTATATAAAAAAAACTTTAAAGTTCTTTCGTTTACTTTTAAGTAGTTTTATTTTGCTAATTTTGCAGATTATAGTTTTGTGTTTTATTAAACATAAATGTATATAAAAATACATAATTTTATATATGCTATAATATATATATATATATATATATATATATATATATATATATATATATATATATATAATAAACAAACACTGTTGAATGATCTGCTATATGTATCTTTAGCTATTAAAAGTTTAAAGATTAAGAAATATTTTTCTCGTTATATAACACTTATAAACAATATGCTTAAAAAAATTAAATTAAACTAGCTTCACGCTGTATCCCGCACACAGCAGGGTAGGCAGAGGGAACCTAGTGTTAAGACACTGCGTTCTCCACTTTCTGCCGAATTTAGTAGGCATTGCGTGTTAAGTGGCACAACTCAACGCCGTGCTTTGCCTCGACGCCAGAGCGAAGAAATAGTAATATAAATTTGAGTAAATATTTCATCTCCTCGAGTGGGGATCGAACCCACAACCAGTCGGTTTCACAGTCACACTTTGTGCCACTGCGCCACGACTGGCATATAAATATGCATTTAAAGATACTCAATTCGCAATTCCTTTACAATTTTCATTTAAGTAACAAAAATAATTAAATAGTACATAAATTTACTATATATTATAACATATTATATAAAAAAATCTTACTTACAAAGTACTTACTATAAAAAGTTAAAATAAAACTTTTAACATGTTGACTAGCGAGTACAAAGTGTTTCATTGCTTCGTGTTGCCAGTGTAATAAATATGACAAAGCTATAAGAATAAAAACTCATAGCATGACTTCAATGTAAGGAAAAAAAAATTAAAATATATGTACCGCGCTTTAGTTTGTATTATGACTAATGCGATACGGTAAAAATGCATTTTCTATTAACCATTTATAATTTTATTGTGGAGTACAGTCACGATCGTGTTAACGTTTTTTTTCCTGCATATTTCTATATATTTGTATGTTTAAAAGCCTACATAGTTTTGTTAATTTTATAAACTATTTTAAGAATTTTATAACAATATTTTATTACTTATAGACTTGTATTATAATTAGACTTGTAATTTTAAAATTTCAAATGTTATTTCTTATTAAACTGTCAGTCAAGTGTGCATATTAAAAACAATTATTAAGTAAACCAAACTACGATAATAGAAGTTTCAGTACCATAAACTGGTAAACTATTCGTTTTCCTATTGGCTTGGCAAAGAAAATTCTGTGCGTTATATAACAATATATATTTTTGCCGTAAAACTGCATTTTACGGCAAAAATATATATTGTTTATATCAAAATACTGCAGAAAATGCTTGCAGAATTGTAGAAATATAATTGAAATATTTTTGTTGAGAACAAAACGAAGCTAGCTACATTTAATTTACATGTTATTCTTTTAGTTTTACTTTATTCCATTTCTTGAATAAAATTTATAATTATTTCACTTTACTGCTAGAATGTTTCAATTAAACATGAGAGATGCAAACACGAGAAGAAGATGTACATAAAACTGCCCCACTGGGAAAAACTTCCATTACACAGTTAAGGATAGCAATTGAAAAGTTCCTTTCACACCTAAGCAAAAACCGGTCAAAAAAGTGTCACGCGTGTATGAGTATATCCATGAAGTGAAAACCCAATCGTGATGCCTGTGCAAAACCATACAATTTGAGCGTGCGTGTTTGAATAGCAATACATGACGCGCCATACAATTCGTACCGTAAGAACAAAGTAGTTCGTGAATTTAGAAAACACAATTTAGCTTGCAATCATAGTTTGAAATTTAGAAAAATTACATTTAATTTTAATTATCACCAAATGGTGGTTTTTAAATCACCTTTATTCTATAGTAGGTACGAATTTAGAACACACTAGTAAGCGTGCGGCTTACTTGGTGGTCGCAACCAGCACAGCGGCATTGGCAGTGAGGGCACGCCCGCGGGTTAGCGCGGGCGGGGCTCCGCTAGCTGCTTTGGTTTAAGTCGTCCGGCGCAGCGTGCAGCAATGCAAATTGACAGCCGCAATCGCGCGCGCTCCGGCGAGGATATTGGAAGCAACGGTCCAGAAGACAGCACACGTCCTGCGCACCAGATTGTTTGAGCAACGACATCTTTGATTCCAATTATATTATTATAACTATCCAATTTCATTGATTCAACCTAAATTTGAATTTTGGTCCTTCGAGCCGGATGTATGAGTCTCTCTGCTTAAACTAAGGAGCATTAGCATATACTACGGATGATGAATACATGTTCATAGGTTAATTAATTTACGTATTATGAATTTGTCTAACTTAATTTGACATTTACAAACTTTGTGTAAAATATGATATTACTCTCTGTTTTAAAGTGCGCCATGACATTTCTATAAAACAAACAAAGAATTTTTGTAATATATTTCAACGGGTCGTTTAACATTAGTAAGTTTTCTAAATTATTGTCATCCAACACATAAATGATGATAAAAATTGTTAAAAAATTCATGATCCGAAACATAGTAAAGAACATTTAGAGCGGATATAAAGTTGAGATTGCTCTTTCTTTCACGACTCTGTTACAAGCTTTATGTGTCCGCTGCGATTTCGACGACAAGATGAATTCATTTCCTACCAAATTTTATAGGTGCGATCTAATTTTTATGTTTTACTAGCGTGATTTATCGCAAGCTAGGAATATATCCATAAGTGCATGGCGGTTGTAATAGCCAATTGTTTTATTATACCGATTAAAATGGAACACTTAATGGAATGGAAAAATGTGTTTTATGGATTGAAATTGCTCGCGTGGCATTTACATAGTGGTACGCTATCGGAAATGTAGGTAAGTAAATTATAGGCAATTAGTTTTTTTTTATAGAAAACAAAAAATATGTAAGCGAACGGTCGGAATAACGACGCAAACGGTCAATATGACCTCTGATAGATTGATTGATGTTTTATTGATTAAATGTTAGAGTAACTTTAACTTTTGACTTATGACAATAGAACTATTATTATATGACAGAAAAGACGAAGACAGAGGTTAGTTGAATAACTAGAATATTTTATAGCTTCAAATACTGAAGAATATTCCAAAATACATATAAAATTTCCATGGTATCAAGGTTGTCTATCAAGACAATGTCTTAATGTAGGATTTTATCTTCCATCTCATAATATCTAAATGAGCAGAAAGTGTAGAACAGAGTGAATTATTATTGGACTATTTTTATAATTGCATATTTAAAAAAGAATTGACGTATTCCGTCCATTTTTTCAGTTTCAACGTAGATAAAGGGTTACCCTATTGTAGAATACAGTGCTGCGCTTTTTTTTTGTAACTTGTTTCTGTAAGTCGTGAAAATAATTCATTCCCCAGAGTGGGAATCGAATTCAGTACCGCGCGTTTTTTTTATTCAGACGCAATGCCGCGGCGCTACTTCGGTAACAGTATATTTTTATAGTAAATTTCAAAAATGTACACAATAACTTACATACCGAGTGCACCCCATTAGCATAAGAGTTAGCGCCAACTTTAGCCTTCAGATATGTAAATGTGCTTGTCTTTGTCTTTGAAGTTATATGGTAATTTTTTTTAAAGTGACGTAGCTTTGTCAGCAACACCATAAAAGGGTATACGATAAGATAAAAGTTTTCTAAAAAAATGTATGAAAACACAGTCACTTTAATTTTAGATTGAATGGTTTGTTGATTCAAGTATTTCAAGGTCAATTTCTTTTTCTACTTGTAGTACACTTATTTAAACATCAATAAGTAAAACTTTACAAATTTTATTTAATTTATTCTTAATGCAAAGAAAAGTTTTGGACTTCTCGCTGTATCAAACGAATCGAACCTGAGAACCCAATGTTGAAATACTCAGTTCAAATTAAAGCAACTATATTCCTCATTTTCCGCCGAATTCTAGGGGCATTGCAGTTTGAGTGGCGTAACTTAACGCCGCACTTTGCTTCATTACCAGAGCGATGAAATTAAGATGTGAAATATTGTATTGAGTGGGAATCAACCCACAACCTATCGCGTTAACATCAATATATCCTACAGTACGGCTTGAACCCATAACTCTCATTCATCCATGCAATTCTCAAACGCGACATAGTAATGTATGGCACATACAAAAAATAATAACACTAATAATACTCAACAAAATATGTATGTATCTGTTTAAAAATTCCATTAAAGTAAAGGAAGTTCACGGGGTTCACTCGATTATCGTCTAAGTTTCCTTGAAGCTATAGTGTTGTATCAAGACGGGGGTAGTTTTTATTAATAAATTATTCAACCCCAAGTATCTACTAGAGTTATAAATACCACGACACAGTTACCTCTTTGCATTTTAATTGAATAAGTACTAACGGCGATTACATTAATTTCACAGAATGTGAGGGTATTACGTGTACGTGCATGTCGGTTCTATTTTAATATTGATATACTATAGTAGTTATCTAACTGATAGTTTGTAACAATTATTTTCTAGGAATTCCTTATTTCTTGTAGGAAAAAATATTACAAAAAAACATTATTAGTATTGCAATTTTTTTTGGAATATAAATTTATAATATTATACAATATTAATTTATAATATAATAGCCGTAGTGAACGAAATGTCTTAACACTAGGTTCGCACTGCATACACTGCTGTGTGCGGGATACATCGTGAAGCTGATTTACTTTTAATTTATAATATTTTAAAGTGTTATTCAATTAGGATTGCAGAATATAGAATACTTATAAAAAAATAAGCATAGCGGAATTCGTAAATGTGTAGTGACCGTAATGTCTTTAATTAAGCGTTTGATGAACAAAGTGACTCATTACCAAATTTACTCTTAATAATCAGCTTCACGCTGTGTCCCGTATGTCGATGGGTAGGTAGTAGGGTATGCAGAGGGAATCTAGACTTAAGACACTCCGTTCCCCAATTATCTTGTTTTTCGAGGCCTTTTTATTGAGTGGCGGAACTCAGCGCCGGGCTTTTGCCTTGGTGTCATAGCGAAGAATTATACATATTAATAAATAGTAATTCATTCCCCCGGGTGGGGATCAGCTGACAGTCAGACGCTGTCCTATTGCGTCATGACGAACTTAACTCGGCGTATATATTTTCAGCATCACGCTGCATCCCACATATAATAGGATGGGCAAAAGGAACCTGTTAAAACACCTATTAAGATACCTTTCGGCCGAATTTTGAGGCATTGCGTGTTGAGTGGTGGAGTGGTTGCCTTTTTTACCCAGAGCGAGGAAATAGAAATATTTAACAACTCATTCCAAAGCGTGGCGAGCGTTGAACCCGCATCCGTGGCGACTACGCACACTTGGGCCTGAAATTTCTATATTTATATAGATATAAATTTTCATGTATATAATAATAAATAAAAGTCTTTATTGCACACTTAAAAGTTACAATAGAGTAACTTCTTAAGACAAAATGCACAAAGGCGGCCTTATCTCTTCCAGTCAACCAGATTTCGAATGAAAATTATTAAAATCATGTTAATATTGTTATTTTATTCGACACGATCCCTCTAGCTCTATTAAACATAATACTTAGAACTAAACGCGGTCCAGCATTTGCATATGGGATTAATTGGGTGTATAGAACCAACATTGAAATGTTTGCTGAAACGAAACATACCATTAAATATTTATTTTGCACACAATATATTCGAAATATGTCAACAAGTACCTACATACGTTAATTCGAGCATATTGTTGTTGTGTTTATTTTTTCTTCTATTTTTATTTAAAAGGCCACTGTGGCTGAGTGGGATAGTATATGATAGTCAATGCGATGCTTGTGATTCAATTCCCACTCAGAATAATTAATTTTGATTTTTTTCCTGCTACATTAAAACATAGTGCGGCGGTAAGTAGAGAACGGAGTGTCTTCACAATAGATTTTTTCTGCTTGCCCTACTATAATTAAAAAGAAAAGCAACTCAAATAATATGTTTTGTATCGCTTAAAAAAAATCTCTTTCCTTTATATAACTCACAATTTCGTTCGTTTGGAGTAATTAATTCCTTTGTTTCTGTAGTTTAGAAATTTCTAGAAATGTTCTCGAAGTGCTCTCCTATTCCCTGTAAAGAACTTGTGTCTGCCCAACTTTCTACTCGCAATAGTTTTGCCCGTGCATTGTCAGTCACTTTATAAGTGGTGAATGTTTGGCTACAAACTCAGCTTCACGCTGTATCCCGCCGCGCTTATCCTCGACACCAGAGCGAAAAAATGAAAATATAAATTTAAGTAAATATTTCGTCTCCTCAAGTGGGGATCGAACCCACAACCAGTCGGTTTGCAGTCACACTTCGCGCAAACTCGTTCATCAAATATTAAAAAAAAATGTTGCACAATCACTTCCCAGTCTCGAGCCGTAGCTTCTCAAGGCATATGTATATTTTTCAAGCTTTTAAGAATTTTCCCTTTTTATAAAGAATTTTTCCCCTTATAAAAAAGAAAAAAATGCTTATTAGTATATATAAAAAGTGCTTATTAGTGGAACATTAATGTAATAAATTTTATATGCCTTTTATACATGTGTAATAGCCAAAAACTTAATATTTCATTTTCTATTACAAAAGTTAAGGGTCAGCAGAGGAGATATTGCCATAGAATTGAATAAGTAAAGTCAATCGTCGTTAGGTCGGACGTGTTTGTAAATGTAAATTGGTTATTTTAACAGTACTATCATCTTGAGGCCAGCCGTGGTGCAGGGGCACAAGCGTGTAACCAATCGTAAACGTGACAGGTTGTGGGCTTGACTGAATGAAATATTAAATATTTTCATGTTTTCGCGGCAAAGCTCGGTGTTGAGTTCCGCAACTCAACACGAAATGTCTCCAGAATTTCGCGGAAAGTGGGAAGCGGCTTAGTCTTTTAACACTAGGCTCTCTCTACGTACCTTATTAATTTAATACCGTTTGGTATGATATCGATAAACCGTTACGTTGAATATTAGTCAATACATTGGGTCAATAAAAAGGATGCAAATCGAAGAAAAAGCAAATCATCATTAACTTGCTAGGCCTAATTATCTAATTAACAAAAAAAATTAAATATATTAAATATTTATTTTTTACGTAACAAATTAACTATACCTGTACTATACCGATGATATCGCTATGACATTACATAGTAAGTTTATGCAATGCGTGTATATGCTGTGAACTATTCAAACATGATGTATCGGCTTCGAGGTATTTACTCGAGTATCGGGAAATTCAATTTCTAGAACACTTTGGAGGTAACCTAGATAGACGTACCTGTATCCCCATATAACTATTTATATACATAAATCCATACACAGGTATATGAGGATAATATCATTATAGAATTCAGACAGTTTTCTCTGTTCTTCACCTTTTCTTAAAATCTGTATATACCACGTTTTTGATAAATTATTTTTATTTTTATACATATCAATATGTTTTTTTGAGGCCGGTCGTGGCGCAGCGGCACAGAGTGTGACTGTAAACCGACTGGTTGTGGGTTCGATCCACACTCGAGGAGATGAAATGTTTACTTAAATTTATATTTCCATTTTCTTCGCTCTGGTGTTGAGGCAAAGCGCGGCGTTGAGTTCTGCCACTTAACACGCAATGTCTCCGGAATTCGGCAGAAAGTGGGGAACGGAGTGTCTCTCACTACGTTCCCTCTGCCTACCCTGCAGTGTGCGGGATACAGCGTGAAGCTGATTTGATTTTATTTTAATATTTTTCTAATCTGGTACTCTTAAAGAGATAAATAAAAAGATTTGATAATAAATGTCAGAATTTAGTAAAGACGACTAGAAGATTGAAAGTTAAAACTATTAAATTTAGATTTGACAGATCGGTACAGGTTAACTTATATAAAAATATTATCTTATTATTCTTTCACTTAAACGCAATGAATACATTTTAATATATTTGGGGCTATAGATGTGTAGCATGAACCTTAGATATAAAAAAAATCGGTCAAGTACGAGTCAAGCTCGTCCCCACTGAGGTTTTCGTAGGTACTAATTTTATGTCTGTAGGTCAACGAGCAGTTCTTATAAAAATTCATGAAAGTTAACAATATTATATTTGCCCGCATGCACTCTTTTGTAATACTGTAATATTTTTTTACTATGAAACACATACAAATCTTCACGTTTCTATTATGTTTTTTTTTTTCATTGCTTTGACATAGATGCTTGATTTTTTATGTTTTCCAATAGACCTAAATATTTGATATTATTGTTTCAACCTGTTAGAACCACGTGACGGAGACGAATGGAGAATTACAGACGAACGTTTTTTTCCTTTTGAGCTACGGAATCTTAATAATAATAAAAAAATATACCATCTTTCTTTCCTAAGCGACTAGTTCTGGGTTCGACTCCTATTTGAAGAAATTAAGTATGTAATATTTTCATTAAAAGTATGTTCCCTCTGCCTACCATGCTGTGTGAGGTAGAGCGTTTTTATTTTCAGATTTACTAAAAAAATAATTAAAAAAATGTCAAAACATGTTACTTTAATATGCTGCAAATTCTGAAAATATATTAAAGGGCTTATTAAGGGTGACACGAGTCGTCTAAAATTCAGCTTTGGGGTAAAGTATACCTTACGGACTGGGTGACCGTTATTTTTTATTGTAATGGACTGGGCAATTTTTATACAACAATATTTGCACTTTGTTTAAATTGTCAACAGCTATTGAGGGATAAATGTTTATTACGTGCTTACACGTTTTCTTCGTTGTTTAGTAAATTAAAGAGTGTGATTTATAATTATACATACTATAAGTATATAGACTAATTGAGGTCGTCGTGGTGCAGTGGTAACAAATCCTGATTGTAAACACTATGTTACTAATGAGAACGGGGAGGACCCCGTCTATTTCGCCTGTAGGAGAGTAGGCAGTACTTAGTGCTAGGAAGCACTAAGTACTGCCTACTCTCCTATAGGCGAAATACATCGTAAAGCTAAAAAAAACAATATTTTGACCTTCCCTCTCTGGTAAGTTAAAGCCAGCTGAGTATTATTTTAGACTCACACTGTATCTCACTTGCCTCCAACTTCGCCGCCAATACCTACGACTCGATTTCGGAATGAGGCGGATGCGGCGGTTTCCCTTTGATAGGTTTATGTGTGCATGCATCGTTCTTGAAAAATGGCGTTTTCTTTTACAACGATAATTTTATCATTGTTTGAAAAATTTCGTACCACATTGTAATTAGTGGCCACTCGTGGTTGAGGCCACTCGTGGTGCAGAGCGATCGCCACTCGAGGAGATGAAATATTTACTTAAATTTATATTTCTATTTCTTCGCTCTGGTGACGAGGCAAAGCACGGCGTTGAGTTGTGCCACTTAACACGCAATGCCTACAAAATGGCAAATGGCAGAAAGTGGGGAACGGAGTATTAGGCTTAACGCTAGGTTCCCTCTGCCTACCCTGCTGTATGCGGGATACAGCGTGAAGCTGAAGCTTTTATAGAGTAGTTAAAACTCGGTTCATTTAAAGTGGTGCAGACAAAAATACTCTGTATAGAAATGTATTTCATTTCTATTTTCAAGCAAATAAAATATAAGTCAACCTTACACTAAGATAATGGCATGTAATAAGTTTTTGTCGTCATTAAAAATCACTTTACTGTTTTCAAGTTGTATATACTTATTGATTTTTCATTTAGATTTCAATTTGCTGTCGAACAGATTTTTGTAATAAAATATTATACTTTTGAACTAATGTATTAAAACATGTATAAAAATATCTGTGGTTTTTTTTTTCAACTTCACGCTGTTTTGTGTGTTGTGTGTCATGATCTCTTGTGAGTCTTGTGTGAAACGTGTCAGAATCCAAGGTAGTTATTATAACGTTTTGTGACGAATTTTAACGGCCAAATTTACCTACATTCAGACAATATTCTTAGTCACGAACGGTTTTTTTAATATAACATTTCTAATTATGAATTGAAATTGGTTATTATTATTATTATTGCAATATCATTAACATGGATATATCAAAGGCCACTTTAAGCATATCAAGTAACAAACAAAAAATATATAATACAAATACACATTCTTTTTAAGCAATTTAAAATTTACTGAATAAATCCCATGTTAATTCATACTATCATCCTAACTCACTTTTATGGACAAACTCGGAGTTAAAATATTCTTCATATTCCCTTAGGTTTTACCGTTTCCAAATCGACCGCTTTCTACGAACTTGCTTAAAAGATTCCGAAATACTAGATTTGCATAAAATATACAAACAATTTTCCGAGCGGGTTTCCTTTTATTATATTTTCTATCTATGTAGTTTTCGTTGAGCTTCACCTTTACAGGCTTTTTAAAATGGCATACATTATTAAGTCAAGGTGGATTCGAGGCTGGGAAAGCTCTTGAAAGAAACGTCGTTTGAGGTTTTACCACTATATTTGCATTTTTTTTTTTGAGGCAATAGTAACGTGTATCCGTATTTTGTTTCAGCTTGTTACAAAAGCGACGGTTGTGGGTTTGACTCCTACTCGAGAGAATTTGTTAATTAAATTTCGCTTTGGTAATAAGCGAAAGCGCGGCTTATTGGAAGGGAACTTGGGAGAGAAAAATAAATGAAACTAAAAACAACAAATCAAAAATTAGCACACCTACAACATCAAATACAAAAATATATACATATAATACATGAAGAGGTGTCGTGTCGGTCGCAACATTAACATCAAAAAGTAATTGACCCAAAACAGAAAAGATTATCGACAGATTGCATGTTCGGATACATTCAGAAACTACACATACCCTCTAATATGATATATGAATTACATTTGTGAGTCCTCCATCTAGATATTGGAAACACAATACATGGATGGACGTTCCTTCAATCTCAGAGGCGATCAGAGCAATGCAATTTCGAGCTGTGATTGCTTCGTCACTTTCCGTGTTTATATAATAAAATGGATTATATACATATTCGGCCATAGTGGCGCAGGGTGCAACTGTGACTGTAAAATCACAGTTTGATTGGTTGTGGGTTCGATCCCTATTCAGAGAAATGAAATAGAACTGCGGAACGGCGGAAAGTGGGAAAGGAGTGTCTTTACTCTGGGTTTCCTCTGCCCTGCCCTGCTGTGACATTATATGTTGAGTGGTGATACTTAACGCCGCGCTTTGTCTTGTTACTAGGGCGAGAAGAGAGAAGAAAATAACACATTCCCTGAATGAGAATGGTATCTGAAACTGTCGCAATTACAGTCAAACGGTATACTGCTACGATGACCTTAACTAATCGATTATTATATTTATTTACAGTAATAAAAAAATATGGAATAAAGTAATATTTAAGCAAACGTGTAGGTCGTAGAAGAAAAATATTTTCATTTCCCGTAATATAACGTTTTGGCATAACATGACGTAGTTGGAATATCTATAATTTTACATAATATTTAGAAGTTAAAATTATGCTTTTATCATTTATTGTTCAGCTTTGTGACAGAATCTAGTGTTGAGATACTCTAGTCTGGGATTTAACTGGGTGACAAAAACGGTTCAAATCCGCGCTTTGTCTTGTTATGAGAGCGAGCAAATGAAAATAGCCTATCATCAAATGAGAACGCGAACCCTGATAGAAAACTTGTTTTATTTATTTTAAAATTATAACATATGTAAAGCCGTCATAGCGTAGTGGCAAGGACAGCTTCTGACTGTAAAAATTGTAGACTTTGGTTCAGTTCCTATTCGAGAGAGTTAATTATTTTAATTAGCCACGAAGTGTGACTGTAAAACCGACTGGTTGTGGGTTCCCCACTTGATGAGATGAAATATTTACTTAAATTTATATTTCCATTTCTTCGCTCTGGTGTCGCAGCAAAGCGCGGCGTTGAGTTCTGCCACTCAGCACGCAATGCCTCCAGAATTTGGCAGAAAGTGGGGAACGGAGTGTCTTAACACTAGGTTCCCTCTGCCTACCCTGCTGTGTGTGGGATACAGCGTGAAGCTGATTTATTTTATTTTATTTATCTACGCGCAACGTCCGAATTCAGGTGTAAAATACCGTCAAAAATGTCTTGGAATAATATAATGATCAAATGTGGAAAATATTTCAGTTCTTACATATTTGTTTTAGGATTGAAAGTATGAATTCGTAATGTCGGAGACAGTAATAAGAAACGTTATGGAGGAAAGCAATATTGCGTCTCTATTGTAAGCACACGTGTGGGTCGTGTAGAGAAGGTGGTTTTAATTTGGTATTATATAACTGACAGAGCGCCGTTATGGTACAGTTGTTACATATGTGATGGTAAATAATATTTATGAGTTCAAATTCTGTGTTTATATTTTTTTTTGCTTCACGCCTTATCCTGCATTGCGAGGTAGGCACGATGAATTCAGTTTTAGAATACACTGTTCTTGGCTTACTGTCTGGATTATAGAGATTGATCCCAAAAGCATCGCAGCTGAGTCGGACTTTGTTTCACTGCGCCACCATAGCTTTACCGTTTGTAATTCACTAATTTTATATTTTATTCGATATTGAAGTATACGATACATTTGTTATGTTTACTCCTTTGGATTAAATCCAAGCTACGTCAAACATGGAGTGATTTGTTGAGTATTTAGCTAAAATAGAATTGTATCAATGCGTCACTATAACAGAGTTTAATTCCGTAACAATACTTTCATTTAGTTAGCCACTCAACACGCTGTAACTAGAAAAGGGCGGTGCGTGGGCAACGGAGTGGAGTGAGTGTAGGATAAATAACAGCCTGTTGTGGCGCAGGGGCTCAAACATGCTACTGTAAACGCAACAGATTGTGGGTTCAATTCCTACTCGAGCAAATGAAATATTTTCAATTCCTCGATCGTGACCTCCAGAATTCGGCGTAAAGTGGAAATAAAAATATCTTAAGAGGAAATGAGTGTCTTAACTCTAGGTTCTGAGGTTCCTTCTGCCTATCCTGCTATATACGTGGCGGCATCTGAAAATTGTAAGTTAACACTAGTTTCTTTAGACCTACACCCCCGAAAAAGAAGATACAGTGAAGTCAAAAGAAAAAATATAAAAATCAGACATTCACATATGCATCCAACTCAAAAATTCGAACAATAACTAGAAAACTACTGACATAATAGATATTGCGGGAATAAATTGGACGACTGCAGCAAAAAATAGAGAAGAATGGAAGAGGATGGAGGAGGCCTTCACCCAAACCGGGGTTCACATCCACAAAGTAGATAACTAACAGTACTAACACTAGCTTTATATCAAATATTTCATACTAACATTAATATAAGACTAACGTCAATTGAAATGTAAATATGTGGTTGTGAAATAAAGGGCTTAATTATTATTATGATTATTAACTAGAAAACTATTACTGAAACCAGCTTAATAAATCAAAATAAGCGTCAACGCTACCGCTCTAAGGTTTTTTATAGCGAGCGATGAGAAAAAAGTGTCCTTAATATCCCTTTATTGGACGTAGCTTTATTTTAATTTTTAGGTCAACTGACTCTTACAGTTGATTAATTAACCACACAAAGGTCGGCGCGGAAACTCAGATTTCTTTTTTCTTATTTTAGCTCAAAAATAAATTTACATAACGTTTTACCATCGTGACACAATTAAGAAAAATCTATTTTAAAAATTGTAATATTATTGCTGTCACTAAGCAATGTGCAGGGTTAAGTTCCGACACTCTATATATACTCTGTTTAAAATGTTAAAAAGATGGTAATAGAAGTATCTTAACATTAAGTTCTAGCCGAATATAAATGAAAAATGCATGTATATAAAATGTTTATGAAACATAAATTTTATTTTATTTTAATGAGCTTACTATTGGTACTGAAGCTTAGCGTCTCATCCTTATCACCTAAGAGTCGATGGTAGCCAAGTTGACAAGAAAATATACAAAAATAGACTTTTATAATTTAACAAAAGTTAAGTACATTTTTTGCATTTTAGTTACCTAATAACTGCCAAAGTAACCACCACCTAAACTCCATATCCCCTGATAGTACCTACCAGTGTTGGATGTATAAATACAGAAACTTTCAAGCTATATAAAATAACGAAAGCTCTACTGTTCGACTGTTGGCTCTCTCTCTAATAAATTTAGAGCATATAATGAATTTAAACTAATCTAATCTTGGCCCCATACATAAAAATAATAAACACGTTCTGTTATTTTTACATTCTGTAACTAGATTTTTATCTTTTTAAGTGAAAAAAGTGACACGGAATTTTTATAATTAAATATTTTTAATATTAACATACCGCTTACAGAAAAAAATCAGTTAAATCGCAGAAAGAAATCAGTTAAATTATTTAAGAAAAAGTAGTTCTATGAGAGTTTCGACACAGCGTCTGGTTGTAGACGCGTTTAGAGTTCGATTCCCGGAGAAATTAGTTATTTACATTTCCTAGCCTCTGGTAATAAGACAAAACGCGGTGTAGGACTTCGCCACTCAACACACCAGTCTCGAAAATTGAACCGAATGTTCAAAACAATATATTTTACAAATAATTATTCATGTGAGATGCGGCGTGAAATAGGAAAAAAAAAGAATTTCTAAAGACTCAAACTCAATAGAAAGTACTACTAGTTCGGCCACAATCTTAATACGTGGTGTAAACAACCATTAATATTTGATAGAGACTGCTTAAAGCCGGTTACAAAAGCCTTTAATTTAACCTTTGACCCGCGTTCCACAAACAATACTGAGTGACTTAAGTCGGGGAACAAAAACCGTTTTAGCATACAAACCTTTCAGAACAAGCTTGGGGTGAATAATGTTTTAGTTTACAGTTACAGTTTCTTTATTTCATTTCAAACGACCGGAAACATAAAATTAGGGATTATTTGTATTAAAATTTTTATGTATATTTGCTGAAGTCGTTTCGGCACAGTCGGTTTTTTGTTAAAATTATGCTTGCTAGTTGTATTATTTTTTATCTAACAACGAAGTAGAAAAACCTAGCGCGGCATTGAATTGAATATCAAATACATCGGTTTCTTCAGAATTCAGATGAAACTGGGGAACCATAGTGCCTTAATGAGAACACATTAGGTTCTCAGATCCCCACTCTGCTATGTGCGGAATACAACGTGAAACTAAAAAAAATCTAATTTCAATTCCTTTGCCCTAGTAAGTTGAAGATTGAAATAGCTGCTATCCATAATAATGCATGATCCAATCCAATTCAGAAATAACTGTATCTCTATCGCTATGAAAAAGCAAAAAACAAACTAACAAAAAAGAGTATGAGAAAAATTTCGCAGAATTGATATTTCAACTTACACAGTGGAATTTTTGTGTTTTTATTTTATTCTCTTAATTGCAGCCGCCCCAACTCTGTTAATTTGGGGAGCAAGCGAGAACATCTATAGACATTAAAATATAAAATGTAGCCCACAATTTTTGTTCAATTTTTTTTCTAGCTCTTATACTTTCTTAATTATACTAGAAACGTTCTGTTTTTTTCAGACCAGCCAATTAACTTTTATAAAAAGTTTTGTTACACGTAAAAATACGTAGAAGCTAAATTTTTATCATCGTTTTAGTCATAATGCAACGAGAGTCTCTAGCCAACTAAACCTCTTCTTCAAATTATGTACTAAAAATAAAATCAGCTTCACGCTGTATCCCGCACACTGCAGGGTAGGCAGAGGGAACGTAGTGAAAGACACTCCGTTCCCCACTTTCTGCCGAATTACGGAGGCATTGCGTGTTAAGTGGCAGAACTCAACGCCGCGCTTCACCTCGACACCAGAGCGAAGAAATGGAAATATAAATTTAAGTAAATATTTCATATCCTCGAGTGGGGATCGAACCCACAACCAGTCGGTTTACAGTCACTCTTTGTGCCACTGCGCCACGACCGGCCTCATTATGTACTATTACTATATTATTTACTGTATTAAAATATTAAATATATAAAAATACTTAGTTTTCTAAAATACTAATAAAAACTATATTTAAAAATATGTAAAAATTACCAAAACTATCCCATCCCTTGAACCGTTGTATTATTCTTTTAAATTTACTATTCTAGGATTTAGGAGACTGGTGTGGAGTAGTGGCACTGACCAAAACCTCGACCTCGATTTGCACTCGGACAATGAATTATTACTTTTCCTCGCTCTGGTACGAAGACAAAGTGCGGCGTTAAGTCCCGCCACTTAACACGCAATGAATGGAAAATTTGCTAGAATTTACAAGCTGAGTGTCTTAAAGCTAGGTTTTCTTTGTATATCTGGTATATGCGGGATATAGCGTGAAGCTTAATAAATATGTAACATTTTGAATATTATTCAGATAAAACAAAGTAATGAGAGTCAGGTGAAGCTATAAGAAACTTTACCATTACCAATTATCATATTCATTATTTTTTTATGAATTGTTTTATATTCTCTGTAATATTATACTGTAAATTTTGTATATTTTGTGTTTTGTTATGGAATATGTAGAAATTTTGAGACACTTTTTTATCTTATGACCGAGAAAACAATAACAAATGTTCAAATTTTGAGATATTTTATTGCATTTTTTTTTAAATTTGTAATGAAAATATCAAAATTTAATTTTTCCAAATACTATATACTATAAATGATACTATTTGAGACCAGTGACTGCAAAATCGACTGATTGTGGGTTCGATCCCCACTCTAGGAAATGAAATATTTATTTAAGTTTTTATTTTCATTTCTTGGCTCTGGTGTCGTTGAGTTCCGCCACCCAACACGCTATGCTTACAGTTTTGGACGGAAAGTGTGGAATGGAGTGTCTTAACACTAGGTTCCCTCTGCCTACCCTGCTGTCAAAGCTGATTTAATTTTTTGATTTAATTTAATTAATAAATAAAAAAAAAATTAGCTTCACGTTGAATCCCGTACACTTATAAGTGATACTATACAAAATACAAGTAATTAAAAACCAACATATTCTGTCCCCATTGGAAATTGTACAATAGTAGCAGCAACCGAAAACAGCAGTGGATTAATTCAGTACCTTAATATTATTATTGAAATTTAAATGAGCTTCCGGAATTGCTACGCTAAAATGATTTATGATATTTTGATGATGCACGTCCAAATAGAGTAATGTTAAATTATAAAATTATTATTATCGTTTATCTTTATTGTAATTGGATACAAAATAATATATTATATGATTTATTTCTTCGAGGCCAGTCGTGGTGCTGATGCGTCATTGTAAACGCGACTGGTTGTGGTTTCGATTTCAACTCGGAGAAATGAAATATAGTGGTATTCTGGTGGTGGAGAACAGCTCTTTCTTAATACTAGGTTTGCCCATTGCGTACCCTGCATGAACGCTGTTGTACACAGCAGGGTACGCAAAGGGTACGCAAAGCTGATATTATGTAATATAACGGTATATTGATTTTTGGTTAAGTCGTCGTTAACCTACACGGGCTCAAACTTAATACCACACTGTAAAATACATCCCTTTAAAGAAAATTGTAATAAATTACATGATTTTTTTTTCAACTAATTGACAGAGTTCATAATTTTTTAGCTTAAGATATTAAGATATTTGTAAAAAAAGACTTACAAATATATATTTTTTATTCCTACATAATCACTTTTACTGCCTATCAAGGCAAGGAAATCAACGGATTTTTTTTTTTTTTTGGAAGAAATTATGAATGTACTTCGTAACATAAAAAAGACTTGGAAGAGCAAAAAATAACGATCCGGCAAAGTGGAGATAGTATAACAGAGCAAGTAACGCAGAATATAAATAGAACTTTGGAAGATAAATTTAGTATATGGGAAGAAAAACAAAATATTCTTAGAGAAAAGGTGGAAAATCAACAAAAACGAATTTACTTCTTAGAAAAACAGGCAAGAAAAAGAAATATCGTATTTTTTGGGATCGAAGAAAACGAGACATCGTATGAAAACTTAGAAAAGAGTATCCTTCAATGGATCGATACGTACTTGTCTATCAAACTTGAACAGAGAGATGTCCAAGAAGTAAAAAGAGTTGGTAAGAAAGGTGGATCACCTCGGCCTATTATAGCAACATTCTCAACCCTTGGTTTAAAAATCAATATTTTTAAACAAAAGAAAAGGTTGAAAGATACCCCGTTCTACATGAAAGAAGATTGCCCACACTACGTTTTAGAAAAAAGAAAAGAGCTCCAAGAACAAGTAAAACTCGAGGCGCAGAAAGGTAATAAAGCCATAATAAAGTATGATAAACTGATTATATTAAAAAAAAATAACTATAAGAGAACACTCTCCAACTCACCTGAAAATTGCAGTCAAGTCGAAAGCCACAAAAATATACAAAGTGTCAAAAAAAATAAAACACTTAAACAACATCCTTTGGACCGCAGATCGAATAGTGTGTCAGATAATACTAAAAAACCAAACATGCAAAACTTTTTCCTAAACAAAAATGTTAGCAATCAGTATAATATAGATACAAGCACATAGCAATTAGCACGCCCTCCTCAAAAGAATGTCATTGAACAAAATATGCAATCAAACAAAAATTTACATCTTCCAACCCGGCTGGTCACCGTGGAAGATATCGACCACTACCCTCCAAAAGGAAAAACAAACACAAACACTACAAGCACAAACACTGAAAACATGCAAACTAAGACTGTGCTTGAAACAAACAAAATTTATGTCATGTGCTATAATGTAAGGTCCCTATCATCTTACGAACGATTAATTGAGTTAAGCGAAGCTTTGAAAAATGTCAAATTTGATATAATCGGTCTATCTGAAACAAGAAGACTAGGGACAAAGATAGAGGAATATGACAATTACATATTGTGCCATACAGGCCTTCATCCCGGAAAATATGGAGTTGGTTTTTTATTAAGGAAAAATCAAAAAGAAAATATAGAAAGTTACACGGGTATTACAGACAGAGTAGCTATTTTAAATTTAAATATTCATGGTAATAAAATATCATTCATTCAAGTATATGCCCCCACCGAAGCAGCAACGGATGAAGAAATGGACACTTTTTATACCAATGTAAATAAGGCCATTGACTTAGCACACAAGGTATACATAATAATGGGCGACTTCAACGCAAAAATCGAACAACCGAAACAAAACGAATATTTAGTAATGAAATTAAACGGATATGGAAATAGAAATTTAAGAGGACAGAGACTAATCGATTTCGCTTTAGAAAACCAAACTCCAATTTTAAACACCTTCTTTAAGAAAAAACCAAATAAAAAATGGACCTGGCGATCGCCAAATGGGGAACATAAAAACGAGTTAGATTTCGTTCTATCAAATCACCCTTCCATGGTTCAAAATATCGAAGTACTAAATGTAAATTTTTCTTCTGACCACAGACCAGTAAGAGCAACTCTATGTCTTGATAAATTAAAAAAAAGTAGAGCAAACTTCAAAAGTTTCCAAAACTTAACATTAAAAAACGAAGATGAAATAACAACCTTCCGAACCCACATTATGTGTAATCTACAATGCCTCCTAGACTGCCAAAACTCTACAGTACAAATTTATTATGATAAAATTATAAACACTATCACACATGGTCTACAATTTGATCGATCAAAGTCAAAAAACAAAAGTAAATCACACAAAGTATTATCAGAACATACTTTAAAATTAATGTCAAATAGATGGGAGCTTCAGAAAGTTAAAAATAAAAGTAGACCTATGAAGAACAAACTGTCAGCGCTATTTAAACTTGTAAGTAAGTGCATAAAGAATGACTACACACAATATAGATGCAGGACAGTTGAACAACATCTATTACAAGCCGGCAGTTCCAAAAAAGCTTTAAAGCAGTTACGAACAAACAAAATATGGATCGAAGGACTAAAAAAAGCAGAATTATTAGTAAACAATAGAAATGATATTATAAATGTAGCAACTGAATTTTACAAAAATCTGTATAGTGCCAAAGAGAACGACATCTGTTGTAATAAAATTATGGTATCTGAAAAAGGAATAGAAAACACTATTAAAACTTTCGATGTAAAAGAAATAGTCAATGCAATAAAGATACTGAAAACGGATAAGAGTCCAGGCTCGGACAATATAACCAACGAAGTTATAAAGATGGCTCAGGAGCAACTAGCACTGCCCCTGACCCATCTGTTTAACCTCATATTGGAAACCACCGAAACACCGATACAATGGTCGAATTCAAACATAATACTTATATATAAAAAAGGTGATCCACACGATATAACTAATTATAGGCCAATTAGCCTGCTACCTAGTATATACAAAATATTTTCTTCCTTGATTAACATCAGACTAAGCCACACCTTAAACGCACAACAACCTATAGAACAAGCAGGATTTAGAAAAGGTTTCTCGACCATAGACCACATTCATACATTAGAAATACTGATAGAAAAATATTACGAACGACAGAGGGCTCTCTACATTGCTTACATAGATTATAAGAAAGCATTCGACACCGTCTCACATTCAAGCATATGGAAAACACTAGAAGAACAAGGAGTAGATAATCAATATATTCAAATAATCAAAAATATATATAATATTAATACAGGTAGAGTCAAACTAGAAAAAATTGGTCCATCTTTCCCTATAAAAAGAAGTGTCAGGCAGGGAGACCCTCTGTCGCCGACATTATTTATCGCTGTTTTGGAGTCAACAATGAGAAAATTAAATTGGGAAACAAAAGGACTAAATATCAACGGTAATTATCTGAGCCATCTTCGTTTCGCAGATGATTTGGTACTCCTGTCGGAATCGGGCACGCAATTACGCCAAATGATACTATCATTAAACACAGTAAGTAAAGAAGTCGGACTGGAAATGAACTTATCCAAAACAATGCTCATGACCAATAGTACAGAGGTAAACATCTATGTGGACAATGAATTACTTCAATACACAGATAAGTATGTTTATCTAGGGAAACAAATTGGCTTCGACAGAAGGAACAAGGAGTGGGAAATAGAAAGACGCACACAAACCACCTGGAACAAATACTGGAGTATGAAAGACATTTTTAAAAGCAATCTACCAGTTAAGACAAAAACGAAAGTTATGTCTTCTAGTCTTCTACCGTGCCTCACATATGCATGTCAGACTTGGAAGTACACCAACAAAATCAAAAACAAAATCATTACATGCCAGCGCGGTCTTGAGCGCAGTATGTTAAATATCCGCAGACGTCATAAAGTTAGGCACACAAAAATAAAGAACATCCTAAAGTCCACAGATGCATTAATCCACGCACGAACACTAAAGTGGAGGTGGGCTGGCCATATATCACGCGTACAAGACGATAGATGGACTAAAAGAATAACCACGTGGAGAGGTCCAAGAGGTAAGAGACGTATAGGGAGACCTCACGCGAAGTGGCAAGATGATATAATTAGAGTAGCTGGCTCAAACTGGATTCAAGTCGCCCAAGACAGACAGTCATGGTCTCTTTTGGAGGAGGCCTTCACCCGAAGAGGGGTTCTTGCAGACTAAGATAGTTTTCACAATATATATAATATACATATATACAAGTAGATATTTATATAGTATTAATATTCAATGTAACACTAGAGTAAGTAATATTATGTCACTAGAATTAAAAATTAAAATTTAGATATTTTAGAATGTATGTATAAAAGTGCACTTATTACGCATGCAAGGAATAATAAAGGCTTTTTATTTATTATTTATTTTATTTACTGCCTATCAAATTTAACGTTCTCTAGACACCATTATACTGGTAAGCTTATAGATAAAGAAAGGATTCATATCATTTATGTCTGTATGTACGTTTGTTTCCTTTTTTTTAAATAGAACATATTTGTACAAATGCATTATGATCGACATAATGATTAAAGTACATGTTAATTAATGAAAACACCGAAGATGTATAAAAGATTAAATAATAAAATCAAAAACTCGGAAAAAAATCAAAAAATTACGAAAGCTATTTGTTTCAGAGTTAACAAACGCACAGAAAACACGAATAAATGAATATTCAGCGAGTCCCTTTGATCGTAGCAGTGTCGGATACGACCGATTACTTCGCATTTTGCTGCCTTTTAAAGCCTTTTTGACTGCGAAACATACTATCGGTACTAGAAATACTTCGTGGGTCTTCTATTTGAGAATGTTTATTTGTATTCGTAAAGAACTTTGTAATAGTTGGATACCTCTATAAAGGCACTAGGACGTGTACAAAGTTGAACTACCAGTTAATTTTTTCATTTCAGTTTGGGTTTTAGTTGTGAAAAATTTAATCTGAAATTAATTAATCCAGGATCTAATTGTCAAATATGTTCTATGGTTATTTTGTGGCACAGTTAAAATGACTGACTATTATTGTTTATTCTTAAATTGTTATTTGTATATAATTGAGGCCAGTCGTGGCGCAAAAGCACAAAGCGTAACTGTAAAATCAACTGGTTGTGGGTTCGATATCCACTCGAGGAAATGAAATATTGATTTACATTTATATTTTCATTTTTTCACTCTGGTGTCGCGGAAAAGCGCGGCGTTGAGTTCCACCATTTAACACGTAATACCTTTTTTTCATTTGTGATAATTTTTCAAACACATATGCAAATGCAAATAAAGTTGTTTTTAACTCTACGCTTAAGTTCCTATGGGAATGGAAAAAACCTATATTGTACAGGTTACACTCCTCGCAAGCAAATTCACGGACTACAACTTGTACATACAACAACAACATCATCAACGCAAATTAAAAGTGGACCTTTTACTATTTTCCTGTACTTATCTTTATAAAAAGCAGAAAATCTCTTAACGAAAAACCTTCGATTTTGAAGATTAAAGAATGTTATCTTTTGCTATTCGTGATTGTATGCTCCCAAAGAACCTGAATTGGGATTTGTAAGCAAAATTCTCGTATTGCTAAATTGGTGAAGATAACATTGCTCCCTTCTGAGTATTGTGCGTACTTGAGCTTAGAAAGGAATCAATATTTGAATTAAATTACTGTTACTACATAATAGTAAAACAAAAGTACTGTTTACTACGTAATACGTTTATAAATAGAAACAAAATAGTTAAATTAATATAATAATAATAATATATAAAAAAAATTTTGTATTGGATAGTCCATTTATCGAGGAAGTATATTACATGTATCCAATGTGACTCATTTTATCTTTAGTCATTGTTACCTCGGGCAATTAGGATGTAAAAACTAATTAATAAAGAACTAATAAAGAGTGAGTAAAAAGAGCTCTTTTACAAAAATATAAAATTAAATCAACTTTACGCTGAATCCCGCACACAGCAGGGTAGGCAGAGGGAACCTAGTTTCGCTTTCTTTCAAGATTGATTGATCTAAATAAAAAATGTCTAAAATTTGAAGTATTTGGTTTAAGCTTCTTCGACTGCTTCGAAACTGCTATACATATATCTTCATAAAAAGTCTTCCATAAGCCAACGTCAATAAGATAATATGAAAAGCTAAGTAAATAAAAAAAAACAAGTCCTTGCGTTAATACTCCAGCTTTGGTTGCTTTAATACCCATTATATATCTATATCGAGTTGACTGGCAGAACCTGACACCACGTTTGTCTTACAACTTCACTTCCCCCAACGAAAATCAAACCTATAATAATCGCGTTTACGAAGAATTCTGTCACTATGCCACGACGGCCTAAACTTACATATCATATAGACATAAATATGAACATATAGAATACCACGAAATGGCGTACATTCCCAAATAACAATCAAGTCCATGCATGCTACAGTTAATTAACTGTGTTATCGGTTTCAATTACTGGTTATTAAATGTATGTGCAACATTACATCGGCTTCATTAAATCAAGAGAGATAACGGCTGCGTAGTGAAATGTTAAATAGAATTAGATTTGGGTTAAATTAATTTAATAGGTTAAATTAGTGTGGTACGGTCAGAGTTGGACTGTAGGTAGGTCCGGGTGAAATTAAATCAAAATACAATTATTTGTAATATATTATTATACAAAAAATAATTTTAATTTGATTTTATAAAAATGGACTCCATGTCATGCATGTGTATTAAAAAAAAGACGAGTTTGTTCGGTTGAGCTTCCTAATCTCAGAAATTACTAGTTTGCATTGAAAAATATTTTTGTATTGGATAGTCCATTTATCGAGGAAGACTTATTATATTACATGCATCCAATGTGACTCATTCTTTCTTTAGTCATAGTTACCTCGGGCAATTAGAATGTAAAATCTAATTAATAAAGAACTAACAAAGAGTAATTAAAAAGAGCTCTTTTACAAAATATAAAAATTAAATCAACTTTACGCTGAATCCCGCACACGGCAGGGTAGGCAGACGGAACCTAGTGTTAAGACACTCTGTTCCCCACTTTCTGCCGAATTCTGAAGGCATTGTGGAGTAGCAAAACTCAACGCCGCGCAATAATTAAAATTTATACATAATATATTAAAAACCATTTTAAAACAAGTGTTCTCCATTTTTAATTATGTATTCTATTTAACATATCGAGTGTTTTTATTTGATATCCATATTAGCTGAGCCGTGCAATTAATCTGCAATATTAACTATATGTTATTTAATAACCAACAAAATTGAAATCATCGTAATCTTAATCTAAATTTCAGCTTAAGAATTCATCAGGTTCCTCACTGGGAAATGGGTCAAATTGAGCTAGCAAGATTTCATATACAAATTAATTCACACGATGTGAATGAGCCCAGTTGTGGCGCAGGACACAAAATGTGAATACAAAACCTTCTAGTTGTGGGTTCGATCCTCACTCTAGGAAATGAAATATATATTTAAATTTATATTTTAATTTCTACGCTCTGGTGTCGAGGCAAAGCGCGGCGTTGAGTGCCACCACTCAACACGCAATGCCTTTAAATTTCGGCAGAAAGTTGGGAATGGAGTGTCTTAACATTAGGTTCCCTCTGCCTTGATTTTAAACTAACTCACACATATACTAATCGATATTGAATCTTAAGACGTCATTATATGTTTTATAATTAAAATACTTATAAAAATAAAATAACTATGAATATAACAAGCTGTATAATTAAAACACATAAAGCCAAAGGACAGTAAAAAGAGTTAATGGTCCGACTTTAAAGCGGAATTCTTCAAAGGATTTACAACTATACAAAAATACGACATCGTTCCCGTGGAGTAATGGGTACAGTATTAAAAAGAGGACTTGTGATGATATAATGTGAAACGTTCTACGATAATGTACAAGATGATGGTGGATTAAAACTTTGTGTAGTTGTTTATGTGTGTGTATATATTATATAGTATAAAAATTGAGGTATGAGGATGAGGTGCGTCTGTAAGCGCGAGAAGTGGTGGGTTCGATTCCCACTAAATAAAATGAAATATTTATTATTTTTATTTTCTTCACTCTATTCTGTGTAACGAAGCAAAGCGCGACGTTCAATTCCGCCACTCAACACGCAACCAGAATTCAGTGGCAAGTGGGAAACGGAAATGTCTTAATAGGAACGAAAAAAAAAGCCTTAACGCCACTGGTGTTTGTTATGTAGTCCACGCGAGAAAAACCGCAAGCAGATCACTAGTCTCTTTATATACAAACTTATGTAAATGCATATAAAAAAGATTTATTTATTATATAATAAATGAATTAATTAATTTATTTTTAATACACATGGGAATAAAATTGATAGATAGTGAGATCCTCTACCCATAGACTGATCTGTCTGATCTCCGTTGATCTATCGATAGCGGTACACACTGTATACAAATAACATTCCGCGAAGGATTACCATAAAACGCCATTAAATAGGTTTTTATATATTAGTTAAATATTATCATTATTTACTTTAAATTAAAATCAGTTTCACGTTGTATCCCGCACACAGTAGGATAGGCAGGGAACCTAGTGTTAAGACAATCCATTCGCACTTTCCGCCGAATTCTGGAGCCATTGCGTGTTGCCTGGCGGACCTTAACGCCGCACTTTGCCTTGACACCAGAGCGAAGAAATTAATAAATTTAAACTAGTATTTAATGTCCTCGAGTGGGTATTGAACTCACAACCAGACGATTTGTAACGAATTGTAGTCGATTTTGTAATCATACTTTGTACCTCTGCGCCACGAAGCACCTCAGCTTACTTACATTATCAATAAAAAAATTACAAAATAATTCCAAAAAAATCTACGTAAAAAATTACATATTCATGAAAAGCAAAATTTTATGTTATTTTTATATTTACGCAATCATTTCGATAGGTTTTTTTTTATTTCGATAGGCATCGGTTACGATCGCAATGGGAATGAGTTTTATAGTTCGTTGTTACCGTTTTAGTACGTCATAAGGATGGGGCTATTTGGATACTGCTGCAAGGTTTTGTGTCTTAATTTAAGTACTAGCAATGACTAAGCAATCTACAGAATATAGTTCTATATTATGCTATTATATAAAATAGTAAGAAATCAAGAATATTCTGTCAATAATTTATTTTTGTTCTTCTAAATTAAGATAAGACTTATATTTTATCATTACCTACAGCGAGCAATTGCTTCGATTTACAAGGGCGGCGTAGAGTCCCGCCACTTAATACGCAGAATTTTGAATTCGGGTGGAAAATGGAGAGCGAAGTGTTTCTGATTTAAACGCTAGGTTTTTCTCTGCTATTATAGTATAATCACCATCTTCAAGTAATATTATATATTTAATTTATTTCTAAGATTAGATTTAGTAATATACAGGATATAATCCAGCCAGAACTAGAAATTCCTTCTTGAGATTCAGATGTCAGTGAAAATTTAATTCCAGACAAGGTCAAAGTTCAAAAAGTCATATCAGCCTACGTAATACTAAACATAATTTAGGTATCTAAACAAATATTTATATTGACAAAATACTAATATACAGCGGTATTCATATAGTGTATTTACTGCTCTCATGGTAAGCTAGACATTTTGATTTGGAAAGATAATAACAAAACAAATATAAAAAATTCTTTTACTATAAATTTTAGAATTGTATTTTTGAGCTTTTTATGAATATAAAGCGTGGCGTTGAGTTACGAGGCGCATTTAGATTTAAACGCAATTTTTTGAAAGTTCGATCCCCACTCGCGAGGATAAATAGTTTTGATTTTCCTGCTCTGGTAAATAAAATGCAAAGTTGAACCCCACCAAAATTTCAAAAAATTGGGGGAATGTGGGGAATGAAGTATGTTCACACAAAATTTGTTGTCTACTTTGCGATATGCGGGATACAGCGAGAAGCTGAGAAAATAAAATGTAAAAGTAATATTATAGCGGAGTTGAAGTTGAACTCGCCATAAACTGGTGAACGAAGCGTCTTAACACTAGGTTCCCTCTGCCTACCCTGCTGTGTGCGGGAAACAGCGTCAAGCTGATTATGATTTTTGAAATATATTGATCATCATGATGAGACAGTAATTTTGTAACACAACAGGCAATCATTTTAAATATACCTACAGAAAGAAGAGACAAATATCTTATCCTTTCTGCCTACTTAAAACGAAGTATAAATTAAAATATATATATGAAAATGCTTTATAAATAAAATAATATATAAACATACTTGCTTAATATGAATCCTGCTTGAAAATGTTTAACAAATTTATTATATTTTTGATAAATCTGAGGGGTGAGACATTATTTACTTTTAAGCCTTTTGATCTCTCATATAATAAAAATTCTAAGAAAGTCTCTCATTACCTCAGTACTTATAGTACGTGAATGACTTATTTTTATAAGAATTCGTGCAGCAATTCGTTTCAGCTACATACATTAGTGCTGCAAATAAAAATTTATACCGTTTCGCTTCGTTTATTCATTTGAATACGAAGTTTTTCATATAGTATTATTTATTATCGAAGTTGTATTTGTTAATAAGTATCACTATTTAAAAATATTTTTTGCTCATTTGGAAAGTGGGAATCGACACCACAACCGTAGGGCGCTGTTAGCTTGAATAGAATTATCATTTATAAACAATATAAATAACAATAACATATAAATAAAAAAGGGTATAGATAATGAAAAAGGGTATAAAAGGTATCCAAGAGGTTTTGGTTTAAATCCAATTACGTTTTCATACTTAACTTCAGATATATACGTCTAGTTTATAATAAATTACTTGATAAACCTCGACAATTTTTACTAATTATAATAAGTAAATAAATAAATTAGTATCCCACACACAGCTGGGTAGGCAGACGGGGAACCTCGTGTTAAGACAATCCGTTCCCAACTTTCTGCCGAATTTGGCACTGCATGTTGAGTGGCAGAACTCAACGCCGCGCTTATGCCTCGACACCAGAGCGAAGAAATAGAAATATAAATTTATGTAAATATTTCATCTCCTCGAGTGGGGATCGCTCTGCGCCACGAGTGGCCTCAACCACGAGTGGCCACTAATTACAATGTGGTTCAAAATTGCGATATGTTAAATACGTTTTTATCTTACGAGAAATTATAATATTTAGTTATATTAAAATCTATATCAATTTACAAAAATTCTTCCGTTACAACAAACACCCCAAATCTACGTATAAAAATGTTAAATTTGAATGTAGGTTTCTTTCTTTCTTCCAAGTTACAATTCATTTTATATAAATCATAACAGTATTGAGGCCAGTCGTGGCGCAGGAGCACAAGCGGACGACTGATAGTTGGTTCTATTTCCGCTCGTGGAAATAACATATTTAATAATTTCATTTCTTCGCTTTATTATGAGGCTTTATTATGAGTTTATTTCTGCAACTCAACACACAAAGCCTCTCAGAGTTCCAAGGAAAGTGCAAGACGAAAAAATTGTAATGGGAACACAGTATCATAGCACTAGAGCCTTTAGGTTCCACTCTTCCTACTTTCCTATATAGGATATATCTTGAAGCTAAAAAGTATCAATTTGAATAGAAAAACACACGTTTACCCTTGATACAGAACACACGCTTATTACGATCAGGACCAGGATTTCCACCAAAATGGAACAAAGCGTATATCAGACGGCGACTACAATTAGCAGTCAACTAGTTCGCAACTATAAGACAGTAAGAAACTCAACACTGTTCTATACTTGGGGTAACATATAATTAATGAACTTTGACTTTTCCCTCCATCCTTACTAAGTTTGACAATATTGAAATATATTGATGATTTATTGTTGATAGAAAATACATTAAACTTTTGGAATGTATGTATGTGGTAATTACGGTATCATGACTTCGTTAAAACATGGTTTTTACAAATTATTTTTTTTCTCGGAGTAGCTAGTTAAGTATGGGGTTATTCTTTCAGTTTGTAAGTATAGTAGTTGGTAACGTTTCATAGTCTCTATTTGTCTTGTAAAATATGAGAGGTATTATATTAAAAGTCCAAACAATAACCACAATTAAATATATAAAATAAATGTTTAATATATATATATATATATATATATATATATATATATATATATATATATATATATATATATATATATCTATATATATATATATCTATATATATATATATATATAGCTATTATATATATATATATATCTCTCTATATATATATATATATATATATATATATATATATATATACATATGTAACCTTATTTATATATATATATTTGCTGCTGCTATCCTGCTGGCAGGATAGGAAGAGGAAACCTAGGAACTTAGCCTTAAAGCACTCCGTTGCTAGCTTTTTGTGTATCACTGAACACACAACGCCCCCGGAATTCAGTGGAAAGTGTCTTAGCACTAGATTCCGAACAATATCAATTTAAAAAATATATTATTTATTATTTGTTTTACAAACACGAATTTTTGTTCATATTTTAAGTATTTAAACCCCTTTTTTTATTGGTAAATAATCTGGATTATATATTATAGCTGAACATTCAAAATAAGGCAAATTGCCGACTCCAGTATACTGAAGTATATAGAAACAATTTCAATTTTATAAATTGGTTTTACGAAGGCGGGACTAATAAAAAAAGATCCCATACTAAATTACCACGATGTGTAAAATTAAATACTTCGTTTTGTAATTATTTGGGGCCTCTTTAAATATATGAATCCTATATTTGGAAAGAAATTAATGTATGGTTATTTATGTTTTCAAACATTCTCTCCAACGGGATAAGGAGAAAAAAATAAATCATTTGTACACCGACTTTCCTAACGTACTTTGTATCTTTTTCAGTAAAAGTTGCTCGGAAAACCATTCATAAAACCGCATTAACATCAAATTTTCTTGTGTTTGATTTCATTTTAAATGGTTGTAACAAACTATTAAATAATAGATAATAACAAGACAATCGATTAACGCGTATAGTTATACGAGTTAATATAACATGAATATCACTTTATACATAAGTGTATATTATCAAACATATGATAGGAGTGTTTTATATTTATTTTATTAATTTTATATATGTATAGGGAATATCAATAATTTAAAAAAAAGGGTAAAAGGGAATTAAAAGAAAGGCTGATGTCAAAACATATTCACATCACTAACCGTCATGAACTGAAGAAGTTTTTGACATCTTTCGGGATGTCCTCATTTTTTGTCCTTGATAACCAAGCTCTTTTTCCTATAGCAGGGTAAAAGGTAGCAAAGGGAACCTAGTTTTAAGAGATTCCGTTCCGTTCACGAAACGCCTCGGTTTTTTAGATACTGCATAATGAGAGGTGGTATGCAACGCCCTGGTTAGTCTATCAAATCAGAGCGGAGAAATGAAAATGAATTCAAATACAAGTCTACTCCCACTATAGCTTCATTTTTATTTTTGTTAAATATGTATAAGAATATGTTCAATTTTTTGGTTGAAATTCCAACGTTTTCGATACTTTACTTTATTAAGAGGCTGACATTATTAAAATATTGGTGGGGTAATTACAGGGAGGCAAGCAGTAAGACACTCATTTCATTTGTTTTTACAGTTATCTTAAGACAGAAGAGTAAAAAAAATAATAATTAAGAGATATTAGTTGAAAAATAAAATTTTATATCAAAAAAATAAATCATCTTCACGCTATATCCCGCACACAGCAGGGTCCCCCAATTTTCATCTTGTTCTGGAGGCATTGCGTGTTGAGTGGCGGGACTCCGCCGCGCTTTTCCTCAACACCAGAGCGAAGAAATGAAAATATAAATGTAATTAAATGTTTTATCTCCTCGAGTGAGGATAGAACCCGTATCTAGTCGATTCTACAGTCTCACTCTGTGCCCCTGCGCTACGACTGGCTTCAAGGTAATATGTTGTCTTATATTATAATTTATAGACATAATAAAAAAAAACATTTTGTATAGAAATTTTGTTTTATAATAAAGCATTATTGACTAGAAGTCTACTCAATGCTTAGAACATGTCTGAATAAAGGAAATATTTTCTTTTGTTTCTACGAAAAACCAGGTCAATGGGTGCCGACTACTTAAAATATTTTCACAGCACAGTGTGTAAGCTATTTCCTTTCTTTACACCTTACAAAATCCTAAATATATTCTATTAAAACACAAGATGTAGTGGATTTTATTGTGGCGTACAGGTACGGCGCTTTACTGTAAACGCGACGGCTGAGAGTTCGATTCCCACTTGAGGGAATAAAATATTTAATACTTACGTTTCTTCGCGCAGGTAAAAATACAAAGCTTGACTTTGAGTCCCACAGAATAGAACAAATACAGAGCGTTTGTAACACTAGGTTCCCTCTGTATACCCAGCATATATACTTTATACGGAGAACAGCATGAAACTTTTTTCCTGTATTATAATTATAATTAAACTTGAGTGATAAAATGTACATTAGCGTGTTAATTATATAAACACAAATACCTATCTGAACATAACTTAACATAACTTACCAATTTTCGACAATCTTGTTATATGAATATTCTATTATCCGCTTTCCGCATAAATTGATTACGAAGTGGTTATTAAAAATGATCACCGCAATTTATGTATTAAATTTAAATATTAAATATTATCCTTCTTACAAGCCAGTCGTGGCGCAGGAGCAGAAGCATGAGACTGTAAACAAAAAGGTTGTAGGTTCGATCTCCACTGAAAGAAATCACATATTTTATTTTCATTTTCTCGCTTTAGTAATGAAGAACGCGGCGTTGAGTTCCGCCACTCAACACGCATTGCCTACAGAATTCAGCAGAAAAATATTTTCCTTGGCGAAACGCAAAGAAAAGAAAGCGTATTAGCTGTTTGACATATAATATTATTATTTGTTAACTTTGTCTTCCAATAACCCCCTTCAGAAACAACTTGTTATATTATATACCTATAGTAAAATGCAGGATTTCCACGACCTTTAACGTGGTGGAAATGGTGCAATGCGGTCGAATGGGAATCACGCTAAGCGTGTCTTTGTACTGCAATCTTAAACCTTTGCCTAACCTTGAAGTGTCAAGTTGTAACGGCATTATGCGAACGGTTACGTATTAATTGTGTTAGTTTTTCACTATTTTTTATGGTTCCTGCATTCTTTAATTGATATAATACTGTTTTCGTAAAAAATGTAGTGTTTTTTATATATATTTGTACTAAATATTTAGTTTTATATATTTTTTTTACTTCACGCTTTTATTCGCTCTAGAAGAGAATCTATCTATTAAGACATTCCCCATTTGTTTAAAAAACCACTTTATTTTTTGCTGGATAATGCTTGTCTTAAGTCTTTCTCAGTGCCTACGCGGCTTGTGGTTTTAAATATTTTAAATTAATATATATACCATAAAAAGTATTTATATATTTAAAAAAAATACCAATTTTTATTTTTAAAATATTAAAAAAATATATGTTTTAGAAATATTATTTCAAATAAACCATGCAAAAATTGTATTAAAAACTGGTCAAAGCTAGCAGCTATGCTATATTTGTTTTATAGAAAATTCAGAGAAACTATAATTTAAAAAGTTTGACTTTTTGTTGCTATTAGTTTTATTTTAGGTTTAATTTTTTGTCGTCATTTTAGGCTTAATTTTTTTACGCGCATCGAACCTATAAAGAAACATTTTCATAATCAATACGTATCTTACGTAAACGAATAAAAAATACTTAACAGACAGACAAATATAATATTATAAAATATAATAATTTATTCAGATAAAAACTATGATGATATATCGATACTAATAACAAATAACTCTGTTTAAATGGAATAATAAATAATATGATGAAAACTACATAGAAAATTACTGTTTATAAAAAAACTACATGTTGAACAACTACATGTGAGTGCTAATTACATAAATACAATAAATCTTACATCCGAATGATTCCCGATATCCTAATGTCATTTGCACAATAAAGAAAAGAAAAAATAAAACTTAGAAAAGGTATGATTTCTTAAATAATCATTAACATTTATAAGCGTAATATAAATAAAAATATAAAATCAATATTATTTGACATAAGTTCAAAGATTCAGTTGATATAGAAAGAAAACATAAAATCAATCAAGAGGAATCAATTCAAATCAAGAATCAAAATGCGTTAAAAATATGTATTTACCGAACATGCTGACGGTGCCGAATGCGCTCCACAAGTGCCTCCAGCTGTTGCTGCAGCTAAAGCACTGCTTCCTGGCACCTATAAATTTAAATAAATATGAATTTTCTTTATTTTAAGAGATTATTTTATTAAATTTATATTTCAATTTATTTAGAATCTTTTAGTGATATTTAGTCCAAGGCTATCCAAAAAATAAAAAGTTGCTATATTTTTTTTTTATATAATTTATATTTAAAGTGTTTCTTATTACTTTATTATATAAAGCACGGTTCACTCAATAGTTTTAGTATACCGTTATAACGATTTTAACATTAGTTTTGTTAAAATTATTTATGATACATTACAAAAAAAAAATATTGAGCCGTCTTTTGAACATGTCTTGAACATGTCTTTTTTAAAATATGATGAAGAAGAATATGCATGCTCTTGCATGTTAGTAAATAATATATAAATATATTTATAGCTGATAATATTAATAAAGTTAAAATAGCTCTACGATATATAAATGTTATCCAATGTTATTTTCTAGCGTTATTTTCAATTTTCAGTTATATTTTTGCAAATTTTAGTTAATTTGTTACTGAAATCTAGCGTACGTTAGGTAAATTTATAACACACCATGAGTCCTACGGCGTCGAATTGGAAGGATGCACATCAACCTGTCAAAGTTTTATTGACAAATGGAATGTATAAGTTATCTACAACTAACAATATGATTAGCTTAAAATGTAATAAAAATACAACAATTTAACAACATAAAATCTAAAAACGTACTCATTTATATGTATTATCTTATATAAGAGCAGTAAATTAACTATGTTTAAGGGATAATATATATTATAAAAATGTCTGAAGAATAAATTTTGACCAATTGTTATTGTAGTAAAACATTCCAATATAACATGAACCAGAGTTACTTAACTAGTAAATAGTACCGAAATGTATAGTTTAATCGATTTTCAACACTTCTCTATTCATTAAAATAGTTCAAAATTTATTTATATAGGATACATAATATAATTATAATAAATTTATTTCAAAGCTATTGTGAAGTATTTTTTTTTCTCTCTAATACTATCTAACATTCCACTATATTGTCACAAACACGTAGTCTCCCTAATACATTTTAGTTGGTTTGGCAACTAGTTAGCCCAAGATTAAATCCACAACCATCTTGTATACAATGAGACAGTAATTGTAAAATTTAACTAAAAAAAATAAATAACAGAAGCTATTATAATATAAGAATTTAATATATTGTATGTCTTTATATTACCTTTAACTGTTCTTGCTTGTAATCTGGCTGGTAAGGTAGCAACATTCGTATTTTGCCCCATCTGTTGAAGAACAGAGCTATCGCACCGATCCACACGATCAGTACTAAAACCACGATGCCGATCTCCACACCACGTATCTAATGAAAGAAAAAAAATATAAGAATAATAATTTACATAAAAAAATGTTTAACATTGTTTTATATATTTATATGCAAGGTAAGCAATGAGAACTAGTTGTTATAATCTCTTTATTTTAAAATGTCCTCCCCAAGATATTGCGTGTGTAATTGTTGAAATTCAACGCCGCAATTTATCTTAGTATGCCAAAAAATACCTTATTAATTTAAAAAATATATAATTCCACTCCATTCGATTTATAAATGTGGAAAAGTTTTTTCCTGAACAAGTATTACCTGTAGATTGCATTTAAATTTTATAATTCTCAAAATACGCGTTTATTGCTATATAAACGAAAAAGACAGACAAACAACAAAGTGATCCTATGAGGGTTCCTTTTTTCCTTAAAAAAAGCGGGACTCTAAAAATATATCTTCACCCGTTTCTCACCTTCACAGTATCCTGTATAAACATTTTGGGCTAAGTGGAAATCAACGCTATATGCTTTTACTAAAAAAAGAACAATAATAATTTGCAGTTATTCATCATCGCGTTTACAGTCAGGAGCTTTTCCATTAGATCAAAAGAGGATAGGACTTACCTTTATAGGTACAGGAATCTACATTGGTTATTAAAATCATTTATAAATAAACTTGGAAATAAATCTAGTTCTGGAGGCCACACAACCCGAGATGTTTTGTTTTTGACGTAAATATTCACAGAAGACTCCGCGTTGCGCTCCTAGCGTATCCGCTAGTGCATAGGGGATTCTAAATAAAAATGTATGAAAAAAGCTTATTTTTAAGTAAATACTTTTATTTATTACACCAAAAGGTTTCCAGAGTTGCCTATCTAATAAATCAAGTAATAATAGGATATGGAAATACATCCGAAACGGAAAACACGAACGCGCGTTACTTTACGATGACAAACGCGATACGCAATGACGCAGTAACATTAGTCGTGCTATAAATACACTTCAATTAATTTATATGTATTTGTATGAATAATAAATATCTTCAATATCTATATATATATATATATATATATATATATATATATATATATATATATATATATATATATATATATATCTATTATATTATATATATATATATATATATATATATATATATATATATCTATATATATATATATATATATATATATATATATATATATATATATATATATATATACTAATATTATAAAGTTTGTTTGGTTGACGCGTTAATCTCGGGAACTATTGAATCGAATAAATAAATTAATAGTCCATTAATAAAGAGACTTAAGCCCTATGGTCCTCGTGATATATTGTTACATCAAATTAATCGTTCATATGAAATCCATTGTACTTGTAGTCAATTTTTTCTATTATATTTATTTTCATTCACCATAGTAAGAGCGTATAGCGTTGATTTCCGCCATTTAACACTAAATCTTTATGCAGGATACACTGTGAAGCTGAGAAATGAGTGAAGATATATATTTTTAGGGTTCTGTTCCTTTTAAGGAAAAAAAGGAACCCTTATAGGACCACTTTGTTTTTCGTCTGTATGTATGTCTGTCTGTATATCTAGATCTATGTACAATAAGCACTACGTACTTAGAAATTATAATTTATAAAATACAAAATAAACTATGTTGAGCAAAGTAAAATGTAAATAACATGTAAATTTTAATATTCACAGAATTGTATACTTTCAAAGAAACATTGTTGCGTAAAAAGAATAATTTCAGAAGCGAAAGTTAAATAGTAAATCTAAAATATTCACCCTCTCACAATATACTTATATCTCGTACTCTTATATCTTGTACTCGTACTCGTAACCATTGAAATCAAAGGAAAATAAATCGTCGAAAGTTCAACGAAAAGCATTTTTATATACATTTCGATGTGGTGTTATATTTAAATTATTTTTCTTCTTCATACTAGTAAACAAAGGGCGGCGTTGAGTTCCGCCACTTAAAACGCAAGTTTCATAAATCGGGCACTCAGTTTCTTGACATTTTTGATTATCTCCACAATCTCACGATCAAAATGAAGTATGTATGATATTTTTAAATATAGTTCACCCTCTTTTTAATCAAAATTACAAAAAACTGTATATTTTTTTTATTTTGATTAAAAAAGAGATTTCTTTACGAACAAAGTTTGAGGTAACGTTTATTTTTAAGAAAACTTGGAAATATTATGCAAATTACGGGAACAAACAATATTTTTAAATGCAGCTGAACAACACATATAAGAGCTATGTTAAAGGTAACTGAGGCATTAGCTGAAAACAAGGAACATAATGTAGAACAGGTTTTCTCTGACAATCGTGTTACATGTTGGATAAGGCGAAGATAATAAATAATTCTAGTATTTTTTTATCCTAAAATATTTAAATACTTAATTTATATTTTTTTTTTTACTTCAAGCTGTATCCCGCACACAGGTACACAGAGGGAGTCTGGTAACCTACTGCTAAAACTAAGATAAGCTTCCATTCGCCACCAACTGCCGAATTCTGGAGGCATTGATAGTCTCAACGCCGTGCTTTGCCTGGCTACCAGAGCGAGGAAATGAAAATATTAAATATTTCATTCCCCCGTGTTTACACTCGCACGCTGGTGCCGCTGCGCCACGAGGCCTCGATTTATTTAAATTAAAAATAACGAAATAAAAATTGAGCCCAGTCGAAGCGCAGGGACACCAAGTGTAACTGTAAAATCAATTGGTTGTAGGTTCGATCCCCACTCGAGGAATTGAAATATTTATTTACCTACATTTATATTTCCATTTCTTCACTCTGGCGTCGACGAAACGCGCAGCGTTGAGTTCCGCCACTCATCACGCAATGCCTCCAGAACTCGGCGGTTAGTGGGGAACGGAGCGTCTTAACACCAGGTTCTCTCTGCCTACTGCTGTGTGCGGGATACAGCGTGAAGCTGATTTAATTTAATTTTGACTTTTAAAATAAAAGTAAAACTGTAATAATTTACTATTTCCGAAGTTGATAGCTTAGTCAACTTACCGTTGGAAATGTCGGTGAAGGATCGGGTGGCGAGACGGAGGAACGGGGCGTCCCCAGCCCCCCGTCCTGTTGGGGCGACGTCCGCGGCGGCTCTGTAGAAACATGATTCTGGTATAATAATTGATAAATATGACCAGTGAATTGTATATTATCAAAGTAATTAATATACACTGAATTAAGTCTATATTATTTTTATTTTCATTCTAGTAAGATAAAATAAGAGAGGAAGCAGACAAAGTTAGTGATAATTTTTCTCTTGCTTGATATATATTTTACAATATTTAATTTATATAAAGATTTGAAATATAAGGGGATTTTTTTTATTTGCTACTTAAAAGTTACTTAGACTACGGATCGAATACACAACCGTATCGTATTTATAGTCGGAAGCTGTTCCATTGCGTCAAAAAGACCATTTTATTCATTTCTTTAAAAACATTGCACCTCACAGCTAGTCGCTTGTGCGATACCTATTGTATATTACATTTTTTTAGTTTTACGTTGGATCTCGCACATTGTAAGGTAGGCAGAGGAAACCTGAGCACCTAGTGTTAAGATTCTCCGTTCCCATTAAGACATTTCCGTTCCCTACTTTCTGCCGAATTCTGGAGGAAATGAAAATATGAAATATTTAATTATCTCAAGTGGGAATCGAATCCACAACCTATTACGTAACAGTCGCTTTGTCTTCTCGACAGGCCTCTATTATGTTGCTTGATAATCTATATAGTATTCAATGCCCTTTGTAGTTAAAGCACTGGCATGACAGGTCGATAAAATTTGCGATAAGCTTTGTGATTTAACTGCGTCTTAAATATAGTAAATGTGCTCTTAGGTATATATTTTTGTAGAGTTAAGATAGCAATTAGATTTTGTTAAGATTTTTATTTAGTAAAATATTGTAATATTAGTTGTAGTGACAATTTTTTTGTATAAAAACAGAGGAAATTTGCAAAAGTATGCACGAGGATTTAACTCTATATGTATACAAATCTAATTGTACAAATTATTAAAAAATGACTGACTATCTAAAGTTTACATATATACAGGTCAAAATCATAACCCGCCTTTTTGCTTCGTCATAGTCGGGCAAAAAGTAATACATAAACATGTGATTACAACAGTCCTAGTTGTATCAAGTCTCAAAATTTCTTTCTAAGAAAAGTCAATTTTCTTTAAGAGAAAAGTCAATTATAAATAGAAATATTTCTATTTTCCAATGTTAATAACAATTATTTTTTAATATCATTAATATTAACATATTAACTAATTAACTTATTTTTTTTCTAATCAACTGTAGAAAAAAAATTAAATTAATTAATAATTTATTATAATTGTCCTTAAAATTTTCAAAATTATTAACAAGCTTGTTATAAGATACGAAAACTTTTAATTGCTTACAACTTTATTGTCTAAACTGTATATATTATTATATTAACAAAAAAGGCCAAATAACTGAAGCCGGTCGTGGCGCAGGGGCAAAGTGTGACTGTAAAATCTAATGGTTGTGGGTTCGATCCCCACCTGAGGAGATAAAATATTTATTTAAATTCATATTTCCTTATCGTCGCTCTGGTATCTGGGCAAAACGCGGCGCTGTGTTCCGCCACTCAATACACAATGCCTCTAGAATTCAGCGGAAAGTGGGGTACAGAGATATAAGAACCCTGCTGTGTGTGGGATACAGCGTGAAGCTGATTTATTTTTTTTATTTTTTTAAAAAAATTGAACATTTTTTGTATGGAGAATATTTTCAAAGCTAGTTCACAGGTGGTGGATTACATTTTCACTGAAGGACATGAAATATTTAATATTTTAGTGACGTTGAGATCCACCATTCATCACGGAATGTCTCCAGATCATCCGGTTCAAAATGGGGAGGGGAGTGTCTTAACACTAGGCTCCAGGGTTCGAATCCACAACCAGTCGATTTTACAGTCACACTTAGTGCTACTAAGCCACGACTGACCTCTACTTTTTTAAAGGTTTTCTGTATAGAAAGTAAGATTCAATATTTGGCTAATCGTAACATAGTAACACACGACGGTAGACGTGGGAGTTCAATAACGAGGTTAGAAGCATAAATGCAGTCCGGATTTGCATACAAAACACATTTGTGGTCAGATTCACTTATTATCCTGCATGTTACGTTAATGAAAATGTGGCTTTGAGACAGTTCAGTTGCAAGCTTCTAAGCAAAATGGTCGTTATGTTTGAATACAGTAGGTATTTCTGTAGACACCTCTCTTCTTTAAATAGTTTTTTTTTAGTTTTTCTATTAACAGTTATGTTGAAACAAAAGCTTAAAAACACTTTTTTTCCGCATATAGCAAGGTAGACATAGGAAATCTAGTGTTAAAGTTAGTGACTCTGTTTCCCATTTTCCGATGAGTTTTTCGGTGGAACTCAACGCCGGGCTTTAATACCAGAGCGAAGAAATGAAAATGTTAAAAAATAATAATTAATTCCCACGAGTAGAAACCGAACCCGCAATCGTCGCGTTACAGTCACCCTTGGGCCCCTTCGCCACGACGGCCTTATTATTTTGATTAATGTTAAGTATTATAATATTAAAAATTGTAAAAATACGCTTTTAAGAATTCGATTAACTGCATCGACAATCATTATTACAAGTAATAAGTTATGCTTTTGCACTCCTTTTCGTCATCTTTTTCTGACTATTCTTACTTAAGGTAAGTTACAGAATCAATTGTCTAGTAAGAAATCTCAATCTCAGTACGTTCTTTCATATCTATATTGTGTGTTGAGTAGCGAAAGCCAACGTCTATTGAGATCCGGTGCAGAACCAACGTGTCTAAGTGGTCTTGAAACTTAATAAAATAAAACGATTTACTTTTTAACCTTTTTTTGGGAATTAATTAATATAGATATACATAACCCATTAATTTAGACCCATGACATCATCTGACTAAAATTATGATTTTAGGTTCAAATATAACAAGGAGAAACAATAATATTTAAAATAAAATTTCTCCGGCTGACTATAAAAAAGATGCACATGCCTACAGAATTCTCAAAGTGGGGAAGAAAAGTGTCATATTGCGAAGCCAAGGTTCCCATGCTCCTACTGCCTATCCTTCAATGTGTGGGATACAGCATGAAACCAATGTGTGCGTGTTAGTGATCTATCATCATTTGATTTCGATTCTATCCAAAAAATTTATGAAAATAAAGAAACATTGACAATTTATCCTTAATCCACGACCCACAATCCAAAAGCAGGTTAAAGAAGTATCTATTTATTACCCACTAGATCCGACTATCCAAAGACAGCAAGAAGACAAACGATGCCTTTATCCTCTTTATAAATAGAATATAGAACATCCAGGTGACGTTGATTGATTTCAGGAAGCCAGCAAAGCTCGCGAATACATATCTCGCAACTCGAAGCAAAACAACCAAAGCAGCTGTGAAATCTGAAGCTCAAACCAAGATAGCTTGTAAATGTCGAGGCCAATTTTAGACGTCGGTGAACGGTTGTGCACTTTGTAGCATTTGGATGTATATTACTGATATACGTATGTTATTGGATTCGTTCAAACGGAAAATATATAATAAAGTTGTTGAGTCGATTTATAATATTGTTTATTGTAATAATACTAGGTACTGATATTGTAAATGGCAAAGTTTGTGAAAATTCATGTTTTTTCGCTTTCAAGCAAAACCTACGTACCTACCTAACCTGTAGCTGATAATTCAGAATAATATACAGGCTACAATTTACTTAAATAATTTAGCTTTAATGCGGGCGAAGCCGCGTTTAGATCGCTTATTGAGGTAATAATGAATGAGTGCTTCAGAAAAAGAAATTTACATAAGCGGATCTTTAATCATCACTAGAAGTCAAACACTGTTCCAATGCTATATCAAATTTTAAAATAAAACAAAATTTCGAATATTTAGCAAATCTAATTTACTTTCTTTTAAAATATACTTCCACAGAGTTAAGATTCTTTTACCGCGAGCAATATTTTATTCTAAGAAACCAATTTTCCAAGTCAGGCACTTTCAATATAATATCACAACTTTTGCACCATCAATGGAGTTCTTTGAAATTCTCTTACCTATAAAATAAATATAAACGTCGCGATGTTTTGTTTGTTGGTACTGTGCTTAGATTTCGCTATGCAATAAAATATGTTATTTATTCTGCCTCCGTGTACACATATATCATATTATTACAATAGACAAAGATAATTTTATAAAATTAAGAAACAATTATATATTCAAAAGCTATGTACTCATATGTATAGTATGTGAGGCCAGTCGTAGCGCACGCAGTGCAGGAGGCAGTGTAAACGCTACAGGTTGTTGGTCTGATTACCTCTCGAGGCAATAGTTAATATTTTCATTTCTTCGCTTTGTTAAAGATTCAAAGTCAATCAGTTTCATCATTCAACACGAAATACTTCCAGAATTCGGCGAAAAATGAGTAACGAAAGTGTCTTCATGGGAACAGAGTGGACAGAAGACTATGTCCCTAGGTTCCATTTGCCTACCTTCCTATGTACGGGATACAGCGTGAGGTTAAAGAAAAAGGCAGCCAGCTACGCCTATTATATGTAAGTACAACCTACCCTATGAATATATAATAAATAAATGGCTACCAATTAAATTTATAGTACGACTACACAATTATAATGAAGAAGAGCCTAAATACGACAAAAAAATTAACATTTTAAAAGACCATTACAAAAAAAATAAAAAAAAACGAAATCACATAACGCAAAACGTATAAAAAGATATCTTTGCGGATGAATAGCAAAAAATTAACCTCAGCATTCGTGCGGTTACAGAATAGTGCCAACTTTTGAAGGCCTCGCTTTATGCAGTTTTTTGAAATCTGGGCCGAGATAATCGTACCACATAAAAAGCCATTAGGAAAATGACAGTTCCGAATATTTTTTTTTGTGTAACGTGTAGAGTGCCTCCGAAAGATCAGTCGGCAAATGAACTATCTGGAGAACGGCCAAGACTGGAGATTTACTCGCTTCAACGAGCTACGGATGCCACGTTCTTGATTGACGTACAATGGTTTTAAGTTGCAGTGCTTAGTTATTGCTGTAATACATTTTATTGTTGAATTTTAATATAGATGTGGAGGAAATATTATATTGTGGCCTTTATTATGAAAATGGTTGTCGCCTTCCACTTTGTATTATAAGTATTTATTTTGTATTGATATGAGATGGACAATGACGCACTTGTGTACAAGCATGTCTTATTTTATTATACTAGAAGACGAACGTAATATAAAAAGTGAACGTCCGGACAGGAGGACGCGTCGTGCTTGAGATTCGACGATGATGATGATGATGATGATGATGATAAACGACCACGTAAACATCTTATCACAAATTTTACAGATGGAATCTATAAACAGGGTTGTACTTTCTTTTAAAAAATCAGCTTCACTTTGTATCCCGCACACAGCAGGGTAGGCACAAGGAATCTAGTGTAATCCAACACCGCGCTTTGCCTCGACACCAGACCGAAGAAATTAAAACATCAAGGTAAATAAATATTTCATTTCCTCGAGTGGGGATCGAACCCAGAACCAGTCGACTTTACTGTCACACTTTATGCTTCTGTGCCACGATTAGCCTCTGCGCAACTACAGATTTTATATATTCATTATTTTGTGATATTAAAAATTTTATCATAGAACTGGACATTCAATATTATTTTACCATTACAGATTTATTCACATGTCATATGCTTATTACAATATAGATAATTAATAAAATATTGATATCATACAAGGATATATTACAGAATAATTAAAATATGCAAATAAGTTTGTTGAATGCTGCCTTCATTTAGATGTTCAAAGCTGTCACGTAGCCCATATTTACTTCTGTTGCAACTAAATCGGAATTCTAGTGCAGTGGTAAATACAAAAATATATATTGTCTATTAAAAGATATGGTTATTACAAGTAGGTGACACTTATTTTATTTTATAAAATCAGCTTCATGCTTTATTCCGCACACAGCAGGGCAGGCAGAGGGAACCTAGTGTTAAGACACTCCGTTCCCCACTGTCCGACAAATTCTCGAGGCATGCGTGATGAGTGGCGGAACTCAACGCCACGCTTTTGCCTCGACACCAGAGAGAAGAAATGAAAACATATTTCACTTCCACGAGTGGGGATCGAGCTCACAACCACTCGCGTTTGCAGTCACACCTTGTGCCACTGCGCCACCACTGGCAAAATTTATAAAATGCAACATGTTGCATTTTATAAATTTTATATTGTTAGTAAAAATTGCATACTGCACTCCTTGTGTATCTATAAAACTATAACTACCAAATGTGTATCTATATAAACTATAACTACCAAATTTATTATTCGTCCGCCCGCACAATTGTAAAAATTTGTGACAAAATTCGTAACGACTAAAACACGAATTTTGCTTGACGTATCGATATAAAGATTATTATATAAATAAATTCACATATAATTGTTAAATTTATTAGACTCTTGATCTTCTAAAACAAGATTACATTACATTTTAAAGTGCGAAGTGAAAAATAGTTTAGATCGCATCGAGACATCCATATATCTGCCGGTCTTGCTCTTGATGCTTTTACTTCCTTCAACACATTTTCGCTTACATTTATTTATTTCAAAATGAAATAAGAATAACTATTGTTATAATATCGCCAAATTATACAATAACTTTACATAAGTTTTAGCCTTTGTCGTATTCTGATGAATAAGCTATATTACTGTAAAGTTAAAAGCAACTAAATCCGCTCAGTAGTTTTTATATGTTAATGGATAGTTTATATGAATGGTGTTTATTGATCCACATTAACTTTCACATTTATAATATAAGTTGGATGCATGTTACATACTAGTACATACGAGGCGAGCACGGCGCACGACACCGGGTCTGTTTGAAAAGGGGTGATTTTTTTTTATGGAATAGACAAACGAGCGTTCGAGTCACCTGATGGTAAGTGATTACCGCCGCCCACGACCCCGTGCAACACCAGAGTAGTTACAGGTGCGTTGCCTGCCTTTAGGTGGGTTGGGCTCCGGAGCCCGGCCTTACCTGATGCGAAACGCAGTGGCATAAAGCCGCTACTCCACGCTGGTTTTAAATGCCGGGGGGTGGTAATGATCCGGACGAGTCTGCTCATGCGTGTTGCCATTGCTGGCGACGTGACTCTACCACACGTACTTTAGTCGCCTCTCACGACACCATCAGTACCAGGATGATCCTATTCTAGGCCGGGATCACAAGGCACAAGACGGCACGGCACGGCACGGATTGTTTTCATTTCCTCGCTGTAGTAATAAGACATTGCACCTTGTTGAGTTCCGCCGCTCAACGACCGTGGAAAACACGAAAGTGTAGAATCAAGTGTCGCGACAATAGATTCCCTCTGCCTACTCTGCTAAATTTTTACAATAGATAAATGCTAAGACACTCCGTTCCTATCAAGACTACACTTCCGTTTCCCAATTTCATCTCGTTCATTAACAGTGTGAGGAAATGAACGTTTTATAAATTTCATTTTCTCGAATGGGAATCGATCTCACAACCCGTCCCGTTTACACGCTCGTGCCCCCGCGCTACAACTAGCACACATATTTATTCTTTTTCCACATACACCGAAAACTAGGTCAAGCATAGAAAATGGCGGAGGAAAGGAATAGCAAACCGATTAAGTTTCATTTAATCAGAAATGGGAAAACTAAATCATTTCAATAATTAATATCCTCTAAGTACAATAAAATTTTTATATTTTAAAATATTTTATTAGAGACTTTAGACGGGGACGATTGATGACATTAGGCGAAGCGAATTTGACCATCCGTTCTAGCTGGCTGCCTCACTAGGTATAAAGCGTGAAGCTCAAAAAACCTGTAAACTAAGTATTAATGAGTAACACGAGGATATCAATTTCCAAGAGTACTTTACCTTCGGGACACTCTTGTATCTACACGCACGGCAAGTCACGCAACAGGTGTGCTATGTTACATTTAATATGTATTTACTCGAACGTGTCGGTTTGACCCATTTTCTTTTATTATTTGTATATATAATATTATGTATAATTTTCATATTGTTTTATGGTTTCCTTTTCGTAGAGGCTTTTGAGTAGATCATTTATTTGAATTTGTCGGATTTTGTTGTATTCGATTTCAGTTTGTGTGGTTTTAATGAAATAAAAAAAGCATAAAAAATTTTGACGCTGTGGCGCAGTGCGTGACTGTAACGCGAGGGTTGAGGGTTCGATTCTCACTCGGAGAAATAGCCTATTATTTTTTAAAAAATCGTACCTAAAAAATAATTAATTAAATTTATTACATTTACAATCAACGAAGTCTCTCATAATTAAACTTATTGAACAATATGCAGAATTCAATCATGTTCGCAAGAATAATTAAGTGTTTAACTTCTGTCCTCAATAAAGCGTATGACGTCGTCGTCGTGACGACTCACAACTTTATATTGGATTAAGAAACAGCAAGTGGAATTTCGTGAATGACGAATGTGAATACGTTGAGTGACAGCGCGAAACATATTTTCAACATTTAATGTAAAATTGAATTACAGTAAAATGAATTATTTGTAAAATTTCAATATAAAAAGTATTCTTGAAGTAAAATTATGTTTATTACTTTATAAAAAATATTTCAATTATTAATGTTATTAACGTTCTCACAAAATATATCTTTATCCATATATTTATTAACCAATAATGTTTGAAAGCTTTATTTTAATAGCGCTTTTTAGCATATTTTTTGCCTTCCAATTTGCTTGAACCGTACACGTCGTACACCTTTTTGAACGCCAGACTCAATCCAAATACAATATTATCAAAGTATAAACTTCATATTCTTACTACGCAACTAGGATATTAAGATTATTGATTTTCGCTATAAAATATTTTTAAATTATTTGCGTACCTGTCAGTCCGTCAGTGGGAATCATTTTCATCAAGATTATCTGAAGGCATCAAACGAATGTAAAAATATCATGTTAAGGTCTACAGTATCTTGAAGCACAAAAAAAATATACTAAGTCAAAGCAATCAAAAGATGCGAGTTTATACTTCTTTTTTGAACATAATATATGAAATTCGCTACATAATCATAACCTATAAGATATTTATCGTCGACCGAGTATCATGCAATCGATATGATAAAACCTCGGTTGGCGAAATTGAATTATACTTCTTAATTAACACAATCTGAAGATAAATTATTCACCTATCAATTTAAACTTAAAACAAAGGTAAAATCCAAAAAGCATCTATCCATAGCCCACGAGGAGCGAGTCCGACTCGCACTTGGCTGGTTTTTTAAATGTGATATAAAGTACATCGTGACTAAATTATTATAACAACGTTTTGTTGAAATATAAATAGTGACGCATATTGCAGAGTGAACAGATGCCGAATCAGGCAACTTAGGGTTAAGACACTCCGTTCCCGTTTCCTCACTTTCCGGTGGCTTTGTGTGTTGTATGGTTGAACTCAATGAAGCTCTTAGTCTTGTTACCAGAACGAAGATATGAAAATATTAAATATTTAATTAAGATTCAATATATAATCACAATTTTAAATTGTAGTCTCTTAATGAATATAATAAATAATTGTACTTACTATGGAAAGCAATTCGAATCTAAGTTTATTTACAAAGAAGTTTGCGATGAGAAAATTTTAAGTGAAATTATAAAGTTTTTTGAATTACGTACAAAGCAAATTAGGATTAAAACTTTTATCGCTTTCTAAACTTACTATTTATTATTATTATTAATTAATCTCATTTAAATAACGTAAACGTGGGTTTTATTCGAACTCTACGAATGAGTTATTTGCGTTTCCACTCTCTAGTAACAAGACTTAAGCGCGGAGTTCAGTTTCGCTAATCAAAACGCAATCCCTCGAAAATTCAGCGAAAGTGGGAAACGGAAGTATCTTTATAAAACCGGAACATCTTAACACTAGGTTCCCAAATTTCCTCTTCCCTTTACCTACCCTTCTTTATGTATGAAGAGAAAAAAAATATAAAGACGAAATCGAAGTGATTTATTACTAAATTATAACTAACCTAACCTACACATACAAAATGAAAGTAGATATTAAAGAAAATACTATATAAAACACACAAGTAAATAACGCGAGACAGTTATTAATAAACTCTTAATAAATAAAAATACACAAGCTAGACTTGTTCAAAATATGTTTGACAACTCAAGCGAGTTAAATTGCCGGCAAAGCTTTAGACGTTTGTAGCAGAAGATATTTCTGTACTGCGTTAAGGCGGCGTACATACTTATAGTTATTTCAATATTGGAAATACAACATGTAAATTAAATTTAATGTATGTGTAAGATACTAAATCTAGGGAACGTACTAAGTTTGGGAAAGCGTCTGAAAGCGCAATGGTTGTCGGTTCGATGCCCACTTGGGGGATGATTGTAATTAAATATTTTTTATTTTCTTGGTTAGATAAAATGATGTATTGAGTTCTGCCACACAATTCACGTGGTGCCTATAATTGGGTGTAAAATTAAGAAAAAATCTCATCTTACTATGAAGCTAAAATAATAATTTGGGTTCGATTCCTACAAAAATCATTGATACTGTAACATATTTTTACTTTCCTAAGCAGTAAGATACGGCGCTAGGTTCCACCATCCACTAAACAATAGATCTAAGATAAGTGAAAAATGGAAAACACAGTGACTTGAGTCTACATTTTCTCCGTCAATACAAAACTAAACTGAAAATATATTAAAAAAATATAAAGTGCCTTTAGTTCTATGTAATTGAACACAGATCCCTAGTTGATACTATAGTGTGTACAGTCAACACAATATTATCATGTGCTAATGCTGATGTTCAACTTGCATGCTCTTCACAGTGTATGTCTGACACGCGAAAGCAAAAGCTAGTTCAGTGAACTTTATATATTAAATATATGAAATTTGATGTCTATATATAGAGTATATATATATAAATTCATTGACTAAACGCAATTTGTGGACTCGATTCCCACTCGAGCAAATGAAATATTGAATCTTTTCTTGATTTATTAAAGGGGCATAGAGTCCCGCCACTCAACAGGCAATACCTTATGAATTTAAAGGAAAGTGAGAAAGACCAGGTCCTCAGGCTCCTTCTGCCTACTCTACTACATGCGACTTATAGCGTGAACATATAAAAAAAAACAGACTTAACATTACAATAAAACAAAAAAAACACTCAAATCCAAATAAAACTCTCACCCAGCGTGCGGAAGACAATTGGCCTACTCCTGTACTTGTGGCCACCCCACAGTGCCGCTACCGTCACTTGATATTGCGTATCCGCTTCGAGTCCACTCAGTATTACCGCGTCAGAGTTGCCAGCCACTTCCAACACCACTCTGTAACTAATTGGACATGAGTCAATTTCGTTGTTTTGTATGACCATGGAAGGGAAGGGAAGGTAAGAAGGGAAGATGAAATTGAAATACAGAAAAAATCTAAAAGGAATTCCTATAGCATTCACTAATAATGGCTCTTAGCTACTTATTCGAACTATAATATATACATACATGTAGAATATGATTGGGATTGTTCTTCTATTTCCTGGGTTAAATGTTATGGTGTAAGGATATAAATTTATTTGTATAAAATATTTTATATATAGTGAACACTTACGTTACTTGCGGGCTGTGAATGCAAAAAGAAATATTTTTTGTTAGGAATTTTCATAGAATTTAAAGTGGACATATTTCATTAAAAAAAACATATTCATGAAATGAAACGCACGTGGAATCTCATCAAACACTAATATTGTAGGAAAATAAGAATTTAGTGCCACCTCTCTCTTCTTTATATTTCAAGAAACGCTTTTATCATTCCATACATTTTCGGTATAAATACCAACACGGTCTTAGCATAATATATTAACAATTTCTTTACCTTTGTCAAAGCTCAACCAACCGAAAGCATAATAAATGCGGTATATAAATAAACCTATTCAAACATATGAAAGCAATTTAACATGGCTATGAGATGTTAAATTATTCACTTTAAATGTATAATACTGTATTGTTTTATTGCAAGTAACGTATTACAATGCTACTATTAATAATGAAAGTGTGATAGAAACGTTTTTTCCAAAGAAAGTTTGTAAATTGCCTTTTGATTTTGATTTCTGTCCTTTCATTTTTCGATTCTATTGTAGATTTTATTTTATCGTTTTCTCAATGGTGTTTGCTGTTTTTAATATTATTTTGATCACTTATTAATATCTATACATCTGTATTTTTTTTACTGTACAAATTTATAACTTGCCTATGGATTTATTTTTATAAATAGTTGGAAAACTTAGGTATTACTAACAAAGTAGAACGCGATAAAAATAATATAAAAAGTAGCGCCTCATTGCGTAATTAAGTATTTCAAATATTTAATTATAACCCAAAATATAAAGTAATTTTAGACAAAAAGAAGAAATAAATTAAGAATTGCACCTGAGAATGTAATATAATATAGATACGCAGTGGGTCAGCGTCTGTCAGTAATAACGTGTTCAATTCCCCCTTAGAGAAATGATTCTTTGACGCAGCGTTGAGTTCCTAAATTAGCCTCAGGGTATCTTAACACCACGTTCTTTTTACCTACTCTGTTACGATGGGTAAAGTGATAAGCTGATGAAAAAAAATACCTATTATGATGTTCTTATTAATGCTCCAGCGGCATGACAAATGAGAATTATTATATAAACTTCACTTTTTGTCCAAATTTCCCCGAATCAGACTAGAACCGTTATTCATATGTTTTTATATTCAAATTCCTACAAATTACTTTACTAACTAGTTGAATATATCATTATGAATGAAACATTGAGAATTTATCATTCAAAAACTAAAGCTTGTATTTGTAAAATTAATATTTTTTCAGTTAATCTCTCTTCTTTCTTTGCAAAGAAAATATATAAAATTAAGCTTATGAACTTTGTTTTCACTTACGTGAAGTGGTAATGTCAGTCAGAATGAACTGAAACATTGACTTGTCAACATTAGGATTAATTATTCGGGGTCAAAAGGGGTCGAGTTTTTCCTAAGAGGTCTTCATAAAATATGTACATTAAAATACATAGTTATATTTTTTACAACAATATTGTATTAAACATTTTTTTATTAAATAATATATATCTTTTATCTACACTGATTATTTTTGTCTTAACTCTGGTAAAGGCGGGTCTTGTCGTGGCTACCTTGTTCTTGTACTTAACACGATTTTAATAGTAACAATACTACATAATAAAATCTAGGAAACTAAATTCGACGTACTTGTGTAATAATTATATTTAATTTTATTGTTAGACGAAAATACAATAACATATACGGTTTCATATAGCTCGTCTGCTTATGGAGCCGAAGTTGGGAGATCTTGCTGGCTCTTCATTTCTCCTGATATCTGTATCGTGACAATAAAACTGGGAAGTAGTTTTTTATAACCCAATATTTTTTATATCTTTGAACAGGAATGTATATCGAAGTGATATTAAATTTTGACTACTCCACGTGGTTCTTCGTATCTAAACCACCAAAATAAATGAGGAAAGCATTAGGTGGTGGTTATGTCAGTGCAGTATTTCATTTTATATTTTAATAAACTTGCAAAATTTTTTCCACCGATTATATTTCGAGTAAGTTAGCGGTACTAGTTGTTCTAAATATGATACATTCATACGAGAACAAAGGCATCTCTTTCATCGATTAACTTTCAATATGCAACAATGTAACATTTTAAATATTTACATAACAATTAAAAATGTAAGCATTTGTTGCAAGTACACAAATAAATTTCGATAAATATTGGTTTCCTTTTTTATGAAAAGAAAGCATTTTTATTAAATTATGTTCGTTACTGTTCATTGTTCATATATATATATATATATATAAATATACATGTTTTATCAATATTTTGAAGTCTGTATAGTAGTCAGAAAAGCAAGGAATGTAAAATTTTCAAAATTTAAATATGTATGGCGATGGGGATTAAGTTTATTGTTTGCTAATTATTTAATCGATTTTAAAAACACTTTCAAAGGCAGAGATTTTTTTTTCTTATATTTTAAATTTTATTATTATTCATTATTATTACATGAAATTTTGAATTCCAAGGGAAATTAATTATTTTGATTTCCTAGTTCTAATAGCTAAGACTCACCGCGGCCTTTGTTATCGCACCTCAACATGCAAAGTCTCGAATATTGGGCGGTGTGTCAGAAAAGGAGTGTCTTAGCACTAAGTTCCTTGTGCCTACACTGGTAAATATATGTGAGATACAACGAAAAACTAAAAAAAATATTTAAAGAAGTGCCTTCATATATATCTTTTACATATAACGGAACAAAAATACTGTCTCGTATGAAATTATTATTACACGAGTAGCTTGCTATTCCCCGTACGTCTTTTGAACGTTGATTTTTCTCTATATCAATAAATGATCAAATAAAACATTATAATATATATCTCTTCTTAGTGCTTGAGACTAGCTACCTAACGTGTCGAGAGAACAATTTTTAACAAAATTACATATACTCCTATGTTATTCTATTTCTACAATAAAATTATTTTTAGTTCTGATAAGATACAAAACTTTAAATTTTATACATTGATATTGTTAAATTTTTATGCAAAATAGTAGTTAGTGGTGTAGAGGGAATTATTGTTAAGAGTCTCCGTTCTCCGCTTAGGTTAATTTTTTTTTCATATACCTCTTATGAATTTTGATCGAAGCTATTCATTGACTTATACGGATCCAGAAGTATAATTAAGCTCGCGCTGTACACAGCATATAGCAGGATAGGTGGAGGGAATTCACTAAGTGGAACCCACAGTCGAGAATCGAATCCACAATCGTTGCACTTACAGTCAGACGCAAAAAACTTTTTGACTAAATATATCCAAATACGTTTTTATGTTCTATATTTATTATTTCCTTCTTTATTAAGTTAATATTTACAGTTTTAAGCGTTTATACGTTTACATAACGTCAACCTACAGCTATATTAAGGTTTGCCGGTGGCTTGCCATGATGTTTTATTGCAAACATATTGACAGCTTAATCGGCTATCACAAGTTAAATGTCTAGCAAAATTGATTTAATTTTTATTTTGTCGTATAAAACTAAAAGAAATGTGGTTTAAATGTACAAAAATACACCACCCTGCGCTCAAAAGTCATGGAGAACATCCTCAATTGCCAGCTCTTGGTTTATCTTGACGATCAACGATTGATTAATGACCGTCAATATGGCTTTCGCTATGGTCGATCAACCGGTGGTCTTCTGGTTTACCTAACCCACCGCTGGGATGCGGCTATCGAAAGCAAGGAGAGGACCAGTTAATTTGGACATGGCGAAGGCCTTTGATCGAGTGTGGCATCAGGCGCTCTTTCTAAACTTCCATCCTATGAGCTTTCCGAGAATTTATGCAAGTGGAACGTCAGCTTTCTCACTGAGCGAAGCATCGTTGTCGACGATTTTTGCTCAGAACACGTGACTGTGAACGCTGGCATCCCCCAAGGTTGTGTGCTGTTCCCTACGCTGTTTCTCCTGAGAAGAACCTAGTATTTATTTCTATGCAGATGATAGCGGGCACTGTTTACTCCGGCCGCAGAAGTCTTTCTCGGGAAAACGTCAGCCAGTGCCTACATAATTTTGTGTCTTCAGATGAGGCACCTGTTTTGAAATGAGGTGAAAGGAACCTGGCCCAATTTAACCCCAAAAGACACAAATTTGCACATTAACCACTAAAAATCTCCATTTGTTGTGTCGCCAAAACACTCTCCTTATAGCCGCGTCCAGTATCAGCACATTTGCGATTGGCGAGCGACTGCCAGTATCGCGATCATCTGGATTTTTTTTAAATTTTATAAATTAATCCACTCTATAAAATTGAATTGTGGGCGAATCATGATAAACATTAACTTTGGTAAATAGCCTATAAATGACAAAATGACATTTTTGTATTGTATAAATGAAATACATAAAATGTGTCATTTATAAAGTACGACCTTGTTATAAGGTTATTTATTATCTTTCCCCCCAAATAGGAATCGGACCCACAACCGCGTTTACGACTCACGCTAGTGCCTCTATGCTACAACAGCCCCGAACGAAATTATTTATAAATTTTTAATCTAGCGAAATTAAGAAAATAATGAATTATTTTTTTAACCACATCCCATGCATTACTTAATTTTGAGTAAAACGTGCATGTTGAACTTGAATTATCGAATGTAGAAGACATCGATTAACATTAAAATTACACAAATTTTGAGTCGAACATACATTAAAATTATTTAATTTAAGCTTAAACTGTTATGTGGCTTCAAAAATCATCGCCAAACCACACAACCAAAATCTGCAATGGATATCCGAGCTGTGGATAGTTTATGCAAATTATTATGTTAAAATATTATTAGGCTTACACCGAATATTTTATCATGAAAATAGAATCCATTAATAGAACAGGTCATGATTATTCATCAATATCAATTTGCATAGTGTTATTAGCTAGTCCTTATTAGTTGACAGTTCGATGTTTATTATGAGAGGCTCGAGGAAAACAAAACAGTTATATAACATTATTCTGTAAGAGGTAGACGAGATTTCTTTTTACTGAAAATAATCATAATCGTAAAATAATCGATGTTATCGATATCTATAAAAGCTTGGCTGTACTGTTACAATTTCTGATCAGGATCACCAAGTCCAGATGTTCGATTTTCTTACATTTGATAGTTTACCCTTTATGTGAATACTGAACAATACCCCTGTATTAAATTTCAGCCCTTATAAAATTTCGAGGATCTGGTATATAAACATATATACATACTAGAAGACGATAATGTAAAAGCTCTGAATTTAAATATAAATCGATCCAGAAGTTATCAAATAGGAAAACGTAAATACGTCAAAATCGTCCCAGAAAAGTATGGCACGTAAGTGCTTTGCTTCGCGCACGACTAGTCGAGCCGTACCCCCCAGATAAAACTCCTAAGTTACGGAGTAATTGACAGAGAACAATTGACATAGGCTAAATTAATGGGCGAGGAAAGTTAAGATTTAATATGTAAGTGGGTTAGAAAGGCGTAGGTAATATCATCTGTGAAATTTGAAGATAAAAACAGGATAAATGGACAGCGGAGTCTTTTAAGTAATATGGTTCCCTTTTATTCTTTGGGCACGGAACCGTCAAAATGGTATTTTCTATTTAACATCTTAAAATCTACGCAAACAAAATTTCGAGCGACTAGCTTTTTTACTTCTTATATAGGTACGTACATACGTTTATCACTTGTAAAATATTCACTTATTTATTCGCTTTCCTTACTAAGTCATGTAACATTCACTTTTAAACACAATATGCAAGATGTTTCTTAAGCGATTCCATTAAAGCAACGTTGCAGAAATACATAATGTATTTGAATTCTAAGATGCGACAAACTCGTCTCGTCGCTCGAGGCAATCCATGCTGACACCTGTGACTGAATTATTGTGTCATTTTGTAATATTTTTAAAGTGAACACCAGTGCAATAAAATAATCTATGTTTATATAACATTTTGAAGCTGAACAGTTGTGCTGTTATGTATGCTTGAACGCGCTAACCTCAGAAACTATTTATTTAAATTGTTTTTAATTTGAATTGGAAAACCCATTCTGTGTAACCTTCTCGAATATTTAGGATGGCATGTGTCATACATACTTCTTAGGTATTTCGTTATAACTTTGTTTTTACTGTGTTGCATTTTAAGCTTTTTTGATTTATTAAATGATGGTTATTGCTTTAAATTCCAGTAGAAATATATTTTTAAATTATTAATTTTTTTAAAAATTATATTAAGAACAAAGTTATGGTACTAAACGTTGAATGTTTTTAAAAAAGTAAAAATACAGGGCGGACTCAGTTTAAAAAACATGAAAGAGATGCTTGAATACAAATAAAGCCTCATATAATAGTTAATGGTAAATAACTTTATAAGTTAGCTTCTGCTGTATATGAAAAAGTGAATTCTTTGTACCTTCCTATAGTTGTCGTACTTAAAAGTTTTATACATTCATTTTTATATATGTTTCTACATTCAGTTTCTACATTAATTTTTATATGTTCTCTATAGAATATTTAATTTTCTATAAAATATATAAATCCATCGTACACGTTTCATTATATGCAATATGAGTTTAAACTTTTAATAAACAAACTTATTAGCTGAATTGGATGTTATAAAGACATATTGTTATTGGATGATAAATATTATCATTAGTATATTATTAATTAATTCGTCGATATTTTTCTATTTTAAAATAATAATAATATATTCATTCAAAAAATAATATGTAGTTTAGTTAGTAGAAAAAACATTAAAATCTTATTTTTATTTATTACTATACAATCAAAATTAAAAAATAAGTATTAATTTTGAGATGATTTAAGTGTTTAGTACAAAACAAGAAAAAGGCAAAAGATTCAGAATAGAAACAGAAAAGGGCGGTAAAGGAAGCAAAATCATCTTACCTCGCGTCAGACGGCTTGTACGTAACGTCATACTTTTCAACCAAGTCCGCCGTGGTCGACCACGAGACACGCACCGTGGTCGGATTTAGGAAAGTAACTGTTATATTCTCAGGCACGCCGGGTCCCATTGAACCTAGAAAAAAAATCTTTGTTCAGCTTCACGCTGTATCTCGCATGAAACAGGATAGGCAGAGAAAACCTATTGTTCACTCCATACTTCTGGAAACATTGCATATTGAGTGAGAATCGAACCAACAATTACAATAACACGCTTGTTTCCTGCGCCACAAGTGGCCTCAATATATATATTTGCACATACTTGTATATTTAGCTATATAATACGCATTATTTAGATCTGTTAAGGCAGAAACATTGACTAATTATATAAAAAACTATAAAGTTTAAAGTTATAGGTTCTATTCTACTTTAGGACAGGTAAATATTTACCTTATTCATAACATAAAATATATTATGAAACTTTTTTATCCACGTAAGCATATGTTTTTGGTTGTTTGATAAAGTCTATATATAAATCGGTTATTATTATTTTAACATTTTATTTATTTGTTTAATGTTAATTTTATATTTAGGCCTTATGAAAAGTCGCAGAACGGACATAATAAACCCATCACAAGTGCGTCATAAAAGCATAGTTCATTATCTTCACCACCCACTTCCATGTTGTTAGAAATTAGAATATCAGCTAAAGTAATAATGTCTTTTTTTTCAGGTTATTAAGTGTAATTGCTCTATAAATCACTGTAGATCATCATTTATCAATTTTTTGACACATTTGAAAATTTCCTTCCTGTTATACCTACGTTTAAATTAAAGCTCAGACATAATTACTCGTGTGATAAGGATAGTTCTATTTTTTTTAAACATATAATTAGTAAAATATTTTTTTAGCTTCTCGCTATATTTCGCACATAACAGGTTGGGGAGAGGGAACCTGAGAACCTAGCTGTCAAGATACTTCCATTTCTCACTTTACGCTGGATAAAATAATTCTGGCAAAATATGAAAATGTAGTTATAAATAGAAATTTCCATTTACTTGGGGGGAAATTTATATTGTTCAAAAAAAATATTCATAATATATATTTTTTTATTTTTTTTTATTATAAATTGTAATTTATCTACAATTAAATATTTAATATCTTTAGATTCTCTTAAGATAGATAGATCTTTAGATTTAGATACAAGTGAAAATACAGAATTATTATTGGCAGTGCCTTTGAATGTGATTGTAAATTGAGATTTGAACCAGCTCTATGAAACCATAGATGTAATCTAACCACTAAGATTCTGTGACCAGTTTTCATACGTTTCCTTAAACTATAATAATATCCCTACAGAGATGTTAACAACATAAATAAGTTGTAATAAGTGTATAAAAATTTCGACGTAACTTGGCGTGAACGTATGGCTTAGTGGTTAGAGCGCCTCGGTCGGTTTCCAGGTGGCGCGGGTTCGAGTCCCGCTACGTTCAAATCTTTATATGTTTTCTAAATAAGTATTTATCTTTCCTAAGTGTGGAATAACATTTTAAAAATGTTTAAAAAATATAATATATCTAACAGAAATTGGTATGAAATTATATTTTTAGAATAAATACGATATATTTCTAGAAGAAAAAGAAAAAAGTGAATTTACAAACCCTATATCTTCCTTCAAATTGAAAGTAAATTATCATGTTCTTTCCATTACCTTTCCTTCATATAAAGTATATGAACAACTATTTTAATTACCTACTGCGGGTTTTCCATCGTACTTTGTAGAAGAGCATACTATTTAATTACTCGCAACTTCATGTCACGATATTACATAAAGTACTATGTGATAGAAAATACTCTGGATGTTATTAAATATTTACTTAAGTGCGATAAGGAAAATTTGTATATGTATATATATATATATATATATATATATATATATATATATATATATATATATATATATATATATAGATATATATATATATATATATATATATATATATATATATATATATATATATATATATCTATATATATATATATATATATATATATATATATATATATATATATATAAATAAAATAAATCAGCTTCACGCTGTATCCCGCACACCGCAGGGTAGGCAGAGGGAACGTAGTGAAAGACACTCCGTTCCCCACTTTCTGCCGAATTTCGGAGGCATTGCGTGTTAAGTGGCAGAACTCAACGCCGCGCTTTGCCTCGACACCAGAGCGAAGAAATGGCTATATATGGGATACAACGGGAAAAAAAAAGATTTTGCATGTTATTATTATATTTTTCTTCTACATAATAGTTATTATATACATAAAAAAACATATATATCTTTTAAATATATATATATATATATATATATATATATATATATATGATGTAACTGATGGTTGTCTGTATGTGGAAGATATAGGGTAAAAATAGGATAGATGCCCCGATAGGATAGAAACCACACTTTCTACAATTACTATTTTCAAAAATAAAAATTAGGTATACATTTTTTAAATACGTTCTACATGCGCCCATCATTCTTACATAATTTGCCAGGCAGTGATGGTTTTTCGATTTTGTGAGCGAATCTATTTGCAGCGGACGCAAAAAATGCTTGAAAATTTAAAGTGTAAATGTTCAACTGTATAAGTATCATTGGTTTATATTATATTTTTAGCATGTTGATATATTGGAGTATTAAGTACACATTTAAAAGACAGTCATTTGACAGATTTTTTGATTTTTTATATTCATTTTTCTTAAAATTTAAAAGGACACCTATACCAAATTTCAATGTTGTCTCGAATTTTCAATAGATAGACTTTTACACTTCTATATAGAAGCAGCTTCGTTAAAGAGTTTTATATTTATGCCGTAACAATTTTAATATTTACTATTAGATATTATAATATATTTATGTATAGATATCTACGCACCTTCTTAACAAGGTAAAACCTAGAGAATCTGCTGTTCATCTGAACAGCATATTCTCTAGTTTATTATTAATATACTTATCTAAGTATATCAACAATATCAATGAATGTTATTAAGATGTCAGCCCTTGTCCTACTTTTAAAGAAAGTATGAACAATTAAAACTGAACTGAAACTATAAAAGATAAAAGGGAACTTAAGAAAGAACAACACACCACAAATAAAGATTCTATAACAAATTATGTGATAAAATAATAATAAACATTTAAAAGTAAATTAAGTTTTAATAAAACTCAATAATAGAATTATATTCTACCGCTTTCCCTTTTCCAAAAACAGGGTTCCACTAGAAGCTAAACACTTAAAATCTGTAATTGAAAACAATAAAACAAATTAATAATTCAGCATAAAGAATTAAACTAGCTAAATTCAAAGAAATTATACCTGCCTTTTCAAAAAGTGGGGCATCTATCCTGGTTTTGCCCCATAAAAGAAATATTTTGTTGGGAATATTTATCAATGTAATAGAACCTCACGCTATATTCCGCATTTAGCAGGGTAGACGGAAGGAAATCTATTGTTAAAACTCTGTTGCCCATTTTTTACCAAATTTTTGAGGCATTGCGTGTTGAGTGGCGGAACTTAACGTCAGGCTGTTGTCTTGGTGCCAGAGCGATGAATTGAAAATGTTAATAAATAATAGTTCGTTCCCCCGAGCGGGAATGGAACCCACACACGTTGCATCATACCTTTATGATGATGATGGCATAATTTTCCTCTGTGAATTAGTTATTTTTCTAGAATCGATCACAATTATTTATTAAATTTTGTCTGTTTGTCGGTTTGTCACTAATACTAACTTCAATAACGGCTTAAAACGCCAAACTTGCTTTAACATGTAGTATTTGTTAGGAGTTGCAAATTTCAGTTCGCCCACTTCACTTTTAGCTATTCGCTCTGTAACGCACTCTGTAACATAATGGTACTATACTATATAAATATTCTTAATAATACAATCTTACTATAAAATAAGACAATAATTCACAAAATGTGGTTGGTCTTAGGTTCGTCATAAAATTCAGACGATATTTCAATTTCGGCACAACGGTTTCATTTCAACAGATATATTAACAATAATTGAAGTTAAAAATTAATTTCCAAGTTTTAATTTCCATATATAATTTAAATTACATTTTCATTTTGATTAAAGTTCAATTTGGTAAAGGTAATTTTCATTTCTATTAATTGGCTTATAATATAACAGTCGGTCGTGGCGCAGCGGCACGAAGTGTGACTGTAAAACCGACTGGTTGTGGGTTCGATCCCCACTCAAGGAGATGAAATATTTACTTAAATTTATATTTCCATTTCTTCGCTCTGGTGTCGAGGCTAAGCGCGGCGTTGAGTTCTGCCACTCAACACGCAATGCCTCCAGAATTCGACAGAAAGTGGGGAACGGAATGTCTTAACACTAGGTTCCCCATGCCTACCCTGCTGTGTGCGGGATACAGCATGAAGCTGATTTAATTTTTTTTTATATAACAGCGTTGCCAACAAGCCTCAGCAGCGCAGGGGCACAAGCGTATGACTTGTCAACGCGATGGTTGTGGGTTCGATTCCTAATAGAGGAAATGTTTTTTTTCATTTTAATTTCCTCACTTTGTTAACGAGGCAAAGAGCGGCATTCACGGCGATGACGGATAATAATTAGGTGGAAAGTGGGGAAAGGACGTGTCTTAATGGAGAACAGTGTCTTTACACTAGGTTCCTTCTGACTTTAACAAAAAACCCACGTCAAATAATAACTTTTAGTTTTTTATTTGACGTCGGTTTTTTTTTTATAAATTTAAGAAGCCTATTTGTTTTACTTGGTATATCAAAATCGTTTCACCTAGTCAAAAGTTCTGAGGTAACAAACATAAACAAAATTATATAGTCAAATTCATGACCTCCTTTTATTACAGAAGTCGTTTAAAAAATTCACTATATTAAAGACGGCTATGAGGTAATCATTAGGTATATAAAATAAAAAATAAATTTTAATACAAATATAACAATATATCTCTTTTCTCATACTTTATATCCTTCGGGACGTAAATAACAAAACATGACCTAACCTACTGTCCTAGTTAATATAGCGTCCTGGAAACCCAGAATGAAATAATAAAAAAATGGCTTTACAAAATTGTTAGGTTCGTAATATAATCACGGTAAATATCCTACTTGCTGGTTAACAATGCTATTATGAAAATTTGCATAATTGGTATAATAATAATAATAAAAATGGGAAGGGTACTTTCACGGCCCATACTCGGATCTAATCAGTCATACATTTTGTTTTTCACGTATATGATATCATTCTATAAGTTTCATTTAGAACAGCGTTTGACTTCAGGGCTATAGTTGAGATGTTAGATCCTTAATGGAGGAAAGATTGTAGTTTAATAAGATTCAGTCTGATAGACAAAGACGCTGTTGAGTTTTGCCACTAAATATATAATGTTTATTTTTTATGGTTCCGTACTTTTTAAGGAAAAAAGGGACACTATAAGATCACTTTGTTCTTCGTCTGTCTGTCTGTCTCTGTGATTATCTCAGAAACGCTTGGAGATATCTATCGAGTCGAAATTCAAACGGCCCCATAATTTCCTAAAATAAATGTATTTCTACATTTACTTAAAAAAAAAGATATTATAAGCAAAACAACTAAAAGAGTACTTCTGGCTATCCTAGAATTATGAAATTTGGTAGTTAGTTAACTTAGTTTAAGTAAAACGTATAATGGAATAAACTATACAAATAGACCAAGTTTATATTCGGTACAACAGATAATCTACTTAATTAATTTTAAATCAATCCCACGCAAAGCTATCATTATGAAATTATGTAAATGTATTAATTTGCCAGTCGGTTCACAAGAGCACAATCAGCGTGTGACTGTAAATGCGACAGGTTGTGGGTTCGATCTCCACTCGAGGAAATGAACTATCTGTTTAAATGTATACTGTCCATTCTTCGCTCTGGTTTCAAAGCTAAACGCGGCGTTGAATACAGCTTCTTAGCCCAAAATGCGGCGGAAAATGGGTGACGGAGTGTTCTAACGTTAGGTTCCCTCTGCCTACTCTGCTGAGCCCGCACTCAGCATAAAGCATGAAGCTGATTTTAATTTTAATTATAGCTCATACCGCATCAAATTAATAAATTTACATTAGTAAATATTAGATAATAGCGTAGTTATTTACAATTTAAATTGATATTGTAAAAATTGCTTAGGATTAAATAATAATTTTTTAAAAGGATCTTTGTGTCACAGTAAGCATATTTGTAGCTATTTTTAAATGTAATTGTTTGTCATAGTATATTTTGTCTGATCTGTAAAACGTACAAAGAAGATTATTTTACTGTTTCCGTCAGACTTTGGGAGATTCCTTTCATAATGCCCCCTTGCCTTCCTTCCCTCCCATAGTAGGGAGGCCTACTATCCAATAAACCTATAAGTATTTCAAATTTCAGCTTTCTACGCGAAGAAGTTCTGTCTGCGCTTTTTCTGTCTGTAACTCAATAACTGCTTTTGATTTTACACAGAAAGAAATGATACGAAGCGATTTTTTTTAAATATTAAACGCCCCCTTCTCCAATTATTGTCTAGTGAATGACGGAACCCAATACCGCGTCTTTCAGAGGATTTCGTCTACCAGAATCGGAAAATTAATATAAGCTTAATTGTATAATTTCCTTTAGTGGCAATCGACGGTCATATCAGACAGTGTCCCACTGCACCAGGATTGCTACAGATATAGAAATAATTGAGCTATTGTAATAAGCTTCTCATCAATACAATGTTTCTAGTTAGACGACTTGGTTAAAACCACATTTTAAAGACGGTCATAAACTTTTCCAACATTAACATAAATTACGACATCGCCTTCGACGTGTTTAAATTATGGCTAACTTAACATGCTATTTCAAAATGTCACGTACAAAGAAAGCAAACGCTATGAAATATTGTTGCAAAAAAGCATTAAATTGTGAAAAACTTTAGCTTGACCTATACTCGAGTCAACAAGTGCCGACCGCCGTGACAGTTGCTTTGTGGTGCTTGATTCATTAATAAAATACACTGTTGGACGACGAAATGTCACCATAGGTTCACGTGTAAATAAAATGAAAGGTTGAACATTTTTATTTTTTTAACGTATGAAATATGGAAAGCTAATGTATAAGATCACTATACAATAACTATATGTTAAAATCGCTATTTGAAATTTGTATTTAATTAAGTTCTATGAAGTTATGTTTGTTTCAAAAATGTTTATAATTTTTTTTTAAATCTCGCAGCACAGTATCTGATTGTCAACGTAAAAGTTGAGGGTTCAAATTAATTATTTTTAATTTCGTACTTAGGCAACAAAACAAAGACGTTGAATTCCACCACTTGAACCTCAAGGACTCGAAAACTGGGTGTTCCTTAAATGCATGTTAACACTAGGTTCCCTCTGCCTAGCCCTGCTATATATGGAATGCAGCGTTAAGCTAAAATAAAAGTTATAATATTGTGATTATTTTTAGCACGAGTTATTTAATTGAATAATCTCGACATTATCAAGATACGAGTGTTGTTTTTTTTTTATGGAAAAGACACGGCAATCGAGCGTGCGGGTCACTTGATGGTACCCCGTGCAACCCCAGAGGAGCTACAGGTGCGTTGCCGGCCTTTAAGATGGGTTGGGCGCCGGGGCCCGGCATTACCTGATGCGAAACGCAGTGGCATAGAGCCACTACTTCACGTCGGTTTTAAATGCCGGGGGTGGTAATGATCCGGTCGAGTCTGCCCATGCGTGTTGCCATTGCTGGCGACGTGACTCCACCACACGTACTTTAGTCGCCTCTTACACCTGACACCACCAGTACCAGGATGATCCTATTCTAGGCCGAGATCACACGGCACAAAAGGTTAAATGAGGTATATATATTTATTCTGTAATACAGCATATCTTTACTAAGAAAAGCGAAAGTTAGTTGATATAAGATTTTACCAAAATATAGAGTTTAGATTAGCTGCTAGATTAATTTTCAGTTTTTTTCTGAAAGACAAGGCAAACAAGCCTGCAAGTCACCTGGTAGTAAGTGATCACTGCCACTTACGACCCCGTGTAATACCAGAGGAGCTACAGGTGCGTTGCCGGCCTATAAAGTGAAGATGGGTACTTTTTTTGAAGGTTGGTAAGTAGTAAGGTTTTTCGTATTGACCTGGAGGCACTGCCCCAGGTTAGTCATTCTATAGCTCCGTGGAGCGTGGAAAGTAGTTCCTACGACACCGCACAGTAGTGGAGTGACACGAATCCAGATGGTGTGGATGGTACTTGAATTTGTGACATGCTTGCGGTTAGATAATTCGGCGGCAGATAACAGGTCAAACAATTCCCCAGAATTGTTTGACCTGTTATCCCCATGATAAATGCCTATAGAGAACCCTTAGCGAGGAGACATCTCTATGCAAAGCCAATGTGTCAAGCCTTTCACAGATCATTGGATTCCGAGCGATTCGAACGGCTCTGCGTTGTATGTGATCAAAGAGGTCAAACTGATACTGAGATGCACCAGCCCAGAGATGAGAACAGTACTCCATATAAGACCGAACACGGACCGTATACGGGGCCAATCGGTGTTTCGGCGTGAAGTACTGCCTCGCTCTGCTGATGACCTCCTGATGACATGATTTTGATACTGGCAGTCACTCAAAACGCTAAGGCCTAATGTAAAAAAAAAACCTAAAAACCTAACAAGGCGCGGCTATAAAAAGAGTGTTTTGGAAGACTTGTGACACGACAAATTATATTTTCAGTTAATAGTAACTGAAAATGAAACTAATTTAACAGCAAGTAAACTACCAGATAAGTACAAGTCTTAGATTATTTTTACCTTTACATTATATTCCTAGCAGGACACACAATGATAAAGTAGGGCAGCGGCACAGGTGACTGTAAACGCGACGATTGAATTTTAAATTGCAAGCTCTGGTAAAAACAAAGCGTTGAGTTTCGCCACTCAACACGCAATGTCGCAAAACTGGCGAAGAAAATGAGAACAAATAGGATTCCTTAGTCTATAACATAAACAAAATATCTAACTCACCAGCATCAACAAACCGCAAGAGTATAGAAAGCGCAAAAGCGACGGCGGCGTGCTGCGCGAGCGGCGCTCGCCGCATGTCGCGCCCACGCGGCCGCTCATGCCATGCCGCTTCTGGAACAAATATAATAATAATAATTCTAATTGTATACCCATAAAAAAGATAACAATAGAATAGATAACAGAAACGGAAATGTACAAGAGGTGACCTTAATGCTGAAACAGAGATGCCTTATAAGAAATCTTAAGACAATGGAAGTAAAAGAAGAGAAGAAAAGAGTAAGGAGAGTAAACAATATTATTTTTTAACCGATTTCAAAAAAGAGGAGGTTCTGATGTCGGTTGTTTTGTTAGCATCACACTGTATCCCTAGCGGGCTAGAGATACTGGAACGGCAAATGCTGCAGTCAACAATTATTATAATATAATAATTTATTAAAATATATACAATATAACATGTATTAAAGATATACATATATAGTTGATTTATATTTCTTTAATTTTATGTCACCACTTTGTCTTTTCAAAATAGAAAAATAAAAATAATTCATTCCTTCGAGTAGGAATGAATTCCACAACTATGGCGCTTGCAGAATTTTTGGCCTACGCATTAAATAAAAAAAATATAGATGTTTATGAAACATAAAATATTTTTATTTAACTTATATATATATACAACACACTCGTACCTATGTATAATCACGATTCAAATTTAAAATTATAATAGGCACAAAAACAGTAGGTTGCGTTGTTTGATTAAATGAATTTTAGAGGCACACAGTTTCAAGGGGGAATTTAAGCTATGAAAACCTGACTCTGCATATTCAAATTTCGGTCATTATTTTACTACCTACGAGTTTCAGCAGAAATAAAATAGCTTGCATAAAGCTAAGTTTACATAGCGACGCTGCAACGTGACTGGAGGGCGATATTTACTCAGCAAACTATCACAAAGTTACAAATATATCTTTAACGTTTTTTCCCGACTGCTAAGGAAGGGTTATGTTTTTCGCGCGTATCTTGTATGTATGTAATATTCTTTATTACCTGATATCTCCAGAACCGCTGAAGGGATTTACTTAATTGAGGTATCGTTAGATTCGTATTAAGAGCCCAAGTGTTCCTAGATAGGTGACGTTAAAAAAAAACAAACATGGCGGCTGTGGGACACCATTGGACTTAGTGAATAAAATTGTTTTCGTTTCAAATACCACAATATGGGTATCAAATTCAAGAGTTCAATACGACAATTTCAAAATGGTATATCATGATTATCCTTATCATGATAAATTCTAACAAAAAATTGAAAAATAAAAAAATTGTAAAAGCAAAAACCCCGACTGCATAAAACTAAAAAGAAAATAAACAAACCCAATAGTTTATTAGGATTAACAGTCGGGACCTGTAAGTAATTCTTCAATCAATAAAATCTTTACCAGGAACCCCGCATAATTTAAAGAGGTCCCGACTGTTAACCCTAATAAACTATTGCTTGCTTATTTTCTTTTTAGTCTTATGCAGTCAGGGTTTTTGTTTTTACAAATATTTTTTAATAAATAATAAGTACAAAGGAGAGTCGTGGCGCAATTGTGGCTTCGATTCAGATTCAGATTCGAGAAAATTAAATATTTCATATTGTCATGTCCGTGGTTCTAGTAAAGAGGTAAAGTGCAGCGTTGAGCTCCGGCACGCAATGCATACCTTACGAATTCATCGTAAAGTGACTAAATTGTCTTAACACTACGTATATTTGTCTGCTATTTGCGGTCTATAGTGTAAAAATAAAAAAAAGTGCTTAACTATTTTCTATTTGATACTTATTCATTATTTTTACTTTTGATAAAATTCAAAATCTAATTTAAAAATTATATAAACTTTTTCGTTTTCAAAATTGTAAGATCATTATTGTTTCTTAAATTTTGTTTAAATTCACGATTTCTTAGTATTAAGTTTCCACTAATTCACAAAGAAAATACGACTTATGAGTAAGTCCCATGTGGATTACACCAAGTTAGCTTAAACAAACCGCGTCGCCCTTGTTCCTATTTTTACATTTTTTTTTAAATTTTGTCACCGTGGCCTTTCTAGCTATCTTATTCCGTTTTAATTTGGAATAAAAAACAAAATAGCATTCAAAAATAGCCACACACTTATTTTTTTATATCTTATATCATTTTATTAATAATGTTGATTTACGACGAAACTCAATGCCATGCTCTATCTTATCAAAACGGTGAAATTTAAACAATTGAACAGAAATCGAACGACTAAACGTTAACGATTACAGCTAGACGTCATCGTGATGCACTAGAACTACTGTACCACCTCGTATATCATTATCGTAATTAAAATATATTATTAATTTTCCCAATTGTTAAGTAAATAGCGAAACTCGAAGCAGTTTAGGTTAATGTGCCAATAAATTTAACTCCCCTAATCCGTCGGCTTAACACAAAACAAAATTTACTCAGTTTCACCCATTCGAGAAATTCGTAACTCGAACACTCATTATCGTTGTGTTGAAATTTTAAAGGGTCTAAAGTTGTTTTGGTAATATATTTGTAATAAAATATTATATTATATGGTTCATTATATTCCACTACTCAGGACGCTAGAGTTGGGCGAAAAGTGAGGAACGAAAGATCTTAATGAAAAACAGTGTGTCTTAACATTAAGTATATGCGAGATACAGCATGATATAAACTTGCTACTATCAGAACAGAATAGCTAGAATGAAATAAATATTGAACACCTAAACACTTGGCAGTCATACATGGAATCGAACTTATAACCGTCGCGTCCTTATAACTGTAGTCAGACAAAGAAATATATTATATTATATCACTAGCGGACCCGGACGCGGCTTCGCCCGCTTGAACTATGCGAATGCTAATTAAATATATTTATGAAATTGTTTTCATTTTATTAGGAATGGTAAGAATATATAAGCCTAAATGATCATAATAGCCCGAAGAAGAATAATAAGTAGTGAAAAATCTTATTATTAGAAAAAAATATCTAACTTACTAATATTATAAAAGTTAAATAAATATTTCAAATTTAAAATTAAAATTAAATGTGTTGTACTATATGTTTGCAAGTGCATGTGGTTTTTGAATCAGTGATATCTCCTTCAGTATTTATAAGAAAGACGTACAGTAAAATATAACTTTAATCTAGGTGAAATGCTAAAAGTGACTATTATATTTGTTTTGATAAGGATTAAATACGAAATTATTAAAAATACATCAACAATAATCCAAAGAAAATCATTAAATATATTAAAATGGTTACTGTGGCTCAACCTTCAAAGATAAACATATATCGTGGAGTTTTAATAGATTTTTTAAAAGACAATATTTTTGTAAAACATAGTGTTTATATGTCTAATAAAGTTGAGTTAGCGTACGCGATGTAATCGTACAGACATTTTGGGCGACCTTTTCTTAAAACGACATAATTCCTTATTGCCTAGCAACGGTTGCTTAGTGACGGTTGTTATTAATATGGCAGAATAAATTACATGTAAAATTAAAACGAATTTTAATATCTTAGTATTTATCGAGGATATTACAAATATGAGAAAAAAAGTAACTTATGTTCATCCGAAGATCTTCAAGTGTCTCTATATGAGTATTTTATCACAATTGAATTAACGGTCTGGCCCAGATTGCGTAAAAGACAGACAAATAGAGTTACTTTCGAATTTATAATATAGGTATGGATTATTATAAATTAAATAACAATGTTAATATATCTAGATATATTAATAATGTTTCCGATTAATAATTGTAGTAGGCGTCGAAGGTTGTTTTATCCAGTTCCTATTTAAAAAAAAGAGTTTGGTAAGTGGCGGAACTTAACGTCACGCTTTGTCTCTTTAATCTTCCTTGTCTTTGTCAGAGCGAGAAAATAAAAATATTAATAAATAATAGTTCATTCCACTGCGTGGTGATCGATCCCACAACTGTCGAGTTTACAGTCACACGCTTCTGCCACTGCGTCACGATGGCCTACTATTAGTCTTGGATTATAAATGGAATCAAAGTGTATGTAACAAGAATGAGTAAAACAACTATTAAGAATATTTTTTCTGTGTCAGATTTGTTTTTTGCCTAATACCTCTCTCTATATCAACATGTTTAGAGAAATATGTCAGATTATGCTATAAAGTAAATTACTGTATTTAGCTTTAATATAATGTTTATTTAAATTTACTATGCCGTCTCAGATTATATTTTCATAAAGTAATCAAGAGTTGCCTCGCTCTTGCACGATGTAGCGCATATAATTTTCAACAACTTCTCTTCCATCACTCATCTGTAATATACGCTAAGATATTTATGTTAAGATTTTCTGTAATATTTTGTTTTCTTTTTATATTTTTTTTAGCTTTACACTATAGCCCGCATCTGCCAGTGTAGCCAGACGGAACCTAGTGTTAAGTAAGACACTCTATTCCTATTAAGAAGCTTTCGCTCTCTAATTCTATCAAATGCTTGAGGTTTTCTGTGTTAAGTGACGATCTTCGCGGTTTACTTTATTACCAAAGTGACTCTTAGAAAATATTAAATATTTAATTTTCCCTAGTGGAAATCGAACCCACAACTGTAGCGTTTACAGTCTGTAACTGACATCCCACCCTATACTCCTCAATAAAATATTTAAATAATAATTTTAATATCCTAGTATAGCTCGTGATACGTCTAATATAGTTAGAACCCTTTCGTAGTGATCGTAAGTAACCCAAGATCTTTTAGAGATTCAGAGGTAACAATATTAATATGAAATGTACCATAAATGTAATATAAGTACAAATAAAATATATTATGATAAATTACATTTCATAGTTTGTCCGTTTTAATCTCCCGTGACATTTCTTAATTATATCGAAGACGGCCTAACCGCCTCTCTATTATTCCCAGTCATTACTGATAGTTATAACTAAGGGGGGATAGTGAGTGGCCCCGCAGCCGCCACTTACCGTGGATTCCGGCCGTGAACCCTCCGGGACGGAATGGAATAGTTTATATTTATGATTCTTATAATGATTTTGCGAAAGATCAATTATTAAATAACTGATTCAGAGACCGAAGTCTAATATACATACTTGAAATGGACTTGAGATTATTATATGTAGGCCGTAGCCATAATAACATAACATACAACTCTCTGCTTCACATATCCGATCGAACTTCCTAACGCTAGGCGGCCGATTATGTGAATCCACTTCAGTTTGTTTCTTTAGAGAGCACACACCCTGCAGCTGTTTGTCTGAACTGACTTAAGACTCAGAGTAACGGGAATGTAATATAGATATCATTAATTGAAAATACACAGTTATCGCTAGAACAGCTAGCGACTCCAAGTAGGCACGATTCTACTACCAGTTCAGTAAATAGCCTCAGTGCTGAGAAAGAACTGGCGGAAGAAACTCAGCAGCAGAATCCAACACCACTAAAGCAATTCGCTTATATCAAATATGTCAGCACCAGTGACGCCCGGCTATATATTATAAGCATGTCTTCGACATCAGTCGATTGACGCATTATGTTTAATACGATAAAACTAAGCGTTAGACAATTAAGCGAACACTACTACATATGTACACCAGAGTTCCAGGACATAAAATAGCACCACACACCCGTATGAGACGGGCGGACACTACTACATACAACAGTACCCGGACATAAAGCAGCATCACACACCTATCCATCATACACTAAGTGTTATCGTTAACGCAGCGCAAGGCACCACGAAACTATCTAAATATAATATAAATAAAATTAAATGCCATAGCAATTCACCTAGCCAAGCACATTAGTACCAGCGAAGCCAAGCAGCAGTCGGTTATGACTATATTATTTAATAGTAAAACATAGGGTCAATGAACTCTATCAGTCGTATAAATCGTAAATAATTAATATTTGGTTAATGTCTAATGTCTATGATATTTAATTGAAGTAATATATAAAAATATTACTTTTATTGTAGGAGATTAAACAGACTCATATTATATATTATTTATAAATTATAAATTGTACATATATATTTTGATATAATAGTTTTATATCATATTATAAATGATACTATTATATTTATATTTCCTTTTATAGTAACATGTTAAATATTTACTAATATATATAGAAATTACATTTATAAGTTATTACAATTCACCAAACCTATTTAACTCTCATTTCACAATTCCCATACGCGCATCGGACGAAAATGGCGGCAAGCATACTGCGTACATTAATATAATTGTAATTTTATATATCTCATAAAATATCTTCATGTATTTATTTCCATTTACTAAATAAATAATATTTATCTCTGGATATTGACGGCATTATGTGCATTAATATCACTCTCCTTTGTTTTATATATAATAATCTATTAAAAACTTACCGACGAAGTAATTCAAAACAGATAATCGCAAATGGTGAAAGTACTTATAACTTACCTAGCAACCTCAAATACTTATATCACAATTGAAGACATAATATCACATGCTTTTTATATATTAAATATAACTAGATATATGTTAATTATAAATTAAAATTTCTCTAAACATTTAAACAACATCCATCCTTCCTCAGACACAGCCGCTATCTCGCTTCTCTTTCTTTCCTCAATCTTGACTTTGACGTTGACAGTAGCTTATTCAGCCAACATGATATTTAACAATAATTAAAATATTAATTATGTTATTATTTATTTTAAATTATGATACATAACGTTTAAATATAATTATTAAATTATTTTTAATAAACATATTTTATATCTGAGTGTTTTACCTATGGTATATTATGTCACTTTAATATTACTTGTGAACGGAACGCGTAATTAAAGAACTGAACTAAACTATTAATTTTAAAATTGCATTTATCTTAAGCTATAAATTAAATAATATTATAAATTATATGTATAATATTTTTTAATAAATGATTTTTTTTTTAATTAATTATATTATTTACCAACACAATTTAGTTATGGTATGAATCGTTACAAGTCGACGACCTTGGCCTCGTCCGGCATTTGTGAATTATTTATATTAAATAATATTGAAAAGAAAAATTATTATAAGCACACAGCGTCTAACTGTATCTGCTAGTTTCCCTCTGCACCCCTATAATGCTAAGAAGTTAAGTTATTTTTCTTTTAGTTGAGTTTTTCGCGATATTCCATCGGATGATAAAAAAAACTTTACATATCTTGTCATGACAAAAACTTGAAAAGAAGAGAAGAACTTTGTAAGAAGTGAAGAACTTAGAGTGAAAACAAAAAATATTTTGAGGACTAGTTTTAACACAGAAGTCATAAATAGTGATATAACGCAAGCGTGCTAAAGCCCAGATCGATTAGTACCACTTGACTATAAAACAGCCCTACTTGACATGAATAGACACGTCGCACGCTTCATCTCTATTCCAAAAAAAAGTTTTAAGCAAATAAACTTTTTGAAATATATAAAATTTTGTTATAGCCAAAGAGATTATTTTTATATTATAGGTAAAGGATAATATTTAAAAAAAATGTATATTCTTGTCATATGTCCTTTCTAATTAAGAATACTACTATGTGTACAAAGTTTCATGATAATCGGTTGAGTACGTCTGCCGTGAAAAAGTAAGAACAATTCACATTTATAATATTAATATGATATGTGATCGTTTGCATTTGGAAAGTGACTGGCTGAATGTTATAGTAATAAGATCATAATTACATTACGAAAATTACGTTGTAAATGAAGGACTCAAATCAGAAAACGTAATGTAGACGATTCCTTAGTCATATAAGACAAAATATGTAGTAAATTTTTTAATTACAGAAAATAAAGAACACATTTGTGCGTTACTGACCTCTTTGTTTATATACTGTAAAATGGAAAAAATGCTTGTAAAAACTTATACTCCAGAATTCAAACATAACTTCTAGGCATATAATTGTAATTAAAAGGGAGGAAAAAATAGATTTTCGTTTTATTCCGCAATCAGAGGAAACCTAATGCTAAGCAACTCCATTTTAAACTCTCTGATCTGATCTGATCTGATCTGATGATAGTAAAGTAACATGCAATATCCCCAATATTGCATGTTACTTTACTATCATGTCCGAATAGGATCGAACCTACAACCGTCGTTTATGAGAAAATTGAGATTTATTTTTCTTACTTCTGCAAACACATTAATTTCACTTTAGACTTAAATTGTACATTGGGATAGTAGTGTTAATATTTTGTGAATATCTGGCGGTAACGAGCGACTAGAACTTTCTATAAGAGCTTAAATACATTATTTTTATCCTTAATAAATTTTATTACGACAAAATCCTTTTAATAAGTAAAACGACTATAAATGTTTACTAATATCACTTATTTTTAACCTACAACCACTTTTTGTTGATGGAGTTAATCTCCATTTATTATAATAAAAAGAAACGTGGTTTTACGTTGAATAAGCTATATAAAACGAACGTTTTTTTCTAACGATATTACTACCCATATAAGGAAAATTTATAAAATTGGAATAAATGCGGAAACGGCAGTAACTACTAAGAATTAAATTACGTTGTCAGAATTTTTAGAATAAAGCTTCATTTTTTTTTAATTATTAAGTTTTTTAATTTATTTTTTCTAGCCGCACGCTGTATCCTGCAGCTGTATAGCAGAGAACGTAGAGGACCTAGTGTAAAAACACTCCGTTCCAATTAAGACACTTCCGTTTTCCACTTTCCGCCAAATTCTGGAGGCATTACGTGTTGAGTGGCAGAACTCAACACTCCGCTTTGCCCCGACACCAGAGCGAAGAAATTTAAAATATAAATTTAAATAGATATTTCTTTTCCTCGAGTGGAGATCGAGCCCACTTACTCACTTATGCTGCAGCACCACAACTGGCCTCTATTAAACTGCTTATTACGCTTTTTTAGTGCTAAAGTTAAACTCTACCGTAAAGTTCTGCATATATATATTATTAAATACAATTTCCATTTGCATACATTACAATATCTATAGCATACATTTAATACTTTCTTAATATATTTCATTGGTTCTTATATCTTTACAATGAAGCTTCATAACATTCGCAAAGGTCAATTTCTCGAAAGTAGATTTCCGCGGTTTAGTCAACTTATAGCGGTCTCCCTTTATCAAGTTACTTTGGCTTATACTACTTCTATATTGAATTCTTATGAACGTTTAAGGTTTAAGATCATAAAGATTAGATATTATAACTTTATTTTTTTTTAATATCCTATAATACTTAAAATTTCCATTTAATAAAATATTGAAGTATGCTTAGAAGATTACTATTAGAAACTCTTATATTAATAAAAATTGTGTAATATGTATTATCTATATAATTTATATTTATTAAAATTATTGGGATTCATATGATAAAGTAATTTTGTTCTGGTGAGAAACTGTGTAAAATAAGAAACGGTCAAGTGTGAGTTGGCGTTGCGAGGACTCCGTACCAATTTCAACATTGGGTCACATATATATCACTTCACAAAGAAAGCTAAAATACCTAAAACATGTAAAAAATGTCTTCATTGTCTTGTATTATATAAGATAGACAATTAAAAGAATGTACATAATAATAGTACTAAAATCGATTATTTAAACCGATTACTACGTAGTGCTTCCTAATACCGGCTCAGTGCGTTAACGCCATATTTAGTTGGGCGGATTTACAAGTGTATTGCTACTTAGGAGATTTTCATTTGCAAATGTTTATAGGTGGCGTTGAGTTTCTTCACTCAGTAGGCAATGCCTCAAGAATTTGATGGAAAGAAGTGTCCTAATGGGAACGGAGTGACTTTACACTAGTTTTATTCTGCCTTACCTGCTTTGTTTGCGGGAATCTACGAAACTAAAAATGTTTATAAACAACGGAGATTAATAAAACTGTCGCTTCAATGTTATGGTAAAGTAAATAAAGTCGATCTATTATTTTCATTGCATCCCTTTGTTTATATCAAGTGAACTTAAACCATATTAACTTTGAAGTTCATGAAATTCAAAGCCAATAGGACTCAAAGTTCAGACTAAGTGAAATTAGAAAACAGTTCTCGTACTCGATTACATGATATTAAATTCCATTTAAATTTAACATGATTAAATTCAATTCGTAGTTGTCGTCGAATGTGTGGAATGTGTTTGATGCAAAGAGTCATGAAAAGTTCGCTATGTCGCTTTGCACTAAATAGCTTGTGAACTTTAGGTATGCATGTTTTCACATTTTAAAGCGATACATTTAAGTCTTTTTAAGGTGTTTTAGCTATTTTTGAGAAAGTTAATGAAAAACCTAATGTTGCAGGAAAGACAAAACGGATCGTTAATTATATTTTGTTTTTTCCTCTTTTTAAAGGAAAAAGCATTTTTAAATCCATTAACAAAGTCTTATCTTTGCTTAACATGAAATTTAAAAAAAAAAGACACTTGTTTTTCTTATATTGTTTCTACTAATAAAATGAATAATACGTAGAACTATATTTTTATCTAAATACTGTTGCACACTTATGTATATTGTTTAAAATTATATTTTTTATAATAACAATTCGTTTCAGTATTAAATCAATATGTTGTTTATGTCTCAATATTAAATATTTTATTTCCACGTGTAGGAATCGAATCCACAATCTATCTCCATTATTGGCCTCAAAACAAAAGTGATCTATAAAATTTATTTATATACTAAAACATCTTTACATTACGCTACACTCCTTTTTCCTTTTTACTACTACATATTTTTAAATAGGTTCTCATTCATCAAGAAAATGTACCTTTACATCGAGCAATTGCGAAAATTAAGTAAAATTACTCAAAACCCGTCTGGGAGTAAGAACGAAAATATTTAAACAAATTACATTTAATTTCAGGGAAATTGTAGAAATGACGAGTTTTGAAGGCTTAAGATCTTTAGATTGTTATTATTCATAAGTGGCTTAAGATAAACTCGGTGAGCTCAAACTAGCAAGGCGCCGTGTTATGTGAAATTTAAATACAGTTTTTATTCAATTCTCCCGTTTTTATTAACTAGTTTAATTTATTTTTATTTTGTTTTAGCTTTGTAGTATTGTGTTTCGCTATTATGTAGCGAAATAAATAAAATACGACTAATACGAGTTGTGTCACTTAGTTACCGATTCCTACGGCCATCTTCGGGCTGCATCATCAGACCCTGGTTATTACCACAAAGGTATTAGATGAAATTAAATTCGTCCCCCCTTTCATTTGATACCATATTGTATTGGTGAACAAAAATATGTACCTAATTCGCCAGTATAAAATGGCTGATTAGCTCTTTCATTTGATACTCATATTGGGTTGGTTTTGCAAAAAAAAAACCTAATCTACCTTTTTGTGTTGGTAGCCATCTTGGATTGGAGTTTTTTCATAATGTATTGTATTCTATAAGTTAAGCCCTTTCACTTGATGCCCATATTGGGTGGGTTGTTTTGAAATTATATATGATTGTATTGTTACGGGTAATAAAAATACATACTAACTAAATAACAACAAGTTTAAACGGGCGAAGCCGGGTGTGGGTCGCTACTTAGATATATAACCTTTTGACCCCAATAGAACCTATTATGAATAATGATTTCTTCGTTCTGATACTAAGATTGAAGTCGAACAGCTATAATGATTTGGGCTCAATTGGCTTTCAACAATTGTGATACGTGTAGCCCTACAGGTCAGCGTGAAAGAATTGAATAATAACAGTCTCAAAGGACAATGTGAAAGGATTTTCCAGTTTTCCCGTTTCGTGATTGGAATATTTGTTTCTTCCTGTGAATGGAAGGCCTCAGAGGACTAAATGTTTCAGTCCATTTTACTTGATGTAATGTAGTTGGCTATTGATTGGTTCTATTGAATTTTGTGATGCGATCGTTCGAAGTGCCGAGCGGATTGGATAGGAGCTCTATATTTTTTAGGTACGAAAACTGAATATTTTTTATTAATATTGAGTCAGTCCTTCTAATATTATAGATGAAAGTTCGTGAGGATGAATATATTTTCCATTTTCACACAAAGACTACTAAACGGATTTATATGTTCTTTTTTTAATCGCTAGTAAGTATATAAAGTCATCATAGCCATAGCCTTATATGTATTAAAGCAATATAGTAAAATATATTATCATAAAATAAAAAAATAAATCAGCTTCACGCTGTATCCCGCACACAACAGAGTAGGCAAAAGGAACTAGTGTTAAGTCTCCTCACTTTCCGCCAAAATCTGGAGGCATTGCAAGCTTAATGGCGGAGTTCAACGCCGCGCTTTGCCGGCCTCATTTGTACATTATCATACTTTCGAAGAAAATTCAAGTGTAATTAACACAGGAAGGTAATGATTTATAAAAATGTTATATGGGGGATATGACATAATATATGTATGTATGTATATATGTATGTATATATGTATGTATGTATATATAAATGTATGTGTATCTACATTTGACTTATTACATGGGGAAGGCGTAGAGGCACAAGCGGGTGACTATTAGCGCCATGATTGTGGGTTCAAATTCTACTCGGGGGATTGAAATATTAAACATTTTCGTGGAAAAATTTTAACATTAGATTCCCAGCCCTATGCCTACCATACCATATGCGGCATACAGCGTGAAGCAAAAAAAATACTACACAAAATTGCATTATATAAAATAAAACACATAGGAACTCCAATTCAAAACCATATACAGGTATACTATTATTAAGCACAAAAGTAATAATGTAATTTAAGACTCAATAGTCAATAAGCTCTATTCAAATTGGCATAAAATTTCTATTTAATCCTAACAATATAAAGCCCCGTCGGTAGTGATTGAATCGCGTCGTAACGAAGATGTGACTTGTGTAGCACTCAATTTCCATTTCGAACAAGCATTTTTATTGCAAACCATGTTTTTTATTTGTATTGATAAATCTTAATAAACATAAATTTGATAGTAACTCTTTCTTATTGTTTATTTATTAGTACTATTTTGTCGCCAACACAATATGTCTGTGATCGTTAGCGTAGTATCTTATCGCTTGGTCACATCGCTGTCAACGAGATGATTGTAGGTTTGACTTCACTCAAGATATTCATATCCCCCATATAACATTTTTATAAATCATTACCTTCCTGTGTTAATTACACTTGAATTTTCTTCGAAAGTATGATAATGTACAAAAGAGGCCGGCAAAGCGCGGCGTTGAACTCCGCCATTAAGCTTGCAATGCCTCCAGATTTTGGCGGAAAGTGAGGAGAATTAACACTAGTTCCTTTTGCCTACTCTGTTGTGTGCGGGATACAGCGTGAAGCTCATTTATTTTTTTATTTTATGATAATATATTTTACTATATTGCTTTAATACATATAGGGCTATGGCTATGATGACTTTATACACACAATTTTTTTTTTTAAATTATTTTAAGACCTCGCTATGATTAATAAAGACCAAAACTAATTTCCGCAATACAACATGCCTTATTTTGAAAAATATTTTAACATTAGGTACCCTCTGCCTATCCTTCTGTGCAGAAATAAGCAGTTTTTTTTCTTTTTTTAATTTGAAGCTCAATTTTCAAATTAAGTTAACGTATACGAGATACTTGCTCTATGATTTTTTTTTATATTAGAAAGACGATAGATCATCTGGCTATTCATAAAGGCTTCACTCGCGTGGTGTAATGGAAATAACTAACAGTTGTCGGTATATGACACATTTTAAGAAACCGAAGGAAGTCTAACCACAAATATGTAATATACGTATTCTAATATAACCTACTTCTTTTCGATAAGTAGATAATCTAAAACAGAAAAATATTTTTTCATAGGAGCTAATAGTTTCTGAGATTAGCCCGTTCAATCAAAAAAACTTTATAATATTATAAAGAGATATGTAGATATAATTCCCTATGTCTTTTCAGTGTTTCTTTATTTCAGAAATTTCTACATTATCATTCTCTCTTACTTCAATCTATTAAACCAAATACAAATACAAATTTTATGTTAAAATATACATATGTGACTATTAGCAAGATACTATTTGCGTTGAAATCAATACACGAACACTTAAAGCTCGTTCACGACTCTACGTAAGCTCTAATATGTAAGTAATGTGAAGTCATCTCATGTGTGAATACTTTATATAGAATTACATTTCGCTATAGAAACTGAAACTTAAGACGTGTTTATAAATGTTTCAGATACTTTAAGATCAAAATTACATGTTATGCAAAATTTTACGTATTTTTTTTGTTTAAATCATAAAGATTTAGACAAAAATATATTTATTTTGTAAGAAACGTATAAAATTAACTATTAAACAGTACTGTACCGTTAATCGAAGCCTAAATAATGAGAGTAGCGTTCATTTCCCTTTTTGTCGCTAGTGGCAAGCTTCCTCTTCCATATTGCGACTGTGCTGCCATAATTGTGTCCTCGACGCTAGCGCCACCGGAGGCAGTGAGTTACGTGACTCCAATAATTTATTCATTGGCGTTTCAATTCCCGCCAGAGGCGATCACATTAGTAATACTTACTGTAAGCCGCCTTTTTCGTTAGTGAGGTGTTCATTTTAAGTACTTAATACGAAAAAAGTGAAACTGTCTACAATAGGAATTCGTCGTATTTTTGTAAGTACAAAATTTTTATTTTCTCGGTTACGAAGAAGAGTAATGATTATATTAACGGCGTTGCCGTTCGTAATCTATTGTATTAATAGTTTTTTGGTTTTTAACAGTAGAATTTTGCTTCGTGCTTATACTCACCCTCGTATTGAAAATAAAAAATAGTCGTTTTTCATATCGTTTTTAACGTGCTATTTGTATAAAGGAGGGTAATATAATAAATTCAGTTCAATTGTTTTTAGGTAAGGTGATTAAAGTGTCGTACCACTTTCTAATTTATCTTTTTCCTACGGGTATGTCATTGTGGTTTCGGGTATGGTAGGATGAATGTACCTTTTTTAATATATAATTCTAACGGGTTGTCCGTTAGAATTGAATTGCTTTTAGAATGAATGAAGATACAGCCGTGCAGCCTGGTCCTAGTGGGATATCAATAACACGGAGCACGAGGGAACGTGATAACGATTCTAAACGGACGAGAAAAAGGACTTTATCTAGTTCAAGCTCGTCTTCCTCTTGTTCTTCGTCGTCTTCCAGCGATTCCCATAGACCAAGGAAACATAAACGTAAGCGCCATCGGGACAGTAAGTTGAATCAATTAATTAATATGGTAAATGACCTTCAAAGTAGAGTTATGACATCTGCCGATGCGGATCACAGTAATGGTGATTGCTATTGTAATGACGATGCTTCTTATATCGAGCATAACGTTGATGGGGATTTATATGATTGTGAGTTGGGTGCAGGTCCATCGAATAGCGTGGATAGTAACGCAAACGCTGACATGGAGATGACTAGTTTTAATTTATCTTTAAATACTAAGGTGAAAGAACCAACGATCCCACGGGCGTCAGATAAAGTTCTCCAGCAATTGAAAGACTTGCAACGTTTTGATAGTTTAGATTGGTCTAGTATACGTTATGCCGATGTTCAGAAAAATTATTTACGCTCGCCGGGTTTCACAAACTTGGAAGCTAATATTGAAGTAAGTTCTCATGATAATTCTAAACTTACCTGCAATATGGAAAAAGCTTTTGCTAGTATTTCTTTCGCAATGCTTCAACAACGTGAGGCTCTTGAAAGTGATGTGAGGAATTTCTTGTCTTGGGCTCAATTAGTAAATAGTTTAAATTTTTCGGACATTCGAACAAAGCTTAACGAGGTATTTTCAGATGGTGAGTATAACAAAATTACTGCAGATGCATTACAGCTTGTGTGTGGCCATCGAGCAGAGCTTATACAACATAGAAGGGAAGGCATCCTCTCTGCTGTGAAAGATCCTGCCCACAAAGTTTTATTTCGCAAAATTTCACCCTCCTGTTCCAATTTATTCGAATCGGAAAAGTTTAGCTCTGTTTTAGAAAAAGCAGGAGGTATGAAGGTGTTTTGGTCAAAAGGAAAAGATCGCATCTCTGCACCGCAGAACGATCCAAGGTCTTCTTTGCAACCATTACCTAAGAAAGCGGTGAATTTTAAATCACAGCAAGATCAGTCCTTGCGCTTTCAGCCAAGACGTCAGATCAATTCAACTACATTTCGAGACAAAAGGAGCAAGCCAATACAAGCTCGTCAAGCTCAGGCACGAAAAAGACATCGAAATAACTCTCCCTCATCCCACCGGGATAGGAGAGATCAATTTAGAAGACAGTTCTGACTACCAACAATTGTTCCGTTCGGGTCGACTTCATTTATACGTTCATCACTGGGAGAGGCTAGGGGCTCCGCCCCATATTCTCAGCATGATCTCGGGATATCGCATCCCGTTCAAATCAAGACCACCTTTACGCATCCCCAGTTACTCGGTGCAAACTTCCCGCTCTTCAGTAATGACTGGGACAATAAAGAAAATTATAAATCAAGGAGTTCTGGAAACAGTACTACCAGTCTCCCCCAGTTTTATATCGACGATATTTCTGAGGTCAAAAGAGGACGGATCAACGAGACCAATATTCAATCTAAAAAATTTAAATTTGTACCTTCACAAAGACAAGTTCAGACTAATAAACGTATATCGGATACCGGATTTTCTACAGGCGAACGACTGGTTGGCCAAAATAGATCTCCATCAGGCTTATTTCCATATTCCGATCGCGAAGGTGCACAGATGCTTCCTCAGACTGATTTACGAAGACACACTGTTAGAGATGACTTGCCTACCTTTTGGTCTCAGCTCGGCACCAAGAGCTTTTTCATCAATAACAAACTGGATAGCCACTTACCTCAGGCATCTGGGGATACGCATCATAGTATACCTCGACGATTTCCTGTTGGTAAACCAAGATCCAGTCAAATTGCAGCAGCATGCCACCATTGTGGTAGATACACTAACCCATCTGAGCTGGGTAATAAACAGAGAAAAGTCGATACTCGTACCTCGGAGGGCCCTGGAGTACCTAGGTGTAGTTTGGGACCCTTGGCAAAATCGAAAATACTTACCGATGAGATCAATTATAAAACTTCAATCACACGTAGGGGCGGTACAGATCAAACGAAAAATAGTGTCAAGAGACCTTCAAACATTAATAGGCTTTCTGAACTTTGCCAGTTTTGTTGTAAAAAGGGGTCGTCTTCATTACCGGGCGTTACAAACTCTAGCCAACAAGCTTTTAAAACCAGATGCTCCTTTATCTGCCGGCCTAACTCTGTCATGCAGAGAAGAACTCGAATGGTGGTATCACAATTGCAGAACCAATTCGATGATTCATTGCCCGCTACCGACGCATTATCTAACGACAGATGCGAGCGACATAGGATGGGGTGCAATACTAGACGACCATGGCATTCAGGACACGTGGACCCCGACTCAACAAAAGCTTCACAGCAATCAAAAGGAAATGCTGGCCATACTGTATGCCTTACAACGGAATTGCCGGTTGCTGGTATCGAGTGCTCTACTAGTTCAGTGCGACAACCGAACTGTTGTGGGCTATCTAAGAAACGAAGGGGGCACCAAATCGAAATCGCTGACAAGTTTGACAATGAAAGTATTTACTATTCTAGATCGTTACGACATACACCTTTCGATATACCATATCCCAGGAAATTTCAACACTCATGCAGATCGGTTATCTCGGAACAAGTCCCCCTCAGAATGGCATCTTCTGCCGGGGGTAACCCAGATAATTTTCAGAAAATGGGGGGTACCAACAATCGATTTGTTTGCTTCGAGGCGTGCTCATGTTGTTCCAGCCTACTGTTCATTGGACAGAACAGACATGTATGCAACTTTTCACGATGCGATGAGTCTCCAATGGGATTTTCAGAAGGCTTAGGTCTTCCCTCCGCCACATCTCATTCCGAGAGTACTGGCCTGCCTGAACAGAGCCAGAGGAATATTTCTATTAATAGTACCTCGTTGGGAGAATGTTTACTGGAGACCAGACCTCAAAAGTCGAGCTCTGAGCCCACCTTTCACGATCAGGAACTTAGAGGAAAATCTTATAGACATAGCGACGGGTCACCCGCCGTCTCAAGCAGAGAAAATGACACTAAAGGTATGGAGATGCGAGGGTGGCATCAGAAAATGACTGGTTGGTCAGAGTCACAAAAATCTCTGTTATCGTCAAGTTGGCGTGAGTCAACATTGAAAACTTACAGATCTGCGTGGAATCGATGGGTTCTCCTTCAGACCAGGAATCTGAACGAGAAAACGTAGATCCCTTTCATCCCGACGGCTCCTCTGTGGCAAAATTTTTAGCTGATTTACATCAAAAGGAGAATCTATCTTTGAGCACAATATTAGTTCATGAATCGGTAATCGCCACGTTTGCAGAGCCTAGTAATAAAGAAAAGTTAAGTTCTGACATTCTTGTTAAACAAATACTAAAATCCATTGCCTTAGCAAAGCCTAAACTCACAAAGCCTCCAATTTGGGATACGGATATCCTAGTAAAATTTCTGTTAGCAAAGAAGCCTAATACTACTAGCTTATTCGAAGTTTCAAAGCATACTGCGGTTCTCTTGTTGCTATGTTCTGGCAGACGCACGCATGACCTTACTCTACTTAGAGTTTCAGTAGATCATTGTAAGATTGAAGATCAATATATAGTTTTAAGACCTATGTTTGGTTCTAAGACAGATTCAGCCCAACATCAACAGTCAGGGTGGAAGCTTCTATGTAACCCAGATAATATTTTATTGTGTCCTGTATACTGGGTGAAACTCTTAATAAATTTATCTGAGTCCAGACGCAATTTAGCCAAAGTAGACAATTTATTTGTTACAGTCACTGGAAGGCCTAGGCCTGCAACTCGCACGATAATCAGTGGTTGGGTTAAAAAAGTGCTAATAGACGCAGGCATTAAAGCAACACCAGGTAGTTTCAGATCGGCTGTAGCTTCGAAAAGATGGGTAGAAAATTGTCAATTAGATGACATTCTGGCTAAGGCAAATTGGACATCAGCTAATACATTTACCAAATTTTATAGAAGGGAGATTATTCCTGTATCAATTAGTTCTCCATCTGCTCTTATTGCATCTAATTTTGTTCCTGTCGATGTCTGACATTTACCTAATAATATTTCTTCGATCATTTTATTAATAATTATTGTATCTGTTATAGTCATACAAAAGATGATTATGGTGTATTGATGTGGTTTTTCTATCAAAATATAATGTCTTGATTTGGATATATGAGTGGGTTTTATTTTTCCAAATTATTTTTCTTTAATTACAATTTCATCTTATTAATTTATTTACATAACTCTATCACATTGGCGTTTTATAGCGCCACCAAGCGATAATAAACACGTCTCTCATTATTTAGGCTTCGATTAACGGTACAGTACTGTTTAATATTGACGTTTTACCTGTAATTAAAACGTTTATTAAACATACTTACCTTAATCGAAGCCTAAGTATATAACTGCCTGGTGGCATTGAAACTTAATGAATAAATTATTGGAGTCACGTAACTCACTGCCTCCGGTGGCGCTAGCGTCGAGGACACAATTATGGCAGCACAGTCGCAATATGGAAGAGGAAGCTTGCCACTAGCGACAAAAAGGGAAATGAACGCTACTCTCATTATTTAGGCTTCGATTAAGGTAAGTATGTTTAATAAACGTTTTAATTACAGGTAAAACGTCAATATTCTTAATTTTTATTATACGAGTATATTCTTTATTTTTAATATAAAAAAAATCTTTACTTATTATTCTTTTAATATAAACTTTGAAGAAACAACAATATTAAATGATTTTTTGCTAATATTTTGCAACTGTTCATTTCAATCAACCATTTATTTGTTTTCTTTTTATAAATATACGAACATTTAGAATCGTGGCGCAAGGGCACAAAGTGTGACTGTACAACCGACTGGTTGTGGGTTCGATCCCCATTCGAGGAGATGAAATATTTATTTTAATTTATATTTCCATTTCTTCGCTCTGGTGTCGAGGCAAAGCGCGCCGTTGAGTTCTGCCATTCAACACGCAATGCCTCCAGAATCCGTGAACAAGTGGAGAACGGAGTGTCTTAACACTAGGTTCCCTCTGCCTACCCTGCTGTGTGCGGGATACAGCCTGAAGCTGATTTGATTTGATTTTATTTAGAATCAATCCAGGGGTCAATTCGTCTCACTCAATTCTAATGAAGGAAATAAATTTTTTCGTGGAAAAAATATGTAATAAATAGCAAATTATTGATATTTGCCTACTATTTTTATTAGTTTCACAATGTACCTCCCTGCAGTGGAAAATGAAAATGTTGCTTAATAGTTAAATCGGCTTTAAAAATATAGCTTAATATTTTGGTGTATATATTTTTTAAAGTCACGCTGTATCCTGCAATTAGCAAGGTAGGCTAAGGTAACCTGGGAACCTAGTGTTAATATAGTTCGTTTCCCATTAAATCACTTTAGTGCCCCACTTTTCTCCGAATTCTTGAGGCATTGCGTGTTAAGTGGCGGATCTCAACGCTACTTTGCCTCGTTAATAGAATGAAAAAAAAAAAAGAAAATATTAAGTATTTTATTCCCCCAAGTGGGAATTGAACCTGCCTGATTGAGCCTACCTCAGATGTATATGTGTATATACACACATATAAACATTTGAGATTGAGCAGCCATAGAACAGGAAGTAGGACGGCGTCATCTGATAGTCAACTGGCTCTGGTAGACAAAGTGCGTTATTAAATCAACACAAAGTGTCTCGAATTCCAAAGGAAAATAGAGACGGAAACAGCGTAAAACTGAAACAAATATCTGTTAAAGTAATTCTTGTATGAGTGCAGAGAGTATTATTAATTTTCTTTAGTTAGTATTTTTACCTAAAAGTATATTTAAAAAATTTTTTAAATCTTATAAACCTAAGCTGAAAATTAAATGTTGCAATATGAATTAATACAGTTTCCACCAAGAAAAAGTAGTCACTTTGATATCCTCGTAAGCAGAATGAAATATATCAAAAGACAATTATAACCCACGACTAATTTAAATTTCTAATGGACTACAAATTTAATTATTGACATGAAATGCAAAATATAAAGTCCCTAAGGCTATATAACGAAGAATATTTTAAAACGTTCTTACGTTCAAGTGGTAATGTTGAGTGAGAGCATAAATTTATTATATTCGAAAACGAGTTAAGAAATATATAAATATGGTTGTAAAATATTGTTTCGAGTACAGAGTATAGAAAATATAAGTATTAGAATATTACATCAGATTGAAATTTCTTTCAAATAGTGTATAATTTGTATGATTTTTTTATTTTTTTCTTTACGTATTTTCTAGAGATTATAGATTATAGACAGAGATTGTGATTGATGATAAATATGAAAATTGAAATATTTTGAGTCCAGTTGTGGCAAGGAGCACAAGCGTGTGACTATTGTGGATTCAATCCCCACTAGAGAAAATGAAATAATTAATAGATATTTTCATTTTCTCGCTCTAGTAACAAAGCAAAGCGCGCCATAGAATTCCGCTACTTAACACGGCGCCAGAATTCAGCGGAGACGGAGTGTTTTATTCTCTTTCTACCTTGATGACTGAAATACTGGTGACATTAAATGTTAAATACTTTACCAGAGGGATGACATGAAAATATTTAATATTTCATTTCCTCGTGTGAGAATTGAACCCACAACATATTGACTTTGATTATGATTCTATTACAGCTTATACTCAATAATGTTGACTGAAACCAAAGTATTTTATATTAAAGGAATTATTATGACAATCTAATCAGCACTCACTCGATCGGAACGACTCGCTGTCAGAGAACAAGTACTAACTAACTAATTAACTCACCGAACCGCTTGAAGGTCGGAACAGAATATAGCCATTGTGAATCAAATTCAATATTACAATAATCTTGTTCTTCTTACTGAGTTAGTAGTAAAATAATGTAAAATAGTGCCAATAATTTAAATGAAATCGTAGTGGCGCAGGAGTACACTCTTGTGACTGTAAACGTGACAGATTGTGGCTTCGATTCCCACTCGGGAAAGTGAATTACTTTTATTTCCTCGTCCTGATAAGAAGACAAAGCGTGGCGCTATATTTCGCGACTTTAAACACAATGTTGAGAAAATTGAGAAAAGGAGTATCTTAACGCTACCATCTCCTCTTAGCCTATTATTATTATAAATATTATTTTATATTTGCGTGAAACTAAAATAAGTAAACATCATAAGTATTTCATTATTTTTAAAATAGATAAAAAGAAAATAAAAAAAATATCGATTACTAAGGCATTTTTCTAAATATCTATGAGGCAGAAAGTCAACAAAAAATGTTTAATACATTTTTTGTTGTGTTCATGTTCAATGTTGGAACCAATAATGGTCACTAAATTCGTCAATACAAGATAACTAAAAAACAGATAAAAAATAGACTGCAATTTCAATTCATCGGCTACAGTAGCTCGGGGGGATAGTGTCCAAACAAAACGCTAACAAAGCCATTTACCTACTGGAGCGTTCTACACGGTGTTAGCAAGCAATAAACAAGTTAATATTGTTTTTGAATTGGGTAAAGTGACCTAGAATTGTTATATTTGAATAAATATTTAAAATGTTTTGCTTGTTTAAATTATATAAGAATTAGTTTAAAATTAAATTATTTTTTTTAAACAGGCAACGGAGTAGTTGCCTCTTATATTCTGCGTTAACTCTACTGTAGAGCTTAGAAAAAGTGTATCTCCTTAAAAGTAACAATTTATTTCTTTAATCCCGCACTTGTATCCCGCACACAGCAGGGTAGGCAGAGGGACATAGTGTTAAGACACTTTGTTTCCTACTTTCCGCCGAGTTCTGGAGGCATTGCATGTTGATTGACGGAACTCAACGCCGCGCTTCGCCCCCACACTAGAGCGAAGAAATCAAAAAGTTGACCACCGAGACACATCTTCAGGACTGTAGGTCAACTAGAAGTACAACTTAGAAAAGTTCACAAACTTAAATTTGCGGAAATATGCACTCATTTTATATGAAATGAACTATATATACATTTTGTAATGTTTTTTAACATATGAATTTATTATAATATTTCCTTATTTAAATTCGTTAAGATAAAATATCGAATGCATTTAATATAATTAGCTTGACTAGCAATTTTAATCGATTAAAGTACTAACATAGCAATTAATCTAAGAGCGATCAGTCGAAACGGGGTGAGTTACCAATACGCTCTTTTAATTGCCAACCGTCGAAATACATATATGTAGGTCGGTTATGGGAACACGTGACGTTACGACATTACACGTGCAAAAGTTTTATACGAATATTTTTTCTGTAGATGAAATATAAGGTTTTTTTAGCTTCACGCAGTTACCTGCACATAGCCGAGTAAGCATAGAGACATGGGAATCTAGTGTTAAGACATTGCGTTCCCATTAAGACAGTTTACAGCTTAGAGAATTTCGGCCGAATTGCGTGTTAAGTGGCTTAACTCAGCGCCGAGCTTTACCTCATTACCAGAGCGATGAAATGAACATATAAAATATTTCATTTCATCGAGTGGGAATCGAAATTACAAGTATCGCCTTAACAGTCACGCGCTTGTGCCTGAGCCACGATAGCCTCAATTTATGTTTTTTTTATTTATTTACAAATACTTACCCAGTAAATAAATTAGTGTTAACATTCTCCATCCTCCACTTTCTGCACAGTTTAGAGACACTTGTATTGAATGTGAGGTCTTTTCATATATTGTAGAGTGTTTTTGTTCGACCATTTTGGAAATGGTGTTTTGGTTGATGAAATTATATTTGTCTAAGTGGATTAATTAAAGTAATCCAAATATCAATCAGCTTCACTCAGTATCCCACATATAACAGAATAGGCAGGGGGAACCCAGTGTTCTTAATACTCCTTTTCCCATTTTCCACCGATTTTGTTCAGGCCGTCGTAGCGTAGGGATACTCAAGGGTGTGACTGTAACGCGATGGTTGTGAGATCGATCCCCACACGGAGGAATGAAATATTATTTATTAGTATTTTCATTTGCCTCTAAATATCAAAAGTTTAAAATATGGATGTAGGACAAATATACTAAAATCATATAGCTATTATCATATTATGTTAACATGAAGTATAATATAAACCTGAGTAACTACATACATACTTATACATCTAGGTCACATGATAAAAGTAAATTATGGACTTGATGAGAGAAAAAGAAAATAAATTTTTACAATTTATTGTGAAACAATTTGAAATACTCCGATATCGCTTCAAAATAAAACAATTCCTTCTTAAATGCCGTGCTGGGAATAATTACGGAACACTTGTTGAATCTGCCCTCATTGAATGTGACGGAAGTAAATAATGGCAGTGGGCGGATAGTAGTTGTTTTAACTGAAACACTCAAATATATTTTAAAATATAAATTGTATGAATGGAAATACCTTATTATTAATAGTTTTAAATAATAACATATTCTGTTACAGGAGTTTAAATAAATTTCAAAGCTGTTATTTGTTTTTCAGTTTCACATAAAAATGAAATATAATATTGTGACTAGAGTGACATTAAGAGATTAGACCTTAGCTTACCTCAGAGTACATAGTATCAATGATAATGAAGAAGGAGGGAGAGAGACATCTGAATATACCAATTATTTATAATTATAAAAAATATATATTATTCACTTTAAAATAATATATAAAAAAATATCCACTGAAGATAACAAACACTAATTACTAAATCTAAGAGCATAACAAATGAGAGGCTTATAAACTTCGATATGCACAAAGCCATTCCTTCTTAGGAAAAATCTTTTACATACGCACTGTGCACCTTTGAGATAATTTCGTTTAGATCCGTCTCTGTTCCAATTAATAGGTCTATCTAGTTCACATGGGCATACTTATACGAAAGTTTACTTAAGGTTCTTTTTTAGCTACACGTTCTATTTATCTTTATCAGAAACATTATTAAACTGGTGTGCGCGGCGTTGAGTTCCGCCACTCAACACGCAATGCTTTAAGAATTCAGCAGAAAGGTGAATATATAATGCAAAAAATTTCGACAATGCTGACTAAGTCTAGTCGTTTAATTGCTAGATTCTATTAGAAATTTCACAGACTGACTGACAAACTTCTTTGTTACTTATTAATAACTTTCATTAAATTTTGAGTTATGACAAAAAAATAATAAATTTATACTGAAATTGTAGAAAAGTCACTGATTGCATCATAATAGATAGACCTTGGTTGTGGGTTCGATATTTATATATTATTTAAATTATTTCGTTTTTAAGTCTATTGGCGAAAGCATGGTCCTTAATTCTTCTTTTCTACATGCTATCTCTAAGCTAAACACCAAAAAATCATAAACATAAAAAAACCATTTTTAAAATTGTTATTCAAAATAATTAGTCATTTGGGCGATACATCCTGTGTCTATAAGCCGACTGTAGTAGTATTTAGGTATTCAGGCAACCAGAACTGCTAATGGCCCCCTGAATATCTACGGTACGGATTGTTGAAAACATTTGAATCATGACTTTGAATATTCAATGTAGGTACATATGTACGTGTGCATGTAAACATTACGGTACGTTCTGTTTGTTTTGGCTTTAGCTTTTGATGATTTAGACTGAAAATTAGTATATATATAGAAATATGACTTTGTCTGGTGGCTAAGCCTAAGCTTATTGTTATATTATAGTCATTTTTTTTTACATAAATTGTAGAACATATGTTATTTTGATGTACCAGCTATATTGCTGTAACGTTTCATCTAAATTTGTTCAATTTTTACCTGAAATACAAACACCCAACCTCACATTTTTACATTTATAATATTCGTAAGGTAAGATGAACGTTCATTCATAAAATTAAAATTAAATTAAGTAAAATTTTATTAGTAGTAGTCATACAGTATAGCTTCACGCTGTATCCCGCACACAGCAGGATAGGCAGAGGGAACCTAATGTTAAGACACAGCGTTCCCCACTTTCCACCGAGCTCTGGAGGCATTGCGTGTTGAGTGGCGGAACTCAACGCTGCGCTTAGTTTCGACACCAGAGCGAAGAAATGAAAATATAAAAGTAAGTAAATATTTTATCTCCTCGAGTGGGGATCGAACCCACAACCAATCGATTTTACAGTGACACTCTGTGCCCCTGCGCCAGGAATGGCCGCAAACAATAAGATAGAACAAAATATAGGAATATATAGTACATTAAAGAAACGAACACTCTGATTAAAGTAGGGCAGTGACTTGTTTTTCGTGTACCAAATAGCGGGTCGAGCGTAAAGTTATGATTAGTACCACTTGTCCCTTCAAATGAGAGCATTAAGAGGCTCGTGAACTTTGAATAAAATTCGCCATTAAGGACCTCCAGGGACGATTTAAGCATAACGCCTTAATTTCGCTAACCTTATATTACATGTGTTGGTAAACGTTTCAGCGTTATTGTAAATATAATGTGACTCCAAAGAATTTTGATGTTTTTAATTATGTTCTTTTTTGGGGCTTTTGTGTAAATAAGCCAGTTGGATATATATTTATGTGGTTATATAGTTTCAGGTTCTAATATAGTGATAAATGTTTATATATTGAATAAAAATAGTTTTCGGGTTAAATATATGGGCATTTTATAGTACATAATAGTTTCGTATTACAAATTCCTACAAAACTAACTATCTACATAATTTGTTTGTTGTCTTTTGCAAAATCATTCTTAGAATAAATAAAACTAATGATTTTATATGTTAACACCATAAATAATCCCCTTATAGCAATTTTTTTCGGAAATTATTTGAAAATTCTTTCTATAAAATGTAATAAAAGGGGGCCACTGTTGATATAATAGATAGATATATGTTATTTTAAACAATCCGAAAATCAAATCTATTTAAAAACGACCATTCTCCGGGCAATGAACTAACAACCATCGTTAACCAACCGCCAAACCGCCATTTTCCAAGTTACTAATGCTGAATAATATTTATGAAATCTTAACTTTTCATTTTTTTATACCTCCAAGTTTTATTACGTGTATAGCAGAGAAGGCAGAGAGAATTTAGTGTTAAAGTACTCCGTTTTTGATTCCAGCTTGAATTCAAGACACTATAAGCTGCGGAAGTCAACGCCGCTCCTTGAGCGGCTTTGAATTCCTCAGGCGTAAGTTAAATTGAAATCCTCAAACACGAAAACCCACACATCCACTATCACGAGGATACCATACACGGTAACATATAATAAGACGTAACTTAATACGGAATGACAACACAAGCGTATTTGGGTCAATGGTAAAACTAACTGTCGGCTTCTATTTCCGTTTTAATCGATCGCCATCGACCTATTGCACTAAATAATGTGTGACGTTTGTAATTTGGCCTAAAAATAATAAAAAAATCGAGTAAGGGCGCGCTCCTATTAAACATGTATAAGTTGTTATCACGCAAGGTTTGAACTGTAGGTTTTTATCTATGTATTAATGTTAAAGGTTCCTTCTTTTTAAGCTGTAGATGAAGCAAATGATAGAGTTGTTTTGTATTTGGTATATTTTTTTTGTTTTCTTTTACTGTTCTTTTATAAGCTTTACGCGGTGAACAATTATACCGGGGAAGGCAGAGTGGACATAGACACTCCGTTCCACACCCTCCGCCCAGTTTTAGATAAATTATCTATTGAGCGGCGGAATTCAACGCGGAGCTTTGCAGGTTTGTCGCCATAGATATATATTTTTTTAGAGCTACAAATATTTTGGGTATACGATCACAATGGCGTCTGACTTAAAAATGTGGGCCTATTAGTAGACAAAGCGCGATGTTGAGCTCGGCCACTCAACACGCAATGCCTCCAGAATTTGAACAGAGTATCTTAAAACTACGTTCCCAGGTTCTGCTTACCCCACCATGTGAGGTGTGGTGTGGTCTGATACAACGAGGAGCTAAAAAAACCATAATTGTGACAAAGTAACTGTTAAAATAAAACATAATACTTCGCCGTAATGCAGATACGCTATAATAAAATATTTAGAAGCGAGGCGTTCAGTTGCGTGCTACAGTGACCGCGTTGTGGTGAACCACCTATATTGTTATTTAGTCACTGGGGAATACTATAATGAACGTAACACATTCACGTGTCTAGTAGTTCCTTGAATGTTGAATAAAGTTTTCTATTTTAAGCAAAGCTAAAAGGTTGTAAGCAAGTCGTTAAAAACAGTTCAATAACACATAATAATTATTACCTCTTTTTTCAGCTTTAAGGGAACCCCATTTTCCATCGAAATCTAGAGGCGTTGCGTGTTGAGTGGTGAACTAAGCGCCGCGCTTTATCTCGACACCAGAGCGAAGAAATTACCATTTTACATATGTTTTTAATTTTAAAATTCCCCAAGTGAGAATTGAACTCATAACCAGTCGCATTCACATTTATACACTTATGCCTCAGCGCCACGACTGGCTTCCAATATTACCTTTATTATGAAAAAAAATTAGTAAAATACATAAAGTAGAAAATTAACTTTTTCCGGTGTACTGTAGTGAAGAGCTAGCTTCAGGTCGGCCACGACTCGTCGATCGTACTCTACATTTTATGTTATTTCGTATTTCTGCGTCATATTGCTACACTGTGTATTGAAAATACCAGTTTATTTTATCAACACTTAAATTATATGATGAATCGACATTAGAGCGATTCATCGCGATATAAAATAGTAAATATTAAATATTGATATTCGAATAGTTAATGTGGCACATTGTTTACTTTAACAAAATTGACGAATTTGCAATTTATGATTATTATGTTTTTGTATAATTTGAATATTATTTTTTATAACTATAATATACTGAGACTCACATGATCTAAAAAAACAGTGTTACAGTTAGGAACAGGAAGTTAAAATAATAAGTTTAATAAAATTTGTATGTATTTATGTTTTCGCACTCCCAAAATAGGTTCCCTCTGCCTACCTAACAATAATAAACTGGCATAATATAATTAAGATAAATTTTATACACTAGTATCTTCGGGTGGACTTCACAATTATGGCTTTTAATCATAAAGCTTCAAGATAAGACAATAACAATTTTGTTGAAAACACCTACGCCATTATTAATATCAGAGATTTTCGGATGATTTCTTTTTAAATTTCTTTAGTTATTAGTGAAAACAGCATTAAAATTGATTTTTATTTATAACAAGTGGTAACTACCACTGAACGAATATTTATAAAATAAAACAATAAAAAATCAGCTCACGTTTTTACACTGTTACCCACCTACGCCAAAATGGCGCATAGCTCTGAGTTGTTTTATAAATTAATATATATTACACACGTAAAATAAAAGAAGCCAATCGTGACGGAGGGGCACAAGCGTGGGACTGTAAACGATTTCTTCGCTCTGTTAACGAAGCAAAGGCGTTGAGTTCCGCCACTCAATACGTAATGCCTACAGAATTGAATGAAAAGCGGAGGAGCGGGGAGCGGAGTGTCTTAACGCTAGTCTCTCTCTGCCTACCCTCTTACAACGTGAAGCTGAAAAAATAAGCCTTCAAAAAAATATTTTCCCAATTTTTATTGATAACCAAAGCGTCAATTAAAAAACCAATTAAAAAGAACTTTCAAAAATTAAAATTACCGTTACTCAATGTGATACGACATATTTTACCAACTCCCTATTGTTTACTAATAAAGGTCAAACCAAAGACTATTATATGGTCTTAGTCATAGTAAATACTTCATGACATAATGAGTTCTGTACGACACGAGGTTTAGCTTAAATTGCTTATATATTGTTTACTTTAGATATTTTTTAAAAGGTTACTATTTTGTTTTGTTGATTTAGAATATGGAATATTGTATTAGTTTTATAAATGATTATTTAGAGGTCTTCGTGACACAGTGTCACGCCCTCTGAGCACAAGGATTGTGGATTCGATTCGATGATTATTATTTTTTTTAGTTTCACGCTGTCTCCCGCATGGAGCAAGGTAGGCAGAGGGAGCCTAGTGTTAAGATACTCTTGTCTACATTTTGCACCGAATTCTGGTGGCATGGCGTGTTGAGTGATGGAACTCAACGCCACCTTAACACCAGAGCCACCACATTCATTTACTTGAGTGGTGATCGAACATGTTATCGCGTTTTCAATCACAAGTTTGTGCCTCTGTGCTAATGCTACGCTCCTATATTTTTTGTAATTTATAAAATGGCGATAAATAGAGAGAAAAAATACTAGTATATAAAATATACTTAAAGCCCTAAATACATTATTTTAGGTTATATATACAATTTAAGTACAACCAGTACAGTTTTTATTATACAACCTGACTTTCTGTGAGGTCGATTTTCCAAACACTCCACTTAATTACGGAAAGGTCAATAGCAGTAACGAGTACGGAAGCGAACAAGTTGTTTCATGTGCGGTCGTTTCGTCTTACAGAGATCGGTTGTATATTTTATATTTTGTGATATATTTACATTTATTGATTTTCAATTTAAATTAATTAATTCTAAATTTGTATTTTATTTTATTTTGAACGTTAACCTATTCTATATATTTTCAAATTAAATTGATATTTTTTTTATTTAAAATACATTACTTCTACAGTTTAGATTAGTAGCATATTTTTAAATGAAAAGAAAAGAAAAGGAGGGAGAATTTAATGAAAATCCCTTTGTTTTCATTGTCTACTCACACTTTTTCTAAATACCATGCTAATACTTAAATTCCGTAACCACCACCACTTAAATGAACCCAATCCAAATTCTTAGCTAACAATCGATGATTTGACTTGTGAATCATGAAGTCAAACGTTCAAACTTAAACATAAGTGTAAAAGTTAACAGGATATTAGCATCACTATATATATATATATATATATATATATATATATATATATATATATATATATATATATATATATATATATATATATATATATATATATATATATATATATATATTTAATTAAGTTTATGTCATGTCACTAACTCACTATTATATTTTTAAGGAATTTCAGATTATTGATGATATCAGTATTAATAAAAGTTAAGTTCATTTTTTATAAGTGTGTATTTTTCATTTTTAAATTTACATTTAACTTACGAAAATAAATAGTATTAATAAATTTTAATCTCATTCATGTTATGATCATGTCATAAGAAATTATATTTCTAACATACCACCCAAATATTGAATGTCTTAAAAATAAACTAAAGTTAAAATTGAACCGAATTAATTCAAATATAACAAAGCCAATTTCAATTCAATTAATACAATAGAAGCTAGTTATATTAATTATTGTAAACAGTGGAGTTTCTACAATTTAAGTGAATCAAGACCTAGTGAATAATTAAGAGACCTAGATGAATTACTAAATTTATATGATTATTAGTAGTCACCCAGTAGTTTGTTTACGTAAATTGTAAAAAGTCGGTTTTACCACTTCCCGTAAGAATTTTTAAGAATCCTCTCTCAATGCTCCCCTCTTATACTCAATAGCATCTAAAAATTTATTTCTAAAATTTTTAGATGATTCTCTGTCTTTTCTTAAAAAAATATTTCAAAATTTTTTAGGTGTTACAGAGTGTAGAGCATTAAAATTGACATCTAAAAATTTTTTTTTATTAAAATCTACATATTCATTTCATGCCAAGTTCATGCCAAGGTTTAACCTTCTTATTCCTCAGTTTTTTTTGCGCGTTGTCTTTCAATCACTCAGAAACGGAATATATTGTATAACTAACTAACGTGTCTGAATAGGGAACAGAGAGTCTTACACTGAGTTCCACGGTACCCTCTGCCTACTCTGCTACATGCGGGATACAGCGTGAAGCTCAAATATATATATATATGTATATTTCAACACCCCTTTTGTACCTATCTGCTATACGGGATAAAGCAGGTTAGGTGCAGGATGCGATTTATTATTATAAATATATAGATGGAATCATTTTTTTTGTTGTATATAACAAGCTTCTTTCTAACTACAATACATAATAAAAAAACATGTAAATAATAAAATATAAGCTCTGATATCAAATATTAATTTGTCATTTCCTATGATAATCACTACAAATTCAAACATAATTCTATTGAATTTGATTGTGAACCGCTAAAATAATGTATACCATACAATGTATCGAACAGCAACGGCTTTTACAAACAATTTATCGTCATTTAGTGCTCGTTGTTAAGTAAATTATTAATGATTTGGTCACGTTTAGATCGTACTATTATTATTATAAATGTACCTAATATTTTATATGTAACAATGGGCACAAGCATGTAACTGTAATTTCGACAGTTGTGGGTTCGATTCTCACTCGAGGGAACGAATTATTATTTATTAATATAATTTTCTTCCCCTTGGTAAAAAGACGAAGCGCAACGTTAAGTTCCGCCACTCAATACGCAATGCCTTGAAAATTCAGCGGGAAATGGGGAACGGAGCGTCTTAACTGTAGGTTCCCTCTATCCACCTCCTTATCCTAATATATGTTGGATACGGCATGCAGCTGAAAAAAATATATATTACAATTTTGTCCCATAGATTGCATTAAATTTATATCTACACTTACATATACGATTTACTTTTTTCATGTGAAGTTACTTCCGCAGACCCGTTGGAGTTCAGTAGGATAGCATCTTATATTTATATCCTTGCGCTGTTAGATAACACGTGGCGTTAATTTCCTCCTCTGATCGCAGAATGTATTGAAAGTTGGGCCAAAAATGGGGAACGGAGTGTCCCAAAACTAAATTCCCTCTACCTACCCTGTTATACAAGAAAAAGTATATATATATATATATATATATATATATATATATATATATATATAGTAGATATATATATATATATATATATATATATATATATATATATATATATATATATATATATATATATATATATATATATATATATATATATATATATATATATATATATTGTTATAATTATAATACTTTTAAACTACGTTTAAATAATTCTCCATTTGAATAAATTACTCAATTTTATACATAAATTAATATAATCTGATGAATATAAAAGCTTTGTAACTACAATAATTACATTATTCTCGAGGCAATTCATTTAAAATCAATTAGCGCCCAATCAATCACCTACTCAGACACGACATTATCAGCTCAGCCAGCTTCACATCCAGGCACTGTAAAATGTTTATATTTATAAATATATTTTAACTTTACCGCGTTAAGTTCGGTGAACAATGAAAATATATTGTTAGGACACTCCGTTCTAAGCTTTATATCCGTTCCGTAGAGTGGAGAAAATATATCTAATCCGGTTTATATCTTCTTAATTACTAAACACCACGGTCTTTGCATAGGTAGACTTTCCATTGGATCCTTTATGAATTTATATGACCTTCAACTTCCCTGGTAAAATGTGTTCTTGAAGGTCAACCGAGATCTTCTTCTGCATCTCACAAGAGTGACGCAAGAGCGTCATATATCTTTTTTACCATTTGCTACTTTCACTCTAGAATTTTACAAAACATATAGTTAAATATATGTTTTATATAATTCTGAGTAAAATGTAAGGTTAAGAGAACGCTGTAATTTGTCATACTGTTCTTAATTTTGCTGAAACTTTTCGTGTTAATCTAAAAATTAAAAATATGCATAATTTCATTTAAATGTGCGGTGTTCCGATGATGATTATTTATATCAATGCAAAACAAAAGTCCATAATGAAAATTATTGTAGTATTTTTGAAAACATATATTTTTTAGAATGTCAATATAACAATCGATTCTATATTTGTTTTGTCTTCGAGTAAAAATGGAATTGATTTCCGCTTATATTTATTCCACGCCGCGCCACACGTCATGACAGTCGTCAGTTTACAAAATATAAAATATTCAAAGAAATATTCACGTTATTTACTTTTCTTTTATCACTCGCAAGATACTTCGCACTCTTCCAAGTGGGCTTATGCTTGAATTATTACAATGTTGAGGGGTGCGTATTTTACCTTTGAAGCAGTTAAGTTAGCATTTGTAGGTTCAAATCAAAGTTAGATATTTGTATGTAAACTACGAATTCACCTGTCTTTGTTTGATGTAACTCTATGTTAGGCTTATTACAAGAATATCTTTATTTTTTTGGTAAAATGTGACAAAGTTTTTTTTAGCTTCATGGTGTATCCCACGATAGAACCTAACGTAATTTGTGGGATTTTTTTCTTTAATTTCTGGACGCATTGCGTGTTGAGTGGTAGAACTCAACGCCACTCTTTGCATTGCGAGAGACATATGAAATAAAAAAAATATATTATGGCAAATTACATATAATTATATGTAATTTGCCATAAAATATTTTTTTTCATTTCATAATACGAATTAGTTATATAGTCGTGGTGCAGGGGCACAAAGTGTGACTGTAATATTTACCTAAATTTATATTTCCATTTCTTCGCTCTGATATCGAGGACAAGCGCGGCGTTGAAATCTTCCACTCAAGACATAATGCCCTCAGAATTCGGCAGAAAGTGAGGAACGGAATGTCTTAACACTAGGTTCCCTCTGCCTACCCTGCAGTGTGCAGGATACAGCGTGAAGCTGAGTTTTTTAATATAAATATCCAACTTAGCCCTAATCGTATAATTGCATTTCGCAACACATTCTTATTATTTCCGAAAAACTACATTCAAATACTATACAAACCGATTTTACGATACAATCATATCAATCACTAAAACCGTTTCTCAACCCAAATGAGGATTGCGTCTTTCAACGCCGACTAAGTTGCTTATCGTAACTAAATCGTAAAACGTTCAAAGCACCGCGGCCATTTCCGACGTTTACATTTCAGTCGTTCTGTTAGCACATCCCACAATCAAACGGCGATTCCAGTTTACGTTCAATCATTGTTATGAACTGAGCTTTGTGCGTTTCCATTGTTCTAATACGGTACGATCGCAAATTTAAAATTTATTCATTGTTTGGCGCTTTGCTAACATTGGTTTTATTGTGATTGTGATCGATGTCTTAAATGTGTGACTTCTTCATATTTCAGTCTTCAGTCTTTTTTATATTTTTATTATGAAATTAATGTCAGGTTTTATGGAGAACACACGAAAAATGTTGTTAGAGATTATAAAAAAATATAATTTAAATGTGTTCGCTATTTAGTCTTAAAAATATGATTGACAAGATTCTTTAAAACTATACTTACATAAACGTGAGTTGGACTCGCGCTCGAAAGATTCCGTATAAAAATAGTATAAATACACGTTCATTTAGCGAGTTCCCTTATATATATATATATATATATATATATATATATATATATATATATATATATATATATATATATATATATATATATATATATATATATATATATATATATATATATATATATATATATATATATATATATATATACAGACAGACAGACAGACAGTGAAGTTGTAGTAGTTAAAATAACTTTCTCGTATTTTGTATATTCCTTCCGTGTATTTTACTTTCGTTCCAAAATTTTGTATTTGAAAGCTGGAAACTTCATACAACAAAGCTATATAACATGATGTTCATTTTATATAAACATTTCATTCAATAAGCATTGAACTCGCATCTAAGCACTTAATGTCAACACAACACAACTACACTACAACGTCGTCGTCTTTAAATTACATTGAATATTCTTATTTGCATTTTTCGACACATATGCAATTAATAGATAAAATAAAAATAGAAACTTCTAAAATTCTAGATACAAAAAAATTGGGATAGAAAATAAAAATTATAATATAATACCTAGATATTATTAGTTGTATCAGATGATCTTAATGATGGATATGGATATTATGAGATATGAACATGCTCCCTACATGCCCATGCCTCGTATTCTTTTGAACCAATTTTGATAAAAACTCCACTTTTTCCTGAGTTGGATAATATTTGGATAATATAATATTTGATTTAATTAAAATATACCTAATTCTAATTAAATAAAAAATACAAGACTTCGTGTAACTTTTAGTTCTTGAGATATTTTTTGACAAACATACTTATACTTACGAAATTTAGCACACGTCCTTGGAGGTCTTCAAGACTTCATACTATCATCCTTTCAATACCAACAATATTAATTTGCATTCAATTTAACACGAGAAGCGCTAAACTGAATTTAATTTTTTTGATTGTTGAAAATATAATAACAAGCTTAAACTTGTTTGTATTGAAATTAAATAAAATTTCCCCACCGCATACAATGGAAACGGACAATTCAAATTGTAGAATCATAAATATCGTGTTCATTTAACGTAACAAACAGCAAAAATTTTTGTTTTATATTCTTATACAAAACAAAAAAATTGTTGTTACAAAATTTGTTATTTTGTACGACAATGTGGATAATCAATTTTTGATATAATTTTAGGATTTTGGCTATTTACATTAATTGATATTAAATTATTAAATTTAAAAAATCGTTAAATGACCAATTTTTTGATTAAACAGCTTTTTCTGTAACGGCGTTGCGTGTCTATAAGCACAACGTTCGTAGATTCGATTCCCACTCGAAGAAACGTGTCGCTGACGTTTGCCACTCAACTCAATGTTTCGAAATTTGGGCGAAAAATGACTAACAGAGTGTCTTAACACTAAGTTGACTACACCTACTCTTTAACTTTATTTAATTCAGGAATAATACAATAGTATGTAATGGCATTGGCAATTGGCAAATTGTCTAATTACAATCAATGTATCGTGATCTCTAAGCCCGTGCTCCAAGTGCTATTAATTATTGATACGTCCGATATTGATGGATTTATAGAGGTGATCTCCGACTTTATGCCAATTTAACGTCAGAGTAGATCACAGGAAGTATGTCTCAAATATTTGTAAATGTTCATGATTGTATCAATTTTAGTCTGTTAGTGAGTTCACCGGTCGAGTTGAGTTGAACTCCGTCATACATTTTGACGGAAATTAGGATAACGGAGAGTTTTAACACGAGGTGCCGTACCGTGTGATCCCGGCCTAGAATAGGATCATCCTGGTACTGGTGGTGTCGTAAGAGGCGACTAAAGTACGTGTGGTAGAGTCACGTCGCCAGCAATGGCAACAGGCATGGGCAGACTCGACCGGATCATTACCACCCCCGGCATTTAAAACCGGCGTGAAGTAGTGGCTTTATGCCACTGCGTTTCGCATCAGGTAATGCCGAGCCCCGGCGCCCAACCCATCTTAAAGGCCGGCAACGCACCTGTAAATCTTCTGGGGTTGCACGGGGTTAAGTACTATATTTCCAGTAAGCATATAATATATGCTTAAAAAACCTAAGCCTAAAGCAATATATGTCTCGATTTTCTGCACATAAATCTTTTGACGCTTCCTTACTCGTAAGCCTTTCATTAAAATACAGTTTTTCTGCCTTTTGAAGGACTATGTTTATCTTATTAATTCAATAGTACATACAACCTTCTATGATATGCTATTAATTTGTTAATTTTGATATATAAAATGACGACGACACGACTATATCTGCTTTGATTACAAATAATGATAGGATATTTGTTGCGGTTTGTTTGATAAATTGAAATCCCATATAGAATACTAACTAACATGTGGTGATAAATAAAATTTAATTAGCAACTTTCCTTTTTATTATATCATATTTATTTAATTAATACTTTAAAGCGCGGGTGTTGAGTTCCGCCACGAGACATCAGAACCTTATCAGGAATAAATCCTTATCAAGGCCAGGTATTTAATCATTAAGTCTGTTTAAGCATAAGTAAATTAATTTAATAATTCAAATTCGTATACATTTTATTTAAATATATTAATTTGAAGTAGAGGCCAGTCGTGGCGCAGGGGCACAAAGTGTGACTGTAAGCGCCACTGGTTATGAGTTCGTTCCCCACTGGAGGTAATTAAATATTGATTTATATTCTCATTTCATTGCTCTAGTATCGAGGCAAACCGCGGCGTTGAGTTCCGCCACTCAACACGCAATGCCTCCAAAATTCGGCGGAAAGTGGGTAACGGAAACTCTTAATTAACACTAGGTTCCTTCTGCGTACTCTGCTATCTTTTGTTACTTATTAATCATGATTTTTGAACGATTTTATATCATACTTTTATATATATTTTACACGTTATTTTGTATTCCACAAGCATTCACAAGAACATATATTAAAAAAGCCATATCAGTAACGTTATTTTACACACAGTTAAAACCTCATAATTTTGCCACGTCCGCGTATAAAAACAGTTCCAGCTTGGCCCGCCATAAAGTGCATGTGCTACTAACACTGTGTTACAGTAAAGTAATTAACCGAGGGTGGTTCACTTTGTTTTTTCCATGTCTAAAACTAGTTGACTTTATGCGTACAGTTGTTTGTTCATATAAAGTGTTGCTGGCCATGAATGTTCTGTTTACTATATTTACATTTAGTAGGATTATGTCAATGATGGGGCCTGTTAAGTCAAACAATGATCCGGGATTCAAATCGAAATTAAATCAGCTTCACGCTGTATCCCGCACACAGCAGGGTAGGCAGAGGACACCTAGAGTTAAGGCACTCCGTTCCACACTTTCTGTAGAATTCTGGAGGCATTGCGTTTTGAGTGGCAGAATTCAACGCTACGCTTAACCTCGACACCAGAGCAAAGAAATGAAAATATAAATGTAAATAAATATTTCATTTGTTCGAGTGGGGATCGAACTCATAACCAGGCGATTTTACAGTCACACTCTGTGCCCCTGCGCCACGACTGGCCTCTAATGTAATAGAACTAAAATATATATTATTTTGAATGAAAGTAAAGGATTATATAATTCAATAAACAAACACTTTATACAAATATTCACAACTTTATTTAGGTAAAGACATTTTGCATTTTATATCTTGTTATGGCTTAACAAGATGACAAGGAAACATCTAAATTCTTTTATCTTCCTAAACACCTTAAGTAAGATTAAACCAATTATTCCCACCAAAAGTGAACCACAAAAAGCTTATTTTATTACGTAGTAATTACGGTAAAAGTATCCCATTTACTTTGAAGAAGACTAAAAAGTCTTCTTGAAGCGGCGTTGTTACGATGGCGAAACGTGAGCGCAAAGCAAATTGGTGTACTCACAAAACTTAATCAGATTCTGGAACTCTTAATTACCACTTTGTTCACAACAGAAACACTGACTTTTTATTTTGCTTGATTTTTCTATCTATTAGTAATGATCGTATTAAGAAAGAAACCCAAAAGAATATTCGTTTAATATTAATTAAAAAATTAAATTAAATCCGTCGCTTGAAGCTTCACGCACACAGCAGGGTAGGCAAAGGAATCCAAGTGTTAAGACACTCCGTTCACCACTTTCCGAAAGATGAAATGAAAATATAAATTTTATAAATATTTCATTTCCTCGAATGGGGATGGAACTTATAACTAGTGGCGTTTATAGTCACACTTTGTGCCTCTGTGCCATGATCGGCCTCAATATAGTGAAGTAAATATTAATAAATAAAGTATTAAAGTATAAGACATCCATTCGAGGAAATCAAATATTTAATATTATAATATCCACGCTGTGGGAGGGGACAGACGGCGTTGTGTATCGCTGACCAACGCACAATGCCTCAAGAATTCGGTGGAAAGTCAGGAACTGTATTAATGGAAAAGAAAAATCTTAAGACTTAGGTTCCCTCTGCTTTTCCTGTTGTATTCAGGATACAGCATAATGCTAAAAAAATAGGACTTTGTCTTTAAATATGTTATGTATCGAGAAGTATAGAAATGAGTCCGTGAGTGAGTGGACAGTGGTACTAGTGGGTCTCATACACATAAGACACCGCAATGTTTTGTACATTGGACTGTACGTGAGGAATGGAGAGTCAGAGAGGACGCAGCGCCAAATGCTGCGGTCTGTAAGGCATATGATACCTCTTTTGTTTCATCCACTGTCATTGATCTCTTTATACATGCCCTCCGGGGGGTCCTGGTGTTGTTTTCGTGACATTTTTCCTGTATCTTTGATACTGTGTGTCTTCGAAGGTCAACACTCTCTTACCGTCTCTCACTTTCCATCGCAAATCTCTTTTTGCCTTTTTTTCATAAATCATTCGTGCGAAGAAGAATCTCCCTTTCTATTATCTATTTATAAATAAAATTGTAAAATTTGTCTGTGTTTGTTCATCATAACTGTGTTTTTCTAAACCGATTTTATGGGCTTTTCACTCTAATATAGGGAAAGTTTGCATAGAGTATAAAGGTATAAGTTACATACGTTACATATATAAGTTACAAAATAGGTTACTGAAATTAAAAGTGTTACATATTAAGAACTGCGTTTACCTACCGCACAGATTTATATGAAATAACCAAACATTTTTCTATTTTTTGTGCGAACAAAAGCTCCAAAATCTATACGCGTATAACACTTACATATAAAAATATAGATTACCTGACTACAATAACCAACCAATTTTCCTTAAATAAAATAATATGAAGTGAAAAGTAAGAGTAAAAGCACAGTATGGGAAGCGGAATATCTTAACATTAAGCTCCCTCTGCCCACCCTGCTACAAGCGGGATAGAACGTGAAGCTGATTTTATTTTAATTAAATAAATAATTGTATAGCTAAGTCACGCGAAGCCGCAGACAGTTCACTTGTTTATATAAGTTTTATTGAAGAAGAGAGGGTTACTATTAAATCTACTATCTACCTGGCTTTACGTCAAAACGAAGAAAAATGTACTCTCGACTGTACTGTAATGTCTATGACTCATTTCTGACATTAAGCTGCTCTTAAGAAGTATTGCTTTGAGTTTGCGAGTATTTTGTTGATTTCGAATGAATAAAAAATAATAGAGTAATAATAAAAAGGAACGACGTTTTTTTGAGTTTAATATATTTAATATTTAGCTCCTTTATTTTTCACGATATAAATAGCTCCACGTTGTACTCCTTATAGGTAGCAGGGTAAGTGGGAAAAAAAAGTGGGTCCAAAAAATTTCAGTCTTCACTTTCCGCCCAATTTTTGAGATATTGTATGTTGAGTGGAAGAAGTCAATTCCATTTTGTTTGACTTATTACCAGAGTGAGGAATCAATATTGTTCATTCGAACGTGAATCAAGCCAACAACCGTCAAGCTCACAATTATAGTTGTCTATTCACAATTATAACAAATATTTTTACGTAGAATTTTACGGTACGGGTAAAATACTACGTAAAAATATTTGTTACCGTACCCCGTATATATATATATATATATATATATATATATATATATATATATATATATATATATATATATAAATATATATATATGTATATATTTTAATGGAAAAGACACGGCAAACGAGTCACCTGATGGTAAGTGATTACCGCCGCCCGCGACGCCCGGTTTGCCTCGACACTAGAGCAATGAAATGAGAATATAAATCAATATTTAATTACCTCCAGTGGGGAACGAACTCATAACCAGTGGCGCTTACAGTCACACTTTGTGCCCCTGCGCCACGACTGGCCTCTACTTCAAATTAATATATTTAAATAAAATGTATACGAATTTGAATTATTAAATTAATTTACCAATGCGTAAACAGACTTAATGATTAAATAACTGGCCTTGATAAGGATTTATTCCTGATAAGGTTCTGATGTCTCGTGGCGGAACTCAACATCCGCGCTTTAAAGTATTCATTAAATAAATATGATATAATAAAAAGGAAAGTTGCTAATTAAATTTTATTTATCACCACATGTTAGTTAGAATTCTATATGGGATTTCAATTTATCAAACAAACCGCAACAAATATCCTATCATTATTTGTAATCAAAGCAGATATAGTCGTGTCGTCGTCATTTTATATATCAAAATTAACAAATTAATAGCATATCATAGAAGGTTGTATGTACTATTGAATTAATAAGATAAACATAGTCCTTCAAAAGGCAGAAAAACTGTATTTTAATGAAAGGCTTACGAGTAAGGAAGTGTCAAAAGATTTATGTGCAGAAAATCGAGACATATATTGCTTTAAGCTTAGGTTTTTTAAGCATATATTATATGCTTACTGGAAATATAGTACTTAACTAACTTAGCAGTGTAAGCGCAGGGAACTTAGTCTTAAGTGTTAATTTTTAAGGCGGAACTAAACACCGCGTTTCCCTTGTCACCATAGCGAAGATTTAAAAAAAATAATAAATAAGAATTCATACCCCCGAGTGGAAATCTAACCCACAACCGTAGCGCTTACAGTCACATGCTTGTGCCACTGCACCACTACGGCTGCACACTACGCCACATGTAATAAATATTTTATATACAATTTTTATATTTCCAACAATACTTAGTTATAAAAATTCTCTTGGAGAGAAAAATCAACTAACATTTAATATAATAATTAACAAAGAAGAAAGCATTTAAGGCTTTACTATTACAATATCACGTGTGTCTTTCTCACGAATATTGAACATTCTTATGAAAGTACGCAGTATAAACTCCATAGAAAGTAAGCTACGGGTATATCGATTAAATCATTTATTATAAAATTATCTTTAATTATATAATATATAGATAATTGTTTTGGTAAGAAAGACAGTGAGACGCCTCAATTGACCTACGAGACTACAATATCGATGATACTTGAAACTAAAAAGCAGGAGGTCTTCTCAGAGGACTTATATCAAGTTGATGGAAGTGGTTGAAGCGAAAGAGGTATGCAGAGACCGTACCGTCTGGCGCTTCATTGTCTCTGTCTACCCCGTTGTGATAAAGCGTGAAGCTGAAAAAAAAACTGTACTGTAAAAAACAAATTGTATAAACAAAATTAAATAAAATATCGAAATCGAAATATTACATACTATTAATAACATTTCTATATTTAGTACCTTTCCACTTCATCCACTTCCATCAACTTCTTGATATCTGATTTCTATTCGACTATTTCTAAAATAATTTATATTGCTCTTTAAATTAACTGCAATTGAGTTACCTATATTAGTTATTTAATACACTCTATGCATCTCTAACATATAAATATTATTTAGTATTAATGCTGATAACTCATAACTAATATAGGTAAAGCAAGACTATCTCTCTCATAACACAATCATAGGCTTAAAAAACTCCATATTGACTATTTTAAAGACAACGCCGCTTTGTGTTACACTAACAAACGATTTAGAACTTGGCTTGCTAATCGAAAATCGAATCTGTAACTATTTGTATTATTTCAATAGCACCTTAAAGCTTAAAGGCCTCCTGTAATATATGTAATATTAAAAATCTACAAAAGTAAGTCTTATTTCTAGCTTAAGTATATTTACTCTTAACATTTGAAATTTGTAGAGTACTCAAAATGTCAAAACTCAAAGTAAAATAAACATTCCGTGTGTTTTCAACATATTTCAGTGAACACACTGTATTCCTTCCTTCTTTCTGACTCTCATTTTCTTGCATAATTAATGCTTGTGCCTTCTATGTTTTATAGACAGCATATGTTAAACGTAAAGTAATTTGTTAAAATATAAATAGACTAACTACTTTATAAATCTAGCCAGTCGTGGCGCAGAGACACAAAGTGTGACTGCAAAATTGACTGCTTGTGGGTTCGATCCCCACTCGAGGACATGAAATATTTATTTAAAATAATATTTTCATTTCTTCGCTCTGGTGTCGAGGCAAAGCACGGCATTGAGTTCCGCCACTCAACACGCAGTGCCTCCAGATTTCGGCGAAAAGAGGGGTATGGAGTATCCTAGCACTAGGTTTCCTCTGCCTACGTATATGAATTTATAGATTACGAGTCCGGCTCGGTTTAAAAATAGTTGACATTAAAGAAAAAATAAATATAAAATACTTCAAACGCTTTATTTTACACTGATATCAATATTTTAAATGAATATATGATGTATTTAATTATAAATAATAAAGAATAGTTGATTTGTTAAAGATATTTAATTTATTTTAATTTTCAGTTTTTCTTTATCTTTTACTTTTCTGAACATTCATTCAGGCAAATAACACATCCAACAGTTGATACTTTAATGAGAAAAACTAAAAAACAAAACAAAGTAATTACGATCTCCATTTTAATGTATTCTAACGAAAACGCCGTAAGCTCATTTCTAATTTCACAAGCTTTCACTCGACTTCATACATTATGTTAATATTTGCTTTGGCCATTTCGTAGAATAATTTTAACACATTTCTATGATTATTTGACTAAACAAGTTATTATGTATACAAGGCACTAACATATTAAAAAATCCAAAAAAGAGATAAACATATTTATTAAAAAAATAAAAAAATAACCGCACTGAACAAATACTCGTGTTTAGAATAATATGAAAATATAAATACGAATTTTATAATTCCGCTTTAACAAAAATTGAATAATTAGACCAGTAGGTCTAATTATTACCGTAAAAGCCATACATGAATTCGTTTGATTTGCTTGTGTTTTACGTAAATTTTCGCTCAGTGCTCTTCTGCACTCCCCAAGGAACACAATTGACAGATTCCAACGTCCAAATCGCTCTAAGTTTAACAATTTTATGTACATTTATTATACTTTCTTGTTTTTTTTTTTTTATATATTTTTTAAATAATTCGAATAAACTAAACTAATTAACAAAAGGACGTATTAACATTTGATTCCAATTTACCGAATGCACACCAAATCATAAACACTCTATTTTTATTGCGTATTACAAACTAACGTATCGATTTTTAGTGAGCATGGCATTTAGGCGGAACTCATTAGTCGTTTAACCGTAGTTTATTATAGTATTATTAACTACATTGATATAAGTAATTTTACATAAATTTAACATAGTTTCGATGTTCAGTAGGTACATGAATTACAAAAAAACTATTACATTTTGTGCCGTGTGATCCCGGCCTAGAATAGGATCATCTTGGTACTGATGGTGTCGTAAGAAGCGACTAAAGTACGTATGGTAGAGTCATGTCGCCAGCAATGGCAACACGCATGGGCAGACTCGACCGGATCATTACCACCCCCGGCATTTAAAACCGGCGTGAAGTAGTGGCTTTAGGCCACTGCGTTTCGCATCAGATAATGCCGGGCCCCGGCGCCCAACCCATATTTAAGGCCGGCAACGCACCTGTAGCTCCTCTGGGGTTGCATAGGGTCGTGGGCGGCGGTAATCACGCACCATCAGGTGACCCGCACGCTCGTTTGCCGTGTCTTTTCCATAAAAAAAAAAACATAGTTTCGATTATTTCGAGACAGTTTGTGTTGAGCGGTGCCGCGCTTTATCATAGAGCAAAGTAATCACAATAATTCTCTGGAGTGGTATTCGAACCCACAACTATCGCATTTTATTAAGATACATCCATTCCCCATTATCTATCAAATTCCAGAAGAATTTGGCAGAATTCAACGCCACGTATTTCGTTACATGAACACCTTTAGAAACATCACAAAACGTCAACTTATCTAATTACGATGGCTGTTGGCCCAAATTATTTTCTACGATATATATTTTGAAGTATAGTCATATGATCCACTTGCAACTTTGCCGTCTAAGTCAATAGGTATTTTTAACCGCATGATCAGCGGGTTACATCGTCTTTCCTCGAAAAATGAAATATTTAACACAACAATTTTATTTTATTTTATTTTCCATTAGTACATCTTAAGATTTTAAACAAACTCTTAAGTTTTTAATATTAGAATGGATTACTTTATATAATTACGATAAGAAGCCTTATCTTAGCCTTAGTTCTAAAGGTAAGATTTTTTTTCTCTATGGGTGACTACAAAAATAATTTATCCTCCACTGTTAATATAAGAAATGGAAATAAAGATTTCCTTATTGAGATATAAGTATAAAGATAACAAAGTATGTAATTTCTATTCATTTCTGGATATAGCTTCCGCTAATGGATATCGAAATGTTATTTGGGAAGCAAAAATGTACGAATATAAACAAGTGGTCGATCGATAGCAGTAAAAGACACGACCTGTATTGTGGGTTGACCCGTAAAACATGAATAATAAAACATACAAAAATACATTCAAATAAACGTAGGGAAGCAAACTTTGTGAACATTCTTTTTGAATGTATCATTTTGCTGTAGTTGGATTTTTAAATAGTAGTTAAAGGAGACGGAAAATTATGGGCCCAAATATAAAGAGTTTAGTCTAACAAAACGTATTTAATTCTATTTTAGAATACCAAAAATTCAGCTCAATTGAGTACGTAGAAGCAGAGAAAAGTGAAAAAATCAACAGTTCTATATCATTAATCCATATAAATAATATAGTACAGTACTACGAAAATGAAGTTTTAATTGAAGTTCAAGTATTATAACGCACATAATAGTCCATATAGTATAAGTAAATAAATTTTCAATTAATTACTGAAAAAATAAAACGATCTACATGTTAAATCGATTAAAATCAATCATATTTTAAATGACAGATTAGACAGCTGACTTACATTGATATCTTGTCTAATGATTTTTGCATTTTTCGCTTAACTCGTTTCGTTCGCTTCGATACGTTTTGAGTACTTTCCCGTTTGTTTCCTACTTTGTACGACCCTTACTTCTCCAGTCGACACCGAAATCTTCTGGATCTAACTATCGCCAAGTTATGGATCGATGTGTAAATTGTGCCTCACTTTTACTAAATATCTATTAGATATTTGGCAAAAGTAAGTGACTCAGCTTTCAGGTTGCCAAAACTGACAGAATTGTCAAGGAGGGAATGACGTACCTGAATGTGTAACGTACGTGAAAGTGGAACAAAGATCAATCTGACAAAATTTTATATATATAACATTATTATATATTATATAACATTATATATATATATATATATATATATATATATATATATATATATATATATATATATATATATATGTTTTTTATACATATCATATTAGAGTCGAATCATGCCGAACAAAATTAAAGGAAAGGGAGGCAGAACTTTGTATTCCCATTCGTAAAAAATAAACATATAACTACATAAAAGTACCACCTTACCGACCAGTTTCACGTATACACACTTTTCATTAATTATTTATTCATTGTATCGATTTGTAGGAGTGAACTCTCGTGTTTTTTGTTAAAGACGTTGAAGGACGCGTTCGATTGCCTATTATTACCTATAGGTACTAACATGTAGTTATTCTTTATCAATTTTGTATAAATAATAGCTTTTTATTTATTTTTTATTATGTTTTCATAACACAAATTTAATAAATTATTACCGCGTATCAGGGTAGACAAAAATAACCTAGTATAAGGAACCAAAACCACATTTCACATTCTATTCTTTCTTCATTCTATTTAGATTACCATATATAAAAAAATCTTCTGAGTGAGGATCGAAATTACAAACAGAGCGCTTAAAAATATATTTTCTATCTTAAAAACTATTACTAGCAAAGATATTAGAAGGTTTCGACTATCCCGCATATTATTTTACATTAAAAAATTTTTTGAGGCCAGTCGTAGCGCAGCGGCACGAAGTGTGACTGCAAAACCGACTGGTTGTGGGTTCGATCCCCACTCGAAGAGATGAAATATTTACTTAAATTTATATTTCTATTTCCTCGCTCTGGTGCCGACGCAAAAGCGCAGCGTTGAGTTCTGCCACTCAACACGCAATGCCTCCAGAATTCGGCAGACAGTGGGGAACGGAGTGTCTAAAACACTAGGTTCCCTCTGCCTACCCTGCGGTGTGCGGGATACAGCTGATTTGATTTGATTTTAAAAAAATATTATATATATATATATATATATATATATATATATATATATATATATATATATATATATATATATATATATATATATGTGTGTGTAACATTTTGTTTATAGCGTTTGTTCTGTTTCAGAACTCATAAGCTCAATTTTCAAATTAAATCTCTAATCGAAGACAATATGGAAACCAACTTTTATAAAACTTTCTGGAGAATTTTAAGTCATTTTAATTATTTTCTAAAACCATGACTTTGCCGAAGAGAACCTAGTGTTTTCATTTAAAATAAAAAACCGGACAAGCGCAAGTCGAGCTCGCTCGCCGAGGGTTTCGTATAAAAATTAGTATGTCTCGAGCTTTTTATGAAATACAAGCTTAGCTTAGCCCGAGCTGTTTCATCAGATACTTCACTTGAATTAGCGGCTTTAATACAAAATTTTGCCCCCTTTTGAGGCTATTATTTTTTAGAATTTGACCAGAAATGTTTTGTGGTCAAATCCTAAAAAAACGTTTCGTGTTCACAAATACTTTGTGTTTTAGTTTTCAGATTTTTTTCTTGAACTAGTACCTGTAGATGCTAGCTGCCAAATTTCATAATTCTAGGTCAGGCGGAAGTACACCAATAAAAATGATGATAAATAGTCATCCTCATATTGAATAACAAAATTATTCCCTTTACTTAACTTTGACTTACACATTATCCTACCAAAGTTCCCAAATAAAATTAGAGACCTGCCGTAATCTTTAAGTTAAAAGATACTAAAGCAATTACGCAAAGTTACATTTAAATTAGAATGGTACTTCCCGCATACTAATCAAACGTTCATATGTATAAATCCCATAAATCTATCCCGTGGGGATTTCCCCCTAATTTTAGTAAATTAAAATATATCTATTACAGATATTAAATTATAAGTGAGAAAAACATACATGTATTAGGTTACGTTATGTTAGGTTACTTTAGTTTACGAGGCCGTCGTGGCCCAGGGGCACAAGGGTGTGAATGTAACGCAACTGTTGTGGGTTCGATCCCCACTCGAGGAAAACAAATATTTATTTAAATTTATATGTCTATTTCTTCGTTCTGGTTCTTCGAGGCTAAGAGCGGTGTTGAGTTCCGCCACTCAACACGCTATACCACCAGAATTCGGCGGAAAGTGAGCAACGGAGTTTCTTAACACTAGGTTCCCTCTGCCTACTCTGCTGTGTGCGGGATACAGCGTGAAGCTCATTTATTTATTTTATTTTAGATTATGTTTACAATTATCAATTATTCCTTAGCGTCGTCGCTAAGGTCGCGCAGTGACATATCGCCTGATTTTAAACACAATGGTTGTGGGTTCGATTCGCACTCGGAGGAATTATTTTCATTTCGTCGCTCTACAAAGTGTCTTAACAGTAGGTTCTCTTTGAGTATCCCGCAATGCAGCAAAAAGCGTGTCAATATACCTGCAGTAGCGGAAAATTAAAATAAAACTATAAAACCTAAAATTTTCTGTTACATTTATTATCAATAATCAATATCGATTCTCTTTATTCTTATGTAAAGAAAAATAGAAATTGTATTGTCACGGATATCATTTTTTAGTCAAGCATTCATGTCGCACAGTGCACTACGTGTTCGCCGTAATTCTTTTTGTTCGCAGCCTTATTTTGAATTTTGTAATTTTAACTTGAATTCTTAATTGTTTCGCATCGTAATCAGTGATATCTAATATAATATTTAATATGTAAATAAAGATTTATTTAAAATATATACGGATAGAACCCACAACCACCGCATTTACAGTCAGACGATGTCCCACCGTGATGTCGATTTTATATTACAAATTAAAGAATTTTTACACAGAGATGTAGAAAAATATTTTTATAGAAGCTAAAGAAAGAAATATGTACATTTGAATAAAGTGATAAAGTTTTATATATTTGCTTTAAGTTTTATCGCCAGAAAGTTTCAAATGAATCGTAACACTCCATCGCCAGATGCACATTTCAATTCTAGGAACTAAATTTCTAAATATTCTGTGAAATTGTTGGATAAATGTTGCAAGGATTTAAAACTATTTCACAAAATAGTTTTATTTACTGGCCGAATTTCTAATATAACGTGTTAAATGGGCGTAACTCAACGCCGTGCTTTATCTATAGCGGGGACGTCGAAATATTCTTTAATCTGAGAGGAAATCGAATCAATAACCATCACGCTTACACTCAATTACTGCTCCACAATGGCCTGAATAATTTACATAAAAAATATTCAATTAATATATTACTATTTTTAGCTATTATTTTCGAATTTCATTGCCCAATCATCGTTAAAAAATTAACAAAACGATCGTGACAAAAGGATATTACACGCCCAAATGTAATTCCCAAACTCAATAAACGCCCTTGAACTTATGACGTTAGATATACTGTTGGTACCTATATTAGAGAAATTCATAAACTTTGTTCTAACCTTGTATGAAAAAGAAAGTTATGTATACGCCGCGCCCTAAAGGCTTACGTCAATAACGTATATCATAATTCTTTCGAACAATATTTCATATAAACTGATAAACTTTTTTAGAGGTCAGTCGTGGCGCAGGGGCACAAGGTGTGCCTGTAAGAGCGACTGGTAGTAGGTTGGATCCCCACTCGAGGAAATAGAATATTTATTTTCATTTTATACTTCCATTCCTTTGTGTTGAGGCCAAAGCGGAAGCTTCAAAATTCGGCAGAATGTGGGGAACGGAGTGTTATAACACTATGTTCTTTCTGCCTACCCTGCTGTGTGCGGGATACAGCGTTTAGTGTAGCTGATTTATTTTTGATTTTTTAACTTTTTTTAACATGTAGGATAAATATATAACATGTAGGATGTAGGAAAGGCAAACGTCACCAACCCAATTTTCCATTTACCTTTAAATTTAGAATTTTTATTTTTTTCAGCTTCACGGTGTATTCCGCATATAGCAGGGTAGGTAGAGAGAACCTTGTGTTAAGATACCCTGTTCCCCATTTTCAGCGGAACTTTCGAGGCATTGCGTGTTGAGTGGCAGAAGTCAACGCCGCGGTTTGCTTTGTTACCAACGCCAAGAAATAAAGATATTAATAAATAATAATACATTTCCCCGAATGAAAATCGAACCCAAAACCATAGCATTTACGGTCAAACGCTTGTGCCAATGCACCAGGATGGCCTTGATGTCGGCGTTTGTTTATAACTGATAAATAAATAATATATATCCTAGGAAAATGTCAGCGAGAAATGAACTGACAACCATCTCATGTGACTTCCTGACTCCGTAAAGATAATATGAATATAGAAAATAAAGTATAAAACTATGAACACAACACAATTTTGATAATACAAATGCTCTAATCGTTTAATAAGAACAATATTAATTATCATACTAAAATTATTTTTGATTAGATTTTTGATTTGATATAAATAAGTAGAAAATTGTGTATACAATTAAACATACGAACTTTTACTGAAAACCATCTAAAAGGCAACCTAAAACTCTCAAAGGCATAGAATTTAATCTGCATAGCCACTAACATGCATATATGACATACATACGTCAAAGTCGATGCACTTCGACGGCTGCATCCATCAAATAGTCCGATTTTATACCGTCACAAAGCACGACATTGAAGCAGTAAGCTGAATATTTGTATTTCTCTCCCAAAAAATCAATGTAAATTTGAAATTTCGTTCCAAATGCACGCTGCATTTGTTTCATTCAAACCAATTTGTGCCAAAAAAATTCAAAATTGAGCTTTTGTGGCACTATTGGTATTTGGCAAACGCTTTTAACTTTTGTACGATTAGTTTTTAATAAATAATAGACTTTTTTATTAATACATAGATATTATGTTTTTTAGACATTGTTAGTTCATGAAGACGAATCTATCGATCTACACATGAACATCAAAAGATTTCACCAAAACAATTTTTCGATGGATTCATTCTACTCTAAAATATGGTAGCAGGTAAAAACATATTTTAAAAAGATATTAAATAATAATATTATCTATATAAAGGATTAAAAATTAAAAAGTCACTTGATTTTTTTCTGAAAGTTTCACAAGCTTTCAAATGGATTGGGTTCGAATTCGATATATTTATTTTCCTGTACTGGACAGCCAACAATTGAAATGTTTTGTATTAATTCGAGCAAGCCAATCAAAAAGAAATATTTTTAATTAAAAATATGCAATGCCGCTTTTATTTTGCTACTAGTATGAGAAAATGAAAATAATCCAATCTCCAAATGAGATCACACCCCCAACCGGGCCAAGCCGCGAGCGGAGTTAGTCTCACATAAAATTATTTTATCACATATGAAAATTGACACACTGACAGTAGAAAAATATAAATATTACATATCACACTGGATGTTCAATTTCGGTTAAAACATAAAAACTTTTTTATGAACTTTTGTATCCCTAAGGAATGTCCAGAATGTACGCCAGAAACAGTACTGTAGTTTTTTTCTTCCTTATATTACACATAAGCTATATGAACACACTGCATACAGCTGCTTTTATTGTCCTAGTTTGTAAAATTGGCCTAATTTGCAAGAAAAGGCAGTCATGGCGGTTATGGGTTCAATCCCACTCGATAGAATGAAATATTTAATACTTTCATTTTCTTGATCTGGTAACGAGGCAAAACTCGGAATTGAGTGAAAGAATTCGACGAAGGGTGGAGAACAGAGTATTTTAACACTTGGTTACCATGTTGCCTCTGCCTACCATGCTATGTGAGGAATATAGCTTGAACATAAAAAATAAGAATAAAATATTTAACATTATAAAAGTCTGATTTTTTTTGTTATACATTTTATCAAGAGCGGAAAAAAAAATCCGATGCAATTCGATAAAGACGTATGGCATAGTTGACTAGAGCGCCTGAACGGTCACCAAGAGGCGCGAGTTCGACTTCCGTCATGCTCAAATTTTGTATACATTTCTGCTTTAAATTATATTGAAATATAATACGATAAAGAAAAAATATATTTTCTCCTTATAAAATATCCTTTGACACAATTAAACCACTCTAGGCTCATAAATCATGTATGTACATATAAGTGTAAAAACCTCCTCGTGTTCACTATTTGAAATATCAAAAGCCACTAACTCCATTTACAGCCTGTCAGACGTACTAACTCGCTAATAACCTAGATCATGGTCGTTAAGTGGGGATGGGTAATAACCCATGCATACCATCCCACATAAGGAATTATATTATGGTACTAATAAGCGTTTTATGTGGTAGCGACATGCTTCCACTGTGTTGGAATTTTAGTATATAATCGTAAAAGTTTGGATTTAAATATGGTTGGTATTTCAAAAAAAAGAGAATTGTCTTTTTTATCGAGGGAACCTGAGAATCTAGTGTTAGGACACTTTCATTCCCATTTGAACGAAGAAAGGAGAATATAAAACATTTTATTTCCTCGAGCGGGAATCGAACTGACAACTTGTTGCGTTTGCAGTCGCACGTTTGTGCCTCTGTGCCACTATTGGCCTCTAAATCTAACGTCTAATATGTAAAACAAGTTAAAGATATTATGACTATTCGTCATACCATAATAATGTTATCCACAGTGTTACATTGTTGACCATGACTTGTGAGTTTGATTGTGAAAGTCACTAAGATTTTTATATGTTTTTTTATGCAAAGGGGCTTATCTGGTTAAAAAGTCAAAAACTAGAAAAGAAATAATATTTTAAAGTATGTAATATTTTAAAATATTCTTCGTTTCCTTTCTTTTATAAATACAAAACATTAAAAATAAATCAAAATCAAATCAGCTTTACACTGTACCCCGCACACAGCAGGGTAGGCAGAGAGAGCTTTGGAGGCATTGCGTGTTGAGTGGCGTAACTCAACGCACTTAAAAAAATAAACATAATTTAAAAATAACCTATTATTAATTTAAATATTTTCTCCAAGACTTTTTTAAATAAAAATGGCAAAAATAAAGTCATCAACAATTACAAGTGATTGGTACACTACGAGTATGATTGATGGAACATCAATCATCTGTCGAACCAAGTTAATCTGGTGCTCTGGAGTTTTTACACTGTAGCCGTAATTAATCTTATTTTATAAAAGGCTTTGTAACTGAGGCTTATCATGAAGAGGTGGTTGTGTTCTGGCGAGGGTTACGAATTCTTGCACAGTACCTAATTTGCTCATTATACTAGAAGCAGTACTAATATATATCGCGTCATGTCTTTAAATGAAAAATGTTATCTGTATATATATATAAAATATCTTCCATTACTTTTTAAATGAATTTAGAAACCCGACGTTTCGAACACTTTGCAGTGATCCGTGGTCACGGGTAGATTGAAGTACATGATGTTTCCAAAAATGTATAATACTAAATATATAGATTTAAAATTTTATTGATTGAGATAAATTAATTAAGACCTAATGAGATTGAAAATTAACCTATGATTTATTATATAGTAGATAAAAATCTTTTAATACTGCTTGTATAGAAATATAACCGACCAAAATTGACAACAAAATATAACATTTAATCCTACCAGATTAACTATTAAGCCCTTTCACTACTATTTCAATAGAAACTAAATAACCGACGTCAAACTTCAACTCCAACCACAAAACACAAAATCCAACCAAAGCGATACATCGATACAAAGAAGATTTGAAAATCTATTTCTGTTATGTTTCAGCAGCTGAGCACTCGAGTTCGGTTGATCTTGTCGGTCTTGTGTTACATTCCTTTTAGTGTATAACATTTTGGTGGGCAGACTGATGTACTATGTTGTATAAGCTTTTTCTTATTCTTCAGCTTAAGCTTTATAAGGGTAAGTAGACAAAACATAGTGCCTTGACACTCCTTCACGAGTTTCCGACCGAACAAGTAAGTGAGAGTTGAGTGGGGGAACTGACTTTTTTTTTGCTTAATGCCGTATTCCAAACGTAGTCGAGTGAGAGGAGAAACTAAGTGGTAAAACACTCCCTTCCCATTAAATACTTCGGTTCCCCATTTTCCATCGAATTCTGGGACCATGATGTGTTGAGTGGGTGTCTGACATGGAGCTCAACGTCGCGCTTTGCATAGACGCCAGAGCAAAGGAATAAAAATATTAAATATTTTCTCGAGTGGCTATCGAACCCACAACCAAAGTCGTGCCCATGCGGCTGAATATGGCTTTTATTAATTATGTTATATAATCAAATTAAAAGTATAATTTCATTTGGATAATTGAATTTAAGATTAGATACATAAATACTATCCTAAATAGCATCTATCTATTTATATTTAGTGACTCCAAACCTCATTCCGGGCTTCACGTGGGATCGTTACATTAAACTTGCATGAAGAACCGACTTAAATGTAGATCAATTGCCGACGTATAATAGAATATATTCTGGGAAGTTATATGACTATTTATCCTTAAACATACGCGGTAGCTACTAATATGAATATTTTGTTTATTTTTTTGAGCTTCACGCTGTTATTCCACATAGAGCAAGGTACGCAGAGGGAACCAAGAATAACGAGTTTTCAGGCACGTTTTTGCCTTGATCCACAGCGACGAAAAATGTTAATAAAAAACAATTCACTACCCCGAGCGGGAATCGAACCGAATGCGAACCGCCGCGTTACTGTTAAGAATCGTATTATGAAGATTTTTTTTCTAACAGAGCTAGTTGGTTTAACTTTTGTTAATAACTCTTTTAAAATTTAAAACGAATTTGAATAGTAAATATTTAAAATTCGTTACAGGAGTCGGTGCAAGCAAAAAAAAAATACATGTATGTACATGACCAATATACCGAACAAATGATAATAAGAAAGAAATAATAAGAAAAATTATTTTATAAAAAATTGGTACAGATTGACATTTCTCTCTTGGCCTACCCAGCAATGTTTCAGAAAATGACAGTAATGCCTTTAGACAGTAATGGTCACACTACAACGATCAAGATTCAGTAAATATGAATAGAAGAAATAATATAATATGAAATAATAATTGCTTCGCTCTAGTAATGGATCTAAGCGCGGCGTTGGATTCCGCTCAACTCAACATACAATGCCTTGAAAATTCAACGGAAAGTGGAGAACGGAAGTGTCTTAATGGGAACGCAACCTCCTAACACTGGGTTCCCAAGATGTCTGTTCTGCCTTCCCTGTCATATCCGGTATATAGTATGAAGATAAAAAAACTGGGACCATAGTTGTGCAAACTGCAACGACGTCTGACGTAAACGAGATAGTTGTGGGTTCGATCAAGTTCGGGGAAATTTTCGATTTCTCGATCTGTCAAAAGGAAAGGCGGCGTTAAATTCCGCCACTTAAAATGTAATAGACAGCGAAGATACATTGTGAAACTAGAAGAAATATCACTCAGTTTCTACATAAAACCACAAGCTATGCACTTAATAATTAAGAGCAAAGGAATAAAGATATTAACAAAAATAAAAATACTAAAAGTAAATACCGCAGGACTTAAACAAGAATAACAAATGAAATTGTATTGTCTAGGGGGCAGAGATGAGGTTAAGCCTGGAACGTCTTCACTAACCGCGTAGTAAATCAATTAACGTCTACGGAATGGAAAGAAAGATGTAGCACTTAGGATCAAAGTGAGTTTCGCGAGTGATATTGAAAATCTGATATTAGTCTAAGCATTAATTATTATTATAGTGTATCTACGAAGACTGCAAACGCGACAGGCTGTGGGTTTAAATCCGAGTCGAGGAAATGAAATATTTAATATTATCAAGAAGCGCGAGAGAAGCGAGTTTCGCCACTTATCACGCAATGCTTTCAGAATTCGGTAGAAAATGGGGAGCGGAGTGTCTTCACATTACTCTCTCTCTCTGCCTACCCTACTACACATGTAAAAAAATACATAATAAATATATTAGTTCATAAAATTTGCGTCAAGATCAAAACAGCTTAATCAAAACATTCTTTACAAATCTAAACGGCATTGAATTCAGCACGCAAAGAGAATCGAGAATTTAGCAGAAAATGGGGAACGAAATTCATTAAGACACCTAACGGGGTGTCTTAATACTAGGTTCACAGGTTCCCTCTGCGAGCTCTACTATGTAAGAGATACAGCGTTAATATCAAAGAAACTAAACATAAAAATATCTAATACATAGTATTGATTTTTCCCTTCATTTAAGTCTCCAGAGTTATAAAAATGTGATTGAGTTATAGACGTATATTTATTTTATTGGTACGTTGAGATGTTTAATGTGCCCTTTGGGATCTGAACATGGCTAAGTAATAGTATACGAAAAGTAAATCAGTTATTATTGCTATACAAAATTTGATCGTAAAAATATTTAGTTATTAATAAAATTGAGGCTAGTTGTGGCGCAGTGGCACGAAGTGACTGTAAAACCGGCTGGTTGTGGGTTCGATCCCCACTCGAGGAGATATATATTTAAATTTATATTTCCATTTCTTCACTCTGGTGTCGAGGCTAAGCGCGGCGTTAAGTTCTCCCACTCAACACGCAATGCCTCCAGAATTCGGCAGAAAGTGGGGAACGGAGTGTCTTAACACTAAATTCACTCTGCCTACCCTGATGTGTGCGGGATACAGCGTGAAGCTGATTTTTTTTAAATTTATTAATTATTTTCAAATATATTTATTGTAAGGTATAAGCATATAACTATGACCTGAGTATGTTATTACTGTCTTTTAATATTTAAAATTAGATCCTCTTTTACAAAGACAACATTATGTTTTTAGGTAAATACAGCTGTTATAATTATTTTCATTTCATTGCTGTGGTAAAAGAAAATGCGTCGTTGGGTTCCGCTATCCAAGGAGAAAAAATGTATGTTATTACACTTGTTTATATAATATATACGGGATACAGTTGAGGCCAAACAAAAACAAAACATATTTATTAACAAAATTGTTCTAATCCAATGTAGATTTAATTAAGTTGGCCACTAGCTCGTGGTTTTTACTGCTTGTATCTGACTGACATTGCCCAAATTAGTAAATACTACAATTACAAACAGCTATATACACAGGATTTACATTATAATTATTATTTACAGCTCGGATTTTCCTCAATTTATTATCTTAACTTATAAAAAAATATAATTAAATCAGTCGTTGCGCAGGGACACGAAGTGTACCTGTAAGTCGACTGGCTGTGTGTTCGATCCCCACTCGAGGAGATGAAATATTTATTTACATTTATATTTTCATTTTGTCACGCTGTACGAATATCTTGCACTTCAGAAGGGTAGACAGAGGGAACCTAGTGTTAAGACACTCCGTTCCCTACTCTCTGCCAAATTCTGGAGGCATTGCGTGTTGAGTGGTAGTACTCAACGCCGCGCTTAGCCTCGACACCAGAGTGAAGCAATGGAAATATAAATTTAAGTAAATATTTCATCTCCTCGAGTGGAGATCGAACCCACAACCAGTCGATTTTACAGTCACACTTTGTGCAACTGCAGCACGACTGACCTCAATTTTATTTATAACTAAAAATTTTTACGATCAAATTTTGTATGGCAATAATAACTGATTAGCTTTTCGTATACTATTACTTAGCCCTGTTGAGGTCCCAAAGGGCACATTAAACATCTCAACGTACCAATAAAATATACGTCTACGAAGAAATTAAAATATGTATTAAAATAAATATTTCATTTCCTCGAGTGAAGATTGAAACCCACAAACGTCGCGTTACAGGCACATTTCTTGCCACCACGACAGCCTCAATATATATAATAATTTAATTCAACTAACAAAACTAATATTTAATGCATTATTGTATACTTAAGAATTAATGGCATGTGTGCATTTTATTTGAGGTCAATCATGGCGTAGCGGCACAAGCGCGTGACTGTAAACGCGACAGGATTTGAATTCGATCCCACTCGAAGTATAAAATATTTATTATTTTAATTTCTTCGCTGTAGTGTCCAGGCAAAGTGCACGGTTGAATTTTGTCACTCAACACTCAATGATTCTCGAATTTGGCGGAAAGTGGAGAGCCCAGTGTCTTAACACTAGGTAGCTATAAAATATAAATAAATAATTATAACTACAGCAATATAAATACAAAATTAATAAAGGTACTACTTTCAAGCCAATAAAGACGTTCATTAGGTATTCTCTTGGGACAGTGTCGATGCACGGGCACGCCTGCCTGTCTGGGACAGACGTAAATGACTTTCTTTTTTAATTGTAAACCTTTCAATCGAATTGAACGAAAGAGGTCATATATAAGAGTTTGTATTAATCGTAGTATTTTACTTCGAATAGATATAATAATTAAATTTTGGAAGAGAGGGATACTTAGAGGAATTGAGAGGTGGAGCTCAACAACACACTGTTATTTGACCAAAAAATAAATCGAGTTAAGCCGAGTGGAAAATTGAACCCACAACCGTTGCAATTACAGTCAGATGGTGTGGCTCTGGGCTATGATGGCATAAACATACATTTTTTTTATTAAGAAATATAGATTCTTTTGTCAACCTATTAACAGAACAAGCTTTCCATTTTATATCACAATTTGAATAGCAGAATATGAATAGAGAGCCTCCAATATAATTATCAGCGAATGATGAGTGGACGAGCTCTAACAAAACGATATATGTATTGGAAAAGCAATCTTGACCGTGACCTACTTATCGTATTCCCAGATATAGTGATTCATTTGCTTCAACAATGGAACTATCTGAGATTGAAACTGACCTTTTCCTTTTAATTGGCTCTCAAATTTAAACGTGAATATAGCGTAGAATTTCGATTTGCTTCTATTCGCTTCCTGTTGTTTACTTTATGTATAAATTTGCTTTAAAAATATTTTTAATTTAACAATCTTCTCATGATGTTTATTATTAAATACATTCAATAATTTATTACAATTTTTAGGATGCAGAACTGCAAAATAAAAACGCTTATCGCTTTGTTTGTGTGTGTCTGTCAAAAGCCTTTTGCTTGAATAATGATAAAGTGTCATCTAACATATAATATTTTTATTGATTTACATACAATCGAAATCCGACTCGCACTTGGCTCCGACTCATTCTATTTTAACTATGTATTGCCAAACATATAATTCATATCTTTCCTGTTAATTTAAGCGTTTATATTTTCTTAAAATCGATACTATATTACAACTAACCTATGCAAAGTAAGCACTCCGTGCATATTTTAATAATATTAATAAGTATGAAGTAAAGCTAGTGGAGCACAATAGCAAACTTTGGTTTTCCATCAGCTAGATAGGTTTGAACTTTGCTTTTCAAAAGTTAGCGTTTTGACGGGAAGCGGAAAATAGTGTGTAGGATCGCAAATTAATGAAATATTTAAGATTATGTAACATTAGATTATTCCTTTTCGGCTTGAAAATCGGGAAAAAGACTTTCCTGCAATATTTCCGCCAAAAAAGAGTGTTTAACAGAATTATTCCACCGAATTGAAATCGAACCCATAACCATTGTGTTTAGATTCAGATGCCACCCCACCACAAGGAGCTCATCAGGCTCATCCATTTATCTGATTTATGTTTTCCTAATTATAATTTTCATTAAGGTAAGTGGGAAGGAGCATCATTGTCATAGTTTTTACGTCAAACATATCACACACACATTCTCAAAATATTATATGTTAGGTGACACTTTATATGTTAGGTGACACTTATTCAAGCAAAAACAAAAAATATTGAGTATTTAAGTTAAGCCATTGCCAATTGCGCTACAACAAGTTGTTTTTAGTGTGTGTTAATAAAGAAAAATATCCGCTCTCTTTCATAATATTAAAAAATTACAATCGTTCTTGCTTTTATAGTAACGTACAAAAATTTGAACACGCACCTCTCGGTCGGTTTAAAGAGGCGTAAAAAAAAATATTTTTTTCTTTCTTTGGAATAGCACAAGCGTTCAAAATACAATCTTATTTATTTGGAAGACAATATATTCTATTGATACAAGATGCATATATGAATATGAATGCTTTACTGATTCTTTCAAGCAAATGATCTCTCGATTAGTACTTTCAGTGTTATTCCGGTCACTTTCCATGACATTGAAGACTATATTTGGAAAAGCTTTGCCTAGTCACGTTATAAACGCGATAATTACAAATTTTCCTCATTCATTAAAGCATTAGTGTCAAATTACAATAAATTAAAATGAAGTGACTTGTCAATAATTTGTGTAGATTATATTAGTAATAACGCAATGTATCGAAAATATCGTTCAAACGTATTTTTTCATCAGCTTCAGGCTGCATCCCGCATATAGGATAGGAGAGTGAATCTAGAGTTAAACACCGTTCCCCACTTATCGTCAAATTAGCGAGGCATTGTGTGTTGAACGGTGGAAATCAACGCCGCGCTTTTGCCTTGGTAACAGAGCGAAGTAATAAAAATATGAATAAATAATAATTCACTCCTTCAAGTAGAAATCGAACCCACAACCGTCGCGTTATAGTCACACGCTTGTACCCCTGCGTCACGATTGGCCTCCAGTAATAATATTTTGTGTAGATTTCATCGATAATAACGCAACATAATAAAAATATCGTTCAAAGGTAAAATAGTTATTAATTTACATAATTCTTATTTTGTATAGCTGTTCGCGTGAAACCCTTAAAGGGCTCCTAACAATGCGTGGGTTTTATAAATACTAATATTTAATATGGTATCACGAACATGATTACGGTCTTGATTTATTAATATGACGCGTTTAATGCTCATAAATACTTTCAATTTCTAAGGAAAAGTGGAATATTTTATAAGGTCGTCGTGGCATCTGTGTTGTAGCTTCGATTTCTTCGACTTATTTTCATTTCCTTATTCTTCCCCATTCTGGTAATAAGACAACGCGTGGCATTGAGTTCCGCTACTCCGTACTCAATGCGTAAATAAACTGTACTGTCTGCTAGGTGATGCTGATGACTGCATGTGTTTTATTTTCATTTCCTTATTCTTCCCCATCCTGGTAATAAGACAACGCGTGGCGTTGAGTTCCGCTACTCCGTACTCGTCTGCTAGGTAATGCTGATGACTGCATGTGTTTTGGTTAAAAATGAAAAGACGTCAGTTAATGTTTTTGTAAGTCTTTTGCCTTTTTTATCAATCGTATACACGTCTGTCGTCTTTAAGGAGGTAAAAAACAAATCGGACGTCATCTAAAAGATTTGTGTTCGTTCGTCTTATAAAAATATATAATGTTATACATGTAAGAGTAACTCAAAGAACAGAATATCTTAGCTCTCTATTATCTCTTCTCTACTCTTCTTTACAGGAAAGATGCGTGAGAGTACCAGTAAAAAAGTGTACAGCACAGGTTCAAACTTACAATCTTTAAAATAAACAATTTTCATATTCAAGCCATTGAACTCTACTATTCGCTAACTACATTTTAAAAAACTCTATCTCCTTAATATTTAAGTAGAAAATTTCATTGAAATTTAAAATAAACATTTCGAGAGAAGGATTAGCTAACTAAAACATTTACTCAAATTATACAATTAAATATGGATTAATTATGTTTTATTATATATTTATTTGTGAAGCATGTGACTGTAAACGTAACGGACGTGGGTTCGATTCCCACTCGAAGAAATTAATTGTTATTTATATATAATTTTAAAGAGTAAAAGAATATTATTATTGAAAAATCTGATCTAGCATTCCTTGATAGAAAATGGCGCCATGAATTTATATAATCGATGACCACGCGACCGATTAATATATAAGACTATTTTCATTAACTGCCACTTAGACAATATTCAGCGTTTGAATCCGCCACCACATGTCATGTCTCCGAAGTCAATGTCTCTAATTAAAGCGAAAAGGAATGGAGTCTCTTAAAATTCTTAATGGATGGTCCTGGTATAATAGAACCGTGAGGCCATACAATTGTTAGAGATATATGTACATACATGGGTGTTAGGGCTTACGGTGTAAAAACATTGATCGTATAATATGCTTATTCGTGTCAGTACATTCAAGAACAGATTTAAAGTAAAGTATCCTTATATTTTGTATCGAGTATGTTCATCATAAATCTAATTTTCTGTAATTTTTTTGTCAATTATTCGTTCGAAGTACCCAAGCTAGCTGAGCACCTTCTTATTTATTCGGATTTCTTCATTTACCGTGACCGTCCTCGTTAGTAAACTGCCATTCTGTGTATCTCTTCATTGCGGATTCGTTCAGCTAAGCTGACTCTGCATATCTTACGAAGAGATCGCATCTCCACGGCATTCATGTTTATTTTATTCTTCTTTTGTAATATCCACGTTTCGCTGCCGCATAACAGCGTCTGTACCAACACTGCACTTGTGTACAACTAAACGTAAAGCTGTGCTGAAGTTTCGCCGTGGCATCAATGCAGCTAAGGCTCCGTTAACCTTGATACCGACAGCAATACGCCTTTCAACATCCATTTCGTATCTTCCATTTCTATTGAACATACTTCCCAAAGATACCACTTTATTCACTTTTACTAATTTCTTACCATTGACTAATGCCTGCAACTTGCATTATGGTGATGTAATGAGCAGTACATCATCTGCGTAAAGTAGGCAATTCATTTTTAGGTGATACAAGATAGCTTTCCAAACACAAATTGAACAACTAAGCTGACATGGCGCATCCTTGCTTAACCCGATTGAATGTTGAACCGAGGCGACATGCCAGCTCCTACTCGCACGCAGGCAAAGTGATCTCTGTAAAGAAACTTTACAACCTACAGCAAGGGTCCGCTCACATAGTACCGGAGTAGTATATTCCGTAATTTCAGTCTCATAATTTTGTCAAACGCTATTACTAAATCGATGTTATTTAACCTTTCATCTCTTTCATTTTCTGACTTTTCACTTATATCTTTATTAGTATTTTTGTTTGGTGCTTTTGTAGCTTATGCTTTTTCTCTTTTGATCTCTCTCATACTTTTATCCTTACTCTTCTCTCTTCTTTCTAATAAGTAATAAAAAATTACATATAATTTTTCCCCTGATAATCGAACCCACAATCATCCCGTTTGCAAACACATCTCACTCACACACCTCTAACCTCACATCATAAAAGCCTAATAAGTATAACATTCATTAATTTTAAAAAGAAACACTTTTCTATAAATAATTTCGCAAATGTATGTACATACATAATTATAAGTATTTTATAACCTTTTAGCGATATTAGTATACATGATTCGACGCATATTCAAATGAGTTGTATATTGTGGTAACGTAATTCTATATAAATGGAAAAGGGTTGCTTTGTGATGTTTTTCCATATTAACATGATATTTAAAAATATTATTTTATATTTGAGAAGATGATTGAGTCCAGTAGACAAAATAAATTAATGTTTGCATAGGATAGATAAAGATATACTGTCATATTATGGGAATGTGTTTTTTTTTATTTTGATGATATTATCTACAACGCTGTATCCCCCATAAATAAGGATAGTTAGAGGTAACCTAGTGTAAAAACAGTCCATTACCCACTTTGCACTCAGTATTCGACACATTGCGTGTCGAGTTCCGAAACTCAACGCCGCGCTATGTCTTGTTATTAAATCAAGAAAATGGAAATAATTACTTTTCATCGAGTGTGAATCACTCACAGACGAACAAACGTGACGAACTCACAGTCGTCACGTTTACAGTCTTAAATATATATTATATAATAAATATATAGGAAAACGCGATTTTTCAATGATGATTTCTCTGTCTTCTTAATTTCGTGTTAAATAATTTATATAGATAGGTAATTCTACAGTATCAATGTATTCAGAATATACAAAATGGGCATATCTTTAAATTAATTACTGTAACTGTAAAGATTTCCAATGCAGTAGAGTTTGAATCGATTTCTTGAGTATGCCGTTCAAACGCTCTTAACAGTAAAACTTACAGTTTTAAAATTAGTACGGTACCCTTGGTACGCATATCCGATTCGCACTTGACCTGTTTTTATTTCTTAATGTGCAAATAACATTTTAATATATTGAAAAAAAATAGGTTCCTACTGCCTGATGTAAAGAGGCAATAGCTGTAAAACTTCTTTCGTCTTAAAAGATAACGTTATAAGATAACGAGCCAACTTATAAACCGTCATATTTTAATATGCACTTACCTATTTATAACACAAAAAGAATATCTCGTATATTCCAGTAAGAGATATCGCGAGCAATATATCTGTGAAGTACAAAACATCTGTTTCGTAAAATAGCTCGGCGAGTACCTACTTGAAACGGTCGGATTATGTCTAACAACTGACGCTGATCTTCTAATTTTACATCCTTATTGCGCTGTAACGACGCATTAAACTTGTAAGGAAAATGTATGTGGTTCGTTTTAATTATACATTTTATGTTAAAATTAAGATGGAATTTTGTGTGGAAATAAATCGAAATATATGAAAAATGGAGAGTGGAGTGTCTTTGAGTTTCTGTACTTAGCACACAATATTTACAAAAGCGGATGTTCAATCAATTATTTTCTGCTTTTCTGCTCAGAAAATGTACCATACATTTCAAAGATTCGAAGCACAAGCATTTACTTCTATTTCATTGTTGATTAGTGGATTCCGATATTCATTTTCCTTCGATTTCATATTCTGATCGAATCTTTTAGATGCAGGATTGATTAAATTTAAAAAAATACAATACTTCTGCGCGCAATCGGACGGACAATTAATATCAGATAATATACGTATATACTTTGCACAGTATAAAATAATGGCGCTTCAAAGTGATATCTGCTTCAATCTTTTTAACTATGAAACAGATTTTGATGTCCTTTTCACCAATAGATTGAGTTATTCAAGAAGATGCTTTATTTGTCATATTGTTTGAAAATACACAACACAACATAACAAACATATTTTTGTGTACTTCTCCGGCAAAACGGGGCATAATACAAATTGATATTGAAACCATAAGGAAATTCCAAAGAAAACATAAGGCTTTAGCATAGTAGCGTAGAATCTCACTGAAAACGAGGAAATTGTGAATTCCATTTCTACTCGGGAACGAAGTCACTCTACACGCAATGTCAAAATAACTTGCCGAAAGGTGGGAGGAATTATATGCAGTTATAAACTCACAACAACAACAGTGTCAAATTTTATTTTATTTACTTTTAATTGCTTTATATTATTTTTCAAGCAATTGAAATAAAAAATAAAAAAAACATCACCAATTCACATATAAAAAAATGTATTGTGCTTCAATTACAAAGACCTTTGTCCGACAGCAATATTGTTAGTGAAAACAAAAATGGACGTGCTCGTAGCAATTCGTCGCTTGCATCAGTTACGAGTACTTTATTTATACACTCTCAAGAATATACGCTCACGTTGTTTTAAATATTTGTTACTTTTTTAATTTTTGTTTTTTGGACAATGAAAAAGAAATGTTTTTCATTACATTATTTCATTAAATTATTTATTAAATACAAAACATTATTTAGTTCATATCATTACGGTTTATTCCTAGCGGGTTAGTCATAGTCACTCTAGAGTCTAGAGCGCCAGACGCTACGGTCTCTATCTCTTTCGCCCCGTATATTATTTCTTCTTCCTCCATATCTGGAGGGTTCTTATATTCTTACGTGACCTTTTGAGTACAACCTTTTTCTCACCGTTATTAAATACTCTCATAATTTGAAATTATGATTCGATTAATATAACTAACAAATTGCATTATCATTTTACTTGCACATTAAGAAGTAAAATTAGGTCTAGTGCGAGTTGGACATTCAGTTCGCTTAATTTTCGAAACATTGCATGTTGATCTACTTGGAGGAACTCAACGCCGTGCTTTGTAAAAACGTATACTTAAATCACGCTCTCTTAATAAATACCTTAAGGAATATATTGTCATAATCGTGTGGAAAAGTTCAAATAAAATTTAAATAAAATTTAAATTGTTTTAACAAAAATAAAATTAAAATAAATATCAGAAACATTCCTAGTAATAAGGCAAAGCGCATCACTAAGTTCTGCCACTCAACACGCAATGCTTTCAGACATAGGCAGAAAGTGGAGAACGGAAGTGTGCTACTGTCCTATTCTAGCATGAATATAAAAAAATACTTTTTCTAGTATGGTCCAAGCGAGCAATACCACAAATTATCAATTGTAAATAAAACAAACTTATATTTCTATACATATTCATATAGTAAAAACATCATTTAGGCTATCACAGTATAGCATTATATTTTCCATTATACACCATAATGTACCAACGCAGGGCACGTCGTTATCAGGCATGTAATCAATTTTCTAATTAAACCCATTATACTTGTATAATTGAAGCTAAGATTTACTTGTAAGACTGTGTCACAAAGAAACCTGCTAAGGCCATTTAGCACACGTTGTTTGTAACTAATGACTCAATTATGGTAAATAATACCGCATTAAAGAAATACATGCCAGTCGTGGCGCGGGGGCACATGTGTGACTGTAAACGCGTTTACATTTTCATTTCTTTCCTCTGGTGTCGAAGAAAAGCACAGCGTTGAGTTCCGCCACTTAACACGCAATGCCTCCATAATTCTTAACACTAAGTTCTCTTTAAATCTTCATAAAGAAATACACAAGTATCGTGTGTTTTAACATTTTATTTCCCCTGCTACATGGTATAAGCAGTATGCAGTATGAAGTAATAAAACTGAAAGAAATTAACGGTATATGTGATTTTTAAAATACTTAATTTAAATAATAAAGAGACCGGTAAGAGAGGTAAGAGAAACTTCGGTTGATCTTCGAAGACATAGTATATAAGATACCTGGAGGAAAGCCACGTAAAAAGCATGAGGACCCTCCGAGGGCATGTATGAAGAAGTTGATGACAGTGCACGAGGCGAAAAAGGTATGCAGAGACCGTAGCGTTTGGTGTTCCATTCTCTCTGACTATCCAATTTATAGATACAGCGTAAAGCTTGGTTAAGTTAAGTTAAGTTTAAATATTTATATAAATTAAATAATTTAATTAATGAGGAAAAATAACAAAAGCACGTTCCATTTTTAATATTTTAATAAATTCTGTTGCATTTTAAATAATACAATAAGTCAGTCTTATATCATATTAATAAAGTTATCTTTACTTATAAATATAATAACTTTTTTCCCCAGAGTTCCAATAGAATTAACAAATAATTGTGTATTAGACATGCCACATTCTAAGTTCCCGAGGTAACTTCGACTATAAGTATTTCGAATTTATTATATTATATTAATAATATAATATTTTTAATATATAATATACCCTTATAACATTTCTCGATAAACGGATTATAATAAATGTAAATCGTAATAGTCGTAATAACGTCGTCGATGTCGCTCTTACGTTTTCAAATCAAACAAAGCCATAATTTTGTTTGTGTGTTATAAAATATATATAATATAAATATACACGAATACTAATTAATGATTATTTTAACATTTACGCATTTGCCTCATTGAGAATATGGTTTTGTATTACTAATTTACAAAAAGTATAAAAATGTTAACGTAGCGGGATTTGAACCCGCGCATCTCGGAAACCGACCGACTCGGATGGTTTCCAAGAGGCGCGGGTTCAAATTCCGCTACGTTCAAATTTTTATACGTTTTATAAATAAGTAATTTCTTTCCTAAGTGTGGAATAACACTTTAAAAATGTTAAAAAATATATTGATGCTTGTTTCCAAATAGCTTCTAATTACTAGTTCTAAACAGTAGATAAAAGTATTTTATCCAGTATTTTATATATGACACAATATTTAAAAATTGAGTTTTTATTTAAAAAAATATAGCTTGAAATACAAGTTTATATAATATTATATACAAATATTTATACAATACAAAAATATTATTAACATTTTATGAAAATAACACCATTATAATATAAATTAATTATAAACAACTTACCCGCCCAATAAAGAAGTTTTAGTACGGCTCGGTAACACCTACAGAGAAACACCTCAAAACTTATATACACAACGTAAAAATTTACACTCTACAGTCCATCTAGGAAAAATACACAAATAAATATATTATTTCAATAATATTTTAACAACAAAATTTATTTAATATGTTGGAAATATACTAATGTTGGAAAATGTTGAACATCGATATTAAAAATTCACGGCATCTGTATGGAGAGAAAGCGGACGCGAGCTTTCCCGACGCGAGGTTATTTCAGACTGAAGTCATAAGAGGCGTTGGGCGGACTTGTTACCATAGATTAAAACTTAGTAGTGGTGTGTTCAGGTGGCGTTTTTTGGGTAATTTCTTATTTTTAATTGACTTTTTATTATCTGTTGTGTACTTTTTTTAAATAATCATTTTTAGCTTTACACTGTATACCGCAATCAGCGGGGTAGGTAGAGGTAGCCTACCGTTCCCCACACACTGCCTAAAGCGTGTTGAGCATGGGAACTCAACGCCGCGCCTTTTCATTCTAGTAACTTGTGATAAGGAATAAGAAATATTAATAATTCATTTCTCCGAGAGGGAATCGAACCCACAATCGTCTCGTTTACAGTCACACGCTGTACCACTACGCCACGACGGTCTCAAGTTACTTTAAGTATATATTACTCACATATATACTAAAAATGTACTGTAGCAAGGTTACTAACATAATTACATAATATCTAAATATATTATTATTTTTATTATTATTTTCATATAAATATTGAAAGTAACTTTCTTTTGTTCAAAAATTGAAAAACTAGGCTATAAGTTTATCAAACTGTTTCACTGGAAGTGAAAATCAATTTTAGGTTTCAGAACTGACACGTTTTGGAACTTTTCTTTGTTTTCGCGTGTGAATTTGGAGCTCGGTTTTTGTCCGGGATTACATTTCAGTTTTTAAATTTTTACTTTAAAATCCATTTTTAATTTTATATTATATATGCAATGGATGTCTAATTATAACTGCTAGGATTTAAAATTAACTAATTGGTATCAAGGTTACATGATAAATAATTAGAGAAAAAAAGGAAAGGCTTAATCAATAAATCGTATTTGTAGATAATACTTTAATAAGATCATGTATTTACAACGGCTAAAGCATAAATAAAAAAAACGAAAGAAGTATTTTTAAACTATCCTGTAGCTGCTTATCTCAGCGATTTTGTTTTGATTTTTTCAGCTTCACACCATTCACCGTACATAACAGTATATGCAGAGGGAACCTAGGAATCTAGTGCTAAGACATGCCACATTACATTTCGTGTTAAGTGGCGCTACTTTACGCCGCGCTTTGCCCCATTTTCCGTCCGAGAAAATTAAAATTCTAAATATTTCATTCCCCGAGTGGAAACCGAACCCACAACCATCCCGTTAATAAGTCACTTGTACCTGTCGGCTACGACTGGCTCAGGCCGTCTATTCATTTTTTCTGACTATTTTGAACAGTATATACGTAAAAATATAAGATAATTATTTTTCTAGTCCCAACTTTATGTATATCACATGCAGAGAAAACCTACTGTTAAGACACTCCGTTTCCAACTTTTCGCCTAATTTTCAAAAAATTGTATGTTGAGCGGCGAAACTCAACGTCGCGCTTTGTGTTGCTATCGTAGCGATAAAATGATTTTTTTTTCTTTGTCCGAAAATCGAACCCAAAAACAATGGGCTTACAGTCATACGTTTTTACATTGCCACACGATGGCCTGCCTCTAATAATTAATCAATAATAATAAATTGATTTAAAAAAAATAAATAAATCAGATTCACGCTGTATACCGCTTCAACAGGGTAGGAACCTAGTGGTAAGATACTCTGTTCCCTACTTTCTGCCGAATTCTGGAGGTATTGCGTGTTGAGTGAGAGAACTCAACGCCGCCCTTTGCCTCGATACCAGAGCAAAGAAATGAAAATATAAATTACTGGCCTGGCCATTGGCTGGAATAATTTAAAATTATAATTATGATAAGAAACTATCACAACATAAACTTGATGTTTGATAAATTCAACTATACTTCAAGACAAAACTATACAAGTTCTACAAAGTTTAACAAAATGTTTCTACAACGATAAATAATACTTTTAAATAAGAATTTCAAAGAAATATTATCCACGAACGTCGAACATATACATACACTCAAGGATATGATATGAAGAACGCTCGAGCGAGATTTGAATAAAATAGAAACTGTGTTCTCTATATATCCTGTTACTTTGTTATATTGGTTGGATAGATTTTTATTCTTCTATAAAATATACGTAGAATTTAAGTTTTTGCTTATGATATTAAGTTTTTTTTAGTTTCACGCTGTATCCTGTACATTGCAGGGTAGGCAGAGGGATGGGTACAGCAGAGGGATGAGGGAGAGATTATTGGATTGGAAGGGTAATTTTAATATAATTCTGTTTACCACTTTTCTGTTTACCAAAATCTGTAGCGGAACTCAACGCTTAGCTTTGCATCGTTACTAGAGTGAGGAAATGATTATATTAACACTTTCTTATAATTTTCTCGAGTGGGAATCGAACCTGTAATCTATTTTTTTACATATTGCAAAAAAGGTAAAATAGCTAAAGCAAGCCGTAAAGCAGTTATGATGTTGAAATAAATAAAAGGGTGGTGGATTTATTCCTAAGTTAGAAGAAACGATATATAAAAAAGTGATATATAAGTTTATTATCCACATTCTCTAAAAATTAAAAAATCAATATAAAATAAAACAATTGTAACAATTTTCTATTCAACGTGTACAAAATAGTAGGAGAAATATTATCAGATATATACAATAATTATCATTAATCGATACAGAGTGAAGCTGATTTTTTTTAATAAATCGATGTTTGTCCAAACCAATGTAGTCCTTGACTAAATTATTTGTCGAAATCAATAACTTAATTATTACTTACTGGCTTCAAAGAAAGAGCTTCACATGAAAGCAGGTCAAGGAAAATAGTTAAAAGTTTTTTCACATATCTATGCGTATTATATACAAAGGAAATCAATAATCCCTATATATAATAAGACAGTAAAAATATTTTGTCAGTACATTTAGTAATTTTGACTGAAATGGGTAGAGGGACACTTAAAAAGGATAATAGAAAGCAAAGCATTTTGTTTTTTAATTTCTTGTTTGTCTGTCTGTCTGTCGAGATGTATGATCACATTTTTCTCTGAAAGTACTGAACCAATTTACTTGAAATTTTCACCAATTGCTTTGTTTTAACTCAACTTAACTACTAAAGTTGGTTCATCAAAATCGGTTCATTAAAAAAAAATTTGTCGTCATTTGAATGAACTCAAGGCATTAGTTTGCCTGCGAATGTTATATAGCAATCGCGCTGGTAAGATTCTTGGCCAAAGAATGACATTCTAAACGTCTTGGTTATATGACTGTTGATAAAAATATATATTTTTGAAGCACTATTATACAATATTTTATACAATAAAGTAAACAAAATTAAATTGTTAGTAGAGATCACCTTAATAAATCATAATAGTAAGTTTAAGTCGTAATTAATTCAACACAGAGATAAAGAACGATTTGATCTTCAAATAAATATCAAGTAAATACAAAGATTTTTTGGTTCGTTCGTTCGTTTGAAATAAATCTATATAAAAATGTCTAAAAACATGCTTTCTACGAGTACTCTGTAATAACTACAAATTTACCAATTGTACATTTAGCTAAAAACTGTACAGGAGTTAATATGCAATCATTAAAAATTATTTTACAAAGAATATTATGAATCCTTACCCAAATCAATAATTCAACATTAAAGGCTGTTTCTCAAGCAGTACATTAAATTATTAAGTGACATCAGCACATTTAACACGGTTTTAAAAAACATAACATAGGTAAAAAGAACGTAATGTTATAAAAATATATACATATAATAAATAATTAGCTTTATGTATATTTTATGAATATCTCATATCAACATTGGTCGTATTTTTTAGTACGAAACAATTAAAAATTCCTATAGAAACTACGATAATGTCGTAAAAAATCATATTAGAATATTACAGATTAAAGTAATAAAAAAATCATACTAGAAGTCATTATAGTTGTCAATCAATTCTGCTTATTAAATTAATAATCATGGATTTTAAGCGGGCGATGCCGTGGGCAGGCCGCTAGTAATGTATATAGGAGGCCACTCGTGGCGCAGTGGCACGAAGTGTGACTGTAAAACCGACTGGTTGTGAATTCGAGGCGATGCAATATTTACTTCAATTTCTATTTCCATTTCTTCGCTCTGGTGTCGTGGTCGCACGTTAGCCTGGACACCAGAGCCAAGACATGAAAACATTAAATATTTCATTTCTTCGAGTGTGTATTGAACCCACAACCTTTGAATGTTGCGAATGTTACCGCGACAGGCCTTCTTCAAAATCATTTATTGCAATATTTTTTCTGGTACTAAGTTCAGTTTAGATAACTAAACTGAATCTTAAAAACATTGTGCCGTGGGTTCGATTACCAATTGATCCCAATGATCGAATTTTCATATCCTCGCACTGTCAAAAAGACAAAGTGGCGTTGAGTTCCACCAATTAACTCGCAAAACACGCAAATACATGAAGAAACATACTAACATCCGTATACAATCTTCATTAATTTTATTTCGCATCACTTCGCTTCTAAATTAAACCACGGCGTCAGCATAATATATTTTCGGCACAGGAAAATATCCAATGAACTCTCCACCTCAACACGCACCGTTTGGAAACGGGAGTGTTTACAACCGGTAAGTCACTGTTTCCAATAATGACCAATTTACAGTGCCGTGCAGTAGCCCGACGTGTTTGTGTAAATGAAATGCTGATTTTCTATTCGCGTTAATAGAACTATGTGTTGCACATTTAGTTCGTAGTTTTGCTGCCTACATAACATTCTTGTTACATTTTTTATTCGACAGAATATTTTTATATATTTAATAATAGCTAACTAATACTTTTTATAAGATTTATTGTTTTGTATGTTGTTGTTTACAAAAGTGATAGGTTAAAAAAATATTTTAATTTATATGTAACGAGCAGCTTCACTGTCTTCTTCACATAACAAGATAAACACAGAGAAATTTATGTCAAAGCACTCCTTTTAATTTTATTCACCCAAATTTGATACATTGTGTATCGAGTAGCAACACGAAAGCTCACGCTTTATCTTGTCAGAACGTGGACATAATAGAATAAAACAATAATATCCCGAATGGTAATCGAACCTACAAGTATCATATTTACAGTTAGACGGTTCGGTCACACAACCCAGCAAGAAATGACAGACAATCCAAAATAGATAGAGAGCTGTTAATGTACATATAAATACTTGCATATATGTTGTAGTGACATAGCGGCACAGCGACTGGTTGTAAATGCGACGGTTGTGGGTTCCTCCATTTGGGGAATTCTTTTTTTTTTATTTTCAGGCTCCGATAACAAGACAAAGCGCGGGTTTTGAGTTCTCGATAATTTAGTGGAAAGTAGCAGTATTTTGACATTAACTTATATCTCACCTTCCACATTTTTCATATCATTCATTCAAAAGGACGGACGAAATTAAGTATCCGACTGCATTAATTTACTTTACAATATAATATGCGTTGAATTCTAAGTTCAATCTCAGAAAGCTTCAGGTGGTACCTATTTTACTCATAATATAAGCGAATTGAAATTCTAAATAACAAAAATACGATATATACAATACTAATTCCAGTGATATAAATGAAATCCCTCGATTAATAATCTCGTTGCCATCTCGTTTTTTTACTTACGCTCTTTCTCGTCCTATTAGCATATTCAATTTGAGTACTGTACTCCTCAAGTTTATTGTAATTTTATTAAAAAGTCTTGTTGGGAAGTATTTTTTTTTGTAGGTATTAATTTTGTACGGCAATTTATGGTCATTAATCGTGCTTAAAGGTGTTGGTTGAATTGTGGCCATTTGAAAACGCGTCGTTATATAATATGATAAAAAACTATTAAATTTAATAATACAATTTTATATTATTATAAGGTAAAAGCGTGGCTTTTAGTTTCGCTACGCAATACACAAGGCCTTGAAAATTCAACGGAAAGTGGGGAACGGTGTCTTAACACTATGTTCCCTTTGCCTACCCTGATATATGTGAAATACAGCGAGAAGCTAAAATATATTATTAATGAAACATCAGAAATTCGAACAACATAAATAAATTCTAGCAAAAGTATAAAATATTCAACGTAACATTTTAAGAACGTATAGCTTAGCAGCCAGAGCACTTGGACCCTTTCCAAGTTGCGCGGGTTCAAATCTATGTCCAAATTTTTTATTAAAATCTCACAAGGGTTACCGAATTTTGCAAACAATTTTTTGAGCAATTTTTTTTTAGGATTTATTTATATTTTACTGGATAACGTAATTAGCAAAACAATTGTTTAGAATATTTATTATATAATCCAGATATATATCCGTTTTTTCTTAATATAGTTGTTACAAAGTATTGTATCAATTTAGATTATCGTGGCGTAAGGGTACAAGCGTGCGATTATAAGCTCGACGGTTATAAATTCGATTCCCATTCGGAGAAATAAATTCCTTTTTTCGTTTTGGTAACAAGACATCTCTTTACAGGGTATTGAATTGTGACACAGAACACTCAATGTTGAGAATTGGAAGGTGCGTGGAGAACCAAGTTTTTAACAGCGGGATCACTTTACATATTATAAACTAAAAAAAAAAACAACAAAAAAAACTTCATACTCGCAATACTATGTAAAAGGAACTGCATTCATTACTCTGATCTCGTTCTCTAGAGATCTAAATATGCTAAGTAATTTTACATGAGTATATTAGCATAATTTAATTAGGAATGAGGCCAGTCGTAGCGCAGCTGCACAAAGTGTGACTGTAAAACCGACTGGTTGTGGGTTCGATCCCCACTCAAGGAGATGAAATATTTACTTAAATTTATAGTTCCATTTTTTCGCTCTGGTGTCGAGGCAAAGCGCGGCGTTAAGTTCTGACACTCAACACTCAATGCCTCCAGAATTCGGCAGAAAGTGGGGAATAGTAGGTTTCCTCTGCCAACCTTATTGTGGCGGGATACAGCGTAAAGCTGATTTTGATTTTTAATTAGGAACATTAGCTTAAATTACAACACTATATGATTGAATTGCTGTACTATATTAAATATTGTATTTACTGTATCTTGTAATATATTGGGATTAAATATATTTTTTTGTTTTATATTATCAAAGTAATATTCAAAATGTACAATTATAAATAATATTTTTTTGCTGTGGGTTTGATTCACAGTTGAGTTCGAATTCGAATTTCGCCATTCAACACGAAAATTTTTCATATTCGAGCGGAAAACGATGAACGGAGTATGTTGACACTAAGCTCTCTCCCTATATACCCAACAAAATGCAAAATAAAGCGTATAGCTAAAAAATATTTTTATTTAAAAGTTTCATTTTTCCACTTAGGATAATGATATACGTTAGGATCCTTCAAATTCGCATTATTCTAAATTGAATAATCGCCGACTTAGACGAGTTCTTTTCTTTCAATTTTGATATAAAAGTTTATCGTCTATCTTGTAATTTAAAAAATGATTGATATACAAAATCTTGGTCGCTTCGTATAAAATCTTATAATATTGTGGTTATGACAAAGTGGTACAAGTATGTAACTGTAAACGCGACGGATGCAGGTTCAATTCCATTTGTATAACATCTACCCACGTACATAGGGCCAGTGTCACTTTAAACGCGACTAGTCGTGGGTTCACCCCACTCGAGGAAATAAAATATTTATTTCAATTTATATTTCCATTTATTTGCTTTGGCATCGAAGCAAAGCGCGGCGTTGAGTTCCGCCAATTTTTTACAAGCTTTTATTTACTCTCACCTGTCCAGTTGTTTGTAATCAAGTCTTGCAAGTTACATTTGAGCCCCTTCTGGATTTCCGATTGAACTGAAATTTTCCATGCATGTATAAATCGCATGACAATGCGATATTATTATGATAGATAGAACTGATCTTATGATCAATTAAAAATAAAAGAAAGTTAAAAATAAAATTAAATCTCATTATTTGTTAATCAGCTTAACTAAAAAGTTAAAATTTCAATGATATAATTAAGAATATTCAGCACCTTCTTTTCCTTTCGCTATCAAAATGTAACACTTTTATTATTTTTTAAATGTTATATTTCTTATTAGAGTCAATTTATTTTTTATTTTGTGGTTTATTTTATTAACAAATAATAAAAGATATTTTTTTCTTAAATTTTATTTTATTTAAGTATTGTTAGCAAACTCGTGCAATAGACTATAAAAGCAATGGAATTGAGTCAATCGGGAACAGCCTCCTTGTTGGAGGGAAACTCGTGTGAAGTATTGTTATTGGGTGATAAATATCACTTATTGCAATTACATAAAATCTCTTTCCGAATAATGTAGAAACATATATATATATTTATGTGTTTAATGTTGTTTTTTAAAAAAACGTTAACAGTTTCCGATTTCAAAAATTATAACATTTAGTATAGAGACGCCATGATAGTGGGATAAAATGAATCATTAAATAATATAAAAGAAGCTAGCTTCACGCTGTATCCCTCACACAGCAGGGTAGGCAGAGGGAACCTAGTGTTCAGACACTCCGTTCCCCACTTTCTGCCGAATTCTGGAAGCATTGCGTGGCAGAACTCAACGCCGCGCTTTACCTCGACACCTGAGCGAAGAAATGGAAATATAAATATTTAAGTAAATATTTCATCTCCCCGTGTGGGTGTCGAACCCACAACCAGTCGGTTTTACAGTCACAATTCGTGCCACTGGGCCACAACTGGCCTAAATAATATTTATTTTCTTTTAATTAACGGAATAAACTTAATATTAAAGTAATAGGCGACTGCAAGTGAAGCAAATAACCAAAACTAGGCTTACAAAAAAACATAATACGAAATATATCGTGTAGGAACATATTTAGTAATATTAATTACTTAAACAAAATCTCTAGAGAAATTAACATGTAAAGAGGAACTAGCGTACTTGTTGTCTACTAACAGGTGTTGCTGGTGGCGTTAATAACTCGGATGGAGGCTATCCGCTCGCTACTTCGTCTTTAACGGTACTCGAGTGTTAATTTAAATTCTATTAGTTAAAGGTTAAACTTTTGAAAGTTGAAAGGCTATGTGTAGAATAAACTATAGTAGATAAATAATGTAATAGGTAGATCGATATATTAAAAGCGAGGCCGTCAGGTTCGATTCCCTTCCGAGAAGGTTGAATTATTTTTATTTCCCTCGCTCTGGTAACAAGACAAAGCGCAGCGTTTGGTTCCGCCACTTAACAGGCTAAGTTTTTTTTTATGGAAAAGGACAAGGCAAACGAGCATTCGGCATGGCGTTGCCGGCCTTTTTAAGTTTTCAAAATTCGTCGGCAACTGGTGTGAAAGTGTCTCAATGAAAACGGAGTATCTTAACCTTTTACGCCATTCGAGTGTACAGGTTTAACACTAGGTTCCCAAGTTCCTTCTGGCTTAATATAAGCGAGAAATAGTGTCAAGCTTAAAAAAAGCAAAATGGAGTAGGTTGAGCAGGAAGGCAGACCGAAGAGAAGGTAATAGCCGGGATTTATGCCAGGAAGAAGAAGAGCGTCAGGCTAAAAAAAGTTTATAATCTAGTATTGATTTGTATTCGAATGAAGTTCTTGTTGAATGCTCCGCACACACTACACATATACATAAGCCCCCGATCGTGTGTTTGCATCGTTTGTTCGAATTGTCGATAATTGCGTTCTATTCTCTGATATTATTATAGATTCTTATATTTCTGCAAAATAATAAAACATTTTTTAACTAATCTTTATATTTATACTAGATGCCCAGCCATGTGTTATTGCGGCTCAGTGATCATAAAAGATTAAATTATTTTTTTACCTTACCATTTACTATTTCAGCACAAATAAATTAATAAATTAACTAAGATGGAAATAGTTTGTATACCTGTCATTTTCAATAATTTGAAAGTGGCAGGTTTGTGCATAATGGGAACATTGAAATTATGCACACACCACATGCATTTATGCATTAAATAAAATAAGTTTGGTGACGTATGCACTTATTTTGGATATTTTTCTTGCTTCACGTTGTATCCTGCTCACAGCAGGATAGGCAGAGGGAACCTAAAGTTAAATCACGCCGTTCCCAATTTTCCGTCAATTCCGAATTAAAATATAAATTTAAATAAAAATTTCATTTCCTCGAGTGGGGATCGAACCCACAACCAGTCATGTTTACAATCACACTTTATGGCCCCTGTGCCACGACTGGCCTCAAAAACAAACTACAGATATAAGTTTTATAATTTTATTTTAAGTTAAATACATGTAAATAATTACTTTATGGGTTTTTTCCCTATATTTGTATATTCCCCTATATTGTCTGTTTATGCCAAATTTCATAACTATAGGTTCACGGGAAGTATCCTATAGATCGTGATTTTGGGGCAAATAGCATATAAAACGCAGCTAAATCGATGCATGAATACCAGTTTCTTTTGAGTGTGTTCTGTACTCGAAGAGAGAAATCTACGATAGATTTGAATGTTTGATATTACAGCATGATGTCTCCACGCGATCTTGGAATAAATAGTATATACAGACGGATAACAAGGTGATCTTATAGATATTTCACCTTTACCATTTAAGGTACGAAACCCTAATAAGAATGTAAAATAAACTTATCTAATATGATAAATTACTAATACTAAAACCATTTAACTTTATTTCATCTGAGATGTTCACTCGTCCACCAAATTGTTGTACATTTGCATTCGCTTAGCTTAGCTTGAAGGAATTTTGTAATATTATTCCAAATGACGGATATTCTGAAGTCTAGACTAAATCAGAGCTATTCGCTGAAGCGATATTAACTTTGTCGTTTAATGAAGTATCACATTCTGTGAATATTGATGTCTGCATGTGAGGACATCAAACGATACAATCTATAATATGAATAAGGATATATATAGGAACTTCCTATAGTGTGAGTCTTTCCTATATGTTTTTATCAGCTTCTCGCTGAATCCCGCATATAGCAGGGTAGGCAGAGGGAACCTAGTGTTAAAAACTCTGTTCCCGAATTTTCGCTGAGGCATTACATGTTGATGTTTTAGTAGAGCAGGCAGAGAGAACTTAATGTTACATTTTTGTGTATTGAATAATATCCATATATAAGTTTCATCATAAAATATTTTTCAAGTCGTTTGTTTCATCGTTGAATCAGTATTTAAAAATATTATCAAAATATCACTTTATTATATTATTATGTCACTTTATATTATTTATAATTATTTAAAAGAAATCTTCCATTTACTTAGTTTTTTAGTGAGCACCATAAAACAAATCAGTTGAACAGAAAGGTCATACTAAGTTGTGCATAGTTTAATGAAAACGTCCAACGATAGTGTATTTTATGAATACCGTTTCTCATCAACGTGACACGTTCGTCAAACAAAGTGGACTAGATATAAATATATTTGTATATTACTAATTTCTATGTCCCTGGATTGTTTATTTCTCTTTACTGCACATAAAACATTATATATATATATATATATATATATATATATATATATATATATATATATATATATATATATATATATAGAAAAAAGGCATTCGCTGTTATACGGTAGCGAAACGTGGGTATTACAGAAGAAGAATGAAAGAAAGATGAACGCTGTGGAGATGCGATCTCTTCGTAGGATATGCGGAGTCAGCTTATCTGATGGGATCCGCAATGTAGAGGTTACACAGAATGGCCGGCCGGCTAGCGAGGAGGAAAAAGAACGTGCTCAGCTGGTTTAGGCACGTCGAACGAATAAGTGATGAAAGAAAGGTAAAAAAGATTTATGATGGAAAAGTGAGTGGTAAGAGAGTTGGGAGTGACCTCGGTAAACCTTCGAAAACACAGTATTAAAGGTACTGGAGGACGGTCACGTAAAAAGCATGAGGACCCCCCCGGAGGGCATGTATTAATACGTTGATGACAGTGGACGAGGGGAAAGAGGTATATAGATACTGTAGCGTTTGGAGGCTACAGTATCTAGATACTGTAGCCTCCGTTCTCTCTAACTACTCCGCTAGGGATAGATCGTGAAGCTAGTTTAGATTAGTTAAAAAAAAGGCTAGTTGATATGGGGTGTGTTTATTTCTAAAAGAAATCTCTTACATCCAAATAGTGGTAATGAATACAAACATAAGCGACAAGAGCAATTACAAAAAAAAACACTAAAATACATACCTGTACAAATGTATTTCGGCATAAATTTCACTATTACTAATTTAAACAAAAACAATTGTGCTGAATATAAGTTTCATATTTATAGTAGGTAAAATTTTCACTATAAATAATTTTTTTTGGTACTTTTTTATAGAAATATCGGACTTTCTGCTTTTGATTAATAATATCCTGATGCAGAGTCCCTCGTGATACTTTGGTAAAGTGCAGCATCTGACACGACGATCGTGGGTTTGATTTCCACTCGAGGGAATAAATTGTTTGGTAAAATACAATAGTGAAAATTGTTCTGAAATTAGCTTAGACGCAAACAGACGAACAAAAAAAATCAAAAAATATATGTTTTGGGATTATTATATTAATAATTACCCCTACAAATAGATTTCTTCACATATTTGCTACGAACAGACAGCGTGATCGCTGTTACAATTTTATTATACGTATAGATGAGGCCAGTCGACGTGTGGGAGCATGAAATTATGACATTTAAACACCAGGTTCCCTCTGCCTACCCTACTGTTTGCGGGATACAGCGTGAATCTGATTTTTGATTTATTTATAGATTAACCAAAATATAAAATATTTGCGGGAAATATGTGATTTAATGTTTGTACAAATTAAATCACAATTTTACCGCAAATCGCGTGTAGAAGCGTTTTAATAAATAATTATATTCAAACGTATATTCGGGGTACGGACGTGATGATATGCGGGTTTTAGTGAATTAATGATCTATATGATGATGTGACATAATTTATCAAGCTTTGTATTCACCTCTTTGTCCTTAACTATAGTAATTAAGCGGAGTAGTTCGAATTCAACTTGCTACTGTAACGATCCTATTCTACTTACTTATAATATAAGCTGGAGGACTTTGACTTGTATACACACACATATATATATATATATATATATATATATATATATATATATATATATATATATATATATATATATATATATATATATATATATATATATATATATATATATATACAAGTAAAGGAACGAATTCAATATTTTTTACATATATTTTATGCATTATGTAAAAAAAAGGTAGCATTCTGTATTACGTTTCTATATAAAATATAACAAGGCTAAATTTCGTACTCATTTGACCGTAAAATTTCGTAAAAATAGATACAAAATTTTTGCATCACGTAATATTATAAAGAGTATAAATAAATGTTATATTGTAAAGATGGATGTGTTCCACTTTCAAGCTATAACTACTGAATCGATTTAGCTAAAACTACAGTAATATAGCTTATATTTACCTACATCAGAATATCATATAGGCTACAATTTCTGTATAATTTGGCGGACGCCGAGAGGTGGTCGTCGTGGTTGTTATATTATATAACAACCACGACGACCACCTCTCGACGTCCGAACACTTGGTGTAACGATTATATTTCAATTATTTTTATTTACCCGCTTTAGTAGCCAAACCTTGTGAGTTTCGCCACTCAGCACGCAACATCACGAAAATTTGGCAAATGTTGAGAATAAGAGTGTCTTCTTACACATTCAAAAATGTTTTATTTTAGAAGATTTTGCTACAGATGACTCATATCCGAAAATAAAATAAATTTTATCAAAGCACCGCCTTGCAAAAGATTCTAAAGGTACATTCATTTTACTCTTTTTAGAAAGAAGTTAAAAACAGAAGAAGTAAACTGAATTTTAGATGCCACACTCGCTACTCGCTAATATGACGTGTAACGGACGTTTTAGTTTAAAACCTTTTAAGTCGCAAACGAATACAAATACAGTTTTAATACATTAGTTTAGTCATGAGTTCAGTGTGATTTATTATGTTTACTATTCGAAGAATTGAATTTTTAAAATCACTTAAAGATATGATAAAATATTGTAACATAAAATGAAAAAATGGTAGTGACTTTTATTTTATTCGTGAACGTTTTCTTTAATAAAAATTAACTATTAATAATATATGTATAAAAATCCTAAACATTCCACGCTACATGACGAAATTTAAATAAACGTAAAGATTTCGTAATTATTTGAACATTGCCATTCGAATAGTATTGGAAGCCATAAATAACTACTAATAAATTATTTCCTTCCAAATCAATTAAAAAGTCTAGGGGTAGAATAAAAAACTTTTGTAGTTACCTATCGTAAATAATTATTTAATATAAAATTGACCCAAAATTTAACAAAATTAGGAGAAACTAGGAAAAATTGTGTATACTGTACACTGTACGTGTATTACTAATAGAAGTACCTATACTAAAAGGACAATGCCGTCTTCAAAGATAGGGGTTAATCAGGGCTTGTTAACTTGGACCCGGCCGTTATAGATTAGGGGTCGGGACGTGAACCCTTAAGAGACAAATCTCATGTTACCAACGTAACAGCTAACTGCTTTCGGCTGTAATACATCATGCTTATCGAGCTATACGCTGTAGTGTGCCTTTGCCTTAATATTAATTTCGTTTTATGTTCCACTTTCCGCCGAATTCTCTTATTGTTTTGTATGGTAGAGCTCAAAGGCTTTGTCCCGTTACCAAAGCAAAGAAATAAAAACACTAAGTATTTATCCGATCGCGAATCAAACCCGCAACCGCAACAAGCACACGCTCGAGCCCTTGCTCCATGACGATATGTTTACTTAATCGTAAAATTATAAATTATAACTAAACACTACAATATAATATTTTTTGTATCACATAAATGATGAAATGTATGAAATTTATAAGTTATGACATAGAAAAAAACAAAACAATAATATTTTCTTATACCTACCTAAATTATATATTGATTTATAACTATAACCTTAATATAAATCGAATATGACCGCGACTTTCAACTTTTTTCTTATGAAAGAAACTTTCAACTTTCTTTGCAAAGAATTTGTAATTAAATATAATATTTAGTTAATTTCGGTCTTAGCTGAAAAGAATTTCTAATAATATTATGTTTAGTTTGGAGTTTGTTCGCCAACTTTTGTGTTAAAGCATTACTAAAGAGTGTCAAATTTCGATCCAACAGTCAAACAATCTGCTAAGTCCAGAACTTAGTTCAACAACACAATTTAAATTTGTAAGCAGCCAATAATTTGTAAGATCATAATTTACTTAAATAATCCAACTATTACCAATTATAAGTAAATATATATATTTAAATGAAACTCTATAGACAGTAGTGGGAATAAATTATTGTTTAATAACAGCACACGGCACAGCACAGCGTTGAGATCCGCAACTCTACTCTGCTATTCAAAAAAATACGGGAGACATTAAAAATAAAAGAATTATATGGGTTCTATGATTTAATTACAAAAATATATTTATAGTATTTTTCCGTGTTAACAATATTCAAGTTGTTGAGTTGATGAATTTTCGGTGTTCATGTTCTTTCTATAGCTGTATTTTATAGTCGTGACTGAAACAAATAAAAGAATGTAGGTTATTGTAATGGAACCTCATCTCATTTTTAAAAACATTTATTTTATATACATATTTTCTTTTTTTTAATAAAGATTGGTAAATGAAACTCTTAATATACTAGAAAAATAGAATAATGATAATAATAAAAAAAAAGAAATATAAAAATTTATTAATAATAAAAGTATAAGAATTAAAAAGTACTAGGCGTCCTTGTTACTGAAACAGCGTTTTCTCCAAGACAAGCCTAAGGCGTTCGAAGTCGCAAACTAAGAATGGATAGGGTATGAGCAATACTTATTTATTATTTATTTATTTATTTATTTTATAAATTTCTTTATTACTTATATACATAAGTAATAAAGAAAGATAATTTAACAAAGATCAATAGCACTATATTCAATTCCGAGGTCGTAAATTTATATTTTCATTTCTTCACTCTGGTGTAGGGGCGAAAAGCGAGGCATGGAGTTCCGCCACTCCAGAATATGACGGAAAATGGCAAACGGAGTGTTTTAACACTAGGTCCCCTCTGCCTACTCTATTATACAACGCTGGATACAATGTGAAGCTAAAAAATATATCTAATTATTAATTATAAAATCAATAATGATATTTCTTAATGATGTCTCATCGCTTTAAAATGTTATATAGGTTAAGATAAAAATAATGGAGTCAATCTAAATTAGGCTACCCTACCTCATCTCCTCTATGTATAGCAAGGACCATGTCATAATCGTTAGAGCCGATATTAATGTTGGCGCGGCCGTCAGACCCGACTGCTATAGTTTTTCCTGTACATCCATCGTCACTCCTTTCACCGGATATGACGTCACAGTATCTACCAGCTGGTAGGCAGGTCTAAAAGTGTGTGATGATCAACATAGCATATTTAAAAAGTAAATATTATAATAATTAATGTAAACATTAATATTGATGTTATCGTGGCGCAGGGGCACAAACGTATGACTGTCACGCAGTGTCCCCACTCGGGGAATAGATTATTATTTATTATTATTTGAATGTAATATGTATAAAATAATATGTATAAAGTATATTTATTTTATATATTATTATAAATAATAAACTTATTGTATTAATTTTAACCCTGTTGGGTTAAAATTAATATTAACGCCATTATGGTGAAATTATTTAGTATATAAAATTAAGTATAGAAAAGAAGAAAATTATTTTCATTTCCACGCTCTGCTAACAAGACAAAGCGCAGCGTTGAGTCAACACAACACTCATTAACTCTCGAAAAGTGGGCGACGCGTAAGGAAACAAATGTATAAACAAAAAGAAGTTCAGCTTCACCTGTAAATTCTGGTTCAAGTTCCCATTGTCATTATTAAAAGCAATAAAACCTTGGTCTCCTCGACAGAAGGCAATCTGACTGCTACCATTATCCCACCAATCGTTGACGCCGCTGGTACCAGCGACATTGCGGAAGGCTACCATCGAGTAGATTTGTCGCAATCTGTGTTCGCATATCCAGCCGTTCCCGCAGGTGTTGTCCTGCGAAGTAAAATTATATTTTAACATATTTTAATGATATATTTAAAAGAATCATTTATAGAAGCCGTGGTTCTAGGGCGCCAGGGTGCGACTGTAAACTCGACAGGTTATAAGTTCGATTCTCAAACGAGATATTAAAAAAAAAACAGTTCCATGGTGTATCCCGCACACAGCAGGGTAGACAGAGGGAACTTAGTGTTAAGACACTCTCGCTGCGCAGTTCCTCTACAACAGAGCGAGAAAATGGAAATATAAATTTAAATAAATATTTCAGTTCCTCGAGTGGGGATCCAACTCATATCCCCTTGCGTTTACTGTCCCACTTTGTGCCCCTGCGTCATGACTGGCCTCAATCAATCAAATATTAAGTATATTTTTTTTTCGCTCTGGTAACGAAGCAAAGAATTTGTCGAAAAATCGGCAACGAAGTGTCTTAATGGGAACGGAATATGTTAAAACTAGCTATTAAATTATTATTAGTATATATATACTACTTATAACAAGATTAAATATAAATGAAGATCTGTAAGAATTAAGAAAAAAATACATATAAAATACCGAATTAATGTTTTTCATATAATAAATTTTGATGAGATTTATAATTACGCAATGTACTAAATACGTTCTACACTACAATGTAACTTTTGAAATCTTGACTTTTTCCACTTACTGTTAGATTAATGTGTTTTTGTACTTTACAACAATTTATTTTTACCTAAATATGCTGTTTTGAGCAGCACACTCTTACATATGTAATTGTTTCAACTTCACTAAATAGATTGAATATTACAAAATGTGCTTACAATTTTGTTTTGAATTATTTTATTTTTTATACTTCTTTACATAGGGATCATACAATAGTCAGTGAACATGAACTTACTTCGTTCAACACCTGACCCAATTTAAATCAAATATTTTCTCGAAGTCCTCAAATATATAATTTTTATCGAATTAATCTAATTTAAATCAAATATTTTCAGTTATACTGTCATTATGAATTAAGTATTTTAATTTCATCGCTCTGGTAACAAGGCACAACGCGGTGTTGAGCTCCAGTACGCTATGTGTTGAAAATTGGAGAGAAAGTGATTAACGAAGTGTCGTAACATACTTTGGATACATAAATGTACAGAATAAATATAGTCAAAAAACAAAGAAATGTATCTGGCACATATTTTTATATACTTACAGAGTTAATAGAAGGAGATATAATATTGCCACTACTATCCATAGGAGGTCCAGCTTCAGTGTCATGGAAGTCGAAGCTGCTCATCAACTGAGGTACACCATATGGATGAGCCAACATGAACGCGATAGCTCCTTTGTACTGCCTAGAGCGTTTGTACGTCAATATGTTACCACCAGCGCCGTGGCCTCGTTGGTTGTCGTGGTTGTCAATGAAGGTCAAAGCATCGACTGACGCTAGAAGACCCCATTGCGGGCCCCAGTTTACTAGCCATCTGTGGTGAAACAAAAAAATATATTATTTATTTTTTCACTATATTGCGTAATTTAATTAAGGTAAACAATGCAAAAGTATTTTTATTTCGTACATGCAAATGTTTTGAAAGATTAACAATGACTTTATTAGGCTATCGTGGAACAGGATCACAAGGACATAAATGTAATGTAACGGTTATGGTATTATCCCAATACGGAGGAACTAATTATTATTTATTAATATTTTATTTTCTCCGCTCTGACAATAAGGTCAAAGCCCGGCGTTGAGTTTCGCTACTCATCAAGCAATGCCTCGAATACCCACTGCCGCGGGAGTGTCTTAACACTAGGTTGTTGTAGTAGGTGTATTCTCAATACAACGTGAAAATGATTTTTAAAATGTCTTTAAGAAGTCAGGACAATACGTACTATGCTTATCTTTTTACCAAAATTATTGAAATGTAATAAAATAAGCTATTACATTAGGGATCTATTTTAAGTTGATATTTATATGCTCATTTCTAGTGACTCTCGTTTTTAGTTGACTTTATAGAATAATATTTGTAGAAAAATATTCTATTTCTTCGAAGTCTATGAACATTTTATACTTGAAAGGATTTATTCATTAAGTTTCCGAGTATTCTTGTGAAGGATATTATTGTAAAAACTACCTTCTGCATATAACAACTTAATTGGAATTATCTGTCTTCAAAGAAGTTTAAAGCATTATTAGTAATAGTTGCCATAATGAAATTATGATATTTTTTAATGTAGCTATTAACAAGGGTTTACATACAAAAAAGTCTCATTCCATTCTTAGTCCTCCATAAATCTTGTCTTCCAAGTCTTATTCAATTACGAAGCTAAGCTGCATTGTTTAATTGGTATTGGAACACCAGTCGCAACAAATATTTAATGTATTTAAATCATAAAAATATGTATATATGCTCAAAAAATATACACACTATTAAATGAATAAATTTATTAGTATATATATTTCTATCAAATATATAGCTTGAAAGAAAAAAGTTACCTAAGTTGATTCTGTCCAGAAAAGGCACGACTCAATTCCAAACCAAATTTGCATTCGGTGACAGCAGCTAGAGGTGTATATTCGTCTTTGCTGATAGCTTCGCCACCCAAGTCGATGACATCTTGGTAAATGTAGGGACGAGCGTTGGATGGGAAGTCGTAATCGGTGTTCAAGTTATTTAATCTGTTGTAGATAACGCTAAGATCACCAGGCAACATGTGTTTTGCGGCGTCGATTCTGTAAATAATATTTTGTTTACGTTAGTGTCCATATTTTCGGAAAATGAGGTAGTGTCCTAATACCGGATTCTTTCTATCTATTCTCTTTTTCCTAATGCGAATAATAGGCATATATGTCGTAACATTAGGTTCCACCTGTCAATCTGCTATGGGTGAAAAAGGGAGTAGCTGCCTAAATACTCATTTCAACATGAACATATACACACTGGTATCTACTTTAATATTTTGTCAATAAAATGTTCTAATAGTTTTCCTGTAATTTCAGAAACGCTGTTAACTTATGGCTATTTAAGAGGAAATGAAATGTAATGCTTTATAATATATTTTCTTAAAAGTCACATTGAATCCTTACAATCTGTATAAATCCAGTCACAAGTTTAAAAATGTCAGTTACCCAATGGTTTATATATCTTTAGACGCCGTTGCGCAGCGGCAAAGCATCTGACGTAACTGTGACGGTTGTGTTTTTGTTCCACTATAATGCTATTATAAATCAATTTTTTTTTCGGGTAGACATTTGGAACCTTAGACATTATATGTTGAGGCGACAACCAACGCCACGCTTTTTCTTCTTTAGTTCAGTGAAAACACAACCGTCGCACTTAAAGCCTAACTTCTTCAAAATCCTATCTGATCTTCTTTTATTCTTATTATTTTAGTAAAAAAGAACTACAGTTCTTACCTGAATCCAGCTACACCCAGGTCGATCAGATTATTCATGTAGTTTACAATCTGTTGACGTACGTATTCTATAGTTTGGTTCAAGTCCTTGCGGCCTGATAATTCGCAGTTACGCACCTAAATAACAAATTAAATAGTTATTTATTACTATATAAAAGTTAAAAATATATTAAAACAGTTAAAAATAAATGTTTGTACACACACATGTTCGGAGCTACTGGATGGGTGGATGGGGAAAAAATATATATTAGGCTTGGAATGAATATGGAAATAATTAAGTTATTTTAAAGACTGGAATCTAAGAGAGGACCATGTAAGACTATCTAAACTATAAAAAATTGAAATTTCTATGTATTTTAAAATAGACCACAGCTTTTTTTTTCTCTGAATAAAAGGAAATTAAATTTATTATTCCTTTAGAAATATTAAAAAATGTCTCATTTACACTTTAATTACTAAGCAAGTTTTTTTTATTATTTTATTATATGAAATTTAAACTATTTTGACTATTTTACAACTATATTTTTATCTTTGAATAATTTTTAAATAAGTTAATTTAGCAAAAACACATATTAGACTTTTTTGTAGATCCTTTAATTTACTACAAGAATATATATCTGGCTTTATACCAACACCATCCGTTTATTTGCAATAACATTTCAAATGTAAAAAACAAAATTTCTTTTGTAATTTATATGGGAAATAGAAAATCGCGATGAGTTAGAGAAAATTAAGTGCTGGTCTTTCAATAGAGATATTTTTTGATGTCTAGAACAACATTTTCACTGTAATTGAGAAAAAAATTATTTGGCCCACCCTAGTAATAATTATGTTGAAAGTCATTTTAAATTTGGTGTACAAAACCTTTTACAACAAATATAGTTACTGTTATTGAATTTGATGATATTTAACATATCATCAAATTCAATAACAGATAGAAATTGATTACTAACAAATACGCTTTTAAGTTTCCAAACGTATTGAAAGCCTAAGTGTAATAAATTCAAAACATTTTCAATTATTACGTATTCATTTTTCTAATAAAATTGAATCAGAATCCTTTAATGTCTGTGCGAAAGAATATTTATTACAAAAAAGAAAATTTAATAACATTTCAATTTTCAAAGTCAATATCTCCAATTTGCATTAAATCTATAGGCTCGTATGAAATGTGACATTCATAATAGAAATAAGCATACGTGCCTTCATTTCAAATAAATTTGGAAACGGTATTTAGATTTATCGCGGCGATTATAATTAAAGCCTACGATTTATCTATGTGACAAATATGGGAATCGGTTATTGGTGTTATTTATGTATTAGTGACAAATTAAATGGTACATTTTACATGAATATGTAATAAAAATCTGTTCTGAAATTGGATAGGATTATATTAAAAATAAGTGGAAATTGGAGAATGGCGTGTCTTAACACGAGGTTCTATCTATGTACCTGCTCTATTATATGACGGAGGGGTGTGCTAAAAGTAACGTTTATATGTATTTATACGTAGCTATGTAGAAAAGCCCGGGTTCGCAGAGAATTTATTGTACTTGATTCCGTTACTTAAGTTTCCGAACGTAATCACTCATTTTTGGATTAAATGAACTGCAATTAGACGCTTGTTATAGTTTTTATCAGCAATAAATACATATTTCCATTTTTCGAGATCTATTCCTCTATTTTTATTGTAAGTTTTTACTTCGCGCCAGATTTTATAGCAATAGATCCACGGGAACTACCCTATAGGTTTTGATTATGCGATGAATTTCATAAAAAAAATAAGGAAAAACTTGAATATTTTGATTACTTAGAAGCTTCTTTTTTATGTGTTACGAGTGCCTGATTATTGATCTTAATTTCATTTTGTAACCTCCACGCGATCCTGAATTCAATAGCCTTGACAGGCTGATAGACGGACTATATATATACCTAAGGAAGAAAACGTACCGTACGTTTTCTTCCTTTTAAAGGACGGTACTCAAAAAACTCTAAATCTATATATTATAAAGATTCGCTTCCGTTACTAAGTAGCTGAAAGAAGACGCAGAGACGAAACTACTCGATATAAAAAATTAAATTTTGTATGTAAATAAGTTAAGTAATGTAGGGATAAGAGAGGATTTTTCGAAATTCTCTTGAGAAATGCCGTTACGATTGGTTCATACAATTTGTTTGTAATTAATTAATGTAGTTTATTTGGTTGTCAGTATGACACTGATCTTGGTGATTTGTACTCAGTTAGCTATAAAACCGCTCCTTTTGATACACATAGGCAGCGAGCTCGCAAAATTAACACGGTATAGATAGGACCGACTTTTTGCTTTGAGTTTTTAGTACTAGTTTTTAGTAAAAAATTAGCTCGCATTGCTATTTAATGTATATCTATTTATACATATAATTAAGATCAAAATCGAATTATTGCTAACATATTTTTAATATTTATTTAGTATATATATATTTATTTAGTATATATATATTTACAAGTATATTTTCATTTCTTCGCTCTGCTGTAGAGGCAAAGCGCGGCGTTGAGTTCCGCCCCTCAACACGCAATGCCTCCAGAACTCGGTGGAAAGTGGGGAACTCTGCCTACCCTGCTGGTTGCGGGATATAGTTTGAAGCTGATTTTAATTTATACTTTTAATTATCTCATGACAAACTTACTCTATCAGCACAGCATCCATAATCTTTGCCAGATATAACACAATTTGGCCAGTTAAAATCATTTCTACCGTACGGCACACCAGGGTAGTACCAGTTGCCGAAGTCAGCTGTACTGCCGCCAGTACCAACATTTTCATTATATGTACCACTCATATGGTTGATGACTGCGTCTACATAGATCCTAGAATTTAAGAGGACGTATAAAAAATAGAAAATACTGTAATTCGTGCAACTGTATTATTTATAATTTACCGAATTTCTAGATGTTTTACATTTTATTATTAATAGTACTTTTAGTTACAAACATTTTCAATAAATTACATTAATTATAGTGATACACATCATTTCCTTACTTTACTCCAGCATAGTTACACCTTTGCACCATATTGGCGAACTGTTCTTCATTGCCAGACCGTGTGACCAGTCTGTAAGAGATGGGCTGGTAACGTTCCCACCATGTACGGTTGTGAGACGAGATCACCAAGTTCTCGTTTGGTGGTGATATCTACAGAAAAATAATAAAATAAATTATAAACTTAAATAGCGTTTAATAGAACTTATTTATTAACCCCGACCCAAAATTTTAGGGTGTTCTAAATTTGGAGTGTATGTGTATGGGTATGTCTTCATTGTAGCTTATAAATGGATGAACCGATTTTGATATAGTTATTTATATTTATATAAAGGCGACTTAATCAAATAATATTCTTAGCCATGATTCAAGAAAATATGTTCAGTAGTTTGAAGAGCTCTTTTGATAAAAAGACGTAAGCAACTATGACCACTCTTAATCGTTTACTCTTTAAGGTTTTTTGTGTCAGAGTTTTTTTTATTTAGAATGTCAGATTACTGATTAGTATTATACATTTGCTCAGATTTACTGAAAGTTACATTTAAATATTACAATAATAACATAAAATTACTTGGTTGTTTCTATCAACTCCGCAAAATTCAAGGAAATAAAAAATGTACAATAAATATAAATAATTCTTTTCAAGAGGAATGCCTCATCAATTAAAAACCTTAAGCACCTTTATAGACAGTCACGCGTCGACAGTGCGCCTTGACAGTCTCAAAAATATACAATAATCTGGAATTGAATCTGCATCCAGAATTTAAAAAAAACATTGTACACATTCTCCATAAGGACGTCGAATCGTTAACCAAAGAGCAGACTTAATACAGCAATATATTTTCCACGAGTAACTTGATCATGGGCTGTCTTATTTTTTCCTGAGGAGCGCAGTCCTTTTTCTGCAAATTAAATTTCCGACCATTTATTTAGTAAATTGATTCCTGTCTTCTAGAACCTCTATTTCACCTTAGGTTTAATCAACTAACGGATTGCTTCTAAACTGTCTTTAACGGTAATTGAAATAGTTTTAGTTTATTTAAAAGACGTATTTTTTTTTGCTTCACGCTTCTGCACATAGCAGAGTTCTCGCTCTGGTAGTATCGCGGCGTTGAGTTTCGCAACTCAATACACAATGCCTCAAGAATTTGTCGGAAAGTGGGGAACAGAAGTGTATTAATGAGGAATAGAGTGTCTTAACACTAGGTTCCATCTGCCTATCCTAACACATTATACATACTATAAAGCGATTAACAGTATTTTTAAACAAATAAAATATTCATCTTTTATGATTATTATTAATGAACATATTTTGATTATAATATAAAAAGAATATTTTATTTTTATTTTAATAGACAAGTAATTTGAAATATAACAACGGTAGGTAGGTATATGTATCTAAGAGGTTTAACGTAGAGTTGACGTCATAAACAATTCAGGCTTCTGCAAGGAGCTCGTTCTCATCAACATCACATGATTCTACATCACATACCCTGATTGCTTTTCGTATTCCACTATATGTATAGTTGAATGAAATTATTATAAGTTTACTTTCGTTGAGCATATCATGTTATATACATACGTAATGTCGATGTCATCAAGCTGTTGAAATACATATTAATTTTAATAATTTTGAAGTCTTCCAAATCCAATTAGATTTACGCGTTAGAATTTACGCGTTATTATGTTACGCCAAATACCATATCGCTCAAAATAGGTCGTAAGTTGACAATGAAACATTTTTCACATTAATTTTCCCTGTTCAGGCTATTAATGTGTATGAGATAAATTGAAACGTGAAGCTATAAATAATTGTATGAATATTTTTTTACCTGAATACCACCAAATCCTCGTGGGCCAAGGAATCTTTCACATTCAGCTGCTATATCATCCCATTTCCATTCAAAAAGATGGACAATCGTGGTTCGTCCGGGCGCATAGTGCGGATTTTTGAATGCCACCGCCAAAGTTACGGCCGATAATAGTAGGATGAGACGCATGATCCTGGACGCTGTACAAACAAAAAATGTAGGATAACTACAGATAATATGCAAAGTTTTATTATTTTTAGTAAATTTTAGTATTACAATTTGGTATCTTTATACAATATGGAGGTAAGATTACTTGTATTTTCTTTGTTTATTTGTAATCTACTTTGGTTTTGTGGTCAACAATGTGTAAGTTCAGACATCATTGATAAAAAAGAACTGAAACAACAGAGTTAAATTCATTTATCCTCACTAATTAAAATTCTATTTCTGAGCCTGTAAGCAATATTGAATTCTTAACAAAAACAATATTGAATTCTAAATTAAAAAAAATGTAATATAATAATAAATCGTGAAACCAAAGAAATTACTAACTGATACTTTACACTCACAATCGCATTAAATAATGTTATCATCAGTAACCCAAGTCCGAACTGCACATTGCTTGGATCGCAACAAATAGGCTTATCTAAACATACCTACATACAATTATATCGGAATAAACGGTTGAGTTTACAGTAAATAATAGAATACCGCATAGTTTATGCTTTTGTCATTTGGAATTTTGTGAAATACAAAAACTTTCCGAATTTCAAGAAATGCAGTGCAATTTACAAAAAAGTTACGCTCAGCTCAATATTGATTTTACATATAAATAAAATTACAACGTTTGTCTTTGCTTTCAAAATAGCTGTCTTTTCAAGTTTATAAAGTAGTTACTTTACATGATACTAAAACACAAGCAGGCAATTTTGTTTTTGTTTACCTGTTTTTTTTGTTTGTCCGGGCTTATCTCCAGAACTAATTTTTATGGACTTGTACTAGAAGATAGATTTTGTGCCGTGTGATCCCGGCCTAGAATAGGATCATCCTGGTACTGGTGGTGTCGTAAGAGGCGACTAAAGTACGTGTGGTAGAGTCACGTCGCCAGTAATGGCAACACGCATGGGAAGACTCGACCGGATCATTACCACCCCCGGCATTTAAAACCGGCGTGAAGTAGTGGCTTTATGCCACTGCGTTTCGCATCAGGTAATGCCGGGCCCCGGCGCCCAACCCATCTTAAAGGCCGGCAACGCACCTGTAACTCCTCTGGGGTTGCACGGGGTCGTGGGCGGCGGTAATCACTTACCATCAGGTGACCCGCACGCTCGTTTGCCGTGTCTTTTCCATAAAAAAAAAAAAAAAGAGATTGCCCAGGACCATATAGCCTATTTTTTTATTTCCCGCGGGATCTAAATCTGAATTTACATGTGATAAATCGTTTCCCGCGCGCAAGAATAGCAAAATGGTGTATACCCAGTATTAGATATTATTATTACTTAATAGTAGTAGCTTATTACCCAATATAAACAGTGTTCCAAAAGATTCATTTTTTTTAGTTCTATTGCACTTAATTTTTTAAGCAAGGAGACATCTTATATCGTCATGTGGTTTGGGGTTTAAAAACCTATTTAAGGATGTTTTCGTATAATAGACAAGCGATATTAGTATTAGAATCCAGTATATTATATAGAATAATAAAATAACTGATACTATATTTCCTATAACTATCGTCATTTAAATAGATGAAGCCTTCGTAAGTTATATTTTAAAGCAAAGTTTCTATATTTCAATTATAATACATTCTATAATACGTACAGGGTGGAAGAGGCAGCGCTGCTTTTACTGACACTGTATATAGGGTAAAATATTTCAAACCCAGAGCTAAAGAAACTAATCAGCATAATTCAACAGTATAGACGTAGGATGTTTTTTTTGATTTCACGATTTTTATCCAAACCTTTATTTCGTGTGACGCACACATACAGAAACTACTACAAAAATACTACTAAGCGTTGCTGATCGTCTACTTTTCATACATACAACACATTACCGAACGAAAAAGAACGATATTTCTCGTTTTTTGTCACGCAATTACCTATTTTTTATAATAAATCTAAACAACATTCAAAGCTCTTATTAAAATTGTTTAATAAAACCCTACTTTAAGGCAATTTATTATATCTCCTTTATAATGAAATTATTTCGAAATAATGCATGTTTATTAAATCAACCACAAAATTATATTCAAAATTATTAACATACAAAACGATATTGAACTACGATAGATAGGTACTTACATTTAATATTAGTTCTACAACGTCGGCGTCGCATTTTCCTTTTACTACCACTAATATTTTTATCATAAGTAATATCAAAAACCCCACATTTGTTCGTTTCTAGTCTTAAAAGAATGTATTTTTGATGGTACACTCAAATACTGACACAATACTTTAACATTTAAGAGAAATACTCAGTACAATGATAAAATTAATATTAAACAACTTCCAAATAATTTAAAATATTGGGTTTGGTTTGGTTCTTTAAATATGGCGTTTCGAGCATGCCAGTTGAGCAAACATTACTTCGCCAACATTACGTTGTATGGAGTAAACACGGAGGAGGTTGTACGGTAAAAATAAAGATAATTTTACACGGTAGGAGAATGGATGTTAAAAAGAAAGAATCCTTTAAAAAATTGCCTTCTTCTTGCTAATTTAGCACATGAATGATGTGTTTTTTAGGGATATGAAAGTCAGCTGCAGGTAAGATGGCAGAAACAAAAAGATCATAGCAAAGAATGATGAATGAAATTACCGGACTCAGGAAGATTGCCCAATATGCAATCCACAGAGTCGGCATACTCATTCAGTTGGCTAAGGAAGAATTAAGAGGTGGACCAGAGGGTTGTCCAGTATGCATAAGAAGGAGTATAGGGAAATGGTCACTACCATGGTTAGAAGAAAGAACAGACTATGACAGCTGGGAAGCAAGAGAAGGAGAAAATAAGGAAAGGTCAACAGTAGTCCTAGGATTCTGATTTGGATTAACATACATACACGAGTCGGTGAGCCATCATTGAGAATGCAAAGAGATACATCATCAATCATGTCTACCAACGAAGGAGAAAATCCATCGCAGTAATTAAACTCCACAAAGAGTAATATGTATTAAAATCCCCCAGGGCCAACAAAGGACTAGGAAGTGTAGAGATAATAAACTTAAGCTCAAGGAAAAGAGAGAGAGGGAGACTGTCAACACCTTGACTTAGAGCGCAACCATTAAGAAGGGAAGAGGGGCAATTGGCAGTTAAGGCTTGATGAGCTTGTCTGTATCCCTTCGCTAAAGGAGCGCGGGGACGGGGAGACTGAAAAACTGTCTTTCGGTATGATTTGGTGTGTGTGTGAGTGACAGGGGGTGATGATATTGGTGATAAGGAGTGAGCGTGACGGGAAGATATTTCCTTAGCCATATCGGCATAGAACCTGCGGACAGGAGAGTAACGAGCGGAAGCCTCTATATATGATAAACATTCTTGAGCCATTGTAATTTTGATGGGCTGTTGCCTTGCAAACTCAGAACAGTCCAGGTAGGATTTAGGACTTTCAGATAGAGAAGGGTGAATGTATAAATTTTGAATTGACAGAGTAGCTGTAACTGGGTCAATAATTGTTTTTTTTAATTAAATTTTCTTTATGGGAAGGTGTGTCATCACCTTGCCTTTTTCTTGATGCCGTCTAATCGCATATGCCTGGTGGCATTAATGCCAGGATCAGAGGGATCAGGTGGATGGTCAGCATCTATTTTAAAATTAACTAACCTAACCTATCTTATAACTAATCTAATTACCAAAACACCACAAGCACTAACAGCAACCTAACACCTCAATAATAGAAAACTTTTTTTTATAAATCGCAATTTCCTCTAAAAATGTACGAAAAAAACACTAAAAAACGAAACCCTCAGTAGCACGTGTGTTAACCAAACATACATCAGTTAAAATATTTAATAGTCACTTACCGTAGCGTTTGGCACTCCCTACTCTCTGACTACCCCGTCAGGGGTAAAGCGTGAAGCTAAGTAAGTAAGTCAGTAAGTAATAGTCGCTCAAAATCAAAAGACGTGAAAATAAAATAAATAACAAGACAGCCACGCCGCGAAGTTATGGTCTGTTTACACATTACAGTCACAGGTAATTAAAAACAGATAATTAAAAATCGTTGTAATAGTTCATAGTACATGGAATTTAATTAAAATACTTCTCGAACGTACTTTTATTTTTTTTATTAAGATTTTTATTATTATTTACATTTGTTTAATTATTTTGATATAAACCAGGAAATGACATTATAAAATAAAATGATTAAATTCCTCGAGTGGGAATCGAGCCCACAACCTGTCGCGTTTACAGTCGCACGCTTGTGCCCCCGAGCCATGAATGGACTGTTTTTTTTATTAAAAATAAAAAATAATGGAATGGAATGGAAGATGCTTTGTGCATGGAAGTCGCCGTTGACATCCACTTCCATGAAATCAATGCAGTCCTCTGTTACATTAAGAGCTCAAAATTTAATGCCAATTAAGAAATTACCATGTATGTTCTCATTTGATTTGAATTGTTAAAGTAATATTATAAAACAAAACAAAATAAATTATGAACATTATTTAAAAAAACGACCTTAACACTTAAAGCGTTTCATTGCAAAGGATTTCATACCTCGTTCAAGCTTTTATATTCTAAATTAATAGAAAAATCAACCGAGTGGTCACCTTTAGTCGTAAGATCACTGGACAACACGATTTCATCGTCATCCATATTGTTTTCATTATTAATAATTGAAGTGCACGACTGTACATCCGCAAGAGATGCAGTCGACTATTCCTGTAAATAATTTAATAACAAATAAAAATAAATTAAAATAAATTAGCTTCACGCTGTATCCCGCACACAGCAGAGTAGGCAGAGGGAACCTAGTGTTAAGACATTCCGTTCCTCACTTTCTGCCGAATTTTGGAGGCATTGCGTGTTGAGTAGCAGAACTCAACGCCGCGCTTTGCCTCGACACCAGAGCGAAGAAATGGAAACATAAATTTAAGTAAATATTTCATCTCCTCGAGTGGGGATCGAAACCACAACCAGTCGGTTTTACATTCACACTTTGTGCCACTGCGCCAAGACTAGCAATAATAACTATGGTGCCCATAAGAACTATGGTGCCCACCTTTTTGGTACGGTTTGGTACGGTACATCTACTTTTTTTGCAAAGTAAATGAAAACTAATGTACAAATAAAAACTGTTAGAAAAATATTTGAAAAAAATATTTTAAAAAATTAAACTTGTCCGTATAAACTAATAGTTTTTAAAGTATTTAGGTCTGAAAGAATTGTTCTTATAATTATAATAAAGGCCAATCACCCCTAACGTCCCTAGTGATCTTAGTGTGATCAAAAATGAGGCAACTATCCCACTGCAACAATTATTTGGATTTTGTCCTGTATCAAAAGTTACTTACGTAGAAAAAATACATAATATTAAACATTGAAGTATACTTACATCTTGAATTAGAAAATAATTCAAAAAATCCTTTTTACATTTTTGCTTAAGAACAATGAACTTTTTGTAACACTGTAGGTGATAACATTATATTGTCACTATTTAAGAAAATGTCACTGTATTTAAAATTCATTTTTTTTTGAAACAACAACATAATTTTACACATTTGGAGAGATACACATACACATCGTTAAATTTAATCATATTTTCGCTCCTGTCAAACAAAAAACACATCTTCATTTTTGTAATGTTAACTAAAAACGTGTTAAGTCCATAACGAAAGGTAAGAAAGCTCAAAAACATTTAACTTGGCCATCTGCACTTGTACAAGACAACTAATTGATATGTGCCAACTCCTGGTCATAAACCGTAAATTGCACTTATTTATCGGCATTACTATCGTAATTTCTTTGAATTTATTTTTGCTAAATTAGTTTTGTTTATTATAATTATATAATATATATTTCTTTCCTATGCAAATTCTTAAAAGTTGCGTAAGAAAAAAAGGCGTTGTCAAATTGTAAGTGACTTCCCACCCTACACTCAATAAAATATTTAAATAAAATTATTTAAATAATAATTTTATTATTTAAACTAGCGGCCCGCTCGCGGCTTCGCCCGCTTAAACCACAGAATTATTTGCTTAATACACTAAAATTATGTTCGTGTTTTAATATACCTATAATGTATGTTTGCAACGCACGCAAGTCGCATTTTCGTACCTCCCATAAGAGAGATGCAACTGTCAATATATTAATTTCTTGAAACTTTTGCCTTAAGGAGTCTTTAGGACCTAAGTTATAGTTATAGCTATATAGTTATAGTAATATCGCTTACAATAAAACTTACAATAAAATCCTAACTCATCGGTGTCTCTACGTGGAAGATATATTAGAAAAATTATTATTACGGATATTTAACCATGTAATAGAACTTGGTCAGTTTGTCTGTCTATCTGTGCGTGCAGGATAATCTCAGAAAGGGCTTAACCGATTTAAATAATTTAACCTAACTTTGTGCCCCTGCGCCGCGATGGCCTTTAATATTAATACAGAATGGAAGCGTCAGCGCTCCTTTAATAAAATATTTTAAGCCCATACCTAAAGAAATTAATCAAGATACCTCAACAGTTTAGACGTAGACTTTTTTTTCATTTCACGATGTTTATCCATACCTGTATTTCGTGTGACGCAGTTACGCATAGATACCAATAACGTTAACACATACTACTACAAAAGTGTTACTAAAGGTTAAGCAACTTTGAACTTTGTCGCCAATAACTACGACTCGATTTAGGAATGAGGCGTATGCGGCGGTTTCCCTTTGATAGGCCTATGCCTGTTTGCGTGTTTAATGACAAATAGCGTTTTATTTTAATATCAACGATAATATATAATTTATTTTGTATGAAAAATAACTTTTTCACTTTTAGGATTTTTTTTATTGTATTAGGCTTTTATAGAGTGATTAACTATGGTTTCAGTTAAAGTGGTGCTGACAAAAACACAAATTGAACATATTTAATATTTATAGTGATTTTTTAGTGAATAGAACTAATAGTTATTACAATACTTGCGAAGAAAGCATATTTTAGACATTTTTTAAATTCTTATACCTTTTGAAAAACTACCAACATTCTTATCGTTAATTAATTATTTTTTTCAAATTAAAAAATTGTCTAAGTTTTTCATCATAATGGCACGAAAATATTTAAAATATTCAAAATTAAAAGTTCAAAAATGTTGATTAAAAATAATTATACTGCAGGACGATACCTTTATATGTTCTGTTTTTTTATGATATAATGTAGAATAATATATTCTATAGAGGAATCACATATTCCTCTTCACACTTTTTATTCTTTAACTATACGTAAATATATATTTTAGAGGTTACTCTGTACTAAGATGGCAGCTCTGTTCCCGCATTTACGTCCCACATATATAGAAATATAAATCATTGGAAAGAAAAGCAGAAACGCAATTTTATTGCATTTTTTCTTTTTTTCATACTTGAAACGTATTAATAAATTTACATACAATTCATTTGTTTCGAATATAACATTAAGATTGATTCATAAAATTAATTTGATATTTCCCTAACATGATTATTTCATGTATTTTTTTACATACAAAGTTTTGATTAAGTTCTCTTGAGAAATATATCTATTATAAATTAATATAACGTACCTACATGCCAATGATTAAAACGTATTGACATCACCACGTGATCCATCTATTATAATCACAACATAAAATTTTATAAAATACAGCAACCAGCTCGCGGCTTCACCCGCTTAAATTTGTGAATTATTTGTTTGTTTCGGTACAGGGAATTACGTTCCTGTTGTAATAAATAATGTATGCTTGCAGTGCACTTATGATTTCTAATGTGAAAGTTATTAAAACCATGACATTTTCGATTTTCATTAAACAAATTATTATTGGAGCAATTAACAAAGTAATAGAATCAGCAACAATAGTATTTATAAATTTTGTCGGTTTCTTGGTTTTTCTGTTAGTCGACGCTTATCTCAGAAACGACTTAAGCGATTTAAAGAGCTAAGACGTGAGCGCGGTGCGGGAGCGGTACAATCGGCTTGATTGTTTTTATTGTAATATTCGTCATGTATGAATGGTGTAATGATTAAATAACTGACCTTTATAACTATTTATTTATATCTTCATAGAGAAATGATAGCTTTGTTGGACACTCCTAATTTTTAAGAAAATAAATTTGATCAAAATACATTTAATTATTTTATGATAATAATTAAAATAACATATAAAATCTTATATATTATGTTGTAATTATTACAACGCATCCAAGGAAAAATCATTTTATAAAGTTGTTTAATTCTATTAGAATTATAAAACTTGCTAAAAAATATTTAATATATTAAATATATAGATATCACATTAGTATCGATACTTTACTGGTAATAATAATTGAAAAAACTATACACTACATCCATACATCCATACATCCATACCTACCCCTAACTACCCTACCTACCTACCTACCTACCTACCTACCTACCTACCTACCTACCTACCTACCTACCTACCTACCTACCTACCTACCTACCTACCTACCTACCTACCTACCTACCTACCTACCTACCTACCTACCTACCCACCTACCCACCTACCCACCTACCCACCTACCCACCTACCCACCTACCCACCTACCCACCTACCCACCTACCCACCTACCCACCTTCCCACCTACCCACCTACCCACCTACCCACCTACCCACCTACCCACCTACCCACCTACCCACCTACCCACCTACCCACCTACCCACCTACCCACCTACCCACCTACCCACCTACCCACCTACCCACCTACCCACCTACCCACCTACCCACCTACCCACCTACCCACCTACCTACCCACCTACCTACCCACCTACCTACCCACCTACCCACCTACCTACCTACCTACCTACCTACCTACCTACCTACCTACCTACCTACCTACCTACCTACCTACCTACCTATCTATCTACCTACCTATCTACCTACCTACCTACCCACCTACCCACCTACCTACCTACCTACCTACCCACCTACCCACCTACCCACCTACCCACCTACCCACCTTCCCACCTACCTACCTACCCACCTACCCACCTACCTACCCACCTACCCACCTACCTACCCACCTACCTACCCACCTACCTACCCACCTACCTACCCACCTACCTACCTACCTACCTACCTACCTACCCACCTACCCACCTACCTATCTACCTACCTACCCACCTACCTACCTACCCACCTACCCACCTACCCACCTACCTACCTACCTACCCACCTACCCACCTACCTACCCACCTACCTATCTACCTACCCACCTACCTACCCATCTACCTACCTACCTACTTAAAATATAAAATAGATAGCGTTTCTAGTATCAAGTTCTACTATCTCAAATATAAGCTTCTTGGAAACTTAAATACTTATATCTTTTGATAGAGTGAAGCTATTACAATGAAATAAACACTAAATGTTACCTTGATTTACTGGTAATTTTTACGTATAAAACTTGCTTAAATATATTGTGTACTTTTGACGTGATGCGTGTTCACATAAACAGGAAAACAGACAAACAGACAAACAGACAAACAGACAAACAGACAAACAGACAAAAATTCCAAAAATGTTGGAAATGGATTCTGTTAGTTATCCTTTAACACCCTAGCTAATTTTTTTTTAAATATTTTCAATGTACAGAAACGACTTTTCTACAGATTTATTATAAGTATAGATATGGCTCGTTATACGTTTAATATAGTTACAACCCTTTCGTAGTGATCGTAAGTAATCCAAGATCTTTTAGAGATTCAGAGGTAACAGTATTAATATGAAATGTACCATAAATGTAATATAAGTACAAATATATTATGATAAATAAACTGTCAGTCTGTCCATTTCAATCACTCGTGATATTACTTAAGAATATAGTAGACGTCCTATCCTCCTCTATGTTCTAGTCATTACTGATAGTTATAACTAAGGAGGGATAGTGAGTGGCCCCGCACCCGCCACTTACCGTGGATTCCGGCCGTTCGGCTCTGAACCCTCCGGGACGGATCGGAATAGTTTATATTTGTGATTCTTATAATGCTTTTGCGAAAGATCAATTATTAAATAACTGATTCAAAGACCAAAGTCTAATGTACATACTTGCAATGGACTTGAGATTATTATACGTAGGCCGTAGCCATAATTACATGACATATAACTCTCTGCTTCACATCGATTATCGCTAGAACAGCCAGCGACTCCAAGTAGGCACGATTCTACTACCAGGTAGGACATAAAATAGCACCACACACCCGTATGACACAGACGGACACTACTACATACACCAGTACCAGGACATAAAGCAGCATCACACACCTATCCATCATACACTAAGTGTTATCGTTGACTATATATAAAATTAAATGCCATAGCAGTTCACTGAGCCCCAAGCACATTACTACCAGCGAAGCCAAGAAGCAGTCGGTTGTGACTATATTGCTTAATTAGAAAACGTATAAAAATTAGATAAATACTTAACTAGAAAACTTATTAAAAAAACGTATAAACGTGACTATATTATTTAATAGTAAAACATAGGGTCAATGAACTCTAACAGTCGTCAGAATATTACACAATATATATACTATCTTTAATTTTCGCGATTTTTACATGTTTTAAATAAAAATTTTAAGTGTGATAAATAATATAAAAAATAATAAATAATATAAAAAATGATATTTCTTGCTAAGGCAAATTTACAAAAAGATTTTTTCGCGCGTATTTAATTTGAGGTAATCCAATAATAATAATTTAATCCAATGCGATATTTAAATAAAATCAAAGTTAAAACTTTTGCGGACCATTTGGCACGTGAGTAGCATATACAAGCTTGAATAAACATTAATTTTAAGATTAACCTTCTATTATATAATATTTTACCGCCCAATTTTCGTGAACTACATGTTGAGTGACGGAATCTCAATGAGAACTAAAAAAAAGGGGACTGTTATCCGGAGTGGGGATCGAATCGACATCTTTTGCTTTTATAATTAAGACACTGCCCCACTACGTCACGATGACCTTTTGTACTATGGCCCTATTTCGTTAGATATAATTGTTATTTTATTTGCTGTATTATTTTAATCATGTATTTATTATCTTAGTACATTTATACAAAACTAGCACTTAAACGCTACTTCGCACGTATAGACTTATTTTTATACTAGCGACCCGTTTGCGGCTTTGTTTGTACCTATAATGTATGTTTCAAGTCGCATTTTCGTACCTCCCATAAGAGAGATGCAACTGTCAATATTTCTCACCACTTCTCTACGTTTCTCTCAGGGGCGAGCAGAGCAGCGGCTCTCAGTTATCTCCGTTTTCTCCGCTTTTCTCCGCGTCTCTCCGCTTTCTCAGCATTTCTCCGTCTCCTCCACATCTCTCGGTTTTCTCCTCGTTATCCGTTCTCTCAGTTTTCTCAGCGCCTCTCTATTTTCACCGCACCTCTCCGTTTTCTCCGGATCTCTCCGTTTTCGCCGCTTTCTATGCGTTTCTCCGTTATCTGCGATTTCTCCGCAACTCTCCGTTTTCTCCGTTCTCTCCCGTTTTCTCTTCATTTCTCAGGATCTCTCCGTTTTCCCCGCTACTCTCCGCATTCTCCGATTCTCCGATTAATAACATAAACGAACGAACGGACTGAAAAAACCTATACAAAATATTTCTTTAAATTAAATCATTCTTTATAACTGTGTTAAATAATTACGAAGGTAATCTTCACCAACAATTCACTTTAGTTTACTTTGTATTTAGTACTTTAAAAACAATTTATAATATTTAAAAATACAGTCAAATAAATTCTTTTATTTTTATAAAAGAATTTATTTGACGGTTGATAAATTCTTTTGCCCAAACTAAAGTCATTCTCTTGCCCAAAATCTTGCCAGCGCGATTCAGAAAACGACGTTTTATGCTATGGGAATTACATTCAAACATTGTTAGAAAAATACTAATATGTTTATGTTAAATTTATTATAAGGCAACACGACGTTTAAATAATAAATAATAACTCAACAATATGTTTTATGCGTTATGAACATTCATTATCATATGTAGTCAATAGATATCGTTGCGTATGTTTCAATTTTTTTTTTCAAATATAAATATCTAAAACTTTGAATACATTATTTTTTAATAGGGTGTAGCGGTAGCCTTTCCAAACTATAAAATAGATAGCGTTACTATTATAAAGCGCTGAATCGAGTTCTACTATCTCAAATATAATCTTCTTGGAAACTTAAATACTTATATCTTTTGATAGAGTGAAGCTATTACAATGAAATAAACACTAAAAGTTACTTTGATTTACTGGTAATTTTTACGTATAAAAGTTGCTTAAATATATTGTGTACTTTTTACGTGATGCGTGTTCAAATAAAGAGGAAAACAGACAAACAGACAAACAGACAAAAATTCCAAAAATGTTGGAAATGGATTCTGTTAGTTGTCCTTTAACACCCTGGCAATTTTTTTAAAAATATTTTCAATGTACAGAAACGACTTATCTACAGATTTATTATAAGTATAGATAATTGTTTTTAAGTGTCGCATAAGGTAGAAGCAGCGTACGCCGTGTAAGTATTCGGGAAGCCCATTTTGGGCGACATTTTCTTAAAACAACGAAATTCTTTGTTTCTTAACGAGAGTTGCGCTTCTAATTAACATGTTAGACAATAACACTAGCTGAGGAACATGGGCCTCATAGGTTCATATTGTATCTCTATATGCAATTTTGTCACAATCAAATCAGCCATTTAGCCGTTATTACATCACAGACAGACAGACAGAGTTTCGAATTTATAATATATGTATATCCATACACACATATTGTGATAATGAAGCTCATATGCTCATATGAAAAACGAAACGAAATAGCATTGAAGCACAGTAAAATGACATTTGAAACAGTATATAAGTATACAATACTGGTGTTATAGACAAGAATACAGAATATCCAATTAAATTTCACTGAACGGTTCATGCTTCGTGCAGACTAACTGAATTAAAATTTAAGTCGGCTTCAAGTTATCATCTCTTGTGTTTCCCCGGTTCTATTCCTTTGGATAATATTTTTTTTTGTTTTATTTGTGTAATTTTGCCTAATTGTTTTGCATTTCCAATTTAAAAATCCAGAATTTGGAATAAAATGGAGAACGCTGTGTCTTAACAGTAAGGTCCCTCTGCCTTCCCTGCTTTATGCAGGATGCAGCTTGAGGCTGTTTTTACTTTTTTTATTTCAATATAAAATGAATTACAGTAAGGTGGGGCTCTGTATTTGGCTCTATGATGACAACACTAATATAAAAGTGCTTAAATAAATTACCTATATTTTTACAGAGATACTAACAACATAAATAAGTTTTAACAAGCGTTTCGACGTAGCGTAGAACGTACGGCTTAGCGGTCAGAGCGCGTCTATGCGTTTGTTCACGATAATCTCAGAAACGGCTTAACTCATGTTCGCAACGTAACAGCTAACTGCTTTCGGCTGCAATATATCATGCTTATCGAGCTTTGCCTTAATATTATTATTTTTTTATTTTCCGTTTTCCCCTGAAATCTATAGGTATTGTTTTGTATGGCAGAACTCAAAGACGGCTTTGGCCCGTTACCAAAGCAAAGAAATAAAAATACGAAATATTTTATTCATCTGATCGCGAATCAAACCCGCAACCGCCGGGTTTACAAGCACACGCTTGAGCCCCTGCTCCATGACGATATGTTTACTTAATCGTAAAATTATAAATTATAACTAAACACTATAATATAATATTTTTTGTATCACGTAAATGATGAAATATATTATATGAAAATTATAATAAACGGCAACAATATAAGAAAACTCATACCTACCTAAATTATATATTTATAACTATAACCTTAATATGACCGCGACTTTCAACTTTTTTCTTATGAAAGAAACTTCCAACTTTATTCGCAAAGAATTTGTAATGAAATATAATATTTAGTTAATTTCAGTCTTAGCCGAAAAGAATTTCTAATAATATTATGTTTAGTTTGGAGTTTGTTCGCCAACTTTTGTGTTAAAGCATTACTAAACAGTGTCAAATTTCGATCCAACAGTCAAACAATCTGCTAAGTCCAGAACTTAGTTGAACAACACAATTTAACTTAGTAAGCAGCCGCTAATTTGTAAGATCATAATTTACTTAAATACTACCAATTATAAGTAAATATATATATTTAAATGAAACTCTACAGACAGCAGTGGGTTCGATTCGCACTCGAGAGAAAATAATTTAATAATATATATATATATATTTTAATAATATTTTTGTTTTCGCTCGGTATCATGGCACAGCGCAGCGTTGAAATCCGCCACTCTACTCTGATATTAAAAAATGCGGGAGACATTAAAAATAAAAGAATATGATGGCTCTAGGATTTAATTACAAAAATATATTTATAGTATTTTGTCGTGTTAAATCTTCAAGTTTTTCGATGGGATGTATTTGATGATTTTTCGGTGTTAGTGTTCTTTCTATAACTGTATTTTATAGTCGTGACTGAAACAAATAAAAACATGTGTTAAGTTAAATAATATATCAATTACGTTTATTTTATGTAGGTAATTGGAATGGAACCTCATCTCATTATTAAAAATATTTAATTTATATACATATTTTCTTTTATTAATAAAGCTTGGTAAATATAAAATGAAAAAAAAGGGAAAAAATATATCTAATTATTATTTATAAAATCGACAAACATATTTCTTTATTATGTCTCATCGCCTTAAAATGTTGTATAGGTTAAGATAAAAATAATGGAGTCAATCTAAATTAGGCTACCCTACCTCATCTCCTCTATGTATAGCAAGGACCATGTCATAATCGTTAGAGCCGATATTAATGTTGGCGCGGCCGTCAGACCCGACTGTTATAGTTTTTCCTGTACATCCGTTGTTCCTCTTTTCACCGGATATGACGTCACAGTATCTACCAGCTGGTAGGCAGGTCTAAAAGTATGTGGCGATTAACATAGTGTAGTTAAATAATAAATATTACTATAATATTAAATATAAATATTACTATTGATGGTGTTGTGGCGCAAAGGGATAAGAGTAAAACAAATATTATTTATGTAGTACTTTCTTATGTATGTACTAAACGTTCTTCATTTCATTTTTATTATTTTTTCAGCTCCACGCTGTATCCCGCGTGTGTGCGCACAGCAGGGTAGGCAGAGGGAACCTAGTGTCTGGTCCCCACTTTCTGCCGAACTCTAGAGGCATTGCGTGTTGAGTGGCAGAACTCAACGCCGCGCTTTGCCTCGACACCAGAGCGAAGAAATAGAAATATAAATTTAAATAAATATTTAATCTTCTCGAGCGGGAATAGAACCCTTGGTTTTACACTTTGTGCCCCTGCGCCACGACTGGCCTCTTAGTATAGTATACAATATATATAACATTAAGTATATAAAATCAGAAAAGTATTTTCATTTTCTCTATCTGTTGACAAGATAAAACACTCATTAAGTCTCGAAAAGTGTGCGACGCGTAAAAAAAGAAATGTATAAACAAAAATAAGTTAAGCTTTACCTGTAAATTCTGGTTCAAGTTCCAATTGTCATTATTAAAAGCAACAAAACCTTGGCCGCCACGACAGAAGGCAATCTGACTGCTACCATTATCCCACCAATCGTTGATGCCGGTGGTACCAGCGACATTGCGGAAGGCTACCATCGAATAGATTTGTCGCCATCTGTGTTCACATATCCAGCCGTTTCCGCAAGTGTTGTCCTGCGAAGTAAAATTATATTTTAACTTAACTTATTATATATTTTAATGATTGACAATAGGGCGCAAGCGTGCGATTGTAAGCTGGAAAGGTTGTAAGTTCAATTTCCACTCGAAGTACTTAAAAAAAATCAGCTTCATGGTGTATCCCGCACACAGCACGGTAGGCAGACGGAACCTAGGGTTAAGACACTCTTACTGTGCTGTGCCTTAACACCAAAGCGAAGAAATGTAAATATATAATTTAAATAAATGTTTCGTTTCCTCGAGTGAGGATCAAACCCACAACCGGTTGTGTTTAGTGTCCCACTTGTTCCCCGCTCATGTTTCGTTCGTCCCGCTTGTGTTTTCTGCGCCATGACTGGCCTCAATCAATCAAGTATTCGAGTGCACGAGGCAAAGTGCTGCGCTAATTTCTGCCACTCAACACGCCGCGCTAAGCCTCGATACCAGAGTGAAGAAATGGATATATTTAAGTAAATATTTCATCTCCTCGAGTGTGGATCGAACCCACAACCAGTCACACTTTGTGCCTCTGCGTTACGACTGGCCTCATTGAAAATATTAGATTTAAATTAGATCAATTCAAGAAATTCGATCTGGTACTGAACGAAGTTCACTGACTATTGTATGCTCCTTATGTAAAGAGAAAATATTTTAAATTCATCGCTCTGGTAACAAGGCGGCGTTGAGTTCCAACACGCTATGTCTCGAAAATTGGACGGAAAGTGAGTAACGAAGTGCCGTAATACCAATTTCCATTGACTACCTTGCTAAATATGGGATACATAAAGATACAGTATAAATATAGTCAAACTAAGAAATATATCTGACACATATTTTTATATACTTACAGAGTTAATAGAAGGAGATATAATATTGCCACTACTATCCATAGGAGGTCCAGCTTCAGTGTCATGGAAGTCGAAGCTGCTCATCAACTGAGGTACACCATATGGATGGGCCAACATGAACGCGATAGCTCCTTTGTACTGCCTAGATCGTTTGTACGTCAATATGTTACCACCAGCACCGTGGCCTCGTTGGTTGTCGTGGTTGTCAATGAAGGTCAAAGCATCGACTGACGCTAGAAGACCCCATTGCGGGCCCCAGTTTACTAGCCATCTGTGGTGAAACAAAAAAATATAATATTTATTTTTTTACTATATTGCGTAATTAAATTGAGGTAAACAATGCAAAAGTATTTTTATTTCGTACATGCAAATATTTTGAAAGATTAACAATGACTTTATTAGGCTATCGTGGAACAGGATCACAAGGATATAACTGTAACGCGACGGTTGTGGTTTTATACCAATTCAGAGGAACTAATTATTATTTATTAATATTTTCTTTTGTTCGCTCTGGCACCAAGGCAAAAGCCCGGCGTTGAGTTTCCCTACTCATCAAGCAATGCCAAGCAATGCCAATAGGCACTGTCGTGGATAGTTGAGAGCGGAGTGTCTTAACCCTAGGCTCAATACAACAATTGAAGATGATTTTTAAAATGTCTTTATGAAGTCAGAACAATACGCACTATATCTTTTTACAAAAATGATTGAAATGTAATAAAGTAACCTACTATAAAGAGGATCTAGTTTAAATAGATATTTATATGCTCATTGATGTGTTAGTTGACTTTATAAAATAATATTTGTAGAAAAATATTCTATTTCTTCGAAGTCTATACCTAGTCTAACATCTTATATTTGAAAAGATTTATTCATTAAGTTTCCGAGTATTCTTGTGAAGGATATTATTGTAGAAACTACCTTCTTCCAAAATTCCAATTAAGTTGTTATATGCATAACAACTTAATTGGAATTATCTGTCTTCAAAGAAGTTTCAATAATGTTTAAAGCATTATTAGTTAATAGTTGCCATAATGAAATTATGATATTTAATGTAGCTATTAACATAGGCTTACATACAAAAAAATCTCATTCCATTCTTAGTCCTACATAAATCTTGTCTTACAATCGGGGGACAGTTGCGTGTAAGTGACGGTCCCTATTGGAAAGAAACTAGTGTGAAGTATTGTTAGTAGGTGATACATATCACCTATTGCAATTACGTGATATACCTTTCCAAATAGTTAAAAAACATATAGACGATATGTGTATTTATCGTGTATTTTAAAAACTATAACCGCTTCCAATTTTTAACAGTATATATATTCACAAAATATACACACTATTAAATTAATAAATTTATAAGTATGAGTATTTCTATCAAATATATAGCTGGAAAGAAAAATGTTACCTAAGTTGATTCTGTCCAGAAAAGGCACGACTCAATTCCAAACCAAATCTGAATTCAGTGACAGCAGCTAGAGGTGTATATTCGTCCTTGCTGATAGCTTCGCCACCCAAGTCGATGACTTCCTGGTAAATGTAGGGACGAGCGTTGGATGGGAAACCGTGATCGGTGTTCAAGTTCCTTAATCTGTTGTAGATAACGCTAAGGTCACCAGGCCACATATGTTTTGCGGCGTCGATTCTGTAAATAATGTTTTATTTACATTAAAGTTATATTTTTGGAAAATGAGCAAGTGTCCTAATACCGGATTCTTTCTGTCTATTCTCTAGTTCCTAATGAGAATAATAGGCATGTATGTACATTAGGTTCCACCTGCCAATATGAGTGAAAAAGGGAGGAGCTGCCTAAATACTTGTTTCAACATGTACATATACACACTGGTATCTATTTTAATATTTTGTCAATGAAATATTCTAACGGTTTTCCTGTAATTTCACAAACGATGTTTACTTATGGCTATTTCAAAGTAAATAAAATGTAATGCTCTATAATATATTTTCTTTAAAGACACATTGAATCCTTACAATCTGTATAAATCGAGTCACGACCTTAAAAATGTCAGTTACCCTACTCTGTAAGCCCATCACTTCGCACCTCCATCTAACATTCATACAATACGTTTTATGTTTGTTCAAATGAAAAAATATTCTTTTATATATCTTTAAAGGCGCAGCGGCAAAGCGTCTGACGTAAGTGTGACGGTTGTGCGTTTGTTCCACTATAATGCTAATATAAAACATTTTTTTTTTCTGATAGACAATGGGAACCTAGTGTTAAGACACTCTGTTCCCTACTTCCTGTCCAATTTTCGAGACATTATATGTTGAGGCGACACTCAACGCCGCGCTTTTTCTTATTTAGTTCAGTGAAAACATATCCGTCGCGCTTATAGCCTAACTTCTTTAAACTCCTATCTAATATTCTTTTATTCTTATTATCTTGGTAAGAAAGAACTGCAATTCTTACCTGAATCCAGCTACACCCAGGTTGATGAGATGATTCATATAGTTTACGATCTGTTGACGTACGTATTCTGTTCCTTGGTTTAGGTCCTTGAGGCCTGATAATTCGCAGTTACGCACCTAAGTAACAAATTAAATATTTATTTATTACTATATAAAAATTTAAATATATTAAAACAGTTAAAAATAAATGGCTGTACACACACATGTTCGGAGAAATGAATATGGAAATTATTAAGTTAATTTAAAATCGGGAATCTAAGAGAGGACCATTGTAGACTATCAAAATTATTAAAATAAATCAAAATTAAAAAATTAAACCAGCTTCACGCTGTATCCCGCACATAGCAGGGTAGGCAGAGGGAACCTAGTGTTAAGACACTCCGTTCTCCATTTTCTGCCGAATTTTGGAGGCGTTCTAAACTATTAAAAATATGGAAATTTCATAATAGCAAAAGTTGCTCGATATGATGAGTATTTTTCCGATGTATCATAAAAATCGATACATCTTAAGTGGAACTCTATGAGAAGAGGCCGTAGGCAAAATAGGCCAAAAAATCTTTTTTTCTTTTTTTTAATTAAAGTGAAAGTATTGTTCTGGATACCAAAAAAAATTTGTTTGTTAAAACAACAGCTCTTAATTTTTATATCAAGAGGTGTCTCATTACGATTTTCGATTTCCCATATATGTAAAAAACTAATTCTTAATATAAAACTTAAGTGTTGCTCTTTCAACAGACATATTTTTGTTGTTTAGAACAATGTTTTCATTGAAAAAAAAAAAAATGCCCCATCCTAGTTATGATTATGTTGAAAGTCATTTTAAATTTGGTGTACAAAATCTTTTTGACAACAAATTAAGTTACTGTTATTGAATTTGCTGATATGTTAAATATCATAGAAATTGATTTCTAAGAAATACGCTTTTAAGTTTTTAAACGTATTGAAAGCCTAAGTGTAATAAATTCAAAACACTTTTCAATTATTAGTAAATCGTTTTTCTAATAAAATTGAATCAGAATCCTTTAATGTCTGTGCGAAAGAATATTTATTACAAAAAAGAAAATTTAATAACATTTCAAATTTCAAAGTCAATATCTCCAATTTGCATTAAATCTATAGGCTCGTATGAAATGTGACATTCATAATAGAAATAAGCATACGTGCCTTCATTTCAAATAAATTTGGAAATGGTATTTAGATTTATCGCGGCGATTATAATTAAAGCCTACGATTTATCTATGTGACAAATATGGGAATCGGTTATTGGTGTTATTTATGTATTAGTGACAAATTAAATGGTACATTTTACATGAATATGTAATAAAAATCTGTTCTGAAATTGGATAGGATTAAATTAAAAATAAGTGGAAATTGGAGAATGGCGTGTCTTAACACGAGGTTTTATTTATGTACCTGCTCTATTATATGACGGAGGGGTGTGCTAAAAGTAACTTTTATATGTATTTATACGTAGACATGCAGAAAAGCTTGGATTCACCCACCGAGGGTTCCGTAGCAATTTCATGATTGTACTTAAACGGGAAGTTCAATTTATAAAAGATGACAAACTTAAGTTTCCGAGCAAAAACACGTATTTTGAATTAAATGAACTGCATGCATATAGAGGCTTGTTATAGTTTTTATCAGTAATAAGTACATATTTCCATTAATCGAGATCTTTTCCTCTATTTTTATTGTAAGTTCTTACTTCGCGCCAGATTTTATAACAGGGAACTATAACTTTGATTATGCGAGGAATTTCATAAAAAAATAATGAAAAACGCTTGAATCTATTGATTACTTAATAACTTCTTTTTTGTGTTCCGAGGGCCTGATTATTGGATCTGAATTTCAGGTTGCAACCTCCACGCGATCCTGAGTTCAATAACCTTACAGACTGATAGACGGCCAAATGATCCTATAACGTACGTTTTCTTCCTTTTGAGGGACGGAATTCAAAAACTCTATATCTATATATTACAAAGATTCTCTTTCGTTACTAAGTGCCTGAAAGAAGACGCAGGGACGAAACTACTGAATATAAAAAGTAAAACTTTAATATGCAAATTGTAGGGACCACTAACACACGGTTTTTTTCCGCTCGCATTGCTATTTAATGTAATAAAGATACAATATATTCCTGACTATAAGTGACGGTTGTGAGTATAAATCACATTCTGGGTATGTCTATTAATTCATATAATTAATATCAAAATCAAATTATTGCTAACATATTTTTCATATTTATTAAGTATTTATATGTTAACATTTATATTTTCATTATTTCGCTCTGCTGTAGAGGTAAAGCGCGGCCTTAATACGCAATGCCTATAGAACTCGGTGGAAAGTGAGAAACGGAGTGTCTTAACACTAGGTTCTCTATGCCTACCCTGCTGTGTGCGGGATATAGTTTGAAGCTGATTTTAATTTATAATTTCAATAATCTCATGACAGACTTACTCTATCAGCGCAGCATCCATAATCATTTCCAGATATAACACAATTAGGCCAGTTAAAATCATTTCTACCGTACGGCACACCAGGGTAGTGCCAGTTACCAAAGTCAGCTGTACTGCCGCCAGTACCAACATTTTCATTCCATGTACCAGTCATATGGTTGATGATTGCGTCTACGTAGATCCTAGGAATTTAAGAGGGCGTATAAACAAATAAAAAATACTATAATTCTGATTTTTGATAAAAAATTTAATAATTCAAATGTTTATTACGCAACTTTATTATTTATAATTTACTGAATTTCTAGATGTTTTATTTTTTAGTTTCAAAATTTTCAATACTTTCTTGAATAGAAAAATTTATATTATGACTTATTATTTGCTTACCTTACTCCAGCATTGTTACACCGTCGCACCATATTGGCGAACTGTTGTTCATTGCCAGACCGTGTAACCAGTCTGTAAGAGATGGGCTGGTAGCGTTCCCACCATGGACGGTTTCGAGACCAGATCACCAAGTTCTCGTTTGGTGGTGATATCTACAGAAAAAAAATAAAATAAATAAATTATAAACTTAAATAGCGCTTAATAGAACTTATTTATTAACCCCGACCCAAGATTTTGGGGTGTTATAAATTTGGAGTGTCTGTCTTCATTGTAGCTTATAAACGGATGACTCTCTTTAAGGTGTTATCTTACTCTTTAAGGTGTTTTGTTTCAGAGTGTTTTTATTTAGAATGTCAGATTACTGACTAGTAATTATACATTTGAACACATTTACTGAAAGTTACATTTAAATATTACAACAATAACATAATTACTTGGGTGTCTCTATCAACTCCGAAAAATTCAAGGAAATGAAAAATATACAATCAACATAAATAATTATTTTCTAAGAGATTCCACTTGGAAAACTTCCTCTTGGAAAGTCTCATCAATTAAAAAACCTGAAGCAGCTTTATGGAGATATTGCGTATTAAGGGACGGATCTCAACGCCATCCTACGTGATCAAATAGGAACTGATCCTACAACCGTAGCGCTTACAGTCTCACTGCGCCTTGACAGTCTCGAAAATATACAAAATCTGGAATTGAATCCGCATCCAGAATTTAAATAAAACATTATACATATTCTCTATAAGGACGTCGAATCGTTAACCAAAGAGCAAACTTAATACAGCAATATATTTTCCACGAGTAACTTAATCATGAGCTGTCTTATTTTTTCCTGAGGAGCGCAGTCCTTTTTCTGCAAATTAAATTTCCGACCATTTATTTAGTAAATTGATTTCTGTCTCCTAGAACCTCTATTTCACCTTAGGTTTAATCAACTAACAGATTGCTTCTAAACTGTCTTTAACGGTAATTGAAATAGTTTTAGTTTATTTAAAAGAAAGATTAAAAATAAGTATTCTTTTTTTTGCTTCACGCTGTATTCTGCACATAGTGTGTGTCTTAACACTAGGTTCCATTTGCCTATCCTGACATTTTATACATACTGTAAAGCGATTAACGGCATTTTTAAACGAATTAAATATTAATCTTTTATGATTATTATTAATGAACATATTCTGATTATAATATAATGAGAATATTTTAATAGACAAATAATTTGAAATCTAACAACGGTAAGTAGGTATATATATCTAAGAGGTTTAACGTAGAGTTGACGTCATAAACAATTCAGGTTTCTGCGAGGAGCTCGTTCTCATCAACATCACATACCCTTGATTGCTTTTCGTATTCCACTATATGTATAGTTAAATGAAATTATTACAAATTTACTGTAACCTTTCGTTGAGCATATTATATTATATACATACGCAATGTCGATGTCAACAAGCTTGAAGTACATATTCATTTTAATAATTTTGAGGTCATCCATCCAATTAGATATTATGCGCCATTAAGTTACGTCAAATACCATATAGATGCTCAAAATAGGCCATAAGTGGATAATGAAACATTTTTCACATTAATTTTTCCTGTCCAGGCCTGTAAAAGCTAAAAATAATTGTATGAATATTTTTTTACCTGAATACCACCAAATCCTCGCGGTCCAAGGAATCTTTCACATTCAGCTGCTATATCATCCCATTTCCATTCAAAAAGATGGACCATCGTGGTCCGTCCGGGCGCATAGTGTGGATTTTTGAATGCCACCGTCAAAGTTACGGCCGATAATAGTAGGATGAGACGCATCATCCTGGATGCTGTAACAAAACAAAAAATGTAGCTTAGCTCTAGATAACTTTAAAAAAGATTTTTGAAGAGATTTTTTTTTATATTTATATATAATGTGGAGGTAGTAAGAACCCTTATATCTACTTTAGTTTTATGGTCAAAAATGTCAAAGTCAAAAATGTATAACAAGACGACATCCCTACTAATTACAATTCTATTTTTGAGACTGTGTGCAATATTGAATTCTTAACAAACACAATATTGAATTCTAAATTTTAAAAAATGTAACATAATAATAAATCGCGAAACCAAAGAAATTACTAACTGATACTTTACACTCACAATCGCATTAAATAATGTTATCATCAGTAACCCAAGTCCGAACTGCACATTGCTTGGATCGCAACAAATAGGCTTATCTAAACATACCTACATACAATTATATCGGAATAAACGGTTGAGTTTACAGTAAATAATAGAATACTGCATAGTTTATGCTTTTGTCATTTGGGATTTTGTGGAATACAAAAACTTTTAGAGTTTCAAGAAATGCAGTGCAATTTACAAAAAAATAAATTTAAAAAGTGCAGCTTGAGAATGAGAATGAGAAATCCTTATTTAGTCTAGCAATAAAAGAATAAGAGATACAATCCTCGCCCGGGCTAGTCTCTCTTAAATTCATTAAGACATCTTTGAGTTGAGAATTCTATACTTATTTTGTTTTACACCATCGCTGGTGATATTCGATAGTTTATTTCTGTGGAGGAATTGGCCAAATTTAATGGCTTTAATGGAAGTCCCTGTTGCAGGGTCTGGAGTTTCCCTCGACACGGAAAGGGCCTTTATCCGTATCTAGGTAGGATTTAGGATTTTCAGATAGGGAATGGGGAATGAATAAATTTTACTCTCTCTAACACGTGTGTTAACCAAAATAAACGTCAGCAAATGATTTTTTTAAATCTTTGTAATAGTTCATAGTACATGGTACTGCCATTAATTAAAACTTCTTGAACTTAATTTTATTTTTTTACTAAGATTTTTTTATTATTTTCATTTGTTTCATTATTTTGATACAAATCGTATAAAAATTCAATAGAAATGACGAGTCTTATAATGTTGATGTATAAGAAACAGACATTTAATAGAAATTACAAACATTTCTTTCATTATACTTACAAAAGTTCTTCTACCAATAGGTATATTTTTATGAATAAATTGAAAGTAACAGAACACGACTCAGGTATCTGTTAATAAATATATCTTTTGTGTTCTCCCGTTTACACTTCTGATCTGATCTACAGCGTCTTTCCATTAAAAATTGAAAGCATTGGGAAGATTACGTCGAATTTATGCGAACTGAATTTTAACATAATTTACGTAACAGTACAAAAAAATGTTGTTTTTTTTTCAGATATAGGCTTAATATCGCATATAGGCGAGTATATAGTGATTTGACATTGCGTTCTTCCTTTTCCGCCTGATTTGTAGACATTGCATGTTAAATGGCGAAACTCAATGTCGCAATTGATCAGAGCAGAATTTTTTTTAAAAAAAGTATTCACCGTAATTCACGTTATTCACAGTAAAAATCGACTCCGCATTCATCATGTCACATCACAGTCCCACTACACCACCATTTACATAAGTAAGTAGAATTATCACTTATTTAAAAGATCGTGATCGATTGTAACTAGCTTGAATAATATAAACAATGTTCCGAATGGAATTTCTATCCACGGTCATAATGTTCTATAGAAAGGAAGACACGTCTCAACAGCGCCATGACAACCAGAGGAGCGTTAATAATCTTATAGGTTTTATACAATAAAATATTACTTTGTTTTAATCATATATATGATTTGACCGATCGATATGATAGTTAAATTATTGATACCCGGTTTATAATTATTGATAATACGCGTATAATCGTTGCTATTACTATAATATTTTATTATTTATTTATGTATATAAGTTTGATAAATGTCCAAATCCATGTCATGTCACCATCCAGAATTTAATATTTATGATTTTTTTTGTTTCCAGATTATACGTATAGGTAAATTATATGAGTTTTATTTTTTGCTTTATCTTGTATCCTGTACTTGAGAACTAGAACGTATTGAGAACATTCCGTTACCCTTCTGTTCCCCATTTTCCTTCGAATTGTGAAAACATTTCGTGTTAAATAGCCGTTATTCCTCGTTACCAGGGCGAGGAAATGAGATTATAAAATATTTCATTTCCTCAAGTGAGAATCGACTCACAACCTGTCGCGCTCACAGTCGCACGCTTGTGCCCCTGGGCCATGAATGGACTATTTTTTTTATTAAATGTATTAAAATATATTTAAATTTTTTGTAAGCTCTACCAAGAAAATAATATAACTTTAATATTGTTTTAACTTTTTATATGTCCTACGAAATTTATTTAGCGCAAGCAAAATTTAACTTAAATAGTATTTACTTCGTGTTAATGATGATTGTTTCTCGGTTCACCTCGATAAGTAGGTTATTGTTCAGTCCCACCATTACAATATTAAAATATTTTAATTTCTATTAAGTACCTGTCAATAATATTTTTTTACACATAATAAAATAAAAATAAAAAAATATATAGTCTTTAGACTAAAAGACACTATGGACCTGCCCTAGACACAAAGTTATAATGTTACGTATGTCCATTTAATCATATTTCTTGCATCACATATTTACAAGTTGTTTACAATTATCTTGTACTATAAGATAGTAAACTATTTATCATTGAACTCAATAATACAAACATTGATCTGGTTTATTCAGTATGTAGGTACATATTACATAAGAAATGTTCAGGGAATGTAGAGAAATTAGGACAAGATACTTTTGAATTAAATAAAACAATTTTCTTTTTTATGAACTGACAACAAAATATTAATTTCGCTAAACAAAGAGGATATATTAAAGATGTATCCTCCCCAAGTCGGAATTGAACCCACAACATCAAGCCCACATTGATATGTATCTTGAGTATTTTAGATATATGAAAGCAGAGTTGGTAAACTTGCGCACTTTGACTATTGACGATTCTCAGGAACTTACAAGTCAGTAGTTATCATTTCAAATCTAATTAACCTTGGCGAGGAAAGTAGTAGCTCTATTAATATCCATTAATGTCCACTTCACAAAAATCATAAGTTGAAGAACAAAACACAGAGGAACAAGAACCGCACAGACGATCAGAATCTATGGCGTTCAACAAATCATATAGAAAACAACTAGTCCATGTGATACTTTAACTAACGTATATAAAGATAACTTAGGAGACATGTCATTTTAAATGGTATACAAAATCATAACTGACACTAACTGAAACTCACATTATATATTTAATACAGATACAACCTTTATAACTACTAACTTCAATTTCTTTTCTAACTACTAATTTCAAGTGTTTCTTTTATCAATATAAGAAATATTTAAAAAGGAAAATTGAGGTAATTATTGCAAAATTTGCTAGTGTTGCAAGTGCAAAAATAAGTTACTCAAAACCACTATAACATTTTTAAATGAATAATTTATAAAATTATTATCAAAAAAATATTTTTATTCTAGAATTATTAATAACAAGTCAAATATCACTCACCTAATGACGTTATCTTATTAATAATTGTATTTTCAACCTGGTTAGCCCTCCCACTACGATTTTGTTTATATAGTTGTAAGATAAAATCTCAGTTACTTTCTCGATAGCATATCGTTCCGCAATAATCCGAGATAAGCTGACACAAACAATTTGATATTAATCAATTAGGCAAATTAAAATTACAAATGATAAAAATATCTTTACAAAGCATATTTTCCATATTAATTATTAATAGCAAAAGATAATCGCTTATGGTAATTATTGGCAAATAAATATTTAAAAAAAAAAATCGAAATAATATCAGCTTTCCATTGTATCCCACATACATCCACACATCAGGGTAGGCAGAGGAAACCTATTGTTACGACACTCCATTCCCCATTTTCCGCGGAATTTTTGTAAGCATTACGTGTTGAGCTGCGGAACTCAACGCCAGACATTTGCCTTGGTACCAGAGCGAAGTAATAAAAATATTAGGAAATAATAATTCATTCCCTCAAGTGGGGATAAAATCCACAACCGACCTTTGTGCCTCTGTGCCACGACGGCCTCTTGGAAAGCGTCCAAGTTCAAAAATATTGAAATTAGAATTTCACACTAAACATTAGAACCCGCACCTCTTGAAAATCGTCCAAACGCTCTAACACTAAGTTATACGTTCTCGTCAAGCTACATCGAAATTCTTTTACGCTTGTAACTTATTTACTCGTATGTTGTTAACATATCTGTTTTTAGGTTTTTACAAATTTGCGCCACCTAAAGATGATTGATTAAAATTATCATTTAGCAAGAGAGAAGGCTATTTCTTATTTTTTTTTAACTTATTAAAATAAAATATTTTTCTATCACAAGTGTGGAATAAAACTTAATTAAAACTTCTGTTAGTCTCATTATACTTATTTATATCAAGAGTTTTTTGAGAGTACATTATTCTGTAATTTTATCATACTACGGCACAAGGTACATTCAATATTGACGAAGCAGTGATATATTACGACAGGGAACCTATTTGTCCTCAGGAATACACGTCTCACGGTGATACAAGATTTTGGATGGAAGGATTTTTTATCTACACGCCATTACTGGACAGAATGATAAATTATATTATCCTAGAACTACTTACGTTCTCGTTGTTAAGTAAATACCACATTTGTATGTTTCAATATAAAAATATTCGTTAGTTTTGTTGGTTGTGAGTTCGATTCGGCCCCAGTCGGGGAATGAAATATTTATTGTATTAATTTCCTTACTCTGGTGACGAGGCAAAGCGCGGCGTTTAGTTCCGCTACTCAACACGGAATGCCTCGAGGATTCGACGGAGAGAGGTCTCTCTGCCTACCCAGCTGTGTGTGTAAAGAAAAACTTTAAATTTCATAGAAAAAAAAAAAGATGCATTGTTCTCTAAAGTAATATTCTAATTAATTCATACAAAGACAATGTAACAGTGAAGAATAATACAGTTAAAAATCCTTATAAAAAATATCTGAGATTGTAATTAGGAGAAAACGCGGTACATTATTACCGTATTAAGCATGAGATGCGTCATAAAACCTTAGCTGCGTCTTTGTTGGTGCAATCTAAAAAGAAAATTTAAAAAGTATGTTGAAACTTTTCTAAGCTAAAGTTTCTTTAGAAAATATGTCTTTATTAATAAAAAATGTAGATAAACGCTAACTGGCAGTAGTTATTATGACTTGGATGCAATTTTTGAATGCCAGAATCTTTAGTTTATTTATTTTGTGTTTAACTAAATCCGTAGGAATTTATATTCAAATATTAATGCTAATGTAAATATAAAATGCTTTTATAATTTACCTTTTATTTTAATGAATAGAAAGAAAAAGATAAAGGAGAAAAGTATTAAGTATGAAAACCCTAAATAGTTGACAAATGCTTATAAAAATACTATTTACAACTACCCACATTCAAATCCATCAACCACTTCCATCTATATACGTAAATTTATAGCCAGGCAATAACATATTTTATATATAACATTGTCCTGTGAACATTTCATATTCATTTTAAAAAACATTAATCCATACAGGTGGGCTCCAAAAATTAAATAATCCGAATGAAATCACAAAACCTTTTACCGTTTTACCTTTCGGTCCGAAAATGTAATATGTAAATTTTTACTATAAAATATTATTGAACGTCACTGCGTTGAATTGGTAGGAATACAGATTATACATAAAATAAATATATATTTTCTTTACTTTTCAGTAACATACAGAGTATATTCAAATTTAAAATAAGATTTTTTTTGTTCCGATTTGTATTAAAAAACACTACTTTTTACTTTTCTACGATTTTATAACATAATTATTGTTTATAGTGGAGACTATAATCTCGTACAATCGATCACAGTGCCACGATGAAATCGACGTCAATTTTTTTATTACACTTACACTATAAATACACTTTACTGTACTTATTTCGAGTTCGAGTCCCGCTACGTTTAAATTTTTATTTTTTATTTTTTTTAGCTTCACGCTGTATCCCGTACACAGCAGGGTAGGCAGAGGGAACCTAGTGTTAAGATACTCCGTTCCCCAATTTCTACTTTTGGAGGCATTACGTGTTGAGTGGCAGAACTCAACGCCGCGCTTGGCCTCGACACCAGTGTGAAGAAATGGAAATATAAATTTAAGTAAATATTTCATCTCCTCACTTTTGCTTTGTATTGTCTCAAGATAGGTGAAAGAGGGAAAGGGGACGAGTAAACAAACGATTTGTCATTAGGTTTAATTTGTTAACCCTTACGAGAAATGGATGAGGGTGTATATTACAAACTGCAGGCAATAAACTTCCCGAAATGCTTATAAAAATCTTAGAATATCTACAATTTGCTTACTTTTATTGACGGAACGTATAAGAAACTAAATTTTAAATTGTTATGAAGACTAGACCCGTATTAAAAAATATAAAACACAGTCTGTTAAAAGTGACACAATTATACGGCTTTCTACTTTTTTTTACCAAAAAATAATTTTTAATATTTTTAAAGATCTAAATGAAATCATCTCTCGTACTCGTACATCCGCTTGTTAAATAATATTCTTGATTAAAATTAAAGATTTTTATAAAGACGCATGAAGATTGCAGTCTAACAAGATTCATATAAATAGAAATATAAAATAACTCACTCATACTCATATAAATATAAATTTTCAATGCAAGTCATTTTTAGGGTTAAGGAACCCTACATACTTTATTGTCCGTCTGTCTGTTTGTCAAGAGCCTTTATCTCAGGAATGCTTAGAGATATCGAGTTTAAATTCAACCATCCACATTCAAACCAACACAGATCTACGGCCCCATGATTTCCTGAAGAAGAAGAAAAAATATATCTACATTTACTTAAATAAAGATATAGCCGTTTATATCGTAAAAAACGCGTTTTTAGACACTACCATGAGGATCAAAATTCATAGGGTACTTCCGTTTGATCTAAAATTATGTATTTATGAAATTTGGCAGCGAGCATCTACAGGTAGTACTAGTTTAGGAAAAAAACTGAAAACTATACAATTATGGTTAAGTCATACAAATAATAAGCCTTAAATAGCAAAAAACGCGTATTTTGACACTATAAAAATCTAAATTCATAGTATACTTTCAGTGAATAATTCCTTTAATTTTACGATTATTACACATTAGAATCATGAAATTTGGCAGCTAACATCTACAGGTAGTAAGTACTCATTCAGAAAAGATCTGAAAACAATAGTTTTGTGGTTAAATCGAAAAAAATGATGGACCTAAATTAGGGGCAAAATTTGATGTTACAGCCGCTAGTAAGTTATGTATCAAATATCCTGAATAACTAAGCCTGAATATCAGAAAAAAACCCAAGACTTCCAATCTTCTAAGGAACCCTTAGTGACCTCGGTGGACTCGCGCTAGTCCGGTTTTTTATTTACAATATGGATATTTTGCCAATTTGGTTACAGAAAAAAAGACGAAAATTAGAAAAAAATATGAAGCTGAACATTTTGCTTGTTTGAACGCGCTAATCTCAGGAACTACGGGTCCGAATTGAAAATGTATTTAAGTTTTAAATAATCTTTTTATTAAGGAATATTAGATTGGCTACCTAAAGTCAAAACTACTTTGGACCTTAAAACATGTCATATATAACTCTTAATTATTTCCATTTCGCAACAAGTGTAAAATATTACTCAAAAGGCGATGATTCGAATTCACTATCATCAACTGCACCACGAGATATGTTCTAAAATAAAAATTCATTTTAAAACGACTGGAGTCCATCGGCTTTATGGCCTGCCTTTATTAGTGTCTAAATCTCCCACAAAGCTGTGGTGTTAATATCGCGCATACGAGCACAGTCCAGTACGTATATACAGTAGTACAGTACAGTAAGCCGCTGTATACGAGATGACTTTTATAGCTGTACGCAAATTGCCTTACAAAACAAAGAATTTACTGACACGTTACGTGTACTTTGGTTATTTTCAACAGAATGCCTAGAGGTATGTTTTAAATTAAGTTCAAATATAATTTGATTCTTCAATTAAAGTTAATTGCTAAATATTTAATTTTCCTAATACCTAGCTATATTATGTTAATTGAAATTAAAATTTACTTTCGCACTTAGTTATTATTCGCATTGTGTCTCTAAAACAAAGGATAGACTATAACAACCTATAGAATATACTATAAAATGGAGTTTCATTTAAATTTATGGAAAAAAATAAAAACAAACATAATTCGGCCTAATCTTTTTTAAAATGACAATATTTAACAAATGTATAATATGTATATAATATATATGCAATACATATATTATTAAAGTAATATGTACTACAAATATTGTTTATACCTATTTATTTACTCAACACTTTCACCAAACATAATATTGTAAGCAATCTCGGAAAAGAAGAGGGTAATTGTAGGTGAAAAACATTATAAAACAAACAAACAAACAAAAATGTGAACTCTTCTCCGGAGTAGGAATTGAATCGACATCTATTGCTTTTATAATTAAAACACTGCCCCACTACGCCACGATGGCCTATTGTAGTTATTTCGTTAGTTATTGTTGTCAGTTTATTTGCTGTATTATTTTATATTCATATAATTATTATCTTATCTATCAAGAGCTAGCACTCACACGCGGCTTCACATGCTTTTTTATATTTTAGCAAAAGGAAAAATATGTAAAACAAAAGTTGTTTTAATAGTATCCTATGTCCATTTTTATACATCTAAGAATATGAGTACAGACTTTCATGATAATCGATTGAATAGTTTTGACGAGAAAACGTAACAAACAAACAAACTTATATTCACATTTATATATAATACTAGCGTAGCGTTCATACTATGCGGCTCGTAGGCTAGGTCATTTGGGATCAGTTATATCTCTATATGAAGTATAATTTCAATCTAAATGAAATGCTAAAGGTAACTATTATAGTTATCTTCATAAAGATTAATACCAAATTATAGACAGTACATTAACAATAACCCGATAAATTTAAATTACATATATAAAAATGGTTACCGTGGCTCAACCAGCAGGTTTTTTTTTGACAATATTTTTTATACAAAATTGACGACACAAAGTGTCGCATAAGATAGAGGCAGCGCACGCCGTATAATGCGTCCATTTTGTGCGACATTTTCTTAAAACAACGAAATTCCTTATTACTTAGCGAGAGTTGCGCTTGTAATTAACATGAAAAATAGACTTTAGTCCATAACACTAGCTGAGGGGCATAGGCCTCATAGGTGCATATAGTATCTCTATATGAAATTTTGTCATAATCAGATCAGCCGTTTGGCCGTTATTACATCACAGACAGACACTTTTACGTTCGAATTTTGAATATATGTATGGTCATTACTGTGATAATAAAGCTCATGTGAAAAAGGAAACGAAATAGCATGACATTTGAAACAGTATATAAGTATATAATACTGGTGTCATAGACAAGAATACAGAATATCCAATTAAATTTCACTGAACGGTTCATGTTTCGTGCAGACAAACTGAATTAAAATTTAAGTCGGCTTCAAGTTATCATCTCTTGTGTTTCCCCGATTCTATTCCTTTGGGTAATAAAATGTAAAATAATGTATTTTTAGAGACATGTTTTTGTTGTTTTATTGGTGTAATATTGTCTAATTGTTTTACATTTCTAATTTTAAAATCCAGAATTCGGCAGAAAATGGAGAACGGAGTGTCCTAACAGTAAGCTCCCTCTGCCTGCCCCGCTTTATGCAGGATACAGCTTGAAGCTGTTTTAACTTATTTTATTTCAACATAAAATGAATTACAGTGAGGTGGGGCTCTGTATTTGGCTCTATGATAACAACACTCTAATATAAACAATTACCTATATTTTAAACTATACTTTTATATACTTTCTTATAATATATAGCCCAATCTTTAACTGTCTGGAATTATAGGTTATCGTTATAAACAAGCCCAGTCGAGGCGCAGGGGCACCAAGAGTGACTCTAAATTCGACTGGTTGTGGGTTCGATCTCCACTCGAGATATTTAAATATTTATTAAAATTTATTTATAAATTTTGTAGTTCTGATGAGGAGGCAAAGCGTTGAGATCCACCACTCAACACGCAATGCCGGAATCTCTCTCGCTCGCGGGCACTCACGGAGTTCGGACGTGTTTTCGGCTGTATCTTAATTCTACAAACAGTGAGTAGCACACACACCTTGAGAAAGAAACAAATATAGTGCACTAATTGCCGCTTTATTGCAACTGCGCTTTTTGAACCAATCACTAACTGCAACGACACTGTGACGTAGTTTTAATTGCGTTGACGCATCTGTCTCACTCTAGCTACTCCCATCTATAACTGGTTTTTCGCATTGCTTGCCGTCGGCTACTGTTACAAATAGGCCTACGCTATAATTTATTATATTATAAAATGGCTTTGCAACGCACTCCGCCAAACACAATCATATCAAAAAGCACTCCTCAGCTCCATGAATCATCATTTAGTGATTTAGACACACGCGAAACCAATGTAAGCATTAAAAAAAGATATAAACGGTCGTTTGAAGAAATAACGGACAACACGAATTCGTTTACTACAGAAATAAGATCGATGATAGCTGATTTTATAACCCAGCAAAATAAAAAATTTGAAGGTATCACTCAAACACTGAACTCCATTAAGGAACAAAACTTTGAAATTAAAAAATCTGTTGACTTCATGTCGGAAAAGTATGACGAGGTAATGAATCAAGTGGCAATATTGGAATCAGAAATAAGAAGTTCTAAATCTCGAATACAAGAATTAGAAGAAAAATTGGAAGCTCAAGAACGCAACTCCCGGTCTACTACGGTTGAGATTAGAAATATTCCTAAACTAGATAAAGAAAGCAAAGAAAACTTAATTGAAATCATAAACAAAGTGGGTTCCATAGTGAAGCAACCCCCCTTCCACGAAAATCTCGAAATAAGAGAAATTTATCGCCCAAAAACTAAAAATGAAACTGTTGTAGTGGACTTCACAACGACTACAAGGAAGTCAACGTTCATAAAACATGTTATTGCCTACAATAAGTCACAAAAACTACAACACCAACCAACTCTCAATACTTCGAACCTTAATATGCAAGGCCCACCTAAAACTATATTTATATCAGACTACTTAACTACGAAGGCTCGTCGGTTATATTTTTTAGCCAGGCAGCAGGCAAGAGAGCACAACTACTACAGGTGCTGGACCTCTTTTGGCAGAGTTTTCATCAAAAAACAAGAAAAATCTCCTATTACGCGTATAGAGGAACAAGAAGATCTCAGAAAGATAATGTGATTTTACTATATATTCTCGATAAATATGCGACCTCTTGTTTGTTTATTTTACTATCTACCTTTTATTTTTTGCTTTATGAAATATATACTGTATCTAAAATTATGTTAAATTTTAGTTTCATTAAGTACAATATACAATACATATACAAAACTCAACAAAAAACTACTTACACCTATACAATAGCTATTTATATATACAACCCTGTAGTGATTTCCACATTTGTTTATTTTTATTTTTTAAAAGTTATTTGTCCAAATGCTAAGATAACCTACCTTGTTCTAATTATATATCTAACATCAGTAATTACTTGTTTTTTGCTCTGTTACTCCTTAATATGTGTCCCCCTATTTATAAATAAAATTCGATAATTTTAAAGGAGACATAGAAGTAATCAATAATGGCCTCGATGAATGCTCAATATCACACTCTTCCCTATGTAGTATTGAAAATTGCTCAACACTACTCCCTGTTGCTAGTAAATGTCTCAAAGTCATAACACAGAACATACGTAGTTTAAATTGTAACATTTCTAACTTCCTGACACTGATATATAGAAGCCAAGTTAAATGGGATATTATAATATTAACTGAATGTTCGCTACCATCTGTATCTCATGTCCCGCTCATAGAGGGTTATAGTAGTTCTTTTACCACTTGCAACTTCACCCAAAATGAAGGGGTGGTTGTGTATCATCTCCAAAGTATCAACATTAATATTAAAGAGGCTAACCTAAGTAACGCAAATTGTTTAGTACTAAATATTAACAATGATATTATAATTATGTGTATCTATCGAGCGCCAGGATATAGGGATACCACTGGTTTTATAGAAACTCTAGAAACACTCCTTAAGAGTTATTCGAAATATAAAAATATAATAATTACAGGTGACATTAATATTGACATTGTGGAACACTCGCCCGATACTAGAAGCTATAACTATCTGAATATTCTGGCTGAATATGGATTATTAGCAGGGCATACCCTTCCCACACACGGGCGCACTTGTTTAGACCATGTAATGATAAAAACTAAACTAAATGCATATTGTTATGTCGCCCAAACGTCAATAACTGACCATGAGACCGTTTTCTTCTTTTTAACTTTAGATTCATATGTTACACAGGCTCCTAAAAAACATTCTTGTCAACGTATTAACTTTGAAAAATTGGATACATGCATTAACACTATCGACTTTTCTGAAATCTACACATATAATGACGTAAATGGAGCTACGGAGTACTTGATTTCATTACTAAGCAATTTAATACTGAGTAACACTAGATTTATACATATACCTAACAGAAAGATAAGGACTAAGCCGTGGGTTACTCCAGGGATACTTAGGTGTATGCGTAATAGGGACAAAATGCACCAAAAATTAAAACAAAAACCAGATGATGAAATCTTGATAAAGACATATAAAAGGTATAGAAATTTTTGTAATACATTATTGAAGAAACTTAAAAGAGACTTTGAGAGTCAAGATATCAAAAAGGCAAGCTCTGACAAGAAAAAACTGTGGGAAACTTTGAAAAAGACTGCCTTTCCAACAAAGCAACAAGTGTCAGCCACAAGTCTCATCTCTACCCTAGAACCCCAAAACAGTGTTGATAAAGTAAATTACTATTTTGCTAACGTTGGCAAAAATTTGGCAGAAAAACTCTTACCTAACTCGTGTCTACACTCCTCTTCCACCAAAAAAATATCGAGTTCTTTTATGCTATTTCCTACTGACGAGATTGAACTGAATAAAATTATAGATAGTTTAAAAACTGATTGTGCCATAGGTATTGATAAAATATCCAGCAAGCTTATAAAAAGGTATAAAGATAAACTTATCCCTCCGTTGATGTACATATGTAACCTTGCTTTTTCTTCAGGAATCTTTCCTACAGCATTTAAGACTGCCTTGATCATCCCTATCTTTAAAGGTGGAGATAAGAACCGTGTTGATAATTATAGGCCAATTTCAATTTTACCATCACTATCTAAGTGTCTTGAAAAACTAATTAACAATAGATTAGTCCATTACTTAGAAAGATTTAATCTTTTGTCACCAAATCAATTTGGATTTCGTATGAAAAGATCTACATCAGATGCGGTACACTCCTTAACAAACCATATAGTAACAGGATTAGATAATAAAGAAAAATGTATTGCAGTTTTTCTAGATTTAGCTAAAGCATTCGACACGGTTTCAATTCCAACCTTAATAACTAAGTTAGAATGCCTAGGAGTTAGAGGACTACCACTAGAGCTCTTCAACTCATACTTAAATGGTCGCTCCCAGATAGTTAAAATTGGTGATTGTACAAGTCTACCCCTATCAGTAATATATGGAATTCCGCAAGGTAGTGTGCTTGGCCCTACGCTATTCATAACTTATTTAAATGATTTATGCCAACTTTCTCTTGTTAATGGTAAAATCATCATGTTTGCTGATGATGCGGTCCTCGTCTTCAGAGCTAGCTCTTGGACTGAGGTGTTTAATCATGCTCAGGAGGGTATCGACAAAGTCAAGAAGTGGCTAAATGACCATCTACTTACACTAAATGTTGAGAAAACAAAATATCTAACCTTCTCCATTCACCAAGTGTCGATTACATCTAACCTTGAGTTAATTGCTCACGCTTGCAGCTTTTCTCTTCAGTCTCGCTGTTCCTGTAAGCCGCTTCAGCGTGCTAAGGTGATTAAATATTTAGGAGTGGATATTGATCACCACTTAAGCTTTGAGACGCATATTAACAACCTATCAATAAGATTACGCAAATTAATTCTCATATTTAAAAATCTACGCCACATCGCTGATCGTGATATTATTAAAACAGTATATTTTGCTATATGCCAGTCCGTAATTGGCTATTGCATCACATCATGGGGAGGATCCTACAAGTCTCAAATGCTAAAACTGGAAAGAGCCCAAAGAGCTATCTTAAAAGTAAGTGCGTTTCTTCCAAAATTATATTCAACAAGTGAACTATATAAACTATGGAATGTCCTTACTGTTAGGCAAATATTTATACTGCAAACGATACTTAAAAAGCATACAGAATTAACTTATAACCCAAATTTAATTATCAAAAAGCGAAGAAAAGGTACTGTATGCCCTACAACCACCCATAGAACCAATTTTTCTCGTAAGTTTTATGCTTTTCTTGGCAGCTTTCTATATAATAAGATAAATACAAAGTTGCTATTTTACGGTATGACCAAACGGAATACTAAAAAAGCTCTTACCGACTGGCTACTGGACAAGACGTACGACTCAACAGAAAAAATATTAACTGCTCAATATACATGATTACATAATGTGTTAAATGTAATAGATTATTCTGTACTCCCTTATACCTTCGTAATACTCCATACCATCATTAATAGAATAAAATAGCTACACACACACACACACACACACACACACACACACACACACACACACACACACACACACACACACACACACACACACACACACACACACACACACACACACACACACACACACACACACACACACACACACACACACATACAAACACACACACACACACACATAGACGCACAATCACTACCTTAATGTATTATTCATTGTACTGTTATTTGTTTTCTCAATCATATTTATAAGAATTTGTCAAGTATGGGTGCATACCAGTATTCTATCCTTTCCGCGAGTGGGAACCTGGCGACTGGTAACACAAGCTCAGAGCTTAGTACAAGCGTCAGTCTCACATGATACTAAAAAAAAAAAAAAAAACTTTGTATGTATCTAAATGTAACCTTATCTTTTTGTATACATTGTGTTGAGAAATAAAGTTTATTATTATTATTATTATTATTATATACTTTCTTATAATATATAGCCCAATCTTTAACTGTCTGGAATTATAGGTTATCGTTATAAACAAGCCCAGTCGAGGCGCAGGGGCACCAAGAGTGACTCTAAATTCGACTGGTTGTGGGTTCGATCTCCACTCGAGATATTTAAATATTTATTAAAATTTATTTATAAATTTTGTTGTTCTGATGAGGAGGCAAAGCGTTGAGATCCACCACTCAACACGCAATGCCGGAATCGGCGGAAGTTAGGAAACGGGGTATCTTAACACTAGGTTCCTTCTGCCAACCATGCGGTGTTCGGAATACAGCGTGAAGCTATAAACAAAATGATAAAAACAGAGTGACTTAATAATAAATTGAAAATATCTCAAAACAAAAAAGAATGCTGTATAAAAATACGAAAACAAATATTTTTAGTAAAATTTTTCAAAAACCATAACTAAGGATTCCTGCAAAATTGTGAAACTTCAATAGTTTTTCATACAGTTAATTGGTCAAGACTCCAGAGTCAAGCTCGTTGAAGGTATTCTACGAAAGTTGGAAGATTTTTTGTAATTAAACCATCTTAAATGTGAAGCGTTGAACAAAGAATAAAAGTTAGTCGATTCTATTTAACTTTCAGCTAACGTTGTCGTTGTGAGTTTACTAAAACTACGTTTTATTTTTGCTCTATATGACGTTTTGTTATAACATTAATATAACATTTTATTCTAAGTATTTTATGACTGCGACACAATATTTGGTTAAAAATAGGATGGTTGTGAGTTCGATTTTCATTTTAAATTTGGTGCAATAATGACGTAATTACATTTTTTTAAATAACAATACTATTTCCAAACTTTGGTCGCGTTTCGGAAAAAATATCTAAAAGCGCAGAAATTAATTCTGCATTATTAGGACTATTCAGCGTCCCCCCACTTAAAGGGAAAAAAGGAAATAATTGAATAAAAAAATGTGTAAAGAATTATTAATATTGTTTCAAGGAAAATACAGGGATATTGAATACAAAAAAAATTGTTTCAAAATCATATATCTCGTTATTACGCGATGACGTTCACGTAACCGAACCGTAAATACGATATGTCAAAACGGTTTCGAAACACAAAGGGTCTCTATCCTTCACTTTATTAACATTCAGTAATTACAATTCCTGACAAAAATAAAATCTGCAAAAACTGATGCTACTGCAAGCGCTCATTTTAAAAGAATAAATATTAAGTCAGCTTCACGCTGTATCCCGCACACATAAGAGTAGGCAGGGAACCTAGTGTTAAGACACTGCGTTCCCCACTTTCTGCCGATTTCTGGAAGCATTGCTTGTTGAGTGGCAGAGCTCAACGCCATGCTTAGTTCGACACCAGAGCGAAGAAATGGAAATATAAATTTAAGTAAATATTTCCTCTCCTCGAGTGGGGATCCAACCCACAACCAGTTTTTACAATTAGACTTCGTGCCACTGCACCACGACCGGCCTCAATCGTTTTCTAAATTAATCTTATTTTATTTTGTTCATTTTAGATATATTACTAAACTTAATTTTCTCAACCATTCAACCAATAGGTGATTCCACAAAATGTGTATCAAGCGCAACTCTACAAACTTAAAATACAAAAGTGCACTGAATTTAAAATTCTGCACGTTTCTTCACTACGATGCAATTTCTACTTATGTTTATACTAGTTTGAAAATTATCAAAGTAAGTTTATTATTTTAATTATAATTTTATGGCTATAAATATAAATTGTATACCATCGTGTCAGTGGAACAGTATCGTACTATAATCACAATAGTCATGGATTCGATTTTCATCAATTTTAGTCTGGCGTAACGTTGAAAAGGAAATTTTTATTTTAGTTAATAAACTAAATAAAATCAGCTTCACGCTGTATCCCGCACACAGCAGGGTAGGCAGAGGGAACCTAGTGTTAAGACACTCCGTTCCCCACTTTCTGCTGAATTCTGGAGGCATTGCGTGTTGATTGGCAGAATTCAACGCCGCGCTTTGCCTCGGCACCAGAGCGAAGAAATGGAAATATAAATTTAAGTAAATATTTCATCTCTTCGAGTGGGGATCGAACCCACAACCAGTCGGTTTTGAAGTCACACTTCGTACCGCTGCGCTACGACTGGCCTCTTAAACGTTCTCTTAAACTCTCGTTAATAAACTATATTTATTTAATTTGAAATTATAATTATACAGATACTAGTTACATTTCTGTATATAAAATGTCCTGAATCATTTTGCGGCTTAAGTCACTTTTGCACCGAAGGCCTTTTTCCTTACAACATGTCCTAATTAAATATTTATGTAATCCTTTTATCTTACATAAGCAGTCTCTGCAAATAGCAAGACCTTTTTTAATTAAAAAAAACAACTAGAATTACAATTATAAGCGCTTTACATTTTAGATATATTTAACCTTTTTTCCGGCTTCACCCTGCATCCCGCAGATAACAGGGGACATAGTATCGAGACACTCCGTTCCCAATTTGCCGCCGGAAAGGAAGTACAAATCTTACTCTCAGGAGTATTTACATTTTTAGTACCTATATAATAGGTCGGGGCAAAAGTATTTTCGTAAGCCCTAGTTCCCGCCGTTTTTCAATTGTTTTTCAAGCAAGCAATATGAGCGTATGTGACGACGAAATTCAGTTCATTATAAAATTTTATTACAGTTTTATTTCATGGAACTACCCATAACACGTCGGATGACTTGTCAAATCAAACCGGAACATATATAAATAAATAAAAAAATTATACCTAAAAAATACAATTTCCTTTGTATGAACAATACGAAAATACTTTAGCCCCGACCTTATTCTTTGCTTCCGCGACTCAGCTCGTGCTGTCAAATATTTAATTTTATTTACAAAAAAAATCACTTAAGAGTTTTTAAATTTTTTAAAGTATCCTATGTTCTTAACTATATTTATTCTTAATAATGCCGGACGAAACATCAAATCAGACAATAAACAACTTATTTATTTAGAAAACGTATAAAATTTGAACGTCGCTACGTTACGGTTACGGACTCTAACCCGCGCCTCCCGGAGAGCGACCAGGCGCTCTAACCACTAAGCCATAAGCTCATCCAGCTACGTCGAAACTTTTATACGGTCGGTTTCAAGAACGCGCGGGTTCAAGTGCCGCTACGTTCATTTTTTTATATATTTTCTAAATAAGTATTTTTCTTTCCTAAGTGTGGAATAACACTTTAAAAATTATTAAAAATAAACAACTTTTCTCCAATACCTTAGAATAAATTGAACACGAGTGCCGTGTTGTTTGTGATCTTATTTGAAATCCACCGTTATAGACACAGCACACAACCGTGTGATCCCGGCTTAGAATAAGATCATCCTGGTACTGGTGGTGTCGTAAGAGGCGACTAAAGTACGTGTGGTAGAGTCACGTCGCCAGCAATGGCAAGACGCATGGGCAGACTCGACCGGATCATTACCACCCCCGGCATTTAAAACCGGCGTGAAGTAGTGGCTTTATGCCACTGTGTTTCGCATCAGGTAATGCCGGGCCCCGGCGCCCAACCCACTTTAAAGGCCGGTAACGCACATCTGTAGCTCCTCTGGGGTTGCACGGGGCCGTGGGCCGCGGTAATCACTTACCATCAGGTGACCCGCACGCTCGTTTGCCGTGTCTTTTCCATAAAAAAAAAACTACTTGATACAATCGCTAATCGGAAAAACAACTAAATGACATCCTCTTAAACACCTGAATGGAGTGAAGGGAATATTTAAAAACAGTTAGGTACTATACCTATATAATATAAGTAAATTATAGTAACAAAAATATTATGTGGTTAAATTTAATGATGATAGGATTAATAGAGTTTGGAGCGTAAGGCTCCAAGCAAACTCTATTAATCCTAATCCAAACAAAAAAAATCTTATTAATTATATTGAATTTCATTATATTTTTTCAAATTTTCATTCTATAAAAGATATTCTTCATATGAAAAGATAAACTAAACAGCAATTTTGATTTTGTTATAATTGAAACTTTACTTTAATCTTATTGAGCTCTTCAATATTCAATGTACCTCCTCCGAGCCATTAGTAAATAATAAATATAGAATTGAATTAATACTCTGAGTTTACAGGATCAAAGTTAGGGTTAAGGGTTATTCTTTAATTTTAATATTTAATCATATCTTATATACTTACCTAAATATTTTAATTAAATTTAAATAAATAATAATGTAATAAACATTCTATAAAAGAGAAATCGAGTTGTAGGGACACAAGGGTGACTGAGTTTGATTCCCATTCTAGGGAACAAAATATTTAATATTTTTATGTATTCTCTCTTCTGTATATATATAAATATATATTTATATATTAGCTTCAACCTATATCTCGCACATATTAGAGTAGGCTGAAGGAATGTGGTAACTTAAGATTGGGTGTTAAGACATTCCGTTCAGCATTAAGATATCTGTCCCACGCTTGTGACGATTAAATTAATTAGGCATTATGTGTTGAGCGGCTGAACTGAAAGCCGCAATATATAACATTTAACTTGGCTCTTATTTAATATTTATGTTTTGATGGGTCATATGGTCTCCAGAATTCCCAAACCCTGTTAGGTGCGGGATACAACGTGAATTTACAACAATAAATAATGTGATAATTTTAAAATATTTTTTTAATCGTTCATTAGCCGTGCTATCGTAGAACAAGATAATAATAAGATTTATTACAATTAAATATTAACTTATTTAGGATAGCGGAGTGGTTATCAGTGCATTTTATATTATTGTAATTTCCAATAAATTCTTATGAATTCAAATACCACATGCTCTAATTAGCTCATTTGTCAATATAATAAGTATATCTTATTTTCTTAAGGCCTGTTTTGAGGCCAGTCGTAACGCAGGGGCATAGTGACTGTAAAAATCGACTGGTTGCGGGTCGATCCCTACTGGAGAAAAAGAAATATTTATTTACATTTCTATTGTCATTTCTTCGCTCTGGAGTCGAGGTAAAAGCGCGGCGTTGAGTTTCGCCACTCAACACCGCAATGCCTCCAAAACTCAGCGTAAAGTGGGGAACGGAGTATCTTATAACAGTATTTCCCTCTGCCTACCCTGCTGTGTGCGGGGTACAGCGTGAAGCTGATTTTTTTTCTTGATTTTGTCGTTAAGAATAAATGAATTTTTAAATGTTTTAATAGAATAGGTATTCGAAAAAAATAACAACGTTAAAAATATCAATTTTTCTCCTGTCCTAAGTTAACGCAGTTTGGCAAATGAACCTTCAACCGTCTGATCGTTTAGACTCTGCACCTAAGTCTATTTATCATCCCTGATCAATTTACCCTTGACAACTTTTGCTGCTGCAACAATGATAATACAAAAATCAGTAACAAAACAATAATAAAAAAATTAAAAACACTCTTTATTTTCATATAATCTTTATTATTGCATATAGTATTTTTCAACTTCACACGTGATCCCGCACTCATTCTCATTCATTGAAACAGTATGAGTAGGTGAGTGGATACAACGACATGGTAGAAGCCCCTAGGCCGCGATCTCTTACCGGAGACTATAACAGAGACGGAAAGTCAAAAATAATCATGGAAGGGATGGTTGTGGAAGCAAATCCACAACCATCTCGTTTTCAGTCCGATTCTGCCACATAACCCAACCCAATCTGCCACATAACAACAGAGGCACTATTATAAATTTATCTACTCAACGTTGAGTGCCGGAACTCGACTGTTACTATGGCAACATAACATAACGCAAAGTGAATGAAAATAACTTACATTCTCGAGTGGAAATCGAACCCACAATCGTCGCCTGTAGTCAGAAAATGTAATAACTTTCAACTCACAAACAAAATTATTAAATAATATCTATCTATCTTACATTTATATTTGAACTAGTCAAATAACTGTAATAAATAGGACTGTAATAAAAAAAAACATATAAATTTATATAAAAATATATTTAAAAAAATATTACATAATATTATGACTAATATTTATATAATAAAAACTTATGTATTAAACCATGTAGCATATTCACTTTCAAAATAAAATAAGTTAGTTTATTTATACCGTATAAACTCATGTATTACATAATCATATATAATAAAGAATAGTTGTTATATTCATAATCTTTTTGCTGAACTTTACTGAATCACGGTATTTGTAAATAGAGTAAAAGTTGTGGCAGTGAATATAGTAACAAATATAGAAATAAATATTATAAATTTTCCACAAAAACTTATTTCGATTTTTAAATACTATTTCAGAGATTGATAAGCAACCAATGTCTTATTTATATTTGAAAATACTTCTAATGTCTGAATAATAATAACCATATTAACGGCCTAAAGATTATTTTATACATACTAGACAAAGATAATTTGTTAATGTATTGAAATTGTATCTCCTCCCTTATAGCCAGATTTTCTTATAAATTTAAGATTACATTTATATGAAAATATATTAATATATATACTCGTACAATTTTACATTCAATGCTTACAAAACTAAAATCGCAATCTTTGCACTCAATGATTTTTAATATCATATAGTTTTCATTTCTGTTCATTTTCTTAATTATTATTTTACTTTTAGTATTTAGTTTAAATTTTTTCTAGTATTAACAATTTTTAATGACAAAATCAGTTGGATTCTGTTCAAATAGTATGCTATTATATACAAATATAATATATATTATTGTATATGGTCACGGTAAAAACTATTTTTTTTCCATGAAAGAAATTCTTTGTTTTCAAAACCAATATAGAAAATATATGCCATTCAAATGGCACATATTCATATAATTATGGTACATTTTTTGTTATTTTTATTAACTGAACTATAGTTAACCAACTTTTCAGTATAATCGTTTATTTTTGCATACATGATTAATTGAAAAGATTTTTTTATATAACTAAGAATAAATATGTTCAGCTTATGTAGTTAAAATATAGACACTAATTCATTTCTATTAATATTTCCAATGAAATATGAATAGAGAAGTGAATAAAACAAAACAAAAGTAAAAAAAGTTTATACAGCAACACGTTGGTGAATAGATACAGTACAAGAAACTATAGAAAAACCTTATAAAATATGATGATTATTCAATGAAGTAATGACATAAATTACTTTAATTGATTGCTTTCTACTCTTTTTCTTGTATTTTTAAAATATTTCATATGTATATTTACATTTATTACTTTGAACTCAATAGTTTTTACGTTGTGTTTACAGATTTAAAAAAAAACTGAGTATATGGAGTGTCTCTGTCTTAACCAACTTAAGTGAAAAGCAATTTAATTTCTCTATAAAAGCCTAATACAATTAAAAAGAAAGAGATTTTGCCAAAATGTAAAGTGATTTTTTTCAAACAAAATAAATAATAAAATTATCGTTGTAAAATAAAACACCATTAACTTGTTTTAAGAACGACGTAAACAGACATCAATCGAAGTGAAGTTGAACGTTGTTTAGGTTTATTATAAAAAAATAGGTTATTGCGTAAAATAGAAACGAGAGATATCCCTTTCTCGTTCTGGTATGCTTTTGGAGAATGAAAAGTGACAGATAGACATCGTTTCGTAGTATTTTTGTAATAGTAGATATTTACGTTATTGGTATCTACTTGTAACTGACCAGTCCGGTGACGCTGTTAAGATCATACCAGGTCAACAGCATTAAGACCATCAGGAAAAAAAAACTTGTAACTGTGTCACACGAAATAGAGTATGAATAAAAATCAGGAAATGTAAATAATAATCCTACATCTAATCTGTTAATGTATCTTGATTAATTTATTTAGATATAGATTTGAAATATTTTATCCTATATGCAGCTCCCGTAAAAGGAGCGCTGTCGCTTCCATCCTGTATATTGATATTTATTAAAACATTTTTATCAGAATGACTATTTAGGTATTCATGTCGGGATTGAGTGCCAGTCGTTAAATATTTATTAACATTTATATTTTCATTTCATCGCACTGATGTCGCGGCAAAGTGCGGCGTTGAGTTCCGCCACTCAACACACAATGCCTCCAGAACTCGACGGAAAGTAAATTAACACTAGGTTCCCTCTGCTTACCCTGCTGTGTGTGGGATATAGCGCGAAGCTACAAAAAAAATGTCGGGATACGTACTATAAGTGTTACATGAATTGAATTTTTACGGGCTGCGTACACTATCCGATGTAGAAAAAGTAGTATACTTTTTTGTTTCAAGTTTTTTTTATTGATTATCTTAAACAAATTTCTTTTTTAAATAAAAACTAAAAAAAAATCCTGGCACTATTTTTGGTGATCACTAACACAAATACAAAGCTCATACAGCTTACACCTCGCGGATTGTACGTCATTACTTCATGATATAACTATTAATAATATAATTGACGTAAAGCAGCCTTCGTTAAATGTATTTGAACACTATATTATAATTTGACTTTCCATTATATTTTACATCGAAGATCGAATATTCTACATACACAAAAATAATTAAAAATAAATTACATCAGTTGATATAATATAATAATGTTTCTAACATCATGATTGTTATATAAAAAAAATATTTGTATTATTTCACATAAAATAATTAAAATCTTAAAATTATTTTAACACCATGTTAAACATTAAATTTTAAAATTTCTGCCATTTTGTAAATTATATCAGCGTACATAGAAAGCGTCGATATTACGCATTAAGTACGATCTGAAATGACGTAAGAAGTCTTATTAAATAGTTATAGGTGAGTCAGAAAGAACACGCTTTTTTAGCGTATTTATTCTGAATCAGTTGTAACATAGATAACATTTTCGAAATGCATAAGATTACTGATAACTTTTTGAAAAAAACAACAGCAATAATCACAGTTGTATGACTTTTTTTTTAATAAAAAAGCCATATGGCATTAAATAAAGTTAAAAAAAAATCAATCGTTATATTTAAAAATATATATGTTGTATTATAAATTTTTCATCCAAGAGAAAAAATATATAAATTTGTCATTGAAAAAGATCTACATTATATATAACCAATTAAATACATATATACAGTTAAGAGGTTTCATAATTTTTGCATTAATATGCACTTATTTTTTGACACTCTACACAATCACCCTTCAAGTTTAAATCAAATATTATTTATCTATAAGATAATATTTTTAATCTGTCCAAAGATAATTAAAGAGAATGATCATATCGCAGACAACTATGGTGTATTCTCCTACCTATTGATATTGTTAGTATTATGATTTTTCAGTCCAATTAAAATATCATTATTAAAGCTTTAGAATATAGGATTTCCCAATCTTCCATATAACCAATCATTTTAATATAAGTAATTATATTTTCTTCTAAATTCATAAAATATGTTTTAATAACTTAAATAATAATAATTGCACACCCCTATTATATTTTATATTAAATATATATTTTTTTCAAACATCACATATAAACGATATAGCCAAGTATAAGGAAATCTATCAAAATGTTACAGTTCATGTAACATGAAGTCAACAACTTAATTTAATTATAAACAAACATCGGACAACTAAATCGATATTTAATCGAGTTAGATATTTATTCGACTCTTTACTCGATACTTTTAGTATCATCTAACAATTAAGTGAAATATAATTATTCTAAACTTGGGGCCAGAAACAACGCGTTTGGTGCAGTAGTCAGATTAGCCGATTGGAAGGAGCGTTTAATACTAACATTAGGATATTGTTGTCGCCATTCAAGTACCTGAAAGTAAACACAGATACATAGTTATTATATTATAATAACAATGTTTATATTAGGAAATATTCAATCAATAATATTCTCTCATGTCAAATTATACTTCTTAACAATTTGGGCAAAAAAAATTTTAAAAATCCTTATAGAAACCATAAAAGCTAACAACAAAAATTACTGGTATCCAATTTATCAGAATTTTAACGCTTGAAGACAACGTATAACTTTCCAAGAGCGCGAAAAAAAGTATATTTCTTTTCACAGTGTGGAAAAACACTCGAAAGCATGTTAAAAGTATCATACCAAATAACAAGAATATAACAACATGGTCACGACCAAGACTGTTTTATTTTTTACTGTACATATTAACTTGTTTTAAATCTAACTTTCACTTATTATTATATAACACATAAACCTTGTATCCCATACTGTAATTACCTTAAAAAAACAATAGAAAGCAAGAAATGTACATGTCTTTAATACTATTATAAATATATTAATATACCTGAGCTTCATATATCTGGTCACAAAAGCTAACATCCAGAAGTCTAAGTTGTCGGCATTCCGCTAGGATTCTAAAAAAATAATAATGAATATAAGACGTATTACATATTAATAATAATATAATATTTTATTGCACAGATAAGAAGAAGATAAAATGCAGTTCAATTTACAAATTAAATATAGTTACATTTTTCACAGAGAAGAGACATACGTAATAAATCGTTTTCAATCTCGCATTGGTAACAAGAAAAGAACGTGGCATTCAGTTCTACCACTAAATAACACCAAGCAATTCAGACGGAAAGTGAAGAATGGAGTGTCTTAACACTTTACTCTGCCGAGGAGTTACTCTTCCTTTTTTTCTCAACTACTTATATATATTACCAAATAAAAAAACTCACTCAGAACATATATCAGGTGTGACCGCTCTCACTCCAAGCAAATCCAACTGCGACAATTTAGTCGCTTTAGGTAATAAAGCCCGTAGGTCTCTATCACATATGCCTCTTAACGCACCTAAGAATAGCTTTCTCAGTTCACCGCCAGTCAAAGAAGATAACCATTCGCCTGAACCACCTGCTTGCAAACTGAAATAGTTATAAAATATGTTTTCATTAATTTTCTATTTCGTTCCATTAAATTACAATTTACTTATTAAGAAAATAGTCATTTAATGGAACGTGTAAACGTAACGTCACCAACTTAAGAGATCACACACACACGCAAATGCACAATAACAAACCAAGACAAAACAAATGTAGACCCACCATATCGGCCATTCAAGTATTACGTAAGCAATTTTTTCGCAATTATTAACCCAATGTCACCCAATACCATCAAAAATACTCTTAAAATAATAATAATAAGCAAACCCACGCACTCACACACTGGTAAAGATATGCGATGTTTTAGACTCATGTTCACTCTGCCTACTTACGCTGATATGCGATATAAAAAAATCGTAAGCTACATTATTAAGATGGTGGATAGAATTTAAACAAGTTTTAAATTGCATTGAATGCATTGATCTATCATGTTAAAAACAATTTAAAGCATTTAAAGATAAAAACATTTAAACAACAACATTTAAAGATTTTTATAAAAAAAAACAAAAATATAAAAAAATAATAAAATAACAAAAATATAATGTATTTATATATTTCATAACACATCTACTCACCACCAACCAACGTCCAATTCTTGTAAATTCCTGCAATTACTAAGCGCTCTTAAGCCGACCGCTGTTAACGAATATGACTTCCAAAAATCAACTGACAATAAATTCGGACAGTTAGCACCTAGCGCCATCGCTACCTCGTCCATGCTCGATATCATTTTACACGAACCTGGAACGAAATGTGTGTTTTACATAGAAAATCAGACACAAAGAATATCTTGCCGACTGAACAATACGCAATAGTTCAGGAACCCAACGTCGTCTATTAATATTAGTAATACCTAGATAAGAATTTAGTAATAAAAAATAATTAAATAATAATTTTGATTTGATCAATATAAGTAATAGCTGTGTCTGGTCTATGAATAACACAGTTTATATATTTTTTTAAAGTTCATCCGAATGAACCCACGGTAATTATACTGTTCTTTGATGACTAAAAATAAAAAAAAAATATGTTCTAATATATTATTATTATTAGGCATATTTCCCGTTTATAAAATTAAAGTCTACACTTTTTTGATCATCTACATTTAAAACAAAAAATAACTCTTTACCAAGATTAAGATGCTCCAAGCCAGGATTAGCCCATACAATCGACACAACAGCTGCAGTCGTTATATGCGTTCTATATACATCTAACCTTTTGAGTTTCGTTAAACTTGATAGACAGGACCATTCTGAACAATCTACAACTGATCTGAGGCATAATTCTGTGGACAAGGAAAATTTTCTTTTTTTTTTATTCTAACCAGCTTCACGCTGTATCCCGCACACAGCAGGGTAGCCAGAAGGAACCTTGTGTTAAGTCACTACGTTCGCCACTTTTGGCCGAGTTCAGGAAGCATTGCGTGTTCAATAGCGAAACTCAACGCCCCGCTTTGCCTCGATACCAGAGAGAAGAAATGAAAATATAAATGTAGATGAATATTTCATTGTCTCGAGTGGGGATCGAACCCACAAACCGTCGATACAGTTACTCTTTGCGCCCCTGCGTCACGACTGGCCTCAAAATTTTCTTTTTCTCTACAAACTTTCAAAGCTATCGTCCTTATCATATTGATATTTAAGTTTTATACAAGAATAGCTTTCAAAAGTGGATAAACTTAGACAAATAATATTTGTATCAAAATAAATAAAATCAAAAAATATATTATGGCCAGTCGTGGCGCAGTGGTACAAAGTGTGACTGTTGTGAAGTGTAACCGACTGGTTGTGGGTTCGATCCTCACTCGAGGAGATGAAATATTTACTTAAATTTATATTTCCATTTCTTTGCTCTGGTGTCGAGGCAAAGCGCGGCGTTGAGTTCTGCCACTCAACACGCAATGCCTCCAGAATTCGGCAGAAAGTGGGGAACGGAGTGTCTTAACACTAGGTACCTCTGCCTACCCTGCTGTGTGAGGCATATAGCTTGAAGCTAATTTAATTTTTTTTTTTTAAATATATTTTAATATAAAAAACTGTAAGTAACCATAAAACATGTATTCCACTAAGTTTATATAAAACATGTTTACATAAAAAATTAAGAATACCTTGCAAATGAGGCGAAGTATCTACTATAGCTCTTAGCACTGTATTGTCGACGAATTTGCAACAATTCATTCGTAAATGTGTTAATTCAGCACCGCTCTCTTTAAGAAGTCTGAAATATATATTTTTAAATAGTCAGTTTCACGCTGTATCCTGCACACAGCAGGGTAATTATTTTAATTATTTTTATTTAATAGTGATCAAATAATTGCGGCGTTGAGTTCCGCCACTCAACACGCAACGCGTACAGAACTTGGCGGACAGTGGGGAACGGAAAGTCTCAACATTAGGTTCCCTCTACCTAGCCTGCTTTTTGCGGAATACATCGTGAAGCTGAATGTAATTTATTGTGTAATAACTATAGATCATTACAGTCATTACCATGACGGAAACAAAGGAAAAATATAAAATATCTTCATATTAAATTATAAGTTATGAAATGATAACATAATTAAAATATGTTGAATCTTTATTAATATTCTAGTAACTACATTAAATTAATGAAAGAAAAAAAAACAATGTACAAGTCTATAATACCATTGTGGTACAGGAAGTTACATGAGTAATAAAGTCGACTATAAATCTTAAATTACATAAAGATGATTAAAAAAAATATGGATATTTGGTCAGATAAGACTAATTTCCAAATCGCTAGACTTTTAATATTATATTTTAAAAAAATATGTTTTTAGCTTCACTCTGTATCCCGCATTTAGCAAGGTAGGCAGAGGGAACCTAATGTTAAGATACTCCGTTCACCACATGCAACAAAATTTTCGAGATATTTCGTGTTAAGTAGTTTGATATAGTAAACGTATCAACTGACACACGAATGCCACCTTAGTCCACCTGTGATCACGAGCTATTTTTTGGAACTTTTAAAACAGTTTCATTTAATGAGAAAAATCCAAAAAAAAAATGTTTTTTCATTTCCTTTACTCGCTTTTATTATTAACAATATTAATAATTTTATTAAGTCCTAATATTAATAAAATTCAGTAATAAATACTATTTAAAGTCCGTCGTGGTGTAGGAGCACAAGTTGTAGGTTCGATTCCCACTCGGGGGAATTGAATATTTCATATTTTTATGTCTTCACTTTGGTAAAAAAGCAAAGCGCGGCGTTGAGTTCCGTCATTTAACACGCATAGTCTCAAGAAATGCGGGGCGGGGCGAGAACGAAGTGTCCTAATGTTAGGTGCCCAGGTTCCCTCTACCTACAATGCTATGCGGGATACAGTGCGAAGCTAAAAAAGGTACTTACCTAACAACATATTGACTTTTTATCATACAGTGACTACCGCACCAAGAAAGATCCAGTTTCTGAAGGAATTTGCATCGCATAGATAGTGTTGCTAAAACCTGCAAAAGTATATAAAAGAGAATATGTAAAAGAATGATTAAAATTAACGTAAATCTTGAGAAATGCGAAAATATTTTAATTAAAGTGTAATGAAATAAATTTTACTTATATTATAGTTTTTGACACAATATAAGCTATAGTAAAAGAGAATAATAATAAAAGTTACGAATTTAAGTATCTATATTCGATTTCTGTATTAAATTTTTAAATGTACAGTATTAATGAAAATTGTGAGGCCAGTGAGACCAGTCGTGGCGCAACGGCATGAAGAGTGACTGTAAAATCGACTGGTTGTGGGTTCGATCCCCACTCGAGATGAAATATTTATTTTAATTTATATTTACATTCCTTCGCTCTGGTGTCGAGGCAAAGCGCGACATTAAGTTCTGCCACTCAACACGTAATCCCTCCAGAATTTGGCAGAAAGTGGGGAACGGCGTGTCTTAACACTAGGTTCCCTCTGCCTACCCTGCTGTGTGTGGGATACAGTATGAAGCTAAAAACAAACTATATTATGCGGGATACAGCGTAATGCAGATTTTTTTAAAATATATTTTACTTCATTACTTTAATTTATGACTGGTAAATCAAAAATTATTCATGTAGATTGCTAATTAAAGTAGCACTATATATTCATAAGATCAAATAAAAAGAATCTATATTAGGAGTGATTCAACAATAGAAATAAAAAAAACATCTTTAAAATTTTAATTAAAAGTTTCACAGATTCACACAAAAGATTTACTGTAAGTAAAATTATCAAGTCAATAGGAATCAAAGGAATTAAATCATTTTGATTATAACTACCTTAACCACAGCTGATTTTATGATTATACATTTTAGATTTTTTATTACGATTTTATACAATAAAAACGTGTGATTTTGTCTAGTATATTATATATAGTCCTTATCACAAAGGTTTTACACTGTTACATTTATACCAAATATATTATTTATATAAAGAGTACGTATTCACCAAGGAATTCCATCACTCTTCCATTATTCTTTCCACACTTATTTAGAAAACGTATAAAAATTTGAAAGTAGCGGGACTCGAACCCGCGCCTCGTCGGATGACTGGTCGGATTCCAGGAGGCGCGGGTTCGAGTCGAGAGGAGAGGGGTTTCTAAATAAATACTATATATATCTACATCTATCTTACGTTGCTTTATTGAACAAGTTTGAGGTGGACTCAGTCTCCCACATATGTAAATCGATGTATAATTCTAACAGTAAAATGCAAAAGAATATAATAAAATTCTCATTACTAAGTAAATTAATTATAAAACCGTCACTTACCTCGGACCTAACACAGTGCCAATATGGCCTCAAATCTATACTTCTGTAAAGTATCGCATCTGAAGCCAATCTGCTAAAATGTTTGTTGACTTGTGCGCACCGACACAGGGATTGCATGTCCAAGTATTTCATCACTGAAAGAATCGTTTCGTCCTGAAATAGAATATATTATTTGATAATATTATTGTTTTAGAGGCCAGTCGTCGCGCAGGGGCACAAAGTGTGACTGTAAAATCGACTGGGTGTGGGTTCGATCTCCACTCGAGGAGATGAAATATTTACTTAAATGTATATTTCCATTTCTTCGCTCTGGTGTCGAGGCAAAGCCCGGCGTTGAGTTCCACCACTCAACACGCAATGCTTCCAGAATTCGGCGGAAAGTGAGGAATGGAGTGTCTTAAGACTAGGTCCCCACTGCCTACCCTGCTGTGTGCGGGATACAGCGTGATGCTGATTTATTTTATTATTGTTTTAGCGTAAGTCTACTTATTTTCTGTATTATTTAAAAGAAAAAACGGAATCTTATAGGATTACATAATTTTTTGTACGCCTGTCAAGGCTATTTAAAAAACCAAAAGATACAAGAATTTGTGCACTGTTTTTGCTAAATTTTGTATGAAATTCGCGACCTAATCAAAACCGATAGAGTACTTCCCGTGGACCTACTAATGACCTAGTAATGAAACTTACGAAACCCTCGGTGGGCGAGTCTTACTCGCATTTGTCAGTTTTGTTATAGTTTCACCCTGAATTCCGCATATAGAGGTAGAGAAATATAGAGTAGACAGAGGGAATCCAATATTAAGGCACTCCGTTCCTTGCTTTGCTCCAATTTTTCGAGATATTGCGTGTTAATTCTTTTACTACATCGTGATAGTGATTATATCAATTATTGATTCCCCAGATAGAACCAATAAACATTGCATTTACAGTCAGACATTGTGCCTTTATATTTCGAAATAAAAAAAAGAAGAGCTTAAAAATAAAATTATTCATTACACAATTTGTTAATTTTAATAAACTCATAACGTAGCAAATAAAAATCATCATACATATATATTTTTTTCAAATAAATATCTATTAGTACAATCACGGTACTTACGTATCAATTTATCTAAGAAAAAAAATACAAACCTAAAAACATCACGAAAATGCCGTTAAAAATCATGAAAAAGATATTAGTTACATTGTTTTTAAAACAGCGGAAATTAAATTCAGATATTACAATCACTCAAAAAGCAAATAGAATTGTTATATTTCTAATATCCGGCATTGCCATTTTATTGTGAGGCTAGGAGGGCTGGCCTTGGAATATGTATTAAAACTTTATCTTGAAAAATAATCAATTGCATGTTACAAAAAAATTGCTGAATAAATGAAATAATTATGCGATTATAATCATCAGAACAGATACCATCTTGGTGCAGTGGTTCACTATCTAACTGTTAAATTGTTAACGTAACAGTTGTGTATTCGATTCCTTGTCAGTCCCTGCTCTGGTGAGATAAAAGGTTGATTTCTATCATTTAACACGTTATATCAATTAAAAGTTAAATTATATAATAAACTAATAAACTAAAACGAAAAAAATATATGACTTTATTTCCTAGCTAATGCATATCTAACAAATATTTCTTAAAGTACTATAACTATAAGTTAAAAAAATATTTCATGTTTTTTGAATCACAACGTATTTAGCATGTACCAGGTTAGAGGGCGCATTCTTCTTCAATTCTTCATTTCCGAGTGGGGCTTGAACGCACAACCTGTGATGTCTACAGTCTCACGCTTGTGCATATATCACAAGGCACGTTTCTTTTTCATAATACTACTGTTCAATAGAACAGCTCATATAAATTTTGTTACCAATATAAACCGTCTCAAATGGCTTATAAACATTTCTTATTCTTTTAGATGCATATAATATAAAACCATTGTTATATGCTATCATAATATCTTGTTAACCGATACTAGCGTTTACCTGCGGCTTCACCCGCATGTGTATGTGTGTTTACCGCAATAAACTTGCATAGTAAATAAAATTTATTAATTGTATTGTAAAGATCTCACATAAAAAAAACCGAGTGGACACGTGAGTAAATAGGTAGAATAATAACCCGAACCGTGTAGAATAAATACCCGAAAGTGTACTCACAACAGAACATATTTACGAGTGCAATGTGTTAAATGTTTTGATTTTCACAATAATTTGATTATAAAATATAATCGACCTTTTTGGTTAATTAAAAGAATAAATAAAAAAAAATCAGCTTCACGCCTCATCTCGCACACAGCAGGGTTGTAAGCAGTGTTAAAACACTCCGTTTTCCACTTTCTGCCGAATTCTGGAGGCATTGCGTGCTTAGCTAATATAAATTTAATTAAAATATATTTTTGAAAATAAGTTTATAGAACTACCACCAGGTGACACTACAAAAATGACGCTTCACGTAGTCGGAAAATTTGAGATGCACTTTTAGACTTGGAGTGGTAGTAGAAAGAGATCCTCTAGAATAACATATCGTATTAGATTTTAAGAGATACATTGTACGGGCTTAATGGGTTTTTGTACTGAAAAGAAATATAAATTCAGTTAAAAACCTCGATGTGATTATAACAAACCTTTAGTGAAATCGTAAATTAGTCTAGATCTAGAATCTAGATCAGACACACTTATAAGTTTTCTATCATCCGATATATATTGAGTTCGTTATTTCTTTAACCTTAATTACGTCAATATACAGTTTAAATGAAAAAGATTACTATTATACTTTATAAGAACTCGAGTAGAAAAGTAGTAAGTTCTAATTTTAGGTCAAATTATTGTTATTTTTTTCAAACATGGAACCAATATCTATTCTTCTTTAATAAAAGTTTCTTACCTCACCACTATTTAGCAATAAAAATATTTAAAAAGATGTCTAATGTAGTAGTAGTGTACAGCGATAGAGGTCATCGTATCGCAGTGTCAAAAGTGTGTAGACGCGACAGTTGTGGGTTCAATTTCTAATTACAAAACAAAGCGAGATATTATTTATGCCACTTAACACGCAATGACTAAAGCCTTCTTACTTCTAACTAACCTAGCAGCTTTCGCTACTATATGAGTGATACAGCGTGAAACTAAAAAAATAAGTCTAATATAAAATGTTACAAAATCTAAATAAGTAAAACTGAAATGCTGAATATCTTACATATCTTTACTAAAAGTTCGAACACTATAAGGAATTTTCCGCTGTTAAAATGTATAAGGGGTACCTACCTACCTACAGAATTATTCGTAGCTGATAAATTAAACATCTCACAGCCAGTATCTATTTTTCAACGTATTAGAATATAAAATCTAAATTAAATCAGCTTCATCCCGCTGTATCCCGCTTACTTAGCGGGTTAGGCAGAGGGAACCTATTGTTAAGACACTCCGTTACCCACTTTCTGCCAAATTCTAGAGGCATTGCGTGTTGAGTAGCGGAACTTACCGCCGCGCCGGGCGTTGCCTCGACGTCAGGGCGAAGAAATGGAAATATATACGGTAAACGGTAAATATATACGGAAATATATATGTGTCCGGGATACAGCGTGAACCTGAAAAATAAATAAATAAATATTTAATTTCCTCGAGTGGGGATCGAACCCACAAGCAGTCGGTTTACATTCACACTTTGTGCGTCTGCGCCACGACTGACCTCTAAGAGAGAATGAAAGTAACGATATAATTTATTTTAAGTTCTAAAAATAACCATTTCCTTTTTTTAAATAACCATTTCCCTATCAAAAATTAAGACCGTAATACTTAGCGTCTCTTTCTATGCGTCTGTCACATCTCATTTGATACGTTATACCCCACAAATTTACTTAGCATTTTTTTTATTCTATACTATGAAACTACAGACAATTGATCCGTACTATTTCTATCACCTGTTTCTCAACTTTCTCTATTGTCAATACTACTATAAACACATATAACACATCTTTATTTACTACTTTTTTATAAGATTCCTATATAGCGGTCGGTGTCTCGTGTGGAAAAAAAAAATATATTATAATGTGTCCGTCTGATAGGCGGCCGAGCGCCTCAAACGTTGTTAAAGAGAGAATCGAGAAAGGGAAGGAAGGAAGAGAAGGTAAAAGGCACCGGTGGTACAGGTATTTCTTCTTTTCCCACACTTATTATTATAAAATGGAATGATTAAGTCATAGGTTAGGTTAGAATAATTTAGGTTTAGTTAGATTACAGTTTTTCTTACATCGAAGGCAGTTAGTAGTCTTAGATATAATTTAGACTTAAATTCAATTTTGTATTTTTAAAATAATTAAAATTAGTTTCTTCGAAAATCGTATTTTTTAATCCTCAAACTGCAGTCGTCGTAACTAATTAATAAACGCAGACATAAAAAAGTATGAAAGTACATGCTCTTAATTAAAAGGGTAAAATTTCTAGATACAGATTTTGTAAGTCACCACAAACAAATTAAAACATGATATACTAAAATACAATTTTATTTCATCAATAGTAAAACAAATTAAGATTTTTACTACAAAATTAAGTTTTTTTTTAAATATATCGATTTGTTATAAACAAAACATGACCCAGTATCTAGTGTAGTTTACAACCGCGAGCAATAAATGTCAATCATTTTATTTATACCGGCAACGAACAAAACATCTTATTATAATAACAGATTCAGCTTACAATTGTAAACTATAAGGCCTATAATAAGGCAATATAAATTGAAATCTGAATTGATATCAGAGATAGGATTTCCTGTTTTAATTTTGTTTTAGGTTGTCGATTGACTATTACAGGCAAAGATGAATCTTTTCTAAAAAGTACACGTACAATGTAATTTAAAGGGTTTTAACGCCATTAGTATTTTGTTTTTATTTATTTTTAAATTTCATTGTGGATAATGATCGCCTTTTTTTAATGTTTCTAGATAATGTTTTTTTTTTAATTTTGTGTATATTTTCCACTATAACTAAATGATTGCTTTACTATAATAAATAATATATATTATTCACTTCTACAACACAATGAAGTTAAATAAAGAGATTATTCACTTAAAGTCATTATTTCATTGGATGGGTGTTGCAACAATTGTAAAGTTTCCATTTCTAGATGTAACATAACTGCGTTCTACTGCATAAAGATTATATACGTATGCAATGTACTTATATTATATATGTCGGGACAAATATATTTTCGTATTTTGAATGTACATATTATTATTAATCAAACCTCTTTGGCTGTACTGAATGTAACGGATTGTTTCTAATACCATCAAATGTGAGATTCTGAAGATGCAATACATAAAAAAAACTAGTTCTCGCCATTTTTCAATTGTTTTTCAAGTAAGCAAAATTCGATGAATTTTAACGTTTTATTACAAAAAATGAAATGGGCATCTTGCCCCTGTGTGTAGCGACACACAAAGGGGCGCCAAAAGGTCTGCTGAATAGGTATTTTGCACCGGGCGCGCGTTACGCCCGCTTCGCCACTGCGGAGCTGGTGAATAGGAAGGGCGTTATATAGCAAAAAGAAAGTAAATTGGACCAGTAGATCCAGAGATCTTAGCGTTTAAACAAACAAACTCTTCCGCTTTATTATGTTACTATATATAACATATAAAAAAATAATTCAGCTTCATGCTGTATCCCGCTCACAGCAGTATAGGCAGAGGGAACCTAGTACTAAGAGACTAGCGTCGACACCAGAGCGAAGAAATAAAAATATGAATGTAAATAAATATTTTATTTCCTCGATTGGTGATCGAACTCGCAAACAGTCGATTTTACAGTCACACTTTGCGCCCCTGCGCCACGACTGGCCTATATAATATATGTATGTAATTAATCGTCGGTAACTGGTAAAACTCACCGGTAACTGTTGAAATGCACCCAATGGAGGTCCCGTGTCAATAAGAGCGTTATTGGTCGGTACATCGATTGGTTGTATTAATTTTTCATGACGATTGACTGCCATCATTTTCTTAAGAAATTCTGAAAAAAATATATAGTTAAATACAAAATAAGAAATATACATAGTATTGTATTTAAAATTTATCTATTTGCACAATGGCTTAACTTCGCATTAAACTCAGAGTATTGCTAGACCAAGTACAGCGTTAGGTTCCGCCACAAAAATAAAATAAAAATGTGTCACTAGGTACTCAAGACTCAAGTCAAGTTCAGACATTACTCGTATATAATTTTAGATTAAACATACTATATTGATTTTGAAAGATCTTTAAGAAAATATGTATATAGAACATTTAGTTTTGGTACTATTTTCAAAAATACTGGAAGAAGGTCAAATAAAAAACATGAAAATCCCTCGGATGTTGACAAAAATTTATGGTAATAATATCAAGTCATCTAAACAATATTTCAAGGTGGTACAAATGGCGATGATTGATGCAATTTAAGTACAATTTTGACCTATTTATATTCGTGAAGCCAAAGCATATCACAAGTATCATTTAGATCAAAGAACCAAGCAAGAACAAAGTATTAAAATTTATAGTATGATAATATAATGACTTCATGAATATCACATACTTAGCTTCGTCATAATCTGATAAGGCAAGGCAAGTAATACTAAAACGTTGACACTAAAAATAGGTTAGTGTCATTTAAAATGTTTACTTAAACATAAACACTTTCACGCTGTATTCCGCATACAGCAGGGTAGGCAGAGGGAACCTAGTGTTAAGACACTGCGCTCCCCCCTGCCGAATTCTGGAGGCATTACGTGTTGAGTGGCAAAACTCAACGCCGAAAATTCCAAATGGAAATATAAATTCAAGTAAATATTTCATCTCCTCGAGTGGGGATCGAACCCACAACCAGTCGATTTTACAGTCACACTTTGTGCCGCTGCGCCACGACTGGCCTAACCGTTTTAAATAATAATATTTATTGGATATATCTTAAATCAACTTTGTATTAAAATACTAGAATGTGAATTTGACATCATGAAACTTCACAGTTATACGTAGTTTAAGTGACATTACCATAATACGGTATCATCAAGCTGTTCTGATGAAGGAGCCAGGATTTAAATAGTGTCTATTGAATAGTGTCAACTGTTAGTAATAAACCACTCTAGTTAATATTTATATAATTTATAGTTCAGGACACATTTATTGTTGTTGACAGCAGTTGTAGCACTTGGTGTAATTATGCTTTATAATTTTATTTTTATATATTTTTAAAGATTTTTTATACGAGTGGGAATCAAACCCGTAACTATACTATTGATAATCACACGCTGTGCCACTGTCATGTGTGGCATGTAGTCGTGACGCAATTGTTCTTTCTGTTAAAATTTAACACACAAACAAACTACAACAAAATCTCGAAGATTCGACGACAAGTAGAGAACGTGGGTGCTCCCACATATATCAGGGTAGTCAAAGGGAGCCATAGGGTATTAAGACATTCCGTTGACCTTATTCGCCGAATTACAGTCATTGCTATTAAAAGGCGGAATTAAACGTAAGAAAAACGAAAATTTTTCAAACGTAATTATTCACTATAAAGTAGGTAAATCTTTTATTTTATAGAATAATGTGAACAAACCTAATTGAATTTTGTTACAAAATAAGGAAATTAATGCACTATAAGTCGACCTTAAGTAACGATCGATTATATTAATCGTGGCGAAGGTCAATTTTAACGAGATGAAAATTGAAACATTTTTTAATTTGCAAATTTACTGTTTTTGTTCATGGAGTTTAAATGTAATGTATTTACATTTGAAGTTTTAACTGAGATTTACTTTCAATAAATATTGTTATCACGAAACGAAAAAAGTAAATAAAAATATTTAAGAAAACCATTAAGAGAACCTTGTAAAAACATCGCTATTTTTCTTCCCTTATTGAAACTGAGAACTTGAAGCTTAAATACTTACTTAAAATATTAATACTTATGTAGAGAACGTATAAAATATGAACGTAGCGGGCTTCAAACCCGCGCCTGGAAACCGACTGGGTACGAGTACAAATTTACTGTTTTTGTTCATGCCATTTAAATTTTATAATTAAAAAAGCAATACGTGTGCTTAGGAGCACATAGAATTAGGTAAATATAAATTTTACCATCGAAAAATGTTATGATTACATATTATATACCTGTTTCCTTTTTAATTCAGATATGTACATATATAATATACAAGCATCAGCGTTCTCAACCGGAGGTATTTAAGACAGATATTCCGCTTTTCAAGGCTATATCTTCTTCTACAAGAAATATATTTTTTTATTTACTTTATTTTTTTTATTAGATACTAATTTTTTTTTTTTCTAGCAGGGACTTATAGCCATGCTAAGTGTCTGGGAATGGACAACTTCATTTCTTATATCTCCTTAATAGATATACGATCTAATAAGCCGAACTTGAAAATAAAATTTAAAATCAGTCATTTAGACAAGACATTTGGAAAATATAAAAAATAGTAAAAAGTAAACATATCTTGCATAAAAGTAAGAAATGCGGAGCATATTTAAATTTATTTAACAAATTATGCTTATGTTAATGTACATTTTATAAAACCTAATTTGAATTTAGAACCTTCTTAATATAAAATAAATACTATTTAAAATAAAAATTTCCTATTTCATCTTAATGTACAATTAAGTATGTATATCGCGTAATAATCAAGGTAAGATGACCTAAGGGACTATAAAACAATCCGAGGCTTCCCGCGTCATAAGTTTGCAAGTCTCATGTCTATAATGACAGTCACGTGCGTGTTAGGGTTGACAACACTGGAAAATTGTAGAATTATATTTTTTTTTTTATTGAGGCCAGTCGTGACGCAGGAGGACTAGCGTGTGGCTGGTAAATGGAAATGAAATATTTAATATTTTCATTTTTTTGCTCGGGTGTTGAAGCAAAAGCGCGGCGTTAAGTTCTGTCACTCGACACGCAATGCCTCAAGAATTCGGTGGACACTCTCCGGACATGGAGTGTCTTAACACTAATCTCCCACTGTTTGTCTATAATTTTGTGTAACATGCCGTAATAAAAAAAAATTACAAAAGTCAAATATTGTTGTTTTGTGTATTTATTCTAGTTTCACGGTGCATCTTTGTAATATTTTATACTTTAAAGTTCTCAGTTTAAGTAAGGGACGAAAAATAGCGATGTTTTTACTAGTTTTTCTCTGCTTAATAGGAACGTTTTATAAATTATTTTATTATTTAATGGTTTTCCTTAAATATTTTTAATTACTTTTTTTTCGTTTCGTGATAAAAAAATTAATTAAGAGGAAAAGTAAGTCGAAACTTCAAATATAAATACATTTCTAAATTTAAAAATATATTATTTACGAAACTAGCTTTAAAGTTATAAAAAGTACAACCCTGAATTAGCCAGTGTTGTGTAGCGAAGCATAAATATGTATTAATGTTTATTTTTAGATTATCAACGTTATTATGTGTAAAAGAAAATATTGTATGCAAATTTTCCACTGTGTATATGACCCTTGACCTATTGCTTATAGTAAGTTTATCTTTGATAAAATACAATATTTTATAAATAAATTAATTAATCACTGGTGTATCACTGTACACACAGATTTTATTATTTGCACCAAATATTCCTATTCGGTATTGCCATGCACATGGGCGTAGAAATGGGGTGGTCGGGTGGTCCACCACAGGATTTTTAATAACAAATTTAAGGATTCCCAGGAGACCCAGTTATGATTAAAATAAGGATTGTGATTTTGATCATGATCTACAATTAAAAAATAAGTAATAATAATTGTTGTTTAACTAGACAAAGAAAAATGTTAGCTTCATGCTGTATCCCGCACACAGCAGGGTAGGCATAGCGAATCTAGTGTTAAGATGCACCACTTTCATTTTCCTCCATTGCGTGTTGCGTAGCGTAACTCAACGCCGCAGTTTGCCTCGACACCAGAGCGGACAAATGAAAATATTATATATTTAATTTCCTCAAGTGGAAATCGAACTCAGAACCTGTCATGTTTACAGTCCAGAAACCATTAGGGAGCCACCACTGCCCTCTACTTTTATTTAAAGTGCTACAAATTGATGATGATGATTTAATGATAATTTAAAAAAAAGACTTACCTTTATCAGTCAATGCATTATCTTTTTTATAAAAAATTGTAGAATATGCAAAATTATTTTTCACATTAATCAAGTTTGTTGGCACTATTCCTTTTAGTAATACTGCATCTAACTCTGTATAATATGGCAGTAGTCGGTGGTTGAACTCCAGCCTTAAGATTCTGTTGAAAACAAAAATATAAATACTTACATTGTCATATTTAAATTAATATATATATATATATATATATATATATATATATATATATATATATATATATATATATATATATATATATATATATATATATATATATATATTATTTATAGGCTATTGTGGAGCTGTGAAACAACATCGGATTGTAAACACAATAGTTGTTATGGGTTGATTTCCCATTTTGACACGAAGATTTATTACATAGATTTATTTAACAAAATTTTAAATAATGTAGTTAGTATTACATTAGTTTATCTTAAGATTAAATTTTTAAAAGAAAATTTCAGCAAACAACTCAATATTCATTTTATATAAATAATTTAAAATACCAAAACTCACCTTACAGCACATTTTATTTCTCTAATAGGTGGACTGAATATCCTTGGTGTATCACCGACATATTCAGGTTCACCTTCCCATAATAGCATCCATGAAGTTCCTAAGGCCCATATCCTAACTAAGGCACCTGGGTTATATGTTTCAAAGATTGCCACTTCTAGTGGATATACAGCTCTTTCAAATGAAACTTCTGTATTTAGAACGAGAAACATTTTTTTATGTTATTTTACTAAAAAAAGTCAAATTTTTACTACTTATGTTGTTCATTGTTTATATTTATTGGTATATACTTTTAATAACTAAATATTGTGACTATTATTTTTTTATTTTAACTAAAAACAATTTGATGAATCAACATTTGTTTTTGTTAAAAGATAATAATGTAAGCAAAAAATATTAAAACTATATAAACTTACTTATTGTTTATAAATAATTTTAAAATTATATGAAAATAATATAGCGAAATATTTTGTATGACATACAAACCTACAAAATCTTGACTTGGTATTGCACTATTTTGTGGCATGTAATCCTTTTGAACTGAGGGAGCTTCATCCCACCATGTACCATAAGTTCTCTATAAGAAAATACATAAATAACAGGGATGTTATTTTTTACTTAAAATTGACAATTAATTAGAATAAATAAATATTAACAATAATTAAATATAATATAAATAATTACATATAATATAATTATAATAATATTGTATAACATATTATAGACTATTTGTTTATTCACGAATATTTTTGTTAAAAAAAATAAGTTAACATACCATAACAAAGGCTTGTGGATAGTCACCATAATCTGGAAAATTAGAAGGAGGACCTCGGAGATTTATTGCAGTATACGATACACTTATTTCGCTCCCATACTGAGAGCTAAAATCCTCTACATTTTGGACAAATTGTTCTATTATTTGTGAATTAAGTTCTTCACTAGGATGTGAATCTTCTTTAAACCAAAGTAACGACGATATTATATTGGCCGCGCTTTGCATGTCTATTTTTCATATATTATTTAAACTATGCAATGGAAAATAACGTACAACGTAAAGTCAGAATGCTAAATGAAATGAAAATAAACAAACAGACCACTTCAACTTCATGCAGTGTAATTTTTGTCTATCTCTTAACAACAGATAACAAAATATAAATAGTACGACAGAAATAAATTTATTTTAACTTTTTACACATATTCGATATATCTTAAAAATTATTTCATTCCACCGAGTGGAAATCGAACACAAGACAACGGCATATAGCACTGCGCCACGACGGCGCATTTAAAAAAAAATTGTATTCTTAAAAAAACAAGAAAGGAATAACGGTATCTATTTGAATAAACCATTCATTCACAGATTAAAGTATTATTATTAGCGATATTATTCAACTATAATTATATTCCTTTTTTCATTTTAATTAGATTTAGTTAATTAGGTACGATAACTACCTTATTTTAAATAACATCGAGTGATTTCTCTGTCTGTACTATGGATGCCCGATGTTAGAAAAACATCGATGTCAACATCGAGACTTAATCATCGTAATTCAATAAAAATCGAAAGAAAAAAATCGATGCCAGCCAATAAATAACAAAAACCGAGTCGGGCTCACCCACTGAGGGCTCTGTACAAAAAGCCTAAGCCCTTTCATATGATACCACTACAAATTAGTAAAGCTTTAAAATTAAACTTTGCCCCACCTCCCTTTAAGGCTATTACTTTTAGGATTAAATCACAAATGTATAGTTTTTTTCCTTAGCTAGTACTACCTATTGATTCCATATATAGGAAGTACTACTAAGCAGGTTGCCAAAATTCGTAATTCTAGGTCAACCGAAAGTATCTTATTAATTTTAATTCCCTTTATAATGTCGAAATACGTGGTTTTTTGCGATATAAACGACCATATCTCTTTTTAAATATATATAGAAATACTTTTTTTTAGGAAATTATGGGGCCGTAGATCTGGATATTTAGTTTGAATTTCAATTTGATATTTCCAAGCGTTCCTGAGATAAAGGCTCTTGACAAACAGACAGATAGATGGACGGACAACAAAGTGATCTTATAAGGGTTCCTTTTTTTTCTTTAAAGGTACGGTAATCTTAATAACTACAATATAACACGACTTAGTATTTTTCTTTCCTAAATATTTATACTTTCCATGAGTATTTTTTTTTGCTTAGTGTGGAATAACACTTTAAAAAATGTTTAAAATAACACGACTTTTTAATTAAAACAAAAATCGAAAAATTGTTGAACATTTAAAACATTAGGGAGTAAAAACACATGATTTGTCCCAATATTTTATGTTAACCGACTGTAAAGTAATAATTTTGAAACCACGTGCACGCGATTAAATATTGATTCCCTTCTGACCAATATCATCGTAACATCAATATGCTACGATGTTGTAGTTAATGCAATATCGATATTTTTACTACTAATGTCGATGTACATTGAAATTCGATGATCATCGGGCACCCCTAGTTTGTGCTCTATTAATTATCTGTAAATGTGCCTAGAAATATGTCAACGACAGCGTCAGTTCGCTAATTTGTTGTCATGTCAACATATTAAGCTTAAAATCGCGTATTTTGACTAAAAAATAATAATGGCTGCTGGCCCTATAGCAGAAAGAAATCAAGGTATTGTTGAATCATTTCTCTTTCCTGTTTCAATTACCTAGAAGTGCTATTTAATAAATCGATGTATTTTAGGTTATATCTCGCCGATATTTTTATTATATATCTCAATATCTACGATATTTACATGAAATTATACTTTTTATCTTACTATTTTTAATTATTTTGTAATACCTATTACCTTTTTGTGATCTTCAGATGCTACTATATATGTCGGCGGCTTGGACGACAGAGTAACAGAAAGCTTACTATGGGAGCTGTTTGTACAAGCTGGACCTGTGGGTGGGTTCAATAATTTATTAATTCAATAATTTTATTTTATTAACATCTTCCATAAAGAACTTGTTTACTTAAAAAAATACCGTAAATTGGTATGTCTTTAATTAATATTTATAACAGGATCAGTCCAATACAATCTTTCTCAATATATTACGTTGTAGTATTTTTTTTTAGTGTATGGTAGTTAGAGAGAACCTAATGTTAAGTCACTATTTCCTACCAAATTTTTGACAACTTGCATATTGGGTGACAATACTCAGTGCTGTTTTTTGTTTGTTACCAGAGTAAGAATTGAAAATAATTTATAAACAGGAATAAAATGTGAACCCAGAAGCTATGCATTTAAAGTCAGATAATATGCTTGAATAAAGTCTAAATTACAAAATTAAGAAAAATACAAATAGTGATAAATCTAAAACAGAACTATTTTTAAAATTTTAATAAGATAAATCATTAATTAATTTTATGTAAAATATAAATGAAATTTATAAATAAAATATAATTTAATTTCAGTCAATGTCCACATGCCCAAAGACCGTGTGACCCAAACACATCAAGGCTATGGATTTGTGGAATTCATGGGAGAGGAGGATGCAGATTATGCAATAAAAGTAGGGACATTTGAATATTCTCTATATTTATTATCATTTATAAATTTTAGCCCATTCCTATGAACATTACTGGTAACAAAGTAAAAAAATCAAAAAAAATAACAAATAATAATTCATTGTCATCACAATCCACAACTGTCGCGTTACAGTTACACCCTTGTGTTCCTGTGCCATGACAATCATTTAGTCTAAAAATAAAATGACAGTTACACGTTATGATAAAAATTTACATAAAAACATCAATTATATAGTGAATGTGTTATCATGAGACATCGGATTACATTCCCTTGTATGTTTGCATATTCAAATGCATATACGAATTCTATTTTTGTAGCATTATTGCATATTTTTGTACTTTAGTGATTATTTCAGTACATATATACATACATATATATATACAAGCTAGGTGTGTTGTATATCACCTAACACGTATATGGGTACACATAACTACTGAAATTAAATAGTTCTTTAAAAAAATCCTGATCTCGAAGAAATTAAGAACTTTGATGCATGTATCAACAGTACCGGACAAACTGCCTACAGAGGTTTCTGCAGAAATGGCACCAAATTTTAAATTCTGTCTGGTAACAATGTATTAATAAATGTTCTGCCTTTTTAGGGCATATTTTTAGTGAATATATATTTAGCTAATTTGCCACCACCAAAAACTGCTGCTACTCAGCCTGCTGGTAAATCCATTTTCAATTTAAGGTCATGAACATGATAAAACTATATGGTAAACATTTTTAATTTAAGGTCATGAACATGATAAAACTATATGGTAAACCAGTAAGAGTGAATAAAGCATCAGCCCATCAAAAGAATCTGGATGTGGGTGCAAATGTGTTCATTGGAAACTTAGATCCAGAGGTTGATGAGAAACTATTATATGACACATTTTCTGCATTTGGTGTTATATTGCAAACACCTAAGGTATTGTTGCTCTTTTATTATTTTATTTTTATTTACCTTCATGCTGTATACTGCATATAGTAGTGTGAGAAGAGATAACTGAGTGTTAAGACACTCCATTCCACATTCTGGTTGCCACGCTTTACTTAACAGAAAGGAAGTAATAAAACAAAATCCCTTGTGTGGAAATCAAATCCACAATAATTAGTTCAAATATCAGATAGTTAGATATCAGCTGTGCCACAACAGTTGTATTCTTTTTTCTCTGATTTATTACTTTTTCTGCCCAATATTAGAGACTATTCTTTAAAAGACCCTATTCTATTACTTTTTGTCACTTAGATTAAATAAAATGAAAATTTTAAATATGGACATATCTGTATTATTATTATCTGTAAAAATTACTGTTAGTAAAAAATGTTACTTCTCAAAGATGTCATTATTTTGCAGCTTTAAGAAACTCTATATTTTTATTTTGTCCAATTAAAAGATATTAAGTGTTAAGTTGGATGTCCCAATGTCTCAATTTAATTATTTTTTCAAGAGGAATCGAACCTGCATCCTTTAAATATACAGGCAATGTATAGTAATAACCCATTTTTTATTTTTCAAGGTCATGCGAGATCCAGAAACTGGTAACTCCAAAGCATTCGCATTTATAAACTTTGCTTCGTTCGAAGCGTCCGACGCGGCTATAGAAGCTATGAACAATCAATATTTATGTAACAGACCTATTTCAGTGTCTTATGCATTTAAGAAGGATGTTAAAGGAGAGAGGCACGGATCTGCCGCTGAAAGGTGTGTAAAATATATAATTTTTTTACCATATAAGTCTTATCTTCCACTATATCCCGCATATATCAGAGACAAAGGAAACCTAGTGTTAAGACACTCCGTTTCCTACAAGCCGCTGTATTTTTGAGGCATTGCGTGTTGAGGGAACTAAACGCTGCGCTTTGCCCAGAGGTAATAGTAGGTAACAGAGCTAAGATATAAAAATATTTAAAAATTATAAAAAATCATTCCCCCAAGAGAACAGACACATTCATTCCCCAAAGACAAAAAAGAGTCACTAACTTAATTTAACAATATACAACTTAACAATAAATTAATTTATTTTCAGGTTACTAGCTGCCCAAAATCCACTATCACATGCGGACCGTCCTCATCAACTCTTCGCAGACGCGCCGCCAACCATAATGGGTCCCATACTAATGGCCCCTCCACCACCACCCACTCCTACCCCGATGCCACCACCACCCCCAATGAGTGCCAGACCTCCACCCCCTCTACCTATGGCTCCTCCACCTCCCCCTACGTCAATGCCTCCGCCCGGACCCCCTCCACCGCCTGGCCCCCCGCCTCCTTTCCATCACTTCCCTCCACCCCCCTTTGGCCCTCCAGGTTTCGGCCCCCCTCCCCCTCCTGGCGCGAGACCTCCGCCGCCCTGGAGGCCGCCCCCACCTTCCTTCAGGCCGCAGTTCCCTCCTCGTGGACCGCCTCCATTTGGACACTTCCCGCATCACCCGCCTGAACCAAATTATAATTATTGAGTGTAATTAAGTAATAAATAAAGTATAGGATATATTTTGATTTTGTGTTTTTATTTTTGATTCTTTTTTCAAGTCTTACCAGGCGCTCTGACCACTAAGCCATACATTCTCATCGAGCTACGTCGAAATTTTTATAATTATTTACAATTATTTATGTTGTTATCATCTCTGTGGATCACTGTTTCCCAGCCAGTGGTCCGCGGAAGCCTAAATATGGTCGCGAACGATTTTAATTTTATGACTGGGGATGATGAAACGAGGTTTTTGTTTGATTATCACAGGTAATTTTTATTATACCTACATGCATAGTGGTCCCGGCTACCAAGAATGATATAAAAGTGGTCCTTGATCAAGAAAAGTTTGGGAAACCCCTGCTGTACGGAGATTTTTACAAATTTTCGCTAACCAAAGATAATGTTCGCGATTCTGGCTTTGAAGACATCAACCACTCACCCTATAGTCCAGTGTTGGCAACTAGTGATTATTATTTGTTCCGAAATTTGAAAATGATGTTCATGGAAAACGATTTGACGATGAAGAGCTGAAGGCGTCTTCAGGTCATTGGGACCCCAACGATTCACAACGGCTCTGCGTTGTATGCTATCAAATTGGTCAAGCTAATACTGGAGTGCACCAACGCAGAGATGAGAACGGTCCTCCATATTAAAAAAAATCACTGTCTAAATTAGACGTATGCTTTGCCCACCAATCAAAAGGGCTGTGTGTTCTAGGTAGAATACCTTCACCTGCATAACTATTTAATGATTGGGCTTTTAGGATCTTCTGCAGTGACAGGATTCGTTAAGGCAAGTTCTTCACAACAGTTATAAAATGCTACATAATATTCCTCTAAAAAAAATATTTTGTAGAGGTCTTTCCCTGTTTGTTATAGTTCCAGTTTGCAAATTTCAGGAGCAAGAAGTTTCATTCTAAATCGAGGGTCTAACAATGTTGAGAGGCAATTTTTGGTACATTTGAACAATTTTTTTAATTTCGTGCTTTTGGGAGGAGGTGAGATAGGGCCCGCTCGTTATCTAGCCAGCGACGACAGGTAGTATGTTAAAAACCTGTTTATGCGCCAAAATAAGGAAGAAATGGTAAACCCAAAAAATCGGCCGAACATCCGGTTCGGCAAAGTTTATTCGATGTTAACACTATTCGGCGCATCTCTAGTTAAAATAAATAAAAACATATCAATCTACATTTACACTGACGTAGTACTAGGCTACTAGTAGACACTGAGTAGATTTAAAGATGATAAAGTGAGTGTAAGACAAACAATAAGGAAAACACTAACGTTTTAATAGCCATAATCTATAAATATATATATCCATATCCATACATTATATTTAAATATAGAAAGATTGGTGTTTCGTATGCAACAATCAAAACAAAGCAAACAAAGCTTATGTTGGTCTATACAGAAAAGAAGCCGCACACATGGCGGCAAAGTCCGCGGCAAATTCAAATAATTATTAATTACATACAAATACCTAACCAAAATAATGATATTAATGTTTTTATTACTTAATAATTTAAAGAAATGAAGAATACATAGCCGCGGAAACCGGTCTTCATACGAGAACCATATTAACTAACTGAACTGAAATAATAAAATCCCTTAATAACAAGATCAATTTGCTACCATCCATAACACAGTTCAATGCTTAATGCAGTATTTGACAGGCCACGGCTTCCACCTGTAATATTTAAATAAGTTTTAAATAAATAATAACAACAAATGTTTTTGTACAAACAACTCAATAGAAAATCTGGATCATCTAGCAAAATATTGTCATCGATATAGCTCACAAAGATTAGAACACACAATTAATTGTGACACAAACAACACAGAAACGCCATTTATCATAGAATTGCTTAAAATTATTTATTAAATGTATATCCCACATTTTTAGCCCACTTAAAGATTTTAATAACAGTAACATAAATAAAATGTATATATATTTGATCATAAATAAGCTTCACGCTGTATTCCGCACACAGTAGAGTAAGCAGAGGGAACCTAGTGTTAAGACACTCTGTTACGCACTTTCTGCCGAATTCTGGAGGCATTGCGTGTTAAGTGGCAGGACGCAACGCCGCGCTTTTGCCTGGACATCAGAGCAAAGAAATGGAAATATAAATTTAAGTAAATATTTTATCTCCTCGAGCGGGGATTGAACCCACAACCAGTCGGTTTTACAGTCACATTTTGTGCCGCTGCGCCACGACTGACCTTAGATATATTATTATTATAATTATGTACTTATGTGTTAAATATGACTGTTATTATTATAATAACTAGTATAATCAATGAACTGTTGTGTCCTGTTTAAAAAAAGTCTCTTGAAGCATAAAAAACAGCTTCTAAATCAATGCAATCAAAAGTTAAAATATAAAATTAATAAGAAATAATAATTATATATTAAGTACATATATATTTATTAATAATATGTAGATTCTTGGTAGGTACACACAAAATCTGATTACATACAAAATATATAAATCGAAAATCCAAACATAGAATATATTTATTATCATTGCCCGGTTTCTTTTATCTTCGTTTTGCAATAAAACTTATTCAGTAGAGTGGCTTCATTTGGCCACCGAATATTCTATATAAAGGTTCGTACGTAAGAAGCGTTTTTTTGTTAAAATTTTTTAGCTTCACGCTATATCTCGCACATAGAATGGAAGCCAGAGAACCTAGTGGTAAACCACTCCGTTCCCATTAATCTCAATCTGGAGTCATTGCGTGTTGAGTGGCGGAACTCAACGCCGCATTTTGTTATGATATTTATTATATATAAATTATAAATTGATTTGTTGTGTGTGTCTTAGACACAAAGAAAAAATAAATTAATTTAAGAATTAATCAACGTTACGTAATTCCTATTATTTTAACACTATTACACTAGCATTACAAACAATTGCTATTTATGATGTTATTATTTTGATTCCTTTTCATCAATATTAAATATACTACTATTGATATGTTTAATAAATAGATAAGTACGCAGAAAATATGAAACTTACCTTTTAATTAATTTTATATATATATAGTTTTACTTAGAACTATGGTGATTTATACAATTTTTTTACAACAAATATAAAATAAAAATACACAATATTTACCATTGCAGTCCGATTCTTATTAAAATCTTACAAAATAAAGTCCCAGTGTGAAACCGATATCAAAGAGACAACTCAGTGAAGGATACCAAAATATATCGTATACGAGCGATGCATATCGCGTTCTTATTGGATGCGCTCGTTTGCTGCTGGACATTTTACTTTGCTTTATGGAATAAGATTTGAAATATAATAATATTGTGTATTGTGTATTTAAATATAATAATATTGTGTGTGTGTATAACAATATATATTTTCCGTTTATATACCTAGTTATTTTATAACAGAAACGTAAATATATATACATTTATTTTACTTGAATTGAAATTTAAATCGCCATTTATTCACGAACCATAACCTTACTAATGCTATATAGGCCATATACTAGTGTCCAATCGAAATAAGATTTTCAGCCGAAATCGAACCTTCGACTGTGGTCTTAATTTGGCCGAAACCGAAACTTTTTAATATACAGTGTAATTAAAGAACAGAACTGAAACAGTTAATAGAGGTGGTCAACATTTTTACACTATTTTGAATGGTTCGTAGTTTTAACGTTTTCGAGATAAAAGCCATACAAATATGTTTTATTAAGTTAAATATCATATTTGGGTAAGAAAATGTTAAAGAAAAATATTTTGGGAGAATTTTTGTACTCTCTTATCATAAACCTTATGCTGATATTTGTAGTTATTTTGTATTAGGTAACGAAGTTTGAAAACGTTAATTTTGGTTCAAGGCGTAACTTTAAATTGATTACTCTGCGAAACAAAAAAAATAATATTTTATTTTGGTTACTACAAACAAAATAATGCTATTTATATAATTTGGAACTATTAAACTGACTTTATTACGCATGGACTGCAGCAGCTACGTATTTTTTAGCAGCGCCTGTCAATTCGGTACTTAATCGGCATCGCAAGATCGATCTCAGACTTGAGACCGATTTACAAATACGGGCTTAAGAACCAAATTAAACGTAATAAATGTATGTTTGTCCTCGTTTTGTACATGTATATTAAAAATATTTTACAATAAAAAAAAGCCATGAGCAAATAATTTCTGAGATCATAAAGCAGATGGACAATAAATAATAACTAACTATATGTTGATAGTAAAGTTTTATATCTGAGTTTAACTATTAAAATACCTTGTTCATAAATTTAATTAGCGCATAAAAACATAACTTAAGAAACTTATTATGATGTGACGCATTTGAGTAAACTTTAATGATTTCTAACTTAAGGTTGTATTTTTAATCAATCAACCTCACGCTGAATCCCGCGCACAGCAACCCTGCTGAGGCAGAGGGAACCTAGTGTTAAGACACTCCGTTCTCCACCTTCCGTTCAGTTCTGGAGGCAATGCGTGTTAAGTGGCGGATCTCTCCACGCAAAAATACGACTCTCGGCATATTTTTGAACCGTTATAAAGACGATTAAAAAAAATATGACAAGAGTCATATTAAAGTGTTTAATCAATGCGCCCTTCATAACAAAATGTGGTGATCTACAAATTCAAGGATGTTTAGAGAGTTATGTAGCGTATATAATTATCAATGAATGTTTTTGATTAAAGTAATTCGCGAGAAAGCCAAACTCAACCTCACTATCACCTCACACTCATGTGGAATCAGTACTTTGTGGAAGTTGAACTGAGTCGGCCCAGTTTCCAAAAAAAGCCACGTTTGATGTAACCGACATCTGTCAGATTGGAGACCACGCTTAGCCAAGTGTTATAGTGATGAACGTCCTGTATCACGTTGGAGACTTAAAGAAGGTGAATAATAGTGGATAGATGCGTGCCGCCTAACATGGTATGGTAGGCATACATTAAGCAGAGGATGGCGATGGGCTGTAAAAAATAGAGCGTAAAATATTTACTAAATATTAATTTTAGGAAAAAAATTGATGGATTTATCACTGGCCTACATAATATTGAAGAGAAAATATCTTTTACCTAAAACCCGTCCAATACTATTAATTGAAAAACTCCTCTCTGTTCGTACATTATATCATTACATCCGTTTCTCCCTAGATGTAATAAAAAATATTCTTACCGTTATCAAATAAAAATACGTATTATCAATGATTGGGATATATTATTTCTATAGAAACTACATATAGATAGGAATATTAAGATCGGTTTTCTTTTGTTGGCCTCACAATGATAACATCGGATCTCATCTTGAAATGGAGGATTACTTACCTTGGAATTCACGTACAATAATATCATAATACTAGCAGTTTTCGGCGACTTTATATTTATATTTTTGTTATTTATAACTTGCTATTAAATATACGTACATGTTATAGGGTATCGTGGTGTAGGTCTAACTGTAAACGTGATTGGATGGTGGTGAGTTTGATTCCCACATATTGTATTAGTCACATAACGTTTTCGCAACGAGACTGGTTTATTTTTTTTTCTATTACTGTGCAGGATCTAGGGTTTGTACGGTTTTGAATGCTATTTTACGAACTTATGTCAAACCGTAGCATTCTAGCCGAATTATAAGAAATAAAAAAATGGTGCTTTGACAAAAGTTCATCAGCACGATAAGGAATTTCTATTTAAAAAAATATATAATTATAATAAGATAGTTATAATAAGATCTGGAATATCTGATGAAGAAACTTAGTCTAGCATAGCAAGAGGACATATAGCCACAGCAATAAACAGTTGTTCAGAGTGAAAAATAATTCTTATTGACATTAAAACATTTATTAGTGCCGGTGAGCAGTTAGTACAACAAAAATAATTAAAATTGATGTCTCAGTGGACCAGGGTTTGAATGTCATCACGATGGTTGTTATTTCAATATCCACTGAATGAACAAAAACATGTGGGCATGTGTGAATATAAGTGTTCATGTCTTACCAAATCTGCATAAGTGCAATATTTCATCCAATTTTTTTAATCTTTGATCATTTTGCGTGAAGTATATGGCATTTTTCACTTAATATTCTTTTAAACTATGCTATCTTTTAATGAAAAAAAAACTATCAAGCTAGTAGATTTATAAATACAAACACCCCTTATAAAATTCAAATTCAAAATTAAAAAAGTTATAAAAAAAATAATTTTCATCTTTTAAATGAAAACGTTTAATTCCCATATTATTATAACGTAAGCGCTTAAAGTGTTGAATTTCAGGAGCACCCTATTGTAGCGATAGCGTTAAGTTTAACTTTGGCCACTGAAATGACACATCGCCTCGACGCAAGCATTTTAGTTCGGAAAATATTGAAGCTGAAATGTGTTAGATAAAACTAACTTGCTGCTTTAGGTTAGAGTAGTGAACTTTTTATTTGGCTGATAACGATCCTTTTGCGCCATTTCGTATTTGTATGCTGTGATTTATTATACTTACAAACATAATATAGAAATGTTGTTACTAAAGATTTTATTACGGCGATTCTACATTTATTTTTAATAGGTTTATATCCGTATCATATGTATCGATATAATATTTTCATACATGATTCTGGTGTTCTTTCAACAAAACTAGGACAAAAAATTAAATATAGCATTAAAAATATTTTAAGTTTTTTAAACACCACAACACTTTTTCTAATGTTGTAGATTTAGAATATCAACCTGACTCCTTTTTATTTTAATTAAATTATTTTCTTTTAAAAATCCAATATTCAATTTAATTAGCACAGACAAATTTTATAACAACAAAGAACAACACATCAAATCAACACTAGTCCCCTAAAGTATAGCTGATAATTATCATTAGCCTTTACCATGAACACAAGAGAAGAATAGATATTATAGAAAATTAGGGTCCTATTCAATATACCGTCGCTATAGGAACCTTTCGTTGATAGCTATAAAATGTAAGTAAACGTATTAAGTATAGAAAACTTTCAGGTAATTATTATTTTTTTTTTTTTATGGAAAATACACGGCAAACGAGCGTGCGGATCACCTGATGGTAAGTGATTACCGCCGCCCACGGCCCCGTGCAACCCCAGAGGAGTTACAGGTGCGTTGCCGGTCTTTAAGGTGGGTTGGGCGCCGGGGCCCGGCATTACCTGATGCGAAACGCAGTGACATAAAGCCACTACTTCACGCCGGTTTTAAATGCCGGGGGTGGTAAGGATCCGGTCGAGTCTGCCCATGCGTGTTGCCATTGCTGGCAACGTGACTCTACCACACGTACTTTAGTCGCCTCTTACGACACCACCAGTACCAGGATGATCCTATTCTAGGCCGGGATCACACGGCACAAGAGTATTGGCTATTTATCAAATAGATTCCAGTTTATAGTAGTTTTTATTTTGACTCAATGTAATGTTATTTTGGAATACAACCTAATGCTAGTACTTCTTTATTTATTGAAATCTCTCATTCTTCATTCTATTTTTTCAGCTTTAAAAAAAAACAACAAATAAATTATTATTTGTAAAAATAATAATATATAATTTTTTGCTCATATGACCATCCATATCCGTAACCAGATATGTTACAAAACAAGCAAGCTTTAGATAATGGTCGACCATATTTTTACCATATATATGATGTTTAGTCATTTCTGTTCTTTTTAACGTACGCAAGATATACTTACATAAGAAAAGGAATTTACTTGTATTTTCTAGAAACTCCATTAGTCAACCTTTCGCCTTACCAAATAGAACATGCATGGTAATTGAAACCCACACGAATACCGTTAGCGAGTTGCTCACCAACGACTGGATGTCGCTACAAATTCGTTACAAAGACGCACTATTAGAACGAAGGGCGTTTCCGATTGTAAAGCAAATTGGGCCGAACGAGAGTTAGTGTTATTTTATTCATTGAGAAATTTCAGATCGACGAGTTCCTATTTCGGTTGTGATGTAAGATGACATTTTCGGGAATTGGAATGTAGTTAACAAGTATTTACCTTCGGATATTTCAATTTGTATGTTGCAAATTTAATCTTTGGAGTTTTTGGAAGGGACAGTCTTTGGATAAGATGTAGATACTATATAAAGATCTGGATAATATTTTTTATTTGAGGATTGTACATAGGAATCAAATAGCAATGGTGGAATCATAAAAGGTTTGTTATTTAACCCTAATTTACTAAACTAGTTATGATTCAAAATAATATTACAATGTTTTGTTCAAAAACTAATAATTTTCTCGTATAGGATAAATGGAGAAAAATATGTAGATTAAGCCCATACGTACATAAATTATATAAAGTTTAGTTTTTGGGTCGTGACGGTGATTTATCGAATAGTATTTAGCAGGATACTTAATATATTTTTTTGAATATTTTACAATTAAAATAAATTCAACCTCGAGACGCGTTTAATATATATCTGACTTAACGCGACGATTGTGATTAGTAATTTATCTTAGCCTACTCCAACTCTACAAAAATTTAGGAACACAAAAGAAATATAAAGAAAAAAAAATGATCCTGAACTAATATTGTAAATGGGAAAGTTGATGAGGATGGATTAATGTTCTTTTTTCAAAAAATATAAAATATTTTGATCGAATTTTACATCAAAATACTTTATAAGTACATCAGAATAATATACCGTCGTGGCCCAGGGAACAAGTGTGTGACTGTAACGCGACGGCTGTGGGTTCGATCCGCACTCGAGGGAAATATTTTTTTTTAAATTTTCATTTTGTACTATATAATCTGTATTATTCTCCGTCACTCAACACGCAATGGTTAGAAAAAATTATATAAAGGTTTCGTATAATTTGATTATAATATAATAATAAATTTAAGCAGGTGAAGCTAGCTGTGTTTAGGTCGCTAATGGAAATTCAAAATGTTTTAATTTAAAACTTTACAAACATTTTTCTACCGGTAATAAGTACTCACTATTAAAATAAATTTTAAAGATTTTACAGCAATGTGAATGTTGACTAAATAATTTTACGAAATAAGTGAAAACCACAAGCTCATTAGGATATTTTTATTTTTGAATTTTCTCAAAGACGAAAGATTTCTGTGACATTTTATTTTAAATGGATGTTTATGTAAAGGGTATTTCTACTTTTACTTTGAATGAATCTCGTCTCCACCATTATTTATACAGCATTCTAAGATATGTGATTACTGCGCTGCACTCCTGCAATTTGTAGTTAAAATATAACGCAAACACTAAAAGGTTTCTAAGGTACCGACAGTTTATTGTGAGAACTTGTATGGCATTTTTAAATATATACAGGTATTACTTGTTATTTTTATATAAACATTTAAACGTAAAATATAGAAACTGACTGTTTCTCTAATTAAATATAAATTAATAAATCATTTAATAAGTTTTTAAAAATATCAAATACTTCTAATATTATAAAAGAATCTAGTAATTATTCTTTTGAGATATTGAAGAAAAAATAACTAATACGATATTTCATTATATTATTTTTAAAAGAACATTATAAGAGTCATTCTAAGCGGCACCTATTATTTTACGCTATTTTTATTTTCTTCCAACTTCATAATCTATCAACCTACAGGGTAGAGAGACTGTGCTGAGCTACGTGAAATGGCCTGCGATGTCATTAACCTGGCACAAGGAGATTGAAAATTTAACGACTATTATTTCCTTTATACAGCCCTCGCTTCGGCGAAAATTAAAAATAATAAACAAGGAACACGTCGTCCCTCTTAAGTTCGATTTTCGTTTTGATTTGCATACACCGACCGTTATTTGCGTATTTTCCATGAATAATTTGTAGTGAAAATTTATTTTGCGTTTGTTTCGTTTTATCTTTTCTGTTTTTTTTTTCTAATCGATTAAGGACTGAGGGATTAAATGTACTGTAATGTTAACAAGACAGCTTATAAATTGTAATAAAAAATATAAATATGTAATAATATTCGTTATAAAAACCTAGGATCGTCGTGGCGTAGGGGCACAAATGTGTGACTGTAAATGCGACGGTTGTGGTTTCGATTACCACTAAGGGGAAAGAAATATTTATATATTTATTTTCATTTTCTTGCTCTGGTTACTAGGCAACGCGCGACATTGAGTTCGAAAACTCATCACACAATGACCCAAGAATTCGGCGTAAAGAGGGAAGTTAAAAAAATATAGAGAAACAAACAGGCACAAAGTGTGACTGTAACATCAACTGGTTTTGGGTTCGATCCTCATTCGAGAAAAAGAAATATTTATTTAGAAATATATATTTTCATTTCTTCGCTCTGGTGTCGTGGCAAAGTCCAGCGTTTCTCAACACGCAATGCCTCCAGAAACCCTCCTAGGCTGAAAGTGAGGAACGGAGGGTTTTAACACTAAGTTCCTTCTGCCTATCTTCTGTGTGCGGGATACAGCGTGAAGCTGATTGGTTGATTGATTGATTGATGTACATATAACCCACCCACTATTTTAAAGCATATAAATGTTTAACAGTACCAATTACTCAATAAAATACGTACAATTTATATATAGCTTAATGTATCAAAGAATCTTGGCGACATACAAGATAAGAATTACATATATATATTACTTACAAAAAAGCAACTGTAAGTACGTTGGCAATGTTCCATTTTAACTAACATGTGCGTTTAAGGAGCTGTTTCGTTAAAAAGATGTTTCCCCTAAAACTAGCTATTCATTTTTAAATTCAAATAATCCACAGTCAATGCTAGTGAAGAGGTCGGTCACAGGCGGACACCATTTTATTAGTGAATTTTGGGTGCGTGCCAGTCTCTTCTGGAGGACGACTTCAAAGATTTCAAATAGGTGTAAAGTGGAAATCGTTTTGGGATGTATAGTTGGATAAATACTATTAGAATTATATTTGTAAAGCTTTACGCTTAATCCCGCATATAACATGCACAGTCTAATTTTTGAGACGTTGTGCGTTGAGTAGGAGAACTCAATTCCGCGCTTTGTCTTATTACCAGAGAGACTAGTATAGCTACTGGTATAGTCAGCTTCACGCTGTATCCCGCTTACAGCAGGGCAGGCAGAGGGAAACTTGTGTTAAAGTCCTCCTATCCCAGCAGAGAGACGAAATTAATAAAATTGGTTCGTATTAGTACAAATTGAACTCACAACCGTCACATTTTACAAACGCTGTGCCGTGCCGTCCTCACGAGTCACGACGGCCCACAATATATATATATATATATATATATATATATATATATATATATATATATATATATATATATATATATATATATATATATTCTTTCCAGTCATATTTTTTTTGTTTCGTAAAAACATATATATTTTTTATATTTTACCTCTTACATACATTGCGTATAATACAGATAATAATAAAAGGTACCTTATTCTATTCAGTTATAGCAACAACAGTTCGTTAAGGGCCAGTTTCACCGGTTACGAATAAAGTTTCTGATACTTATCTCTTATCTGATCTTATATTAAATACAATCTATCAGATAAAGGCTGTTGATAACTTTTGTTTCACCATCAAACTCCCTAAAAATAGATCTGGTAGATAATAATCAGCCGCTTAATAATTGATCGGAGCGGCAATTACGAAAAAAACGACATTTTTTGCGTTTCTTCACTATAACGTAAATATCGTAGACATTAAGGTCCATCATCAGAAATTTATAACTTATCTGGCAGATGAGCCTATCAAGCGTATCAATTTTTATCAGCCAGTAGTGAAACATATGGTTAAGGCCCTAAATATAATTTATGATGATATGAACAGATAATTTGATAACAGTAACAATTAATGATAGGTATAATAGGTTATTCTGATAAACAATATGTACAAATATTGTATTATTTTAGCATTGTTCCTTTGTTATCGATAATAAATATAGGTGGATTGAAATATTTTTAGTGGATTGCTTTCTATATTGAATATGTTAATTTTTTTGAAATTTTGTAGTTACATAATCTTGACTACTATTTTTATAGAAATGGCAAATGGAGAGGGAGTTTCTTAAAGATTTCTTATATTTACAAGTGTTGTATATAAATATAAGATTAAAGCCTTTATAATCATTTTAAATTTGGGTTTTACGATCAACTAGAAGTCAACAGAGACATTAAACAAAACTATGTTTTAACGAACAGAGTCTTACTTATAGTTAGCTTGCCTAGCTACTGTACTTACTTAAAAATATACAAATTTAGAACTTTCTATTAAAAAAGGCAGTTAATTTCTTCGTGACACAAAAGGTCAAATGTGCGAGTGTAAACACAACGGTTGTGGGCTTGATTCGGGAATATTTTCATTTCCTTGTTCTGGTAACAAAGAAAAGCGCTGCGTTGAGTTCCGAAAGATAATACACAACGTCTGGCACAGACACCTATGCAAAGTGTGGGACAGAAATGTCTTAAAAGGAATGGAATGTCTTAATACTAGTTTCCCGTTGCCTAACCTGCGAGATCCGGAACACAGCGATCTTCTATTAAAATATTTAATAAATCAAACAAAAAGAGCAATCATTGGATTGTTAACCCAAGAATTGCACATAAAATTCCACTTCTAACAGTAATATGGCAAACTGACCTATGAAAAGTTCATAAAAAGGACGAATATCCCTTCGTACAATATTAATAGCAATAACTTATATTTGGGGTATCTAGCGAGAGGTGATTTCAAGTAAAGGTCATCTCATAATAGTATTATGTTCTGAATTAATGATAGGGGCCGCCCAAAGTGGGTTTCAGTGACTTTACCGGTGAATTTCTGTCTCAGGTACAGACCTGCAGACCTGCAGAAGCCGTACAGACGGCTTTACGATTTTGTAGTACATACATACTATATTAGTTGGAATTATTTATTAATAGTTGTTATATTATTGCAAAAGAAGTTTTGAGATATTGTATTGTAGTATTTGAGTAAACACAACGGTTGTAAGTCCGATTCCAGATGGGTAAAAAATTGTTTTAATTTTTTTTGCTTTGGTAATTCAATTCTTTTGCGCTTTTTTAAGAACTTTTCGCAATTTCCAAGATGTTACAAATCTCTGTAATTTTTTTTTTGGCTTTAATAAATATAAAAACTGTTGGATTTTGTCTGTTGGATTCCAATACCTAACTCATAATAAGTAAAGAGTAATGTATCGAAAAGCTCTCGTTTTTCAATCGTACATAGAAGTTTTTAAAATTAAAATACGCCGTTTATAAACTAAACTAGATAATATTATTTATACACAAGATGTATACATCTTAAACTGTTGAAGGAACCTGTTTCTTTATTCACATCTTGATAATCATAACTTAATCATTTGGTATTAAGTTACATACTTGCTTTTTCAACTATTTTTAAAAGATACCACTATCATATAATTTACTTAACCCATATCGTGCTGGTGTATGATACATTTCGTTCACATAAATCACTTGTTCCCAGAGGATATACCAAAATAAGTGAAGTGAAACGGAGCGTGGAACATAAATTATGTAAAAATTACACTTTTGGACATTGCGGTGCGACCCGAAGTAAATCTGAAACTGAATATTTAATGGGCGACTTTACAAAAAAAAAACTATTGTAAGTGAAACTTTTACGTGAAAAAGGCAAATATGAATATACATATGTATATTGAAGTATTAAAATGTAGAGACTATCGTCGCGTAGCAGTACACAATATAAACGCGATGGTTATGGATTTGAATCCCACTCGGAGGGATCCGTTATTTTGAGTTCCTCGCCAAGGTAACAAATAACGCTTGGAATTAGGGTCAGCAGTTCCTTCAGCCTAAAAGCTAATTAAAGTATCATTATGATTTTTTTTACTAAAATATCCTTATATCCTTAGCTCTATTTTATTTACTTTTATTTGAATATAAACTAAAAGCACAAACGTGCACAAAACAAGTATAAATGATACATCTTATTAAAAGTTATTAAGGCTGAATATTATCAAATATTGTCATATATCCTGAAAGGATGGTAGGGACCCAATATTAATAGATTTAAGCGGTGTTCCCGTGAAGTTACAGCCCTAAGCTATAATAAGGATTTAGCGCTCACAATCAAGGGGGCAACTTTTAATAACCGGGAACAATTTTATAAGCGACGCAAGTTGTATGATTTATGTTTACGAGGCTTAAAAGTCCGAAATTATACGATAAGGCTAACGTTTCAACTTCAGAGGGCTCTTTGGATAGATAAAAAAAGATGGTTATTTAGTTAAGAAAGATGTTGGATGATGAGAAATTTTATGGGTTAAATATATTTTTTATATATCAAAATGTGAGTTAAAGCTGTTATCATACAGTGGAGTGTCTGACTATAAGTGGGCTCATTCGATGAAATGATTATATGTATTATTGGGTTTATTTATTTTAAAAAAGGAGGGATCGAAAGGTGTTTCTATTAATTTATTTTTATTTTTTTTAGCTTAACGTTGTAACTCGCACACAGTAGAAAAGGCAGAGGGGACTTGGGAACCTCATGTTAAGACATTCTTTTTAAGGCGCTTCTGTTTTCCACTTTCTGCCAAAGTCTGGAGGCATTGCTGGCGGAAGTCAACGCCGCGCTTTTACTCGTTGTCAGAACGAGATGAAGATATCCATATTCCAATTATTCTAGTGAATCGATTCGGAATACTACTTTTCATTACACGTTTTCTACTTATTAAATTATTTTTTGTCAAATAAAGCAGTTAACACAATAAAAATTTACCTAATAATTAATTTAATGTAGAACCATTTTAAACTATGTAAAACTGGGTCTAATCACCAGTTATAATATATTCAATATTTATAAATTATTAAATAGGATATTGTCAAGCTGACGGCTATGTATATTAAACGAGATACTAATGCCTCACTCGAGTGGAAAGTCACGATGACAAACGGAACTTCAATAATGCCGTCTTAGGATTATGGAACGTCTTAACGCCTTGTTTTCCATTATGATATTATTTTATATTTTAAAAATATTTAAATAATTGTGTTTATATTTGCTTTGGTGACAAAGTTTTAAAGAGTCTGGCTGAATGATATAATTGCCGTGTGATCCCGGCCTAGAATAGGATCATCCTGGTACTGGTGGTGTCATAAGAGGCGACTAAAGTACGTGTGGTAGAGTCACGTTGCCAGCAATGGCAACACGCATGGGCAGACTCGACCGGATCATTACCACCCCCGGCATTTAAAACCGGCGTGAAGTAGTGGCTTTATGCCACTGCGTTTCGCATCAGGTAATGCCGGGCCCCGGCGCCCAACCCATTTTAAAGGCCGGCAACGCACCTGTAGCTCCTCTGGGGTTGCACGGGGCCGTGGGCGGCGGTTATCACTTACCATCAGGTGACCCGCACGCTCGTTTGCCGTGTCTCTTCCATAAAAAAAAAAAAAATGATGGATTCAATTCTTGTTTGAAGGAAAGTTATTATAAATCGCGTGATTTAAATAGAGCTTTGCATTTTGTGATTGATCACTTAAATAAAAATCATCAAAATTAAATAAGCTTCACGCTGTATCCCGCACACAGCAGGGTGGACAGAGGGTACCTAGTGTAAGACACTCCGTTCCCCACTTTCTGCCGAATTCTATATATATAATACATACACTCGAACACTGATAGTGTCAATTTTATTTTATTCAGATACAAAAATAAAATATTAAGAATTAAATATATGAGCATTCTATCAATACAAGAATTTTAAGCCAGTTGTCAAAAGCAGTATAAACTGGTTTTGACTAAACCAGGGAGGCGCCACGCTCGACGCTTGAAGTCACACTTACACTATAAATATGAACCTATAGCCTTAGTAAGTTATGATTTTTTGAACTCGCGGAAAAAGCCGCAGGTAAGAGACAGTTATCATATACTACAAAAAGGAAGGAAAAGGATAACAGGAATACTTTTTTTTATCTTCACGCTGTATCCCGCGGGGTATGTAGAACCTGGTAGTTCAACCTATTGTTAAGACATTGAGGTCCCGTTAAGACACTAGATGTAGAGCGGCGGCACTCAACGCCGCAGATATACTGATAAAAAAATAATTAAAATATTTTGTATTCCTAAATATATTTTAATATTATTTTTTCTATTTCACTACTGTACTGTATAAAGTAGAGAATCGATTTTAAATAATATTATTTGCATGATTTTATAGATATATGTTTTAAAACAATTACGTATCTTTAATATACCTGAATCGCCTTTGAATTTCACTACCAGTTACGAAATTTTAAATTGAAAATTGAAAAGTTAACAAGCCCAAGCGCGTGTTTTCTAACCACTTTTCGTTGGCTGAACTGTTGTTATGACGGAAATTACTTTAAGAATCGCAAGGCTTCTGTTAACCGACGACCTAATTGACTTACTATATATACAGAGAATTTTAAATAGCTTAATGTTTAACTTAACTTACTTAGACAGTAAAATATTATGTAATTCCATTTGGCACACGATCTCACTTTTTCTTTTTATTAGAATACGGACAACAAAAGTTGAAATACATTTTTTTTGTTTCCCGCTGTGTCTTTGTTAAAGCAGAGTAGATGGAGATAACATAGAGTTAAGATACTCCATTCTCCACTTACTGCCTAATTTTTGAGCCGTTGCATATTCAGTGTTCCTAACACCAGCGTTTTGTCTTGGCGGCAGAGGAAATTAAAATAATACATTCTCAAGTGAACATCGAACCCCGCGTTACAGGCTCTACGACACTTGGTTATCTGGTTACAACAGTTGGTTATTGGTTGGTATCAGGCAATTTTTAAAAACAGAATTGTTTTTAAAAATTTTCTGATATCTGATAACAAAAACTGATAGACTAATGTCTCAGTCTACTTTTGACCATGGACTGGAGTAAAGCCTCGGAACATGATAGCTTTTGCTCGATGAGAAGGTAGGTTTGCTAGGTCGATAAAAAAGTAAGTTAAGTAGCGAAATCGTGCCACGTCCAATTTATTTAGCTTTTATAAAAAAAAATTACGCAAATCTCAAAAGAATATTGACCTACAAAATAGGGTTATTTATGACTACGGTGACAAGACATGATAGTACTCCGCGGGAAACATGTTATCCCTTAGAAATCCCATTTTCCTTGGATAAAAGGTCGTCTATCCGAAACGGAAATGCAAACTCATCATGTATTTGACAAATTCCATCAAGATTAGTTTTATGTTTTAGGAACTAACCGACTGGGCCACTTACATGCTTATAATATGCATAAGTACGTGGTTTTCTCTAGATTTTATTTGGTTATTTAATATATTTCTATGGCAGTGTTTATTTAAAAAAAACATTTAAAAAATGTAGCCTAAGCATATAATCTTTTAAATTTTGAGTAGTGCCGCAATAGTAGGTATATATTTTGACTGTAAACACTACGATTGTGGTTTCGGTTCCCAGTGAGTAGCAAAATGAATTAATTTCATACGCTTGTTCTAGTGACGTCGATTGGAACGTCGAAACTTGGTGGAAATGGGGGTTGGAGAACAGTAGATTCCCTCTACTTTACAATATGCGGGATATAGCGCGAAGTTAAAAAAAATATTAAAATCTTAGGTATGATTTAATTTATTTAATTTAAAATTAGTTTAATGACATGTTCATTCTAATGTTTCATCTTGACGCTGTATCCCGCACTTAGGAGGGTAGGGAGAGGGATACTAATGTTAAGACACTCCCACTTTCTGCTGAATTCTGGAGGCATTGCGTGTTGAGTGGCGGAACTCAACGCCACCCTTTCTCTCGACACCAAAACGAAGAAATAGAAATATAAGTAAATATTTAATTTCCTCGAAGTGGAGATTGAACTTAAAATCAGTCGTGTTTACAGTCACACTATATGCCCTGTGCCACAACTGGCTTTAAGTGATTACATTTAATGCCTATTTAATTTTATCGACTAATTGTAACGATATCATTTAGCGAAAACTATTTCATAATTCAATTATTTAAGACAATTGTGAAATAAAATAGAAAGAATTACAAATTAATCATCTGCTTTAATTTTTCTCTGCTTTATTTCTGTTTTCTCTCTGTCAGAATTTCGATAAAATATATACTATAACAAAAATATATCACGAAATAAAAATAGGCAGGATATAAAAATGGATATTTCATCACCGCGTAAAATTAAAATAATTTCTAGATCGATGGATGTTTGGATTAAGCCTAATTGGTTGCGGGTTAAATAAATCAATTGAATTATTCCGGCGAGCGCCCTGCCTAATGGCGTCGGTAAAAACGGCATCTAACATTTCAAGTTAAAACTTTAACATCATATTTATTTTGAAAGTCTACATTTATATATAAGCCTTTATTTATTTATCCTTGAGGATGTTGTGGCGCAGTTCTCTGGTAACGAAGCAAAGCGCGGCGTTGAGTTACGCCACTTAACACGCTTAATATAGTACACTTTTTTATCTTTACGATGTATCTCGCATAAAGGGGGGAAGGCAGGGGTAACCCAGTGCTAAAGCACTCCTTTCCCCAATTTCCGCGCGCGTGTTAAGTGGCAAAACATAACACCGCACTTTTTCATTTTAGTATTCTAAAAATATCGATATAGGCATTACATGAAAATTCTTAAATATATACCCAAATAAAACAACCGATCGAGACCATCCAAAGTACTACAACTAAATAAATACCAACCATCTATTTCAACAAACAATTTAAACTAAAACAGAATAGCATGCAACTATTCGGAGTTATCGAATAGCTTAGCTTAGCTCAGTTTAGTGAATAACAATAAGTTTTCATCTAAATCCAACGGGCTGCCCAATGAAACGGGATTGTTAACGGGTTAAAACCGTGAACATGTCACGAGGCTCAGCGTTGGAGAGTCGTTTATCAGAGGGTCGAGTAGCGACGCGTAATTAAGCGTTACACGTGGGACACACGGTTTGGGAGGTTGATTGATTTTTTTTGTTATTAGATTATTAAATTACTTCGTAGTCTGAGTAGGGCAAGGCTTATTGTGAACGTGAGGGTTGTGGGTTCGATTCTCACTCGAGAAATTATCTATTTTCGTTTCTTAGTTCCTGAAATAAGAGTTGTTGAGTTTCGTCACTCAACACGCAATTTATATATATATGTGTGAATGGAGCGTTCTAATACTGGATAGAGATAAACAATGTAGAGCGCTAAATTCTCTTCTCCCTCTTTCTTTTTTTCACCTTCACGCTGTAGCCTGTTTATATCTGGCTAGGCAGAGGGAATCTAGTGTTAAGACACTTTGTTCCTTACTTTCCGTCGAATTTTCGAGGCATTACGTGTTGAGTGGTGGAACGTAACGCGCTTTGTCTGGTCACCAAAACAAGAAATTGAAAATAGTCAATTCCTTCCATGGGAATCGAACCCCCATTAGTCATATTTATTGTACCGTGTTCCTGTGCCACGATGGCCACAAAAAACTCGCAAATACAAAAAACTCTATACAAATATAGAAGAAAATATATAAAATATGAAAATATTTTTTATTTTTTAATACTCTATATATTTTCTCTTTCAAACAACTGTATGTATGATACCTAATGCAGGCAAAGTATTTTAGGCAAGCGAATTGAAATGATAGGGTCGTAGTGAGATGTTACTTGAAATGTCGTGACGCACGCGATTGCCTGTCTCCTCTACTTGTACTAGTTTCCTAATAACTTAGCTAAAAGCCGTGATAAAGTAAAAGCCGTATATATACATATATGAGGCCAGTCGTAGCCCAGTAGTATAGGCGTGTGACTGTAAATGCAACAGGTTGTGGGTTTAATCTCCATTTAGAGGGGGGAATAAATTAAATATTTAATATTTTATATACTTTGCTCTAGTATCGAGGCAAAAGCGCAGCGTTGAAGTCCACAACTCAATATGCAATGCTTACAGAATTCGGAGTGGAAGAAGTGGAAAGTGGAGTGTCGTAAAAAAAGTGGATAAAAAACATAAATTTTCTACGATCTAGTTTTTTTTGTTCATATCTATTATTGGCAAACAAATTTGTAAATCTATCTACTTAGTATATTTTATGATGTAGGGAACTGACTTTGTAGTCATTGTTTTCAACAAGTTCTGCTTTGTGAATTTGATTTTTATAATCAAATTATAAAAAGTGCGGCGTTGGGTTCCGACACGCAACATATTATAACGTCTCTAAAATGGACTGAAAACAGAGCATGTCAACACTAAATTTTCTTAACCTACTTAGCTATATAAGGGATATGTTAACAAAGAAATAATTTAAAATAGATGAATATTTAATTGGCTAAATAATCTGGCAGTATGTGACTTATTAACACAAACAAGTTGGTTTAGAGAAGCGGATCGAAGTGATAGTAGCGCGAGTTGTCGCTCAAATGGAACACCCTTATAAATTTTGAATGATGGGTATTTAATGAGAAAGTTAAAGTAATAAATTAATATTCAAAAATTTATATATTTTCAGGAATTTTTCCCCAATTTATTTTTAAATGAATTTAATTGTAATTGAAATAAATATATGTGAGGCCAGTCGTGGCGCATTGGCACAAAGTGTAACTGTAAAACCGACTGGTTGTGGGTTCGCCACTCGAGGAGATGAAATATTTACTTAAATGTATATTTCCATTTCTTCGCTCTGGTGTCGAAGCAAAGCGCGTGGTTGAGTTCTGCCACTTAACCCGCAATGCCTCCAAAATTCGGCAGAAAGTGGGGAACGGAGTGTCTTAACACTAGATTCCCTCTGCCTACCCTGCTGTGTGCGGGATACAGCGAGAAGCTAATTTAATATTAATTTAAATAAATGTATACCTATGAGTATTTTTTTTCTTGTTTTCTTTTACCATTTATACCTTCACGATGTATCTCGCATATAGACGGATGTGTTAGTGCTATAACACTGTTGACCACTCACTGCTTAATTTTCCGTACATTGTGTGTTCAGTGGCGATATCCAACTCCACATATTGTCTTATACAGTCATTAATAAATATCAATAGATTTAAATTATTTGAATCACATTAAACACATACAGTTCACGCTAAGCGAGTGTCAGTATGAACTTCATACATTTCAGTCAATTTTTCTAATAAATAAATGAATTAATAAAAATGGAAAATAAAAGAGTTTCCTTAAAACTTAGTCTGGTGTGGTAAGATAAGGGTGTGATGCATTAGCGCTCGCAGTTTGACCGGCAAAGTAAACAATCGCTTAGCCCCATCCATGACATGTTTAGAGCAGGCGAATACCAGTAGGTACTGGATCTATATAACGATTTTTTACTATTTTTTGTTTCACTTTGTATCCCGTATATAGTAGGGTAAATAGAGGCAACATTGTGTTAAAACACTACATTCTACATTTTCCCCCCCAAATTTTGAGATGTTTAGTGTTGTGTGGCGGAACTCAACGGCGCTTGTTGTCTTGTTCTCAGAGGGAGAAAATGAAAGTTAAAAACGTCGCGTTTAAGGCCGACTGTCTTATCAGATCAGGGAATTCATTACAATTAAGATAAATTGTATATTAAATACAGTATAGTCTAGGATATGATTAATTTATTTATATTTTAAATAAGCGCCTCCCGTTCACGCGCTTAAACGCTAGGAATATTCATTTAATACTATTTAACTGTAAACAATAAAAGGGGTTTTTGTCCTGCGTAAATCCCGATCCCTTAGGCATTCCGGGATAAAAAGTATGTATCACTTTACTATGTATTACTTTAGCTTCATCTCTATTTTTCTGTAAAAGTCCCATTAATATCGCTTCCGCTATTCCGGATATTAACCCGGACAAACAGATAAAAAATTAAACTATTTGTTTGTATTTTAGCATTATGTAAATAATGCACTTGAAAAACATGGTTATTTTGAAATCATCACACATAGGCACTTCTATTTTATTTATAGATGTATAGATTTAATCAGTTTAATCTTCAAATAATTTTCATTTTATCGTTAGACAAAATAAGAACAGTTATATATTGTCTGTGCTTCGTCTAGACTACAAATGTCAACCACACTCTGTTTCTACGAAATAACGTAATAGAATTAGATGTCGGAGCCCCCAGACCTACGTCATTTCAGCAAAGCTAAAATTTTGAGGATTAATAGTCTAATATACAGTTAATACGATATGAGTACTTACTAACTAGAAAGTGGGGCCCTTTCAGAGGTAGCGCCAACTAAAGGTACACCTACGTTAAAGTAGAAACGCTCGTATTAAATATGTTTTTAAGAATTATGTAAACAATGTATATTTAGATCCAGATCCTTTACGTGGGCCTTTACTCCTGTCAGACGTTCTAAAATTTGTATAAAATTGAGGCAAACTACGTTATACTCAATTTGACATATATTATTTACGGGACACCTTATACCAGTTATAATTTTGTGCCGTGTGATCCCGGCCTAAAATAGGATCATCCTGGTACTGGTGGTGTCGTAAGAGGCGACCAAAGTACGTGTGGTAGAGTCACGTCGCCAGCAATGGCAACACGCATGGGCAGAATCGACCGGATCATTACCACCCCCGGCATCTAAAACCGGCGTGAAGTAGTGGCTTTATGCCACTGCGTTTCGCATCAGGTAATGCCGGGCTCCGGCGCCCAACCCACCTAACAGGCAGGCAACGCACCTGTAGCTGTTCTGGGGTTGCACGGGGTCGTGGGCAGCGGTAATCACTTACCATCAGGTGACCCGCAAGCTCGTTTGCCGTGTCTTTAAAAAAAAAAAAAAACCAGACCAATCCAATGCCCCAATAATCCTCCCAGAAATGTACCTTCAGGTAGTTCAAGTTAGTAAGTACGCATACCGTCTTAACTACATATTAGACTAACAATCCAAATCCAAAATTTTAGCTTTGCTAAAATGACGTAAGTCTGGGAATCCTGAGATCACGACTAGTGTTAAAACACTCCATTGCCATTAAATTTATTTATGAATTTATTTCTGATGTTTACGCTCATTTTATTGCATAAAATTCAAATGAAACCCGTTAACATAATTCTATTTGGTACCAATACGTAAATGGCTTTAAAATGTTATATTAAAACATAATTTCCGTTGTAAACATATTAACACAAATTAAAGTGCACAAAAGGTTAGATAATATAAATTGAGAATTAATTATTTGGACGTGGCGTAATTGCGTATCCTGTTGGTGACACGTTGTATTTACAATATATACTTTATATACAAACATATATATGTATATGTCAAAAACTCATTCATATTATACTAGCGACTCAAACGCAGCTTTTTACCCGGCCCTTTTGCGCGGGCCTATAGCCAATTTATACTAAATCTTTACCTAAATTGTAGCCTTGCGTGTTCTGATATATAAGCTATATTACTGTAAAGTTTCATCTAAATCCGTTCAGAAGCTTCTGCGTTACAGTGGAACAAACATCTGCCTTCACGAACTTTCACATTTATAATATTAGTAATATAAATATCTGTGTATATATGGGATCATCGAGAGAGTTAAATATTTTAATTTTTTCCCTCTTGTGTGGACCACCACAAGCGCAGCGTTGAGTTCCAATAATCACCGCACAATGCCTTCGAATTTCGGCGGCAAATAGGCAAGGGAGTATCTTAACACTCTTATGGTGTCTCTACATGCCTGATACAGTTAGAAGCTAATAAAAATAAAACATTTTGAGAAAAATAATAAAAATAAAACATTTTGAAGAGAATTATTTCGGAGTAAATAAATACAAGATGAGACTTAGCAATATTTTAGATGAAATTGAAATGATAAAAGACACCAGATAAGATATAACAGAGCGAATAATAGAAGAATTTGTAAAATTCTGAAGGAATACAAAATTTTTGTCACAATTTCTTTGAACGCTTTTAATTTGCACATCAAGAAATGTAAAGTTTTTTTTTCTTTTATGATCTTGAATTTAATAGCAACAAGCAAATTGTTTGATGACAGTGATTTCGTATTTGCTTTAATGAACTGGCATTCATTCTTTAGATTGCTATTTACATTGGTATTACAGACTTTTTTGCCAATGTAAGTCTTGTCGTTTATTTATTGTTAGTATGGTATAAGTAAGAATATATACACTATATGTAAATACTTATTTTATGTTAGCATTAATTATATAATATATATATATATATATATATATATATATATATATATATATATATATATATATATATATATATATATATATATATATATATCTATATATATATATATATATATATATATATATATATATTTCTTATTAAATGTATTTGAACCTATTTGATTAGTAGACGCTGTCGTGTTGCAGCGGCGACTTACTGAAAACGAAGGTTGTGGGCTCAGTTCCCACTTGAGGGAATAGATTATTTTCGTTCCCTCCGATGATAAAGCGTAGCGTTGAGTTAAACTACAACTCTACCATACAACAGCAATAACCAAAATTAGGCAGAACAATAGGAACGGAGTTTCTTAACACTGGTTTCCCTCTGCCCACCCTGCTACATACAGGTTTCAGTGTGAAACAAAAAAATAATAATTACAAAATATTTTCTCTTTCTCATAGTCCTGTAGACGTAGACGACTTTGGTTCCTACAAGCTTCAATCGTCATGTAGTGATTGCAACTAAGCTTTCTAGCTTTCAAAAGTTGCTCACGACCGGAACAAAGGACTATCTCATGACTTGCTCTAATCGGTTGTTTGTTTTTCATGAAAATGGTAGACAGCGGTCTTGAGTTTGGCTTGCGGGTTTGTTCCTTACTTATCTGTTGCTTAACTTTTTTTATATAAATGGTGTAATTTTTTTTATAACTTAAAATAAATTCTCATTATTGAGTTTTAGGGTTCCGTAACTTTTAATGAAAGAGAGGCCTTATAAGATCACTTTGTTGTTCGTCCGTCTGTCTGTTTGTCTAGGGCCTTTTATCTTAGAAAGTTCTCATTACATACCGTATTATAAAAGGGTCACAGACATAAATATATTTAAATAATTTAATGCTATGAACGAAATTAGTATTAGTAGATTTATACTTATGAATCAAATATTTAATATTTTCATTTCCTCGCTCTGCTATCAAGGCAAAGCGCGGCGTTAAATTTTAGAAAATTGAAAAGATTGAAACTAAATATAAAAATATGGAACATTAAAGACCATAACGGAATAAATATATCGCGTGGGGTCCTCTATATAAAAGGACGCAGTAAATCTCGATGATAGATCGCGGTTTTTCCGGCTTTTCAACAAGCTCTAAATGGCAGGCCTATAGTACAAATATGTCTGACTAACGTTGAAGGACAGAATTCTACTAAAAATACTAAAAATGGGGAAATTATGTAATGATTAGAAATTTTTGAGTTTTACGATGTAGCAGATAGAGACAAACAACCTAGTGTCAAGACAATATGCTCTCAACACAGATATTGCATGGTAAGTGGCAGAACTGGCATATCGAAGAGTGCTCCGAGTGGCCATCGAACTTATAAGCACCATGAATAATATATATATATATATATATATATATATATATATAAATAAAATAAATCAGCTTCACGCTGTATCCCGCACACCGCAGGGTAGGCAGAGGGAACGTAGTGAAAGACACTCCGTTCCCCACTTTCTGCCGAATTTCGGAGGCATTGCGTGTTAAGTGGCAGAACTCAACGCCGCGCTTTGCCTCGACACCAGAGCGAAGAAATGGCTATATATGGGATACAACGGGAAAAAAAAAAGATTTTGCATGTTATTATTATATTTTTCTTCTACATAATAGTTATTATTATAACATAAAAAAACATATATATCTTTTAAATAAATTCAACTTTTTCCACGTACACTAAGACGCCATCTACCCGACTTGCACATATAAAATTGAAAATTAATTTTATAACATCTGTTCCGGGTGAAGATAACAACAACTTTCGAAGATATTAAATTTTCTCAAAGACCAACTTTTTAAGATAAGGCCGAAATATAATTTCATTTGCACCATTCAAAGCTCTTCAGGGGGTGTTATAACATTTGTTATAATACTACTTAAACGCGATAAAAGTTTTTACGATGAAAGTGTAGTACTCTAGTTTATTAACTCCCATTAAAATAATTTATAGACCTAATCTTTTAATATAGCTAATCAGAATATTTTATTAATATTCATATTTAATGTATATTTTTTAGCTTTAAGCTATACCCGCACATAGGACGGTGGGCAGAGGGAACCTGGGAACTTGGTGTTAAGACACTCTCTTTCCATTAGGACGCTTCCGGTCCCCACTTTCCCCCGAATTTTTAAGGCGTTAAGATTTAAGTAAAAATATATAGTTTATTTAACGTTAAAAATAATTATCTGGTTTACTTATTTTGTATTTATATAGACTTGCCTAAATTATGTTATTAAGGCAGTACTCATCTAATAATTATAATTTTTCAATTAAATTGGTTGTGAAAGATATTGAGCAGTGGAAATCTTTAAGGTTACTTTGTTGATGAATGAATGAAAAGAATAAAAGGAATTATCATAATTATTAAAAAAGATTGTGATTATACAATGATAAATAAAAATAAAAAACATTTATATTTAAAAAGATAAAACCATAGACAATCTTTCCCTGTACTACAATAATGCCAACATTTGAGGACATTCTTGCCAACAATTAACTGCATATCCTCTAGTTGGCTAACGTGCGTGTAATCTATACGAGTTTTCCGTTTACAAGCGAACTTGTGTAGGAAGTTGTGATTAAGAGTTAAATATTGTACTGCATTGTAGTTAGAAGTGATAAGAATATTTATTATTATGGATTGTCCCAACGATATTGCGAAACCGAAAGTTTCTTTGATTGTTTCGAATTTATTAAAGCACCGCCCAATTTTTGGAACAATCTGTGGCGTAGTGGTGGAAGTTAATGCTGTGCTTTGTCTTGTTCTCGATAGGAGATTATATAATTCTTACGACTGGGAACCTACTACCGTCCCGTACATTGTTTCAATGTTCTGAAAAAATGTACCTGAAGCTTAAAATCCTATAGAATTATTCAAATATTCTAACTTTTATACGATTTCTAAGAAAATATTTCGCTTTCCCAAGTGTGGAATAACACTTTAAAAATATTAAAAATGTTTTTGTGTTATTTAAAATTACAAACATAATTGAAAGTATTTTAGCGTACAAAATATATACACACACACACACACACACACACGCCTATTTTTCAGTTTAGAAAGGACATATAATATCGTGGTAACCGCTGTCAAGTTTATACGGCCGGTGCACAGGTTTGACGAGGGCCTTACGTCTATCTCTTGTTCCAGGCGTTTTATTGTAAAATAACGATAAAACTAAACTTTATATTAAAATTGGTTTATTATGTTTTGTCCTTGTTCCGATTAAAATTACAGTGCCAAACGAAAATTGTTAATTTTCAATTCTTGTGATCTTTAAATCTTGTGTGATTTTGAAGTAGTTCAAAAGGTGACGTCGTAAAAAATATACGTTTTGGCGCTCACTCATCAAAACGAGGAAAAATTGAAAAGAAATGTTACTTGAGTAAAACTGATATACTTAAGGATTTTTTTAGCCTTTCGCCATATATAGCACTATATTTAATTTTTTACATTTTATAATTTCCTAAGTTTATGAATATTTTACTTGGAAGTGTAACATCATTTCATTTCCGTATTTCCAGCAGCGTTAACGCACGAGTCGGTTTCAAAAGCGACGTGAAGGAACACGCACTGTGCCACTGCACCATTGACCTAGAGCTCTTTCTATGATTAAATAGTGTTACTTACTTTCATCATATATTTCTTTAACTGTTTTGTTTTATTTTTCTCGCTTTTTGAACGAAAGGTATGTATGTGTATTATATAATAGAAAGATAAAGTGGTAGCTATTTTACAATAAGTACTTTAATATTAACTTCTAAAAGTCTCACAATATAATCTTATCTTTGTATTATGTAGTACAATATTAAAGCCAGCCAACATTCTCAGTTATTAATTAGTCCCACTCAGCCATCTTGTAGCTAAGGTGCTTACAACGCAAAAAAAAAACAAAAAGATTATATCTTAATATAGCGGATAGCGCTTCGTGTAAGGCTTCCTTGTCTTTTTTCTTAAATGTTATGTTTTTCTTATAAATTAGAGTGTGAAATGCTAAATTTAATGTAATTAAATAATTTTATTTAAAAAAATTGAAACGACGCTTTATATATTTTCCATAGTTTCCCAGTCCCCATTGGCTCGCGGTAAACAAAGTGTTTCAATAACATGTTTTTTTTATTAAATAAAAAATAAAAAACATAATATAGGAAATTCTTCATTCTGATAGGTACATGATGGGCCTAATGAATAGAATTCTCAAGACCATATGGAACAAATCTTTACAAACAATCCTTTATTGCGTTAAAGACCGTTTATTTGCTTTTATTTTGTACTCGGTAATAAAAGAATTTAAAACTAAGCCAACGCTAGGGATTTTAGCAATCTATTTACAATAGCTATTCAGAGTCATACATTATAAATCGTTTGGAACTAAGTCTTTGGATAAAGTAACATTTTAAAGTCCAATAGTATTAATAAAACCTAGCACTAGTGGCGCTGTGTTCGATCCGGAAACTCAATCAGGGGTTTTCTGAGTAGTATTCGTTTATCTCTCGAACTGTAGCGGATGTTAACTTTGTCACGTTTTGTTTTAAGCTTTTACAAATCTTTTTAAATTATCAGCTTCACGCTGTATCCCGCACACAGCAGGGTAGGCAGAGGGAACCTAGTGTTAAGAAACTTCGTTCCCCACATTTCTGCCGAATACTGGAGGCATTGCGTGTGCGTGCCTGGAGGCGCCAGAGCGAAGAAATGGATTTATAAATTTAAGTAAATATTTCATCTCCTCGAGTAGGGATCGAACCCACAACCAGTCAGCTTTACTGTCTCATTTTGTGCCGCTGCGCCACGACTGACCTGTATTAGTAATAGTATTTTGTTCATTAGAAATGTAGTCAAGCTGTTTGCCTCTGTTTAATGATTAATTTTAATTTGTTTCAATCTCATGCATTTGTATTTAATTTGGTTTAGATATTAAACAAGAATGTATTACATAAAAATAACCAATTTGTTCATCCGTTCTCTAGAACTTTTAATAATAGTTAACAATTAAAAGATATGCACGAAACAATTTTTTTTTAGTATCATGGTCATTTTGAGGTTGTACGTGCGACTGACTGTAAGTGCGACAATTTGTAGCTTTAATTCCCACCTAACTTAATAAATATTTAAATTTTTCATTTACTCGCTCTGGTAACGAAGCAAAGTGCGGCGTTGAGTACTGCCTCTCAACGCGCCATGCCTTCAAATTTCAGCAGAAAGTGGGAACAGAAGTGTCTTAACACTAGGTTCCCTTTGTCTACCGCGCTCTATACGGGATGCAGCTTGAAACAAAAAAAAAATGAAAAACATAGACAAAAAAGATATAGTCATATGGAAAATGAATAACATTAATATACAACAATAACATAATTAGAAAATAATCATACTATTCTGGAACACAGTTGAATAATTAATCACATAAATTAAGTCCATTTAAGCGCCATTTGAAATATTACTTGTATTATGATGAAGTGATTTCCGTAGTAATAAAGCGTGGCCATTGTAATGATTATTATACATCATAATTATACGTTAAAGTATGTTGCAATTATGAATTGTATATGTATTTGTGTTAGTAGAATATATAGTAATAAGCTTCACGATGTATCCCGTACACAGCAGGGTAAGCAGAGGGAACCTTAATACTTCGTCCCTTCTTTACTGCCGGATTTTTAAGGCGTTTCGTGTTGAGTGGCGTAATCCAACGCCGCGTTTTATCTCGATATAAGAGTGAAGAAATTAAAATATTAAATATTTCATTTTCTCGAGTGCGAATCGAACCCACAACCTGTGAGGCGGTCACACGGTTGCGCCCTTGCGCCACACTGACCTCTTGTAATCATTATAAGGTTGATATTATATTAAGTTAATGTATTGGTTTTAATTTGCAGTGGAGTGGAACAAAATGGTTATACATGCGACTGTCACTCGGGATATTTTATATTTCCACTTTCTGAAAGATAAAATGCGGCGCTAAGTTCCGCTACACTGACACAAGTATCTCGAACTAGGACGGATCAGAATGTCCTGACACTAAAATGTTTCTGCCTATCTTGGTACCATTTAAAAAGTAAGTCAACAAAAAAGCTTCTTTTTTCAGCTTCACGATGTATCCTGCATAGAATAGGCAGAGATAACCTAGTGTTAAGACACTCAGTTCCCCACTTTAGAATATTTTATATTAATAACAATAATAATATAAAAGGAAGATTCGTTATCTTACAAAATTATTAATATAAAGGCAAACTTCAAGAATCAAGGAAGCGTACACTATGAGGGGTAGAGCTTAATAAAATGCAAAGGATGTTCACATTTTACCACTTAGCAATTTGTCTTGTCGATCATTTGTGTAGCTATTTACCAAGTTCTGCTGGAGACAGGCGAGGGGGAACAGAAACAGCCACTTGGTAGTCATGCAGCGCATGATTTATGATCTTAAGATAATTTAGTTAACTCCTCAGTAATTATTTTGTGGGAATAAAATATTTCATTTATTGTTATTAATTTATATCGATCTGTTTAGAAATTCTCTTTATGATATGATTATGTTTAGATATTTCTCTTCCGTTACTGATCCACTAAGACAACGTACAGACGTAGTACGCAGTGTAGAACGCTGAAATTCAGTTGAAATTCATAGTTGACGAACACGAATTTTTGTGCAGCTGTCAGTATCTTTATACTATATTTTTTTTCTATTTGTATAAAGAAATCTAATCTGGTACAAATTGAGACATTTTCGTTTTTATTAATTTATTAAATTATCAAATATATTATTATTATTTATTGTTAATATTAACGAATAAAAGTCTCTGTAGTTTTATTATCTAAATCCCTATTTAATGCCAGTTTTTGTAAATTTACATAGAATAGTTTAAAAGACTAAGAGAATAAAGAGAAACAAGCTTCAGTACTTCTCAGTACTTTATTTATAACTAAAATACAAAATGAATATTGCCGTTCGCAGCGACCAACAAAACCGATAGTGTGATAAACATTAATTGGATCTTCCGTAATGTAGCACCGATGCTAAAGGAATTGAAAAATAAAATTGGCACTAGCTCAATTTCGCGCTTCAATAAGCGCAGTTTGGTGCAGTTTTGCTGTATATACAGGGTGCTTTCTTTGTAACTTGGAATAGGCCAATTGAATACTGTTTATTACCGAGGATAGTATGTAAACACGATAGTTTCAGGTTTCGATTCTTACTAGACGAAATAAAATATTTAGTATTATTATTGTGTGTTGAGTTCCGTCATTCTGCACTCTATGCTTCCAGAATTCTTAGAGGAGTGTCCTAATACTAGGCTCCCTCTGCTTACCTTGCTACATATAGTATACAGCGTGAAGCTGAATAAAAATATTTCTAAATGATAAAAAAAGAACAGAGTGATATAGCACTACGTTCTCTCTTAGAACTTAAGAAATAAAATATATACATTAATTTTATCAATAAACAAAACATTCACATAGAGACACTAGCCAAAATATCTAAGTCAATAGTCGAAGCTTATATTAAAACAGTACAGCCAGGTCCCATCAAAAGCCTGAGTGAATATCATAAATAAGTGACAAACTGACTGACAGGTACTAGTCTCAAAAGAGTAGAGTGCTTTTACTTTACCAATTCGTTTGAATAATTCAGCAGTTGTACGTATATTTTTTTCCTCGTAATCTCACTCAAACTCTGTTTGACCTGAAACTGTGCTGTTTGTTTATATAAATATGAAAATAATGTTATTTTTTCAACACAATAAAGATATTTTGTATTTTTTCCATTTTTTATATTATATCTATTCTGAAGTAGTTTTTTAACACAATATCTAAGGTATTACGGTGGCCCAGGGGCACAAAGTGTGACTGTAAAACCGAACCTATAACCAGTCAGTTGTGGTTTCGATCCCCATTCGAGGGGATGAAATATTTACTTAAATTTATACTTCCATTTCTTTGCTCTGGGGTTGAATACTGCCACTCAATAAGCAATGCCTCCAAGATTCGGCAGAAAAAGGAGTATCTTAACACTAAATTCTCTGTGTCGTGAAGCCGATTTTTTTAATCTAAGTTATTAAATAATGGTAATGAAGAAATCTTAAAATATAAGAGTTGTCTTTGGCTTATAATGATTGTAGATGGAACTCCAAGAAGAGAACAGAAAATAGATTATATTTATATGTGTTTCAACTAAATAACAAATTAAATTTTAGATATGAATAAGATTATTGAAGCCATGCACCACGTTACGCTACACGTATGGGTTCGATTCCCAAGAGGGCAAACAAGTTATATTTATTTTAAATTGAGTTCCGCAACTCTACACACATTTTTTTAAAAATTAGGCAGAAATTGGGACACTGAGTGTGTTAACAGGGGTCAACTTTTACTAAATACAGCGTGAAGCTGTTCAGTCACATGACGTTTCCCGCAGCGCATTGTGACAAAAAATATTGCACACTTAGAAAAGAAAATACTTTTTTAGTAACGATTATTTTTTTATCTTGGAAACCGACTAAAAGTCGCGGGTTCAAATCTCGCCGCATTCAAATTTTTATACGTTTCTAAAAAAAGTATCTGAGTCACTGAAACATAAGAATAAAATTAAATTAAATTTAATCAGCTTCACGCTGTATCCCGCACGCAGCAGGATAGGGAACCCAGTATTAAGGCACTTCGTTCCCCACTTTCAGCCGAGTCCTAGGGGCATTGCATGTTCAGCGGTGGATCTCAGCGCCGCGCTATGCCTCGAAACCAGAGCGAAGAAATGAACATTTAAATATGAATATATTTTTCCAAATTTTGTGTGATTGAACCCACAGCTAGTCGATTTTACAGTCACACTTTGTGCCCCTGCGCCACGACTGGCCTCGATCATCATAATAGGCATATATAAAATCACGTACATATATACATACGTCCGTCCGTCCGTTATCTACAGAGTACGCCACAATTTTCAGCCAATACGCTTTGTTTACAAACGCGATGGGAACAATAGTGTTTTGAAAACTTTTAATGGTGATCATACAATCGTGGTATTCGTTTTTCAATGCAATGTGCGCGTTGATTTTATTCAAATCCTACTGCAGATGGCATCGAATGTTTAATTTGTTACATTTTATTTTGGGTCAGATGTATGAAAATGACAAAAGTACTATAATTTTATTTATTTAAAATTGAATTAAATCAGCTTCACGCTGTATCCCACACACAGGAGTACAGGGTAGGCAGAGGGAAACCTAGTGTTAAGACATTCCCTTCCCCACTTTCTGCCGATTTCTGGATGCATTGCGTGTTGAGTGGCAGAACTTAACGCCGCGCTTTGCCTCTTTAAATTATGCGGGGTTCCTGGTAAAGATTTTATGGATTGAAGAACTACTTATAGGTCCCGACTGTTAATTTTAATAAACTATTGGGCTTGTTTATTTTCTTTTCTTTTTATATATAGTTTATTTTTCTCTTTATGCAGTCGGGGTTTTTGTTTTTACAAATATTTTATTATTTTTCACTTCTTTGTTAGGATTTATTATGGTAATGATAATTATGATGTGCCTTTTTGAAATACTCGTATTGAGCTCTTGAATTTGATATCCATATTGTGGTATTCGAAACGATTTTTTTTTTTTACTAAGTCCAATGGCGTCCCACAGTCGCCATGTTAATTTTTTTTAACGTCACCTATCGAAGAACACTTGGGCTGCTAATATAAATCTAACGATATCTCAAATATGTAACTCCGTTCAGCGGTTCTGGAGATATGAGGTAATAAAGAAGATTACATGCATACATACAAGATACGCGCGAAAAACATAACCCTTCCTTAGCAATCGGGAAAAAGCGAACATAGTAATTTTTCGTAATTTTCTATTCCTGCATTAGAAAACTTCGAAGATTCATATAGAAACTGAATGTTGACTAGCTTTCTTTTTTTCACTTTCTCTTTGTACCAGAGCAAGAAACTGATGAAACTGATGAAAAAATCTATTCACTAGGTTTGAACAGATTGGAATCAAATCCACAACCGTCGTGTTCATAGTCATAAACCGTTTCGCTGTATCGAAACGGCCTAATTTAAAAATATATACAAAATGTAAATAATGTAAAAAAAATATAATCGTAACAATCCCTCAAGTTCCTATTTTGACGAAATGAGCGCTTCATAAAATGCTTTCCAGAATTTCTTTTTCTCGCTTGCAACGTCTTTAGATATCATTGAAAAGTTTATTTTACTTTTCCGTTTCGATGGGGAATGCCCAATTCAAAGTTTTAATGAGTAAATAACGGCAATCTTTATTCGTGGACTCGCTCAGTATTCTTGTTAGTGTGTCATTTGGATTCTACTAGTATTATACAGTGTTTGTTGGTGAAAAGATTATTATTAGTAGGTTATTTAAAGAAAATATATAGGTTTTATTTTTTCTTACGTGCCTGGCCGGGCAAGTACATTTACGAGCATATCTATACTAATATAATAAAGTGGAAGAATTTGTTTGTTTGTTTTTTAAACGCTAAGACCTCAGGATCTACTGGTCCGTTCGACTTTTTTTTGTTTTGTATTAAAGCTAATGAAGCGCGTGCGCTGCAAAAATAGCTAAACATATGTTAGTATACTGTATGACAAAAATATTCTATTTTATTAGTTCTAAAAAAAGTCCGCGACACCATATATCTTTCTCTTATAAATAAGTCACACCCACATTAAAGTATGACAAAAGATAATTGAAATTTGCAAAGTGATAGTTCACCATTTATTATTTGACACGAATATTAAAACTTACAAACAAAAGTTATTCCTTCATCAAGAAAATTTAATGAAGATCAACTTCGGCTCTTATAATATGTAGTTTGGACGTATACTTCTCGATAAAATTCGATAAAATTGAAATAATCCAACGCTATGTTTACGGCCGCAAGTGGTAGGCTCGCAGGGCCCCTTGCCGCTGATGGCATGAAGGAGTCACGTAGTGCTTCGACTAGCTCAAAATTATGAAAATTAAAGATGATTAAACGCTCCTTATGATTAAATGTATCAATCAATTCGATGTATCAGTAAAAGTATGACTCTGCATCGAACACAATGTATAAATGTTAATTATGTTATCTATTCGTAGGATATGTAGGGATACATAGAATGGTAGGTACTAGCGAAGACGTCACAATAAAAATAAAGAAAAACACGCTGAGGCAATTTGGTCGTGTTGAATGAATGAGTGATGAAAGAATGGTAAAAATTTTGTGAAGGAACCCTCTCATCTCTCTGGCTACCCTGTTAGGGATACAATGTAAAGCCAAAGAACTATATATAAATATGAATATAATAGTCACTTTGACATTTTGTTTAAATTTAAATTATATTTTACAGCACATCGTCGTAATAAAAATTTTAGATAAACATTATAGATTAAAACGACGACGCGCGCTGTGCGGGGTGCTTGGTCACGGAATGACTGACACCAACGCTCATACGAATTTGTCGGTGGTGTCAATTTTCATACAATTTCGATATATTAATGATGCTTAAGAGTTTAGTTGCTATTTATTATTAATTCAAATTTTTAGTATAGTTTAAATGAAAAAAACTTAAAATTTTAAAATGCTAAATTGAAGCTAATCCGTTGCAATAATTGAATTTCAAACAAAATACAAGAATATCTATCGTAATCAAAGTCAAGAATACAATATTAAACCATATAAAATTAATATTTAAGGCTAAAGCCTTGACTTATTGAGTACCACAATTCAAGAAAGCAATTTACCCACCGGTTATAAGAAACCAAATTTTCAATATAAAGTATAAACCACTCAGAAAATCTATAACAACCAATAAAGTATACCATCAATCGTTCTAAATTAAGTGCGACGAGAACGTTATAAAAGCGTTTGATCCCGCGATCTATAAATAATAAAGTGTTCGTAAATGGATGTTTTCGATTTTGAGGGCCATCGAGTAGAAGATACTCAAAAATCAAAGAAAATGAGTTTCTTGTGTATAATATACAACATATTTGAGAATGTAATGTAATTTTTGAGGATATTAAATATTTTCGTTGACTTAAAATTAATAAATTAAAAGACTTAAAATTATTATAAATATTGTTTTACTTTTGTTCGGAGCCATATTAGGTAATCAGACGATTCGTTCGTTTAAGGCACAAGTACTAGAATATACCTTTTTCTATAAATAATTCAGTGTTCGTAAATGAATATTTTCGATTTTGAGCAGCATCAGGTGGAAGTTACTCCAAAATCATAAGAAAATGAGATTCTCTTATATAATATAATATATTTGAGAATATAATGTAATTTTTGACGATATTAAGCAATTTGGTTCTTTATTTGTCGTTCTTGAAAAAATCCTTTTACTTTTATTCGTAAGCATATTGGGTAACCAAAAGCTTGTTCGTTTATAGTATAAGAACTTAAAATTACTCGAACTGTATATTTATTACTATGAATATAAATATGATTCTTTTTTTAGTTTCTTGATTTCTTTTGAACAAATATAGAAAAATAACTTATTGTTAATACACCTTCCTTCGCTTAATTTTCGAGACATTTTATGTGAAGTGACGTATTTTCACGCCTTGCTTTCACTTGCGAGAACGGGAAATTAAAATTATTTCGTACTCCATGTAGTAATAGAACCCAAAACCACAGATATTACAGTCTACGCTAGGCCACCAAATATGAATTTAAATAATATTAAAATCTCCATTAATATAAACAGCCTCCAGTCACAAAATATGTTACATTGCAAATTTGCTAGGCCTATAAATATAGTATTATATAAAATTGCATGTTCAATGATAATTTGAATAAAATTTGCATATACATATTTATGATTATTACTGTGTTATTGTAATTTAATACTAATTGATGCTAAATTTAAAAAAATGCGTATATAACGCAGTGGCATTGAGCATGATGATGTTAACGCGATGGTTATAGGTTTGATTCCTACTAGGAGCAAATGAATATTATTTTCATTTTCTCGTTCTGGTAGCAGGACTAGACCCGACATCGAATTCCAGCTCTCAATATGCAATGTAGATGATGGAGCACGGAGTTTTTAATCCTAGATTCTTTCTGCTATATGCGGTATAAAGCTTGAAAATTAAAATACCTATTTATTGTTTATTTACCAACTTGGATTTTTACTCCTTTTACCTTCTCAAATAAAGAGCTACCAAAAGCTATATACCTGTATAGTCTTCCAAAATTAAGTACTAATGTACTTTAAATAGTAAAGTATTGAATTTATTAGGGTGCGATGTCCACGTGTAAATAGCGTTAGGTACGCTATCCACTGATAGCTACAATATATAAAGAAGATAAATGCTTTTATAAAAAATCATCTCCTGCATGATGTATTTAAGATTTAATTTGTACATAAATGTAAGTTTTTAAATATTCCTGTTAAGCGATTGAGTTAAAAGTAACACTTATTAGAAACATTTCATTTGTAACTGTTGTATGCGAAATGAACAAAAGTGGCATCATATTAATTGAAATATTAGAAATATTATAAGAAATCAAATATAATAAATATTATTTAAATTAATTCTTATTCCGCCGGATTCTGGAGGCATTCAGTGTTTGTTTCAGTTCAGAGGCAGTACTCAAAGCCGCGCATTGCCTAGATACCACAAAAATGAAAATATAAAATAAAATAAATATTTTTTTTCTGCGAGTGGGGATTGAACCCACAACCAGTCGCATATACTAGCCCTTGATTGTAAAAGAGAAAGATACGAATAGATCTTGCTCGTATATTATTTATATAGAAACATAAGTAGGATTTTTTTTAATTATACTCGTTATAAATGCAAACAAATGTTATACAGTGAATTCAATACATAATTCTGTACTTCAAGCCTCTACCACTTAAATATGATGAAAAATGAAAATACCTATATAGCTATATGCTATCGGTGGCAAAGGCATTAATTAGAGTAGAATAAAGTTTAAGTAATCTCCTTACAATGCAGGCTGTCTCAAGCAACGCAAAGCTCGTCTCTTGCAACCGGCTCTTGATAAAACAGCTGTAGGGATTCTATTTGAAATGTTATGTAATTACAGTAATTTATGTAAAATTATGGTATATTGAGGCCAGACGTGGTGCCGGGGCAAAAAGTGTGACTGTAAAATCGATTGGTTGTGGGTTCGATTATCACTCGAGAAAATGAAATATTTATTTACATTTATATTTTTATTTCTTCGCTCTGTCTGTAAGTTGTACAAGTCACATTAAATTAAAATTCTTGTCAATAACTAAAAAAAATAAATGAACAACTTATTTTACAAAAATGATTTTACATGATGGTCAAATGCTTTTAAAAACTAAATCAAATCAGCTTCACGGCGTATCCCGCACACAGGAGAGTAGACAGAGGGAACCTAAGTGTTAAGACGCTCCGTTCCCCACTTTCCGCTGAGTTCTGGAGGCATTGCGTGATGAGTGGCGGAACTCAACGCCGTGCTTTAAATTTTAAATGCTTTTCAGTTTAAAATTTGGCATTGTACGGCAGTGGGACATTGACTGATACATTTATGCTTTAAAATCAACTCGTTATGTTTCAAATTCAGTTTGAAAGCGGAGAGCTGAGTGTCTTGACAATGGGATCACCCGTGTGGATCCCTAAACAATGAAGTTTCACTAGATTCCCTCTGCCTGATATAGCATGTGGGATATACACGTACGAAAATTCTACTTCTAAATAATCATAACTGTAAGAAAAACTCACAGCATTTTAGTAATAGTATGTATGTATAGTTTTAAGCCTTTTACCATCTTTCGCCCATTTAGAAATATTGCAAACTAAATGAAAAAATCTAAAATCATATTTAAGGTGAAAATTGAAATAGTATTTTTTAAATAGCAATTTCTATAAACAGACTCCAAAGAGTTTTCCAATAAGAAAAAAGTCCATCTATACTAATATTATAAAGAAGTAAGATTTGTATTTTTGTATGTATGTATGTATGTATGTGTGTATGTTTGTAAAGTTTTCACGCAAAAACTACTGGACCGATTTCAATATTTTTTTCACTATTAGAAAGCTGCATCTTCACTGATCAGCATAGGGTATATTACATTTTCAAAAAAAATAGAGATCCCTAATAAAAATGCAATAATGTAACCCAAGGTGAGAAAAAATTGATCTTAACAATTCTATCATCGCGTGCGCTGCGAAAACTATTGATGATAGAACAAAATAATGTTCTACAGTATTGTAGAGCGCATCAATATCTATATAAAAGTCCGCGATAGCATATGTCCAACTACTGTACTTATGACAATATAACCATTTTTTTATATTTTATAAGTTAACAAAAGTGCCGACAATAATCAAACCATATTATTCATACCTCTGCATTAATCCTTATCCTATTAAATGATATTTTATTAAAGATAATTTCAATGCCTATAAAATACTTTTTAAGTTAATAAAATCGGACATCCCATGCAAAAGATATAACGAATTTAAAAATATCAATCTAAAGAAAATCATGTAATAATAAAAAATGCGGAGGTTGTGCCTTGTGGCCTCGCGCACCGTGGCGAGTAACTCTGCGGGGGTGAGGGGGAGGTACATCGACATCTCTAAAATTATTAAGACAATCGATTAGATTTTTTGTTACCTTATTTGATTTGAATAGGCCCCGAAACTACGAGACCAATTTGGAAAATTCTTTTACAATTTGACGATTCACAGTGTAAAACAATACCAAAAAAAACCTTATATCGCGTACGCTGTGGAAATTATTGACAATAGAGCAAAGGGATGTACTACAATTACATAGAAGACATCAATATTTTCAAAAAGTATACCATGTGTAACTGTTTGAGTTATGTTACAATAACTAATTTTCAATTTGATTTTGATTTATTTTAACTAATTTTCAAAGGAAAAAGTGCAAACTAGAACAGAGCCGCCATCGTAGTACAGAGGGACACATAAAATATATATATTTTATATTCTGTCATAATGAATAGCTTTAAACTTTGCATATAAAGGTATCCCGTACGTAGTATATAATTTTTTTCATTTATTATTATCAGTACAACAGTATCGATACTAATGTAGTATCTATATTTTTATATATATTTTTTCTCCCCTTAGTGTTTTTCAGGTGGAAAACACAGACAATATTTTATTCCCCATCAAAATGTTAGTAGTTTTTATAATTCTAATATAATTAAACAACTTTCTAAAATGATCTTTCCTTGCATGTGTTGTAATAACTATCAGGAGCTATTAAACAGAACAATACATTCGCATTTTGATAAATATATTATATGTTATTACAGTATAACAATATAATATATAAGATATTATATATTATTTTAATTTTTATCTTAAAACTGCGGGCGCGCGCAACTGCGCCTGCTTATTAGCACTCTTAGGGGTGAATTCTGAAAAAACCACGAAAAGCGTGTTCAATAATTTATTTGTAACAGTCTGAATTTAATGTTTTATAAAAATCGGTGGCGATTTAAAGATTTTTTCATATAAACTTTCAACCCCGTCCATTGTTTTTAGAATTCATCCCTAAGAGGATGAATTCTAAAAACACGTGTTCAATGAAATATTTTAAAGAGTCTGCTGACTTTCATATTTTATGAAAACCCCTATTGCATCCGTTTAGGGTAAAAAATTTTCAAAATCCCTAAAATAAACATCTGTCCAAACTTCACGTTTCTCCCATCAGCGGTTACGGCTCTGCGTGTGTCGTACCTCAGTCAGTCAGGTACATGTCCTTTTATATATATAGATAAATAGATAAATAAGTGTATTTTGATCAAATTTATTTTCTTAAAATTTATTTTCCTAAGCTATCATATCTGTATGAGGATATAAATAAATAGTTATAAAGGTCAGTTATTTAATCATTACACCATTCATACATGACGAATGTTACAATAAAAACAATTAAACCGATTTTACCGCTCCCGCACCGCGCTCACGTCTTAGCTGTTTAAATCGCTTAAATCGTTTCTAAGATAAGTGTCGACTAACAGAAAAACCAACAAAAAAACAAAATTTGCAAATATTATTGTTTCTGGTTCTATTACTTTGTTAACTGCCCCCAATAATAATTTTCCTAATGAAAATCTAAAATGCCACCATGGTTTTAGTAATTTTCACATTAGAAATCATAAGTGCGCCGCAAGCATACATTATCTATTAAAACAGGAACGTAATTCCCTGTACCGAAACAAACAAATAATTTACAAATTTAAGCGGGTGAAGCCACGAGCTGGTTGCTGTATTTTATAAAAGTTTATATTGGGTTTAGATGGATCACGTGGGGATATCAATACATTTTTATCATTGGCACATAGGTACGTTACATTCATTTACAGTACATATATTTCTCAAGAGACCTTAATCAAACCTTTGTATATAAAAAAAAATACATGAAATAATCATGTTAAGGAAGTATCAAATATATTTTATGAATCAACCTTAATGTTATATTCAAAACAAATGAATTGTATGTAAATTTGTTAATACATTTCAAGTATGAAAAAAGAAAAAATTCAATAAAATTGCGTTTCTCCTTTTCTTTCCAATGATTCATATTTCTACTATTTATATCGATATATCAAGGACGTAAATGCGGGAACAGAGCTGCCATCTTAGTACAGAGTAACCTCTAAAAAATATATTTACGTATTATAGTTAAAGAGTAAAAAGTGTGAAGAGGAATGTGTGATTCCTCTATAGAATATATTTTTCTACATAATATAATAAAAAAACAAGTTTCATCAGAACATATAAAGGTATCCTCCCTCCTACAGTATAATTATTTTCGATCAACATTTTTTAACTTTTAATTTTGAACATTTTGAATTGAACGAAAAATTTAGACTATTTTGTCTAATTTTTTCGTCATAATAAAATAATTAGTTTTCGTGAAGATATTCAAAATATTAAAAAAAAAAATATTTTGAAAAAAATAATTTATTAACGATAAGAATGTTAGTAGTTTCTCAAAAGGTATAAGAATTAAAAAAATAACTCAGGCCCTAAGGACTCCTTAAGGCAAAAGTTTAAAGAAATTAATATATTGACAGTTGCATCTCTCTTATGGGAGGTACGAAAATGCGACCTAAGGTTTTAAAATTTTTTACATTAGAAATCTTAAGTGCGTTGCAAATATACATTATAGGTATATTGAAACATGAATATAATTTTAGTGTGTAAATAATTCTGTAGTTAAAGCGGGCGAAGCCGCGAGCGGGTCGCTAGTGAATAAATAAATTTTTAAATGCTTTTCAGTTTAAAATTTGGCATTGTACGGCAGTGGGACATTGACTGATACATTTATGCTTTAAAATCAACTCGTAATGTTTCAAATTCAGTTTGAAAGCGGAGAGCTGAGTGTCTTGACAATGGGATCTCTTCACTCGTATGGATCCCTAAACAACGCAGTTTCACTAGATTCCCTCTGCCTAATATAGCATGTGGGATATATACGTAGACGAAAATTCTACTTCTACATAATCATAAATTTAATACTGTGAGGAAAAATTGCAGCATTTTAGTAATAGTATGTATCGATAGTTTTAAGCCTTTTACCATCTTTCGCCTATTTAGAAATATTGCAAACTAAATGAAAAAATCTAAAATCATATTTAAGGTGAAAATTGAAATAGTATTTTTTAAATAGCAATTTCTATAAACAGACTGCAAAGAGTTTTCCAATAAGAAAAGAGTCAATGAATAAATAAATTTAACATAATTTAAAAATTCTTCAACAAATTGAAGTTCGAAAAGGAAACGTCAATTACTAGAAAATTTTATATCCGCTTCAGATTCCAGTCTAGACAACATGCAGACTTTAATATGGCAGATACAAGGCGCTGGCGAAGTATCGAAGAGCACTCGGTATTATAGAAGAACCTTAATAATATTATGCTCCAGCTCTTTTGCCTTCTTATTTAAGTGACTACCGATGTTCTGTGGAATATTACTGTAAAATATTACAAATAAACTAGAAATGTTCATATAAATGGTAGTTTTTTCCCTGCAGGTCGAAATTAAAAGAAACTTTATAAGTATTTCAATCATAATAATTAGCTTATTTTCTAATTGATATAGTAAATATTGAAGTAAAGTATTAAATAAAAATAATTTATTTCAGATTAAAATCCATATCCGTTTAGTGTTAGTGTGTTAGCAACAATTTTTTCTTATGAATTATGTTAGTTATTGTTATTTATATATTATTTTACTTGGCCGGTTATCGTTCCTATACAATGTTTTTGAATAGAACAATCTAGGCGGGCCGTAATTGTCTTCAGAATGCTGTTGTGACTGTCCCTCACGCGCCGCAGCAGGGACGATACTTTTTTACGCATTATAGCGTGGAATCCGTCAACACGTGCGTCCGCGAACATTCCTGAGGCGCTGCAGAACCGCGGCTATTGATAGAACAGCTTAACTCTTGAATTCCTTATATATTTACGTATGTATACTATTTAATCTGATAATATTTTTACGCATCTGCCAAGAAGGTTATGTTTTTGCAGTGTCTTTTGTACGTTTCATGAATTTTGCCACTAATTTATCGTTATCTTCATCTTAAAATTCTAAGATATGACAGTTATCTTAAATTCACGCTGTTTCCCTAGCGGGGCAGCCAGGGACAATGGAGCGCCAAATGCTACGGTTACATTTTCAAAATATATAGTTTATACATTATATACATATGGGTCAGTTAATGACATTTAAAAAACAGATGACGGTATTCTTTCTTTCTTTTTCTGTACATCATGTTCTCTCTTAATAGAGAAATGACAAAAATGCATAACTACGCTCGTAACTCTACCAAAACCCCTTTGTTTCTATAATTTAATTCAAACCTAATTTTTTTATGTTCCATTACAAAAAAAAATAGAGTGTAATTTAGAGAGCTATAAAATACAAGCATTTATCCTGCGTCGATTAATACGCTGGTGGGATGAAAAATGGCGATCGTGTGCAGATGAACTGCAATTAGACTGGTCTTTAACGTATGTCAGAAGCGATACGTCTCGCTTCGAATTATACAGTTATTACACGGATTATACGTAATTATACAAGATTTATTATAGATTTTATTTAGTATAACGCTTTATATTTAAGGTTTTTTCAATTCAAACTTGAGGGAATAGATTTTTTATTTTTTGGTTCTAGTAAGTAATAAAACGTAGAGTTCTTCCATTACAGGAGCAATGTCACAAAACTAGGCGGAGCGGAGAGTCTTAGCATTAGGTTCCTTCTGCCTATCCTGCATATAGAAAGGTTGGCAGAGGGAACCTGAGAATCTCATGTTAAGACATCCCATGTTGAATGGTAGTACTTAACGCTTCGCTTTCGCTTGTCATTAGAGCAAAAGATATTAAATATTTCATTTCATCCAGTAAAAATCGAACTCAAAACCTTCGTTCTTACAGTAAGTAACACGCTTGTGCCCTTGCTTCACCGAAATATAATTATGCTCTAGGTTAAAATCTTAAAAATATTTCTAATTTGTAATTCTAAGTTTTTATATAAACCGTATATCAAGATACAATTAATTTTAATTATAATGAAACCTGGAGTTTCCATTATTACACCCTTTTAATTCACTCAATAATTTATACGCCTCGAAAGAAATAAGATGTATTTATTTAACGTTTTAATAAAGTTAGTAAAGCAAATGTTCTTGTAAAAGAAAATTGTTAAAATAATATTTCTTATTTAAATAATACATTATTATTAATATCTAATATATATAATATATATAAATTGTCTGAATAAGCTATTAGGGTAAAATGAAAATGTTCTTATTTAATTTCATATCAATCTATATTATTTTCAGTAACTAATTCAAGAGGCCGTGTGACTGTAGGCGCTGTAGTTTTGTGGAACGATTTCATCTCGAAGGTAGACTTTTTTACATACTTGGCGGTGTTTAGTTTCTCCATTCAACATGCAATCTCATAGACCTGCCCTGCCTATAGACTTCGGTGGAAAGTGGGGAACCGGAGGTGTTTTGATAGGAACAGATTGTCTTAGCATATGGTTTCCAGGTACCCTCGGTCTACCCTGCTTCATGCAGAATACAGTGTGGAGCTATGATTATTCCTATTTAAATGATTTGTATTTCTCCACTCTGTCTATACAAAGCGCGGCGTAGAGTTCTGTTACTCAATACGCAATGTTTTAAACTCGGACCTGCAAAGAACAAAAGATTTATATTTATGAAAAATAATATAAAATACATATATCATTTATACATATGTATGTATGGGAAGTTATGATATTTGTACATTTTTAATCTACATTTATCGATTGAGGCCAGTCGTGGCGCAGCGGCACGAAGTTTGACTGTAAAACCGACTGGTTGTGGGTTCGATCCCCGCTCGAGGAGATGAAATACACTTAATTTCTTAAATTTATATTTCTATTTCTTCGCTCTGGTGTTGAGGCTAAGGGCGGCGTTGAGTTCTGCCACTCAACACGCCATGCCTCCAGTATTCGGCAGAAAGTGGCGAACGGTGTGTCTTAACACTAGGTTCCATTTGCCTACCCTACTGTGTGCGGAATACAGCGTGAAGCTAATTTAATTTTAATTTATCGATTTTTCTGTATCAAAAATTGAATTAAAAAAATATAGCTTCACCTTAATATTTGTCAGCGATTTACCGTTACATTTTACCTAGACTATAAAAGAGCCAGAGGCGGACCCGCAGGTAGCAAATTAGCTTTGCGTTCCACATGAAGAGTCATGCGCAAATATTAATATGTACATATATTACGTGGTAATAATTAATTACCATACGAATCAAACTAGGTTGAGAACTAATTAATCAACATATAGAAACTATATATATATGTATGTAGAAAATGTATGTAAAGTACTAAAAGTATTCGTTAAGAGCGTTCGGATTCACACAGTGTTCCGAATGATATGGAAAATTAAGAAGTATATTATTGGTTTATATTAAAGAATGGATGAATACAAAAAATATTAATATATTTATAGTATTTTATACTGTTTTAATTGGGTAATTAAAATATTTTTAGAGTAAATATTTTACATGATATGTTTACATTTTTAAAGTGTTATTCCACATTTACGAAAGAAAAATACTTTTTGAGAAAATTTATAAAAGTTTAAACGTAGCGGGATTTGAATCCACGCCTCTTGAAAATTGCCCAAGATGGTTGGACAATGTCGTGAATTCGCGTCGGAATTAGATTATCTTACCATTAGGATCTGTCTGTTCTAGAAACAAACATCAAATACAAGAAAAAACATACTTTTTAAAAAAGATATTATAAAATTACGGTGTTGTATTTCTTTTTTGAATTTTGGCTACCGTACTTGGCAATTGTAAGCACTCGTAAACTTGAAACATACGCTTTGTTTATAATTTTTATGTCATATTTAAGTAAAACGCTGCGGTCGTTTCCCCCGGATAGTTGGCAAAGGTCAAGTAACATATAAATTATGTAAAAACGAAAAGCCGCTGCGGAAAAGGCAAAATTATAAAAGGATTATTATGTAAGTGTGTTACTTTATTCAAAGCCTTATTTATTTTTCAGTAAAACATTAATATATTATTAAATTCTAATAATAATTATTAAATTCTCTGCGTACTGAATGGCGGAACCCCACCGAGAAAATATCAATATATATATTAGAAAATCAGAAATTTATATAAACTCATCAATACACCAGATACCTCAAAAAAGTTTTTTTAAATATTTAACATTGAAAAAATATTAAAATATCACGTAATACCTGAAATATGATTTAGAAATGTTTTATATCATTTAATAAAGTATAATGTGAAAAATGATCACTGTGCGTGCTCCATGAATTTCACAGCGGATGCGTTCGACATTTTTATAGATATCGCTTATATTGTCACTGGAGGGGAGTAGTTAAATGAAATCTTCAAGACATTTGAGAAATAAGCCGTACTACACTATATTCCCTACTTTCCGACGAATTTTTGAGGCATTATGAGTTTAGTGGCAGAACTCATCACCGCGCTTTGCCTTGTTACCAGAACGAATGAATGAAAATATTAATTAATTAGGGTTCAAACTCACAAGCTCACGAGGGCAACTGGCGGCGCTTATTTACGTACAATTTATGTAACTTATAAAATATTCAATAAACGGTCACTATTTGACAGTTGCTATTTATAATTTAAAACTATCTTATTTTCTAATAATATATAGAAAAATAATATTCATATTTGAGACATATTAACATATATAAAATATCACCAACATCCAAACTATAAACTTATCAATACATCGTATTTGGTCTAACTATTCCAAGACCGACCAGGCTTTGCGAGTTAAGGCAACAGGCAATTGTACTCAGTTTCAACAGTTACGAAGCTGGACTGCTTTGTCGGTGGTATGGTATGTTTTGAGAAATTAGAGATAAACTGTCTGTAGTCAGTAGCCGCTTAAGGTTGGTATGTTTGTTTGTATGTTTACTTTATTGTTAGTAGATACGTTTAAATATGGGAATAAATATTTTTTTATAACTTTTTAGTTTTTTGTGTATTTTCATATAGATAAAGAATACGGCATATCGGCATATACGGCATATTCAAATAGGATCTATATAAAATAATTTGTAACAAGAAGAGAAGAAGAAGAGTTAAAAGTTGTAACAAGACTAACACTAGTTCTTAAATTAATGTTTATCCAATTTATTTCGGTTAAATTTTGTAAGAAATATATATGGAATATTAATTTTTTAATAATATTACTTCAGATTTTTTCATTTTAAAACGTTAAGTTATCGTTTTTATTGGCAATAGTCAAATATATTGGCATCGTTTTTAGTAACTATCTAATAAAATCCCAGGCCAGTTGTAGCGCACTGGTACATAGTGTGACTGTAAAAACCGACTGGTTGTAGGTTCGATCCCCACTCGAGGAAATGAAATATTCACTTAAAATTTATATTACAATTTTTTCGCTCTGGTGTTGAGGCAAATCGCGGCGTTGAGTTCTGCCACCCAACACGCAATGCTTCCGAAATTCGGCAGAAAGTGGAGAACGGAGTGTCTTAACACTAGGTTCCCTCTGCCTACCCTGCTGTGTGCGGATACAGTGTGAAGCTAATTTAATTTAATTTTTGTATGTAATGAAATCTAAGAATTTGAATTACACGCATCGTGTATAGATGTATATAGTATAAAGAACAAGTATATAGTAGGGACAGAAACATTCAAATCTTTATCACATCATATTCCATAAGCTTGAGATGCGATTTATTTATACATTTTGTAGCTGCCATCGTTTGTGTGATTTGTAGAGAAATCGTATTTGTTTAACGTTTCATATTTTGCTTAGATAAACGTAACAAAAAGTAACAAATGCCTTTGTATAAAATGTTGCAGTCGTGAATACGGAAAACATAAAATAAATAGCAGTATAGATAGAGGGAACTTAATGTTAAGACACTCAACACGCAATACCTCCAGAACTCGGCGGACAGTGGGGAACGCAGTTTCTTAACACTAGGTTCCTTCTGCCTACCCTGCTGCGGGCGTGCGCTGATAAAATAAAAAAAAACAAATTGACGCTATAACGTTCTAAAATGAAGTCCCTCAACAGCCATGCAATTGGAAAATAACGCGTATCATCAACTAGATTAAATCAAATAGCATCCAAAAGTAGAAGTATAGCTACTTTAACTTGACCTGTACGTTATAATCAGTGACATCTGGCTGTGTTTATTTCGTGTTGGATCCGTCGTGTCGGTGAGATCTTGTTACACTGGTCTCGATAGAGTTCGTGTATTGAATAAACCATGAGTTGTTTTCAATTAAGCGTAAAAGCCTCCCGTCATAATAGCGGGACCGGACGTAATTGACGTATGTATGTCACAACTCATGTGTAGTAATTGTATATTGGCCTTAATCTAAGTTAATGTATGAAAGTTAATATTATAATTTCTTTGATTTTCAAGATTATTTCACATTTTACATGAAACTATTTTAACTGGATTAATCGTGTATATTTAAGATCTTAAGCCGATTTACAGATTACACATCCATCTACTTATCCTACTGTGAAAAAAAATCGTCTAGACTCTTATCGGCTCATATCACAATAAACTTAACATCATTAACGTTTTAAATTAAACGATTTTAACTATTTTCGGATTATTGGCGTATAATTAAGATCTTAAACATGCGCGATTAATTCGGTTAAAATAGTTTCATTTAAAAAATTAATGTTGTTAAGATTATTGTGATATGAGGCGATAGGAGTGTATTTTTTTCACAGTAGGATAAACAGATGAAGGCTTATTCTGTTTTCTGAGACCAGTGATGAATACTCCGTTCAAGATTTACCGCCTACTTGTCACATGCCATTTAGATAGATAACAAACGGTGCTGTGTTCTATGAACGTCACTTGCACGGTGTACGTACATATTATAACTCTAATATTGATAGATAACTGGAAATTTCGCAAATTTAGGTAAAATATACTTTTTTTTACAAAACGCGCAGCTGGATTTGAAACCGCTCAAGGCGCGGGTTCGAATTCCATTAAATTCAAACTGATGTTTTTGATAAGTGTGGTGGAGCGTTAGCTAAAAATGTTAAAAATATTCGGCAAAAAATCTATTTTTTACTCTACACACATACCTACTCGACAAATAAAAAAGCTATATCTTCCTTGTTTACTACATCCATTTATTTTTATACTAATGTCACTGTTATAAAAGATCATTCAAAATGGAAAAAGAATAAAACTAGTTCAAACCAGTTCACTTAACCACTGTACATATTCGTATATCACTAAGCGGATATCCGGCCCCATACATAGAAAGAAGGCAAGTGTAAACGATTTATAATGCCACCCGTAGTCTGGAATAGCTATAATTTGAGATATCCATTCATATTAGGTATGTACTTACAATTAATTGTTTTTTGTTTGTTAGGATTCCGTATCTATTAAGGAAAAAGGATCCCTTATAAGATCACTTTATTGTCTGTCTGTCTGTCAAGAACCTTTACCTCAGATATCGAGTTGAAATTCAAACCATATACTCAAATCTAAGACCCCATGTGACTGTCAGCACGAACGTTTTGGGCTCATGCGCAGCAAAGCGCGGCGTTGAGTTCCGCCACTCAACTAGCATTTATCATAGATATTTCTCCTTCCTTTAGAAACTAGACTTTAGAATCAAAGTCTAACTAGTCACCTGTAAGAAGTTGACATTATTATTAAAAATATATGTTAATTTTAATAATTTTACCGTATATTTAACATACCGTTTACGTCAAAACCATCAAATAATTTATACTTTTAACGAGTCGAATCAAATTTCTCTGCACTTCCATTTTTATGTAGGATTATTTAGGTATTTTTTTTAAATTGCAGTCACTAAATATATATAAAACTTATAAAAGAAAACTACAAAAACAAAATTAATAAAATACAAATTCTTAACTCATCAGCCAGGGCTTAAAATGAAAATAAATTAAACATAATCATTCCCCCGAGTGGATATCAAACTCACAACCATCGCCCTTACACTGCGCCACAACGGCCCTAAACTATATTATGTAATTAAAATTAATTCGATTTGGTAATCTCATCTATTGCTTTATCTGTTGTAACTAAAAGAGGGTTAAAGGAACAATTTATTGAAATCGTGATAACAATCTTCATTACGCCACGCTTGCCCCATGGAATACCAGAAACTGTTTTTTTGCACCGAATGGGAAGGAAACACTGCCTCGAATTATATGGCCTGATTAAGAAAGGTCACGTTTTATATGGGTTTGTAGGGTTTTTATGTTTATTTACGTAGTTTGAATTTCCTTGTTGAAGTCTAAATGTTGGGTGCTACCATAGTTTTTTGGTAATATTACCATCTTACATGACTTACAATAGGTTTTTTTATATGATAACTGTATAGTTATATAGATTTGTTTTTATTTCTGCAATTTCTTTTCTTTTTCCTCTAGTTATCCTATATTTTAGGTATAAGATATTCTGAATATTATAAATACTTTTTACCATATGCGCAAAGGGAACCTAGAATTAAAACATTTCGTTCTCCACTATATTTTTATCAAATTAAACTTTTTAATACAAGCTGAGCTGATATGCTTTTTCATTGTACAGGCTATTTGTACCACATTTTCGGCACTTCAATTTGCCCCTACATATTCGTATTGCGATCAGAACGATAATGGGCGGCGCGGAGATTAAAACATCGTTAACACAGAAAATGAAACACAAATATTTACACTCGAATACTTCCAAAGGATTACGTTGGAATTTATATGAACTCTGTATAGTCATTGTCCGCCTTTTAGCAGTATGAAGCTGCTTCACTGCCGTTGTACTGTGGTGGCAATGGACGGCAAGTTATTCTAAATGTAGTATTTTTAGTGTTATTTTTATTATTATTCGGTATTAGTTTATTTATTATTGCCATAAGTTTTCATAATTAAGAACACTGTGGCGCAATAAGATCTGGTTCATAAGACGATGGTTGTGGGTTCGTTTTCCATTCCTATTACAAATGTAAGGATTTATTAACATATGCACATATATGTACATACAAATATATATAAATAACAAATTAGCAGAAAATGAACAGACAAACTGCCGAAGTGACATTTTAACATTAAATTGGTATTTTAAACGAAAGAACATAAGATCATACAAATATTTTTTTTGTGAAAAAAAAAGGTTTTTTTATGCAATATTTTCATAAAAAATACATTATTAATTGTTTTTATTATTTTAATTTTCATTGCAAATTGCATTTTATTTTTTGTAAATTTTCTTTATTTTACATGTTTCACATCATTTTTTTAAAAAAAATCTCTACGTGTTAGGTCATATCTTTTGAATAATAATAAAATCCTATTATGACTCACATTCACAAGAGCAAATACAGTATTCACTCTCATTTATTTCATTTCCTAGTTTATTTTATGTTCATTAAGTTCTTTGTCGCATACGGACATATACTTCTTGTGCTTGACTTCCTTCCGGTTCTAAAAAAGGCAAATTAAAGGCAGCGGATAAATATTATATATAATAATAATATAATATAATATTATTATTATATATTATATTATTACTTATTGGAATTCTCACACACAGAGATCAACAGTGTCTAAAATTCCGCCTGAACATTTCGTTTATATATATTATTGCAGCTTATATTTATTATTACAGCTATCAAAATCAAATTAAAATTTAATCAGTTCAAAAGGTTTTGATTCTGTGTAGACCAGCAACTCGCGCTATTATTTATTTATTAAACTGACCTTATTATATAAAACCACGAAAGCATTCATATTTTTATATATGTTTTTTTGTTGTGGTTTTTTATATGTTTATATACTTATAGAGTATTATGAATATAGAAATATTACCTTATAGTTCGTTATCGTCATATCCATAAGATTTTTTGACTGTTTTGAAAATAAAAAAAAACATAACTTATGTTGATACTTAAATAAAAAATTAAATTAACTTCACGGTGTATCCCGCACACAGAAGGGTAGGCAGAGGAAATTTTAGAGGCATTGCGTGTTGAGTGGCAGAACTCAACGCCGCGCTTAGCCTCGACACCAGAGCGAAGAAATGGAAATATATATTTAAGTAAATATTTTATCTCCTCGAGTGGTATCGAACCCACGACCAGTCGGTTTTACAGTCACATTTTCTACCACTACGCCACGACTGGCCTCTAAACTATCCAATCATTAATATGCTGCAAAAAGAAATTTTGATCTATATAGAGCGCAGATATGTTTTTTTGGATTGGATAAGAAATAATATTGTATTTTTTGAAATAGTTCCAAAAGTATCCTTTTTTTTCATACACATATAAAATAAAATGAACTCAAATAAATATGATTCACTAAACTGATTGTGCAATTAATTATAACGACAAAGTGCTCTCAATGTTGACAATGAAATGTTTTCATTAATTATGAAACTATGAATATAGTTTCACAATAACGAGGTCACAGCCATCTTGATATTTTTATTTTCCTTTCACTCTATTATTATACTTTTTAAAATATAATATATAAAAATTGAAATTTTTAAATATTATATGCATTTTATAAGTGCAATTCTGTCTTTGAACTGTATTTTTCATTCAATATTTTTTCACTTTATATACAAACTCCAAAAAAATCCAATTCTTAAATAGATTTTAAAAAATATTTTTGCAATAGGATATAAAGCGCAACTATAGCAACATAAATAAAAATATACATCCAGAAGTGCAAACAACTGTATTTTTTCTTTTAAAGGATTTTTCACACAATAAGAATAAAAAAAAAAGATATTAAGAAATGTATATCTTTTTACGTTTCTAATAAATGTAATGTCTTTATTGGTACAAATTTAATAAATAATTATTTTTATTTAATAATAATGAATTATTAAATTTGTTATTTATAACAAAAAGAAGATTTACGAAAAGCGAATGTAAAATACAATAACGTTACCTTCACAAACCAAGACTGTTATTTAATTATATAATTAGATAATAGGAGTACCTCGTTTAATTAAATAGTTTTTCAGTGTTATTCGACGCTTAGGAAAGATAGATACTCGACTAACTGATAGTTCACCCGTTCTTTCCCCGGGTTCAAATCCCGCTACTTAAATTTTTTATACGTTTTCTTAATACGTATTTAATTAAATAATTCTTTACCAAAAGTATGTATGTATATGCGACCTAACAGGGTGAACTACCAGCTAATTTATACAAAGTTGGTGACATTTGAGGACGGCTGCTCTATGGAATTTAATCAACCGAGTAAGAATTGGAAGGGGCGGCATAAATCACTTTGGAACACTACTCAAGTAATGTTGAATAATGTGACTAATTCTCTTGATTTTATATACGGATGCTTGATTCGTGTAACTTTTTTATATTATTTGCTATATATAATTCCTTTACACAATTCAAATAAATACTAACAACGTTAATAGAAAACATATTGATATTGGTATATCGTGGCACAACGGCAAAGTGATAGAATGCTGACGCGGTAGTTGTGGGTTCGATTCCCATTCCATGGAAAGTATTGTCTTTCATTTTCACGCTCTGTTAGCAGCAAAAAGCGCGGCGTCCAGTTTCGCACCTCAACTCATGTATTAACTAGAAAATTAGGCTGATAATGCGGTAGGGAGTGCCTTAACTCTTGTTGCATCTGAATATTCTTTTAAATATAATGATTATTGAAGCCAGTCGTAGCGCACGGGCACAAAGTGTGACTGTAAAATCGACTGGTTGTAGGTTCGATTCCCACTTAATTGATGAAATATTTACTTACATTTATATTTCCGTTTCTTGGCTCTGGTCTCGAGGTAAAGCGCGACGTTGAGTTCTGCCACTCAACACGCAATGTCTATTTTACGCACGCAATTATTATTATTAAATATATTATTATGTAAATTGAATACTGGAAGTGACGTAATCCTATGAGAGTTCGCGTCACATGTGTAGGACGTGGGTGTCGGCGGTAAATAGATTTATTTACCTTTAAGGCGAAATTGTATTGCTTATTAAAATATTCATTCATTTAATTTCTCTTTTTTTTTAATATTTAATTGTAAACGCAAAGGTTGTGGATTCGATTATCTTTTGGCGAGGTGTAATATTTAATGTTTGTTCATTTTCCTAACCTACATTTAAAATACTCTTTTACACACGATATAATGTTTTTTTACTGAACCTAATACTGCCGTAAAAGACTTTCTAGAAAGAAAAATCTTAATAGTTTTAAAATAATATTTCTCGTGAGATATATCCATAAGCCTTCTACTAAAGTTTAATACTTTTTTTACATAATGTTTTTACTCTTCAATGCTGTTTGATATTAAAAGTAAACACAATAACAACTAGCCTGAATATTTGAGGCCGTCGTGGCACAGAAAGCATCTATAAAAGTTATGGTTGTGGATTCCTCACTCATTCTCACTATTAATTATATTTATTTCCTCGCTATGGTAAAACAAAATGCGGCGTTTGGTTCCGCTATATAGCATACAATGTCTCGAAGTTAGTTCACCTTTTCTTTCTGTCCCGTTATAAGCACGGCACATAACTTTACAAGATAACTAAAACAAAATGTCTTTTTAAACAAAAATATATAGAAATATATAGGTGTTCCTAATTCCTATATATTATTTTCTCCATTTCTCAGTAATTACAGGCCCAAGATAGGCTGGTTTCTTCAAGTTCTTATCGTAAGTATTCATAAACCTATTATAAAGGAGGGACGTCCCTTGCATACAAACGACGTAATGGCTTCACCCGTCGCGGTGTTGATCTACCCGCATAAAATTGCTAATGCTGTTCCCTATTCAATTATGTCACGAAACACAGTACAGATAGTGGTTTTGTCGATATATATAATAAGCTCAGCTTAGCTGTGATAAGCTTATTCGTTTCGTTTCGGTTCGATTTATTTTGCTTTCTTCGATCGATCGATTCGATCAATTTTTTTTAATTATTTTGGTTGTTGATTCGAATACATCACGAACAAATGCTTGTAACATTTGTTCACAGTAAAGCACAATTAATAATGTTACCTAATAATGTTATAAATATGTATTTATAGACAAATACATTCACATTTTCGTAACGGTTGTGGGGTCGATTTCCACTTTGAGTTATGGAATATTTAACATTTTTAAGTTAAGTTCTAATTAGTTATAGTAATAAATAGTTAAGTTCTAATGGTGAACAGAGTGTCCTAAGACTAGGTTCTCACGTTCCCTTTGCCTTTCCTGATATATCTGTGATGTACATTTCGTGCGGCAAACATATTCAAAGTTTACTGAACGTTGTTAAAATATGTCAAATGACAATTTTTAATAAATTCTTTACTAAGGATTTTGGTACGCTATGATGCTACGCTGTCTTGCAAATTAAATATTAAATAACTTTCAACAGTCAAATTCTAGACATTTTTCTAATGACAATATTAATATAAATATATTATTTCAACGAAATTATTTAGAAAACGAAACTATAACTTAGACGTAAAATAAATGCATCTGAGAAACCCTGAAAGCACATCACTAGTGATTTATTAAGAATCATTTGAACGAATAACAATATATTACCAACGTGGTAAAATATTAGGAGAACTAGACACATTATTTAGTGAACGTAAACATAGCAGAATTTAATTCAAATTCCCTCACTAGACAGTCAAGAATGCAGACGCTATTCGAAGTGTTCAATGTTTCAAGTTAACTATATTCGTATTATACTAACACCTGTGCATGATAGAGCAAATGTAATCAGCTTCACGCTGCATCCCGCATGTAGCAGGTTAGGCAGAGAGAACTTAGTGTTAAGATACTCCGATCTCTATTTTTTGGCGATTTTTGCATGTGTGAGTGGCGGAACTCTGGCCGCTTTTTTGCTTTGGTACCTAAGCCAAGAAAAGAAAATATGAATAAATAATTATTATTTCTTTCAAGTTGAAGAATTGAACCCACAAAAGTCGCGTTACAGTCACACTTTATGAACCCGCACCACGACGGCCTCAAAAACGAGGTAATGTATTTAAAAGTTAAATTTGGCTGTTTGAGTGTCCGACTATGGATATATTATTATTTTTATTATTTTCCGTTCGAATTAGACAAATTGCATATAGCGTTTGTACTAGATTAGCTTTAAATGGTAAAAAGAGTCTATCGAGTGTCTCTAATTGTTTAATTTATTATTACACAATAGTGCCCCATAAGTCGCTGTGGAAAAACTCTTGACTGGTTTGACATTTTCAAATTTAGGATTCTCCACCTCTTAACCATTATCTTATTTTAACGAAATTCTAAATTCGTGTGATCGCAAAAATAATATTAGTGGATAGTAAAAAACTTTGTAACGATTCCCTCAAGCCCTAAAGTTAAAGCCCCTATTATCAATCCGGTATGTAAAAATATGTTATATTGTCATTAAATAATTTTAATAATTAACTTTTATATGCCTCAAAAAGTGGAGAACGGACTTACCAGCAGGTTCCCTCTGCCTACTCTACTGTGTGCGGGATACAGCGTGAAACTTATTTTTTTGTAATTTTATAAGCATGGCCGGCAACGCCTCTGTAGCCTCCTCTGATGATACACGGGGTCATGGGCGGCGGTAATTGCTTACCATCAGGTGAAAAAAAAGTATATTACTTCTTTTTAAATTCCTACAACAGCAGATTTTTACACATATTTAGCTTCAACTGTATTGTATTGTATTACTTGGAGCACGCAGTAATTCTCAGTGATGGATCGCCGCTTTTCCGGCCTTTCAACAGTCCCTAAAAGGCCTGTCTGTAAAAACTCCCGTAATATTTTAACCTTTAAAGATTTCAAATTGAATATACACAGGGCGTGACAATTTATGTAAAAAAATCTGCTTCACGCTGTACTCCGCACACAGCAGTGTAGGCAGAGGGAACACAGTGTTAAGACACTCCGAAGAAAAGAAAATATAAATGTAAATATATATTTCAAAAATAAATAATTTTATGTGAATGTTTTTTTTTAATTATGATAAAATATACACATTGCAAGCTATTTTTTGTGATAATTATCTATAACTATATTTTCCTGCACTTAGTTTGGTAGGCAGACTTTTCCATTATTTTTTTAAAGACATTAGGTGTTAGTTATATTTTATAGACATTAGATGTTAAGTCGCTGTAACACAACACCACGCTTTATAGTATTCCGTAACTCAGAACGAAAAATGTAACTTTATAGGATCACTTTGTAGCCCGTCTTTCCGTCCGATTTATCTTGAAAACACGTGGTGGTATTAACCGAGCCATCCCTTACAGCACATAAAAAAAAATTACCTTCAAAGGAAACACAATAAAAAAATATGGGCATTTATGTATCGTTTTTATTGTGTTTTACATGAAGTTATACATTTCTCACGAAGAGAAAACTTACAATACAAATAAAAGAAAATATATTTCATAGAAAAAAATAATTACAAACTTACAATTGTAATTCATTTCATACAAAATCAAGTCATACACCCGCAACCTTAAGTTTGTCAACTTTTATATTAAGTTGTACTTCCCGTTGAGCTATAAAACTTTATATGGAACCCTCAGAGGACGAGTCTGATTCATACTATCTCGGTTTTTTCTGATATGCCGTAGAATTTATAATAATTTTAATATGTGATATTCCCAAGTAGCCGAGTTGGATTTGAGCCTATAAATATTACTTTCAAACAGAATGTCACACACAGCAATTAAATTTATCATTAAAATTATTATAACTAAACTTTAAACTAATTTCAAATTACACTTAATATATTGTCTTTATTGAAAAAATATTAAAAAGTAATATTATAAGAAGTAATAGCTTATAGTAGCTATTCCCATTTTAAAATCTGTGCTGAAACGGAATCGCCCTAAGTTGTTTTGGCACAACTTGGTAAGCTCATTTCATTTTGTGTTTGCTGATATAAATCTAACATAAAGCTTCATCTAATGAAACGTATAGGTAATAAATATATATAAATACACATATCCTTTGTACATCAATTTTGGGGTTCCGAATATCAAAAAAAAAATGGAACCCTTATAAGATCACTTTCTTGACGATCTGTCCGTCAGTCAGTAAAGATGAAACTGAAATTATTGAATATGTCATATTCAGATCTACGATCCTGAAAGACGCTTCATCCCCCATTTCTGTTGAATTTTCGAAATATTGCAAGGTCCCCCCCCCTGCACTTTCTTCCAGAGTAGGAAATGAAAAAGATTAAACATAAACACATCCTTGAGTGAAAATCGAACCCACAATCACCGCATTTCAGAACAGAACACTATAAGACTCGGCTTTACTTCGCCATGACGACCTTCATAAGAGAATATTATCCAAATCTCTATTCCAAACGTTTTCATACTTACTAACATCTACTTGTTTTCTTAAACAATAGATAGGATGTTCCTGACAGCTTCTAATTGAAATAATTGCTGGATTTCAACGTTCACAGTTTGAAATTATTCGTTTTCAAAACGTTCATTTTTCATTCATTATTTAGTGAAATATAAATGAAAACAATTAAAAAATTCGGACGTGGATAATGATGGGCGAATGGAATTTTCATTATTGTATTTTTTTAAGTTAAAAGGCACGAATTTAAACTGTTAAATAAAAAAAATCAATCAGCTTCACGCTGTATCCCGCATACAGCAGAGTAGGCAGAGGATTTAGTAGATAGTGTTAAGACACTCCGTTCCCCACTTTCCGCCGAATTCTGGAGGCATTGCGTGTTAAGTGGCAGAACTCAACGCCACGCTTTGCCTCGACATCAAAGTGAAGAAATTCATATATAAATAAATGTAAGTAAATATTTCATCTCCTCGAGTGGGGATCGAACCCACAACCAGACGGTTTTACAGTCACACTTTGTGCCGCTGCGCCATGACTGGCCTCAAACTGTTAAATTTATCAAATACATATGTGAGAATTCATAGTAATTATTTAATCTAAATCTAAAGAACATTTTTTTTTGTTTAGTGTTAATGCTCTATACAAGTATATTCAAAGAAATCTATATTTCCAGCCAAATCAAGGTGTGACTGTAAAATCGACTAGTTGTGGGTACCATATCCACTCGAGGAAATGAAATATTTATTTTAATTTATATGAGAGGAGTGTCTTAGCACAATGTTCACTCCACCTATCCTGTCTGTGTGTGCGGGATACAGCGACTCAGATTAGATTTGGATTTAAATCCATGTTTAGGATATAGTGTCCTAAAGGTAAATTCGATTGATTGATTGATTTAGATCTTAGCATAATGATTATATTTCAAATAACTTTATTATTCTGCTATTACCCTAAACATTCTTCTTCTAGAAACAGAAAATAAATGTTAAGATAAAAATATTAATACTTCTTTCATATATAATACCTGTGTATTAGAGTACTTGAATCCTTTCTGTCATAGAGGTGAGGATTCAAATACTGTTCCTCAAATTTATTTCTACAAAAGTCACTTTGCTCAAGTATTTTTTTTAATACGAAATAAGCACGAAATTATAAACATGGAATAACAATAATAAAAACGTAAAAAATAAAACATTTAAACGAAAATTTTTAAATATTTATTACACGAAGTTAATAACAGTTTCTTAATATACAAATTGAATAGAAACCCTTTTGGATCAAAGTTCGTTTACAGTACCGCTTTTCATACCAGTGTGACCTTAAAGGGTGGATGCCTGTGAGTGATCAAACCGAAGATAACTTTGTCGCGGCTGACGCGTCTCTGCTTAGCTAAACTCGTTAGCCTCAGGCTAGAGTCACGTTCACGTAACATGAAAGAAAAGCTTAAAATGTATTGAAGTGCTATAATATTTTATAGCTGTAGCTATAAATATATATATTTTGACATAAATCCTGTACTTATTAAAATTGCGAAGATGATACTGAATTAATGACAACATGAGTTCAAATCTCTAGTGTATAAAAATTCTCTCGTCTCTTATGATCTTTTTATTAGACAGCACATAGAGAATATTCGTTCAATATCTTGCTAACCTCATAAATTAGGCATAAAATAAAATATATTTATAGTGAACCACAACAAGGAAAACATCAATTATTTAGTCATAAATTCTTAAGAATACTGTAAAAGTAAAAGTACTTAGAGGTAATAACGACGTTAAAAATGCCTAACAAGACTTAAATCGAGAATCAAGGTTTCACAGTAAAGAAGTTCAAACAAGATTATCCCACTGGTTCTTGTACCTAATATCATTATAGTGGATTTCAATCTACATCTGCAGTCACAGGGCACTAAGGAATAATTTACTTTGTCCATTTAAGAGCGAATGCATTGCTAATGCTGGGTATCTTGCACCCACAGGCCTAGCTTTGAATGAAGTTAAATATTCAAAGTTCATTTAATGTTTTTAAAGGTTTGAATAGAAATGAAAATTTTACTATAATTCCATATTCAAAATTCTTACTTTTTGTTGTATCTAGTGGAACTTGTACGTTTACATTAATAATAAACTCGGCACACTTCATGTCCAAAGGGCTATGGAGAGAAAGAGAGAGAGATCTAATACTATATTCTGGAAAGATATGTTAACAATGGTTTTATTTCTTTTAACAACAAATATATCCACAAATATAGGAAATATTGTTTCTTTGTTTAATTTTTTATAATTATATTCGTTAATGAGGGGATTAAACTCCTTGAAGTAACGTATTTTGTCATTTCTTAGGGGGTAATTTGAATCATAGTCATTTCCACTGTTGTTTGATAATTTCAATAAACTGTTAAATCAATAAATATTTTAACTTATGTCACCTTATTCATAAGTGACACGTGACTCGGAGCTAGAAATCGCGTGCGTCACGACAGTTGAGTGACATCTCGCTACGTTCCTGTAATTTCGATTTGCTTATTTGAAACAGATTGTCTCTATATTAACTACAAGATAAAGTATCTTTAAGGATCATTAATTCTTAATCCATGATAATTACAAATGATGCCAGCCAGTTAGAAGGTATTTGGATGTGCTGATACTACATTATAAAATAAAAAATGACACACGACTCTGAACATGTAGCTTGCGGGAGAATATTAAATGATTATATTTTAAATTATAATATGTTTGGGAAGGAAATATATCAAAACAAGTAAATGAGCTACCTACCACGGTAGGATATGAGAAGTCAGACAGAATCCGTAATGAAGTCATACACAGAATTGCAGGTACTAGCGAGGATATCACAGTAAAAACTAAACAGAACGTGCTCAGGTGGTTTCGGCACGTCGAGCCAATGAGTTATATAAGAATGACAAAAAGATGTTTGAAAGAAAAGTGAGTTTTAAGAGAGGCAGAAAATCTGAGTTGACAATCGGTGACGTAAGAAGTATGAGGAACCTCCGGAGGGCATGGGTCGATGATAGTGGGTGAGGCGAAAAATATTGCGATTGCAAGGCAGCGTAAAGCGCTCCGTTCCCTCTGGCTACTTCACTAGGGGATTAACCTTTCCCTTCATACTTTAGCATGAATTTAAAAAAATGTGATAAAACGTTGAGTTCCGCAGCTGAAAATACAATGTCTTGTATTCGAATGGAAAGTAGAGAACGAAGTCTTTACTCTAGATTCTTTCTGTCTACTCTGTTATACCGGAAAAGAATTTATTATATAACAAAAAAATATAAGTCATAGATGACATCCAACCGATTTTGAAAGAAATACTAAAGTGATATAATACGAAGATTATCTTTTAAAAAAAAAATATCATAATTATCAATTCAAACAAAAACATTGGAAATCAAATAAAACAATGACCGAATACCTAAATAGTCAGTGTGTCAGGTGGTTACCGTTTAATTACGTTTCGCTACTCGACCGTTGATAAACGACTCTCAGCTTTATGATATGTACGAGTTAACCGGTGTGCGGTACAATGCCTTCGTTAGGAAGTGGATTTAGGCGTGAGTGTGATTGGCGTCCTGGTAATCATTAAAATACCAATTTTGATTTCGAAATATGTACTCAAACATTTAGGTTGATATTTCGAATCGATTATTTTAAGCTTTCACGTTGATCTGATCATTTGCGAGTTATTTTAAAGCTTTGAATTTGAGTTATGGAATTATTTATTAACTTATTAAAGCTAAATTACTTTGTTATTTGGATGATGCGTGGTGATGCAGCGGCATAGCCTATATATCTATAAATGTTTGCGTTTAATTTTTGCCGTTTAAAATTGCCAGAATTTGTTCTGAGGTTCGATTCCTACTCGGGGAAATGGATTAATTTCATTTACTTGCCCTGGTAATAAAATAAAACGCAGCGTTGATTGATGACTAAACCCGTTATATCCCGAAAATTGCGGGTTAATGCGGATAGTGGTGAACGGAGTATTTTAACACTAGCTTCGCTCTATGTTCGTCTTCGCAAGCGACTACCCTGCGATTTGCAAGATACAATGTGAAGCTATATATACTTTTCTAAGTATGTACCTCATCATAAAAAATGTTCAAAAAGTTTATTTTTGTAGCAATCTATAACAACTCCATCTTTAAAAATACTACAAAACATCTTACAAAATATTTACCAAATAGATAAAGGATTCGAAGTTCGACACGGTTTCCATCGAAGTCATTAGGCGGTGCGCTCAGCGGCATAATTTAATGATTTATTTATCCCCTAACCAATTATGCTGATTCCAAATATCTTATTTAATTTATTAGTTTTAATTTTTCCCCTGTACCATCTTACCTTATTGTAGTGTTTATATAAGTTAACTTAGACGACTTACTTATGGCATCAAAGTAAGTCAACGGAAAATTCCGTTAACTTACCTTATCGTTAAAATTTTATAGTTATAAAAGTGTACAAACTTCAGTTTGTGGCCATATGCACTCATTTTGTATAAAATTAACTACAAATATAAATTTGTAATGTTTTTTTAATGAAATAAGGAACCCTAACAAGTAATTAAAATATTTACATACACATTTAGACCAGTCATGGCGCAGGGGCACAAAATCGACTAGTTGTGGGTTCGGTCCCCACTCGAGGAGATGAAATATTTACTTCAAATTTTTATTGCCATTTCTTCGCTGTGGTATCGAGGCAAAGCGCGACGTTGAGTTCTGCCACTCAATACGCAATGCCTCCAGAATCCGGCAGAAAGTGGGGAACGAAGTATCCTAACACCAGGTTCCCTCTGCCTACCTTGCTGTGTGTGGGATACAGCGTGAAGCTGTCACATTTAGGAGTTGATTAAGATACATATTTTTCTGGCATCCCAGAGACTTTATTGTAAAGATAGTATTTTCTGCATACTTTCCACTCTATATATCAAATACCAATTCCAACATTCCAATATTTTTTCTCATTATTTTAATTATAATTATAATACAGTTTTTCTAAATATACGCATACAAAATAATAAAATCGTTAGTTTAGGCAAATGCAATAGAAGTTTACTTAAACACGAAACATGGAATAAGCTTCTTAACTTTTCAATTTTCCTCTATAAAGTGAATAACTGTCTGCCTAAAAGGCTACTCCAATGTCTGTTCAGGAAAGAGTTTTATGTAGCGCATTTTGTTAGTATTCATATTAAAACATATTTTCGTTCTCTACCTAAGTTACTTAGAACAAGGACCAAATGACATTTATGATTACAGTTATTGACTATTTTAGTCAAATTATACAAAATCTTTACATAAATTATAGCTTAATTTACTTAATAATATAAACTGTACATAAGAACAACATTATGCACAGAATATATTATTATAGTAAAGTTTCATTAAAATCCGTTGAGTAGTTTTTGTGTCAAAAAGCAAACATCCATCCTCATAAAGTCTCACATTTATAATATTCGAAGTATATATATATGAAAATAGTATGATGTATAAATACCAAAAAGTATTACATACTCGTACTATTGCCGTGGCCTTCGTGGTCCAGTGGCACAGCGTGTAAGCGCGACGAGGAGTCAGGAGGAGGAGGAGGAGAGACGAGTTGAGCTCATCTCTACAGCTTGAAGCTAAAAAAGTATATATTAAAATAATATTTACAAAACATTGAAATATGGTAAAAACAAAATAGAATTAATCAAATAAGCACAATTTTAACTTTGCTTAAAATGCAAAATATGCTGTTCAGTTGCCGAACGCTACGTCAGCTTTTTCTTGTTTTGTTGTTAAGATTATACCAGCAATATCGGTGCAGTTGTAATTTTTTCATATTTTTCGTAAATTTGCAAAGTAATCGCTTAAATATTAAAGTGAGGAGGCCGTCGTGGCGCAGAGGTACAAGGTGGAAATATATATATATTGTTGTCTCAGTGTCTCAGTGAGTGTCTTAATGGGAGCGTAGGGTCGGTCTACACTATGTGCGGTACAGCGAGATGCAATTTTGTTTATTCAAGTAATAAAAATGTTGTCTATTTCTGAGTGCAGAAAGATAATTTACTGTACCTTTTTTCAGCTAAATGCATATAGTAGAGTAGGCAACACTTCATTCTCGGAAGAAAAGTTACGTATGTAGTAAGGTTCACACTGGAAGCTTAGTTTTGTAGGCAAGAAAAGTATGTAGACTGGGCGCGCGCAAAATTCGGCGGAAAATGGGGAACAGAGTGTCTTAACACTAGGTTTCTTCTGCCTGCTATATGCGGGAAATTGCGTGAAGTCATAGATTTGTTTTTATTATAATGAAATCTTTATTTTTTTGGCGAGTACTGGAAAATACATAATATGCATAAAATATGTGAATTAATACATCACTTAGAATTGTGTTAACTATAATAAATAATATTCTTACTCAATTTTTGTTTACTTTCAATATTATATCTAAGCCGTTTTAGAGAATATAAAAATATATATTTTTGCTATGATTCTAAAGTTTCGTATTTTTCTATTAAAATGTCCAACAAATAAAATTTCCACGGCAGCAGACAGAAATTTCCAACGAACTTTTGTTTACGAATAGAGTTGTTTTTAAAACATGGTATTTTTTTGTTCTAATTTATTTAGCTGGACTTAATTAAAAAATATCTTAAATGTGTATGTATAAAGCGTTAATAACTAGTATAATTTAACGGGAACGGAGTGTCTTAACACTAGGTTAACTCTGCCTACCCTGCTGTGTGCGGGATACAGCATGAAGCTGAATTTATTTTTTAAAATATATTTTTAAGATATAATTTGAATGTGACTTCTATAAAACTTAGAGAATTTAATAAATTAATGAATCCTTGGAATACAAACAACATAAATATTAAAAAATAAATGGATACGTTTTTTTTATAATCGAAGTGTTTTTTTGCTTTCTTTTTTTTAGATGTTGTTATTTTTATTGATTTTTTATAATTAACATTCATCAACATCTGTTTTTGAAAATTATTAACGACCTAACATAAGTTTAGTTATGGTGCTTAGATAACATTTTTATTTCATTATATATATAACCTTTATGACTTGTAACCTTTTGCGTAGTATCTAAATTTTTGCCTAGTATCTTAACACTATGTTTTCTCTGGCTGCCTTGTTTTCTCTGGCTACCTTGCTGTTGTCGGGATACCGTGTGAAGATGATATTGATTTTTGATGTTATTGGTATTGTTTTGATAGAATTTATGATTAATACAGTATTTAATAAATTACAAGTTTTCAATTTACAAAAAAATATGATAGTTTACAAAAAAATATGATAGTGAATACTTTAACTATTTTACTTACTACTAATCTATGAGTTAAATTATTTTCATGTAAATATTTGACTATGAAAACAAGAAGTTACACGATCATAATATGCAAAGAGGCTTAGCTATATTGAATAATTAATTCTTATAAGAAGATTATACAGATGTAGTGGTGTAGTTAGGTCGTGTTAGTGTTGTATGATGGTTTTGGTATAAGACTAATATTAAAAAATAAGAAAAAAATAACAATTAAAACTCTGAAAATAGATATCAGTCATGGCACAGGGGCACGAGTGTGACTTTCAACGCGACAGTTTCTGCGTTCGATTCCCACTTAATGAAATGTAATGGTTTAATTATTTTGTTTTGGTCTCGAGGTAAAGCGCGGCGTTGAGGTCCATTAATAAATACGCAACGCCTATAGAAATCGGCAGAAAGTAGGGAGCGGGGTGTCTTGACACTAGGCTCCTTCTGCCAACCCTGCTACATGCGGTATATGAAGTAAAGCTGAAAAAAAATTGACTACACTCTAAAAATATGACATAAAAAATGTTCTCACAATATGAAATAAAAAAATGTTCTCACCTGAAATTGTTACGTGCAAACTATTCAATATAATATGTATTTACGATGACGTGAGATAAAAGGTAAACAAATCAAAAAATGCAGTGAGCGCTTAAGTTATAACTATGGATTTATGGATGTAAATAATTGTCTATATAACAAATTAATTAACAATAATTATGATTAAAATTTATCGATTTTATTGATAATTAAATTATTGCTATGATTTTATTTTAAATTTAATAAAATTGCATATGCACAATGTGCAATTTTATAAAATTTGAAAAGAAAAGTGAATAATAAAAAATAAAGTTCTTATTTAGAAAACGTATAAAAATTTGAACGTAGCGGGACTCGAACCCGCGCCTGCTGGAAACCGACCAGGCGCTCTGACCACTGAGCCATACGTTCACGCCAAGCTACGTCGAAATTCTTATACGCTTGTTACAACTTATGTTGTTAGCATCTCTGTAGGGAGATTTTTACAAATTTCCGCTACCCAAAGATAATTACTAAGAATTATCGTTTGGCAAGAGAGAATACTATTTTTTAAATATTTTTTACCATTCTTAAAGTGTTAATCCACACTTAGGAAAGATAAATACTTATTTATCTTTATTTTTAAAAAAATAAAGTTTGTTTTCATATTAAATTTCCAAATCTTAAGATATTTCTATTTTACTGTATCATAAATACCATAAATTATTTTATTTTAATTCTTATATCAAGAATTTATGTATGTTTCAAAAAACCAACACAGAAATTGCGGATATTTTACATTAAATGATTTGTTTTGCGATGAAAAAATTATGTTTATATCCGCCATTTTTACTATCGGTATCTAATATACGCTTAATAAATATATAAGAATTTATGCATATTTATTGTGATTGTCAGAACATAGCCCTGGTAGTGTGCCCTTGCCCGTATACTAACAGGGGGAAGTATAACCAGCGGACAATTGAGACGCTTTCGACGATACCTCATTTGTCAAATTGTTATTTTAGAAGCTACAAGGGAACAGATGAACTTGCATACATTAGGTATGATATACATAGCAGTCCTTCCTTTTGCTTTGCAGTAGTCGGGTCGGCAAAATAACGAATGTTTCTATTAATTTTACACAGCAACACAAGCGAAAAGATAATTATTTTTTCTAAACAAAAGCCACTTTAAAAGTCATATATGAAATAAGAGAAATTTCCAAATAAAAATAAAATATACAAATGAACAAAAACGTTAATTGCGTATGAAACAAATTTTAATTAAAAACAAACGATTAACCCCATCAAGCTAGTTACATCTTGTTTATGTTGTTAGCATCTCTGTAAGGCTGCTTGGACGGTTTCCAAGATGCACGGGTTCAAATCCCGCTACATTTGGAGTAAAGTGTGGAATTACACTTTAGAAATCTTCATTTTCTTACATAAGCTACGAACAAATAAAAATACAAAAATCTAATAACACAAATATATCAACAACATAGAGTAAAACTACTAAAATATCCACACGTTATTTAACACGGAACACAGCCAAGTGTTTCTATCAACAGGATTTATGTCACCAGCAACGCTAATTAGGTCACATAGTAGGGGAAACGCAAACAAAATAACGTTAGATTTAAGGGAAATTTTGCTTACCTGTAGTTAAAAATACCAAGCATATTTATTGCAGGAAAGTTTAAATAGCATGGACTTTTTAATAGTATATTTAAAAAGCTAAAATTATGCAAAAATAGCTCACTACTTAAATGATAAAAAAGATGCTTGTGTACTTTTATATTGAAATCGCTGTAGACGTTGTCGCTACATCATCAGACTGTGTGTTTGATGGTCGTTGGTTCAATTGCTTTCCGGGGAAATATTTAGATTAAAATTAAATTAAATCCCCTGTATGGTACAAATAGTTGACGTTCACTACTTAATACGTAATGCCTGGAGAACTCGGCGGAAAATGGGGAACGGAAGTATCTTAATGGGAACGAAGTGTATTGATACTAAGTTTTTTGATTCCCTTTGCGTATTTTTCTATATATATATATATATATATATATATATATATATATATATATATATATATATATATATATATATATATATATATATATATAAAACTTTTATTTTTTAAAAAAAGTACAATTATATATAAATTGTACAAGCTCGATTTTATATAAAAATTAAATTCTAATTTAAAATATTTTTTTACTAATAAATTTTTTTTTTTCATATAGTGATGTCATTTGGTTGTCATACCTTAATATTGTGTACCTAATTAGTAACCCGCTAGTGATACTACCCTTATTCAACATACACTTCACTTCCTCTTATGCCTTCGTTATGGTAGTAAATCCCATTTAATTATAAAATTTTATTAAATAAATATTATGTAGCAGGATAATTGCATAGTAAAAAAAGTTTTGTAGTATAATTCATAAATGTAAAAAACTAATCCATTATTAAATAACTTTTCAGAGTAGTAACATGAAATTTGTCAGGATCATTGATAATATAATTGATATTTTTAATATTGCAAAAAATAATATTGGCTGAATAAGTTACTGTCAACGCCAAAGTCAGAAAAGGAAAGAAAAGAGAGCGGAAATGGCGGAGCGGAGGCGTCTGGTGAAGTGAAGGATGGTTGTTCTGAAATGCTTAGAGAAGTTTTAATTTATAATTACTATATATTTAGTTATATTTTATATTAAAAAAGCATGAGTATATAATATGTAATTGTGATATATGTAGGTATTCGAGGCTAGTAAATTAAGATGTTATGTGCTTTCACTATTTACGATTGTTTATTTTGAAATACTTTGTCATTAAGTTTTTAGTAGATTATTATTAAAATAACGAAGAGAAATATGAATGCGAATAATACCATTAATATATAGATATACATATAATTTAATTATGAAGTGGAAATTAATATATGGGGATTTTTAATGAGGTATGTAAAATAACAATTTTAATGTGCGTAGAATGCTTGCCGCCATCTTTGTTAGATGGTTATTTATACATATATCAATTGTGAAATTTAAGTTAGTACCACCTCTTTCGTGTGTTCTCCATTCAACGTGACATTGTATTAATACTATACATATTTAAAAATAACTTAAAATATTACATTCACTGAAAACAGAAAAATATTTAGAAGTACTATATAAAATGTAAACAAAAAAAGTAACAAATAACAAATGAAATAAAAAAGTACAGCACTAAAACAAGGATGGTAATACCAATTAGCTGTAATGAACAAGTTCATTAATTTCGACCCTCTAAACGCGCCTCGCGTCTCTCTGTGGGGATTGACGTAAGACTAAATACGCCAAAAAGATTAAAATTCCTTTTCCAACTCCCTGTTTTGTATTGCTAAAAATCCTAATTTGTCGAAGCATTATTAAATTTGATGGACTTTTGGCACGAATTTAAAACACATTTTGTTCTTATTAAGCTGTTTTCTTTTTTATGTAAATATCTTAGCTTTTCCCTCCCCTATCAGATTAAAGATGAATGTGTACAGGGCTTCTTCTGAATGAATATATATTTAAAAAAAAATATTTTTTTCATGTGTTAGTCTAGCTTTGCGTTTTAACCCAATATAAGGCTAAATTCAAGTCATTGTGAAGCTACGGAACGTCACGTTTTATTGCGCTCAAAACGGACAAATATTTACAACTTTTAATACCCCCTGTATTGAACCCAAAACTATCGTGCTTACAGCCATACGCTGTCCCTGTGTACCACGATGCGCTCAAAAATCTAGCAATAAAATATGAATAAAAATATAATATACATAAAAAAAACTAAAATATTAAACCGAAAAATGTAACTAACATTAAAAATAATAAAAGTTTTCATTCGGATGTTGATAAGAGTTATTAAAGTTGAAGAGTCTTCAATATCATATACGTGTATCATTCATGCATCTTTTTAAAATATCATAAGCATAAATACAAATAATATTTTTTTTAGCTTCATATTGTATCCTGCACACAGCTGAGTACACCGAGGGTACCTTGCTTAAGAAACTCCGTACCCTATTTTCCGCCGACATTTGAAGGCATTGCGTGTTTAGTGGCAAAAGATGACGCCGCACTTCGCCTCGATACCAGAGCGAAGAATTTAAAATATCAAATATTTCGTTTCGTCGAGTGGGAATCGAATCCATAACCTGTCGCGTTTACAGTCTCAATCAGTCTCAAAATATAGATACACAATATATAAAATTAAGTCCTTTTATAATATCCCGTTTGTTCTACGGAGATTATGGAGCTTTACCTAATAATACGTGTAATGAGCTCGCACCACACGCTACTGTAAGCTCATTTGTCTAAAACAATATATTTTATGAAGGTTTTTCAAAATAAAATATGTCCTCATATATAACAACTGGGCTCTGAGGTTAATTTACATTAACTTCTTGATGTAAAGCCAATAAAAATATTTATTATTGTAAAATTACGAAGTACTAGTACTTACACTTAAAAATTATAACATATATGTTAATAGTACGCCGTATTTGGTATTATGAAATTGATAGTAATGAATAATAGAATACTTTAGTAACGTAAAAAATCTGTACCTATCCAATATAAGTGTAGAGATGAGACAGACGATATCATGAAGTCAAAAATCAAGTTCAATTCTTTCATATATATATAAATGTTATAGGCCATAGCTAACTTACCATTAGCCAAAAAAACTTAGACGTATCAAGACTGAACCTCGAAAAAGAATTCTATAAATTTAATGAAAAGTAGCGAACAGAGACTCTTAATTTTAGTATTCTTCTTTTTTTTATTTCATTTTATACATTACAATATGATGTATATAGAATTATAATAAAATTAAAAGAAAAGAAGAAAAAAAAATAATAATAAGTACTTCTTTATATTTTATTTCAAAGATCCACGACAATATAACTAACTTGATCTATGCAGAAATATAGTCTTGTAGAAGACTATAGTTATGAAATTCATAACTAGTGCAAAGATTATGCATCTTTGCATGATATATGATGAATAAATGAATATTTGCTCGCAGACATCGTAGTGCTTGCGAGAACTTCAAGAAACAAACAAGCTAACTTCCCTAAAAGTTGGGAAGCACTGTTTGTGTACATTTAAATTACAGGAAACTTTTTTTATATAAATAAAGATAAGTAAACAAACGTTTTCTAAACCAAAGCTTTTGTTTTAAAAGTTAATCTTAGCTGTTGTGTTGTGTTATTTATAAGTACATGATATTTTTTTGTATGCTATATGCCGTGTTTTAACTATATATAAAAATGAAAGATCATTAAATATTAAATAATATTATATTTTTATATAATAATGTGCATTAAATAAAATTTAAAATTTTATTTTAAAAGAGAATATTGTAAGATATTTTTATTTATATAAAACATTTTGTGCCGTGTGCTCCCGGCCTAGAATAGGATCATCCTGGTACTGGTGGTGTCGGAAGAGGCGACTAAAGTACGTGTGGTAGAGTCACGTCGCCAGCAATGGCAACACGCATGGGCAGACTCGACCGGATCATTACCAGCCCCGGCATTTAAAACCGGCGTGAAGTAGTGGCTTTATGCCACTGCGTTTCGCATCAGGTATTGCCGGGCCCCGGCGCCCAACCCAACATCTTAAAGGCCGGCAACACACCTGTAGCTCCTCTGGGGTTGCACGAGGTCGTGGGCGGCGGTAATCACCTAACATCAGGTGACCCGCACGCTCGTTTGCCGTGTCTTTTCCATAAAATAAATAAATAAATTAAAAAAAACATAGAGATAGTATCGGCTAAGTATATTTTTACATACGAGTAGTTTAACTGCGACAATATTTAACTTAGGAAATATTTTTTTATTATTATTTCCTGTTTCACAGTGAATTCTACACATAACAGGGTACTCAAAGGGAACGTGGTAACTTAGTGTTAAAACGCTCCATCCCTCACTTTCCGCCTAAATCCTGAGTTGTATGCGTATGCGGGTTGTGTGGCGTAACTCAACGCCGGGCTTCGTCTCATTTCCGGCGTGGGGAAAATAAAAATATTCATTCATTTAGCTCGCCCTATTGGTAACTCACCTAGTACTTCGAGGACAATAAGCTATATATTACTATATATGTAGCTTATTGTCCTCGAATAAAGATTTAAAACCTAACTTTATTTAAGTTGAGCAAATCTCTTACTTACGAATGTTAAAGGCAAATAGTAGATAATAAATTCAGCGGTGCGTGCCAAACAACTATCCACCGCCACTAGTATGGCCAATTAGTTTTAACATAAACAAATAGTAGACTATCTCGTGATCTCTTGAGGAAATCATTTGAACGTAAGATTAAAAGCAAAAGGAAAAAAGAAAATTACGTTAATTATTCCGTTTTTGATTATTATAGATGATTTATTGTAGATATTGCAATTTCTATTCTTTTATTGGGGCCGGTCGTGGCACAAGAGCACAAGTGTGTGATTGTGGGTTCGATCCCCACTTTAATATTTATTTGAATTTATAGCTTAATTTTGTCGCTTTGGTATCGAGACGATTGTGGCGTTGAATTCCGCCACTCAACACGCAATGCCTCCAGAATTCGGCAGAAAATGGGGAATAAAGTGTCTCAACACTAGATGCCTTCTATTCACCCTACTGATTACACACCCTACAGAATACAGTGTGAAGCTAATTATAATTTTTTTTTCGTTATCTATACTAATATTATAAAGAGGTAAGATTTGTATTTTTGTATGTTTGTATGTATGTATGTATGTATGTGTGTATGTTTGTAGAGTTTTCACACAAAAACTACCGGGCCGATTTAAATAATTTTTTCACTATTGGAAAGCTGCATCTTTACTGACCAGCATAGGCTATATTACATTTCCAAAAAAATAGAGATCCCTAATAGAAATGCAATAATGTAAACCAAGGTGTGAAAAAATTGATCTTAATAATTCTATCATCGCGTGCGCTGCGAAAACTATTGATGATATAACAAAACAATGTTCTACAGTATTATAGAGCACATCAATATCTATAAAAAAGTCCGCGATAGCATATGTCTAACTACTGTAGTTATGACAATATAATCATTTTTTTATATTTTATACGTTAACAAAAGTGCCGACAATAATCAAACCATATTGTTCATACCTCTGCATCAATCCTTATCCCATGAAATGATATTTTATGAAAGATAATTTCAATACCTGTAAAATACTTTTTGAATTAATAAGATCGGACATCCCATTCAAAAGATATAACGAATTTAAAAATATAAATCTAAAGAAAATTATGTAATAATAAAAAATGCGTAGTGTGTGCCGTGTGGCCTCGCGCACCGTGGCGAGTACCTCTGCGGGTGTGGGGGGGATTTGTATCGATACCACTTAAATTATTAAGACAGTCCATTAGATTTTTTGTTTTTTTTTATGGAAAGGACAAGGCAAACGAGCGTTTGGATCACCTGATGGTAAATGACTACCGCCGCCCGCGGCCCCGTGCAACACCAGAGGAGTTACAGGTTCGTTGCCCGCCTTTAAAGTGGGTTGGGCTCCGGAGCCCGGCATTACCTGATGCGAAACGCAGTGGCATAAAGCCACTACTTCACGCCGGTTTTTAATGCTGGGGGTGGTAATGATCCAGTGGAATCTGCCCAGTCGCCTCTTACGACATCACCAGCACTAGGATTAAATAGACCCGATAAGGAAAATTCTTTTACAATTACACGATTAACGTGTAAAAAAGTACCAAAAAAACCTTATACCTTACGTTGTGGAAATTATTGACAATAGCGCAAAGTGATGTACTGCAATTTTATAGAAGACATCAATATCTAATATATATATTTATATTTTAGATGCCTATATATATATATATATATATATATATATATATATATATATATACTTTAGATATGTATATGTATGTATATAATTAATAGTTTTAAACTTTGCATACAAAGTTATCCCGTAAGTAGTATATAATTTTTTTCAATTATTGTTACCAGCATAGTGTATTGATACTAATGTGGTATCTATATTTTTATATATATATATTTATATTTTTTCTACCCTTAGTGTTTTTCAGGTGGAAAACATAGACACTTTTTTTATTTGATAAAATATTTTATTCACCATAAAATGTTGGTAGTTTTTATAATTCTAATATAATTAAACAACTTTCTAAAATGATCTTTCCTTGCATGTGTTGTAATAACTATGAGGAGCTATTAAACAAAACAATACATTCTCATTTTTATAAATATATTGTATGTTATTACATTAAAACTAGCGGTCGCGGAGCAACTTCGCCTGCTTATTAGCACCCTTAGGGGTGAATTTTAAAAAAAAACCACGAAACGTGTTAATAAAAATAAATCAGCTTCACGCTGTATCCCGCACACTGCAGGGTAGGCAGAGGGAACGTAGTGAAAGACAATCCGTTCCCCACTTTCTGCCGAATTCCGGAGGCATTGCGTGTTTTTTTTAATTTTATTTCTTAACACTACAGACACTTGGTCCGTACACTTTTTAAATTTATTATTATATCTAATATCCTTATCATATATATTAATTACATTGTCGTTTACATATAATCAATATCTATAATAAGCAAATTATATTTTTATCTTTACATTATTTTACAAAATTTACTTAGATCTAAGGTTAAGCGAGTGTTTATATTTATATATATATTTAACAATTTTACATATTACAATATATATTTAATTACATAATTATAAGTACATGCTACACTTTGCGTGTGGCATTGCGTGTTAAGTGGCAGAACTCAACGCCGCACTTTGCCTCGACACCAGAGCGAAGAAATGGAAATATAAATTTAAGTAAATATTTCATCTCCTCGAGTGGGGATCGAACCCACAACCAGTCGGTTTACAGTCACACTTTGTGCCGCTGCGCCACGACCGGCCTCTGTTACTCTGTACGAAACGTGTTCATTACAATATTTTTAACAGTCTGAATTTAAGTTTTTATAAAAATCGGTGGCGATTTAAAGATTTTTCCATATAAACTTTCAACCCAGTATTTGAACTCTTACGGGATGAATTCTAAAAACCATGAAACACGCGTTCAATGAAATATTTTAAAGAGTCTGACTTTCAAATTTTATAAAAATCGGTGCTGTTTTAAAAAAAATTAATACAAACTTTCAAGTAATTCCCTGTATCGAAACAAACAAATAATTCACAAATGTGGTGAAGCCGCGAGTTGGTTGCTATAGTTTATAAAAGTTTATATTGGGTTTAGATGGATCACGTGGGGATATCAATACATTTTAATCATTGGCACGTAGGTACGTTACATTCATTTACAGTACATATATTTCTCAATATATATTTCTCAAGAGAACTTAATCAAAACTTTGTATATAAAAAAATAGATGAAATAATCAAGTTAAGGAAGTGCCAAATATGTTTTATGAATCAATCTTAATGTTATATTCAAAACAAATGAATACTTGAAACGTATTAATAAATTTAATTAATTTTATTAATACGTTTAATATAACGTTATAACGTTAAATATATTTACTTATTATAGTTAAAGAATAAAAAGTGTGAAGAGGAATGTGTGATTATCTATAGACTATATTATTCTACATAATATCATAAAACAACAGATTTAAACAGTACATATAAAGGTATCCTCCTACAGTATAATTATTTTCAACCAACATTTTTAAACTTTTAATTTTGAACATTTTGAATATTTTCGCGTCATTATGACGAAAAATTTAGACAAAATATTCAAATGTTTTTTTTATTTAAAAAAAAAATTATTAACGATAAGAATGTTGGTAGTTTCTCAAAAGGTATAAGAATTTAAAAAATGCCCGAAATATGCTCTCTTCGCAAGTGTTGTAATAATAATAATAATTCTATTCACTAAAAAATCACTATAGATATTATATAGTCAATTATATAATGTTTTTATCAGTACCACTTTAAATGAAACCATAGTTTTAACTATAAAAGCCTAATACAATTAAAAAGTACTATAAAAGCCTAATACAATTAAAAAAATGGAAGGAAAAAGTTATTTTTCATACAAAGTAAATTTTAGGTATTATCGTTGATATTAAAATAAAACGCTATTTGTCATTAAAGACGCAAACATACGAGTCGTAGGTATTGGCGGCAAAGTTCAAAGTTGCTTAACTTTTAGTAATATTTTGTAGTAGTATGTGATTGCGTTATTGGTATCTGCATAGATGCGTAACTGCGTCACAGGAAATACAGGTTTAGATCCTACGTGTAAACTGCTGAGGTATCTTGATTAATTTCTTTAGGTATGGGTTTAATAAACTATTATATTTTTAATTATTTTTATATAATAATAGTTTATCCTATATACTCCCCGTAAAGGGTGCGCTGAAGCTTCCATTCTGTATGAATATTAAAGACCGTCGCGGCGTAGGGGCACAAAATTGTGCCAGTGACGTGACGTTATGGGTTCGATTCCCACTTGGAGGATTGAATTGAAATTTAATCATATATTCATTTCACGTCAGTCATATATCATACGCAGTATCTTAACACTTAAGTTCCCTCTATCTTCCCTGCTATAGGCTGGATACAGCGTGAATCTGGTTTTAATTTTGTGTGAACCGATTAAAATAAAACTAATACTAAATATTTAAAGGAAGTTAGCCAAATTACAAAACTGCACTTAAATCGGTTAAGCATCGCATCGATTATCGTGAACGCAGAGATAAACAAACAAACTGATCAAGTTCTATTAAATATTTAAATGTCCATAATAATATTTTTTCTAATATATCTTCCACGTACAGACACCGATGAGTTAGGATTTTATTGTAAGTATCGATATAACTATAACTATATAGTTATAACTACAATTTATCCTAAAGACTCCATAAGGCAAAAGTTTAAAGATATTAATATATTGACAGTTGCATCTCTCTTATGGGAGGTACGAAAATGCCACCTAAGGTTTTAATAATTTTCACATTAGAAATCTCAAGTTCATTGCAAGCATACATTATAGGTATATTGAAACATAAATATAATTTTAGTGTATTAAGTAAATCATTCTGTGGTTAAAGCGTGCGAAGCCGCGAGCGGGTCGCTAGTATTATTAGAATTTCGTGGAATATTTGTTTTCTATTATGGGATGGTTTTGGGTTCAATTCACACTCGATAGTATTCATTATTTTAATTTTCGGGCTCTGAATCAAAATTCATCTACAATATTGAGTAGTGGGCTATGAAATAACAAAAGTACTGAAAAATTGTCGTTTCAAATAATATTAGATAAACAATTTAATTACACATACTTAAACTCCATTGTAACGCTACATTCATACTGAAACATTTTAAAATGTTGTTTGGAGTAAGCTTTTGGGAAACATTTTTATAAATAAAATGCAAAATTTTAAAATTTTTCAAATAAGTTTTTTAATTAAGAACAAAAAAATATAGTTGCCGCACGGGGTCGTTGTGGTGCAACGACGCTGTATACTGATTGTTAATTCTACGTTCGTGGGTTCGATTTCTACTTGAGAAAATTAATGTTTATTTTCGCGCTCTAATATAAAAACCTGCGAATTGTAATGTTTTGAAAATTGGGCGAAAAGTGGCGAACGGAGTGACTCAACACTAGTTTCCCTTTGGCTTCCCTGCTGCCTGCTGCTGCGGGATATAGCGTGAACCTAAGAATATATATATATACGTATGCATACATCTATTCTGTGAATCATTACTTATTTTCGTCCAGAATCCGTTGCCAAAAATTGTCGCGGTCATTTTATTGTTTCGAGAAGTTCATGTGAATTAAATTTTGAGTGTGGACAAAGTTGGTGGATGCAGTTCAGCGTTTTATTTTCAAAGTCTCGTAAAACTCACATTTCCAGATTTAGCGACGTTGTTATGACGAGTGTGTACTCGCATTCGGTTTTAATTGCTAACGATGGTTGAAGTTGCAAATTAGATTGTTTAAAGGCGTTACCGGCGTACTACAGTATATACCTTTACTTTAATATTGATTTCTGAGTAATGATTAGTTATTTCAGCTTCACGCTGTATCCCGCACATATCAGGGTAGGCAGATGGAGCCTAGTATTGAAAGCACTCCATTCCCCACTTTATGCCGAATTCTGGAGGCATTGCGTGTTGAATTGCAGAACTCAACGCCGCGCTTAGCCTCGGCTGCAGAGCGAAAATATTGAAATATAGATTTAAGTAAATATTTCACCTCCTCGAGTGGAGATCGAACCCACAACCAGCCGGTTTTACAGTCACACTTCGTGCTACTGCGCCACGGATTGCGTCAATTATTTGTTAATTAATTATCCCGCAAGGCAGAGGGAACCTAGTGTCAAGACACTCCGTTCCTCACTTACTGTCGAATTTTTGATGAATTGTGTGTTGGGTGGCGGAATGCCTCTCTTGGCCTTTATACAATATATTAATAAATAAAAATTCATTACCCCGAGTGAGAATCGAACTCACTAACTCGAATTAGAATCGTTGCGTTTCCATTCACATGTGGTTAATAGCCGGCCAATTGATTACAAACATTAAATCACAATTTAAATATATATACCAAATTTTAAGCCTTTTATAAAGTTTCACATCATATTTTTACTGAGTGCTTATTTATTATTATAAAGCAAAAGAGCTCATCAAGAGTATTTCCACTTTTCAGTTATTTCGAGTCTTTAAAATTAAAATCCTACGGTGGCCGCTCTGGCGTACTTCCAAAACTCACTAATGGAATTTTGTCCGTCTGTGACCGAACTGTTCACGACCATCGACTGAAGAGTGCTCGAATGTAAAAATTATGCACCAATTTCACGAAAATATCCTTTTACTAAGAAGCTGTTTTACGCGTATGTTATGGTGGAACCATGCCAGTGTATCGGAACTTACTACAATATCAATATACCAAGTATATAACTTGGTATATTGATATTTTTTTTATATTAAGACCTCATCAATAATTATTTAATTATTTATGAGGTTAGTCGTGGCGCAGGGGCATGAGTGTGCGACTAAATGCGACAGGTTGTGGGTTCGATTCTGACTCGAGGAAATGAAATCTATGCTAATATAATAAAGCGGAAGAGTTTTTTTGTTCTTTTAAACGCTAATACCTCTGGAACTACTTGTCTACTTTTTTTATTATGCTTTTTGTTAGTATATTATTAGTAAGCCTCAAACACGAAATACTTTCTCAGAATTATACGAAATGATTGAATGTTTAATTTATATAATGAATCTGTTGGCAAATGTAGCATAATCAAATAATTATAGCTAGTATTTAATATGAACATTCCGCTATTTAACACGCAGCGCATCCAGAATTCGGGCTTTTGGCTTCTTACTACACTGCTACATGCAGTATATAGCGTGATACTGAAAAAAAATGCGTTATCTATAGTTCGTTATATTATAAAGCAGAACATTTTGCGCTAAGGTCTGGAACTATTGATGCGAACTGAACAAATATTTTTGTTTTATTATATCTTACTGACCCTATGGTCAGAGTTAAGTTAGTTCCCTATAACCACGGGGGCGAAGCTGCTTGTACAAATAAATGAAGAATATATTATATTCACTCAAAACGCGACACCTTAAAAATTCTGCAGAAAATGGAGAGCGGAGTGTCTTAATACTATGCCCTCTGCCTACCCTGCTATATACGAAATAAAGTGTGAAGCTGTTCTTTTATTATGTTACTTACATACATACTTACAACTATTTCATATCTGAATATTTTAATGTGATAATATACTTGACAAGTCATCGAAGAATATTTCATGTTTTCTAATAACTTTGAGAATTTAATATTTTTGAAGCGAACTACCAGTAAAAAGTTGAAAATGAAAATGGTGTGCCCTAACAGCGTCGTTAAGAATATGAAAATTAAAATGTGGCTTTTAAAAGAAAAATCGTCTTAAGTAACATTTTCGTAAATTAAAGTATCTTCTGGCCATTTTTAGAAAATGAAATAATTTTTAAACACTTGCTAATGCTTGAAAGATACAAATTGAGATTTTTTTCCTATAAAAAAAACAATATTTTCTAATGAAAATGTTAGCTTAAGATTTTGCAGACTATCTTATTTAGAGGCCAATCGTGGTGCAGGATGTGTCTGCAAACACAAGTGGTTGTTGGTTCGATTCCCACTCAAAGAACTGAAATATTTAATATTTTCATTTTTATTGCTCTTATGTCGAGGCGCGGCGTTGATTTACGCTATTTAACACGCAATGCCTCAGAACTCGGCGAAAGTGGATAGCGGTGCAGCTTAACAATAAGCTCACCCTACTAGATGCAGGATACGGCGTGAACATTAAAAAAAATCTGATCAGAATGTACATATTTCAGAACGTAAAAAACCTTTTTTTTGTTAAAACACCCACAAAAGCTTCAAAGCGAAGCTCTGTAATTACTTGAAAAGTTCGCAACAAAGCTTAATACCGTTAAGTATATTTGTATATGCAGAGCCGCATCCCTCATTCGCAGTCTCGGGGACGTCGTCTTGCATAACACCCTAATATTCTCAAGCAAAGCCATTCTTGTATGAACTAAAGCTACCCTTAGCACAGCAATTACCACAAAAGGTCCCGAGGGTTAATGGTGTGTTGATGCTGTCTTTCATTGTCTTAACAAATTTGAAACGAGGAAGTTCAATTAAAAGTTAACTAGACCCCTTTGAATTATCTAATGCGTGTTGTTGTGTGAGAACACGTAGAAAATAATTAAAATTTTAATATGCATGAGGAGCGTAGTGCGACATGCGAGACAGCCTAAAGATGAAAAAAAAAGAAAAGTTGGCAAATATATTTAAAATGTTTAGTCCCATGAAATCTTTTCTATATCAGAAGATTATACGAATCTAGAGTATCAGTATATAAAATCGAGAGGACACACGTTCACATCATTCAACATTACTTGAGTAGTGTTCCAAAGTGATTTATGCCGCCCCTTCCAATTCTTACTCGGTTGATTAAATTCCTTGAAGCAGCCGTCCTCAAATGTCACCAACTTTGTTTCGATTAGCTGGTAACTTACCCATTTACTTAATTCTCGCATAATCTATGATTTGATGAAATTAACAAAAAGTTTTTGTATTTTGCAAAGGCACAAACGTGCGACTGTAAGAAAAGAAATATTACATGTTTTCATTTCCTTGCTCTGGTAACAAGGTAAACCGCGGCGTTTAATTCCACCACTCACCACGCAATATCTCTATAATTCGGCAGAACTCAATTCTGCCGAATTATACATACAAAGGTAGATACAGCAGTGTCTTAATAGGAACTGATTGTCTTAACACTAGGTTGTCAGGTCCCTTCTGCCTACCCTATGCTATGTGCACGAAGCTAAAAAAAACTTATTATCATTAATTTTTGATATCATAAACAAAAAAATTGTATCAAGAATATATTATATGGAACGAAAGATACAATTGCGCTCATAAAATGCAAATGCAGTTTTAATTTTTAATTAAAACATTTTCATTGAATTTCATAATATGATTAACTAAGAGTGAATGGAAAAATAAAAATAACAAGATGGTTATGACCTCGTTGTTAGTGTCATATTCAAATGAAATTTTGCAAATGAAGGCAAATTTAATGAAAACATTTCATTGTCAATATTGAGAGCACTTTGTCGTTATAATTAATTGCACAATGTGCTTATGGAATCATATTTATTTGGTTTGGTCTAGTTTCGTATACGTTTTTGTACATTTCCTCAATATTAATTGATTAACGTTATTCACACGATATTTTTATGCTAACATATCTACGAGTACATGCTTATCCGAACAACATTGTATTTATATCTGTACTAATATGATAAAGCCAATCTCCGAATTACTTACTGGCTTGATTTTTTTTTCCCGGGGCTTTTTACTTATATAGGAAGGCTGAAAGTTCTTATTATTTTCATTTATTTTCAATTATTATGTTTATTGTTTAGATATAGCCAATTGTAGATTCGGTCAGAGTGACCTGCACTAATAATATATTAAGAAAAGAAAAAGAAAATCGGCAGGTTAGATCTAGTATTGTGTAATTCCCAAAAAAATATTCTATAAATTTGTTTATTGAAAATATCTCTGTACCTATAAACTGTAGCGTAAAGCTCTCTATGTGACAATAGAAGCAATGTTAGTATTTCATATTCTCTCAAAAAAATATTTATACGGTTTTTTTACGTAGTGTATAGGAATAAAAATTTAAATTTTTATTTACAAAAACGAAAAGGGAACTATTAACCACTTCTGATTCTATTCAATATTTTACCCTTTTAGAATTCAAAAATACAATTTTATCGGAAACAGTATACAAAATGGACGTTAAAAATTGTGGGGGAAAAATGAAACGAAAATGTGTTCGTGTCGACGTGCGCCCCGCGACGATTAATTATCACTCATCTGGGATTAGAACCCGAAACAATCCGTTATTGAAAGTAATTTGCAAAGGGGGCCCGTTGTAATCAACTCTTTTGAGCTTTTTGCTTATCAATCTTTGCGAAATTTTAATTATAATATCGATGCAATATGTTTTCGATATTTTGTAAATTAAAATTGCTCGAGAATTTTACTCGAAAATTGAATTTCAGAACAATACGATGAGCTTGCCTTTACTCATACATTTCGTTGTAATTGCTGTAAAAATATTAATTTTACAAGTAGAAATTGAATTTTTACTTTCATATCACGTCGAAGCGCTGTAGGTAATTAAATTATATGTCTATCTTGCAAGCAAAAAAAGCAACATTTCGATAAGGCTCTTACAAAAGTCTTGCCTCCAATATTTAAAAATAGTATCGTTTTAATAACTTTAGTTTAAAATATAAAACTAACTTAATATTATAGGATTTAATAATATTTTCTAAATCACATATCATTATTTTCGCAGCTTTACGCTTTTTCACTCATTTCCCGACAGGCAGGGGATTAAAACACTCCGTTCTCCACTTTTCGAAACATTTGAGTGTTGATAAGCGATACTGAACGCCGTGATTTTTTTTTAGAATTATGTATTTAATTGGTGCCACTGCGCCAGTTGTGGCGCAGTGGCACGAAGTTTGATTGTAAAACCGACTCGTTGTGAGTTCGATACCCACTCGAGGAGATGAAATATTTACTTAAATGTATTTTTCTATTTCTTCGCTCTGGTGTCGAGACTAAGCGCGGCGTTGATGCCTGTCACTCAAAACGCAATGTTTTCAGAATTCGGCAGAAAGTGGGGAACAGAGTGTCTTAACACTAGGTGCCCTCTGCCTACCCTGCTCTGTGCGGGATACAGCGTGAAGCTGATTTTTATGTACATCTGCTGCTACAGCTGATTTTTATGTGTATATGTGTTTCATTATGAACCACACAATATCTCTTTTATAGCAGTGAAGTAATATATTTTTCTCATATATACACGTTAATATACTTACAGTGTCGACGTGAAAAATAACTTTTAGACCATTTCAATCCATTTCTAGACTTTAAGTATTGCAATAGCGAATGTATTTTTCAAGTAAAACGTGATGTGAATAAGAAACGCTGACCTCTTACAAATTTTATTTATTTTTGTTATTCACTTTAATTTATATTGCGATAGTTGTATGTGCTTTAAAAATAGTTATAAAATTAAATTATATATTCGAAAATATTTTTTCGCCACAGTTCGCTACAAAGTGGAATACGGAGTGTCTTAATTCTAGACATAAGCATTTTATTATAAAGAGTAAAAAATATCAAGGAAATCTTTGTTGTTGACAATGCAAACAGCATTGTCTTTTATTTAGAAAGCAATAATTTAAATTATTAAATTTTTTCAAAATAATCGATATTTATTTAGCTGTACTCTATAATCCGCACATAATAAGATAGACAGAGGGAATCAGGGTATCTAGAATACTTAAATATTTTATTTCACTAAGTGGCAATGGGACCCACAACCGCTGCGTTTACAGTCATATGCTTGGGCCCCTGAGCCACCACGGTCTATTTGATTCATATAAATATTATGTTTATACAGATAGTCAAATAGCTCTGCACTCTACTACAAATATGCTGTATAACATCATTTTAGTGCAGTAGAGAAGCTTACATTAAATTGTATTTTTTTTTTCAGCTTTACGCTTTATCCCGCTCATAAAAGGGTAAACAGAGGGAACCTAGTGATAAGACATTCCGTTCCCCACTTTCCGCGCGTTGAGTAGCGGAACTCAACGCCGCGCTTTAGCCTCGACACCAGAGCGAAGAAATGAAAATATAAATGTAAATAAATATTTCATTTCCCCGACTGGGGATCGAACCCATAACCGGTCGATTTTTCAGTCACGGCAGTCAGTAGTTTATGACTGGCCTCAAATTGTAATAATTCTATTATTAATAAATTAAATTTTACCTTCCGTTGTATAAAAGAAATGAATAAAAAAATATTTGAAAATACGGAAGTATTGTTACTTCTTGGAGTATGACTTTAGAACCCAACGCATTTTGTCTTGAAGAGTCACTAGAGGCACTCCAGTTTAAAGAGGATCGTTACTGGTAGGTAAGAGGGTACGATGTATAAACATTGCGTATCCCAGATCTCTTTATATTCAAAACAGAACAGTAGCTACTGTAGGGCGTTTGATAATGATGACAAAATAATTAATTTTGTTTTTTCCAAATGACGAGATGATATTAATACAGGCATAATATATGTTTTTAATCTATGTGTGGGAATAAAACGTGAAATTGATTTTACTTTTTTAAATTTGTTTTGTCGTCACTCTGTAACTCACATGTAACGAGGTAGATAGAGGAGAGGATAGACACTTGACTCCCCACTTTCTTCCGAATTATGGAGGCATTGTGTGTTGAGTGGCGGAACTCGCACTCGTCTCACTGACTTGAAGAAATAGTAGTATATTTAGTGTAACAGCAGTTCCTGAGGTTAGCGCGTTCAATTAATCTCTTCAGCTCATCAATATCGGCATAGATTACAAAATAAAACGTACTTTTAAATAAAATTTGTTAATTGAAATACTAACTATCTAGCTGTAAAACTACTGTTACTAAGTACAATTAGGTACACCTAACCCATTCAGTTGTACAGACCATTGAGCTGATTTCAAACTTTATATAGCACTTGATTATTATAGAAGATTATAACGTTATATAAAACTAAATCAAAATAATTAATTTAAATTAATTTGATTTACTTTTATATCGTTATAATTCAACATACGATCTGATAATATCTTTTCATTTGAGCTTAACCTGACTTAATATCTTAGATAAGTTTTAAAAAAGTTTCTTGTTTTTTTTCTTAAGTGGATTAACAGAAAGTTTTGTAAATTTCCAGTCGTGGGACTAGAGGTACAAACATAAGACTGTAACTATGACATGTTGTGGGTTTGATTCTTACCCGAGGAAATTAAAATTATTTATTATTTTTGTTATCGCTTTGGTTACGAGGTAAAACGCGGAGTTGAGACACCTAATACCACACGGAAAGTAGAGAAAGGAAATGTCTTAATGGTAATGGAGTGTCTTAACACTAGGTTCCCTCTGGCTACTCTGTTTCATGCAAGATATATCGTGAAGCTAGAAAAAGTTTTATATGTAATTTTTCATTAAAAAAACATATTTGTACCAACAAATAAAAATATAAGTTTAAGTACATCGATTAAAATCCTCAAAATAAATAACTGTTGAGATATATTTTGTATCTACATATCCATATTCCTGATGTATCTCAACAGTTCACCTAAGCTTCAGTGTTGGTAGAGCAAGAAAGTACCATTTAGAAATACCTACGAGTACGTTTTCTAGACGTGAGTGATTGATATACGAGGCAACGAATTTGTCTGGCGTCTGGTGATTACGACGAAATAAAAAATGTTCATTACTTTCCAAATATGTTTAGTGTTTTAAAATATCGGTCCGTGCTCTGAGAGCATGTGCATCTATTTTGATATAATGAAGATTTATATAAAACTTTTACTGAGTGTGTAAAATATGTATTATGTCTTTAATTACTTATGTGTTATGTTTTTAATTATTTTTTATAGTACAGAGGATGTCATGGCACAGTGGTACAGTGTGTGTGTAAACGGGTTGTTGGTTGGTTATGGGTTCGATTTCAAATCGAGGGAATGAACTATTGTCATTTTGTCACACTAATAAGTAAAGCGGTGTTGAGTTTCACAATTAAACATGAGATAGATTACTTTTCTGCCATCCGTAAGCTAACGAATGCCACCCGATCTTGCTATCACTGAGTTTGCTGGCTGCCATCTTTATACTCGTGTGGTGTTTCGAATACGAAATTTGGCTATTTCTTCTGAGGTTATTGCTATAAGAATGTCTATTAATTTAATTAGAGTCGCGTGTGAAAAAAAAATGATTATTGTTTTGGGCAGAAAATGGAGAGAGGACTAATATCTAAATTCTAGTAGATAGATTGGCAAAGAATAAAAATCTTATATTCATTAGATTTTTAAAAATTAACACAAAAACAATATTTTGAAATATTTAAATCATTTTCTAAAATTCATCTTAACAACTATGAAAAATAGAGTATTCAGTTATACAACAAAACACGTGTACCAATATACATAAATCTAATTTGAAAACAACACTAACACACTATAACAGGCACATAACCACACCTATATTTACATGACAGCCTTAAACTCGACACACACACCTCAAGGGCTTCCTTTATCCAATATTGTTTCAATAAAATTAGTACCGAACAGGTCCACATTGTTCAACAGGCCTAAAATACAGTTGTTAAGTGATTTATTTCGTCCCTTGCCAATTCTTAGGCGGTTGATTAAATTCCTTGGAGCTACCGTCCTCGACGTCGCAAAGTTTATGTCGATTAGCCGATAATTAGATTCATTATAGTACAGATGTTGAGTTTTGCACCATGTGTGTGTATTATGAATTTGTAATGGGATTTATAGTGTATATATTCGGTTTTGTTGTATTTGATGTATTAGGATGCTGTTGAATACATCATATGTATTTTGAAATATAATAGAACAATCGATACATTTTTTTATATAAACAGTTCTTGTATATAATTTTATCTCTTAAATTAAAGATTCAAATCTTAAATAATAGTTTTAATTATGTATATTCTTTGCAAAAGTTAATTTTTTTAGGTACAAATCAAATCGAGTTATTGTGGAACCATGTTGGTTATTAAGTAATTGAACGCTTCTTTCTCATATTTTATAATATTATGTTCTTTAAAATAATTACAATGCAAAATGTAGTACAAACATAAATTATTAAAAAAAAATATTTTTTAAACATTTTTTTTCAATATATGTATGCATTCTTGTCAATATAAGTCAATTTGTATTGTCGATACATGTGGTAACTTTTTAAAAATAACATGCAAAATAAAAAATAACCTAAAATGACAGTGAGATTTTACTTACTATTTTGGAGAATAAAAAATAATCGTTAAGTATTTATTAAATAACAAGTTGAATACTACGCTTATTGTTTGGTTTCAATATAATAGGGATTTATAAAATTGGCGGTCGAGGCCGCTTTGGCGCAGTGGCACAAGTGTACGATTGTAAACGCGACAGTTGTGACTTTGAAATCCATTCGGAGGAATGAAATATTTAATATTCTGGTAACGAGCCCGAGCGCGGCTTCAAGTTCCGCAACTCAAAACAATGCCTTAAGAGTTCTGAGAAACGTGGGAAACGGAACTAGGTGCCCAGGTTGTCAATGTCTTTTCTGCTACGTCCAAAAACACACAAAAGAGTAATTTTTATAATATAATTTTCACTTATTTAAAAATAGTGACTGTCACTTCAATTTATGTGTTTGGCGATCATCCAGTTTAGTCACGCTCTAGAACCTTTTGCGACTTATTTTACTTAGATACGTTTTATAAACTTTTTACACACATTATTAAAGCAATGGTCGTTTTATCAATTAGTGTACTTACATAAAATATTTTTTAGTCTTTTTATATTATATTAATATAATTGAAATTTTATTATTTAATATTATACGCTCTCTCTCAATCTCAATAGGACTCAGTCATCCAAATAAAATATATAAATCATATACATACATGTAAGTGCCAACAAAGCCAAAATGCATCTCCAATATCGAATCGGTGGAAACGAACATTTTAAAATACTAAAATCGCAAAACTAGCAACAAAAGATTGTTCAGCTTTTCAGCTAGAAAATCGCTAGTTGTTATCAGTTTTTCCACAAAAGCACTCGAGTCGCTGTTTTGCTACTGCATTTATCCTTTGAAAGTGTGATAAGAAAACGAAATTATTATAAGACACTATAAATGTTATATAGGTTCAGATGGAGATGTAATCTCATTTTTTTATACTTCACGCTATATCCCGCATATTGCACGGTAGTCAAAGCACACTGTGTTCCGGAACTCAACGCCGCGCTTTGTTTCGTTACCAGTGCGAAAATATGAAAAAAATGAAATTCCATTTCTCTGAGTGGGAATCGAACCCAATCGACCCACAGTCCGAATCGTTTAATGCCTTTGGGCCACGACGGCCCTTAATATTTTCTTTAACTGTTTTCTCTGTTCATAATTCAAAAGATATTATTTGAATATTATTTTAGAAGATTATGCTATGCATTTGCATATTTGAACTAATTTCAAAGTGAATTAAGAAATGGAGAGTTCATATTGTTAACTTACTTTTGAAGTTATGTATCTTGTCTGATATTATAATATCTAACTATAAAGTAATTTATTTTGTAATATAACCATGAAACTTTTTAAAAATACTATTACTGTTGACTATTTGTACTTATTACCACTAGATTCCCAGGTTCCTTATGCCAATATTTCTGTGCGGGATACGACATTAAGCAAAAAATTATCTCGAATATAAGCAAAAAAACGAAGAATGGAGCGTCTCGATATTTTTTTTTAACTATATCTCATAATGATTATTAAACATAATATCGATTTTAATTGAGAAAGTGTTCATAAAAATATAAAAAAAAAACAATGCTAGCTTGCCCGTTGATTTAAAAAGCCCCTGAGTTTGCGTTATACTTTACTGAACCTTCATTAATATTCTTACCTTAATATTTCTTATTTCACCCTTAAAAAGTTATATATATATATATATATATATATATATATATATATACCCAATTCTACCCAATATTTTAAACGTATAAAACCACATTTTAATAATAAGGTTTCATACTCGAGACAAGCGAAGGGCGCTTCACCTATAAATATTAATACTTCAAAATTTCGCAAATACTTTAGACATAAACACAGTGAACACACCCTCGTGTAATATTAAAGAAGGCGTATTGAGTAAGCTCTTAGGAGACTGTTACAACTTGAAATTAAGAAAAGTTAATGTGAAAATAGATTATGATTATTTATCTGAATAAACAAGACAAAACTGTTCATGTCTAAATGAAAATATTCAAACTATACATGTCTAAATGAATATAAACAAACCGTTCCCTCGAATCGGAATCAAATCCAGAACCGTCGCCTTAACACTCATTGTTCTATGACGGCCTCAATTATTATGTGTATTTTAATAAGATTACCAAAAAAAATTAATTTTAAAAATCAAAGCGAGCTTACCATAGTAGAGCGTCGCCTGACTGGAAGCACCATGGTTGTTGGTTTGATACTCGCTCGGGAAATTAGTTATTTTATATAGCTAAAGCGTGAACCTGAAAAAAATATCAAAAATTCTATACTACTACTAAAACTTTTTTCCATACAATATATTATTTCACATTATTACAGTACCTTCTTTAATTGTGCAGTGGAACTGACGAAGCTAGCTTTTAATTACCGTTCGTTTGTTGCACTAAGTCTAGTCACTAAGTAAGTAAGAAGTTGCACTATTAGAGAATAAAAAGATCAATTATTTGAAACGACACTCCTTGTTCTCTCTCTAAATGCAAATAAATTCTTTATTGTGTTACTTTAAAAGAATATATTAATATATCTAAAAAATATTTTTTTTTAATATATATTAAAATGTTAATTGATATTTATAAATTGGACTAACCAAACCAAAGGTCGTATGTAAAAAATAAACAATATTAAAACTCGCTCAACTCGTACCGATGCTCCACGACTCGCTAGTCGTCGAGCATCGGTACGAAGTGTGACTGTCAAACCGACTGGTTGTGGAGGACACTCGAGGAGATGAAATATTTACTTAAATTTATATTCCCATTTCTTCGCTCTGGTATCGAGGCTAAGCGCAGAAAGTGGGGAGCAGAGTGTCTTAACACTAGGTTCCCTCTGCCTACCCTACTGTGTGCGGGATACAGCGTGAAACTGATTAAAACTAACTAATATTAAGCCATTTATATATAACATTTAAACATGTTAGATTATAACTAACTGTTTTCAGTCAAACAAATATATTTTATGTATAGATACATCGTCGATAGTAATAAAATTGTTTTGTTAGATAAATATTATAGGACATAGGTAATCTCAGGAAATATTGGTTCGACTTGACAAATTAGCTTCGTATTGGTTAGTCTATATATCTAGGAAGGCTATCTGTGGTCTGTATTAAATCACCTTAATCGGAGGTTCATCTGTGGTCAGAGTTGCTTCGGGCACTTACAATGTGTCATGTCTACTATACGATGCTTAATTATTTCTATTTACTATGGGGACAAATCCACAAATAAAAGCTAGCAAATCATAATTACGTACATTTTTTCATAGCATTTTTATTTTCTATTTAAAAGCAATGAACTTTATTTTCATTTCAAAGATGAATGGTTGTTACTATCAAGTTATTAGAATAAATCAATATTTTTTGATAAATAGCTATTCTTAAATATTAGTTTAAAAAATCATAAGATTTAAGAAGAGATTTAAGATTGATGCCAGTCGTGGCGCAGTGGTACGATGTAGATGAAATATTTACTTAAATTTATATTTTCATTTCTTCGCTCTGGTGTTGAGGTAAAGCGCGGCGTTGAGTTCTGCCGCTCAACACGCAATGACTCCACAATTCGGCAGAAAGTGGGCAACGGAGTGTCCACTAGGTTCCCTCGCCCTAACCTGCTGTGTGCGGGATACAGCGTGAAGCTGATTTAACCAATAATGACAATAATCATTGCAAATTTAAAAAGTCAGTTAATGTAAATAATAATCTTAATAATCCAATACACCTCTTGCCTGATAGCAGGGCCACATATATAATTTCTAATAATTTATTTTTATGTTTTATTAACTAAAAGTAAAAGATAAAATTGGTACTACCACTGTGTACAAAAAGAGATAAATGTCATCAACCAGCAAAGTAGACCACGCTGTTCCTATAAAGTAACGGATTGATTCATTATTAACAGAAACCGCACATATAGACTAAAAATATCTCGTCTCGCAAATTTATCATAGTAGAAATCAAGTCTAATTATACTATAGACAAATTAAATATTTAAAATAGTGACGTTTCATAAATTTATAGGTCCAACGCCGACAGCAGTGACGAAAATGAATTATACACACGAATAGAATAGAACAATGAATATTTTAAAACATTGTATTGCTCAGAAACAGGTATGATAAATTACTTTGATATACAAAGAAAATATCTTGTTTAAAATACCTTTTTATTTCCAGAGGCCAGTCGTGGCGCGGCGGCACGAAGTGTGACTGTAAAATCAACTGGTTGTGGGTTCGATCCCGCGCGGCGTTGAGTTCTGCCACTCAACACGCAATGCCTCCACAATTCGGGAGAAAGTGGGCAACGGAGTGTCCTAACACTAGGTTCCCTCTCCCTACCCTGCTGTGTGCGGGATACAGCATGAAGCTGATTTAACCAATAATGACATAATAATCATTGCAAATGGAAAAAATCAGTTAATGTTTACATTATTATTTATAATAATCTTAATAATCCAATACACCTCTTGCCTGATAGCAGGGCCACATATATAATTTCTAATAATTTATTTTCATGTTTTATTAATTAAAAGTAAAAGATAAAAAAAAATCCCGCAAATTTATTATAGTAGAAATCAAGTCTAATTATACTATAGACAAATTAAATATTTAAAATAGTGACGTTTCATAAATTTATAGGTCCAACGCCAACAGCAGTGACGAAAATGAATTATACACACGAATAGAATAGAACAATGAATATTTTAAAACATTGTATTGCTCAGAAACAGGTGTGATAAATTACTTTGATATACAAAGAAAATATCTTGTTTAAAATATTATTATACGGCTTTATTCTTTTATTTGTGTTAACTTTTTATTTCTAGATGCCAGTCGTGGCGCAGCGGCACGAAGTGTGACTGTAAAACCAAGTGGTTGTGGGTTCGATCACCACTCGAGGAGAGGAAATATTTATTTATATTTCCATTTCATCACTCTGGTGTCGAGGCAGGCGAATTTTGGAGGCACGACGTTGAGTTTTGCCACTCAACACGCAATGCCTCCAGAATTCGGCAGAAAGTGGGGAACGGAGTGTCTAACACTAGGTTTCCTCTGCCTACCCTGCTGTGTGCGGGATACAGCGTGAAGCTGATTTATTTATTTAACTTTTTAGTTAACGAAAAATAGTTTATATTCAAAATAAACATATATAAATGTTGCATTGGTATAAGATGGTAATATAATAAATAGATTTCATTAGTTTTTTGTCATGCCTACTTCACGCAATGTCGCAAGTAGAGTCGTATATACATATCCAAAACATTACGAATATAACAATAAATAGTCATTAATAAAAGTCCGATCTTTGACCTCGTATATCTTTCTGAATTGTTTAATTTGTAAATAGAAAGATTTAAATACGTCGACCTCTGCTCTTAAGTGACATTTGAATTCCAATAAAAAACGAGACAAATGATTACGGTTTGTACGATAGTAAGGGAATTTTAATGAGACAGTTGAAGAGCTACTACATTGTCGTAAGTATTTTACTGTTCACTAAATATATAAACATATATTATTAACCTTTTTTATTTTTGTATGTGAAACTCTAATATGATATTTTCGGGGTATTTTCTATTTATAATTATTTTTTTAAGATGCAAATATCAGGGTAGGCAGAGGGAACCTTCGAACTAACTATTAAGTTTCCCACTTACCCCCGAATTCTGAATGCATTGCGTGCTGGTTGTCTGTAACTTTTTATCTCATATTGCTTTGAGTTTTATATACTATAATTAATTATATACGCTTTAGTTTATTTGGATACTCTGAACATCTGATACTGCCTGACCTTAGGGTTCCCGGACCTTGTTAATTATTTCTTAGGGCCGTACAAAATAATTGTCCAACATGATGTCCTGTCATTAAAATATGAAGGTTTAATGTGGAAACCTAGCAGATCAGACCATTAGAAATATTAGCAATGGATAGCAATTAGTAAATAATATAAAAATAAATATCATATACATATTTCCAGATTAGTCTTTGTTTTCACTAGGCATTCTCGTCTGGAAAACACAGAAATTGCATAAAAATATATAAATACTATTAAGATTGTAATTGTAAGGAATTGCACTACCAAAATTTTGATATAATTTTACCATTAAGGACTAGTTTAACGAACGGGTTACCGCAAATTAAAGCTGGCAAATACGGCAGAGCGAGCTCGTGATTGAAGAAAATCGTTAACGTTCCGTACAGTCGGTTTATTTATTATTTGTAATGGTATTTTTGATGTAGTAGTTATATTATGTAATTAAATTTGTGCCCTGTCGTGGCGCAAGGGCACAAAGTGTGACTGTAAAATCGACTGGCTGTAGGTTCGATGGAACTGCTCCTCCTCCTCCCCACTCGAGGAAATGAAATATTTATTTACATTTATATTTTCGTTTCTTGTTAGTGTTGAGTTCCGCCACTCAATGCGTGAAAAGTGGGGAACGGAGTGTTTAAACACTAGGCTCCACCTGCCTACCTTGCTCTGTGCGGGATACAGCGTGAAGCTGATGTGATTTCATTTTTTATTTATATAAAAAAATAAATCATTGAAATTTAAACGACTACATAGAAAGAATATAACGAGGCCAGTCGTGGCGCAAGGGAACTAGCGTGTGACTGTAAACGAAAATAGATAGTGAGTCCGATTCCTACTCGATGAAATAAAAATTTAATATTTTCCTTTCTTCGTTCTGGTGAAGAGGCAAGGCGCGGCGTTCCGCTGACACTCACAGGCAATGCTTCCAGGTTTCAGCGAAGAGAGAGAAGAGGAGAGAGAAAGGAGGAGTCTTAACACTAAACTCCCCTTGACAACACAACAAAGCTGGTAAAGTAAACTATTAAAATAGAAATTAAACTCCAGTTTGATTATATTCACTTCGGGCTCATTGTGATATAATTTAAAACCTGTTATTATGGGATAATTATATTTATATGGGATAAATATAATTATATTATGCCACTGCGTTTCGCATCAGGTAATCACTTACCATCAGGTGACGCGAACGCTCGTTTGCCGTGTCTTTTCCATAAAAAAAAGATTTCTTTTTTTACGTATATATGTATGTATGTAGATGATCAGAGTGATCTAATACAACATTGGGCTTAGATTCAAATTACGATCTACATATAAAATTCTTTTGATACTGTGAAACTGAAACCTATTTATTAGTCGTAGAAAACTGAAATAGACATATGTTTCTTAGTGGGTGGAGAGGTACATGAAAAGGATGAAGAATATATAATTTTTGGATTTATATATCTTGGGAAATTACTAGAAAACCAGAATTTTTTTAGTCTCATTTTTATAGTCCACTAAACAAAGTAAAGCTAGATGTAGCTTCTTATAAATAATAATATCATGTTTCAAATGCCGTTATGTAGATAAAATAAAAATTCTAAATACAATTAGTAATTAATCTATTGTAGCTATACTATCTATATTTTTATTACGTTATATACCAATAAATACTTATTGAATAAACGATTTTATTTTATCAGACTATCCATCCATCTTTCAATGCCATTTAGTGGGGAGGTAATTAATTAGCTGAACTTCGCTCGTCTCGTCTCAATATCCATTAGGTCGACCAAAACTTTGATACTACGGCTACTTAATAAGTAATAGTGATGATGTACATCGCAATTTTGTATTTTTCTGGTTACATTTTTGTTTTGTTTTTATCTTCACAATGTGTCCCGCTTAAGACACTCCGTTCCCATTAAAACACTTTCGTTCCCCACTTTCTGTCGAATCGTCAAATGTCACGCTTAGCTTCGTTACCAGAGCAAGACAATGAACCAGTCAATCACAATCAGTAGCGCTAAGACTCTTGTTATATTTTATGCTTTTATTTCTATTTTATTCATGATATTTTCTGCAATCAAAAGATTAATTTTATTTGGAAAATTTTTGCACTTATATTATAGATAATATTTAAAATAATAATTAAATCAAAATTTTAAAATAACACTCCGTAAACTGGAATGCAATTATGTGTCGGACAAAATTGAATGGAAAATTCTCAGTCATGTAAATGTAATGGCAGAAGATTTGGAACCCTTGTAAAGGCCTACGGGTCGTCCCAAGGGTACGTTCTATATTAGAGGAGAGGAGGGCCCAGTACTTATTAAAAGTAAAAGTGCAGCGACGCGGCACGAACCAAACACCTTACGGCTACAAAATGTCCCTTTTGTTAGTTGAAATCTGTATTCATGATGGCAATTGACGTACCTATACAAAAAAAATTCAAATATTATTCGTGTCTCGATGCTTCATTGATTTGGTAGGATTTATATTAATACCAATTTATCATTTTCTCCCTGTAGATTTACGTTTCTTCCGTATACTTCTTCTTCTAGAGGGAGAAATGAAAATAAATTGTATATAATGATTCATTTAATAAAACAGGTATAGAACCCAAAACTCTCTGCATCACGATTGCCTCAAAAATGAAAGAAGCTTATAATTATAATATTTTTTATTATTTACCTAATTAGAGATCGAACCTACAACTATTGCGTCCATCGCCTGCACACGGTAGCCTTAATAGATAAATATGTATAAAAGTAACACGAAGATGTATACATCCTACGTGGTCTCCATTATCTGTATGTACATACATAGATACTGAGTTTTATGTAGTGCAATCTAATACCATAACGCTGCTGGTAGCGAACTTATTTAGTTTCACCTTGTATCTGGCACATAGTATAGTAGGCAGAGGGAACCTAAAAACTTAGTGTTAAGACACTCCGTTCCATTAAGACCTTTCCGTTCTCCATTTTCCGCCAAATTCTGGAGGTATGGCGTATTGAATGACGGAAATCAACGCTGTGTTTTGCCCCTTATCAGAGAGAAGAAATAAAAATATGAGTATTAAATATTTCAATCGCTCGAGAGGGAATCAAAGCCACAACCTGTCGCGTGTACAGTCGTACGCTTGTTTGTTTGATATATTCGTAGTTTGGAGGCCGCACCTCGTCTTCAAAACTGAAAGTGGAAAAATAAAAAATATCCCGAGTAATTCATGCACAAAAACTAGTTTTATTTAACTTTTCAAATAATTGCGAAATCCTCGAAACTATCAATTTGTTATATTAAAGATTAATTTATGTTAGTAGAAATCGTTTCGAAGTTTCGCAAAAATACGCTTGTACAGTGCTGTATTTCATGTTTATAGCTTAATAAAAATATAACGAACTTTTTACGAGCTGTCCAACACTTGTCCGCATTTCTCTATTATTAATTTTTAGGTGGCTTTTTACGATTCTGTTAGGATTAGCCGAACTAAATGAATTCGTTTTTTTTCCTTTTTTTAGGTTGTTATTTTATATTTATTTACCTAACGGTAATGATGAACGTCGTAATGTAGCGTCAGATTTTCTAATTCAAACGTTATTACCGCATATGGTTAATTTACAATTTTTTCCTTAAGTTAATCAGCTCTGAGGAGAAAAGGCGGTATAGATTATTCCGCGTTTTCTCCTCAGATCCGATTAACTATAAATAACATAAATTTCCAATTACTTATTAATGATAAAAAAGTACTAAATATAGAAAGAAATAAGCCAAGGTACACTGTGAAGATATAAAAATAAGAATAAGATATTTTTATTTACAATTTGCAATTTTTTCTCGAAAAACGACTCGATTCAAATCTTGGCGACGCTTTTGTAACATAGGATTCAACGAAATGGTTTTTCGAAATAAATAGATTTTTCTTTTTCCACTTGCTTCAGATTTCCGAATGTTGCATTTTACATTTAAAATATAAGTTCTTGTTATACTGTTATTTAAAATATTAACGTTAATAATATATACATATTTTGTTTTTAGAATTATAATTGATTCCCCGAATACCTTTCAAAAATATTATTTTATGAATAATGCTATGATGACTGGTGATGTGTCTAGTGGTTAGAATCTTTTATAATTGTAAACGTGAGTAGTGCAAACTATTTAATAAATGCTGAGATAAAAGTGTTAAGAAAGTTAAATTATGTATGTATGAGTTTTAAATAATACTATCAAAAGGCCTCTCCTAATAAGATACTTGCCATCAAAAGTTTATTATATTAATTGAAACACGATAATATTAATTTATCATAATTCGAAGCTCTTCCGAAGAAAAGCCAAGAGCGCGTCCTATCTTTCTCTTGAATCAAAGAAAGCATACGGGCACTGCTCCGCCCCTACACCTTGAATTCCTACCAGACCGCTGTTGCAATAGTCTTTACTTTTGTATATTAAATAAATTACACTTGAGACAATGTAAGCTGGTTATTAATTTAAAATATTAAATATTCGCTATAAATTATCCGCTTTCTTCCTAAAAAATTAACTCAGATTTATTGTTTGATCACCATTAAAACTTTTCGAAACATTCCATTGTTTGTCGGCAACGGAAACATAAACACGACCAGCTACTGTTGTGTTGTTGGATAGCTTTGTTCGGCTTCTGCTAACTGGGCAAAATAGTTTTTATGATTAACAAATATTTTAAAGACGCCATCGTAGCAGAGGTCGCCTTTTTCATTAAAAATAATGATTTCGAGGCTTTCGGTTATATGTATTTTTTTATTTAACTTCACGCTGCTTGGAACCTGACAAAGAGAACCTGACAATCTAATGTTGAGAATTCTGGAGGTATTACGTGAATTTTATGTTGGTGTAGTTTTTATTTTAATGAATATAATTTAGTCCTAATTAAAAGATAAGGCCAGTCAAGGTGGAGAGGCACAAAGTGTGACTGCAAAAACGGCTGGTTGTAGGGTTAGATCCCCACTCGAAGACATGAAATATTTATTTAAATTTTTGAATAAATATTTTAATTTTTTCGCTCTTGTGTCGAGGCAAAGCGCAGCGTTAAGTTCCGCCAATCAACACGCAATGCCTCCAGATTTCAACGGAAAGTGGGGAATGGAGTGTCTTAACACTAGGTTCCCTCTGCCTACCCTGTTGTGTTGGGGATACAGCGTGAAGCTGATTTAATTTAATTAATTAAAAGATAATACTAAAATCCTACATAGATTTTCTGAAATAAAATATAATGAAATTTCTACGGGAAAAGTAAATAGATTTTTTGTTTATTGTCCAGACAAATAAGTTTGTCCTCCGAATCTCAAGTCCTTGAAATATTAAAATAAACACATCGTGACTAGTTAAATCCAATGAATATATTCAAATAACCTATTTGTATGGAAATATTGATAGTACATACTATCAGATTTGAAAGAATAACGCAATGCTTTTGGCTTTTCATCGTATTCAAATGATATTGTTATTTCTGCTTGGAAAGTTGCCCCGAACGGACGTTATATACGGCCAGATATATCTAAACATTGTATGTCAAGATAAACTGTGTGTTTTACATTTTTATAGATTTTAGTTAAAAAATGTGTTTTTTTACATAAATGACTCTTGGTGGTCTTGGAGAGCATTTTTCATTTGATGTCGGTAGGTTTTCACCGTTTACTGGAAAAACAAATGAAATAAACCTGTTATGAAAGGGCAAAGGCGTTCTGCCATTCAAGAATCAATACCTACAGAATTGAATACAGTGGAAATAAATTACAGCGATAATAGGGAACTTGGAACGGAGTGTCTTAACACTAGGTTAAAAAAATCGCTTATTTTTAAAAATCATAAAAGAAACTGTTTAGAATATATTATTTATTTTATAATATATTTTAAATACTTATAACGAGAGAGACTATATTATGACATATTTTCTACTATATAAACATCATCAAACGAGATCAGACTAAGGTAATCCTTTGAAGTAGGATAAAGAAAAGGGGAAATTTACTTTGATGTTTTTTTTTATGGAACAGACACGGCAAACGAGCGTGCGGGTCACCTGATGGTAAGTGGGAGGAGTTACAGGTGCGTTGCCGGCCTGTAAGGTGGGTTGGGCGCCGGGGCCCGGCATTACCTGATGCGAAACGCAGTGGCATAAAGCCACTACTTCACGCCGGTTTTAAATGCCGGGGGTGGTAATGATCCGGTCGAGTCTGCTCATGCGTGTTGCCATTGCTGGCGACGTGACTCTACCACACGTACTTTAGTCGCCTCTTACGACACCACCAGTACCAGGATGATCCTATTCTAGGCCGGGATCCGGCATGTTAACTAAAGAAGTTTCAGAAAACCAACGTTAACTCAAAAATATTGCGAACCAGAATCAATATACTTGTGAAAATAAAATGGAAAGGAGCATAATTTATGTATGGAAAGGATGCATTGACTCGGAAGTTTTGATATTATTCTTATATCAAATTTATTTTAGGATGTTTAAATTATTATGTAGTACAGTTATTTTATTTTTAACTCAGCATCAGCCACAGCTTCAACCACTTTAACTCCATGAAATATTAATTTAATAAAATGAAATGCTTTCGTATTTTTATATAATTAATATGTTTGTACAAAAGTATACTTAGAAAAAAAAATATTAATTATATTAACAGTTTTTTCTATAACACATGTATGTTTCATATAAGAGAGCACTAGCATAATTTATATTTTTTTGAAACCTTCCTTTCTAGAATTTCATCCTTCCTTCCTTATACTATAGTAAAAAAAAAAAACAGTTAAGTGCGAGTTGAACTCGCCCACTGAGGCTTCCGTACCAATTTAAGGATTGTAGGTCAACGGTAAGTACAACTCACAAAATTAAATTTGTGGGCATACGTTTATTAACACAATCATTAGGTATGAAATAAAGTACAATTATAAGTCTGTAATTATTTTTTTTCTATTTCACGCTGTACCCCGCATACAGCAGGATAGGCATAGGGAACCTAACGCTAAGACACTCACTTACAGTTCCTCACTTACATTTTTTTTGCGTAATTTTATAAATGTATATTCAAAAAGTATTTTCCATATTTCTTTCAAATTAACGCATGACTCACTACGAAAAGCTAGATGGAAAAAGAACTGCGCCGCCGAGCTGCTGACCAATGGCAATCCATTGATATAACATTTACATAATGCTTTGAAGATTACTAGAACGGAGCTAAATGCTTAAGAGTCAAGTACAATCAATAAAATGGACATTTGAATAAAACTTTTATATTGACTTTTATATCACAATTTAAAAGAATATGACTTTTATATTACAATTTAAAAGTATATGAGTTTTATATTACAATTTAGAAGTGTTGTTGTACTTTAAATCATAATTGTTGGATATTCTTTTCATTTTATTTTTCATTTTTTGATGTTAGGTTGTTTGGTTGTAAAACGATGGCCGTAGGTTCGATCTCCACTCAGAGCAGTTTATTATTTCCCCGCTCTGTTATAACGAAGCAGGGCGTGCGGCGATGAGTTTCGCTACTCAATATCTAATCTTCTGTCTTAGGTGATGTAAAGCGTGAAGCTGAAAAAAAAAGTAGAAATTAACTTTAAGATTTAAATACTATTGTGATGCAGTAAGACAACATGACATGCATTAGAAGATGTGGGTTCTCCCCCCAATCAGGGAGAGTGAATTATTTATTAATATTTTTATTTTCAAATCAAAACAAAACAAGAAATCATATAGGTTTTTATAAAACTGAATAAAAAGTATTTTTTATTTATATACATAGGAACAATATTAGTAGTTATAAAAACCAGATGTTTCATATATAACATATTGAATATTTTTTTCGAATTATTTTCTTACTCTAACAGTTTTTTCACAAAAACCTCTCCGATTGATACACAAAGTAGAAAGCACAAAAATTCAATGTTTTCAAACATTCTATTTTCGAACATTGTAAAACATTGAATAAAAGTTTGCAAAACAAAAAAAAAAAGGAACTAACTGAAAAAGCTTGGCGAAAAGTTATTTCATATTGAGGTTGAAACCAATTCGGATTTTCGATAGACGTGACACAAAACCAATTTGCAGCCGTGAAACTGACCTCCCAAACCCCGTCTCCATTTTGGCTAAGTCACCAAAACGCCAGATTGTCCTGCAACACTTCGGTTTTGATACAATAATTGCTCTAAACTAAGCTGTCAGTGGACAAATGGTAACTTAAGCTATTGTAGTATGTATGTATGACACATACTTTTAGATATATCCCAATTTATTATTTAATACATTTTTAAATATTTATATATATTGCAAAGTTGTTCTATTATATTTAATTTCGTATGGCTTTATAACATATGCTGTCTTCTTTTATCTTCTGCGTCTTGTAATGATACTGAATAAAAGATCAGTTTTATATTTCTTCCTCCAAAAAAAACTGTATTGAATTATAACTGGTATTGAACATTTTTATTGGTACTACGACAAGGTTTTTTCAAAATTAATGTACATATGAATACATATCAAGTCATATGAGACAAGCGTACACACTTAAGCTTTTTTAAATAAATAAATAAAAAAATATTTTTTTTATTTATTTATTTTATTTACATTTATAATATACCTAAATACAAACATTACACCAAAAAGAATAGGAACCCCCAACTATTATATATATTCCACTATATACAGCCAAAAGCACCGCGATAACCTTTCAATCTACAGTAGTTATTTGACATAAGATTTGAACCGAATTCCAATCTACAAAGCACTCTACCGAATTACCAAGCACTATCGGTGTGCGTGCACTCACATATTAATCAACGTTTTGTGAAGGTGCAGATTTGCGATATCCGCGCCAGTAGGTACCTACCTAACCTTCGTGTTTTTATTGAAAGCCTTTTCAATCAAAACACGCCTGTCTATGCGTTTTACGTTTTAAAAATATTTTGAATTTGTAAAACTGGCCACAGTAAATTTGAATTGTGTGTTTTTTATTAGAAAATATAAATAAAATTCTATTTGTTTGGTTTGGATTTCAATGGGGAACGGAGTGTCTTAACTAAGTGTTGAGTGCAAGATACAGCGTGAAGCTGTAATTATATATATATATATATATATATATATATATATATATATATATATATATATATATATATATATATATATATATATATATATATATATATATATATATATATATATATATATATATATTTAAATTAATTAATAATAATTTCATATACGCAAAAAGGTCAAAATAGAAACAAATAAAGTTAAAAACAGTAAATTCAAAACTCCTAAATTTAAAATAGCAAAAGCTCAGCCATAATCTATTCTATTTTACAAAATTTACATAAAAAACATATCAAAATCAAAATGCACCCTAATAATATATGACCAAAACCCACTCACGTGGACCAGCAAGTATAAGCTAGTCTAATATAAGATGCAGCTTTACATAAACGATGAGAACAATACATAGCATTGTGTGTTTTGAAACTCGTCCGAGGCAGTACAATTAAATCGAAAGAGCCGGCGAAACTAGATTAAACGTTTATTGTTCTAAGGCAATAAATTTTCTATTCTGACCGTATAAACACACGTATCCCGCACTTAGAGCGGGATAGTTACAGAAGTGATATGTTTTGTGAAAAATCTCGGTGTGTACTTTATAAATTATGAAGAGACCATGTGTTTGAGGTCAGTAGTGGTGTTGAGTTCCGCCACTAAACACGCAATGTCTCCATCCGAAAAAGTGGGAAACGGAAATGTATTACTTGGAACGGTGAGCCTTAACGATAGGATAGGGATACAGCGTATCGCTAAAAAAAATAAAGATATTATACTTATCATTAAATCATATTAATATTGTAACAATAGCATTAGAACTAAAAACTTTATTTTTTAATATTGCGTTATATTCCATTTGTTAACATGTATTTTTTGTTTTCAAGTTATTTCTGCAAAATAAAAAAAGAACTGAAAAAATAATTGTGATTTGATGTCAGTTCTATTTTCAGCTTCAGCCTTAGCTCCGGACCGAGCTGCTAGCTTAACTCTTATCCATGCATTGTTCTTAGTTCAGTTTTTTGTATTTACTTAACACAATTTTAGTCACGTATATACACCTAACGCTGTCTGAGGTATTTAAATGAAAAATGTAAATTAAAAATTATTTTTTTTATTAGAAATTTGATTCGCTATCTGTAATATTTTATATTTTCCTATTCTATCTCCAGTAATAGTAGAGTCATAATTATTATTATATTTGTTTATTTTACTATATTGGTGAATCACATCAACTGAAGCTCCAGAATTTATTTCGTCTTAATTAAAAATTATATAAGTGGCCCAAGTCAGCGCTGCGCTTTTTTTAGTATAGCAGGGAACTGAAACTGAGTGGGAATCGAACCTACAACCATCACGCTTACACTGTCGTATGCCACGATGACTTCTATGTGACATCTATCCAATCCTATCCTACTAATATTTTAATGTGAAAGGAATAAACAAAGACATTTCATTGTCGAGCTAAAGCGCGGCGTTAAGTTCCGCCACTCAACACAGAATGCCTCTAGAATTCGGTGGAAAATAGAGTGTTTTATTAGGACTAGGATCCTTCCACCTACCCAGCTGCGTGCGGGATACAGCGTGAAGCTGAAAAAAACAACCCCAATTTTAAATAAGCATCACTCATCCAACCAACCACAGACAATGTAACAACAATTATGAATTACGGTTTAAACACCTTTGTTCATTCAAATATTTACAAAGTAAATAATTCCAATTGGATTTCGTGTTTCACAACCGACAGCAGATTGCGAACTATTAACTGACGAACTCAAGTATTTGCCGTTTCTTCCATCTAGTTAATTCTATAATTTGCTTAGTTTTAACATAATTTTATGTTACTTCAAAGCTTTGGTAGTTTACTTTGAAATATTATAGTACGGTTGAAGTTGAAGTAAGAAGATTTTAAAAAAAATTTAAAAAATTGCTTCCTTAGAGTAGTTTTTGTGGCAATGACAGAAAGGAGCATTATATGCATTATTTTTTCCATTAAAAATGCAGTTTTATATATATTTTTTCCTTTTTATATGTGTAATATTAAGAGGAAATAACAATATAATACTAAATTTTACTAAAGTAATCTTTTGTACATAAAAAGTTTTTGCACCTATACTTTGAGATCGAAATTGAGAGCGATCTTGAGATACCGTTTCAATAATTTATGAATAAAAACGTCATGTCAAGATCGATGTCAGAGTCGACGTTAAATAATCTCATTCAAAATAAATTACATGCGTCGTATTTGTACGTTAAATTATAATTTAGCAGTTCGCTATAGTGCCGTCAGTCAGTCAGTGTGTCAGATCCAAGAACGCAAGGAAACTTGCTTTTATGTTAAAATAATATTTACAATTTGCGAGGTCAGATGTAGTGAAAAATCGACTGGTTGTGTGTTCGATCCCCAGTCGAGGAGATGAAATATTTATTTAAATTTAAATTGTCATTTCTTCGCTCTGCTATCGGGGCAAAGCGCGGCGTTGAGTTCTGCCGCTCAACATTCAAAGCCTTAAGAGTTCGGCGGTAAGTGGGCAACGGAGTGTCTTAACACTAGGTTTCCTCTGCCCACCCTGCTGTGTACAGAATACAGTGTGAAACTGAGTAAAAAACTATTTACAAATTTACACTTAATTATTTATTAGTGACAATGATACCTTTGCATATTTTTGTCACATGCCTCTTTGAGGTGTGTTCGGGATCATTAAAATAAAATTTCTCCAAAAGATCGAGATTTTACTATTTATAGACTAGTAAAGCAAGTTGCGAGCTACAACTTCTATATATATAGGGAAAATAGGATATAATGTATGGGCCGATTGAATCACAACAAAAGTCCATTAACTCTCACCGTTGAAATGGATTAATTAATTCATATATTTAACGCCCGGGTCACCCCGGTACCTGATTTCGACCCCATTGGCCTACCTACACTCTACCTCTATAGTGAGAAATTTCACAACTTGAGTGAACTTTATTCATGTTTAAATGAAAACTCTTTATTATAGAATTTAAATTTATTTGTGGTTTGGTTTTGTGGTTATATCATCGATATTGTAATGAAATTCCGAATTAAAATCTGATTTTATGTAAATGTTAAAGATTGGTGCAGAAAATAAAATATTTTATATTTAGTTAGTTAGTTTAGTTATAAATTAAACTTTTTTTTGGAGAGAACGAGTGATGATAGAATAGTAAAAGAGATATTTGTAGTAAGAGTTAGAGGCAAAAGAGGCAGGAAGGATCTGGGTTAACCTACGAAACACTGGAAGAGGGTCACGTAAAAAGCATGAGGTCCCCCCCTGAAGCGCATGTGTGGAGAGGTTGTCATCAACCTCAATTAACATCATCATCAATGTTTAGTTTAGTTGAGTATTTTTTACCATGCAGAGCTAACTGATAGACTGTGTAGCCTAGATAGCTGAAACTGTTAAAAGAATACATAGTATAGGGGAACACCAAAATATAAAGATTATATGTATTATGCCAATCGTGACACAACCGCACAAAGTGTGAGTACAAAATCGACTGGTTGTGGGTTCGATCCCTACTCGAGGAGATGAAATATTTACTTAAATTTATATTTCCATTTCTTCGCTCTGGTGTCGAGGCAAAGCGCGGCGTTGAGTGCTACCACTCAACTCGCAATTCTTCCAGAATTCGGCAGTGGAGAATGGAGTGTCTTAACACTAAGTTCCCTCTGCCTACCCTGCGATATGCGGGATACAGCGTGAAGTTGATTTATTTATTTATTTTATGTTTTATATCCCTACAAGTGAAGTTGTCGACTATTCGTAGTCATGATATCTTAAACTATAAATAAGAAAGTAAAAGATTAGTCCAACTTTCTTACAATACATTATATATTTTTCCATCTTTTTTCGAGAAAAAAAATTAATTTCTTACAAAAAATCAAGTACATTTACGTTTCTTTGTCCTTATTTAACATTTATTTCCACTTAACGGTGCCTGTACACACGTGACGCTATTTCTTTCTGGTAATTGCGCCATACGACTGCACCAAACTATTTGATTTAATTATGGAAGTCGGTATATTGTTAAATATATGGCATTAGCCGGTTGTTGTGGCGTGATTAATTAGTAATTATTTTTAATAAATATTTAGAACACGCCCGTACAGAGAATAAAGTCTTACTTTATAAAGCAGAAATTGCAGTTAATCACGAAACGCGGGTTAGTAGCACGAAGAGTATGATATCCATGTTGTAGAAATATTATAAGTAATCTATAGTTCATTTTTTTGGAGAGAATGAGTGATGAAAGAATAGTAAAAGAGATATTTGAAGTAAGAGTTAGTGGCAGAAGAGGCAGTGGGTGACCTTCGTTAATCTACAAAATATTGGAAGAAGGTCACGTAAAAAGCATGAGGTCCTCCCCTGAAGCGCATGTATGGAGAGGTTGATGACAGTTGACGAAGCGAAAAAAAAAATGACAAGGAACCTAGTGTTTGGCGTTTCATCCTCTCTGTTAAATAACAAAAATATAAGACCTAATGATACAGTTTTATATTTATGTTCATATTTTATTATGCAGAATACATAATGCATTTTACAAGAAAACTCTCAAAAAATCAATTACCAGAATTTCTTATGAGAATATAAATAAATTCAGTAAAAGCATTAAATATCAACATGTTTCCGTTATGGGGTACGAATGGCCGTTCACCCTCGATAAGCAGTTCGGACCCCTTGCGTGGCAATAAAATATACATACATACTTCACTCCAGCCTCGTGCTCTTCAGAATGACAAAAGCTAAGAGGTCCTTGTGAAATATATATCTATCATATATATACATATAAAAGTATACATTATGTTTAGTAAAAAGATTTAAAAATTTTTTTTTTAGCTTCAGCTATGTATGCATATAGCAGGGTAGTCAGAGGGAACCTAGGAACCTAGCGTTAACTTACTCCGTTTTCCATTAAGACACTTCGTTATCCATTTTTCATCGAATTCCTGCATCAAGGGATTGCATGTTGAGTGGCGGTAGTCAATGCCACGCCTTGCCTCGTTACCAGAGTGAGGAATTAAAATGACTAAATATTTCATTACATTCATCGAACCCACAACTACCACCCACCCACAACTGTCGCGTACACAATACAGTCGAACGCTTGTGTTCCTGTGCGGTGAGTGGTCTCAATATATATATATATATATATATATATATATATATATATATATATATATATATATATATATATATATATATATATATATATCCATTCAGAGGGTGCCCCCATTCAGAGGGTGCCCTGACTAATATCTGTCCGATATTTGTTCTTGGGCATACGGGTACGCGACCCCGGATCCTCGAGCCACCACTTGTTATAACCTCCGTCCAGTCCACAAAAGTGGTGTCCCCTTCTTTTAATCTCTTCCTTTTTCCTACCCTCTCCTTCTACCCATCCTTCCCCCTTTTTCTATCTATCCTACTCCTCTCCCCCCGGTTTCTTCCCATAAAGGGTTTTGGAGGTCAGATGGCAGTCGCTCCATTTAAAAACCGCCATACGCCGCTACAATGGAACGTTCGAATGGAAAACTGGGTACGGCTAGGGCGTCGCCGCTAAACGACGCGCAGGCACATCGCCCTACACCTGCGATAAGTGGGCAAGGGCTACCGTGTCAAGTACGGGCACGGCTAAAGACGCGAGTACCCAGAAGGAAACTCCGCTTTGTATGTTGGCCGGCACTATCTATGTTGGCCGGCACTGTCTCGGCACACTCAGGAGCTTCATGTCACGGAAATGAAGATGCTGAGGTGGATGTGCGGCGTAACGCGGTCTGACCGCATACGCAACACATTCATTCGAGGTAGTCTTGGAGTCCGTGACGTAGCGGATAAGCTCCAAGAGCGTCGCCTGAGATGGTTTGGTCACGTTACGCGCCGGCCTGAGAACTATGTCGGATGCAAGTGCCTTGCTATGTCAGTCCCTGGAGTGAGACCTCTCGGACGCCCAAGGAAGCGCTGGTTGGATGTCGTGAAGCAGGACATGAGAGCCAATGGTCTAACCACCGAGGACGCTAAAGACCGTGCAAAGTGGAGTAGGTTGAGCAGGAAGGCAGACCCTGGCAAATAGCCGGGATTAATGCCAGGAAGAAGAAGAAGAAGATATATATATATATATATATAGTAACTAACTGTTATATAGCTTTCAAATAAAATTAGTTAAATGTCCCCAGCACTTTCGAGGGTTCATCTTAACTAAGTTCAACATTTGATCGTATCTAAGTTTCATTACCGTTTCACGAATAAGATTTTGTAGGGTTGCGAGAGTTTTAGGTATTGAAACGTTCTGTATTTTGTATGACTGTAAAATATATGATTAAAATTAAATTTTATTATAATTATAGCAGCGGCCAAAGTAAGCCGTTGGGTTATATTTAATTCTTAATTAAGAATTCCACAAGGCAATTTGAGTATATAAATTTGCTTTTGATATGCAATATATTGTTTTACTTTACACATTTGTAGTCCAAATAATATGTTCAGGCCTACTATTGTAATATTTTGAGATTTAAAACTTCTTTTAAATATGTATGAATCTAAAATATTTAAAAACCAATTCCGTCTGAATCATAATATTTCAGAGTTAGTTTCTTGTAAATACTTAAAAATTAATTAATGCTGTCGTAGCAACACAGTGGTGAATGAAAAACGTGTTTGCGTTTTGCATTTTCGGGTTTGTCTTCTTTCTCTGGTAACCAACGTTGAATCGCGTTGAATTCCACTACAACGAATCAAAATAATGGCGGAACGCGGAAAGCGGAGTGCCTTTACACTATATATCCACGTTTCATATACTATAGCGGGATATAGCGCGCAGCAAAAATAAATGTTTGCTTATCGGTTATCTAATTAGCATAGTACAAGCTCGTCCTAGTTTAGTATCGAATACAGAGCTTGTACATTGGGCGACGGCTTCTAACGTGATTGCATCTGATTTGAGGAATGAATGCGTAACCATCTAATACAGTCGGCCACGATACCTATACACTGTGGCATCAAGCATAGATTCTTTTAGAAATATCAATCATAAATGCTATTAAAATAAAAAAAAAAAATTCAAAAACTTGCTCTGAGATTGAATTTTGATTAAATAAAATATAGTTTTAGCTTTGAAAAATAAATAAGAAATATAATATATATATAGGATATATCTACCCATACACTATACTTGACTATAATACAATTCTATCACAATTTCAAAAGTAACTTTCTCTACATTTTTGTGCCATTCAATTCCATACCTCAAAGCGACATTTCGCTACTCAAAAATTCAAAAATGCTTGAGCTTTTCATAAAATCGTTTCAAACGCCACGTTTATGGGGGTCTCTATGCCGAATTTAACGTGTTTGACACGGAGGCTGAGCTGAATGAATAAACGTAATGCCTATATTCGCTACTCAACCGTCATATTACATTTTGAAAAGCTGAAGTTCCGCATGGAGTTAAATAAAAACACAAACATCATTGTCTATATTTGGTAAAGAGTTGGCTCGTAAACAAGCAATAAACGTCCCTTATTTCACTGTGCAAGGGTGGACTGCTCTATCGCGGGTAACGGTAGAGTCGCTTATAAAAATTTTAATCGTAGCGACTTTATTGTTTCCGTTTAATTGTAAAAATCTCATGTTTATGTATGTAATTTTATGGAAGCGCAATAAAAATGCTACGACGGTGGTGGTTTTTACAATGTATGTATAAATAAGTTGGTTTTATTTTTCAGCTTCAAGGTGTATTCTGCAAATAGTAAGGTAAGTAGAAGTTACTTAGTGGTAAGACACTCCGTTCTCCACTTTTCGACAAATTTTCGAGGTATTGCGTTTTGAGGGGCGGGATTAAACAACGTGCATTACCTTGTTACCAGAGCGAATTAATGAAAGTATTAATAAGTCTCTCAACTTATTCCTCCGAGTGAGAATCTAACCCACAACCGTTGCGTTTACAGTCATACTGTGCTACGCCACGATAGCCTCAATAAATAAGAAATTAAAGTAATATTTAAACGGGTTATACTTAAAGGAATGTCTTACTCTATTTATTTAAATTAAGTTACTGTCTAACGTTCATACACTTACAACTTAAATGAAAGCTTTCGTAATAAGTTATGATTGCAGAAAGTGTAATTATATAACTTAATTAAAAATAACTATATCATGTTTTTCATGTTGCTATCTATTATAATGAACTAATTTATTAATTAAAACTTATATTTAAGTATTCAATCGGTTGTGGTACACGAGGGAAATATATGTATGTATATGACAGTAAATGAGACAGGTTGTGGGTTCGATTCCCATTCAATAAAATGAAATGTGAAAAAATAGGGCGTGGAGTATCTTAACACTATATTTCCTCTGTCTATATTGTCACATACATGGTACAATGCGAATCTGAAAAAAAAACATATTTTAACATAAAAAAAGAACAGATTTTGACAATGTAGGACATTTACAATAAACATTATTTTTATTATCATTACTTACAAAATAATTCATATTATCTCTGTAAAGTATATTTAAAATAACAAACAATGGATCCATCTGATCATCGAGACGAGAGCACTTTTGTACCCAATGCTTTTGTGAGCCTTGTTGAAAACGCATTTCAAAATTAAGCATTTATTTATTGTACAATTTTGTTCGAGTTTCATTTTACGAGCGAAACGACGGCAAGTATTGCAAAATATAATTTTTGTTGGATTTTAACTCGAATTGTAATCAGAATTTAACTTTTATAATTATGATTATCTTATTTAAAACTTACAATTTAAGTTAAAAAGCTTGATATGGACGAAAACAAATCAATGAAAATAAAAGAATTATTGTTGAGACGAAACGAAATGTTCATGGTGAGGCCGTAATGGTGCAATGGTACAAGCGTGTGACTGCAAATGCGACGGTTTCGGGTTCAATTGCTCTTGGGAAAAATAAATTATTTACATTTCCTCACTCTTTCTTCGCACGGAAATTTCTCAACACACAATGCCACTAGCTCTCTGCTACTCAACACGCAATGCCACCCCAATTTGTTGGAAAGTAGAGAACGGCTGTCACTTAACACTAGGTTCCCAGGTTCCTTCAGCATACCCTAATAACATTACAATATAAAAACAAGAACATGGGCTCGAGCAATTTGTCATCACTCATGTTGTATCCTCGGGTGATTTAACAGAATAAACGAAAAATATGTTCGAAAATCTTTTGTATTCAATTTTGTATCATGTAATGAAAAAAAAGAATAAATATAGATTAACATTAATATCCGAACCAATATCAATATTTCAAAAAAAAGCGGTGTTTGTTTTATTTTCATATCTTACGAAATATACTGTTGGAACGTTCTTATATTTTCTTAATAACTACGTTATATCTATTTTGATAGATTAATTTTTTATAAATATATTTTTTTCATAGCTTCCACGACTGTGACGATGCGGGATCAACACTGTATCCCGCATTAAGTAGAGTTAGCAAAAGGGACCTAGTGTTATGACACTATGTTATTCATATTGTTGAGTGGCAGCACTTAACGTCCTCATCGAAATAAGAACCAGGCAGGCATTCTGTACGGCACCCCATATAGATAAAAATCAGCTTCCCGCTGTATCCCGCATATAGCAGAGTAGACAGACCTAGTGTTAAGACACTCCATCCCCCACTTTCTGTCAAATTCTGGAGACATTGCGTGTTGAATGGCAGAACTCAACACCGCGCTTTGCCTCGACACCAGAGCGAAGAAATGGAAATATACATTTAAGTAAATATTTCATCTCCTCGAGTAGGAATCGAACCCATATCCAGTCGGTTTTACAGTCACACTTTGTGCCCTTGCGCCACAACTGGCCTCAATAATAAAAATGATATCATAAAAAAATATACTGAGATATCACATACTTCTTTATTATTTATATTAAATGCCCGCTATTAAATAATTGTTACAATTTTATTTAACACTTTATCATTAGTCAAGACGTAAAGCGACAACGTACTCGTGAAAACAACGAGAGTGTAAAACGACTGAAGTTTAAACTTTACATACAGGAGCACTTAAGCTTAATTTGAAAGGATTAATGTCATGAACTTTGCTGTTGTTGTCGAAAGTAGGTCTTTCTATATGTTTTAAGTTATTTCTTATTAATAGGGTTCCGTATCTTAAATGGACAAAGTGGAACCCTTATAGGATCACTTTATTGTCTGTATGTGAAAATGAAAAAAATAATGTATACGCAGGTAAACGTATAATCCTGAAATTGGTACGGGACCCTTGGTGTGTGAGTCTGACTCGCACTTAATCATTTTTTTTTCACAAATGATTAAATATATTTAGTGTAGTTTTTACACTGCACTGTTCTTACTTTTAAGAGATAGGGTTACGGAATTCAACGCTTCTATAATAATGTTGCCTTGAAATGCAAATATTGAACCTAAGCCAACCTGTCGATTTTACCAGTCACACTTTGTGGCGCTGCGCCACAACCGGTCTTTTTATATTGACACTCATTTTATTACTAACCATTTGTACTTCTTTTGGTCCTCGTACATATAACGTACATATAGTAACCGCCGTAAAAATCTAAAAATGTAAATCATATAAAAATCTCGCATAACAAAATATTGTGCTGTCAAATATTTTAACAAAAATTCTAAAAGAATTTTTAAACTACACAAATAAGAAAGAAAGAAAGTGCATAGCGCTACATACATCAAAAATGCACTCCAGCAAAAACTTCACAATAGTCGGTTGGCCTAATTATGAAGTTGGTGAACATCGTTAATATGAAGTTAGAACTACGTTAGGTAAACTAAGTTAGTATTATAGTTCTAAGTTGATTGTCGCTGAAAGTCAGTTTTATATCCAGACTTTACTTAAATTTATAATTCATTGATAATAAGCTTTATGTATAGTGCATAATAAAAAATTATACATATAAAAAATATTGAGATCGACGTGGTGCAGCGTGTGACTTTAAATGCGGAATTATTCAATATTTTCATTACCTAGCTCAAGCAGGTAAGAAGACGAAGCGCGGTGTTGAGACCTGTTACTTAACACGCAACGTACAGAAAATTCAGGAAAGGAATATTAATGTGGGAAGGACCCGTATCTCGCATAAATATGTGCAGCAGCAGAGTAACAAGGTTACATCCCCAAAAACGCGTATCTCGACGCTAAAAAAGAAATCAAAATAATAGGCTACTTCCGGTTGACCTAGAATTATGAAATTTAGCAGCTAGCATCTAGGTAGTACTAGTTCAGAAAAAAACCAGAAAACTATATATTTGTTGTTAAATCCTAAAAGTACTTTGCCTTAAAAGGGGGGCAAAATTTGGTATTGTTATGAAGTGACGTATCAGATGTTAGACTCGCGCATGTCTAATTTTTTATATATCGTATGTTATTAGAAATTCAGTAAAATATTCAAGCAGATTAAGTGCAGCCTGTATCTCTTAATTTCTTTCAGGGCATAAAGAGCTAAAATTTATCAAATATTAATTTATAGTTAAAATTTAAAGTAAAATTGAGGAATTAAAATTGTAAGATTCAAAAGAACAATCTTTATCGGCTATAAGCAGTATTTTTTTCCAAAATTTCTCTCACACGTCTTCAAATATTACGAGAGTATAATATCTAACCGAGTAGCATACGAGGGGACTATTAGTATATCAAATCGGTATACTTAAGAATAGCATTTCTTTTGTACACCGTCAAATTTAAAATTCGCTCATGTGAATTTCACGAGGTAATATCGTTACATTACGATAAGACTGTAATGTATTCTCCCTCTCTCAACGTCTGCTTTATAAATTTTGATGGGATGATTTTACATTAGCTATCATAATTTCATAAAAATGATAAACTTAAGTCGATTCTCAAATTAACTCTATTTTATGGTTAATGTACATTTTAATTGATAGGATAACATATTGAAAATATATTATATAAAGTTCTGATTTTTCTAAGGAAAAACCAAGGCAAACGACGCTACGTCTTCAGGGACGTATGCTCGTGGTAAGTTATCACCGCTGCCCATGACCCTGAACCCTAGACTTGTTGCTGGAGGAGCGACAGGTGCTTTGCCGGCCTTTGAGGTGGAGAAAATTCCATGTCATATCGACTAGGAACCAATGGTACAGATAGGCCATTTCGCAGTTGCTTGGCGCGTGGTTTTATAGTTAGAATGAAAAATGCTTTGATCTCTATGTTTGGCCCTAGTGTATAAACATGACTCAGAATCTTGCCAGAAATAATGCGTAAACAAAAAAAATCTATTATAAAATAACAATCAACAGTCAATAACTCTGGCTAGAGTAATGTAGTAAGAGTAGCTACGTGCATATTTTGCATTAATTACGTTTGCGGCAGTCAAGAGATATGAAAAAAAAACAGAATAATTATTATAAATAAATCAAATAAATCAGCTTCACGCTGTATCCCGCACACAGCAGGGTAGGCAGAGGGAACCTTGTGTTAAGACACTCCGTTCCCCACTTTCTGCCGAATTCTGGAGGCATTGCGTGTTGAGTGGCAGAACTCAACGCCGCGCTTAACCTCGACACCAGAGCGAAGAAATGGAAATATAAATTTAAGTAAATATTTCATCTCCTCGAGTGGGGATCGAACCCACAACCAGTCGGTTTTGCAGTCACACTTCGTGCCGCTGCGCCACGACCGGCCTCAGAATAATTATTAATTATTTATTAATTATAAATTAATACAATAGTTTTCTTAAACTTAAGGACTGCTTTAATTGAAGTAAGAATAAAGAGTGTCAAGTATTGTATTACAATTAATAAACTAAAAAATAAAACAATGGGGCGTTGCAAATCTAAGACGGGGAAATCGCGGGTGGTCGCCTGGGAAGCTTTCATCAGTTTGATCCGTCAGCATATTCGTGAGATTAGGGTTCCGTAACTCATTGTACTTATGTATTTTTTTAGCTTGACGCTACTTACATAGCAAGGTAGGCAGAGAGTGCTCAGACACTTTGTTTCCTTCTTTCTGCCGAATTCTGGAGGCATTATCTGTTGAGTGGAGGAACTCAACGCCGCGATGCGCTTCGTTACCAGAAAAGGGGAAGGAAAATATTACAATATAATATGGAAGTATTATAAATTTATTATTTCATTTCCGCGAATCACAATCGAACCCACAACCTGTCGCGATTGCACCCTTGTGCCGTTGCACCACAAAGGACTCTTTGAAATCCTATCACCTTATTAAGTATCACAATATGTATATTAATAATATGAAAATAGATAACAATAAATGCCTCTTTAATAGTTTTGTATACGCTTCTATTTTATATTATTGAAAGCAAGTTGAATAACCAACATAGTTTGCTGATAGTATAGCGATGTGTCCGGGAAATTCATTTCCGGTCACGTACCGAATTCCGTTAGCTTGACTTATGATACGATAGACTTTATTCACTTTCTATTATTAGATATCTGAAAATGTCTCCTTTTCTATAGAACATCAAAAACGAAATGATAAAATTGAAAAAATGTTATTTGTTATTTCAAACTTATATATATATATATATATATCTTGAGGCCAGTCGTGGCGCAGTGGCACAAAGTGTGACTGTAAAACCGACTGGTTGTGGGTTCGATCCCCACTCGAGGAGATGAAATATTTACTTAAATTTATATTTTAATTTCCTCGCTCTGGTGTTGAGGCAAAGGGCGGCGTTGAGTTCTGCCACTCAACACGCAATGCCTCCAGAATTCGGCAGTAAGTGGGGAACGGAGTGTCTTAACACTAGGTTTCCTCTGCCTACCCTGATGTGTGCGGGATATAGCGTGAAGCTAATTTAATTTGAATTTATATATATATCTACATAATATGTATGTATTATGTTGGATTGAATGATATTTTTCGTAAGTACCAATTTATGTTTTTTTATGATTTGTTAAACTTACGACATCAGTTTTTTTCATCATCAGCGCTCATACTACACCAGGCAAAGGGAACCTAGAATTTGAGCATATTGGTGGGCTTAAGATTTGTCTCGGTGCTAGAGCTAAGAACCAAAAATATATTAAGTAAATAAACATAAATTTTCCCGAGAGAGAATTGAACTCACAACCGTGTGCTCACAATCACACGCTTGTGCTATTCGCCACGACGAGACGGCCTCATACTACATATTTAACAAACCAAAATAAAGAAAAAACAAATTGAATATTACTTTACGAAATTTTTAGAATAATCACGTTTAACTTGATAACTTAAAAAGTATACTGAAAACTCGCCAGCAGTGGTGCTACGCGGAAAATATAGATGTTTAGACGTAACCATAACGAGGCTGGCAAATTTGACTTTGTAAAACTTCGTGACTTTCAAACTTAGTAAGCAGAAAAACGTAATTAAAATCGTGTTGGACCGCATATAAAACTCCGTAAGACTTGCTTTTGCCGTAGTAACTTTTATTATTATGATAGAAGGTACTGTTGCTGTAATTCTGTAAATGTCATATTTTCCAATGGCACTCCCTGACAGTCTTTGGTAATTATAAGTTGGTGTTTATATATTTGAACTATATTTCTTATGTCTTCATGTGACATTTTTTATGTCACATATATTTATTGCTCATTAAAAGATGAAACAGAAATTCGTTTTTTTCTTATTTTTATTATTACTTTCCTTTTTTACTTCTTTTTTTAGTTCCAGAATTTGTAAAATACACTTACTTAGAGGATACAGTTAAATTATTCAATTTTTAACCTATTAACAAATATTACGTATTGATCGGTGAGCAACAGCTAGTTCGAGCAAAGATATTTTTTTCATTATAAATAGTCCAACGAGTGGAATTCGAACCTGTATAACAAGACACATATACGGAGTGCAGCTATAACCTCGAATCAAAAGTAAATACGATCTTACGATACTCTATATTAAATAAAGAGAATTTAAAAAAGGAATATTAAAATATTATTTTATTATAATAAAAAGAAAATTTAAGTAAGCAAGTGTCAAATTGTCAAAAGTTACACAATACTTAAAAAATTAAACGCTCCGATCGACGAAGTTTTTAACTTCCAGCGCATAAACTGAAGCAGCACTTTACCATAATGTAAGAGGCCATTAATACCCGAGAGACGTTTTAATGCTTTTGTCACTCTAAGTCTAATAACTGAGGGAGTGATGAAAAAATATGTTCAAAATATTTTTGAAATATGATGATTAATATTTTTCTTAAATCTAAACTAACGAAAATATTTTTTTCTTCCATTTTAAGCTTTGTCTCGCTTATATCGAGATAGGCAGAGAGAACCCAGTGTCACGACTTTCTCTTCTCCTCTTGTGTTAAGGGTTTCTTCCTATTATTATTTTATAGTTAAAAGTGACCAATACCACAGTTAGTAAGAGCTTTGCTGGAACAATAGGCAAGCAGAAATTATAAGAAGCTGAATGATATTTGTCAGGCCGTCATTATCTAACTGCAAACATAACGGTAGTGGGTTCGATTGAACTTTTTTTTGAGTAACTAATAAGACAAAGGTAAAATAACTAAAAAAAAATCTTAAAAATTGGGTGGAAAGTAAGAAACGGAGTATCTTAACATTAGGTTCCCTCTACCTACCCTGCAATAAGTAGGATATAGCGTAAAGCAAATTAACATCCAAAACATAATTATTACATTAAACTATAGGAATAGTGTAGATACACTTCAGCACAAATATCAATTTCTCAGCATTTTTATTTTACAAAATACAATATTTATATATTAACGGAACAACGTACTATTAGCTGAAGTCAAAGAGGAATATCTAATTATGCGGTAGTCCGCCGACTTAAAACACGGTAATTGGCTTTGGTAAAGAAAATTCAAACATTAACTTTAACAGACCAGTTTCTTGTTAGATCAGATATATAATATTCTGGTTATATTCAGTTTGCTCTACTCTACTGTAGTCGGTTTATGAAATATTAAAATATGATAAAATTTCTTTTAAGAAGTATGTATAATAATAACAATAAAAAGTTATAAAATTTAAAAATATTTTATTTATTATTTGAAAAGTCTATTTCTGCATTATCTCAACAAAAAACCATACATGAAATAATGAAATCCCATTTTTTTTTGTATAAGGAATATCGATTTATTATATTGATTACCACTCGGGGGAATCAATTATTATTTATTAATATTTTCTGCCCCTTCTGCCTACTCTGCTACATGCGGGATAAAGCGTGAAGCTGGAAAAAAAGAACTGTAAACAAAACAGCAATATAAATAGTAACGTATTGCGATGACTAGTGCCTTTTTTTTAAATAAAAAAAGTTATCAGAAACCAATGTTTTAATAATATCCTAATCATTGAAACTTTGCAACAAGCAGTCGGTTTACCTTTTCACAAAAATCTCAGGCAAAAAATGCTGCATGAATGCATCGCTGTCCAATACTTTAAATAGTAATTACAGATATATATTTTTTTTATTTTATCACAAGTGGAATAAATATATTCAATAACATAAATAGTTAAATACATCGAAAGCTCTTATAATCGCGATCGAAACTCTTCTCTCTCTATAAATTAAAGATGAAGAAAGACGCTCCCAATCTGTCGGGGACTTCGACCAATTTTTCATGACCTGCGTCTCTCTTTCCACAGTTCGATCACGAGTCTAGTTGAGACACCACTGGAAGTAATCCATAGGTCTGATTAAAGTGATCGGAAATATCTCGTACTTTAGTTTGTACGGATAGTTTGAAAAACAGTTTGTTGTTCGGTTTCGTCAAGTTTATAAACTGATAACTCACCACTTTTGTGATGTTCTTATCTATTTTGGCATTAAGGCACAAAAACTTGTCTTTCATAGTTATACATCGTAGGCAGAAAAAAATGTATACTGATATAAGCCTCGGTAGTTGTGGGATCGATGTCCACCTGGGGCAATATTTATATTTAAATTATTTTCAGAAAATGAAATTTATTTGAAATGGAATTAATCGAAAATAAAAACATTTTAGTTATTGCGGAAAGTGTAAAACAATGTGTTAACTGTACTATTTATCTACTTACTCTATTATGTAGAAAACTTGAAATATAAGATGTGATTAGACTACTCAAAAAATATCCCTAATTGAGCTCAACGTATAAACATGTATAAGCTTTTGGTCAAATCCATGCAACCTGCGCTATTAATATGGCGATTTGATTAATATCAATCTCATTTTGCCCTTCATATTTATCAAAATAATCATATTTTATCAAAATATGTTATATATTTTGCAATGCAGTTGATAAGATGAATTCTATTATGGGAAATTTTGACCATTTCTTCATTAATTAAGTAATATACTAAATTTCTTGTTTATTTAAATATACATACAATAATTTCCAGGTAAAGTTGCAACCAAAATACTAACAGTTCCTACCTTTTGAGTATTAAATTTAATACACAAAGGCTCCTCTAATTAAACTGTTTGCTTTATAAAATTATAAAGCAAACATGAAGCGTAATATTAAGAGTTAATGCTATAAATTTATATGTGGTCTTAAATTTCGTATTCTTTAAATTTATAAATACAAAGAAAAGGTCAAATATATGTTTAAATAGAGGCATTTTTAAGATTTCGAAGCAAGTCGGAGTAAGCCCAGGAACCTAGTGTTAAGATCCCCTCCGTCTCCCATTCCATTCTTGAGGCACTGCTTGTTGAGTAGCGAAAATCAACGCCGCGCTTTGTTTGGTTACCAGATCAAAAAAAAAAAATATCATGTGTTTTATTGAAGACATAATTGCGGGTACAAATCATGCTAGAATAATATTTATTTCAGATACATTGAACCATTCAAATGGTACTGGTTACCTAATATTATGTGAAAATGATAGTGACAACTGGGAAAATAGAGTAAAGTGAAACAAGAAATGTCTTTTAACGCTGACAAAATAAATTAAAAACCTTACGGCTTTATAACGCTCCAATAAATTGAAATATTTAACAATAGAAGCTAAGAGGATGTCAAAAAGTAAAATTTAAAATTTCTTCGTGACGTGACTACCGCTAGTTATTTTCATAGTAACCTGTGACATTTACGCTCTTTATATAAAATGTATTTAAATATAAATTAAGAGGCTCTGGTGAATGTAATCTAAATAATGTATTTTTTTACTATCATACTAGTATCATGGCCACGTCATTGCTCGCATTAATTCACACGATTTCGTTGATATTGCGTTATTTTCAATATGACGGGTAAATGAACCAAATTGTGTTTTTGTTTATATGTTAAGATAACATTGACTCTATTTATTTAAAAAAGGTATTATAAATTTAGTTTGTAAAATAATAATATAAATTTGGTAAATCTCCCTACAGAGATGCTAACAACATAAATAAGTTATAACAAGCTAAAAAAAAATTCGAGAACGTATGGCGTAGTGACCAGAGCGCCTGGTTGGTTTCCCGGAGGCGCGGATTCGGGCTACGTTCAAATTTTTATACGTTTTCTACACAAGTATTTTTCTTTCCTAAATTTGGAACAACACTTTAAAAATGTTAAAAAATGATTGATTCTATTTCCAGAAAAGTATTGTTTATATATTCACATGTATCCTGCATGATGAGTAAATATATAGATGAAATCTAGTGATTTTATACTTTTTGGCCGTAATATAAAAACAAAATATTACTTTAAGTACACTTTCGAAACCACTTTACGGTTGTAGCTTACGTATATAAAATACAAAACCTTCCCCTGTGGTGCAGTAAGACACCGCGGACTGCAAACACATTGCTTGTGAGTTTGATTCCCACAGTTTAAATGATTTATTATGTTCATTTCCCAGTTCTTGTACAAAAACCGCGACGTTGAGTTTCATTATTAGCAATGAACCGTCTCGAATTCGACCGATAAGCCGGAAACAAACTATCTTAACACTAAGTTCCCCATGGCAAATACTTGATTAACTTAAGTCCTCTGAAGTCCTCTCAATTTCGAATATAAAAAAAAATATTTAAAAGCATGGAAACTCCATTGTAGCAGAGGACGGAATTAATAAAGTTGTTCATTAAGCCTAAGTGGTATTGCCGCTAGCGTCGGAACGGAACAAAAAAATATAGATGTCCAAGAATCTATTAAGGAATTCATTAATAATTTGGCAGGAGCTTTTGGTCGCGATACAATAAACAACAATAATATTTATATTTTTCCTTTTATTATATTTACTATTGCCCGTATTATAAGTGGATAAGTAGCCCATTCTTTTTATATTTTTTTTGCTCATTTAAGGATCAAACTTAGTTTTATTTTTACTAACCATGGGACCAGTGGGAATGAATAATTTTCATTTATCTGCTCTGGCACGACAACGTGTGGCGTTTAGTTGCGCCACTCAACAAGAAAAAACATATTTCAACGTACACTGCATTTTTTAACTTATTAATTCATTCGAGATATTGGGAAATTTTTAACTTAACCAACTTCGGAAAAAGGATATCAATTCGACATGACCTGTTTATTTGTTACGTTATTACTCCGCCAAATATGAACCATTTTTTAATGATTCTTTCACTAATAAGTTAAAGTTTGTAGTTACCATTTGTTATTTTAATTAGGTTTATTGTTTTATTTATACTTTTTTCATTAATTACATTGCTTTTTTTTGTTTTGTATTTAATTTTTTTAGTTGTTTAATGAGCGCAAATAAATTGATTTTTTTTCTTTTTTAGCTTCACTTTAATGAGAAATGGAGCCGAGTGGAGTGTCTTCCTCCACTCCCCACTTTTGAAGGCATTGTGTGTAGAGTGGCAGAATTGAACGACACCATAAAGAAAAAATAAAAATAATCAATATTTCTTTTCCTTGATTGGGAATTGAATCCACAACTTGGGCCGTTTGGACTCTAATAAATAAATGCATAAATATTTAAAACCGGTCACATAAATCAGTTCAATACAAAACAGTCAAGTATTTAACGAACAAGGGTCGCCATTCAGCGTGCTAATTAGGTCACAACGTCAGTATTGGAACCCGAATGGGTGTAGAAGTGGAACCAGCGAGGACTACGTGACAAATCTGTAGTTAATCACTTGCAGTACCACATAGTCACTATATACTATATTCACTCTATAGTAATTAAGGGTTTATGCTTTTTATAATTTTGTTTGTATATTTGTGGTGTTTAATGGAAATTAGATTATTAAATTGCAGTAAGTCTATTGTAGTATCTTTGTACAATGGCTTTTTCAAGTGAATGTGTGAAAACACACGCAAGAGGGTCCACACTAGGCTATCATGTTCCCTGTGCCTACCCTTCTATGTACATAAGGAAAAAAAATTAACATAGTGGTTACGATACGTTAATTTTGGTGTATAATAAAATCGTAACATTCGGGGCTAATGTTGAGTTTCCGACACCGGACGGTCTTCATGCCACATTTCAGCCAAACCACTTGTCAAAATTTCCCTGTATAATTTACCCATTTCCTTTACGAGGCCAAGTCATTATAAAACGCTACAGGATATGTCTGTATTCGAAGACTATTTTTACACTGTTTTCCTTTTTGAAAATATATAAATGATTTTGAATGTAAAATCGACTGGTTGATTCGATCCCCACTCGAGGGAATCAAATATTTATTTAAATTAATATTTTTATTTTTTCTCTCTGGTGTCTAGGCAAAGAGGAGTGTTGAATTCCAGAACTCGGCGGAAAATGGGGAACAGAGTGTCTTAATACTAGGTTCCCTTTGCCTACCCTGCTATATGCGGGATACAGCGTGAAGCTGATTTAAAAAAAAATGTGTTTATATATAAAAACTCTGGTAAAACAAACTTGTTTCTCTCTGTTGTACCCGTTGTTTCTACACCCTGAGATTTAAGAAAAAAATATTTCAAAACTAGAACGGAAAACAGAGAATATAGTGTCTTGTTCCTTTCTACTTGACCTGTTATTTGCGGGAGGTGAGCGAAGCTAAAGTTTATATTCACAATGACATTTTCACGACCGTATATAAAGTAAAACTCGGTGTATTCATCAATCACGTAAAACGTATCTCATTAAAAACGGACGTAAATGATGGATCACCTCATCCTGAAGACTATTTGGTTAATTATTATTGTTGTTTATACTGTCATAATTAAATTTCATTAGACCAAGTATTTAATATACATATCTATCTTAATAGATATCTTATATATCTATACGAGTCGTCTTATATATCTATCCAGTCGTGGCGCAGGGGCATAAAGTGAGTCTGTTAAACCGACTGGTTGTGGATTCGATCCCCACTTCAGAAAATGAAACATTTGTTCAAATTTTTATTTCCATTTTTTCGCTCTAGTGCCGAGGTAAAGCGCGGCGTTGAGTTCTGCCACTCAACACGTAATGCCTCCAGAATTTGGCAGAAAGTGGGGAACAGGATTTCTTAACACTAGGTTCCCTTTGCCTACCCTGCTGTGTGCGAGATAAAACGTGCTGATTTATAATTTATTTATTTAATAGATATCTTTTATTAGTAAAATTAACATGAATTATGTGTATTCAAAAATGAGTCAATAAAAATAATGTCCATCTGAATGTTTACCGTCTGGGTCTTCTCTATGAATAGTCCTTAAACTACCTATTCTTTTTTATGTTATTTCTGCTTTATATTAACCATTTATTATAAACATTTTTTTAAGGTAGCTGGAATCAAATTAACCGCCCTTTGGAAACCAGTCAAGCCATGTGACCACTAGACCATATCTTCTTGTCGCTGGTTACAACTGGATCTAAAACAATCTAGATTTATTAGTAGACTGCTAGTAGTAAAATAGTCAACAAAGCATGCATTTAGCTCAATCGCAATAAGTAATAAATCAAAACACTGTGACTTCTCAACATGTTACAACAACAACAAAACGTTGTCACGTTACTCTGACGTGAATGGCGGAGGCTGCTTCCATTAGCGGGATTATCATTGACTTGTGTAGATAACTGTACCTACCCCCCTTCTCCACTCCCCCGAAACGAGAGCTTATTTGCTAAGCTAGTTAGTTTGTGACTACAGGGTTTCGCAAGTGTTTTTTTTAAGTCTTCGTTGGAAATAAATTTGGAAAATAATGTTATAATCATTTAAAATGTATTTTTATTAATGGTAAACATTCTTATTTTCTATTTAATGTATTTTTTTTTTTTTTTTATTTGTCAGAATGTGAAATGAAATTATTATTTACAAATACATGAATGTACGAACGTATAAGTACATATTACTCAAAATTGTATATTTTTAATTTTTTTTTTTCAGTTTCACGTTGTATCTCGTGCCACAGCAGTGTAGGGCAAAGGGAACCTGTTAGTGTTAAGATACTCCGTTTCCCATTTGACGCCGAATTCTGGAGGCATTGCATGTTAGGTGGCGAAGCTCAAGGCCGCCTCAATATAGCCTCAATAAATACAAAACGCGAAGTAGTAATGTATAACATATATATCATCTAAATCTTATAGCGACAGACAAACCAAAAGCAATGTTTTCATTTCACATTTTTATATCTTTACAAATAGGTGGTCTGTGAGCGAGCTTGGGTTACACGCAATTTATTCTGAAGGCGCGCGGCAGCCATTACCCTAATGTGAAAATAAACATGGACGATAATTAAACTGGACACTGAATGAAACTAATTACTTTGATTTACTTTCGCTTTTTTTATTAAAATACATACATTAATTTAGTGTTAATGTAAGTTCAATTTCTGGTGTTAGTTACTTCTTGGACGATTTCGCGCAAAGGCGGCGGAAAGGCACAAAGTGTGACTATAAAATCGACTGGTTATGGGTTCGGTGATCGAACCCACAACCACTGGAGGAAGTGAAATATTAATCTACATTTATATTTTCATTCCTTCGCTCTGGTGTCGAGGCGCGGCGTTGAGTCCCGCCACTCAGCACGCAATGTCTCCAGAATTCACCGGAAAGTGGGGTACGGAGTGTCTTAGCACTAGGTTTCTGCTGCCTAACCCTGCCGTGTGCGGAATACGGCGTGAAACTGATTTTATTAACACATAGGCTATAATTTATTTTTAAAGATGCATAAAAACAATAGCTTTTAACAGCTGAAGCAAAACGCTTAGTAGGACTCTGATATTATTTATTTACTATTGAATAAAAAAAAAATTCTCAATTTGATACAAAATACCTTCGTCTTTGAGTATACAACTTTTATATTTAGTTGCGTTTGTTTCTATAGTCAAGCGAACAACGGAGTGATATATAACGTCAGTTCACTTCTTCTATTATTAACGCTTCGAGTCCGTCAAATTTATCATTTATCACTCGAAAAATTAATGTCAATGACGGTTTTACTATCGTAACATACAAAATTCTCTTATTCACAATGTTAAGAAATATTATCGCATAAATATATTATAAAGATATTTAATTAAAATTCAGAGTACTTCAGCACTTGAATTAACCTAAATACCAACTTGCGTTTGGTGTCGTGAAAGCGCCCCCATTTAAATAGAGGTCATGAGTTCTGATATGTTCAGGCAAAAGTATTTTTTTTAAATATATATTATATTAATAATTTATATTATTCTCGAATAATTAGAATAAAACTAGATTTTTTTTAATAAAATAAGATAGTGTACATATAGATACATTTAGTGCTGTATATTACTTTACTTTACTTTAGCTTCACGCTTTATCCCTAGCGGGGTAGTCAGAGAGAACGTAGCGCCAAACGCTACGGTCTCTACATACCTCTTTCGCCTCGTCCACTGTCATCAACCTCTTCATACATACATGGAATATAAATTTAAGAAAATATTTCATCTCCTCGAGTGGAGATCGAACCCACAATCAGTTAGTTTTACAATCACACTTCGTGCCACTGCGCGACGACTGGCCTCATATAACTATAAGCATTTTAATTTATTTACCTATTGAGTATGTGAATAAACGCGTGTTGTCTACATTGCGAGAGATTTTCGAAATTAATTTTCAATTGGTATTTGTTGACGCAATTCGACAGACCAATTTAGAGGCTTTAAATTTTGAATATTAATTTAGTATCATTGTATCTATTTTTTATAACTTACAGATTTCACAAAAAAGAAGTCCGATGTGCAACGGCACAGCGCCTGAACGCAATCGCATCGGATGCGGGTTTTAATCCAGCTCGGAGGAATAAATGAGCAACGTTGAGTTCCTCCATCAAGCAATTACTCTAAAATTAGGCAAAAAGTGGTGAATGGAGTGTCCTAATCCTGACATAAACAAGATCCAGATTGTGTCTAAAAATAAAAGAATAGGCCATTGCTACGGTATGTAACGTATTTTTTTTCTTTCTTTAACTTTTAATTTTATTGGCACTATAATATAATGTATGTATCTTAAAAGTACTGAGAAGCATTTTTCCAGACACAAAACACATAACTGTCCTATCTAAAATAATCAAAATAATAATCAACAATAGAATCTGCAGAAACATTTATTTTTTAAATTAAACAATTATTTTTATTAAGATCAAGAACACAATATATCGTAAGTCATATTAAATGAAACTAATTTAACCGGATTAATCGCGTATATTTAAGGTTTTTACATTTTGGAAACGGGTAGACTACCCGTGACCACGGACTACTGTAGTGTTCGAAACGTCGGGTTTCCAAAATGTAAAAACCTTAAATATACGCGATTAATCCGGTTAAATTAGTTTCATTTAATATGTGTAATAATCGTGAAAATCAAAGAACTTATTATATCGTAAGTCGTAAATATAATTAATTTCAGAATAGATATTGGTCGAAAGATTACTACAACAAACGCATTTTTTCCTTTTTTTCACCTCTTACACTTCAAAAACCTCTATACTTAAGCAACAAAGAAGCTGTACAGAATGATCACAAAGTCAAAGCGTAAAGAGGTGAGGACTCTCTCTGTGAAAGTGCAAACGCGACGTTCTAGATCTGCATACTAAGCCTACCTATATATGTGTAGAATTGAACAATAACTTATTAGGTATATGAACGACATTGTACTTTTGTAATATAGATTTAACAACTACCTAGCGTCATTTCTAATACATACAAATATATTCCAACCGTGCGTCTAGCCGAAACTTTTTATTAGGTCCGTAACGCTTATGTACCATACAAAATCAGCCTATTAAATAAAACAACTAAATAACAAGTAACATAAAAGCGATATATTCAATAAATTCTATATTGTTATTAGTGCAGAACTTTTCAAAATATTCAGTTGCTTTATTGTATTCCTTTCAGTAGGCGTGCAAATTAAAATGTATTTTTTTTTATTTTCTAGTTTGGTACCATTTTTTTTTCCCTACTAATCTTGAGATTAGAGGGGCATTAATTTCCTTAACTTAACCACGCAAGTCAGAAAAACAACGGAGTATTAACCGAGGCTGAGGAATTTGTAAGACTACCCGGTTCTCCCTACCTTGCTTAGCTTGCTCCCTACCTATCTTAGTGCTTGCAATGAGCTAAAATCAAAAATTAGCTTACAGCAGGGTAGGCAGAGCGAACCTAGTGTTGAGACACTCTGTTTCCCACTTTCTGCCGAATTCTGTACGTAATGCGTGTTGAGTGGCAGAACTCAACGCCGCGCTTAGCTTCGACACCAGAGCGAAGAAATGAAAATATAAATTTAAGTAAATATTTCATCTCCTCGAGTGGGGATTAAACCCACAACCAATCTGTATTACAGTCACACTTCGTGCCACTGCGCCACGACTGGCCTCTATACAATGAGTTGCTATCTAAAAATTGAGATATAACTAGCGGAGTGGCGGAATCTATTAAAATATATATAAATAACTACCGGATATGAATTCACTAACATCACGTATGAAAAAATATATTTATGTCTAATCCCCCATACCCGTATGACAAGGAAAATTGCGAATAAAGTTTACAGATAACTAACTGTTGCAAATTGCTTTTTTATTTTCGTCTATTGGAAAGCTAAATTGGTTTCAACCTCAATATGAAATAACTTTGGTGCATGCTTTTGAGTCGCTATTTTACTTTTATAAAGGTTTCACGCACATCCAATATATATTGCACTGAAAATTGTTGCAGTCAATAAATGATCTTCACGCTGTATCCCGCAGCACAGACGAGTAAGCAGAGGATATTTAGTGTCAAGATATTCCGGTTCTAGAGGCATTGCGTGTTGAGTGGCGGAACTTAACGCCGCGCTTTGTCTTAACACCAGTGTGAAGTTAAATATTCCTGGAGAATTCAATTCCTGGAGTGGAGATCGAATCCACAACCAGTCGCGTTTACAGTTGTTTATCATATATCTAAGAGAGAGCTATTTAGACATGCGGTTTTTTATTTAAGCTAATAGGTCAGAGTTGATTAAAATCTCTAATATTTACAAGAACCATGGGCATTTCTTATGGCTTCGACCGAGATGCAAAAAATGAATAAATATAAATATATCTGTGTGTTTAGGTGAGGGTCCGATAGCCAAATAGGTATAAATTATTCAAAGATATTGTTATTACATATTTGATTTCTGTATATTTATGAGTTTTTGAACTGAAAATTTATGTAAAATGTGACTTAGGTACATATTATAACTTAAGTCTAATATTATATGTTTATATACTCATAGCTTTTTCTTCTTTTGGCAAAACATAATCATTGCAGAATTTGATTTAATGACACAACAAACTCAGAATATTACTTAATAAATACTTTTTTTTAGAAAACGTATAAAAATTGGAACTTAATGGGATTTGAACCCGTGCCTTGGAAATGGTCTTTCTCTGATCACTATAGCCATACGTTTCCCTAAGCTACAACAAATTTCTTATACGCTTATTAGAACTTACTTATGTTGTTAGCATCTATGTATTTAATTAAAGTATTTTTTTTTCAAATATTTTTCTTTCTTATTGTATGTAACATAGCGACACTATAAAAATAAGACACTATAATAAATAGCATTTACTCTAGTCAAATGATAATGCTAAGTAATTATTTCTAGGCAGCGACAAAATTCTGAAAATTTTTCTTTAAATATATAGAATTAACAAAAAATAAAATTAAATTGAGGCCAGTCGTGGCACAGGGGCACCAAGTGTGACTATAAAACCGACTGATGGTTGGTTCAATCGCCACTAGAGGAGTTGAAATATTTTATTTATTTATATTTCGATTTCTTCGCTCTGGTGTCAAGGCAAAGCGCGGCGTTGAGTTCTGCCATTCAACACGCAATGCCTCCAGAATTCAGCGGAAACTGGGGAACGGAGTGTCTTAACATTAGGTTCCCTCAGCCTATCCTGCATTGCGCGGGATACAGTGTGAAGCTGATAAGTTTTGTAAAATAAATATTTTTCTTTAAAAAATACTACTTAATTTACAATATCCATTAACAAAATTTACACATACAATATCCTATTAATCATATTATGTTTAAAAAAAATATACAACTCGTCTTTTTAAATATTTTTTCCGCATTCAACTAGATTTAACTAGGAAACTATAATTCCATTCCCATATTTCCCTTCGGCTTTCACGCACGAGTCGCTATGAAAAGCGACGGGAAGGCGTACGCACTGTGCCACTGAACCATTGACCTAGGCCATTAGTATACGTAAAGATGACTTCATGTGGTAACTGGGACAAACTAAGAGATTTTTATGCTACAACGTAATTTCCATCTTGCTTTGGAGTTACGAATTAACGTTTAAGATGCCGTCATGGGATAGGGTCTCAAGCGTGAGGTTAAGAGCTCTACGGTTGAGAATTCGATTCCCAGTTAGGGGAGACATAACAAGGCCAAATTTGTGGCGCCATGCTTTAAGGATTGCGGGGAAAGTAGGGAACGATATGTCTTATTACTAGGATCATAGGCTGTTGACTCTATATTATGTGCGGAATACAGCGCAAAACAAAAAAGAAATGATCAATTAATATTGAAACTGTATATGTGTTTTATAATCTATAGCTAAAGCGTTTTACAATGGATTCTATATTAAATTAAAGAACTTGTTCACGAGTAATATACGAGTTCCCATACGTTTACACAAAACTGTATATTGTCAAACATATAGTACCTGTAATATTATTGTATTATTAGTTATAAATAAATTCTATTGGCTTTATATACCACATTACAGTATAAACTGATATCAATTGAAAAAGTGCAAATTTAATACGAATTTTAAGAATAAAGATCTAAAGTCATCCTGCAAACAATAAAAATAGGTATTTTTATTAAAAATTCTATAAAATTCGATTAGTTTTTATATAACAGTTACTTTGCTAAATAGGAATTAGGAATATCACACCTACGCCGTAGAGTATGTGGATAATAGAGAACTCCATTCCAAACCAATGGACCCATTCGATTTTAAGATCTAAAGTTAAATTAAACCAAGTAATATCGCTGAAAGGTGCAGTTTGTGAAAATGAGCTTTAACGCCTTTCTAGATTATACGATGGGTATATTATAACAATATATTGAAAAAATAAATCTGATGATTTAATAATCGAGGCCAGTCGTGGCGCAGAAAATGTGTGACTGTAAACGCAACTTGTTGTAAGTTCTATCCCCGCTCGAGGAAATGAACTATTTATTTAATTGTATATTTTCCTTTGTTCGCTTTGGTGTCTGGGCAAAGTGGAATGTCTTAACACTACGTTCCTTCTGCCTACTCTGCTGGCTTCTGCCTATTATCTGTATGCGGGATACAACGTGAAGCTGATTTATTTATTCAATAGACTAAATGATTTGTGATCACGAACATTCCCGCCTGCTGTACATCTTTGTTTCTTCTTTTTATTTATTTTGTATTTTTGTGGTGTACAATAAAGCATATTATTATTATTATTATTATTATTCCTAGCCGCTTGGTCACTCAAGTAAGGAAGGCTCTTCTGAGCTTGACATAATAGTGACAAAGAGATTAATATTAATGACCAACTGATAAGCTTAGACGTCAAGAGCACGACATCATTATTAATAAGTTCTCTTTTATTCTATAGCATAAATTATTCTGTACAAATTATTTTATTATTTACTCAAAAAATTTGTGAATTGTATGTAAGTTTCTAAGTTTCATATTTGCTAATATTATCGGAATGTATTTCACATTTTATTCATAAAAGTAAACTTTAAAATTTTATGTAAATATTTTATGTTTTCTTTCACCTAAGTGCCGAATAAGAATTTAATATGCATAAAACTACTGTAGGGATAAGCGGAAGGGCAACAGAGGCTTAGTCAATAGAGTGCAAAATAAAGGGGTGGCCATATTTTACCACTTAAAGCAATTTGTCTTGTCCATCATTTGTCTAGCTATTTGCTGAGACCTCATCTGCCGGTGACAGCAATGGGGGAGGCAAAAACAGCCACTTGGTTGTCTGTCGTATGATTTATTGCGGAGTACTGCTCGTGATGACAAAAGTATTGTAGATTTTGTTTGTTAATTAACTGTTAATCTGAATGTATTTTTAATCCAGTTTTTTTTATTAATTTTGTTTTAATTAATTTTGTTACTGTTTATAATAGATTTTGTTTAAATTGATTGACTTTTCTTGAATAGCAGAATAGGCAGTGGGAGCCTGTGCAACTAGTGTTAAAGGACTAAGTCGAAAAAATATAAAAATCTGTATCATATGTTTATGGCCGTAACATCCCTTATGAGCCCATGCTTGCGACTATAAACGCGGCAGTTGTAGATTCGATATGAAAAAATTTATATTTTCATTTTCTCAATCTTGTAACGAGACAAAACGCGGCGTTAAATTCTGCCACTCAACGTGCAATGTCTCAAGGGATTCAGCGGAACATGGGAAACGGAGATGTCGTAATGGGGAACGGTGTCTAGTAACACTAGATTCCGAGTAGATACCCTCCGCCTAACCTGCTATGTACGGAATACTATGTGAAGATGGTAAATTACCCATAACATTTCTTATACTACTAAGAACAACTACTAAAAAAGCTTATCACTCGACGTTATACATTAAAAACGACGACGATGTTAAAAAAAAAACACAATCATTATAACATCAAAAATCCATCCCCAAATAAAAATATTTATTTACTTAAGTTTCAGTATATATAAACATATTATCGCTAACGAAATCACCCTCTGATACAGTAAAGTTTTGCACGTTAACGCTAAGACAGTTGTACAAGTATCGTGCATAACGTGTGAAAGTTATGTCATTACGCACCCCTTGCCATATAATGTGCAATTTATTTTCTATATTTTTTTCTTTATACATAATCGAAATAAGTTATTCCGTATAAAATTTTCTTCTTATGGTTTTTTTACATTTCAACAAATATTATTAGTGCAAAATATTTCTTGAAATTTTATGCATGAATGCAAGTGGCTGGTTTTGAACCTGTGCTTACCCGATAAAAAACATTACATAGATCTCTTAGGAACACTATATATAGGTGTGTACTATAAATATACAGAAAAACATAAATTACTGGTTTGAATGGAAAAAATCTTGTGTTGGATAGTATTTTTATCGAGGAGGGCTATAGGGTTATATTAATAGTTACAATTCCATTTCCATTTGACCACGGGGATGAAGCAGCAGATCAGTCAGCGTGGGACAAGAGTGCGACTGTAAACGCGACAGATTGTGGGTTCGATTCCCACTTGGAAATATTAAATATTTTCATTTCCTTGCTCAGGTAACGAGACAAACCGAAGTGTTGAGTTTCGTCAAACATCACGTAATGTCACTATAATTCGGTGGAAAGCAGGTAGCAGATGTGTTTTAATGGGAACGGAGTTTCTTAACATTATTTCCAGGTCACCTTGGCCTACCCTGCTATGTGGGGAATACCCAGTGAGGCTAAAAAAAATCTAATAATTTTTAAACAATTATATAACCCATTTTAACTTAAAAAAAACGCATTAACATACAAACTCATTGAAACAAAACTAGTACAGGCTCTCATACATAAGTGACAGCCGGACTGACAGACGCTAACCCTGAACGAGCGGAGTGCTTTTACTTTGCCAACTCGCTAAATTATTCAGTTGATCCTATTTTTTTTGTGTTATTTCTTTTTTTAGGCACAGGTGTACTGGAATATTTATTTATGTATATACGTATGTAGTGGGTGTTTCAACGTGGCTAAATATATTTTTATATTGTAAATATTGCTGCAATTAGCAACACTATCGCTGCCTATCCTGTTATGCTGCAAAAAACGTGAAGTTACACACTAAGTTTAATTTAGTTAGGCAAGATGCTAGGTTTTATTTATATTTCTATAATATGATAAATAATTTACTTTTAATGGTTTTCCTTCAAAAATAAAGAACATATGATACGCAATGTGGAAAAACAAAGGAAATTGTAATTACACATTTTTAATATTTTACCTTATTTGTGTAGCTTTACGCTATGTGCAATATATAGTCCGTTTCGTCCGTCAGGTCCATTTTCTTATCAGATAAAATAAAAATAATTCATGAACTCAAGTGGGGATCGAACCCACAACTACCAAGCTTACAGTGCACATACGCCTGCGCCACGACGACCTATGTTAACAAACTAAAGAAATATTTCAAGGAAATTATTTATGGTACGACATATTATATGTAACTCATGTATTTTTTATTATTTTATTCGTGATTCATTTAAATTGGATTTTTTTTCGTTTGCTACAAACGTACAAAAATAATGATGTCGCTCGATTTATTCCTGTAAAGATTGACGATCCGTTCATTTTGTGTGTTATTTCTATTATAAATCAATGAGTTGGTGTACTTTATTAATGTAACGAATCAACTAAATAACTCCTATTTATTTTTATATATTTTTGATTTATGAACCTATCGAAGTAAGCGGAGGCTAGTCGTGACGCAGCGGCACAAAGTGTGCTTTTAATCGACCGGTTGTAGGTTCGACCCCCACTCGAGGAAATGAAATATTTATTTACATTTTCATTTCTTCGCTCTGGTGTCGTAAAACTGATTTTATTTGTTTTCTATTATTACAATAAATATAAATAAATGTATATACTGGATCTGAAATGAAAATTTAATTTTATTTGTTATGATAGTATGAAGAAGTTATTTATTATGTTTCTTGATTGTCAGTCGTTCAATATTTAAAGCGATCACCATTTATTATACATACAAAAGATTATTGAACAAAATTTAAAAAAAAAACAAAAATAAACTCAGTGAGAAAATAAGCATAACTAACTCGTACTGTCACAGTGAGGCGTCGCGTGTCGTAAGTTTCGAATTGCAACTTCACACCCGAGTTTCTAAATTGAGAATGTACTGAACTTTCATTACTAAGTTGAAATGAAATATTTTTATATAATCTAAAGCTTATATAATCTCTATAGCTTATACAATCTTATTTTATTTATTAATATTATGAAAATTACCAGAGAGAATAAAGTTATGTAATGTTTTAAGATGCCTATTCTCCATAAGCGATATTAAATCTAAATTAATTAAAAAAATGCATTACGAAAATAATTTATATTGCATTTCTTTTTATCCATCAACCAAACCATGCCTAACATTTCATCTAATCACATTAGAAACTCAATAAGAAACCACTGTGCAGCGAGGGACTGCAACCCGAAGGCAATAGTGACATTTTCCGTCGAAACGTTTTAAATATACTCAATACAAAGCTATAATTATAATAATATTGAGCTTTTCCTCAATATTATTATAATTATAGATTTCCTGTTTTGTGATTAAATTTTCATTTCGTTTAACTTTAATAAACATAAGGGGCACTTTATTGGCAGTTTGACAGACAACTGTCTCATAAGCTCCCCCTGCGTTTTACAGTGCCTTGAATAATTCATTTAAAACGGAGCGTTAACAAATTGGTTGGAGTTCAACGGTTTACCTTTCTTTCATTTAAAATGAACAAAAAAACGTAATTACTTGGTTATTAGGAGAGGGATAGCAAAGAAATAATCATATCACATCAGCCGAATTCTTACAATTTTGTTAAAATTACCTTTTTGGATGTAATGAAGTGTTTATATCTTTATATTTAAGTGTATTATATTCTGATAAATAATCATAGTAGAGCTACGGAGAGTTCTATGATTTTATATTTTTAGCATGTTTTTAGATACTGCATGTATTTTAAATCACGCTGTAAAATCAGCCTCACACCACCTATTCCGCACACAGCAGGGTAGGCAGAGGGAACCTAGTGTTAAGACGCTCCGTTCCCCACTTTCTGCTGAATTCTGGAGGCATTGCGTGCTGATTGGCGGAACTCAACACCACGCTTTGCGACGACACCAGAGCGAAATTAAATGGAAATATAAATTTAAATAAGTATTTCTTTTTCTTGAGTAAGGATCGAACGTGGGTTGTGGAACCAGTCGCGTTTACAGTCACACTTTGTGCCTTTGCGCCACGTCCGGCTGAAAACATTTTAATTGAATCCTAATTGATACTTTCTTGAGAGAAAAATAAAGTATAGGAATGAGTGGAATCTTATACAGGAAATAAACCTCTAATCGAAAGATACTGAGCCAGTCACTCTTACTAATACACTATAAGTACAAAAAGGCAACATTTAGTTTACTGAAAAAAAAATAACTTACTAATTGTAACTTGAAAGCTAAATCATTAATTTGAACGAGGTTGTCAAGTATATTTCTACGCTTGTTTCCAACAATATAATATACACAGGTATATATATATGGCTGTCACGAATTTAAGGGTCATGAGTGTACAACACAGAAACAGAATCCCTAAAATAACTCATTAAGATTTAATTGAGATTTCTATGCCAAAGATTTGCATATACCTACTTACTAACATCTATAGAAACGTTAAATCTCAAATATTTACAGCCAAAAGGGGACATTTTGTAGCCTTAACGTGTAAAAGGCCGTGCCGCACCGCTGCACTTTTACTTTTAATAAGTACGGAACCCTCTTTTAATATAGAATGTACCCGAGGGACCTCCCCTAGGCTTTTACTAACAGGGGATTCTTTGGCCATAAGGTTTTTATGGCTGTGATTCCTCTTTCCGGAGATTTTTGGGATAAGTTGATATTATCTATATAATATATTGAGGTAAAGCAATCATACTAAACATAGTTGAATTGTTCTAGTTGTTATTTTAATAATAATTATATGGGTACAGTAAACAGGAAGTATAGGAAAAAATATTATTTTTATATTCAGCTACACGGTTTATCCTGCATAGAGCATACAAAAAAAACATAGTGCCAAATCACTACGTTTTCCGCTGTCCCACTAACCATAAATTCGAGATATTGCGTAGTAAGTAAAATACCTTAACGCCACACTATATCTTACCAGAGTGAAGAATTGAAAATAATTAATTCCACCATAGGTATCAAAGAGCAATCGCGCTTACTGTCAAATGTTGAACTTTTTAATAGTTTACTACGCATTCTTGAATTCCATAGACATTTCTGTTAAAACTTAACAATTGAGGTGAATATTTTGAAAAAAATACTTGTTTATTTTTATATTATAGTTATACTTAGTATCAAAGTATATTAATATATATACTGGACAAAATAACACAACTAGGATGATTCTAGTCCTCACGATGGCCATCACTACCTGACACAAATAAAACAGCATTATTTAACATTATTTTTACTTTACCTTATCTATTTATTCTAAAAAAGAAAATCAGCTCCACGGTGCATCACGCTGACAGCAGGGTAAGCAGTGGGAACCTAGTGTTAAAACACTCCGTTCCCTACTTTCTGCCGAATTCTGGAGTCATTGCGTGTTAAACGGCAGAACTCAACGCCGCGATTTGCCTCGACACCAGAGCGAAAAAATGGAAATATAAATTTAAGTAAATATTTAATCAATCGGTTTTACAGTCACACTTTGTGCCGCTGCGCCACGACTGGTCTGTTTATTCTAAATATCTATACTTATAATAAATTTTTAGAAAAGTCGTTTCTGTACATTGAAAATATTTTAAAAAAAAAATAGCCAGGGTGTTAAAGGATAACTAACAGAATCCATTTCCAACATTTTTGGAATTTTTATCTGTTTGTCTGTTTATCTGTTTATGTGAACACGCATCACGTAAAAAGTACACAATATATTTAAGCAACTTTTATACTTAAAAATTACCAGTAAATCAAAGTAAACCTTAGTGTTTATTTTATTGTAATAACTTCACTCTATCAAAAGATAAAAGTATTTAAGTTTCCAAGAAGCTTATATTTGACATAGTAGAAATCGATACAAGTAACGCTATCTATTGACAAAAAATAGTAGGTCTTGATAACGCAAAAAACATTCTATGGAGTTAAACTTTAAGTCCTTAGTAGATGGCGCTATGGTTAAAAAAATATTTCTAAAGTTTTTTAAAGGCTTCCGCTACAGTCAATTCGTAATTATTTAACACAGTGATAAAGAGTGACTTAATATTCAAAGAATTATTATGAATAGGTTCTTCAGTCCGTTCGTTCGTTAATGTTTTTAATATTTTTTTAAAAAACGTATAAAAAAAATAACTTTTGGGAGCAACGTCTAAAAAATGGTGTCTCAAGAAAAAAATGCTCTAACACTGTTTATAAAAATACAACTATTGCACTAGACTAGACAGCACTATTGCACGTGTATGTTGCATGTATGTATGTGCCAAGGGTATTTTAGGGTACATACCTCAAAATTCTTATAAGATAACTTTGTTGTTTGTTTGATTATTTTTCAAAAATTGACTACTTGTTATATTTGTGTCACAAAAAAAACCATTAGGTACAAATTTTAATGTGTACTTAATTTGATAAAAAATGACAACTTAATTAGTTATTCTTTTGGTGTATCTCCATTCATGAAACTGGTACGAACCTCTCGGGTCATGAGTACGACTTGAACTTGACCGATGAAATGTTGATTATTTTATAGATTATATAAAAATGCCTAAAAACGTGCTTTCTATGTATATTCTGTATACCAATTATATATTTAACTAATAATATATGTTACTAATTTAAAAACTGTACAAGACCTAATATAAGTTATTTTCAAAGAATATCATGAATGCTTATCCATATCAATTAATTAATAATTAAGGCTGTATGTAATATCTATATATATTTCTTAAATGAATAATCATGCAATTCAAGCGGGCAAAGCCACGAGCAGGCCGCTAGTTTAAAATAAAATTAACATATCTTAAAATATTTGATTATATTAAAAGTTACACCTTTTCTTATTAAAACTATAATTAGTCGTAGTATGAAAGCATTATAGAAATGTACATACATACATTATAATGTCAATATCAAAATTTATTAAATATATGATAATATTATTCAGTTTTTTTCTTGTTTCCAATGTTTTACTTTCAGTGATAACTCAGTCTGAAACATTGAAAACATACTTTTATTACAGAGAACTCCCACAATTCAAACTTATAATGAATTGAAAATGTTTGTGAATTTAAGAATGTAGTTAAATGAATAAAATGATAGTTGGAATGTTAATTTATTTGTTTATTTTTTTTTAGCTTTACGCTCATGATAGGCAAAGAAAACTTGGGAACCTTGTATTATGACACTCCTTTCTCATCAAAAAACTTACGTTCCCCAGTGTCTGACAAATTCTCGACGTATTGCATAACTCAACAGCAGAGCGAAGAAATGAAAATATTAAATATTTCATTTCCTCAATTCGGCATCAAACTCACGATCTGTTGCGTTCTCCTGCGTTACGATCGACCTCAATACTTATATATTCTGCATATTTACAACTTGACATAATCGATAAAAGAGACATCCATTATTTCTATTCTATACTCATTATTTCTAATAAAAATGATACAAAGAGGAGAAGTGTAAGAAACTAAACATAGTAAAAAAAGAAGATATGTCCTAATATCACAACAGAGTCAGCAGGTGAACTTCCTCTTAATTAATTATCTCTTGCGTAAATGACAACGCGAGATGGACGGATAGCGATGTCTATATGTGATAGTATTGATTATATTATTATTAAGTGCTTTAATAGTATTTAATACAATAAGTGAGACAGATGACAGCAAAGTAACGTCTTTTGTGTTGTAACTCGAGTTCTTCTATAATTTCTAAAAAATATAAATTAGATGATCTTAAGGTACAACTTTTTTTTTCACTTAATCAACGAATTTAATAGAACATTTTTTCACATTTTTAATGTGTTATTTCATACTTAGGAAAGAAATAACAAGCGTATAAAAATTTCGACGTAGCTTGATGAGAACGTATGGCTTAGTCGATTGCCTAGCCTGGTCGGTTTCCAGGTAGCACGAGTTCGAGTCCCGCTACGTTCAAATTGCTTATACGTTTTCTTAATAGGAATTAATTAGAAATGTGTTATAACCTACAAGGCTACTAGTTTCATTAAAATTAGAACAAAATTCCTTAAAAAAATTATAACATGTGCTTCATAATCTACATAGATACTTTAGGTCGTCGTGCTTAGATCCTTAAGATCTGAAAGGGATTTTGATGAAAATATTTGATGAAATATTTAATGAGTGAGGCTAAATAATAATCTATATAATAATCTAAATATAGCTTCAAACACAAAATCTAACATGACGTGTAGACTCGATCCGGACGTTATTATGCACCTACAAAGCAGACGCCATTCAGTCATTGATGATATTGAATAACCTTAATAATATTATGTCAGTGCTCCAGCCTTCACAAAGGAATACCAACGCTGAGTAGAATTTCACAGGTATGGGAAAATCGGATTTTGTCAGATATGTATACAATATATATCCATATATTAAAAAAAGTGTTATATGAAACTATTGTGGTACAGAGGCACAAGCGTGTGACAATCAGTTGTGGGTTCGGTTCCCATCCGAGAAAATGATTTTTTGGGTGGAAAATGATTCGAGACGATTTTGGGGGGGATTATTCTTGAATAGACAATTAATTGAGTGTTAATTGTCCTTGAGTGTTAATTGTCTTTTCATCTAACATTTTTTTGTTTGCTTTACTTATTTTGGCTTGTTTTCTTTTTAATTTGCTTATAAGTTATGTATTAATCGTGTTTCTAAGTATTTTTGAAGCTGATAAAAAATATTTAATATTCAAATACCAAACACTAGACTGATTCTTCATTTTTTTATAATCAAGTCCAAACAATATAACAATAAGAAGAATAATGATGACTGCCTCTATATGAATGATCCTTTGTATGTCAAAGTTTTTCATATGTTGAGGGTAGATTTGACAGATTATAAAATTCAGATTTTCTTTAATTCTGATGTATTAAAAAAGGTTTATATGAACATCTATGGGTGAAAATTATTATAAGAGCACTAATAAAACAAAAACATTAAATTTTAAGACATAGTATAAAATATCGCTCTTACCTGTCAAAATTGCAAAAAATAAGAAATAAAAAAAAAGTAAATCGGAACTATTAAGAAAAATATTCTAAAATACATCAGCTAAAAGAGCGAAAAGAAAGTAAATCGAATTAACGACATATAAAAAGAAATTCTAGATTGTAAATACACACAAAGGTATTTATTGAAAGCCACGGTTCGATGGGCAAACCGTTTACCTGATATTAAGCGCCCAGTCGAGATTCCATCAAGATCCATCTATTGTTTGCCCTCAATGGGTCTCGTTAGGGTCGGAGTGGGCAGTTTACGCGACTTCTCCTTTGTCGCTAAACTAGATGATCGATCGTACTACAATGAACCAATTTAAATATAGGTAAACTGTTTATTTTTTAATATTAATTGATTATTTTTTGTGAATATTTATAATATGGTGTGTTTTTAATGAAATATAATTTAAGAAAATAAAAGTTTTTAAGAAGAAACGTATAAAAATTGTGTAACGGAATGGGATTTCTCTGATCGTTAAGCCATATGTTCTCAACAAGCTACGTCGAAATTCTTATACGATTCTGAAAAATATTATCCTTATCTTTCTTGAAGTACTACTTCCTCTAGTGGGAATCGAATTCACAACGTTCAGTTTACAGTCGCACGCTTGTGTTCCTGCGCCACGACGGCCTCATATTTTTAATTATTATACAAAATAATTTTGTTATCTTTTGATTAATGTCAAAGTTTCCTGGTAACAATAAAATATTTCTTTATTTTCTGTGTGGTCTTTCTTTCTATTTTGTAATTAAAATTAAAAAAAAAATTAAATTAGCTTCACGCTGTATCCCGCACACAGCAGGGTAGGCAGAGGGAACCTAGTGTTAAGACACTCTGTTCCAAAGTTTCTGCCGAATTTTGGAAGCATTGCGTGTTGAGTGGCAGAACTCAACGCCGCGCTTTGCCTCGACACCAGAGCGAAGAAATGGAAATATAAATTTAAGTAAATATTTCATCTCCTCGAGTGGGGATCGAACCCACAACCAGTCGTTTTTACAGTCACACTTTGTGCCACTGCGCCACGACTGGCCTCGTAATTAAAATCCAAATAATAAAATAATATCCAAGGTAATAACATTTTATGAGTGGAACTTAAGAAGAGTCACAACTCTCATATGAACTTTGACCCTCAATTCTGGTCCAATCCAAGTAGAATTTCCAGGAATTATTCCATATTGAGTGTTTACGTTTGAAAGGACTTTACTGTCGAAATTGCGTAGGTCTAACTCCTGTAATTTATATTCAACAATTAAAAGCCAGTCAGATAGAACAAGTTATTTTAATTACAAATATATTTAGATATTATTTAATTATTCTTTTTTGTGTATTTTTTCTTATTTTCATGAGATCATATTTACCAGAAAATTAAAATATTCACATATACTTATCCTTCTTTTAATTGCAAATTCCAAGAATGTTAGAGATGAAGGAACTCAAAACAGTGGATTCTCTAAACATACACATAAGGAAGTATTTTTAAGCTTACATCAAGTAGAAATCACACCCACAACCAAAGTTTTTACCCTGAGTTTTTACTAATATTAATATTTTCAACGGTGCTAAATGACACCATTTGACACTAAGCCAATACGTTCAAGTTCAATAGCGGTCAGAGCGCCTGGTCGGTTTCCAGGAGGCACGGGTTCGAGTTCCGCTACGTTCAAATTTTTATACGTTTTCTAATTAAGTAGTATTATCTTAAATTATAACTAACACTTTAACTTGTAAGAACCTGGACGTTGTCATAATTGTAATTAGTCGTACATTTAAATGTAAACGTCAAGGAAGAAATTATAAATCATGAATATTAAAAGGGAATTAATAATCCCTACAATTATATTACATCCGCTCTAGCGCACTGCGAAAAATATTAGAAAACCCGTAATTTCCAAGATTTTTAGGATTGCTATCCAACGATATTTTTCTTATATTAATAATAGTAAATTTCATATTTAATCTCGTTTTTAGCTATTTAGTATTTAATTATAACTCCGTTCTCTACTTTCATACTAAATGGACTCATCGAAAATCAGCGCTGCTCGTTATTTAGTCCCATCTAATATTTTTATCAAAAATAAATTATTCTGCGAATGGGGAACCAACACACATATTTAAGTATTAAAAATACATATGTATATATAAGTTTAGGCATCAGACAAATTGTAATTGCACCACGAAATTTTACACTGCACATTCGTACCTATGTTATAAATTCAAATGTAACTCTGTGTGTCTGTCTGTGATGCAATCATCGCCAAACCACTGATCCGATTGTGACAAAATTTTATATAGAGATACTTGAGGATCTTAGTATTGACGTAGTTTACTTTTTTTACTCATATTTGTAATATTCTCGATATATACTAATATAATAAAATACCTCTCAATTTGACATGCAATTTATTATGCCATGTTCATTACAACCGTCGCTAAACAACAAAGAATTTTGTTGTTTTACGAAAAAGTCGCCTAAAATCACCTTCCTGGACATTTACATCTCCTCCGCTAACTCAACCAACCGGATATGAGACACATAGAGTGTCGCTACTCAGTACGCAATGCTTCTAGAATTCAACGGAAAGTGGGGACGGAGTGTCTTAACACTAAGATCCCTCTGCCTACAGTGCTGTGTGCGGGAATAATTTCATTAGTATATTTAATAAATATCCGTATAAATCAAGCAGGTGAAGCTCGATGCCCTCGAAGCCCCGAAGCAAAGGGCCCTCTAGTACTGTAATAAAACACTTTTACTCGACATTTAATGTATATTAAGATGTCCGAAGTATGCAAATTCCATCTAAACTATACAGTAACATATGTGAGAGTGGAGGTGGCTAATTGATAATGCTTGCGTCGTTTACGATACAAACCAGACCAGTCTAATTACAGACCATCAAGTCTTGATTGACGTTTCATTAAACTAATGATAGGACGATTTACGTTATGATATTATGTCGTTTAAGCCACTATATCATATTTAAAGTTGAAGTTTATAAGTGTGGGTTGATAGGAATAAAAATGGAGAAGAAAGGTTAGGATACATAATTTAATGTAACATAAATGTAGATTTACATATGACACAGTATAATGTAGTTATAAACTATTATTTTTTATGGTAAGAATAAAAGATATGTATATATTAAAAAAACCGAACAAGCGCGATTCGGGAACGCTTACTGAGGCTTCGGTACAAGAATTAGAGGTCTCGAGCTTTTATTGAAATCTAAGCTTAGCTCAGCCAGAGCTCTTTCATCTGATACCTCACTTGTAACAGCTGCTTTAATACCAATTTTTGCATTTTACGGCCAATAGCCTGTAGATGTTAGGTGCCAAATTTCATAATTCTAGGTACGATCGGAAGTACTCTGTTAATTTTGATTACATTTACACTGTCAACATACGCGTCTTTTGCGATAAAAATGGCTAAACATTTTTAATAAGTCAATGTAGAAATACGCTTTTTTTTTCAGGAAAACCTGGGATCGTTGGTCTGAATTTCAAATGGATATCTCCAAGCGTTCCTGAGATAAAGGCTCTTAACAGAAAGACCGACAGACTGACGTTGATCTTATAAAGTTTCCTTTTCCCTTAAAAGGTATGGAACCCTAAAAAAGAAATTAAATATCATATTACTTAGTTAATTAATTACTGTAGCTTAACTTAAGAAAGTACTATTTAATGTCTAAAACGATATAGGCAATGTTAATAATATAAAGCTATAAAGTCTGTTTGGTTGAGCTCGCTAATTTCAAAAAATATTGGTTCGAATTGAAAAATTATTTTTACGTAGATTTTTGTATTAAGCGTTTGTAAATCGATAGCTATGTACAACTACACGAGACACTAATAACGCGACGTTTGTGGATTCATTTCCCACTCGAAAAAATTAAATATTTAATATTTTTATTTCATAGTTACGGTAACAACTCACATAAAATGAGGAACGGAAATATCTTATTGAGAACGTAGTGTCTTTCATCTGGCCGTCAAATTGGAATACACAAATGTTTAAATAATAAAATAAAAGAATACATACTTGACTTTTTCATAGTTAACTCATTAATTCCGTATCCGTATGTATTCGTACGTATCCGTTGATATATATGTATGAATATTAATAAAAGGAAATTAAATCAAAAAGAATATAAATGATGATATAAAACTAATTTACTTGCCAATTTCCTAAAAACACGACTTACTTTGGGCGGGCCTTTCAAGTCAGTAATTAACACATTAGGCACAGCGTGAGCGCCGTGACATATAATATATCAAGCGTACTATACTCGTATGTGGGTGATATTCAATTAACTCACGTAATTACATATGTGAACAACTTTATAGGATTTTTTTGTTAAATATTTTAATTCTTTTGATAAATATATATTTTTTTACTTTTACTATCTTTTTAATGGATTACAGATCAAAATAATCGAAAATATGTGAAATTTCGTTATAGCTATATAATTATTTATTATATACCTATATAAATAGCATAAACTACTGATGGTAAAATATAATGCTAATTATAAAAAATATAAAATATATTAATTCATATCAATATTTATACAGAGTGTTTTTGCTAGCACCACTTTAAATGAAACCACAGTTTTAACTACTCTATAAAAGCTTAATATAATTAAAAAATATTTTCTCAAAAATGAGGTGACAAACAAAATAAATAATAAAATTATGGTTGTAAAATAAAACGCTAATTGTCATGAACGACGCACGGACATATAAACCTATCAAAAAGAAACCGCCGCCGCCGCATACGCCTCATTCTGAAATCGAATCGTAGGTATTGGCGGCAAAGTTCAAAGTTATCCTTTAGTAGTATTTTTGTGGTAGTATGTTTTTACGTTATTGGTATCTATTCCTAGGTGCGTCGCACGAAATACAGGTATGGATAAATATCGTGAAATGAAAAAAAAATCTTACGTCTAAACTGTTGAGGAATTTTGATTAATTTCTTTGCGTATGAGCTTAATATATTTTACCCTATGTGCTGTTCTCGTAAAAGAAGCGCTGACGCTTCCATCCTGTATATTTCTTTATTACATGTATTAGTAAAATCGAATGTAAGCTATCACATATATATGTACATACAGATATAACAAAAAAATATTTTAAATTTTTAGATGGTCATCAATACAAGTTCTATATTCTTAAAGATAGGCAGGGGGTAACTTAGTGCTAAAACAGTTCGTTCTCCATTTTCCGCCGAATTCTAGAGGTATTGCGTATTGAGTGGCGGGACTCAAAGCCGCGCTTTGCCTCGACACCAAAGTGAAGAGATGAAAATATTAAATATTTCATTTCCTCGAGTAAGAATCCAACCCACAACCAATCGCGACTTACCTCATATAATATTATGTAACCGTACAACAGCTATTTGAAACTGCAAAATCTTTGTACACATGATCGAAATACGGAATTTAACATACTCCTAGAACTAAATTCAAGCAGAAAACCTGCTGAATTCCCGCTGCAAATGAATAGTAGACGTATCTCTCACTACAAGCATGTTGTAGAGAGATTGCTTTTCAAATTCATGTAACATTGCTGAAATCGCAATTTTAGTTGAACTAAATATGTTTGCAGTTCATTCGAGCAAGGAAAAAAGTAATATCAAATGTAGGCACGTCAGTTATTGCAATTTAGTATCCATTGTGTATTGTTTTCGGGTTTTTACTAAGCTTTTAATGTTTCTGGACAGTCCGGTTGGCAGCGTAGGGCCACAAGAGTGAGACTGTCAACACGACAGGTTATAGATTCGATTCCCACTCAATGTACTACAATTATATACTATGTAAAATTAAATAGTAAATATTTTCGATTTCTCGCTCTGGTAATGACGTAAAGTGCCGCGTTAAGTTTCGCCACTCAATATGCAAAACCTCCAGAATGCGGCGGAAAATGGGAAACGGAAAATTTATTTCGCTCTTGTCTACGAAGCTCGTGATTGATTCCTGAAAATGAAGCTACTACACTGTTTAGTGTAGTACAAAGTGTCTTTACACTAGATTGCATCTGCCTGCACTGCTAAGCGGGGAACAGCGTGAACCTGATTTTTATGGTTTATTAAACACGTTTTCATTAAGTCGAAGCTATAGAAGTGCTTGCACTTTCTCACTATTATGAAAAAAAGTTTTTCAAGATTTAATGTATTAATCTGTAGGCAAATGCAACATAATAAAAGTAGGTAGTATGCGGGCTAAGCCGTGAGTATGACACTTGTTTACTGTGTCTACATATTGTTATACCTAAATGCTCAGTTTCAGCACTATACTCGTAAATTTTGAGCCCATCATTGCAGTATATTGCATTGGATAGCGTGTGACCGTATACAATGTCGTTGAGTTTCATTGAGTTCAGTATTTCTAATTTGTAAGAAAAGTACAAGAAAGTTCAGAACAAGTGTCTCAGCATTAGTATTTTTTAACGCTTTATACGTGAAAAATGTGAAATAAAAAAAAAGCCGACATTCGGTCCAATCATCACAACAATTAACAGAAACAAAAGATATAAATATGCTCCTTTGTTGCGTAATGGCGTGTTCAAGACGGTAATTAAACCACCAGTGTTCCATCAAAGACGTTTTCCCTATAATAATACAGTACAGCCTGTCTATAGCTGCCTATTTGGTAGTTCTAAATATGAATTTTATATTAGAAATTATAGTGAAGAAGAGCCGAAACGTGTAGTTTTATTAAGGCTTGCCCCGATTACGATTTTTGTTGTTACATTGTGTTTTTTTTTTATACGTAATTGTCTCAAGCAAAGCCTACTCTACTGTTTGCGGGAAATACCGCGAAGCTGATCTGATGTTTAAGTTATTTCATGTGCCCCAATTTGATAACACAACGCGAAAATTTACCGTCTACCACTTAATTGACTTACATCAAATCGCTGTCATCGAATCACTAGAAACTAGGCGGAAAGAGAAAAACAGAGGGTTTTATGTATGCTAAAGTTTTAGTTACCCAAATGCCAGCAAATAAGATTCCTATGAAATAATGTTACTACCCATAATATAATTAAATGTTAATTCTAAGAATGAACTTTTCTTTAATACATAAATGTATATTAAAATAATCACATAAAACAGCAATTAATACCTCCATAGAAAGCCACGCCGTTATTATGGAAATTGCTGCAATCGCTTATAAACCAGATTTCAATTTCTGCAAAATTATGACTTACCGCTCTTAACATACCAACACGTTATATTCGGTAATCATAAGGCTTACTATCTTAAAGAACATCCACTTCATGTTAAAGCTAATTTAAATATAGTATATTCAATAAAAATTAGAAAATATTATAGGACCTATTGCATAGATGTTGATTCCATTTAAAAAAAAACTAAGACTGTTGATTTACTTTTATCCCGCAGAGGATCCCTAAAGAAGGTAGTGTTTAGATACTCTATTCTTCATATTCACATATCGAGACATTGCGTGTTACGGAATTCAATGCCGCGCTTTGTTTTACCTAAGCGAGGAAATGAAATTTCCTGATGTGGGAATCGAACCCACAACCGCTGTGTTTACGCATACGTCGTATATCATATAGATATAGAAGAAATTCTTCTTTTTCCTTTTTCAAATTTTCAAGATAACAGCTTTAACTAGCCTAATCTAGTGAATACGCCTTCAGCATGTAAACATGTATGTATGGGTATGTATGTATATATACATGCATTGACTTGGATCGTTTTTTACTTCCACAATATTACTGTAGACTATTTGCATTTTGGCTTCATCTATTGGCACGCTTACTACTTATAAAGTTCAACCGTATTTTTTTCTTATATCGCAGAGATTTTTCTTGAGTGGTTTTTTTAAATTCTAGATCGTTAAAAAAGTTTATGTATACGTTTAAATATATATTTTAGTTATAATTTTGTTTTCATGTAAGAGTAGTGCGAAATATTTAATCCGTCAATTAAAACTTTTTTTTTGTAGTTTCACGCTGCATCTCGCGCATAGTAGCGTGAGCAGAGCAGAGGAACCTGGGAACCTAGTGTTGAGTCACTCCATTCTTATTAAGGCACTTCCGTTCCCTATTCTCTGCCAAATCCTGGAGGCGCAAAATATGAACTGTAAATTATATACTGTTACTTAAGTAAGCATATAATAATAATAAAGTTTATTGTTTGAATATTATACATCATTTCTCACATAAAGGTTTACGTGCATATAAAAATTTACGTGACGCGTATGGGTTTCCTATCCAAAATCATAATATTTGTACTTCTACGATCCCAGATGGACCCTTTTTCTATAAAATAGGGTGCAAAAATCAGTTTCATCTCGTTAATCTGGCGCAGATGTGACTTTCGCTGTAATATTGTCGTGCACTACTGTGTAATAGAAGACATATTTCAAAGTAACTATTAACACGTACTCACTTGAGGAATAATGGATGCTGCGTGAAACTTCTTATACATATATTTAATATATAAACCTTATATTACGATGTCTTACAATATATTTTGCAAAGCTGCTCATATAATTTGTATTAAAATAAGTATTTTGTATTTGTATAAGTACTGAAATTTCATGTAAATTTCGACAAAACGATTTGAACTAGTGTCTTTGAATGCAAGATTAAGTCTTTTTACAAGTACTATTTTCATCACGTTTATATTAAAAGTGTGTAGTGTATAAATGTATATGTATATGAAATATAAATATACATATATGTATACACTACACACTTATATGTAATACAAAGTGTGTATATGTATATGAAAATATTGCAAAGCTTTCATTTTTTTTAATGCAAATTGACAAATTTTGAATTCAGAATTAAAGAATATTTCGGGTCTCAATAACATATTAGTAACCACACCAGATTATAAAAAAATTAAACCCATCACAATAAAAAAAATATTAATATAACCCTTAAAAATCTTAAAAAAACACAATATTTGCGTTTTATCGTTAAATAAATCAAAATCTATTTTACATCACTTTGTAGTGTAATCTATATAAACACAGTCTAGGGGGAGGCTTTTAGGGTGCGTGTGCTTACATAATAACCGTTGAATTGTGAAAGTGGAGATTGTCATCTACCCTCATATTTTAAAACACTTCTTCATTTAAATATAAATGGAGTGTGTTTCTGATAAAATTTTAATTTGTTAAATGTACAGACAGCAGATGACATGATAAATATCTGAGACCATCGTGCCACAGTATCCTACTGTTTAACGTCTGATAGTAAACATCGCGATTGCGAGTTCGACCGCCACTCAGAGAAATGATTATAATTATTTGTATTATTTACATTTTCTTGCTTTGTTACGATAAAGCATAGCGTTCCGCTGCTCAGCATGCAATGTAAAAGCAAAAAAATAAGGAATAAATATTTGAAAAAGAAAATGCTTATAAATGAAAAAAATATTAATATATATCAAAATAAATTAAATCAGCTTCACGCTGTATTCCGCACACAGCAGGGTAGGTAGAGGGAACCTAGTGGTTAACACACTCCGTTCTTTCTGCCGAATTCTGGAGGAATTGCGTGTTGAGTGGCTTCTCAATACCAGAGCGAAGATATGGATATATAAATTTAAGTAAATATTTCATCTCCTCGAGCAGGTATCGAACCCACAACCGGTCGGTTTTACAGTCACACTTCGTGTCACCTCAATATTAATATACCTACTTATATTTATAAAAAAATACTTAAATTTAATATTTAATTATTCTCAAAAACACTCAATGTCCGTAAAGTTTTGAAATTTATCCACTTCTACTAATCGATGTTTAGGCGAGATGAATAGAAAGTTAGCTTAAAAGGGCTGATTTGTAACATTAAAGTCATCAAGAAATAACAAATTGTAGGAGGAAATTTTGATAATTATCCCTAACGACTGAACTTTATAAATATTTGCGTAAAATATTCTCAAACGCATTAATTGTTATTTGCGGTAATAGATATTGAAATTTAATATACGATATGCAGGTTTATACTTTCTTATGTTTCTCATATTTTGATTTTTACCACTTTTATTGAAGAATTCTTATATTACAATATTTTTTTTTTATGGAAAAGACACGGCAAACGAGCGTGCGGGTCACCTGATGGTAAGTGTTTACCGCCGCCCACGGCCCCGTGCAACCCCAGAGGAGCTACAGGTTGCCGGCCTTTAAGATGGGTTGGGCGCCGGGGCCCGGCATTACCTGATGCGAAACACAGTGGCATAAAGCCACTACTTCACGCCGGTTTTAAATGCCGGGGGTGGTAATGATCCGGTCGAGTCTGCTCATGCGTGTTGCCATTGCTGGCGACGTGACTCTACCACACGTACTTTAGTCGCCTCTTACGACACCACCAGTACCAGGATGATCCTATTCTAGGCCGGGATCACACGGCACAAAATTTAAATGCTGTAATTGTTATCCAAGAACGAGCTGTCAAAGTTGTGCCTTTTTAAGAGGGGATCCTACGTTAAGTGGACAGGAAAAGGCTAAAAAAGCTTGTAGCAGAGTAGCCATAGAGAATCCAGTGTCACGACACTCTGTCCTGCACTTTGATAGGCGGAAATCAATACCGTGCTTGGCTTATTCAAGAACGAGGAATTGAAAATAATTCAGTCCTCTGAGTTGGAATTGAACCCACAACCATCGTATTAACAGTCAAACCCTATCACAATACAATGTTCCATCAAAATAAATTAATAATAATTTTAAATTTTAATTGCGGATTTTCTGGCATAGTATCAACATCAGTGAAACGTAAAGAATTGTCCACCCGAAGGAAAGCGTGGTATTAAATTAAGTTTATATTAAACTCGGTTCGGCGCACTTGACCGATTTGACGGGAAGTTTCTGCAACAGTTATTTTCATTAATCTTGTAATTCGATTATTCGACACGTGACAACTTTCAATTGTAGTTCCTTTATTAAATATAAACCTAGTATTGTATATTAATTTTTGGGTTTGGGTTTTGGTATGGGCTTTGTTTTAATTTGGACCTAATGATGAGTCAAACCGACTGTTCCTTCTACATCATCATATATTTTTTTAGCTGAGATAATGATGATACGCTCGCTCTATCTCGAATATAACAGGATAGGCAGGTCGGAATCGAATAAACAAGCTGTCGCGCCACGATTGGCCTCAAATGATACATCATCACCATTAAAATTTTAATTCTTCCGAAAAAATTAATACAAATTTAAATAACAATAACTATTTAAATAAAAAGCTTTCACTATCCATTTACAGCTTAAAAGCCTGTGTGAGCCTGTTTCGCATCTGTTAAGCACAGATAATCACCAGCATCGTGTATTGTCTTCGAGAACAATCGCGTATTTATCGAGATTGTTTGTTGGACGAACGCGGCCAAATTCATTATTCAATACATTTTCGAGCTGATTCAAATAACTACCTAAACTCCTTTCGATAAAGTCTGTAATAGCTTAAAGTTTTGAGCTAATCGATTTAATAAATTTTATTTAATAATGGTGGATTTTGTACAAATGCCTATCTAAGTGGCTATATTCATGTTTTGATTGTAGATCTTTAGTTGTTCTATATCTATTTTATTTTATCATTGTCGTTGGTATATAAATGATTATTTATTTTGCATCGTAAATAAGTTTCCACTCTGAACGTATGGCTTATTGGTCAGATTTCCTGGTCGGTTTCCGGGAGGCGCGGGCTCGAGTCCCGCTACGTTCCAATTTTTATACGTTTTCTAAATAAGTATTTTTCTATCGAAATGTGGAAAAACACTTTAAAAAATGTTAAAAAACAGAAAGATGATTTTATAAATATATATATAAATGACTATAAGAATAAATGTATTTAAGCGTAATATATTATAGTTCGAACTTTAGTGTAGTAAAACTAAATTTGATGTTGAGATGTCTCCTTTAAAACGCAGAAAGTGGCGAGTAAAGTGAATTTTCTCTACCTCCTTTCTACCTTTACCTTAAAATCAAAAAAAAATGCTTTAGTCATAAATGTTCAAGAAACCATAGTTTGTTATATAAGTATTCCTTTCACACGTGTCCCTTGAACTGTACAAGAGAAGTGAGCGACCTATATCCCACATATTGTCCTTTATTGTTAGCTAAGAGGAAAACATGCTTCAAGTTGACCATTAGCGCGTTTCCGTCTAAAAATATATAATTTTTATGTGTTTAATGTGTTGTGTTGTTTGTTTGCTTACTTTGTTGCAATTACTATGATAATTACACGTTATAGCCATAAAGAAATGTAAAGAATCGTCGTCACGGCACGGAACGGCACGAAGTGTGGCTGTAAAACTGACTGGTTGTGGGCTCGAAACCTAAATTTATATTTCCATTTCTTCGCTCTGGTTTCGAGGCTAAACGCGGCGTTAAATTCTGCCACTCAACACGCAATGCCTTCAGAATTCGGCAGAAAGTGGAGAACGGAGTGTCCTAACACTAGGTTACCTCTGCTTACCCTGTTGTTTGCGGAATATAGCGTGAAACTGATTTAATTTAATTTTAATTTTTAGAAATGCAAAGAGTTTCTCACTCTTTACTTTCTATGTCTAGAATAATATCTAGACTTTCCGACCGAAAGTTTAATAAATTAGGTGGAACAGTCCCTATATTTTATAATATAATTTTATAAAGCTTAAGATTTAAGCTTGAATTTTAAATATATATATATATATATATATAAATCTTTCTGCAATAAGCCAGACGTAACAAAAGTTATAATTAATGATACTATGGATAGCTAAAAGCTTAAGAAAACTTGAGATTGAGAGATGATATACTTTATTAGTTTAAAACTAAATATTAAAAGTGTCGATTCAACATATTAATTAAAAGATATAAATGGATAAGTTTGTGGAGGCTATTTAAGTTATATGATATTTTTTTATCATAGCAAATTAATATTTTTTTTCCTTCGAGTTTCGCTACTCAAAATGTAATCGCTCAAGAATTCGGCGAAAAATGGGGAACGGAGTGTCTTAGCACTAGGTCAAATCTGCCTACCTTGATGTGTGCGGGATACTATCTAAAGGTTATTTTTAGAGAACTTGAGGTCTTCGTGGCGCAAAAGAACAAGCGTGCGGCTTTGGAGGCAGCGCTTATGGGTTCGATTGCCACTCGGGAGGATGAAATATTTAATATTTTGTTGCCCGATAACGAGGGAAAGAACGTCGTTGAGTTCCTCAACTTAACACGCAAAAATTGGAAAATTTGGCGGAAAATGGAAAACGAAAATTCGTTACTTACGTTACGTTTTAATGATGAACGAAGTGTCTTATTACGGGGTTCCCTGGTTCCCTACTTATACTCTACTTTGTATGGGTAACAGAATGAAAAAATAAATAAAAAAGAACTAAATTCTCTCTCTATGTTATCTTATTTCTTTTTTATAAAAGCATTGTTAACTTAATTATGATTGTATGACATGATGATCATATGACAAATCAATAAAGCTTTTCTTAAATTTTACTAAATTATGTTTTACACATATTATTTTACTACGCCTATAATATCAATATATAATATCAACATATCATTAAATTATGTGATAGTTAAAAATTTTAATTTATATAAACACTACTTTATAGAAATAAAAACACCAGTATACGTGCACGCACCTCACAAAATAATAATGGACGATTTGAAAATATAAGGCATTGCGATATCCTGTCCCGTTCACAATCCTGTTTCAAAACTTTCCCATCGAAGTTGTCGCCGTTTTATTTGAGATCGTTTCATAAAGTTTGATTTACATTTGTGTATAAGAAAATTGCTGTTTCGTTTGATAACTTTTTCAATGTTTGCTGTTTTCTTTCTTTTTATATTAAAAGAAAATTATTTTTAATTTAAAAAAAATGTGTAATGGGTTTCAAATATTCATTATTTTTTTATTTTCATTTCGAACGTACTTTTCTAAGTGGAAAATAGTTTAAAATATCTTTAATATATTATTAGCCTATAAAATCTACAACGTTTTTCTTATTAACAAGTATCAAAATAAATATATGTGTAGTAACACATATATTTTGATTTTCTAGAACATTTTCATTCACAGCATTATAATCTAGGAGGATTTTTTTATCTTCTACTTAACAACTTGCAGAAAAAGCTACTTTTATCGTAGACTGATAGTTGATGACCGTCCGGTCCCGCATACTGTCTTACGAGGGTCAGTGATTGATGATAAGCATGACAACACACTCTACTGTCTCTGTTAACGATTTTATAGTACAAAAATATCCTTGTAATGTAACATCTTTCAGCTTTAAGGCCAGATAACGTATTGTATATAGGAGTTGGTATATCTAGAAGAAATCATAGTGAATGGTGGAAATGATGCTAGAGTGACTGGTCAATTTTAAATTTCTTTTATATAATAAAACGATAGAAAAGTTGATTTTGTACATCGAAGATATAAAAAAAAATTAGAATTAGTAATTGATTACATAGAAGCTAAAAATCACTCAAATTCTTTTTTGTCTGTGAATTGTTATCTGTCTGTTTGTCTGTCTGTCTGTGTGTTCGCTAATTTTCCAATCACGCAAAAACTATCGGACAGAAATGGATAATCATTACATCTGTAAAGAATTTAATTAATTCAATTTTACAAAACAAAAACAACATAACCGATTTTAGACATTAACAATTTATGTTACACTATTTATATCAACACTAGCGACCCGCTCGCGTCTTCGCCTGCTTATCCCCGTATAGTAAAAAAGCAACACAATTATAAAATTTATTTACTAAACTGGTTTTCTTACGTGTTCTCATAACCTAATCATTTTAATAACAATTTTACATACATTGAAAACTAAAATTTCAGCCAATTTAATAAACAGTTTTATAACAATGTATAAAATATTTTATATTGGTATAACGATTAAAATGAAACAAACATCAAATATTAAGAGAAATTTTCGAATACAATAATGTAAAATGTACTCTTAAATTGGTTAAGCCGTTTCTGGTATTAACGTGAATCATGTACAGACAGGATGAAATACGATTTTATTGCGTAAACATAAGTTTTTTTTTTTACAAACCACATTAGAAATCTTGAGTGCCTTGAAAACATACATAATATATTAAAACAGGACCGTGATTCAGTGTATTAGGTAAATATTTCAGTAGTTAGTATAGCGGGCGAAACCGTGAGCGGGTCGTTAGTATAAAATATTTGAGACGCGACTGCGCGGCGTGTGCCGTACGTTCATTTGACATATAGGCTGCCTTGCGGAGGCGCGTTCGTTCCAACGACTTATCTCACAAATCAATCAACACCACACCAATCTAATACAATCTTAACATAAGCAAGCATAACAAGAACCTTAAGAAAGATCACACACAAACATTCCGGAGGGTTCAATAGAGACGTCCTCTTGGCTTTTGAACTATAAGTTCTGATGGCATTATATAAAACTCATGTGTTGCAAATATAAATTTCTCTAAAAGATTTTTCGTTAGTCACGATCACAACGATAAAGGATTCTAAAAGCCAAAGCATTATTCTTTAAATAATATTTATGAATGTGTTCGGGGAGTTACATGGGTTCGATCCCCGCTCGAGAAAATATAATATTTACTACTTTCATTTCTGCGCTCTTGAATTTCGCCACCCAAAATGTAATGTCTCCGGAATTCGTCGGAAAATGAGGAACGAGGTTCCTCTGTCTACTGTCTATTCTGCTATATGCAGTACCTATACGGCGTGAAGCTAAAATAAAATTACTAATAAACAAAGTTAGGTAGACCGCCTTATAATTGAATAATTATAAGAAATAAGAATTGATATATAACAAAAATCCTTTCTTCAATTCAAAAGCATAACTTTTCTTAGTCACAAAATGATTTCCATTTAAAAAATCCTTTCTATACAAATAAATAAATGAGTCACAATTTCATTATTTTGTATTAAAAGTTTTAGTCGATGTATAAATTAAGTCGCAGTACCAGATCTTTCCATTTAATTTCCGGACTAAATTCCCGAATAACAAACAACAAAAGAGAAAATTGAAGTATCGACATCGACAAGTATTGAAAGAGTTCTTTGAATATTATTTATGAAAAGGATGAAGAATTTATTATGGAAAGTTGATTGCTTTTCATTTTTACATATTTTGTACTACAAACAGGTAGATGACACTATTAAGGGTTCCATCCATACCTTATTATCCATGCACAGAAAAATCAAGTTTCTTAAATCTGAAACAACGCAATAAAAAGGTAAGACCAGAGACCGCAAAAAAAACAATACTAATTAAGGAAAAATCCAAAAACTATACATTTTAAAGTATTTCTTTAAAAAAGTAATTGTTAGTTTATTTTTGTAGTCCATTTTATATAAATCAGCGGGCGTATGGCCCGCAAATTAAAATTTGTCAACTTTTACAAGTTAAATTTCCCATAGACTTACAATCTTGAATTTACTGCGGAACACTCGGTGATCAAGTCTCAAGATCAATCTTCAACGATTATTATATTTTTTTTATTAGTGCTATCTCCAAAACATACTAAAATCTCTCTTCAAATATTAAAAATAGGTTAGTAGTAACCTATTTTTAATATTTGTCACTAAGATTAATAGAATATTTGTTCAATCACCCGAAAACCATAATATTAATTTTTAAGTCACGTTTTTCTATAGAAAGTTCAAAAGGTTGAGGACAATTGTTGTAGTTGTATTAAATTGCCTCATCTGAGATGTTACAAAATGTGAAGAAAAGATGAATTATTACTGAGCGCCTAACGTTTAACTTCAAAGTTATGTCTAAAGTTATAAAGTAATGAACCACGAAGTATAAGGCTCACAGAAACTCGCGCAAATTAAGTCAATTATTAAAAAAATAACAATATTATTAATCTTTCTAAATTACTGAAATATTTTTAATATTATTTTAATAGGACTATTTTTTATTTAACACTCGAACAGTGTCTGACTGTAAGAGCAGCGGTTGTAGGTGTGATTTGGGAGAATTAATTAGTTTAATTTTCCTTTTCTGGAAAGCACGGCGTTGTGTTCCGACACAAAATATAAAATATCTATAGAAATGTGGGGTTGAATTTTTCGGTGATTTCTACACTAGATCCTTCCTTACCTACCTTCAGTACAATTTGAAAAATGTATGAAGGCTATAAAAACGTATCGTAACAAGAACGTAATACTATTATATATACTACATAGCAGTATAATAATACTTTATATTTATAATTTTTTTTTAAAGAAAAAATATATAATACGGAATTATTTCGAAAACTGAAGTCTCAGAAACTAAACAAAATTGAAAATATAGCACTATCTATATATATAAAAAAAATTTTTTTCTTGCTCACAGCAGAATAGGGCGTAGGCAGAGAGCATATAATTTTAAGACACTCCGTTTCTCATTTTTCACCGAATTCTGTATGCACTGCGTATTGAACGACGAAACTCAACGCCGCGCTTCTCTCTACATTAGAGCCACAAAAAAAACCAATCTGTCGCGTTTACAATGACACTTAGTGCCCCTGTGCCACGACTGGCCTCATATTATTAATACTGTTAAAAGAAATATAAAATTCCACATCAAAATATCGAAAGTTTTAAATCGAATAAACATAGCTTCGCAACTTCGACGGGCTTTCCGGACCTAAACGACAGTTTCGTGGAATAGCCTAGAAAATATAGCTTTCTGGTGAATTGTTTATCGAAGATGCTTCAAAATAACTTTTTATTTTCAAACAATCGCTTTTATAGTTCCTTTTATAAAATATTAAAAATAGCATTATAATTGTTCAAATTACATTAAAATATATTTTTAATTCTTATCATGATTATGTTAAAAAAATATTATAATTGAATAATTAAATACTTAAGTTACAAATACATATAATTAGCCGTACTAGAAAGAAAAAAAAACGCTAGTAAAGGGTTCGATCCTTCCCTGGATGAGGAATATATTATTTTTATTGAACCGCTCAGTACCAACCGCTCGGTCAAACATTATATTATATGGAATGTATAAGGATATGGGGAGGTAGTGAATAAAATGATTCTAATACAGTATTTTAAGGACGGTAAAAACAGTTTTCTTGTCATATACATATTTTTGTGAGCTTCAGTAGCATTACTTATGAAATTTCATATCCATACATATAAAGTGGTTCATCTTATCAGAAATATATAAAGTTTCGAAACATTATTTTTATATTAAACGCATACATCTTCGCAATGACTATGAAAATGCAGAACAAATGGAAAATTTATCTTAGAGATCTTGATTTACGTAACATCCACATAACATTTTCTATTTTATTTTTCTTCCTATACTATTTTAAAAATATTGTACCTATGTATATTTATGTATCAATTACGAAAATATATATATAACGTCGCCTATATTTCAAAATATTTTTCATTTCATAAAAATATATATTCATAATATTAACTTTATTTGTTTACTGGAAAAACTATTTTATTTTTATTAGAAATCTTTTAAACTCTTTTTGTATTTACCTATTAATATTCTTTGATAAATAAATATATTGAATAAAGTTCTTTCTATTGTATTTCTGTAGTTTATCATGCCGTACTCTTGATAAGAGAAAATCAAATTATTATTATGGCAATAAGTACCATTTATGGGAAAAAAATATCGTTATTTTATTTCATTTACTCAAGAATATAAAGAATTTGGGCAAAGGAGAGAAGAAGAAGAAAAGGAATTACATTGACGTTAAGTTCTCTCCATCACATGCAAAAATATTACCTTGCACTGCTATATGCGGAAAAAATCTTGAAGCTGAAAAAAATTGACGTTTCTTCAATCTGGACTGGTAAGGCTAGATGTCAGTTTTCACCAATTAAATAGACCACATATCTGAAGGAATATAAAAACAAAAAAAATCTGATTTGGGCCAGTCGTGTGACTGACAGCGGCACGAAGTGTGACTGTAAAACCGACTGGCTGTGAGTTCGATCCCCACTCGAGAAAATTAAATATTTACTTAAATTTATATTTCCATTTCCTTCGCTCTGGTGTCGAGGCTAAGCGCGGCGTTGAGTTCCACCACTCAACACGCAATGCCTCCAGAATTCGGCAGAAAGTATGGCAACGAAGTGTCTAAAACACTAGGTTCCCTCTGCCTACTCTGCTGTGAGCAGGGATACAGCGTGAAGCTGTAGGAATATAACTAATTTAATAATTTCCATCATAGGATACTCTCTGTCCACCCCTTAAATGTAGAAGATAAAACACTACGTTCAACATTCTTAAAACATGTCACTTAATAACTTCCCTTACATTTGTTTGAATTCTTAATCTTAAGGATTGCCACTTTTTCCGCTGAAAAATTGGATATGATCCAAAATAGTCAGTCTAAGAAGCTTTAAAAGACTAGATTTATTGGTTCAATAATCTTTGCATTCTTAAGGAGAACAACTTCATGAAACTTCAATTATATTATAAAAATTGAATGAACTTTTTTGAAAGTAATTATAAAAATATGTTTCTTTCCTTGTATTTATTTTCAAATTACTGAAGTAAACGTGAGACGTATTTGCGTAAAAAATAGATACGAGAACGGAGAAAATTCTTTTCTGGAACATCAAAGGACTGGAAAAACAGCGTGTACGGGAAAATATAATATAAATATATTCGATAAGTATATTTTTTTAATATGAAAAACATAATGTTATGACTTTATTATCTTATTGAATGGTGATGTCAGTGAGATCTCGTTAAGCTGGTCATGATAGCGTTCATGTATTGAATAAACCATGAGTTGTTTTCAATTAAGCGTAAAAGCCTTTCGTCATAAAAGCGGGACCGGACGTAATTGACGTGTGTATGTGTGAAATTATGTTATTATATTTGGTGATTGTATGTATTTCTATAGGAATGCAAGTGCAATGCGATATAAACGTGAAGTTTAACTCTTTATTTCATTGATATTTTTGAAGTTTATAAAAGAAATTACCGCCAGGTGTTTTTGCTCGAATGACATATTGTGTTGGCATAACATCTTGTCTTAATAAATATTTTACATAAGTCCTTCGGCGTTTGATTTCGTCACATGCAAGCATTATAAATAAATATTAGTAACCAGTACAAATGTACTGGTTTTAAAGTTGAGAAGCAAATTGTGGCGCAGGGGCACAAGCGTTTGACTGTAAACGAAACAGATTGCGGGTTCGATGTCAACTGATAGAATTGAAATATTTGATATTTTCATTACTTGGCTCTAGCGTCCAGGCAAACCACGTGAGTTCCGCTATTGAACACGCAATGCCTCCAAAAATAAAATCCATACAGTTTATAAAAAAATAACTTATAATAGTATGTACATATAATATTATGTTCTAAATAACCTGTTGCACATTTTAGCATACATAGTACGAAACGTCAATTTCTCGTTGAGACAGTAACTATCTAACATTTCACAAGAGCAGTTAAACTGAAATGAATTCTGACTGCCAAGGATGAGGCTTACGAAGTTTGAGAGCCACTGAACGAACTGCTAACCCTTGTTCGTATAGTTGTCGAAATGTACTTTGAACTTTGAAGTCTATCTATCCATTTTGTAAAAGAGACGATCTACAAATGAAAGCGATTTATAATAAATATTCACTTTTAAAATAGAAAATAGCAAATTTAAACGTATATATTTTTTATAATTCAATATTATTGACCTTTTAATTTAATACTGATTTTTGCTTAAGGCTTATTTTATATTATTGTGATACATAATTTAGCCTGTTAAGTACCTACGTTAATAAACGCCGCGTTACAAAACGAGAAAAGGATACAATTTATTGTCCCAATTTTTGGACGAACTCACAACCATGACAGTGAGACAATGAGATGCTGTTTATTGTCCACTGCGCTATGATGCGACAGCATCTGGAATAAAAAGTAATGCAATAGATTCAATTCTATGATCCATACTAGAAAAGAGTTGTAAGGCAAGCTACTAATATTTTTTCCCCACAACTTGGCAATTCAAAATGCTTATCTATTCGATTAAGATTATTTAAATTTTAGATTTGATTGTACATATATGTTCCAGTTAGTATACTGCGGCTTATATTTTATAATATTGCAATTTACAACCGTTACTATAACTAGCTGCATACACTTATACAGAGAATATTTCAAAATTTTACTTTACAGACTGTCTATTTTAAATTTGTTTGATGTTTAATAAATCAGGTTTTTCTACTTTTCATTTAATTTTTTTTCAAGTTGAAAATATTATCCTATTCAGGTTAATTTTAGAAAAAGATTTTGAATTATATGAATTATTCAGTACGAACTAAATTCATAGAAATTAAGCAATTGAATAGTTTTTGCTTAGGAGATTTTCTTTGACTATTATTTATGAAATATTTATACCCTGAAATTTCTAGGCTGAATAGATGAGATCAAATATTTTTGCAATATCTAACTATAAAAATAACGTAGTAATTTATGTATATACCAATTGAACTTGTGTTGATGTTGATTAAAGTGCATTCGTTAAACTTTTTAATTTGGTGGAATTATTTCAATAATTTTGTAAATATCAAGTCATAGATTCAGAGAGTTCGACATTATGTTTAATGAACAGGATTTTTACGGTAAAAATTCTTAAAAATCAATGTTTTATTTACAATAAGGCTTGTTAATAGATTCTAAAACGTAGGTCATTTAGCCCCCTCATATCCCAGTGACCATATAACATACAGGTATATTTAAATGGTATTTGAATGTTTTACTTGTTTGTCTCGAAAAATATGAAAGCGTAAGCGGATCTACACGCGGAAGCAGCCGAGATGATAGACAGGATATTCAGCAGTAGCTCCAATAATGAAAAAGTCACAGAACTCGTCTAACTGAGATGAAAATAACCGTCCTCGCCTGAGGACACAGATACATTCTGAATATTTTGTGACACGCATTATTCTAACGAGTAACTTGCAAAGAACAGTGGATTTAGCGTCAAATCTATAATATATGAACCACACTGCATGTACAGACGAAATAAATCTACGATTTTTATCATTTAGTTCAATACATTTAATTTGGCTACCTACGGGACCTACTTGATCTCAAATCGTTAAATTTGCTTTTTTTCACAATAGAGGTATTTTTTAATATTCTGTAGCATTTTTTATACCAAAGTAAATCATATTATATAGATAAATAAATATCAAAACCGGTGATGTATTATTTAGATTTGTATTTCTTTTTGAGGCCAGTCGTGGCGCAATGGCACTAAGTGTGACTGTAAAACCGACTGGTTGTGGGTTCGATCCCCACTCGAGGAAATGAAATATTTGCTTAAATTTATATTTCCATTTCTTCGCTCTGGTGTCGAGGCTAAGCGCGGCGTTGAGTTCTGCCACTCAACACGCACTGCCTCCAGAATTCGGCAGAAAGTGGGGAACGGAGTGTCTTAACACTAGGTTCCCACTACCTACCCTGCTGTGTGCGGGATTCAGTGTGAAGCTGATTTCTTTTACTTTTTATACTGGACTTCAAAAACAAAAAGGGGGTCCACATTACCTGTTTTCTATATTTTTTCACACATCAGCCTAGTCATATTCTGGATGAAATGAACAAGTATACCGAACATAAATAATTTTGTGAAGGTAAAATATATGAGCAAAATAGACTTCTGAATTCTTGGACTATATTTAGGTCACGTTTTGTTTTCAAGTTTGTACTAAAACATTAGGTTAGGCTTTCTAGAATAACCGTAGTTTATACTTATCTTCTATAAATCTCGTAAGATGTAGCATATATTTCTATCTATTCTAACTTTCTAGGGCGGCACGACTTTTAGGCAAAGAAACCAAGATTAATCAAGAGTAGATTAGCAGAATTCAACAATGTAACTTTACCTAATCAGGTGGCGTGTTTATAAATGTATATATATTCAATTTTTTTTTGAGAAATTAGTCTTAAAGAAAATTTAAGTAAAATAGATTTAGTAAAATTAACGTATTAAGATATTTAAAAGCAACTGAATAGTTAACAACACCTGATAAAGTAAACGTAACTTTTAGCCAAATGTTGTACAACATCAATATAAATGATTATAACAAAATGGCAACAATGTTTTACAAGATAAAATTACAATATAAATGCATTCCTTGGGAATTTTATCGCAACTCGTAACTTCACACGTCCATCACAGCGTTTACTTTCGGCCATGTTTCTCAGCGGTCACAAACTTTGTATATACAAACAAGATTGGTTTTTTTTTTGAAATTCTGCACTGACTTTATAGCTTCTGACTTAATTACTTTTATATATATATATATATATATATATATATATATATATATATATATATATATATATATATATATATATATATATATATATATATCCAACCTAATCATTAACCGGTGAAATAAATAAGACAATGTATTATTTATTATATTACTAAATAACCCCTACGGTAATTAATTAATTCTCATTTCATTTATAAGTATAGACTTGTCACTTTTCTACTAATATAATACAATAGAGTAAAATACACAACAACAACAAAATACTTACTTTGTAGAAATTTTAGCTCTTAATTAGTATTTATAATTTTTATATTCTTTAAGCTATAATAAACATGTATTCTCTTTTACTATATTTTTCTTATTTCCCATAAAAGATTAAGACGTAGAATTCTATGTTAACAATGACAATTCCGTTTAGGACGTTCCTCATTATATGACTTCGTATCCACGCTTTGGCTTTATCCATAGTTTAATCCTTTGCATGCCCCATAAAAGCGATAGCTTTCTATAGGGACAGGACTATGGCTTCCTATACATTGTCCTTGTTCCACATCAAATGCAAGGTAGCTTTATGGTGGACATTCTATTTCGTGTGCACCTTCAAGTAATAAATGTTAAGTAAAACAGCAACGTACTATTTTTTTATAATTCATGGTGGTGTAACAATTTTTTTTGTTCTATAATCAAATATATTGACATCTAACTTGCTCGACTATCCGTATAACACATTAATATTTTCTCAAACCAAACCAGTAGAAACCAGTAGTTCCTGAGGTTATTGCGTTTAACCGAACAAATTCTTCAGCTGTACAGTATTAGTCTATATAGTATTATACCGAGACACGTATCTACTCGAACCTCAATCACAATTAAAATCAAATAAATAACTTATATTAGATTTGTTCAGGGAAAAATATCTATGTCGCCATCCATGTCTTCACTGACAGCCTTTTAGGGGAAAATTTATAATGGTAGTTTCCATTACCCGAAGTGGCTGTCTGAGGGCTGATGCATGACGCACTCGTGAGAAAATATTAATAAGAGCGCGTTACTCGACTACGACTCGATAGATGTAGCTGTAGAGCCTTGTGGTCTACTTCTTGGAGTCGACCACGTTCTACGGTATTTTAGTATTTATATGCTAATTATATGACTTAAATTATATTCAAATTATATTCAAATACAATAATATTGTATAAGTGTTTGTATTGACGACTTAAATGTTTATATAAAAAATTCAGCTTCACGCTGTATCCCGCACACAGCAGGATAGGCAGAGGGAACCTAGTGTTAAGACACTCCGTTTAAGTTTATATACCCATAATATTTAATAAATATATTATTCGAATATAAAAAAAGAATACCAATGCTCTTTACTCAAATATATTTGGAATTGAACCTATAATCTTGACTTAACGGCGAGAATATTTTTTCTTACAATTATAATTTTTCAAGAACAAGGGAATATTAAACAAAATAAAATATCTAACTTCATAAATTAAAATAAACGTATACAGTAACATTCGCTCCATCAAGAATTATTATCCAACGACATATATCACAATTGGTTTACTGTTTTAACAGTTACAAGGGAACAAAGAAACGGACATGCATAAAACCTTACCCTGCTTTTGGGCTTCGTCGAAGTCGTTTAAAATATATACTGTTCTAAACTGAATAGCAACATTATATTAATCTATACATACCTAAGTCATAAATTCAACTGATTCATATAAAAAAGTGAGCTTATCTGGTAGACCAAATTATTAACTATAATGAGACCGACGTACTCGGCCGCGGGCTGGCGGAATTTAAACAGGTTACAATTAATACCCAAAATATTCGACTACCACAGTGTTTGCATTTACGTTATTTAGATATACACATAAGTAAGCGCATAGTAAGTCGTGGCCTGTGACTGTAAAACCGATTGGTGGTGGGTTCGATCCGCACTCGAGGACATGAAATATTTATTTAAATTTATATTTTCATTTCTTCGTTCGAGTCTCGTGGCAAAGCGCGGCGTTGAGTTCTGCCACTAAACACGCAATGCCTCCAGAATTCGGCAGAAAGTGGGGAACGTAGTGTTTTAACACTAGGTTACCTCTGCCTACCCTGCTGTGTGCGGGATACAATGTGAAGCTGATTTTTTTAAATGCATAGTTGGGGGGATATAGTCTTTGTTCTTATCTATATCTAATTATAGATATAGTATACGTTTGATTTTTTCTGCTTCACGATGAAAAGAGCATGAAATACAAAGATATCTTAGTGTCATTACACATACACACTAAAAACGATGATCGCGTTAGCTTAGAAACTGGATTTTTCTGTAACTGGAGTTCCAAGAGTGTAAGGCTTGAATGGAAAAAGATCATCTCGAAATAATTGGACAGACAACAAAATGATCCTATAAGAGTTCCGTTTTTTTCTTTTCAAGAACGGAATCCCAAAAATTGTAGAAACTCGAAAGTCCTTAATTTTTAAGATTTAGTAATTAGTTCTTATAATTATATTCATAAAAAAATATTGTACTTTTAATTTTGTGAAATGAAAGAATGTTATTGCACATGACCAGTGTCGGTTATAATGTTAGCTTATGGTGTCTGAGTACTTAAATTGCAGTGTAAACCTGAACACACGTTATTACCTAACATTACATTGTATTGAGGCCTGTCGTGGCACAGTGGCACAAAGTGTGACTGTAAATCCGACTGGTTGTGGGTTCGATCCCCACTCGAGGAGATGAAATATTTACTTAAATTTGTATTTCTATTTCTTCGCTCTGGTGTAGAGGCAAAGCGCGGCGTTGAGTTCTGCCACTCAACACGCAATGCCTCCAGAATTCGGCAGAAAGTGGGGAACGGAGTGTCTTAACACTAAGTTCCCTCTGCCTACCCTGCTGTGTGCGGGATACGGCGTGAAGCTGATTTGATTTATTTATTTTTTACATTGTACCTAGTATTTCAAAATTATATGTAACAGCTTATAATTGCAGCTAGAAATTAAATTCTTTGAAATTTGTTACTTTAATTTTATGAAATGAAATTAAATCAGTTTTATTATCCTTAACATGGCAGGATAGACCAAGGGAACCCTTAGATAAAATGAAAATATTAAAAAATTAATTTCCCCGAATGGGAATCGAACCCACAACCAGTCGCGTTTACAGTTACACTTCATTCTTTTTCAAGCATGAAGTTGAAAAAAGAATATGTATTGAAAAAAGTTTATAATACATTTTTACCAACATTCGTCCCGTTTTGCGAACAAAAATACAATCTAAGCCATATATAGGCTATATATGACGAGGATGCTTTCTAATAAAAGCGCGCAGCAAGGTACTTTTGGTCACTGGGTAAATAATAAATACTCAGAAGGGTTGCCGGTGATGGATGTAGCGTTTCCGTCGTCCGTCATATTGGGACCCACGAATTGTGACGTAAATTCCATTTTTTCCACCCGAGCCGTAATTTTGGCGTGGAAAATATTTTTCATTTTTTCTTGGCTAGAGGTTTACAGTTAACAACGTAAAGTGATGTAAGTGATGGCTGACGTTATTACTGTAATGTGAGGTATTAAATATAACTATTTTTTTAGATTTTATTATTATGTAAAAAAAATCAGCTTCATGCTTGTATCCCGCACACAGCGGGGTAGGCAGCAGGGTAGGCAGAGGGAACCTAATGTTAGGACACTGTGTTCCCCACTTTCTGCCAAATTTTTAAGGCATTGAGTGTTGAGTATGCACTTAACGCCGCGATTTGGTCTCAATACCAGAGCGAAGAAATGAAAATATAAATTTAAATAAATATTTCATCTCCTCGAGTGGGGATCGCACCCACAACTCAACACCGTGCTTTTCCTTTACACCAGAGTGAAGAAATTAAAATATTAAATATTTCACTTCCTCGAGTGAGAATCGAACCCACTTGTCGCGTTTACAGTCACAGTATTTTGTTACATACATATTTATTTTATTTATTTAAAATATATAGTTTCGCCTCCAGTCTATCTCAACATTCAATAATGCGATAGCGTCATCTAATCAGATATGATATTCGATGAAGCAATACAAATACGAAAATAATAAAAAATAGGTAACTAATAGTATAATACAGGGCCATCAAAGGCGATTACGATATAACGGTCGATTTATTCACTTATAATAATAAGCCTACACGTAATTCGAAATGTTTTATACATAATATACTACTAAATTCATTTGGTTGATGGTGGCTAAGTTATTTGAAAAAAAAACTAAAAAAATATGAATTATTTTCGAAAGATTAATATAAAAAATTGGATTTTTGAAACTAGTCTTAGATCACGGTTAATACTCTGATAGCTTTTTACGTATAATGTGACACCCGAAGGCATGTAAGAAATTGATCACTGGATGGTATACGATGATGATGATATGACGACACTTAGCCTCCTCATCTTACAAGAAACTGTAGCAAGATTGAAATCACAAAATTATAATAAATAACTAATTTATTCAGCAACAAGGCTCCAGGAATACAATATTTTAAAATAGATTCACGTTTAATTTATTTTGACCCTTGACCTATTCTAATATTCTTTTACAACCAACCATGTCCTTTTATAAAGCAAATACATAAAATTCCATACTAAAAACTGTGCTCAAAAGTTTCACATAACCTAACAATTTAAGAATTTCAAGGAAGAAATTCCACTTAGGAATGTGAAATGCGCCTAAAAATTTCTTTTATTACGTTACAAGAACATTCCGTACGAACGAGCTAAGGCTGCTGTTGGACTTTATGGCGTGCGGTTTCCTCCATTATACCAGTACCAAGTTATAAGTGGCGGTCCTTTGGGTCAAAGGGAACCTGATTGTATCACCTGCCCGCCCGCTTTGACTCCAATATTGGCTGTGATATGCTGACATTACCCGAGATACGTTTATTGGAAAATGGAAAGGCATAAATCCGATAATATTCTATTCTATTCTATTCTATTCTGTGTCAGAGTGCGCCAAATTGACTTTGTGTAGAATTGAGACATTTCTTGATAAAGCTAAAATTGTATGTGTCAGATTTCAACGCTATAAGTTAATCCTAAGAAATTTTGAACTCTCTAAATGTATATAAGAAAGAAAATATTAAAATAAATAATTTGGTCTCAAACGTGATGATTGTGTATTCGATACCCCGCGTAGTAGGCGAAAACATAGAAACTTAGTGTTATGACACTCCGTTCCCGGAGCGCAAACATTAAAATATATTGCGCAAACAATAATTAATATTAAATATTTTATTCCCCCGAGTGGGAATAGAACCCACAACCCAACAATTCTATTTTACATTACTTGGTCCTTTCAGAATGAAATATCTAGCGGTTAGCCGCTAGATGTTAACATCGATTGATGTAACGTGACGATATTTTAGCACAGCGATCACATACGTATGTACGTACCTGAGCGCTATGGTGACAGTTTCGAATCCTACTCTGGATAATTATAATGACATTATAAATTCTTTTTAGTTACTCGGCTTAATGGTTACAGAATGAGACTTGTCTTTTGAAGAGTGAAAAGTATTTATTCTTAAAACACGAACAGAAAGAAGTATTAAGCATATTGTCATATTTTTATTGGTCTTCAGGCTGGATACTAGCATGGAGGGCTGAGTGTCGAGACACTAGATTCTGTTTAAAAATAGTTCCATTCACTATTCTCCGCTGAATTTTTAAGGCATTGCATGAGGAGAAATAAAATTCAACGCAGCGCTTTGCCTCGACACCAGAGCGAAGAAGTGAAAATAATAAATACTTCATTTCCGCAAGTGGGGATCGAACTCAGAACCTGTCAACTGCATTTACAAACACACGCTTGTAGCCCCTCGACGACTGGCCCCAATGTCATCATATCATCACGTAAAATATCTTTAGTTTAACCTCATCGAATTTAAAAGTATCGGATTTACTAAAATAAAGATGTTATTCGAAATAAATTAGATAGCGAAAGGGAAGTAACGAAGCGGGTAACGCAACATTTTTTATTTACACAACTGTTTCACCTTTGCCAGCGGGTTTATTCCCTTTTCACAAATTCAGCCCAAATCCAATTCTTTGAATAAAAATCTATAAGACAAAACGTATAGGCCAATTTCTGAATTGGCCTTTACTTTTTATGTAACTGATACGAATGTTGTGCTAAAGAAAAATTTGTTGTTGGATTAACATAATATCAGTATTTTTTTTATTTTTATTTATCGCAGTAAGATAGTTATTTTTTTATTTAGAACATAAAATGCGTACACATTGCGTGCGTATGCGTATTAATTTTTAATTAAAATGAAAATAGTAGTATTTAGGTATTTTGGGTAACCTTAAATATATGTTTTATGTTTACGTATATCGTATATTTATTCAAAATGACTTACTTTGTTAGCATTGGCCTTGTGACCTAAAATGTAAATTATAATTTTTTTTCCTCGTCCCCACTGGAATTTAGAGAAATCTTCCCTTAGTGCTCCCGTAGGCGTGTAGTATGTACGTGCGTGTTTACGTCAGGGTGTCCTTGGGGAATCAACGTCAACTTTACAGTATTAAGTTTGATATAATTTTCTCAACTGGCATCCTCGAAACGGCATAACTAACAAATTGAATATTTACGGTTTTATATACAATATTTATATATTTTTTTTACTAAAAGGCATAAAGCAGAAACAATATTCCCAAAACGCATATATTCAAGCCTCTTATATTCCTTGTTCAAATTTCGTACTCATTTTACAAAGAACTTTATGCTAAACATGTTAATGTACTTACATATTTAATGTCTACGCAGTCCAAAAGAAAGTACTATAGAATTAAACGGGATAAATTTCCATATAAATAACATACTCAAGAAAAATATACAGTTTTCCTTTTAAATTTACAGTCCATGGCCACGATTTTATAATATTATTATGTGGTAAATTTGTGTTTCCTGATATAATGTGTTAATAATAAGAAAAAAAATTCTACACCGTCGCTATTGTACTTACTACTTGTTGTATTTCTTACAAACTTGTAGAGTCCATCGTAGCCCTTTGGTGTAGAGCCTAAATGTAAACCCAAAGATTATGGCTATTTGCCACACTCGGAATAATATTTTGTGGCGTAAAAGTGCGTCATTAAGTTCCACCATTCTACATGAAACGTCTAAAATACGGGCGGACATAGGAGAACAGAGTATCTTGTCACTTGATTGTTTCATGGCCTCTGCCTACTGTACTTCACGCTGTATCCCACATATAGTAGAATAGACATATTGAGCCTAGTGTTGAGACACATTGCTCCCCACTTCCAGCACTCAACGCCGCGATACCAAAGCGAAGAAATGAAAATGTATTTCATTCCAACAAGTGGAAATCGAACCAAATAGTTGTCGCGTTACAGTCCCACGACTGGTCTCAAATATAATATGCAAAAAGAAAATAATATAAGCATATTATTTAATGATACACAATATGACACTTTCATTATATATAATCTAATTACATTAAGGGACCTTGAGACGTTGTAACTAGGTATCACATATGACAAGCGTAATATGATAGAACAATTTGAATAAAAGTAATATGCTCATAACGTAACAAAAATAACGTTAAATTGCTATTTTAGGTGTAAAACTTAAATTTTAATCTTTAGATTTTAAGATCTTTGTAGCAAAGTGAATCAAATCTAATAGCAAAAGAGGAAAGCAGGTTTCTTCAAAATTTTTGAAGTATTGCATTTTGAGTGGCACAACTTAACAACGGGTTTTTATATATATATTTAAAAAAATATAAATATCCAAAACTGTTCATTAAAGTTTACCTAATCCCATTTCGTTAAACATCTTAAATACACCAATAGGAAAAAAAAATAATAATATAAATATAATAAAAACAATATTTGATATTTGATATTAATAAGTAAAACACAAAAGAACAGTAGAAGTAACTTCCGTTATCTGACTATTGTACAATTATCTTTGTACTGAAAGAGGGTTAAAGAGGCAATTTATTAAAATCATGATAACGATCTTCATTATGCTACGTTTGCTTCGCAGAATACCAGAGGAAAGAGGGTAGCTGTTTTTTTCAAGGAAAATTTGGACAGAAAAAACTGCCTCGAATTATAATGGTCTGATTAAAGGAAGCCAGTCGTGGTGCAGAGGCACAAGTGTGGGTTTGTAAGCGTGACGGGCTGTGGGCTCGATTCCCACTCGAGAAATTGAAAAAAAATGTTTTAATATCGCTCTGGTGTCGAGGCAAAATGCGGCGTTTAGTTCTAGTACTCAATGAGCTTAGTGTCATCTCACTAGGCTCCCTCGGCCTACTCTTCCACATGTGGGATACAGCGTGAAAAAGAAGAGATCACGTTTTATGTGGGAATTATTAGTAATATTAATTTTCTATTAACAAAATATATATTGAATTTTAGATGATTTTAACTTTAGATATATTTTGTTTTATTTATAATATTTTTTCTTTTATGTTAATATAACGTTTGTATGTTATATAAATTTAAAATATTTAAAATCATTCTAAAAATACACTTGTTTCTTCGAACAGGTTAGATAAAGTACTTAAACAGCATCACCAAATGATTAGTGTATCTAACAGGAAGTAGTCTGGTTTTATTTGCACTCCCGTAAAAAAATCTTAAAAAATCTCAAAAACATAAATCAAAAACAAGAAAAAATGTTTGATTAAAAATAGATTATTTTGTAATAATATTTACGGCCGTCGTGTCGCACCGGCAAAGCATCTATCATATGACTTCAAACGCCACAATTGTGAGTTCGAATCAGGAAATCAGTTATTTTCTTTTCCTCGCTCAAATAAAATCGCGGGAAAAATTAATTGGAAACTTAGGAACGAAGTGTCTTAAAACTAGATTCCATCTGCGTACTCTGCTATGCAAAAAAAAGCGTGGAGCTCCGAAAAAGAAAAAAAATATCGAATAAAAATATTATTTAGAAGATTTTCATCAAAATATATAACCCCAATCTTCCTACAAATTTCATATGACATGAAATTAATGTACAGGATATTTTCATGCTAACATTCATGACCTAGTAAGTTTGAAATGCAGTATAACTCGAGGAATCCGCTCTACGGGCAAACAGAGAACTAAAGTTCAACGGGAAACGACCTGATATATATTTCCAAGTGTTGTAATTCATATAGGTATTTATATGTGCATATTATTTTGTAATTTTCATTAGTTTATATTATTTTCATATCTTTTTTCAGCTTCACGCTGTATCCCGCACACAGCAGGGTAGGTAGAGGGAACCTAGCGTTAAGACACTCCGTTCCCCACTTTATATCTTTTTTTTTTATTTAATACATATATTTTTGTAAATATCTCAATTGCAGTAAAGACTGGACTAAGCCATTTAGCTTCACGCTGTATCACCCCCATATACCAGGCACCTAGATAGGGGTAGGACGGGGTAGGGCCACAAACCTAATGTTAAAACACTCCGTTCTCATTAAGATACTTCCGTTCCTCCGTATCCTTCCTTTCTGCTGAATTCTGGAGGCATAGTGTATTGAGAGTCACACACACCCTTAGCAGGTTTAAGTTATTAACTACACAGAATTAAAAAGATAACGAAATTGATATGTTCTACACATGTCCCTTTGTAAATTATAAAGGATCATATTATGTTTAAACAGATTTATATTTTTTCAAATTTTCTATTTTGATTTTCATAAGAAAATATATTACACTTATTTATTAAAAAGTAGATTTTTATTAAATAAGTGAAATAAAAAGTACTAGTATGATATCGATGATCAATATTAAACACGACAGAAACGTAATAATCTTATAATTAAAGTAAATGAAACTAAGAATTTCCTGTAAGCACTACGTAATGATTCTCATTTATATTAAGTTTTATATCAGATAGTTCTATTTCAATATCTAATAACCGAAGTAAAATTTCAACTTTGACGATAAAATTGATTGCAGTAGAAGATATGAAAGTTATATAATGAAGTGATTAATAACTTTATAAGTACTAGTGAGCTGTTAATTTTATGTTCAGTTAAAGATAAGAAACTTGTGAAGAAGCTAAAATTACACTAAAATGTGATAATATTAAATAATTTATTAAAGTCTTGGTGATTTTGTAATTTTATATAAAATTTTATTATATCCTAAGTTGTTTTTAATTACTTAAGAGTAGTATAATATAATGGAGAATGTTAAAATTGCATTAATAAATAGCATTCTCTCTTGCAATTCTAAGCAAATCTTTGGGTAGCGGCAATTTGTAAAAATCTCCCTCCAAAGATGCTAACAACAAAAATAAATTGTAACAAGCGCATAAGAATTTCAACGTACTTTGATGAGAACATATGGCTTAGTGGTCAGACCGCTTGGACGGTATATAATAGGTGCGGGTTGCAACCCCAAATTCCGCTAAGATTAAATCATTAATACGTTTCGAAAACAAAAATTTGATATATTTTAAGAAGAGTAATGGCAGCAATTATCGGTACGTTAAGCACTTAACATATTATTATTACAGATATAAAGAAATTTGAAACAATAATAATGAATAAAAATAATTTAATAAATTAATTAAATAGTAATAAGTGTGAAAATCAAAGATATAAATAATTAAATATTTTTTATGGTACAAAGCATATATTTTGGTAACCTGAAAAAAAGTTTTTTTATAAACAATACAATTTTGCATAGCAAATCATTGAACCATAAATAACATATTGTTAGAAATCGGAAGCGATTATAGTTTTTAAAATACACGATAAATACACACATCGTCTATACGTTTTTAAACTATTTGGAAAGGGATACCACGTAATTGCAATAGGTGATATGTATCACCTACTAACAATACTTCACACTAGTTTCCTTCCAATAGGGACCTGTCACTTACACGCAACTGTCCCCCGATTGACACAATTCTACTGCTTTTATAATTATATTTACCTAAATCTACACTCTTTTACTCGAGTACGCTAAAAATATATTATAAAATAAAAAAATAATAAATAACATACAATTTACAAATTCTTAGCTTAGCGTGTATATTCAATGTAAATAATTATAATGCTTGATTCGCTGCAGTATTTAATTAAATGCTAGACTCAACCGCACCAAACACCAGGCACTCCTTTGGTTTCGACGGACATTATAGATATTTACATGTCACGACATGATTACGGTTTTTGTTACATTTTTTTCATAAATTCAAAAATAATATATAGGTTGATTTACTGTTATTTATATATTTTAAAATTATACAGCGTGTTTAGTACTTTATATTACAACATAGAAGGAACTGCGCATTTTCATTTTAAAGGAATATAATAAAATAAAAATACATTTCGGTATATTCATATATTATTGATATCATTACTAAAAGGCAGAACTCAACGCTGCGTTTTGCCTCGACATCAGAGTATATTAAGTAAATATTTCATCCTCGAGTGAGGATCGAACCCACAACCAGTCAGTTTTACAGTCGCACTTTGTGCCGTTGCGCCACGACTGGCCTTACTTATATAATTAATGAATTCAATTTATCCCTTACCTTTCCCACTTTGCGTCTTGTATGTTTCTCTGTATATTTAATAGATTTGTTAATAAAATCTCAAATTAAATTCAACCTACACTTTGTCACGTCAAACTTATTAATTATTCAGTACACAGAAGCTGTCATGTAAATATGATATAAAAAAAGCACAATATATCGTCCCACATCAGTGTAAACGGGTCGAAGTAATTACAAGCGCCGCAATGTTGTGCATTATCACGTCATGGTGTTTTCATTAGTCGTGTAAACAATTTTAATCGCCCCCAATACAGACGCACCCTAATACAGACCCTCGCCCGTCGCCGTTGTTTTAATTATTTCACATATTTCAGGGCATATACGATTTTTTTGCTGACTACGTTTTTTTTGTTTATTTTACAGCTCTTTAGAGTTTTATATTTATGTACATTAAATTATTTTTTGAATATTCTATTACAGAAAGAATTCTGTATAGTTTATGTATATATTTAGTATCTCAGCTTGAGATATTCGGTCATATACATAATAAAATAAAATAAATAAATCAGGTTCACGCTGTATCCCGCACACAGCAGGGTAGGTAGAGGTAACCTAGTGTTAAGACACTCCGTTTCCCACTTTCGGCCGAGTAGTTACCTATGCGAAGAAATTGAGATATTAAAAATTCATTTCCTCGAGTCGGAAATAAACCAACAACCTGTATCCTTTAGTCACAAGCTTTTACCCCTGCGCCACGATTGGCTTCACGGTAATTGTACTTAATTAAAGTCAATTGCTATTAATTAAACTAAAACACACTATATATATTTAGATATAATACAAATTACGTTGGTCATATAATAACCATTACAATATGAAATATACTATATTATTATATTCATATGCTATTATATACTTTATTATTATATATCCATGTATCAATTGTTCATATAATATGTAGATATCTTGTAAGTTGCACATATAATTTTGATATGACACGTCGTTGGATATAACAATAATGTTTCTTTTATGGCATTTGTCACTAACTAAAGATAAGATAGAGGCTATTTTATTAAATGTGTCCTTAAAGCCGCCCGATTTCCGTTGGCTACATTATATTATTTGAATGTTTCGTTCGCTCTTGTTCATCTTGTTTGCCATTCAAAGGAATATTTTTGTATTTTCCTTTTTTTAGCAAAGTATTTTTTTAGCAAGGGAAATTTTAGGGGCATTGCCTGTTTATTAGCGGAACTTAACGCCGCGCCTTTCGAGAAAATAAAAGCATAAAATATTTCATTTCCTTGAGTGGGAATCAAACCCTTTATCTATCGCGTCTAGTTGCACGTGCGTGCGTAATAACTGACCTCAGTGTATTCTTATGTAAAGCTTTGATAATATAATATAATATATATGTAGTATGATATTGAAATTTGGCACCCAGCAAATAATATCAATGTTAGATCGGAGAGTAGAGAATTTTTTATGCCTTATCACAACACACACAACAAGCGCCATGTTTATTTATCACAAAAACAAAAAAAAAAACAAACAAGAAAACACAACAAAACTCTCCTTCTTTTATCTTATCCTATTTAACTATCTAAAGCCAGCCTACCTCTACAACAATATGTAAATTAACACCATACAAAGTAATTATAACAGGGAACCCTAGTAAGGCATTCCTATTCAACCAAAGCCATTGAATATCTAATCGGCTGGTTAATTTTGTTTAACAGATCTATTAATTAAGCTGTAACCTCGATTTACGAGATATTTGCATTAGTTCGATTTTGGATTGCGGCAGTCGATATTCTGTTCCTGTAGCTGCCTGTATACGTATAGAGTCAGTATGCATTATTCAGAAATTATTGTATACGATTTCTATATGGATTTTGTCAATGTTTTATTGGTATTTTTAGCTTATATGTAATAGTAAAAAGGTTGTAAGTTCAAATACTTGTGGTTATTTACGTATATATTTATAATATAGGCGTCTTCGAGGACAGTCGTAGTGTAGGGGCAAAAAATGTGACTGTAAAAGCAACTGGTTGTAGGTTCGATCCCTGTTCGAGGAAATGAAATAGTTATTTACATTTATATTCTCAAAGCGCGGCGTTGAGTTCTGCCACTCAACACGCAACTCCTCTGGAATTCGGAGTAAAGTGGGGAGCGAGATGTCTTAACACTATGTTCCCTCTACCTACCCTGCTGTGTGAAGCTGGTTTTTGTTTATTCGAAGTCAAAATGCGGCATTAAAATCCGCCACTACATACGATTCTGTGATTGAATAAATTTATAGAATAAATTAATAATACCTTTTATTTTTTTAATTCAAATAATATATTTAAAAAAAAATACCGATGTAATTATAAAGATTTATACAATTCAATTACTTATCTTACAGTTACATCTAAATGTAATGACGAAATATGTCAAATAAGGCTTAGCAAATGTTAGTTTGCAAATGATAACACATAAATCAATGTGAGGATTACAAATAAAGCAAAGTCAATGTTAGCGTAATGAGAGCCTGGGGCTTGAAATGTGAACTAAAGTCTAACCCCAGTCAGGTGTAACCAAACTCCGTTACATAAGTAACACGATTTTATATAACAAATATTATTATGTTTAAAATTTGATTGAGGCCAGTCGTAGCGCCGGGGCACAAAGTGTGACTGTAAAGCCGACTGGTTGTGGGTTCGATCCCCACTCGAGGATATGAAATAATTATTTAAATGTATATTTCCATTTCTTCGCTCTGGTGTCGAGGCAAAGCGCGGCGTTGAATTCTGCCACTCAAAACGCAATGCCTCCAGAAACCTTAACACTAGGTTCCCTCTGCCTACCGTGCTGTTTGTGGGATACAGCGTGAAGCTAATTTATTTAAATTTATTTTATGTTCAAAATTATTAGTGCTTATTAAAATTCTGTGTTTTGTATGAAAAGCAAAGACAAATCTCTACGTTCAGCAAACACGTTCTACTCTCCTTTCATTTGGAAATATTGCATTTTGCTAAGTCAATATTATGAATATTGGAACCATCCTTATTTTCCTTTAGAAGATTGGTGCCCACAAACATCGTGCAATGTATAGATTTTGTATAGAAGTGACTCAATTTTAAAGAATCTTTAATTTTTCAATGCTAAACATCAACGAGCGAAATAATATATATATATAAAATACAAAAAGATATTCGAACAAAAATTCGTTAATGACTAAATAACATAATATGACCACATACTTCTATTATTCTCTAAGGAATCATGATTATTTACAATAAAACCTATATGTGGATATAGGTCTGTTTACTTATAATGCTTACAAATAAGACTTTAATAACAACTTTCACAATAGTATGTAATATTTGATAGCCCCTGGCCTAAAGCTAAGCTAACAGAGGTATCAAATAACTTGCAAATTAAACAGTAGGTTCGTTTAGGATTATAGTTCCAGGGTTATGCAAAGGGAACGCTATCGTTTATATTACAATTAAAATTATATTTTTCTCTCTTTTATTGTTTTTCTTTCAATTTCCATTTAACTAGACGACATTGCGAGTTGAGTGTTGATTGAACCTTACCAAAGCGAGAAAATAATAATTCTAACATATTAATTTCTCTGAGCAAGAATCGAACTCACAGTCATTGTATGACCATAGACGCTATCCCACTACGATACTCTAAAATACTACAATAGAACGGATAACTCTATTGATTTATTGATTTTGGTTTGGCGTTTTATTAAAAGCATAGGACTAAATTGAATTTAAAGGACATTGGGATATTTTGAAGTGACTCTCACTACTAATGTAAACGAGTAAGATCAAAAATGTTAGTTCCTCTAAGAATAGATTTCTTACATCTTTACACTGGATGTTGCAAGTGTCAGAGTAGGCAGAGGGAGCCTAGTGTTAAGATACCTCACTATCCGCCAAGTTCTAGAGGCATTGCGCGTTGAGTGGCGGAACTCAACGCCGCGCTTTGCCTTGACACCGGAGCGAAGAAATAAAAATATAAATGTAAATAAATATTTCATTTCCTCGAGTGGGGATCGAATAAAGAACCAGCCATTTTTTTACAGTCACACATACCCCTGCGTCACGAGTAGCTGGATTGAATAAAATCAACTTAATATATTTAACTTAATATTTTGGTACTAAGGTGCAATTTTAATGGTAGCGTTCGTTTACTTGCCACATAATTAATCAATTATTATAATATTAGGAATGGAAACTAACACAAAACATAAATTACAGTTTGTCACGACAACAAGCATGCTTACTATTTATAATTATTAAAAAAAATACTAAATTATGATACATTTCGTTTTTAGTGTCCCGTTATATTCTGTATATGGCAGAAGATATGTAGAGATGACACACAACAATCTCGCTAATTAAATCTTTTTATATTTTTTAAAGTCTTTTCCCAAAAATAAATATTATTCTATCTTCAATCCTCAATGTATGTTTTTTTCATTTTACGCAGTACCGTACATAGCAGGATTGGCTGAGGGAACCTGGGAAGAACGTGTGGTAGAGTCACGTCGCCAGCAATGGCAACACGCATGGGCAGACTCGACCGGATCATTACCACCCCCGGCATTTAAAACCGGCGTGAAGTAGTGGCTTTATGCCACTGCGTTTCGCATCAGGTAATGCCGGGCTCCGGCGCCCAACATGTCTTAAAGGCAACGCACTTGTAGATCTTCTGGGGTTGCACGGGGTAGTGGGCGGCGGTAATCACTTACCATCAGGTGACCCGCACGCTCGTTTACCGTGTCTTTTCCATAAAAAAAAAAAAAAATGTCGAAAGTGTCAAGACACCACGTTCCCATTAAGACTCTCCTTTCTAACGTGGCGAGCAAGACTAAAAACTGAGCTTTCAAGATTCTTAAGATATTTATTTAATTTAATGAAATAGGTATAGAAAACACAGTATTAAGATACTCCGTTCTCTATTCGATTTAAAGCATATTGCACTATAGCTTCACGAGATAAGATACTTATACTAAAATAAGCCTAATTATATTTATTTTCTCAAATTATTTAAGTACAAAATCATGTACTGTATGTAACTCAATTAAGAAGTTTATCCGAATGTCAATTTGTAACTGAGTTAAACAATTTATAACTAGCAAAGAGCCTGATTTTCGTTCCAATTAAAGTTTTAATGGATGTATTTGTTCACTTTAAACATAGTTCGGGCGTTTCGTGTAGAATGACCACTGACCGCGACCGCAAACTTACTCTGTTTCATTATTGATATATATTTATATATTAATAATGAAACATATATATTGATATATTAATAACGAAACAGAGAATATATATAATTCATTATTTCTATATTTCAAATTTAAAAATCTATTAATTATCCTTTTTTTTAGCTTCATCCTATATCCGCCGCTCTACTATAGAGTATAACATAACTTAGTGTTAAAAAACGCTAAATTTTCGAGTGTTGACTGATGTAACTCAAAGCCACTCTTTCTCTTGTTAACAGACCGAAGAAATAAAAATATTAATAATTAATACATTTCCGCGATGGGAATGGACCCTACAACCGTCGTGTTTACAGTCACACGCTTGCGTTACTGCGCCACGACGGCCTCAAATTATTTATTAAATTTGTAAACAATAATGGATAAAAATATATATCCAGAAATACATGCCTTTTTTTTCATGAAAAGGCAAATATTATGGCGATAAATAATATCAATCGATATAAGAGAACACAAAATTCACTCTTAATTTCAACTTATTCTGTATTCTATACGTGTTTTCCATAGGCGTTTTAATGAGTTTTCTAATTTCGACCTTATTGTTAAATTCGTCCTTCCCGCCTACCTCCACGTGGGTAGTGGGTATTATACAGTAGCTATTGTATATGCTACAAGGGTACGGGAAACGACGACCCTATTCAGTTTCATTCGGAATCGTAATACATCCCCATTTCTATGACCAAACGATACAATTCGCAAGGTAATTTTCTCATACAATACATTCTTTTCAATTATATAGAAATACATTAAGGCATTCATGTTGTATTATGGAATTACAATTATATGGTTTCTTTTGGTAAAGGATTATTTATTTGGTTTAATTAAGCTTAATGTATAACTATTTTATGTATTTTTATTGTTCTCACTTATATATATATATATATATATATATAAGTGAGAACAATAAATATATAAATATATAGTGCAATATGCTTTAAATCGAATAGAGAACGGAGTATCTTAATACTGTGTTTTCTATACCTATTTCATTAAATTAAATAAATATCTTAAGGATCTTGAAAGCTCAGTCTTTACTCTCGCCACGTTAGGAAGGAGAGTCTTAATGGGGACTTAGTGTCTTGACACCTTCGACTTCCCAGGTTCCCTCAGCCAATCCTGCTATGTACGTTACTGCGTAAAATGAAAAAACATACATTGAGGATTGAAGATAGAATAATATTTATTTTTGGGAAAAATATAAAAATATTTAATTAGCGAGATTGTTTTGTGTCATCTCTAGATATCTTCTGCCATATACAGAATATAACGGGACACTAAAAACGAAATGTATTATAATGTAGTATTTTTTTTAATAATTATAAATAGTAAGCATGCTTGTTGTCGTGACAAACTGTAATTTATGTTTTTTGTTAGTTTCCATTCCTAATATTATAATAATTGATTAATTATGTGGCAAGTAAACGAACGCTACCATTAAAATATGCACCTTAGTACCAAAATGTTAAGTTAAATATATTAAGTTATATATATATATATATATATATATATATATATATATATATATATATATATATATATATATATATATATATATAAGTAACTAGTCAACTAGTCGATTTTATAGTCACACTAGTTCAGATATTAAATATATATACATATTAAATATATATATTTAATATCAGCCACAGTTATAGCACTTGATAAAATAAGAGATCTAATAGAAGGCTTCGAGGCACGACTGCGTGGCGCAGGGGTACAGAGTGTGACTATAAAATCGACTAGTTGTGGGTTCGATCTCCACTCGAGGAAGGGAAATATTTATTTACATCTATATTTTCAATCCTTCCCTCTGGTGTCGAGGTAAAACGCAGCGTTGAGTTCTGCCACTCAACATGCAATGCCTCCAAACCTCGGCGGAAAGTGGGCAACGGAGTGTCTTAACACTAGGTTCGCGGGTTCGCGGGATACAGCATAAAACTGATTTATTTATTTAATAGAAGGCAATCGTAAGAAAATATTATTTATAAGCGCTAACATTTTGCGGCAAAACATAAAATAAATAAAATACATATTGAGCCTGTGCTTGATTAATCATTAGTACAAAATTTTGTCTTTCATCTAAAACGAAATATATAGATAAAAGTAGATAAAAGCACATTGATCTGACGGAAACATAACACCGACACCCATTAGACGAATATTCGAAACGCATATCATTTACAACAGCATTATTAGTAGTATATAAGTTTTACGATAGTATATCACAGAATAAATCTTTTAATTACTTCGAAGTTCTCTTATCAGGATCGATTCTGATTACCCTTCAAATGAAGTGAAACGAGTCCGAGTCGTTATCACTGGGGTACCCATCTCCAGAGTATCATTAGTTAATGTTGCGGGCAGTTCCATCTCGGCGGAGATCAGACGTCTCCCCCTTGATCTTATCTGAGCTTCATTACCGTTCCACGATATCGCGCCCTTTGACGTACGTACAAGTCTATTAAGATTTGTAAAACACCGGAAAATATTATGTTTTGGTATATATATTCTATGATTTTATCTATTTACTTATTGGAGTATGAATATGTATTTTTTTACTTTATTGGTTACATAAAACATAAATAATATGAAAATTTATACGCTGTGCTGCTTTGAGCAATCTCGTACAAATAATGATTGGTTTGGTGGAACAAAGGATTAGTTGTTAAGAAAAGATAATGGGAATAAAGTTTTAATGCAAATAAACTTTCATAAAAATATAAATAATAACGATATAATGATTTGCTTACATATAGTAGGTATATACATGTATTATTATTCATATACTAATTACATACGCATATATAACAAATATTTACATACATACATACATAAATATATGTATATATATTTATATAAAATATTAACTACTGTACAAAGTTAAATAATAACTATTTGAGACGATTCTGAGGCCAGTCGTGGCGCAGCGGTACGAAGTGTGACTGTAAAATCGACTGGTTATGGGTTCGATCCCCACTCGAGACGATGATATATTTACTTAAATTTATATTAACATTTCTTCGCTCTGTTGTCGAGGCAAAAACACGGCGTTGAGTTCTGCCACTCAACACGCAATACCTCCAAAATTCGGCAGAAAGTGGGGGATCGTTCCCCGTTTGTCTTAACAATAGGTTCCCTCTGCCTACCCTGCTGTGTGCGGCATATAGCGTAAAACTATTTTTTGAGATGATTTTTATAAACGTACAGTGACTACCTATCTCGAACGTCACTAGGAAGTTCATTCCAGAGAATGTTAGATTTAACAGTTAAGAAGTTGGATAGAATTGAGCGTGGCAGTTGGTAATTTGACGAGATTATCACTAACAGGACATAAAGAATTCATCTTTTAAATATAAAAGAATGATATGACCAAATAGAAGTATAAGCAAGTAAAAGTTTCGGAAATGTTGGATAGGTAGCCGTCTACGCTGACTACGATGATGATGACAAGAAACATGATCGTTTAGAAAAAGCACGTATACAAAAGATAAATGTAATAGATAAATTTTGCTAGTTTGTTTTATTATTCTTGGGATAAAGATACTCCTTTCTGCCTTTTTCATGTTTCTAAACTAAATGTTTTATAGATTGGGTGAAAGTTAGCACTGATATGTGTTGTGTCGATGAACCTTATAGATAAGAAATCAAACCGAGCATCATGATATTACTTAAAACGGCAAAAAAAATTTCAGCATCACGCTGTATCTTGCATTGCAGGGAAGGACCCTGAACAGTATCATACATTGAATCTGAGAACATAATGTCAAAACACTCCATCAAGACACTTCGGTTTTCCACTTTCCGTCGAAGTCTGGAGGCATTGCGTGTTGAGTGACGGAACTCAACAAAGCACTTTGTCTCTACACCTGAGCGAAGAAATGAAAATAATAAATATTTCATTTCCTCGAGTGGCAATCGAACCCACAAGCTATCTACGTTTACAGTCACACGATGGTGCCGCTGAGGCACGATTGAACTGGCAGTAAATATATAACGACAAATAATTTTATATCTAATCTTCGTAAACAAGAATTACTATTTTAAAAAGTGTAAAGTATTTTTCTTTCCTAAATGTAAAATATGTTTTTCAAAAAGGTTAAAGACTTGATCACCGCGAAAATATAGGAATAGTAAATCATAAGCATTGGTTTTAAATTACAATAATTGTACATTACATACAGAAAAGTAAATATTTGAGAGCATTTTGGTTACGGGACGGCGCGCCCTGGGGTCGGGACCCTCTGAATAGAAATAGTTTTGGCCTAGAGGAATTACAATCGACCCCGGGTCACGGGAATGAATTTTGATTTCACTTTTTCCGGAAAATAGACGTAGATTATTATACAGTTGGATATACAATCCTCTTTTTATACCTATATAAACATCTATACTATATGTTTATTTTATATATATGTAAATATAGATAAGGACCTTCGTGGTGCAGTGGCACAAGCATGTGACTGTAAAAGGACGACGGTGGTTGGTTTGATTTTTACTCGCGGAAATGAATTACTATTCATCAATCGCTCTGGTAACAAGGCAAAGAAACAGTCTGGCGGAAAGCAGAGAAAGCAGTGTCTTAACACTAGGTTCCCTCTGCCTGCCTTCTATAGCCGGGATTCACCGTAAACCTGAAAAAATGTAGATATATAAAGTGACAACTATAAGAGGCTTATTAATAGAGCCTTGTTCTACATCATATTACTAATATTTTCATGAGAAACTTCAATTTATCACGATTTACAACTAAATGTATAAAATAACATAAAAAGTACATGAAAAAATATATATTTTATTGAAATAATAATATACATATGATTTATGTACTGAATACTTGGCTCGAAACTGAAACGAGTAATAAAAGTCGAATATATCATCATGAGGGTAACTTTTTCATTGCAGACAACAATTTGTTTATATTTTTTTATTGTAACCTAACTTTTTTAGTGTTTGTACTTCATTTAAGGAATCGCACGAGTAGGTCCTGAAATATAGAATGCGTATATCCTATACTATTTAAAATATTTTATATGGTTATTGATTTATTTATTTCTTTTTGCTTGAGTCGTCCGATTCCAAAAATAACGGGTCTAATTGTACGTACTATTTTCCATTTTTTTACTGTCAAGTAATTATAATAATATTTTGAAAAAATTTAGTCTGTCTGTTATTTTGTGCATCTAAAGATGTTTTTTCGCTTCTGAAGTTGGTTTTATTTTTATTTCTTAAATCATTTTTCTTAAATATTCTGTCGAAATAAAATCTACTAAACTATTATACTTTTTATCAGAGATATTTAAAAATGTGAAAAAAATCTTTCTAACTACATATCAAACTTGAATCCACAACAAGCACTCAATTTTACCACAAAGCCACATGTAGTATTAAAATAGCCTATTAACTAAATACTAATCACTTACATATACAAGCACTCCTATTACGGAACCTAAAGGAAGCATTGAATACCAGAAGCAATACGTAAATCATGCATGGATGAAAACAATACGTAATCAGAGGACCATAAAAAATTTACGACTACCGCAACTATAAGTGCGATGAAGCAATTTTATTTAACCATCAACAAGAGAAGTTGTAAAAAAATGTTCTATTACGCGATCAATTCTGATAGCGTTCGCCATATTTTATTTAATAGATATCTACATTTTTTAATATATTAAATAGGTCTTATTATAACAAAAGTATTAAAATTGTGGTGTACGCTAATTTCTTTGATTCTTTTTAACATGTTCTTCTCTAACATGTTTGGTTCTTTTAATAATAACATTTGATGAAGCGAAAAGTAGCCAAATCAAATCAGCCTGTTCAAGTCCACTGACGGACATAGGCTTCCTCCAGGTGTGCCAGAGCACCCGATACTCCACCTTGCATATCAAGTGAAAACCAGCAACGTTCTTTAGTAAGTGTTTAAATTACCCATATAAGTACTTAATATTCTTATATAACGAATAAAAATGTATACATAAATATTTTTTGTCATTTATAAAACTCAAGTACCACTTTCTTGAACTAAATCCACATAAATTCCTTGGTTAATTCGAAAACTTATCAACTGCCACGGCACACCTACGTACATTATTTGGCAAGCCCTTTTCTCTATTTACCGTCTTCATTCTCCAAGGTACAAATTAACGAAATAAACAAAACACGCTTTACAGATTACCACAGGAGTTTCTGTAACCGAAATCCCCTAGACATTTATCTAGTGAGGCCGGAAGGTAAACATCCTGGTGTATCTTGACGCACCCTCCGAGTTCTCGAGCACTTTGAGAATACTCCCCCGGTTTTTATGTTTCCGCGGGCGGTTTTATTTCGCACAAATGTAGGGTTGCTCATATTTTTATTACGCGCGACGTAAAAATCAAGTTCGAATCGATGAAACCTTTGAAAGGTTAATGGTATCTGTTTTATTCTTATCGTGATGTGGTTGAAATTACGATGTCTGCATAATAAATTTGACAATTCAAATGAAAATCGAAGTGTAAATTAAAATATCTTTTTAAATATACAAGAATTGAAAAGAATTTCTTTAAAAACAACGGACTAGAAAGACAAGGATAATGAATATATGTATATTTTTATATTTTGTTTATAGTTGGTAACAAAAATACAATAAGAAAATAAAACATCTTCACGCTGTATTCCGCACACAACAGGGTAGGTAGAAGAAACTTAGTGTCAAGACACTCCGTTCTCCACTTTCTGCCGAATTCTGGAGGCATTGCGTGTTGAGTAAAAATAGATATATTAAAACTTATTTTACCTAATATAAAACTATAAAAATAATAATTAAATTGTCAAAAAAAAGTCCATTAAAACTATTGCATATATTGTAGTGTATTTCTCTAATAGAAAGTATTTTTAAATCAAATTTAAAAAGGAAAATTTATGTCATTTTCAAGACCAGCTCAAACACGGTAATTGGCTTTGCCGATAAAGAAATATCAAATATTAGCGTTAGCAAATTTGTTTTTTATTGCTGATCACAATCATTTTTCTTCTCATTTAAATATTTTTAAATAAACAAAACTGATAATGAATATAAAATATATTTACTTAATATCATAAATTTTTTGCCGTACTAATTTGACATGTTACATATAAAGTAATTCCATATTCCAATTTTTAAATATCTGCTAGCGTGAAGCTAAAAAAATAAGTAGCTTTTACCTGCGGCTTCGTCCGCTTGATCAAAGAGAATAATTAAAAGCTATGTATGACATATTTTAACTGCCCAACTCAACTGTAACCGCAGTTACATCGAATATTAAATCGAATATCGCGCAAATAGAATAAACAAAGGGAACTTGGAAACCTAGTGTAAAGACGCTGCGTTCCCATTAAGACACTTTTGTTTCCCATTTTCCACTGAATTCTAAAGACATGAGTGGTGGAACTAAAAGCCACGCTTTGCCTCTTTTCTAAAACGAGGACAAGAAAATTTAAAATATTTAATTTTTTCGAGTGGAAACCGAAACTACAACCTGTCGCATTTACAGTCTTATACCCATTTGCTAAACAAAATATATATAAAAAAAATCAATATTCAAAAATGAATACAAAATAAATATATAATATATAGAACGCACAGTCTTTAATTAAATATTTAACTAAGAAACTACGAGGCAGGAATTGGCGTACGCGGAAAACGCCGAAAACGTACAAACGCAGCAAAAACCGTGCAGTTCTCGGTCGGCCTAATTATGAAGTTGCATCGCATCGTTACTATCTAGTTAGAGTTCGTTAGCGTAACTCGTTTAGTTATTCGTTAAACGTTGGTGGAAACGAAATGGTAGTGTGATTTGAGGGAGTTTTATAATGAAACGTCAACTTTATATATTATAGTTTAGGTTGAGTAAGGAAATTTTGATTGTTTTAAATAAGTATACGAGCATAACCTATAAATCTGTGTGCGGAACGTAGGAGGATAGCCAGAGGAACCCTGGGAACCTAAAATTAAGACACTCCGTTCCCAATAAGACAACTCCATTCCCCATTTTCCGCAGAATTCTTGATTCGGATGGTCAATAGCGGGACCAACAGCCGCGGTTTTCTGCGATACCAGACGAGCAAATATAAAATAATAAATATCCTTGAATAAGAATACATATATATGAACCCACAGCCTATCGTGTTTACAGTAGCACGCTTGTGCCCCTGCGCCACGAACGACCTCTAATATGTGTACTGATCTAGATATTTTATTATGCGTAGGGATTACAATCACACAATACGGATACAATCTTAGAAAATTTATAATTTAAGCCTACGATAACCTTTAAGAAAATGTGAGATATTTAGTACCAAAATAACAACATAGACTTCATTTTGGTTGGTACAAATCTCTATAACGTTATTGTTAACCATCTCTTAATAAAAGCCACAGCAAAATAGTTTGTATATTTTTTAAATGCATCTCACAAAAGATTAGTCAGTGGCTTTGTGTTTTAATAATTGCACATCATAATAAGATTCATTCGCTATTATTAATAATTTAATTCAGCGTTAACATCCGCTAACATTGTGCCAATAACAATATGATAATAAGGCAAAGAGTTTGAAACGTATATTCAACAGTAATTTTAACAATACTCGCTTGTGCCATAGTAATTAAAATGATACAATACCCGACTGCTCCAATTAAAAATATACACAAAAATATATTTAATTTGATATTTTATGAGATCAAGTTTTCTTATTATACGCAACAACAAATATATCTAACGATTTCACGGTAGGATTTTTTAATAAAAAAAAGAGTGATAAGAGCGGTTAAGAATGGAGAATGGACTGCCTCTGCATACCCTGCCGTATGCGGGATACAACGTGAAACAGTTTTTTTTTTAAAGTGAGAAAAGATAATACAGTGAACTGTCTAAAATCACAGTCAACGGCAAACTCAAGATCACTGTAAAATCCCACTAAGGGAATTAATTATTTTCATTTCCTTTACTAACAAGACAAAGAGCGGCGTTGAGTTACACTACTCGACACGCGATGACTCAAGAATTGGACAGAACGTGTTGACACAGTGTCTTGACACTAAGTTCCTACCGCGTATCCTGTCATATGCTATACAGCGTGAAACTAAACAAAAAATACAAATCTGACAAAAATAATTATCTTCATTAAAACCATTTATATGACATCAAACCAAAGAAAACCATATGTTTGTTAGAATAATGATTTATGATGCACATTAAGCACGATTCAAGACTAGCGTAAAATAGAGAATGTAAATTTCACGCTACTGTATCACGTTGCTATTTAATTTAACTCTTATATTTATTTGAATAAAGTTCATTTATAGATCGACAGATCAAGTTTTGACGTTTTCCTAAATCTTTGTACGCGAACAAACTGACCGCGCTACAGATAGGATAGTTAATATTAATCTTTGGTTTTCGGTTCTAAAAATAAACAATAAAGGGAGAAACCTCCATACTTCAGACAATACATTGCTTCGCAGCGAAATGTAAAAGGCTGTTAGTTTAAACAAATAGGTTTCCGTTTTGTTTTGCGGAATGTATGGGAATGTATGAGAGTGTATGTACTCTTGTACGGTAAAGAGTGTTGTTTGTACTCGATCACTATAGTGTATTGGTTGAGTTTTGGTTTTCTTAGCTTTTGTTAGGATTTTCAAATAAAAACAATCTGCTGTTGAGGGTTTATTGCAGTGATTATATTATTTAACGTGACTGATTATCGTAATTTAATATATGTTTGCGTGTGACTCTAAAGCGATAGGTGTCTATTGATTCCAATTCGAGGAAACGAAATGGTTAACATTTTAACTTCTGTATTTCTACACTCGGCAAATCGCGGCGTTGAGTTTCGCCACTCAATACGCAATGTCTCCAGTATACGGCGAAATGTGGAAAGCGAAATGTCGGTAAACTAAAACATTATGCGAAAATCTGAGAAAATACAATGAATGAAATAAACTATTTACTTGATTAATGAGCTAATAATTATAGTATGTAGGGCATAATTAGATTACTCGGTCCACTAAGTGGTGTTAGTGGCTGTAATTCGAGAACGGGGGTGGAATACGAATGGAGGGGTGCCATTGAAGCCGCGGTTGATATCCAGCCAATATCGTTAAACAGAAATAACCTCTTTAAAGCGAATTATCCGCATTTTATAGAGAACGGATAAAAGGCTTTCAAGCTGTCGACGGCTTTTCCAATGCCAATATTCTTAGAAACAATCTTATATTGCAAGGAAATTCAGCTACGTTGTTTTTTTTTACTTTATTAGCATTATTTTTAATATACATTATTTTCTATATATATTTTTTTGTTACTTTCATTTTTTTTTTTTTTACGTAATATGTACATTTCAAGTGGATCTGACCTATTTAGTCATTTAGTAGTCGTAAATGGATCAACTCTAACTGAAAAAAAAGCTGTATAATAAAATAATAATCTGTGAATACAAATTATTCCTGCTCATCCTCTTTTTGGCAACAAAATACGGCGTTGAGTTCAGCTACTTAATGCTCACGTGACCACAACGTGCTTAATGTACCATTCGAAAGTTAGAAACTTCGTCGACAATTTATTTTAAATGAGTAACCAAGTATATTGTTAAACATATATTTTTTTAATATAATTAATATTAAATAGAATAAAATATAAGAGATATTCCTCATTTATCCAGAGCTCTAAGTTCTGTCTTGTCATCTACAATATTTATAGCCTTTCTAGATTGCAGAGTATTAGTGCGATGGCAACAATTCAGAAATTCGAGCAACACAGAATCTGTTTACCACTGATATAATTTAATAGGAAGGTAGTATTAAGTCCCGTGACGTGATGAGCACGTCAAATATGTAGCTTGACTGAAATAGTTGCAACATACCGAGTTTTGGGTCATATGCAGAATTGATATATACACATAATTATGCATTGTATATTTTATACTATTAGAAGCTAGAATAATATATATAAAATAATAAAAATTTGCTCAATCATAGTATTTTTATAACTTAACTTAGCTTCGCACTGTATCCCTATCAGGGTAGTCAGAGAGAACCGAGCGCCAAACGTTACGGTCTCTAGATACATAGGTATGTAGGGACCTCTCTCACCTCTTCATGCATATCCTCCGGGGGGTCCTTATGCGTTATACATGACCTTCCTCCAGTATCATTGATACTGTATTTTCGAAGGTCAATTGAGATCTCGCCCTACCTCTCTTGGGGCTCACTTTTATTTTCATATCCTTGCTTTAGACAAAGAAAGATTCCACTACGCAATACGTAATATCTCGAAAATTAGGTAGGTGGGGAACGGAGAATATTGACAGATTAGATTCCCTTACTCTACATTGCTACGTGGGAATTGCTTTTATTGCTGCAATTATAGATATAACTAACAAACACTACAAGGCCAGTGTGACTGTAAACGCGACTGATTGTGGGTTCGATCCCCACTCAAGGAAATGAAATAATTTTAAGTTAATCTAAATTTGATTTGAAAATAAAAATATATATCTTTAAATACATTTATATGTTTATAAAAATAAATGTAAGTGGTGTAATTATAACTCTTTTCAAATTAGGTTGAATTAGGCTATATTTTTTTTGTCATTTTTTCATCACTCATTTATTCGATTTGTCTCAACCAGCTGAGCACATTCTTCTTCATTCTCACCATGACATCCTCGTTAGTACCTGCCATTACGGACTGTAAGGTGTACCTCTTCATTACAGATTCTATCAGCTAAACTGACTCCGCATCGCCTACGAAGAGATTGCTTCTTTACAGCATTCATCTTTCAGTTTCGCTGCCGTATAACAGCGTCGGTACCAACACTACTTTGTGTACGTGAAGCTGACGTTTCACCCGCACCGTTTACCCTGCTACTTTTATAATGTAATTTAAATAGTGTTTATATTACTGAAAACGTTAAACAAGTGCCTGAGTGGATGGAGCTACAATTATTTGGTACAGTGTACAATGTACATCTCGGGTACGCAGCATATCAAGATGGACCCTATACTATTTAGTTCCCTAATGTCTACTTAGTATACGTATAGACGGGCAAACAAATAAAAAAAATATATCTATACTAATATTATAAAGAGGTAAGATTTGTATTTTTGTATGTATGTATGTATGTATGTATGTGTGTATGTTTGTAGAGTTTTCACACAAAAACTACCGGGCCGATTTCAATAGCTTTTTCTCTATTAGAAAGCTGCATCTTCACTGACCAGCATAGGCTATATTACATTTTCAAAAAAAATAGAGATCCCTAATAAAAATGCAATAATGTAACCCAAGGTGAGAAGAAATTGATCTTAACAATTCTGTCATCGCATGCGCTGCGAAAACTATTAAAGATAGAACAAAACAATGTTCTACAGTATTATAGAGCGCATCAATATCTATAAAAAAGTCCGCGATAGCATATGTCCAACTACTGTAGTTATGACAATATAACCATTTTTTTATATTTTATAAGTTAACAAAAGTGCCGACAATAATCAAACCATATTATTCATACCTCTGCATTAATCTTTATCCTATTAAATGATATTTTAATAAAGATAATTTCAATACCTGTAAAATACTTTTTAAATTAATAAAATCGGACATCCCATTCAAAAGATATAACGAATTTAAAAATATCAATTTAAAGAAAATCATGTAATAATAAAAAATGCGGAGTGTGTGCCGTGTGGCCTCTCGCACCGTGGCGAGTAACTCTGCGGGGGTGAGGGGGAGGTGCATCGACATCACTAAAATTATTAAGACAATCGATTAGATTTTTTGTTTCCTTATTTGATTTGAATAGGCCCCGAAACTACGAGACCAATTTGGAAAATTCTTTTCAGTTCGACGATTAAGGTGTAAAATAATACCAAAAAAAAACCTTATATCCCGTACGCTGTGGAAATTATTGACAATAGAGTAAAGTGATATACTACAATTTCATAGAAGACATCAATATCTACAAAAATTATACGATACCATGTGTAACTGTTAGAGTTATTACAATAACTAATTTTCAAAGGAAAAAGTGCAAACTAGAACAGAGCCGCCATCGTAGTACAGAGGGACATCTAAAATATATATATTTTATATTCTGTCATAATGAATAGCTTTAAACTTTGCATACAAAGGTATCCCGTACGTAGTATATCATTTTTTTCATTTATTATTACCAGTACAACAGTATCGATACTAATGTGGTATCTATATTTTTATATATATTTAATATTTTTTATCGCCTTAGTGTTTTTCAGGTGGAAAACACAGACCATATTTTATTCACCATAAAAATATTAGTAGTTTTTATAATTCTAATATAATTTAATAACTTTCTAAAATGATCTTTCCTTGCATGTGTTGTAATAACTATCAGGAGCTATTAAACAAAACAATACATTTTCATTTTGATAAATATACATTTATACATTTATACATTTTCATTTTGATAAATATATGTTATTACAGTATAACAATATAATATATAAGATATTATTTTAATTTTTATCTTAAAACTAGCGGGCGCGCGCAACTTCGCCTGCTTATTAGCACCCTTATCGATGAATTCTAAATAAACCACGAAAAGCGTGTTCAATAAAATATTTTTAACAGTCTTTAATGTTTTATAAAAATCGGTGGCGATTTAAAGATTTTTTCATATAAACTTGCAACATGGACGGGTCCATTGTTTTTAGAATTCATCCCTAAGAGGATGAATTCTAAAAACCATGAAACACGTGTTCAATGAAATATATTAAAGAGTCTGCTGACTTTCAAATTTTATGAAAATCGGTGCTGTTTTAAAAAAAATCCATACAAACTTTCAACCCCTAATTAGGGGTTTTAGGGTAAAAAAATTTCAAAATCCGTTATTAGGGGACGTCCAAATTATTAAAATAAACATCTGTCCAAACTTCACGTTCCTCCCATCAGCGTTACGGCTGTGCGTGTGTCTTACCTCAGTCAGTCAGGTACATATCCTTTTATATATATATATAGATAAATAGATAAATAAGTGTATTTTGATCAAATTTATTTTCTTAAAAAATTAATAGTGCCCTTAAAAGCTATAATTTCTCTATGAGGATATAAATAAATAGTTATAAAGGTCAGCTTTTTAATCATAACACCATTCATACATGACGAATGTTACAATAAAAACAATTAAACCGATTGTACCGCTCCCGCACCGCGCTCACGTCTTAGCTCTTTAAATCGCTTAAATCGTTTCTGAGATAACCGTCGACTAACAGAAAAACCAACAAACAAACAAAATTTACAAATATTATTGTTTCTGGTTCTATTACTTTGTTAATTGCCCCCACTAATAATTTTTCTAATGAAAATCCAAAATGCCATCATGGTTTTAATAATTTTCAAATTAGAAATCATAAGTGCTTACAGCGCACTTATGATTTACATTATTTATTAAAACAGGAACGTAATTCCCTGTACCGAAACAAACAAATAATTGACAAATTTAAGCGGGTGAAGCCGCGAGCTGGTTGCTATAGTTTATAAAAGTTTATATTGGGTTTAGATGGATCACGTGGGGACATGAATACATTTTTATCATTCGCACATAGGTACGTTACATTCATTTACAGTACATATATTTCTCAAGAGAACTTAATCAAAACTTTGTATATAAAAAAAATACATGAAATAATCATGTTAAGGAAGTGCCAAATTTTATGAATCAACCTTAATGTTATACTCAAAACAAATAAATTATATGTAAATTTGTTAATACATTTCAAGTATGAAAAAAAGAAAAAATGCAATATAATTGCGTTTCTCCTTTTCTTTCCAATGATTTATATTTCTACTATTTATATCGATATATCAGGGACGTAAATGCAGGAATAGAGCTGCCATCTTAGTACAGAGTAACCTCTAAAAAATATATTTACGTATTATAGTTAAAGAGTAAAAAGTGTGAAGAGGAATGTGTGATTCCTCTAAAGAATATATTATTCTACATAATATCATAAAAAAAACAAGTTTAAACAGGATATATAATACTCCTACAGTATAATTATTTTCGATCAACATTTTTTAACTTTTAATTTTAAACATTTTGAATTGAACGAAAAATTTAAACTATATAGTCTAATAAAATTTTTTATTTTGAAAAAAATAATTTATTAACGATAAGAATGTTGGTAGTTTCCCAATAGGTATAAGAATTTAAAAAATGCCTGAAATATGCTTTCTTTGCAAGTGTTGTAATAACTATTGGTTGTATTCAATAAAAAATCACTACAGATATTAAATATGCTCAATTATATAGTATTTTTGTCAGCACCACTTTAAATGAAACCATAGTTTTAACTACTCTATAAAAGCCTAATACAATTTAAAAAATCCCAAAAATGAAAAAGTTATTATTTTTTATAGAAAATAAATGATATATTATCGTTGATATTCAAATAAAACGCTGTTTGTCATTAATGACGCAAACCGAGGTATCTTGATTAATTTCTTTAGGTATGGGTTTAAAATATTTTATTTTATATACTGTCCCCGTAAAAGAAACGCTGACGCTTCCATTCTGTATAAATATTGAAGGCCGTCGTGGCGTAGGGGCGCAAAATTGTGCCTGTAACGTGACGTTATGGATTCGATTCCCACTTAAGGATTGAATCGTAATTTAATCATATTTTCATTTCGCACGTCCGTCATATATTATACGCAGTATCTTAACACTTAAGTTCCCTCTACCTACCCTGCTATAGGCTGGATACAGCGTGAATCTGGTTTTAATTTTGTGTGAACCGATTAAAATAAAACTAATACTAAATATTTAAAGGAAGTTAGGCAAATTACAAAACTGCATTTAAATCGGTTAAGCCCTTTCTGAGGTTATCGTGAACGCACAGATAAACAGACAAACTGACCAAGTTCTATTACATTTTTAAATGTACATAATAACAATTTTTCTAATATATCTTCCACGTACAGTCACCGATGAGTTAGGATTTTATTGTAAGTATTGATATAACTATATAGCTATAACCATAACTTAGGTTTTAATAATTTTCACATTAGAAATCTTAAGTGCGTGGCAAATATACAATATAGGTATATTAAAACATGAACATAATTTTAGTGTTTTAAGTAAATAATACTGTGGTTAAAGCGGGCGAAGCCGCGTGCGGGTCGCTAGTAATATATAAGATACAATTCACCCAGCGTACAGTATAAAAAAATATTTGGAAACAAAACCTGAGAATGATGTGTGTGTGTGTGTTCTGTGTTTTTTTCCGAAGATTTTTTTTAGGCATGTCTAAAACTGGTTTCACGCTTTATCCCACATATAATAGGCACAGGGAAGAGGATAAGACACTAGTGTCTTTCATCGACATGTCTTTCATTGAGGTTTGAGTGGCGGCGAGTACCTTTGTAGAACAATGAAATATAAAACTAATCCTAAAATGTTATTTGTATTTTTATATAACAAAAAGTAATATAATACAATTATAATAAATAAACATCATTACTAAAATAAATAATATTTTTGGCCAAATTAAAGTATCAATATCGTAGACAAATCAATAATATGTTTACCAAACTATACGGGGCAGCTCGTTAATCGCCATTGTTTACTTTCAATATGACTTTGACTAATATCTATGTATCTCCAGCGTGCGGTCAGCTCGCGGCTAGAGCCCTCCAGTAAGAGGAATAGACGTCCAAGCCATTATAGTTTTTATTACCACAGTATAGGAGTTATGGCTTCATATATAATATTGTATTGAAATTGCATCCTCACTATGCCTGAAGGCCCACTAATGCAAATAATAAATCTTTCGACGTAGAAACGTTTTCTTCTACTATAACATATATATAAAATTTCTATAGAAATCTATAGTATGAGGCCGTAGTATCGCAGGGGTACAAGTGTGTGACTATAACACGACGAAAGTGGGTTCGATCCCCACTGGAGAGATTTAATTATCATTAATATTTGCATTTTCTTCGCGCTGGCACTAAGTCCCACAGCGAGCTTAGTCATTCAACACGCAATACGACGAAAAATTCAACGGAGAGTGGTGAACGGAGTGTCTTAACACTAGGTGCCCTCTGCCTACCTTGTTGTGTGCGGATACAACGTGAAGCTGATTACATTTTTTGAAATTTTTATCTTTAGTTTCACGCTGTATCCCGCACACAGCAGGGTAGGCACAGGGAACCTAGTGTTAAGACACTCCGTTCCCCACTTTCTGCCGAATTCTGAAGCCATTGCGTGTTGAGTGGCAGAACTCAACGCCGCGCTTAGCCTCGACTCCAGAGCGAAGAAATGGAAATACAAATTTAAGTAAATATTTCATTTCCTCGAGTGGGGATCGAACCCACAACCAGTCGATTTTGCAGTCACACCTCGTGCCGCTGCGCCACGACTGGCCTATTTTTTATTAATTATTTATCTTTAGTATGAGCTATACTATGTAGTACAAGCGATGCTATCGAACTTTCTGAAAGTACTTTGAACTTTGTTAGACATTGTTATGACTTAAGTTATAATTAGGCGGGATATTTTATTTTGTGTATTTTTTAGTCCGATTAATATCCACGTGGAGAAATAATTATATCACCACAAGAACTAAGTTATTTTTTAAGATTTGGATATGTACCTAATAAAATATTCAAGAAAAATATATAAGATAAAAGAAAAACAAAACTATACTTTTATGCAAATTTCAACAAAAAGTAAAACGTAGAAAATAGTATTTGAATTACTTCAAGGTAAGAAAATATGAAATATAATAAATAAAGATATTGATACTATTTAAAATTAAAAAAAAAAATAAAATCCCTGCTATTGAATCATCGCGTTAATAGTCAGATGCAAATAACTTAAGACTAAGGATTCGTTTATTTAACGTAAAACATTTCTTCGATCTATTAACGAGGCAAAGTGCGACGTTGAATTCCGCTACTCAACACGCATGTATTAATGGGAACGGAGTGTCTTAACACTAAGTACCCTGCTGTGTGTGGGATACAGAGTGAACCTTAATAAAAAATTAAACATTCACTCAAATAATTCAATATTTTTAATATTACAAATGAACAAAAATGGCCAAAGAAATATAGCCCCAGCAAGTAATTTTCTCCGAAACCATTCATTTAGTAATAAACTTAATGATGCTACGTTTTTCGTTTTTCACCATTAAAACGCTTTAGTGAATTACAACGTGCTTGGTGACGAATGTTGGTTGGATGGGTACCTACTGAATTCTATTTGATTCTAGATTCAAATTCCGATTTAGGAAAAAAAGAAATGTTTAAAGTACTACTAAGGAGTCGTAGCGCAGGAGCACAAGCATGTGACTGTAAACGCGACAGGTTGTGGGTTGATTTCCACATAAAAAACAAAATCGAATATTTTCTTCGTTCTGGTGTTGAGACAAATGCGATATTTCTGTGCAGTTACATTACAGCGGAAAGTGGATAACGATGTTCCTTAACGACAAGCACCTATCCTGCAACGTGTGGAATACATCGTGACCTTAAAAAAATATATTACAAATTCAAAATAATATTTTGTAAACCTTTAGTCTAATTTAATTAGTAACTTCGTTTAGTTAATTCTAAATAAAAATACAAATAACTTACAAACACATCCCTCTAACATAACATATTAATAATCTACATACACAAGTATATTTAAATTAGAAAATATCAGAAATAGCTTTTTTCCGACAGTTCATTAAACGTTTTTATAATTTATAGTACAAATATTATTTCACTTACTTAATAAAAGTAGCTAACAAATATAAATTGCATTTACATGTATCTCTCAGCTCGCTAACGGCAAGTAATTATATTCTAAAAGCAAGCGTAAGCAGCTTCAACGAGTCTTCAGCTTTGAGAACCCTCAAAAGATACGCTGACGATATAATTTAAAACATTTGATATTAATTAAAATAACTAGTTTGTTACATATTTGCTTTTTCTCGAGACTTCTCGAACTCTCTGCATGGGCGTAGGGATAGAGGGAGCGGAGTGGTCCGTGCCCATCCTAGAGTTGACTCTCGCCTACCCCAGAAATTTTACTCAGTAATATTACTCTCTGTGTTCTTTGTAATCGTCAAAAGCAGATCTATAAGGATGTATATGAAATATTATGTAATATTTTGATTTAAATATAAACAGAACTTTATAAATTACTAAATATATTTTAGTAATGATTTTATTACAATCTTATTTAAGAAAGCTACTATAATAATAACTAAAAAACAAAATACATCTACCTACAACCTAATCTAACCTAACCTACATTGTCTAATAAACAGATACAATCAAAAATATATATTTAAAATTATTTTGGTTATCTAAATTATAAAAATCAGCTTCACGCTGTTTCCCGCACACAGCAGGGTAGGCAGAGGGAACCTAGTGTTAAGACACTCCGATCCCCATTTTCTGCCGAATTCTGGAAGCATTGCGTGTTGAGTGGCAGAACTCAACGCCGCATTTTGCCTCGACACCAGAGCGAGGAAATGGAAATATAAATTTAAGTAAATATTTCATTTCTTCGAGTGGGCATCGAACTCACAACCAGTCGGGTTTGCAGTCACACTTTGTGCCACTGCGCCACGGCTGGCCTCTGTGGTCATAAATTATATATCACCGAGTGAGATATTTTTTTCATAATCATCCATTTCATCCTCTATCACTAGCAATAAGATAAAAATTACCCTGAAAATACTAAAAGAAAGAGAAAAGAGAAGAATATATAGACTATGAATATATATCTATGCTGACGGTGTGACAGTGTGTCTATACAATAGTCATGCCAAAATTATACCTCAATCCATCTTTATAGAAATGATGAAACCTATAAAACTCAAATTAATTAATAAGTTCTTTGACTTTCGCGATTATTACACATATTAAATGAAACTAATTTAACCGGATTAATCGCGTATATTTAAGATTTTACATTTTGGAAACCCGACGTTTCGAACACTTAACAGTAGTCCGTGGTCACGGGTAGACTGAGGTGGCATTCGTCTGTCAGTTGATATAATTATCATATCAAACTACCGCCAGCGATTTCTTAATTGCCTCGCGTACTGCCCTGGATTCCTGCAGAATGAGCTGATAGTATCTTGCCCTCTGGTATGGTGGGTTTGAGACTTCAATGATTTTATGAGTGGGTCCCAGGTGGTAGAAAGTTTCCAGCCATCCTCTCTATTGAAATTAGGATGTTTTTGTATTTCAATAGCCTCACGGATCATCCGAGGAATGAATCTATTTTCCTTAGCAAGGATTTGAGGATTATCAAACCTAATGTAGTGGCTGGGTTTATCCGCAGTATGCTCACACACAGCTGACTTCGATACATGCCCATTCTTGATATCTGAGATGTGTTCCTTCACCCTAACACCGATGCTTCTCTTTGTTTGACCAATGTATGATAAGCCACAATCACAGTCTAGTTTGTATACAAACTAGACTGTGATTGTGGCTTATCACAGTCTAGTTTGTATACAAACTAGACTGTGATTGTGGCTTATCATACATTGGTCAAACAAAGAGAAGCATCGGTGTTAGGGTGAAGGAACACATCTCAGATATCAAGAATGGGCATGTATCGAAGTCAGCTGTGTGTGAGCATACTGCGGATAAACCCAGCCACTACATTAGGTTTGATAATCCTCAAATCCTTGCTAAGGAAAATAGATTCATTCCTCGGATGATCCGTGAGGCTATTGAAATACAAAAACATCCTAATTTCAATAGAGAGGATGGCTGGAAACTTTCTACCACCTGGGACCCACTCATAAAATCATTGAAGTCTCAAACCCACCATACCAGAGGGCAAGATACTATCAGCTCATTCTGCAGGAATCCAGGGCAGTACGCGAGGCAATTAAGAAATCGCTGGCGGTAGTTTGATATGATAATTATATCAACTGACAGACGAATGCCACCTCAGTCTACCCGTGACCACGGACTACTGTAAAGTGATAGGAATGTTCTCGCCGTATCTTCGGAGATTCATCAATCATAATTTATTACCCCATTATTATTGTTCCCCTGAATAATCGTTCATATCCGAAACACCTGCCTAGGCTGTGTTCACAAGGCAGCTTTATAAAGTGACTGTAGTATTTTACTTGTAAATTAAATGTTATAATTTGTTGAGGCCTGTCGTGCCGTAGAGGCACATAGTGTGACTGTAAAACCGACTGACTGGTTGTGGGTTCGATCCCCACTCGAGGAAAAAAATATTTATTTACATTTATATTTTCACTTCTTCGCTCTGGTGTGTTAAGTTCCGCCACTCAATACCTAATGCCTCCATAACTCGAGGAAAAGTGGGGAACGGAGTGTCTTAATATTAGGTTCCCTCTGCCTACCATGCTGAGTGCACACTGTGATCAACGAATAATTTTCCTTTAATAAATATCCTTGTATGAATTAATATTACGATAAGAAATATTTATGAATATATTCGTGAGACGAATAATAGCTTAACTTATAACCTTATAACATCGTTTAATTTCGTTTTTTTTTTTCTTCCTTTATACGTATTAAGAAACCAGAGTAAGAATATCTAACATCTAATAGAATATAAAAAAACAAATATCGAAAAACATAATAACTATTTAATAAAATAGGTTATAAGTGACCAATCAAAACAAAATGACTACTTTTCTTCTGACTAACTTTATTAAAATTCATTTGAAACAGTTAAATTCTCGTTAGCCGAAAGTAAAAATTCAAATGATACCTTTTAACGTCCATAATTTACTTTAATAACAAAAGCTTTTAACATAATTAATAGTTAGTGGCTTAAATTTTGTATGTAAATACTCTAATAAAATATTTAAATGTCCTTGTACTATTCATTTCTAAACAAATATTATAAAGCTTAAAGTTCTGTAAGCGCGACGTTTGTGAGTTCGATTACAACTCAAAGGAATAAAATATTTAATAATATTTTCATTTCTTCGCTCTGGTACTGAGGCGCGCAACGCGCAGCGTTGAATTCAAAATTCAGTGGAAAGGGGTGAACGGAAATGTCTTTATGGGTTCCCAAGTTCCCTCTGCCTACTCTGCTATTTGCTTGAAGTTAAGAGTCTGTATGGGTGAATACGCTTATCTCAGGAACAACTAGTTTGAAAAAAATATCGGGGATGCCTATAAGACTATATATGTAATATAGTGTACAGGCACGTTAATCCTATTGAAAAGATGATAAGTAAGTAAGTTTTTATAAGATCACTCACACATATACAAAACTTGGCGTTTATCTCGTGAACTGTACATACATACAAACATGTAACATTTATTTACAATTTTCACCTGCATTATTAATAATAGCATCTTAAATGATTTCTCATAGTGCCTAATATTTTAAGTAGGTCAAAATTTGAGTATTTTGTTATAATTTACCACCACATTGGAGGCAATGGGTTCAAATCAAATTTGAAAAAAAGAAATTATTCATATCGATTTTATCACGAATATTCATTTATCTTATCTGGTTAGATCGTTATCTAACTGCGGTGATAATTTATATATGAAAAAAATATTAAAATCAAATACACCTCACCGAGCTCACCTTTATTACACCAACAAAATATAATATATTTTCATTTCAATGCCAATAAAAAAGAATAAAAACTTTTATAAGCACTAAGTACAATTCACTTGACATCCACATACCCTGAACTGATTCTCTTTTTCTTCTCCCACTCACTTTCGTAATTTACGACAAAAAAATTGTGACAAATGATGATTAAAACTACACCATTGTGCACAAGCCCGTCCCTAGGCCCTACGTCCCTTCCGTAGGTAGTGCAAGTAAAGGAAAGAAAAGGAAATTAGATTTTTCTTTATTCAACGTAACTTGATATTGTGTGAATTATGGAAATTGTGGCGCTAAATTGTTGATTTATATCCCTTGATATATGTGATTGGTTGGGACCCCACCTTTTGTTACAACGTTAATGTTAATACGTAGGTACTTCCGCACCTTTTCGCTTTAGAATTTTCATTATGTTGGGAAAATTTGTTGAGTTTCTTTGCTAGATCATAGAACTATTATTTATAAATTTGCGAATAATATAATATGATCTAATTTTAATTCTTTCTTAGCTTCACAACATAGCAGGGTAGGCAGAGGGAACCTGGAAACCTAGAATTAAGATTCTTTCGTTCCCCACTATCCGCAGTATTCCGGAGGTATCGAGTTGCACTACTCAACACGCAATGCCTCCAAAATTCGGCGGAAAATGGAGAGCGGAGTGTCTTAACACTAGGATTCCTCTATCTACTCAGTTATATGCGGGATTTACCAATATTTTATACAATTTATTGTAACTAATTGAGTAAAATATTAACAGATAAGCCGTCATTTACTACACTGTGAACTTAGTTATTCAGAATAACAAGAATTGTTACAGGGATTAAAAAAAACTTTATTAACTTAATTAAGCTTTAACAACTTAAACGAACCATTTCTAAAACAACAGGTTTAGTTCGAAACCAATTTTGTTATAAATTTTAAATGTTATGATTAGTTATTAGTTTACTTAATACTTATAACTTAACGACATGTTTCGTGTATTTCATATTGTACTGTATTGTACTATGTACCTTAGTACTCAATTATTCAACGCCACTTATTTTCTTTTTCAATGACATTTAAAAAGAAAGTCGTATTATTTACTTCAGTATTCATGAAAATGGTTTACAGATATATCTATTTGTTTTGTCTATTGTTGACAGCGTACAGAAGACCAAAAAGAAAAGATTTCAGTAGAAGAAACGGAGTGTCATGACACTTTGTGAGTCCGGCCATTTGTTGACTAAAAAGTGAAAAAAAAATTGTATTCAAATAGTTTTAGATTGTAATATGTATTCACAAAAAAAACAAAATAGCAGAATTTTTTGCCGTGTGATCCCGGCCTAGAATAGGATCATCCTGGTACTGGTGGTGTCGTAGAAGGCGACTAAAGTACGTGTGGTAGAGTCACGTTGCCAGCAATGGCAACACGCATGGGCAGACTCGACCGGATCATCATTACCACCCCCGGCACTTAAAACCGGCGTGAAAAAGTGGCTTTATGCCACTGCGTTTCGCATCAGGTAATGCCGGGCTCCGGCGCCCAACCCACCTTAAAGCCCGGCAACGCACCTGTAGCTTCTCTGGGGTTGCACGGAGTCGTGGGTGGCGGTAATCACATACCATCAGGTGACCCGCACGCTCGTTTGCCGTGTCTTTTCCATAAAAAATAAAAAAATAAAAATAAAAAAAAAGACAAGCAATGCATGTATAGTATAATACAATATAATATATTTCTATAATATAAAACTGTCCATATTTAAAGTAGCTTATTACTATAAATTGCCACAGGCTAGGCGATATTACGCAGTAATAAATCTAGTCCACGAAGTGAACCCGTTAGTCTGTAATGAGTGTTATAAATTTTTATTGCCCTTGCTCTTAAAATTTTCTATCAAAATCAGTATTTCGCATACAGCAGAGTAGGCAGAGGAAAAATTTGGGAAACAGAGAGTTAAGACACTCCGTTTCCCAAATTTCTTCGAATTTTGGAGGCATTGCGTATTGAGTGGCGGAACTCAACGCCGCTCTTTTGCCTCGACACCAGAGCGAAGAATTTCAATAAATATTTCATTTCCTCAAGTGGGGATCGAACTCACAACCGTCGCGTTACAGTCACACCATTGTGTCCCTGGGCCGCGACCGCCTCAAATTTTCGAACAATTTAAGAATATAATAAAAAAATATAATTTTTTCATAAAAAACATATATTTTTCGTAGAATCCCTTTAAATATACCTATTTATTATTATTATATATAAAAGTGGCACCTTAAGTTGCGTTACTCGCCACATACCTAGTATCTTTATTTTTTAGCTGAGATTAAACAAAAACTACAGCATATTCACGTTTAATGAAACCAATTAAAACAAAATTATACTGTAAACACCCAGTTTCGAGCAAATCTGGGCTAACATGTTAAGACGATAAACAAATACAAAAAGACGACTTCGCAGAACTTGCGTTTAACTACAAATAAGCACGTATATAAATATTAAAGTTGCTCAGTTACCCTTAGTGAGCCATCCGTAATCATACCTTAAAGGAAAACTTCAGTTTAGTGAAGTCATGTTGGAGAAAATTAAACGATCGTAACGTAGATTATTATGTTAAATACCCAGTTAACATTTTAATATAGCGGAGAGTAAACAGGCATAATCTGGTCGTGATTCACTTGGTTTTTACATTTTTCAAGTATATAGCCATAGAATAAAAGTTATATGACTTCTATAGGTACAAACGTGCGACTGTTAATATTGGGTTGTGGGTTCATTTCGCTCCGGAGGAAACGAGTCCAATTTAATATTATCTTATCGATCGCGCAACGAGCCATAGCGCGGCGTTGAGTTACGCTCCGATCCGTTTTCAATACGCAATAGCTCCTGGATTCGTCTTAGACCAGGCTCCCACTGCCTGCCACGGTACAAGTGCTACAGCGTGAAACCGAAATAAAATATTTATATTCATAGTGCTTTATTTAGATTGAAAAGACAAAGTGTGGTGTTAATTCCAGTATTCAGAAAATTACGAAAATTATTTACACGATAATTTTAATAATAATATGTTTAACATAACTTAACGCTGTAAAGGCAAACAGAGAAAACCTACCAATACCTCAACCCTGTGTCATATCTAGACAGACTAGACATAACACGGAACTAGAGCTAGGCAATGAAAATATTTATTTATATACAAAATAATCATTCCTCCGAGTGGGAATCGAACCCACAACCGTCGTATTTACAGACAAACCTCCCACTGTGCCGTGACGGTTTCCAATATATTATGAAATGTAATACAACACTACTGTTCTAGATACCTAATATCTATCCACCCCTAGGTCAGACAGTCGTCGACACAGGACAATTAGCCATAGGCATATGCGTGTTCAAGGAAGACTTATGACAACCCTCGTCAACCGTCACCCCACCCGCACAGAACATGGAGACCGTTTTACTCGTACCAGCATTTTATTGGTTTAATATTCATCGTTGCCTCACCACGGCTACTGGTGTTGATGCAAAAGTGGTTTGGAAATGGTAATGTTATTATTTTTTTTTTAGGTTAACAGTGTACTTAGCCGGTATATAGAGGGTACAGGGTAGGCTGAAGGAACCTTGTGTTAAGACACTCGTTCCCAATTTCTGGTAAGTGGAGAAAGGAAGTACTTAAATCACTGTATTATCGAGATGAAATGAAACAAAAAAAATATTTTGGTTTTTTTATTTAACTAATATAGAATACAGAAAATTGACTGATGAAATATCGTGAGGTTGTTAATCCTCGTTTAATTAAATTTTCTTTTTTGCCAGCATATGTTAGGTAGCTGAATCCACGACCGTCACCAATGATTAATACTATAGTTGTGGTAAGAAATTTCTTTACATTTCCTAAATAAATTGTAACAAAGATATAACGATTTCAACGTAGCCTGATGGCGTAGCCTGATGACGTAGCCTGATGACGTAGACGTATGGCTTAGTGGTCAAAGCGTTTAGAAGGTCTAAAGCACAAGTTCCATTCATGTGTGTGGTATCTTAATGTGTTATATAAAAATGAAAAAAAAAACACTTTATACCACTTCCACCTAAACATTTCTTCTAAAAATAATACTAAAACCAAACCCTATATGATATCATTGCAGTTTGTTGGATCCGTGATACCGCCATGACTCACGGAAGCGTTCCTTTAATGCGATAGACGCGAGATGAAATTGTTTCGTCGTAAAAACTATTATGCTATTGTGAGCAATCGCGAAACATTTGTTGAAGGATATGTACTGAGAATTGATTTAATGACAGTATTTTTTATGTACGAATAATTTTAGATTCTTGTTTCTATTTTTTTTTTGTGTGTGTGTAGCAAATTTAACTAGTGTTGAGACCCACCGTTCGCATTAAAACACTTACGTTCCTCAATTTCTGCCGAATTCTGGAAGCGTTACGTGTTGAGTGGTTGCATTCAATGTGCCTTTTAGAGTGGGAAATTGAAAATATTAAATATTTACCCGAATGGGAATCGAACCCACAACCGCGTGTGCCCATGGGCCACGACGACATATGGTCATAAGAATATTAATATTTTATGCTTTACAAAATTATTACTAAACTTAATTAATATGATACCGTTTCACTAAATTTAATTATATAGAAAATTAATTTTACAAAGCAATTTTCTTCTTAATATTATTAAAATGATGAGTATATTGAATACACTAATATTTCAACACTTTTTTATATCAAGTAAGTATATTATATTTTCTCTAAATATTAGGAAAATATAAATTTACTCATGTATAGAAATAAATCGAGAACTTTAAAGTTATTAAATATAAATTTTAAGATCCAAGTGTAAAACATCGACGTTACAATCACTCACTATCCTACTACGCCACGGCGGTCTCCACCTTATTTTAGCGGGACTCGAACCCGCGCCTCCTATACATATATATCACAAGTGCTAGGGGCAACTCTGATCGGTTACATCGAAATGATTAACGTGATGTAATCAACGTTCAACGCCTTGCTTTGCCAGTCCTGAGCGAAGAAATGAAGATATTAAATATTTCATTTCTTCGAGTCGGAACCGAACCTGCAACCTGTCGCGTTCACAGTCACATGCTTGTACCACTGCGCCACGACTGAAAATATATGAGATATTTTATAATATTAATTAAGATTAATAATACGGAAAGGTAAACCCAGTACGGTACAATTGTTTCATAAACAATCGAGTCTATTATACAGTCTTCGAATTCGAATCTCGGGAACCACATAATGTAAAATAGATACAGATTTGGGAGAGGCTGACATCGTTCCTCGCGTTCGCCGACTGCGCTCAACAACTGTCGCAACTACGGTCCTTTACAAAACTAGTCTGTATCGAAACTTCAAAAGTTTAATTGGTAAGTTCCAATAAATTTGCACTAGCCTAGTTTTCACGTTAATCAATAATATAGAAGGTTATTGTTGATCACAACGGGTATGGCTTAAAATGGCGGATAATTCTTAATGTATTATTTTAAATGTAAATAAGTGTTTAACACTATTATAAAGATAAAGTTATGATTAATTTTCAATACAATGTTGTTATAATGGTGCCATTTTTTTAAAATCAAATCCACAGAGCTTAATTTCGCGATTCAATAGATCGTATCTTTTATAGAAGAAATCTTCTTATAATAACGAAATTTTATTTTCACGCTATTCCGCATGAAGAAGGTAGGCTAAGCCTAGTAGCGTTAAAACACTACGCTCTTCACTTTCTACCGTATTCCGGAGGTATTGAGTGTCTGATGGCCGATCTCAACGCCACGCTTCGCCTCATAACAACATATTATCGAATCTGAATATATTTTAAATTTTTAATATTTATTAAGTTACGATACCCTAAGTTACTACTTAACAATCTATGTGTAACAGAGATACAGGATAAAAAAAACCAAAGTTTCATATAACCTAAAAAAACGCGTACACAAAAAACTTAATCGTAGAAAAATCATGACGTACATACAGAACATTATTATGTAGACGATATAAAACCCTAGTTACATTTGTATTTCAACTCACGTCGCGACAATAATCCTAATAGAGTGTTATCATATTCAGAGTGCAAGGGTATCTTTAAGAATAAAAACTACCATATTTCATTCCTACATCCTCATATAAAGATATTTGCATGGAAAAAAGGATTTTAGCTTATAATTTTAGTGTAATTATAGTATTAAACATCAAAATATAACACAGTCATTCTTCAGTCATTGCGTCATTTAGCCTACTATTAAGTGACAATTAAATTTACAGCATTTTTTCAGGCGTTACAAGCCTTAGAGTTTTTTTTTAAACTAACGCTATTGTTTTGTAAGCTACTGTAGTTAATTTTAAAATTATATTAACTACAGTACTTTTTTATATTAGGCAGAGAACAAAGAGCTGTGTATCTTAACATTATATACTCATAATGTCTAACGGAAACCAAAAGATCTTGAATTAAGATTATCACAAAAATTTTTACTAATTTACTTAAACTTCACTTCAGAGAGGGAGAGAGAGAGAGGCCAGTCATGGCGCAGGGGTACAAAGTGTGACTGTAAAACCGACTGGTTACGGGTCCGATCCCCACTCGAGGAAATGAAATATTTATTTACATTTATATTTCATCACCCTCGTGTCTGGGTAAACCGTGGCGTTGAGTTCCGCCACTCAACATGCAATGCGTTCAGAAATCGGCTGAAAGTGGGGAACGGAGTATCCTAGGTTCACTAGGTTCCCTCTGATTCCCTGCTGATTGTGGGATACAGCGTGAAGCTGATTTAATTTATATTTTTTTCCTTAAACTCCACAAGCATTAGCTATAAAGACGGCTGTTATTTTTTATGATCTAGCCACTGTAGCCGAACACCGTAATACTTGCTCACAACTGTCGACTACAACTATTTAACAACATTTGTTTTTAAGCAACCAAAAGTAAAAAGCTTACAGGAATTTGATGGTATTTTTTTGTAAAAGTTTAGATAGAAATTTATGCCAAGATTTCTGTGTTTATTTATTCTTGGCCTTGGTCTCTTGAAGTTTCGAAATGAACAGAAAGTAAAAAGCATTTTATCTCTGTGGCTTATAATTGTAATTGTATAATTTTGTCTTCAAAATTATACTTACAGTCGTTTGTTTGTACTACCTTGTAAAGTTAGTGAAACATTAAATAGACTAGGTAATCATTTACTTCTCTTCTTAATATGGCTAAAGGATTTTATTTATTTTGTTTTTAGTCTTACCATTGTTCACCGTGTTAAGAATTATTTTATATTGAATTATTAATCTCAAAGGCTCGCTTTGTTTAATTACATTGAAGAAACGAAATTATATTTAAATATCTTTGAAATTAATAGTAGAGTGGCGGTAATCAACATCACGTTTTAGCTTATTACCAGAGCCTACTTAAAAAAGTCTACTTAAGAATTTAATAATAAGAAATCATATAAAAAATAAACGCAAAGATCACACTTTTCTTTCATTCTTCTAAGAATATCAAATATATGAATAGATCTCAATTCCCCCTTCGCTTATGACAAGTCTTGAAGAGACTTATTGTGACATGAAAAGGGATAGAATAAAAATCCTTCACGTCACACACGCTACATTAAACTACAGCTACCGTACGTTATTTAGAAAATGGAAACGTCGCTGGCAAGGAGAAAAAGGCAAATATAATAATGAAGGAATATGAGTAAGCTATATTTAATTACTTTATACATATACTTAAAAAATCTTACCTCACTTAAGAAACACAAACCAATTATTATTATTTTCATTTCATTGAGAAATGAAAATAATAATAATTTATTTAGTAAAAACTTATTATTATAATTTATTTTAAGATGTATTTCGCCCCAAATAATGACAGATCATAAAATAAAATTTTGCTAGTACTATATGAAAGCACATGTTCGTGTTCCGATTACAAATACAAAAAAAAAATTAAAATCACTCTAAAATTTAAAGAACTATATTACTCAATACTATAAAATCTTAATTTTATATTTCGACTTACGCTTTCATATTATTATTAGTATTTTGCCTCTACGGTATTGGAAGAATAAAGTTATTATCTATTGTGCAATAATGACATAATATCAATTATCAATTTTCCTATAATAGATATAATATATTGTTAACAGTCCATTTTTCCTAGTTTCCGGCGCAAGCGCCTCAAACGGAAATTGGCATCAGTGCCCTTCTCACGATCAACATCCGGCGCACTAGTATAATATGATTATGCGATATTGTAGATGCGGCTGGTAGAGACAGCATAATATTTTATTTTTGGATTTTTCCTAGTCTCTTGATAAAAAATATTTTTTATATATATAAATAATGAATTAATACTGATTTATATTGTTATTTTATGACAACTAATACTACTGACTAATAACTTAATAATTCACAAAAAACGAAATGTGCAATATTGCTAATGTAAAGAAGTCATATATATATAAAGTACTATGTGTTTTGTTTTTATCGATTACAAATTTGAACTACACAATTTGATAGACGTAATTTTGAGGCTGTCGTCGCGCAGAATTACAGCGTCTGACTGTAAACGCGAGGGTTGTGTGTTCCAATGTCCTCTCGAGGGAAAGATTTTCTTACTTTTCCTCTTTTTGGTTACCAAAACATGCTCAGCACTATATTCGGCCACTCAACATGCATTATATCAGAAATCGGATATAAAATGAGAAACGGAGTGTCTGAACACAAGGTTGTCCCTGTTTGTCTCCATATAGCAATACAGCATGAAGCTCTATATATATAAATATATAAATATTATTCTCTTATCTATAAATATTTATCTATATATATAAATATTATTTTTCACTTAAGTTCTCTAGAAATATATCCAAAGTCGATTATTGTAAAGAACAAGTTCCACTGTAACTAGATCAATAGACTTGAAGGGAAGCCAGTTCAAAAGGATTCATATTTTTATTTCCTCTCATAAGAATCATCAAGATAATGTGCGGGAGCCAGCTAATACATCTAAGTGATTCAGCTCAGGCCAGGGAGGGCACACTTGCGGTACGTCATACATATAAACTCTAAGGAGTTATGTTTACTTGAATAAGATACTATCTAGGAGATTATCCTTAAAATTACTGCATAATATATAGTTTATATAACTTTTCATGTTAAAATAAAGATTATTATATTAATAATACAACGTTTTATTAAAAATTGCCACATATAAGAACAAGTAAAATTTTAAAAGGTGTATCACCCCTGAAAATAATCTTCTCAGAACAGCACGTACGGAGTTAAGTTCTCATACAATCTCCTCCCTTAGCAAGAAAATTGATTGAAGTGTGCACGACGCTACTTGATAGTTAATTTTATAATTAGATATAACACTTTAATAAATTCTTACGATGGTCGTGAACAAAGAAACTATAACAATATTTTTTAATACCTCTAACTACTCAGCTTCGCACTAGTTAAACGCTATCGTGGAAAATATACAACATTCGAGCGATTATGGGTTCAATTCCGACTATAAATAAAATATTTTCTTTCAACCGATATGTTTAGACATATTGATGATTTAAACAATGTTTCAAATAATCGACGAGTCCAGTCGTAGCGCGGCGTTGAGTTCCACCACACAACACGCAAAGCCTCCAGAACTCGACGGAAAGTGTGAAACGGAGCGTCTTAACACTAGGTTCCTTCTGCCTACCCTGCTGTGTGCTAGATACACCTAATGACTAATAAACGATATAAGTAGAATTTGGCTACTAATATATTGTAAGAAATATCGATGTAAGCTTACAGTTTGTGGAATGGGAATATCGCAAACAATATTAGAAGTCCCTCAATCACGCTCATACATCACGACTTCACTGGAGTGAATCCATGCGGATAAGCGACGTTGCTACAAAGATAAGTCACATCTAGCGACTACTGGCAAGTACTATTGATTTACGAAATATACTCGATTTGAGCTAGTTTTGGGGGAATGCTAGCTGCTGTGTGGATGTAGAATATATGAAGCACACCGTTTTTGATTGTGTATGTTTTAGAATAACTTATAGGATGTATCTTTGTTTATAAGATATGCGATTTTTAGCCCAAAAATTAAATGTCCCGATCAGGATAGTATCGCTTTTCAAGGGTTATTTCACGTACTGTGATTTTTTTTTTTGCTTTAAGATTTTAATTACTTACTAATAATTTCATAAAAATACAAATAAGATTATAGTTACGTATAATTATTCTGAAGACTTAACTGAAGACTATCTTACATATGGTAAACCAATAACGATTAGGTACAGTAACGTTTTTTCATTAAAAATTAACATTTTATATTGATAGATATGTATCATTATTGAAAACTGTATTTAAAACTTAAATAAATAGATAAATAATGAATTAAATCCTCATTATTTCTTTTTGGTCCCGCTTTTGGCTTTTCAAAGAATTCCACTTTTACATAAAATGTTCAAAAGACTCGCTTTTCATCGGAAAAAATCTGGTAACGTTGGTGTCTTGATACTTAATCTCTATCTACCTACCCTACACTTACTATATCGTTATTAACTCTTTTAAATTATATAAGAGTACATATATACCAAATTTCTAGTGCAAAAGCATTTTTTTAAGCAGTATGGATTTTGTTAATTTCTTAGTTAAATATAAGCTTAGACTAAATAAATCAGCTGTATTCCGCACACAGCAGGGTAGGCAGGAACCTAGTGTTACGACTCTCCATTCCCCAATATCCGCAGAATTCTGGAGACATTGCGTGTTCAGTGGCGAAACTATACTCCGCGCTTTGCTTCGACATCAAAACGAAACGAAATGAATATTTTTTATAAATATTTCATTTCCTCTGCTCACTACATCTACAACAACAACAACAACAATAGCAACAACAACTTCACACTTTACTTTACCACAGCTTTAATCTACATTTTCTATCAACAATAGAAATATCAGATAAAACGATAGACTAAAAACAATATTCGTAATCATTCATATTCTAACAAATCCGAGATATCGATTAGGAAAACTCGATTGTGCGAGCTTCTCATTTACTGTAATTAATCTGATCCCTGATTTACTATCGACTCGCTACGGTTAATTAGATTGGCATTTATTAATTGAAAGTGAAAAGGGATGAGTAAATTCTATGTCAAGTTCTTCCTTAATTAAAATGGAACTTTGATAACTTTGTCTTTTGTCTGTCGTATAATAAATATTATTGAATTTTAAAATGTTCTATACTTTTCTGACGGTTACCGCATTTTTGTCTGTATAATAAATAAATAATATACGTGCACGATTAGCTACTTTATACAGCCAATTAAGTAATACCTTAACGCGATAGTTATGGGTTCAGTTTCCACTCAAAAGAATAAATTTTATTTATATTTCCCCGCTTGGCAACACGAAGCGCGTCATTGACTTCCGCTACTCAAGACGCAATGTATTGAAATAGAAAGTGAAAAGAAAGTGGAGAGTGGAGTGCCTAGACACTGAATTGTCTTGAAAGCGTTACATTTAAAAGAATAATCTTTACTTTTCCCCTTTAACATACAAATCGGCTCGTACTAATAAATTATACATCATTTGATAAAATGATTCATCAAACTGACATATAAATACTATGAAAATGTCATTAATCTTGCACCCTTTTATACGCAACACTCGGCAGTGAGTTCGAGGTATGTGGATGTTGATTCATACTTTAGGGTTCCTTATACCTCGAGATAAGAGCTTATCAATCACATTTTGCGTTATATAGAACGGAACGTCTTAGAAGTGATATACGATAAAGACAATTATTATTAAAGCCTTGTTTTAAAATCTTTTTCATATATTTTCTCCTTTTTTCTTTTATCTTCATGCTATATCCCGCATGTCGGCAGAAGGAACCTTGGAACCTAATGTTAAGACACTCCGTTCGCATTAGGACACTTCCGTTGCTCACTTTCCGCCGAATTCTGGAGCGGTGGAACTTAACGCTACGCTTTGCCTCGTTACCAGAGCAATGAACATTATGTTTTCTCGGGTAGGAATCGAACTTACAACCTGTAACGCTTTAAGTAGTCCTTTCGCCACGATTGGCCTCAATGTAACTTATTTGTATTTTTCTTGTTTTTGTTTTTGTATAATGCAATTAATATACTGTAGTAAATTTATCTTATACTAACTGGTAGGTACATACATCTACAGTGATGTTCGCAAAATTTTAAAACATAATGTAACATTTTTTATAAAAAAAAATATTATAAACAAAACGAATTCAATGACACCATTTATGTGAACTTCCTGTTCTGTGGTATTAAAAGGGTGCGATAGATATTGTGGACAATATTCCACGTCTAAATTTATTATCATTGTTTGCTTCTCAAAAACGCTCATAGCTGATTTAAGTGGAGCTTAAATTTGTTCGGAGGGTGTGAGCCCTAGAATAATTATTATGAAAAGGAGGATACGAAGAAGATATATGTACATAAGGGATAATCTTAAAACGATATAACATTTTATAATTTACTGTATTTGGTATAGTTCAAATTCAATATTAAAATATGTAAAAAAAATAAAAATAAAGTATTAAACAGATTTATATATACATGTTTGTATCATTTACTTACTGCTTAGTGAAGACTATAGTTACGCGAAAATTAAAGATAATAATATAGAAATTTCCATAGAATAGTCAGTTATAATGGCCTTGGGTTGAACCATCGAAATCACACGCTGGAAACAGAATATGGACAACCGAATAATACGGTTATAGGATTAAAACTCCACTAAAGGTGAAAGAATTTAAACTATATTTGTTTAAATTCTTTCCTATTCTTTTTAAATTTTACCTTTTGATAATGAAAAACACAATATATAATAACAATATATATAACAACTATCTAGACCAGAATTTCCTCATTTAATTTTATCCTAGAACATTGCCTGATTATTCAATGAAATGAAATAGCAATTATTAGATTGCAGCGGACGCAAACAATTCAAGCATTAATGCCATTCCATGGGCAAATATCCTGGATACCCCGCTGATGGACTGAATACCATCCCGTACGGCTTGTGGGAGGGAAATGGGCCTATGCAAAACTCATTTAATAAATTATATTTATTTATGTATTTGTAGAAGGCTTAACAGCAATTGTTTATACTATTACATGTAGTTTAAAATAAAATAATAATAATAAATTTTATTTCATATGTTTTTTCCATATATTTTTATTTGTTAGTACATATTTGCATATCCTGTTAGTAACATTTTATTGAATTGATTTGACTGTTTTTATATTTGTATTTTAAATATTAGTTGTAAACATTTTAGCTGCTATCTTATTTACAAACATCCCGACTAATTTTAATTGTAACTTCATTTAGAAATATAAAATCTGCTACACGCTATATTCCCGCACACAGCAGGGTAGGCACAGGGAACCTAGTGTTAACCTAGCATTGCGCTCCGCTCAACAAGCGGCAAAACTCAACGCCGCGCTTAACCTCGACACCAGAGCGAAGAAATGGAAATATAAATTTAAGTAAATATTTCATCTCCTCGAATGGGGATCGAACCCACAACCAGTCGGTTTTACAGTCACACCTCGTGCCGCTGCGCCACGACTTTTTCTCCAGAAGTAATTTAAAAAGTACTGAAATTTATGCAAAATAATATCTAAAAGTTTTATAGGGCTAACAATGACAACAGTAAATGATTATTATTTTCATTACAATTAACCACCTTTAAATCGATTTCTTTATATACTTACTAAAGTGCAGAAAAAATCTAAGAATATTTGTAGAGTACAAATATTGTGCTCTACAAATAGATAAAACTATATCTATATTGTAAAGTTATCGTATACAATCGTTTAATAGCAAAAAAATATTTAGGTTTTTTAACATAAAATATTCAAAACAAAACTTTAACTACAATTGAAAAAAAAAGGAATCTTTTTCTATTGTTTTCAAGGTATGTATTTTACTATTATATTGCGATTTAATCGTGAGATAACAACTATAAAAACTATAGTTGTAGATTTGTTTTCAGTTGGGGTATATCTCGGCCTCAAGTCGCGGAATACGTCTAAATACGCGGAAAATAGGCGGAAAACGCAGGGCCTTGACTGATTCTAGGAAGAAAGAAAGAGTTAGAAAGAGTTTAAACACATCAAAAAACTAATATTAATAATATTTTCCCTTATAATTTCCAATATAAAATAAATTCAGTCTACCAAACAAAAGATACTGGGAAACCCTAAGCTAGCTTTATTCTGCAACTCAAAGAGCTCAGTTGTTAAAACTTTTCAGCTCTGTATAGCACTTGGCCTACTAAACTTCTTTAATTTTGAGATTATAAAAAGGGCAATTTTTCCTTATTATTCTATATTTTGCTTTATTGAGAACGTTTATTCAACTCTAGCTAAATGAAATTTTCATTTATTTATTTATTTTTAATTTTATGTAGCGTGAATTGAGGTTTGATATAAATGGTGAAATTAGAATATAAATTTACATTTATTTTTAAGAGAGTAGAGAATTACAATTGGCAGCCATTTTGAATTGTCATAAAGTACATATTACGCAGGGTTGAGTTCCGCAACTCAACTCGCAATGCCTCGAGAATTCGGCGGCAACTGGGGAACGGAAGTGTCTTAATAGTAACTAAATCTGAGAACTTAGTGTTAATACACTCCGTATTAACACTAAGTTCTCAGATTTAGTTACTATTAAGACACTTTAGCTTCTCAGATTCCCACATGTCATGTGTGGGGTACAGTGTGAAGGTTATAGAACAATGAAGTATGTATACTTTCCTGTTCAGGTAATAAGAAGCTTTGGCTATGCAGGAGCTGTTTAAAGTTGTTTTACATTTATATTAAGTTACTTTTGGATTTTATGGCAATTAAAATGTTTTTTTAAAATTATATAGTTCTTTCCATTTCCTTTCTTCTTTCTTTCTTCCTCCCAGCCATTCTTTATGCCTTTTATAATAATCTTTATGCCTTTTAAAATAACACTAAATTTTCTCTGTCTACCCTGATGCCCTACTGTATGCGGGATACACCGTGAAATTAATAAAAAAAAAATAAAGTAACTGAGGTGGTTCAAATAAATATACTGATATATTATAAAGCTTCTTTATTTAACGTCATGTTTTGCAAAATAGACAAATATACATTTTGATCGTCACTTCACTTAAAAATTCCGCAACATTTAACAATAATATATTACATAGTTACACACGCATTTTATATTTTTACATGAAAAAAAATTACACATTACTTTTTTTTACAAAACAGAAAAATCTTTACAGGATTAATATTATTACACAGATAAAATAAAATTATTTATTTAAATAATAAATAAAAATCAACCTCTAAAGTAAATTGCAACGCTTACAAAGTTACAAATCTAATTATTGTCGAGGAGCCTTTTTTCTTTGTTTAATATTTCCAAACAAATTTTTATATTATTTAATTTTTGATTTTAATTCCTCTAAAATGTTGTTTAGTCTTTATCTTTATTTATATATTAAAATAAATGAAGACTAAATTTAAATAATTATATTTTAACAACTATATTCAAAATATAACGTTGTGTAAGAACATGTTGTACTTATACAATTTAAAGCAAATATTTTTCATATTAAATAAAATTATGCTAAAATGTATGTATACATGAAAAAAAATTACATGAAAAAAATACATTGAAATTCACATTTTCACAATATATAGATATAGCTTTTAATTTTAAAAGTTACGCAGAAAAATTTTGAAGTGAATAAAATACAAAATAAAATATATACTGTACAATCATACATGTTTATACGGTTGTTGCAACATCGATACATATTTTTCTATTATTTAATTAACAAAAGAATACTTTTATAGAAACCTACTATATAAGTAAAATGTAGACACTTGTAGTAGTATACGATAATAAAAATAAATTAATAACTTAATTTCTATACTATACTTACTTAGTTTAATTACAATTTTATGACTAGCTCACGTAAAGGAAATGAATCGCACCATATAATATATGTATTCTAGTATTATCTAACATCGTTATGGCACTAAAGTCGTCGCTTTACAAATCCGCCGTATCTGAGCGTGAATAAGATGACAATTATATTTAAAAAAACAAAACGGCTTCACGCTTTATTCTGCATAGCGAGATAGACGGAGGGAAAATAGTGTTAAGACACTCCATTCCCCGCGGTATTTTTCGTAGCGTGTTCAATAGCGGAACTTAACCCCACGCCAATTGTTTATAAATATTTGTTTCTACTACACTATACATATTTGTTACACTATACATACTTGTTTTCAATAATTACTCTATTGACGCTACTTTTCTGTTTCACAGGGAATGGTAAAAACCTAAGAAATAACATTTTTTTTTAATTGTCAAATAATTCACGCTGTGTTATTTATAGTTAAACGGACCGGCTCTTAGACTATAACCGTCAACATATTGGTCAGGTTACTTATTTTATAAAAATATGTATTTTCTTATAATTTATATTAACAATCGTTACATTAAACAAGCATTTAGTTCTTCTGTCCTTTTTATAAAGCGTTATAAAATAAAATAAATAAAAGAAACGCTATAAAAATTATAAAAATTGAAATTAGCAAGATACAACATTTTTTTTCTTAAGTAATCAAGCAAAACCCAAATTTCGCCTTATAGGACAGCAGTACTAACACAGTATTTGGTAACTTCAACTAAACACAGTTCATGCAGCTACTATTTCACTAAAAGCAATCTATTTAATTGTGCAATTTTTATTGTATTAGTAACAGAGTAGGAACAAAAGTATAGTAGAGAAGACACAGGCCTTACTAATCTCAAGAATTAATGTCACTTCAAGTGTAGACTTTTATTTTTAGTATATCAACAAGGAAAATGTTCGATAGAAGTATCTAAGTAAATTATAGAATTTTTCCTATAATATTATATAATCACTTTCATAAAAATTACATTCATAATTTACAAATAAATCATAATAAAGTTTATAAGATTACCTTTGATTATACTAGAAAAACAAAAATATTATAGTGAAAATAAAAACAAAATACTAATTTCAGTTGGAAGAAAGCAAAAAGCTATATTAATATGTTACTTTACATTATTCTTTTGTTTACAGAAACCGAATAGAAAATATTCTCTTGGTCCATATACCTGGCACACATTGTTCGTTCCTACATACATTACAATTCAGTGGAACTGCGCGCTATATCACAAACTTTTACTCCTTCTGGGCCATTTCTTGAGGAACTTTTGCGAAAACAGTATAAGTAATTGTGAAAATACTTCAAATATGCAAATAAACGTTACAGAGGCTATCACAGGTTCTTATTTGAAGTTGTTTCTTTTGTTTTCGTGTTTTTTCTACTGTCGGTACCTAACATTGGTGGTGGCGAATGTCCTATAAATATGGATGAATAAAATTAAAAATTATATAAATAAACTTTATAATTAATGCGATATTTCCTTTATCATATAAATTTACAAATCAACAGAGCACTATAAAGTAACAAATGATAAATATACAGAGTGTTCACCGAAAGTGCATTTTGATTTGAATTATACCAAATGTGGTAATACTGTTACTAATATCAGTCTCAGCTTCGCTCGGGTCGTGTAATCCCACACAAATGGTCCACGGTGGTCACGTGGTGGTGGCTACACGTAGTCTCGCCTACCGGAACCACCGTCGATACTATTTCTATCGCTCACCACACATACCTCTGACTCGTCCTTTTTCCTTTTGCATGTTTTGCAAAGTTTTGAGAGCTGGAGGAGTAAAATAATATATGATGTATTTTTCTAACGTTTTCAAAGTGTTATTTCTGACTTAGGAAGGATGTATAAAAATTGTATTGTACTTTGTCGGTTCGGTCTTTGTAGTTTAAATCAAATAACGTACAAATTTTATATGTTTTTAAAAAAGCAACATATGAAACTTATTGTTATGCTGAAATATTCTTTCTTATGTTATGCTAAATGTTCAGAAAATAAAACGGTATATGCCTTCTTATTTGAAATGATATTATTTTATTTTTACTTTGATTTAATCATAATATTTCCAAAATATTTCTTTTTAAAAACATTCTCTTCAACGAAATGATAATTATGTGTAATAAATGTTATTCTAAAATATTGGATGTTAAAAGTTGTAACAAATTATATGGAAATTTCTTTTCATTTGTCAAAGTACGTTATTTCATTTCTAAAACTAAAAGCACGATTTTTTTAAAAATTTCGGTGGTTTGAAAAATATTTAAAGAATAGTATTCTCTCTTGCCAAACGATAATTCTTAGTAATTATCTTTGGGTAGCGGAAATTTGTAAAAATCTTCCCTACAGAGATGCTAACAACATAAGTTGTAACAAGCGTATAAGACTTTCGACGTAGCTTGGCGAGAACGTATGGCTCAGTGGTCAGAGCGCCTGGTCGGTTTCCGGGAGACGCGGGTTCGAGTCCCGCTACGTTCAAATTTTTATACGTTTTCTAAATAAGTATCTAAAAGCACGATAAAAACTCTAATTAACTAAAGCACTTCGAAATGATTATATCTACATATGTGGAGGATTCCCCACAGATTTTCATATTTTAGAAGTTAATCATAATCCAAAAACGCAAAACTTTTTCAGCAAAATAAGACAAACCATTTATGTAAATGATGGAAAAGTATACAAGTTCCCGATCATATTTAAAAATATATATAATATTCTTATAAAAAATATATTTCTTTAACTAACCTTAACAAAGGATCGGACGGGTTGTTGTAAAACGTATATAGCGAAGATGACGACACCTTGCAAAGCGTTTATAAGATCAAAAATCGACCAAACTGATACTGCTGATGTACCAGCTCCCGCTGCCCAACTCACCACCTCGAGGACCCAGGACAGGCCCATTATCACGGTTAGTAGGCAGCATGTCCGAAATCTAAGAAAACAGTTATAAATAATTATGCATAATATAGTTCTACTATTCGGCGAATACGTACTTTAGTAGTTATTAAAAAATCTAATATTTACAGAAAATTAAAGATTTTTTAAGAAAGCGTTCAATGAATAGATATTTCATTTATAAAAAAATTTTAAATTGTTTTTAGTTTTTCTTTTCTTTTTAGCTTCACTCTGTATTCTGCACATGGCAGTCACAAGAAATCTAGGAAACAGGTTTTAAGAGACTCCGTTCCTTTTAAGACACTTCCGTTACCCATTTGCACCGAATTCTGAAGGCATTGCGGATTGAGTGGCGAAGTTCACCATAGCGCTATGACTCGTTCCAGACAAATTTCAGGAAATGAATATATTAAATATTTCATTTCCTCGAGTGGGTATCGAATCCACAACCTGTCGCGTTCAGAGTTGCACATTTGTGCCTCTGCGCCACGAGTACAACTGGTCTAAATTAATTAAGCTAAAATAAAAAGGTAAATTGATATACTATTTGATTATATTCACTACTTAGTAAGTAAAATTCAAAATTTTTGATGATGATGAAAATAATTATGATTTCCCTAGGTTAAATAAACCTCCATAATATATGAAAAATGATTATTTTTTTAGCAACACGCTGTAATTTGTATGTAGCAGAGTAGTCAGTGAGGGCTCAGTGTTAAGACACTCCGCCCTCTACTTTCAGCTTAATTCTGGTGGGCATTATGTGTCGACACTATAGCGAAGAAATGAAAATATGAAATATATGGTAGATGACAAAAAACAATCGGATTTTGCATTAGCATTATGTTTAATCAAAGAATCTTAAATCTTACTTGTTATTACAACAAAGTAAATTGAATTGTTATTTTAATATTTTCTACTTAAGATTAGCCAGTGATTTAGGTGTGGGTGGAAAATAATAAAAACAGCGAAGCTTCTCATCGTTCTGGAATTTCAACGTAAACGTGACTTACAAAGTATTATAGTATTTTTTAATACAACTAGTGAAATTAATTAATTAAATACGGAATATAAAATATTTTTTTATATTCCGTAATAGTCAATTAATTTTTTTGGCAAAGCTGTCGTGGCATATTAGTTAGTGTCTGCTCTATATAAATTAAATACATCAAATTTACACTAGGTGGTAAGTCGTTAACATTTGTTAGACTATTTAGTCTTTATAATGGGATCATTGCCTTCTATGCCATATATGAGGAAAAAAAATATATAAATTAAATCAGCTTCACGATGTATTCCTCATACAGCAGTGAGCAGAAAGAACTTAGTGTTAAGAAACTCAATTCTCCACATACATTTTCGTAATTAATTTATTTCAATTTATTGCAAAACTTACATTTTCTTATACTTCTTTAATCTTTGTGTATATGTTATTTTCGTATCTCGCTGCGGTGACGAGTTTCGCTCATGGACCGGCACTGGCTGCCCCAGTACAGTGCCAAGTCTTACCCAGTCATCTGATGTGCTAAAGTCTGAGTGCGCTACGTCTAACGCTGATAAAAAATAATCATAAATATTTAGTTAGAAATCATTGGAATCGGTAGCCTTTATTTTTATTACTCATAATTTTGAGTTTTATATCATTTTAAAATTAACTTAAATATTTAATGAAAATTATATTTAAATTCAAAAATATTGTTTTTAATTCACAAGATACAGGCTTTTTACTTACAGACTAAAATAACCTTTAAAGAAATAATTTAATACATCCAAGTTCAAAGAAGATTAAATCTAATCTAAATTAGTAAAAGTTATCGAATAAATAAACTAAATAAGAATATTCCGTTAAAATATTCAGAAATGTTAGTAGAGAATTTTTTGTAGTGGAACTCACGTGTTACGTCCTTGAGCTTATCATAATGCTTGGCAAAAGCTCGTGACGTAAATAAAAATATGACGAAATTGCTAAACAGTATGACCGCCACAGGTCCATAGAAATAGGGTAACGCCGCCTGGTCCGCTGTGAAAAAGGAATTTTATTAACTTTTGAGAATTAAGTGACTATAGACTAAAAATAGGTAAGAAGTATATATTCAATAAAAAATATTTTTTTTATAGAACATATCGAAATTTGAACGGATCAGGGTCTGGACCCACGACTCTCGAGGACCATTGCGGTCAACATTTGTATATGTTTTCTAAAAATATAGGTATATATAACCATAGCTTTATGTATAATGATTTACTTTATTATCACAAAAACGTAAATATTTCATAAAATATTGTGATACTTACTTTTGAACCAACAGCCCTTGACTCCAAAGTTAGGTTTCAGATACGTACTGGGTACGGCCGGAGACAAATCCATTGTAACGGTCACTATCAGTAAAATTACTGGTAATAAAACAGCATATGCACAGTACCACACAAATCTCCGCCTCATGCTTCGTCTGCTCACCGAACAATGTATGTATCTCCTAGAATAAACATTTTATTTAAGAAATGGAAGGCTGAAGACATCAAAACTAATGCGTTTCGCCTTAAATTACCACAGATGACCATGGTTTCGTATTTAATAAGAATTTCATAGTTGAATTTAGTTTTTTAAAATTTTATTTTAATTTTTTTTATATATATTTAATGGAAGTTAATATTTTAGATAGGTAGCTAAGTAGATTTACTTTTACATTAATAGATATACATATGTTAGTACTATTATTTATTTATATTTTCATTTCTTCGCTCTGGTGTCTAGGCAAAGCGCGGCGTTGAGCTCCGCCACTCAACACGCAATACCTCCCGATTTTGGTAGAAAGTGGGGAATGGAGTGTCTTAACTCTAGATTACCTCTGTCTACCCAGATGTGTGCATAAACAGCGTAAAGTTAATAGACATACATACATATCTTACCTAAAGAATATAAAATATCAAAAGGACACTTACCGTACATTTAAATATGTGTCAAAACACATTACATTCAACCAGAAGAAACAGGACACAAATGAGAACTGGATAAGGTAAGCTGGAATAAAATAACTAAAGTAAGTCAATTTAACTTATGGACGCTTCCCAGTTTTGTTTCAATAAAAAAGTGTGGCGATTTGTTATTTCAAGAAATAAGTATATTATAAACAATACTACGTATTAAGAAAATATATAAAAATTTGAAAGTAGAGGGACCGCGTTTATTTGGAAATCGTCCAAGAGGCGCGGGTTCTAATCTGTTACGTTACATTTTTTATACGTTTTCTTAATCCGTATTTTTCTTTCCCAAGTGTGGAATAATACATTAAAAATGCTTAAAAATATGAACAAAACTGATTAGGTATGTATATTATAACATAATTTTTACTAATTGATTCTATCTTTAGCAACGAAAGAGATATTTAATATTTTTTCGCTGTATTATCTAGACAAAGCGCAGCGTTGAATCCCGCCAATCAACACTCAATCCAAAAATCGGCGAAAAATAGAGAACGGAGTGTCCTATCACAAGGTTCCCACTACCTACCCAGCTATGTGCGGGATACAGCGTTAAGCTGAAAAAAAATTGAATTATTATATAAATACAAAGCGCACATACCCATCAAATTACAAGCAGCTGATGGAAACGCATGTCCAGCTAATTGAGTGGCAGCTAAACAGCTGAACGCTATAGCGAGGCAAATCGAATGACACGCCAACGCCTTTCCGTGTGTGTCCCTTAATTCGGTAATAGATAAATAGACAAACGCCGTTGCCAGAAGGAACGGTACTGATATTATTAAACCTGTGAAAAAAAAAACATTTAAAAAAAAATTATATAGCGAGATTTGAACCCGCGCCTCTTGGAAATTGTTCCTAATGCATAATTAACACTTTAAGGACCAGTTTAACTGGTTACAAATTAAGTCTTAGATAGTAATCTTAAATAATTAATGCTATCTTACCGACAGAGGATTAAAACACAAAAAAAAAACTGTTTCTTATATTTTTAAGAATAATTTTCTCATTAACAAACGATAATAATAGATAACAGTTCATACGATTTGTTACATTTTTTAATTATAATAAATATGTAAAAATAAAATCCATGTGTTTAATGTGTATCGACTAGATATTGCTATTCGGGACCTTTGAAATCATAAATTATAGCTTGTCTGGCAGATAAGGCTATCCGAGACTTTATCAGCGAGTGGTGAAACTAGCCCCAAATACATTAAAACATATGAATGTTTAATTTGGAGAAAAACATTCAATTTTCTATATAAACTTACCCGTGGCGTAAGCGATAAGGGTAGCCGACGTTTTCACTTCTTCTATCGGTGACGCAAAGCATACCAAAGGCAATGTCAGGCCCGCCGGATAGGACTCATTCCAGAATGTTTCCATGCAAAAATCTCTCGTACCCAACATAGGTGGATTGTTGAACGGCACAAATAGGGATCCGTTGAACAAAAGATAAAACTCATCTTTACTATACTTGTCTGGTTCTAATTTGTATCTGTAAAATGATAGAATTATTAAAATAAGGCCGTCGTGGCGCAACTGTCGCACTCAGAGAAGTGGATTTTAAAATATTTTCATTTTCTCGATGTGATAACAACGCAAAGCGCGGTGTTGACTTTCGCCACTCAACACGCAATTCCTCAAAATTCGGCAAAAATGGGGAACGGAGTGTCTTAACACTAGTTTTCCTCTGTCTACCGTACTTTAAACAAGATACAACGTAAAGTTGAAATTAAATAACATCAAAATATAATTTAACTAAATATTATTAGAATATAATTACAAAAAATATAATTAAAAAAGAACTCGTTCAAGAAAATCGAGCGTTTATCCCCTGTGTATAAATATCCTTCAGGAATTGCCACTAGCCCAACCACTAGCTAGCTAGCTAGGGGTTGTTTTAAAGAAAATTAAGAAAATTATTATAACATTTTTAAATATTTTTTTTTCTTTTTTTTTCATATTTTTTTTAATTCATTAATATTCTAGGGTGTACCTGTCATATGCGCAAGGGTTTCCAACGATTGTTTCGAAAACATTAGTATCGTAGCTCCACATGAAGGTGTCGTTGGACTTGTGGAAAATCGGTTGGAAGGTGAGTGAGGAGCGACTACAAACAGTTTTATATTTGCCATCCTCAAATATGACGGAGAGATTTTGCCCACTAGCACAGCACTTTGGTACCACTGGTAATTGCTTCTTCACTTCCTCGTCCTGTAAAGATGCAACAAGGTAAATACTCTTGAAGGCTTCGTTAAATAAATATTGTATTATATTGTTGTAATTGGGTCGACCGCATAAAAGACAATTTACAGTAAGGACAAGTTAATTTGGATGTCATTTCAACAATGATATATAGCACGGATCATATGACAAGTGCCTAATCAGAATTCAAGAGGAGTATTTGAACTTTTGATGTATTCATGAAAGAAATTTGACTGAGGTTAGCTGACGCAATGCTCCTTTGAAATTGGTCACGTAAACCTCCAAAATCATATTTACTACTGTAGATATTCATTAATTACATAGATTTATGCCTATATTTTTATAATAAGGAAGGATATGTAAAACAGGCACTATGATAAAATTATTATTCTCAAATTTAGAAAGCCGTCGTGGCGCAGGGGCACAAGAATGTGACTTACCGCGATGATTGTGAGTTCGATCCAATCTCGGGGAAACTAATTATTATTAATTAACATTTTCATTTCATAACTCTGGCACCAAAGCAAAAGCAAGGCGTTGAGTTCCGCCACTTAACACACAATGTCTCTAAAAATTCGGCGAAAAATGGGGAGCGGAATGTCTTAGGACTAGGTCTCATAAAATATATAAAAATCTTAGGTGTTTAAAAATTTTCAAATTGAAATTATCAAATAACAATTTTATTTAGTGTTCTCGTTTACTTTAAATCGCTTTAGAATAAATGATACATAAATCTAGATAGCTTGAAGTAAATCACCGGTTAAATATCTCTTATACCAGGAATTGTAACAGAACCTACATTTAGCTAATGGCATTAAATTCTTCCTACCTACATTGAAATCGTTATAAATTGTCGACAGCAATTTAACTTGTAGGTATACCATATATATTATACATATATATTAAAAATACGTATGACATATAAAAAGTTCTAAATATGTAATCGTTGAATCTTTTCACATACAAGCATTACCCAGTTAAAATATTGGGAATTTGTAAAAAAAATGATGGCTTCCGCGCCTTCATCCTTCATTCATTATATCAAAATATATAGAAAGATTAATGTATAAAATTTTGTAATTTTTTTTATAAAACACAACAAATACGACGAAAATAACGTTACAAGAATATTTAAACAATTTATGACAAAGACTATGCGACTACTGTCATCTATTGTCTCGTCACTCACTCCTGGCACGTCTCTAATGAGATATGATGCAAGTGTTTTCCAGTTATAATTTTCCTCTTTATTTAAATAAAATTATATATCTATACGTTATATAAGACTTTTCTGTTGCTGAATGACTAACCGACAATATAATGACCAAAGTACCGAACTTAGATAAAAGAAACTAGAAATTTTTATACTAGATAACTAGGTATTGGAGGAAGACATAAAAAGTATAAGGTGAAAGTGGTGGTTTGCAGAGACCGCAGTGTTTGGTGTTCCGTTCTGTCTGCCTACCCATCTATGAATAAAGAGTGAAGCCTAAAAAAAAAGAAAAAAGAAGATTAGAGAGTGTATATGGTTATATCGAAAGAGTATTTTAAGAAAAAACTGTTTTTTAAATTTTACGGCTCACGCAATCAAGAGTTAAACAGTTACTTTTTAACAAATAATCATAACTCTAAAAAAAATATTCAAAAAGAAAAATCCATATTGAAAAAAAATTAAGAAAAAGGAAAAGGCCAAGTTGAAAAAAAATACATTAATTTTCCATTTGAAACCGCACAGTAAGTAATAAAAAACGAACAAACGTAACGAAGTTAGCAAAAGTCAACAGACGCAAACACCACCGGCACCGTCGGTCGAGAAATACGTCGCTCGCTAACTTTGAAACAAAACAATTTGTTTTATACGGGTTTATAGGAGTTTTTCCTTCCAAAAATATTCACAGCGTGTGTAGGGTCGTGACGTCACTGTCAACTAGCGACGGAGGACGGAGGACGGAGGACACCGTCAATATTTACTTTTCCCTTGAAACTTTCAACGTTGCTCAATTACGGCTATTTCGGAATTCGCACTATATTGGAATTTTGTTAAAGTATTTATAAAGTCTTCTGAATTTTTTATGCTCTGAAACCGGCTCTGAAAATGTAAATTTGTACGAGTGCTTTAATAATATCAACACCATGCAAAATAACGTTACGTTTTTTTTTTATTTTTGACATTAAGCTCATACTATGAGAAATTAAATATAAGATTATATATGATAGATTGAAATATATTACTACTTTTCTTAAGAAATCTTAATTGCATTCCTTCGTAATTCAATTTTTAATAATATAACGCACTAGTAGCAAGCAAGACGAATGTGCTTATTTTAATCAAGTTTTTAAAACACACTTCGAGACATACTCGAGAAATTGAAAATAATTCACTTTACCGAGTGGGTAATGTATACTACGCCCACGTTTGACATAAAGGCAGTCGTATATAAGCGACACACCCTTACGACACGATGGTTATGGGTTCGATTCGCAGTTAGAAAATTAAATTCAATATTTCATTAACTGATTCTATGATGAGAATAAGCGCGTCGAGTTCTACCACTCAATACGCAATGCCTTGCTAATTCAAAGGAAAATCGAGAGAGGAAGTCTCATTATGGTAACGAAGTGTCTTAACACTAAGTTCCTCTGCCTAGCCAGGTATGTGTGAGATACAACGTGCTAAAAGCTAAAAAAATATTTTATTCGAAAACATATTTTATGCCTTTAAAAGTGCCATTCGTATTGTTGCAATAAAAGATAAAAGAGAAGACTATATTGTAAGAGCACTCTTTCCTTTACAAATTCATCTTAACGAGCTCTTAATCGACTGATCTGAATTCAATCATACTTTTTTCATTCAAAAACAAGTGCGCGCAGAAGTCGGAATTCGAATCATTTGTTTTAGAAGCATAAATAAAGTAGTGTTAGAATGTCAACCGCAATGCCGGAAACTTCACGTTTTGTTTTATCATTCATTCATTCATTCATTTCGTCTTCATTCATCTAATCATGCGATGAAATGTCACGTCTATTATCAGAAATGTAGACCCTATTTTGTCTTTTTTCCATTATTATTTATTTTATTTTGAACAAATATTGTTTCTGTATAGAATACAATCCCTTTCAAACATTAGTTTACTTATTGTCTAGTTTACATATTTTACATTCACTTTCAGAAAGAGACAACAAAGAGGCACTGACTGACTGATAGACTGAATGAATGGCCATAAAAACCTACTAAAATATCTACAAAAAGTATTTAAAATTTTGGCGTTTTATAGTACAGAATGCTGACAAAATAATACATAAATATAATTGTGCAATGTTTTTGTCATGATACCTAAAACTTTAAGGTGCTCCAAACATACGGATTTGCAAAAACAGGTGTATCCGCTTTTTTTTGTTTAGTACAAAATGTATATATTATAAATGTAGCGTAAAGATTGATAACAAAAGAATGTATATAATGTAAATTTATGCTCAAATCTAATCGACCGTAAAATAATAATGGCGCCTAATAAAGATGTGATCTCACTGCTCTTAATTTGTCGCTTCAGTAATTGTCTAAGCAATAAAGCGATATATTTTTGTTCAAACAAAACAATTTTTTACTGACTTTTGTATCATAATGATATTAGAAGCTGTCGTGACGCAATGGTAGATCGATTTCCTCTCGGGGAAATGAATTATCTAATATTTTTATTTCATCGCCTTGGTAGCAAGATATAGCGCGGCGTTAAGTTTCGACACTCAACACACATTTTCTCGAAAATTCTTAGGAAGATAGTAATTCCTAGTGTAAAAAGGTTTTCCTCCATTTTCTCCCCAATTCGAGACCTAGTGAGCACAACTCAATACTGCACTTTGTCTTTACTTCGAGGAAAAACTAAGTTATTTCAAAAATAATTTAAAAAATTCAGTATTTTGCATTGACATCATTTTATTTTTTCATATTAAAATCTCTTATTAAAATGTAATTTTATGTTCTTTTATATTCTGAGTGCATCATGAGGGTGATAGATAAAATATAAAATCCATTATTTTCTAAGTGGATTTTTTAAATCTAAAAGATTATTCTATGAAATAAAAAGAAAACCTTCTGGAAATAAAGAACTAATGTACTTTTAAAAGTTCTTAGGGATTCACATTTTGACCTCCTCAACTGGCTTCCGCAAGAAACTTCCACCTTACAATGAAATCAACACAAAGGATAGAAATCTCGTACAATATCGTATAAACTTTTACGTAGTATACAATGTATAAGATATTTAAAGTTTATTTAAAAATTAAGAAAAGATATTCATCATCGTCATCATCTTCATCAACAACCTGTCTTCAACTACAGCTGAACATGCGGACAGGTAGCCAGTTGCCAGCTACTCTACCTAAAAAGAAATCGCTACACTACGCTATATAAGATATTAAAAAAAATGGGGAACGGATTGTCTTAACACTAGGTTCCCTCTTCCTGTTGCTGCTGTGCCCTGCTGTGTGCGAAATACAGCGTGAAGATATTAACATATATATATATATATATATATATATATATATATATATATATATATATATATATATATATATATATATATATATATAAAATCAAATAAATCAGCTTCACACTGTATCCCACACACAGAAGGGTAGGCAGAGACAACCTAGTGCCAAGACATTCCGTTCCCCACTTTCCGCCGAGATCTGGAAGCACTGCGTGATTGAGAAAATATGTAATGTAAATATAAAAAATATTATACATAAGAACAAATATGTATAATACGGTAATATAATTTGTAAAATATAACACAGTTTTACATAAACGTAATCAGGCGAAATGGCAATTTGCATTAAAATTGACCTCAAGTCTTGAGATTCCAGAACGCTCCATCCAGAGCTGCCGTATCCGCAACGTACATTATTCTCAGTCCTCACTCTCTTTACTTTACGTTATCTGAGCGGTGGCTTAGCCGTGTTGATAATTGAGTGCTCCTCCGAGTATAATTTGTTCGTTCTGGCAAACTTAATGAACAAACCAAAACGAGTAATTTGGTTAATACTAATAAATAACTATAGACAACAGATAGATGGATAGATAGAACCCTTAGTGTAATGATTTTATATTTATAAGTTTTAATATTCGCATTAATGTATTATAAAAATGTAAATCAACCTCTTTGTTTAATAAAAAGATGTTCAAAAATAAATGATATAGAACTGTCACCAGAGGACATTAATAAAATGACGCTTTATGTGGTCGGAAAATTCTAGATATACTTTTAGACTTGGAGCGGAAGTAGAAGGAGGTCCTCTAGAATAACATATTGTATTAGAATTTAAGATGGACATTGTACAAGCTTAACAGTATTTTACTCTGGATGAAATATAAGTTCTGTAAAAGCCTCGAGGTGTTTGATTTATTTACATTAGTATAAATTTATTTAGCAGCTGTAATTTGTGATAAGAAATTTTTGAGGTTAACTTAAATATTAAAATTTGTTATCTCTCAAATAAAAAAAAATAATCACAGCAGGATTATCAGAGGGAACCTAGTGTTAAGACACTCCGTTCCCCACTCTGCCGAATTCTGAGTGGCAGAACTCTACGCCGCGCTTAGCCTCGACACCAGAGCGAAGAAATGGAAATACAAATTTAAGTAAATATTTCATCTCCTCGAGTGGGGATTGAAACCACAACCAGTCGGTGTTACTGTCACACTTCGTACCGCTGCGCCACGACTGGTCTCCTATGACCTATCATATAATAACTATATAATAAATTATAATTCATTTTTACCAAATAAAATAATAATAACCACGTTCAATCAGAAATGTCCCAATTGTACCATAATTCCTTTACAATATTATTTAAATATTACAATATTTATATTTTGAATATTACTAATGACGAGATGCTTTAAATCGATTAATGATTAATATGCTAATGGGAACGCAGAGTCTTAATTTTAGGTTCCCAGATATCCTTTGCCAACCCTACTATGTGGGGATACAGCGTGAAGCTAAAAAAATAAATGATACAAAATAACATACGATGTCGCGTAAGACTGTATATAAAAACGAAATGAAAATTACCTTATTAATATAAAAACGTAAAGATAAAAAGCATTCTTTCCAAATAAGGAAATAATACTCTCGAAAAAGAAAATAATTCACTATCAAATGACCCCAATATCATATACAACTTATAATACTTTTATAGATAAAATCTGAAGTTAATTTACATATGGACGTAAAGTTTGCCTACTGTAATTTGTTTAACAACTTTATAACAAGATAGTCTTTTCCGTCTCCTTCAATTATTCTAATCTAATAAAACTTTCTTTTAGTTACGGCTCCCATAAATATGTTAATCATATTTCTTGGGAATTTGAAACTAAAAGGAAATATGTATCACAAATGATGTTGACTACAAAATTTAAGTCAAAACGATATCAGTTTCACGCTGTATCCCGCACACAGCAGGATAGACTGAGTGAACCTAGTGTTAAGATACTCCGTTCCCATTTCCTGCCAAATTCTGGAGGCATTGTGTGTTGAGTGCGCCGCGCAACGCCGCGCTTAGCCTCGACATCAGAGCGAAGAAATGGAAATATAAATTTAAGTAAATATTTCATCTCCTCAAGTGGGAATCGAATCCATAACCAGTCGGTTTTACAGTCACACTTCGTGCCGCTCTGCGCCACGACTGGTTTTTGTTTTATAGTAGTAAATATTATTCCCAACTCAGATAAAGAAACAGTATAATGTACCGGAAAAAAGTATACAAAAGTCATTATATTATAATGTTTGGTCTATATCTTATAAATAACAAGCTTTTATTTTATTTTTTTAGCTTACTGCTGTTTCTCCCACATGGCAGTATAGGCAAAGGGAATCTGAGAACCTAGTGTTAAAACACTCCGTTCCTATTAAGACAATACCATTCCCACAATACCATTCCCGAATTTTCACCGAATTCTCGAAGCATTGTGTGTTGAGTGGCAGAACTGACCGTCAAACCAAGAAAACTAAAACATTCAATAAAGCGTCCAGCTTCATATTACTAAATAACTTTATATGAGGCTATTTGAATGAAGAGCCTTACAGCACATGAGTACGTAATAAGAGAATTTCGAGAACTCAGGTCACGTTTCGGATACTTTGGAGTAAGTGGGATAACAAGGGGTAAACAGTGTTATAAGACTTAAGATGTACACACGATATTCAATAGAAGAGATTATTTTGTTTAAAGTTCTTGAGGTTTAACAACAGCTTAAACTAACTTTTCAATCATTTTCAAAACCTAATCCAGAAGGATTACAATTGAGTAACATGAATAATGATTTAATATTTTAAGTTACTGGAAAATTTAAATTCTCACAAAAGGATTAATAATAATTCTCATTTTGATTGAATTGCCAATAATTTCATAAATTTCGGTTGTGAACGTAAATACAGCAATTTAACTTTTACCTTTTTAAATTTGTCGCGTCTCACGTTCCCACAATTGAAAAAACAGATAACTTATATGTTTTATAAAAAAAACCGACTTCAATCGTATCCCATAATCAGAACCTAACCAAACTCTCAACATACTGTCCTTGGAAGTACATCCAATAAAAAAAGAACAATCGAAATCGGTTGGTGTGATATTGAGTTATTCGTTTTGTTGCGCACATACGTAATGCAAATTTGACACTTATGTAATTTTCTCATAGATTATGTTATCAGAAATGGATCAAATGAAATTAGACTTAGGGAAGCATTAGCTTTCACAAAAAAAGAATCATCAAAATCGCTTTACCCAGCTAAAAGTTCTGAGGTAATAAACAAAAAAAATACAGTCGAATTGATAACCTCCTCCTTTTACAGTAATCGGTTAAAAATAATAAAAACACACGTACTTTAGTCGCCTCTTACGACACCACCAGTACCAGGATGATCCTATTCTAGGCCGGGATCACACGGCAAAAATAGCGGTAAAGTATTTCAATTTCTATAATACTGAATGTTTTTATAGTTTTACGTAACATAACGGGAAACGATAAAACTAGCCGTAGAAAACGCTACCTGTATTTATTTATTTTAACAATTTGATACGTAGTGCATGGTGTTGAGCACTATCCCGTGAGAGTCGTAAATAAGTTAACAGTATCATAAAACGAGTGGATTGTATTAGAAATTATTCATTTGTAGTTTTAAAACAATAAATAACATTAAATTAGTTTCACGCTGTATCCCACACAGCAGAGTAGGCAGGGGAATTAAGACACTCCGTTGTCCATTTTCCGCCGAATTTTGGAGGCAGGCATTGAGTAGCGGAAATCAACGCCGCTCTTCGCCTCGACGCCAGAACGAAGAAATAGAAATAGAAAATTAAATAAATATTGCATTTCTTCTAGTGGGGATCGACCGTAACAGTCACACCCTTGTGCCCCTGGACCACGACGTCCTCAAGTTCACGGTTCAGTATTTTTATTAAGAGATATGTTTGTCACGCCTTTTTCTTGAGAAAATAGCCTAACGAAATTTGGTAGAATAAATATGGGTTAAATACTCATAGATATTTCAATAATACAAGTCCTTTACCTGTGCTTTGTTTTGTTTGTTTTTAATCATAAACGGTGATTACCGATTCAATTCCTTATTAATATGTATAACACGATACCTACGGATATGTAGCTTAACTAATTTAAGATTTTACTGAAAAAAAAATGTAATGAGATTTTCTATATGCAACATAAGCTTTATTCATTGGTGAAAGCGATTTAGTGCGTATTATTAACATTTTCGAAATATTTATTTGGAATTCTATAAAGGCAAAACATGAAAGCGCAAAGGCGTATATTTAATTACATCTTGCCAAGCTACCACCACCAGTGGCAACACTGGTCTGTTCCATTACATGTGACTTTTTTAATTCACTAAACGAGACATTGGGAATTTCCCGGGTAATGTAAAAAAGTATTTTAATGCGACGTTTCGTACAAATGCAGTGGAAGAGCAGATAAGGCAAATTAATTTCTTTTATTTTCCGTTATCTTACTTTGCAATCTTGACTCTCTAATATAAATATATAAATATATAATATATATAAGCATTTCTGCTCTAGACAGCCGCGTTTGTACTTAACGATATTTATTTCGGCACTTTGGCCGGAGAATGCTCATATTAACACGACACTATCTCTGAAGAGTAAATTCGGTTGGTTCTGGTTCCGAGGCAATTTCTTTAAGTGGCCTCCGCAGAGACTGCCTTATCTGACTTTATTAGTTATTTATACCAGAGAAGCAAAGGCCTGGAAATGTTGGTGTTGCTTGCATTATTTTTTGGTACATTACTATGTTAACGTTTTTGGGTCAGTTGTACTTGTAGTTGTATACGCAGAACCACAGCTATCGAACTCCTTCTTAAAATACAAAACTAAATGACATTTAACTTGTTCAATATTAAATACAGATTATAAATTACACAATATTTTTTAATAAAAAGTAAATACAATAATATAAAATTATTATAGTTTCATAATACGAACAGTACCTACTCCAATCGATCATCATAACTTCATAACTAACAGCATTATAAGACCTTAGTTATACTAAATGACGTTTCACGATTCATTTACATATTGCACATACTTGATTGGAACTGGAAGTGGACAACATTATTTTTGTACAAGTGACACCTGTCAAAGTCATTACTTTAGTACTTTTCAATCTAACAATCGTGATCCAAAGCGTTCGACTGAGATATCTAAATAAACAGCCTCAGCCAAACGACGACGGGGCTGTTTGTATAGAAAACATCTTGAGAACTTTCAATATCTACTTAGCTATAACAACCCGCATTTCACATCTAAATATAGATGATGATATAAAATAAAGACATCCATTGTGGTGCAGTGGTACAAGCGAATGAATATAAACGCGAGAGTTATAGGGTTAGATCATGGTCGAGGAAGAGAATTAATTAAAATTTTCATTTGATCGTTCTAAAACGGATTTTTGCCAAAGCGCGGCGGCTCAACACGCAATGCATCGAGTATTGGCTAAAGTACGGAATAGAGTGTCTTGACACTAAGGTCTCTACCTATACAGCTATACGTGGAAAGTATTACATTGTGTTCAAAACCTCTTTAGTTAAACAATACAGTGCTTTCCGCGATCACCATCCATTCTTAAGTGGGTCCCACAAAACTTGTATTTAATAGCGTGTTTGGCTTATCTGGGTACATGACGGGATATCGACGTGGCCGGTAGCCGGCGACGGTGACAGCCACAGATAAGAAAGAGGCCCACGCAATAGCCCTACTGGCTTTATAAATCACGTCGCGACACACAGAAATGCTTCTAATTGAATGCAATAACGCTTTCCTAGAAATATATCACACGGTTCATAATAAATTCACCGAATAAAGTGTCGATGTAATGTTCTATTGGAATATTATGCAAAATTCCTTTCTGTTTTATCGGAAAATTTCTGTAGTATAGTGTACTCTTTAAGTTTTTGTACAATCGAGCACAAAAATGATCTAAAAAAGTTAGTAGAAGTTATAAGAAATTATAGTGCCAAGCTAATAACAAGCCAAGTAACGTTGTATGTATATATATATATATATTCTAATTATTTAGTTTTTAGAGTTCCGTACTTTTTAAGGAAAAAGGTCTGTCTGTCTGTCAAGAGCTTTTATCTATGGAACGCTAGGAGATATTGAGTTAAAATTCGAACTATATACCTAGATCTACGGCCCCATGGTGAACTGAAAAAACAATTTTAATTTCAATTTAGGCCAGACGTGGAGCAGGGGCACAAAGTGTGCCTGTAAGCCGATTGATTGTGGGTTGATCTTCACTCGAAGAAATAAAATATTTATTTATATTTATATTTTCATTTCTTCGCTCTGGCGTCGAGACAAAAGCGTGGCGTTAAGTACCGCCACTCAACACACAATGCCTCCAGAATTAGGCGGAAAATGTGGAAAGGAGTGTCTTAACGCTAGATTCTCTCTGCTTTCTCTGCTGTGTGCAGGATTCAGCGTGAAGCTGATTAAGTTTTTCAATTGTTTACTTTTCAATAAAATAAAGATGTCGTTTCTTCACGCTGTATTCCGCACACAGCAGGGTAGGCAGAGACAACCTAGTGTTAAGACACTTCGTTTCCCACTTTCCGCCTAGTTTTGGAGGCATATTGAGAGGCGGAACTCAACGCCGTGCTTTTGCCTCGACACCAGAGCGAAGGAATGAAAATATAAATGTAAATAAATATTTCATCTCCTCGAATGGGGATCGAACCCACAACCAGTGACGACTGGTAACGACTGGCCTCTGTCATTAAATACAAATCTCTTATGTTATGTTAATAGAAACTATTGAACCTTAAATATATGGTGAGAAAATAATATAAGCAGTACATATTTCAATCGATATTTTATCAAGTTTATTTGAATCGGCCCAAGACTTGTTTATTTATGTACATTCAGTGTATAAAGTGAAAACTACAAAATTTACGGTATATAAGATACACTTGTTTTATATTTAAATAACTATATAAATAAAAGATACACACCTACATAAAAAAATCAATTAGACACTGTTCTGAGCTCCTCAACCTGCAAAGTTATGACATGGCAACAGCGCCGTTAATCCATGTATTGTTGAGGAGTTTCTTCTCTGATTTTTGAAAGTGGTTATTTGTATATTTGGGAAGTATGTTCAGTAGAGATGGAAGATACGGGATGGATGTGGAAAGGCGTATTGCTGCCGGTAACAAGGTTAACGGAGCCTTAGCTGCATTGATAAGATGGTGAAAGGTCAGCACACACAATCCAGTGTTGGTACCGACGCGGTTATATGGCAGCGAGACGTGGGTATTACAGAAGAAGAATGAAAGAAAGATAAATGCCGTGGAGATGCGATCTCTTCGTAGGATATGCGGAGACAGTTTAGCTGATCGAATCCGCAATGAAGAGATACACAACATGCTCACCTGGATTGTGCATGTCGAACGAATGAATAATGAAAGAATGCCAAAAAAAGAAAAAAGGCAAAAAAAAAGAATTCACGTTTCGCATATAGCAGGGTAGGCCAGAGAACTTAGAGTCAAAAAATTTCCATTAAATCGATTATAAACAGAATTTTCGTGACATGGAGTGTTGGATGGCGCTACTGAACGCCGCGACGTGTGAAAAAAAAAGAAAAATAAATAACGTTATAAGAAAAAAAAATTAAAAATATAACCAGTTATTCTTACAATCTCGTCAAAAAGACGATGTTCTGGTTATTTGTTAACGTACACGCGCGGGGGCGTGAGACAGTTTCCCGTAAGCGTTACGAGTACGAGCAGACAACCCACTCAATGTAAAGTGTAACATAGCGTAAGTAACGCTATTCGTCATGCGGCTGTAGCTTTTGATATATTGTTTTTTTAAAATGTACGATTTTTTTATTAATATTTTCATTCATCAATTATATTATAGAGGTTACAAACCATTTAAAAGACTAATTGGATGTAGTTTGAATATTGAAGCAATTTTTCTTAGCTTCACGCTGTATCCCGCATATAGCAGGGTAGGCCAAGTAAATCAAGTGTCAGGATACTCCATTCCTCAGTTTTTATCGAATTTTCGAGACATTGCGTGTTGAATGGCGGAACTCAACGCCGCGCTTTGTTTTGGTACCAGAAGGAGGAAATAAAAATATTAAAAATAAATCAATCTGGAGTGGGAATCGAACCTAAAATCGTAATCACGTCACAATAATGATGTGATGCGACTGCGCCCCGAGGACTTCTAACGAAGTGATATCTCGAACTAAAATGAAAATTACTTAAATTTAAATTCAATTAAGTAAGATTCATAGAACATTTTTATTGTCCTATAAAATATAAATTTATACATAATAATATGAGTACACTACCCGAGTATATATAAATTATTAGCATAGTATTAGAAAATTTAAAGAAACAACAACTTGTAAAGCCTTGTAAAGTCTTTGCCTTGCCAATACACACAATATTTTTACCTTAAACCGTTTTGCTTAGAAAATACAAGATTCGAAGCGGGTCGTTATACAAACACAAATAAAGCAGTATCACCGGCGCCCACGCACAACATTGCGCCACACCGCCAACTAGATCACTTCCTTACACTTTAGTACTTAATTATTTCGTGTAAATCAATTATTAATAGCCTATAGAGAGACATAATTGACAAACCAGAAAATTATTAACGTTTTACGGTACTCAGTATTTGAATTAATAATAATTTATTTGCTAATATCGAGCTATAAATATAATATATTTCAAGTTGTAGTTTAAACGATATTATTAATAATTATATATTGAAATTTTAATATGAAATATCAACTTTGTGTGGAAACAAAACTTTGGGCGTCATCTTGACGTAGTTAAGACGTGTCTAGCGGACGTGATGTTGCATCCCTTTGTTTTAAGTTGACTCCCTAATTTAATAATTTTATTTATATATTTTTTAAGTCGATATGAACAGAATATGACTGTAACTCAAACTAAATCTGGGTATATAAGAATTTAAATTTCAATACATGATAAAGCACCTACTTTAATTCTAATAAATTTTACGTAAATTGTTTTTAAATAAAACATAATAATATCCTTTATAAAAAAGGAACTTTTTTTCCGGTATATATACTTTACTAAAGCTAATACAAACAATACAACAACACGACAAACTCAGCCAGAATCGAATAAACAAATCGATTATCCTACATATTATTCGATGAACAAATGTAAGCGTCTTAAATTCGTGACGGTATCGTGTATTTGAACAATAAGGCTCGTTTGCATTATTCGAATAGCATCTTATAACAGTTGCTTCATAAATCCATCCTAAACTTTAACCCGTAGTAGGCGGAATGGAGAATTCAATAACATTGTGATTGTCGAAGAGATTGCTTCGTGCATACCAGGGGCTGTCAAACGTGGTAAAACACTATTTTCATTTTAAAATATTATTTATGTAAAGAAATATTTAATTGCTATTTATTTATTTAAATACATTTATTTATGCGATAAATTTAATAGATTCGGCTAGCACCGAAACACGAAGGTAATGTGCTTAATATGGCAGTCATAATTATAGCTAAATCATCTATAGTAATAAAAAAATTAGTACAGTAATCGAAAACTGTTTTAATATTGAATCAATAAAAATATATAAATGTCAATGAAAATTTTGCAAGACTTTGAGAGGCACTGGCGAATGTTATCACGACTTACATTTATCAGGCACTTCTGTTGCATTTCCTTAACCTGATATACTTTGACCAATCGTAAATAAGGCAGCTTAAGTTATGAAACTTATAATTGTAATTTATGTACTGCAAGTAATGATTTCCTTACGGCGGAGACGTTTTACTTTATTATTATTTTTTTTTTCAAGTCGTCGTGGCACTGACCGCAACAGTCGTGGATTCACTTCTCATTTGGAGCATTGTGATACCAATACCGTACCATAACCATACCATAAACCGTAGCATAAACAAATTCTGTATAGGGACAATTCTGTTGGAGGACATTTAAAAACTCTAAAATTCTCAACCATAATCAAATTAATAAAAAAATGGCAAAGTAGGACGTATAGACTCATAAATAAGAAAGACAAATAATTAATTTGGTTAGGTTTTATCTTGATTGTGAAATCAAGAATCAAGACGTGTGTAAATAAACATAATAGGTAGTTTTCAATTTTATTTTATTGCATGAAATAAATTTCAAAAACCAATTTATTAATTTTATGAGGCCCAGTACATAAAGCAACACTAATCAATAACTCTAATCAATTTTCCATAAATAACTCTACAGCGTAAAAGCAATAATAATAAATCCTATATTAATTAAAACAGCATATTATTACTATCTATTTATTACAATCTATGCAAATAAAGTTTACATATCAAAAATTTATCGAACTATCTCCATCCTTCACACGCAATTACATAAATTTAAAACGGAGGTGCCAAACCGTTCATACTTAATGAAGGTTGCGTTCCCGTAATACTTTATCGAAGATATCAATAAATTTTCATCGAGATAAAATGAATTTGCCTCACGCGATCCCCGAGACCCATCCCGTCAAGATGACGGTCGCGTGAAAGATAATGGAAGGTAAATATTTGCTGAAGCTGCCACAGCGCAAGTACTCGTTTCCATTGTCATCCGGGATGTTCAAATATTATAAATATTAAATACTATATTATATTACATTAAATATTATTATTATATTACACATTTATCATCTCTTGGAAGAATATTTCTATGCAAACATATGTATTAAATAAAATATATTTATTAGAGGATTTTCAGAAATTATTCTAGAACGAGACAAATGTAGTATATAATATCTTGACGCTATCGACGTTATTCATTTTTAATTTTAAAATAATTATAATATTCTCGATTTTTCTTACATTATTTACATGAAAGACTTCTTGTATATAAGGAAAGAAACATTTATGAAAATGTGGCGTTAAATACTGCCTCAACGTACAATAAATATCTCGAATTCAGACGCAAGCATTCAAATTAAACAATGGAAACGTTTCGTATAGGAAGGTCTTGTATAAACACAACTCAACATAATAGAAACGGACTAGAAGCAATACTCGACCAACCTGTCCCATATCGTTTCATATCCCATCCGATGTTAGCATAGCCTTATCTCCCGATCTCCTCTGGACTGATTGAATCACTTGATATGTATCGAATAGTTAGAACAATTTTACATAAACTATATTTAAATCAAAAAGTAAATAACTGAATAAATTACATATTTTAATTATTCAGCTTTTATTGCTTTTTTCTATAATAGGTTAAGAGGACCGGCTAAGGCAAGTACGAGTTAAAGTATCCATCACAATCCAATTTACGATATACTAGTATTCTTACAAATTATCTGTGAATTAATTACCTATTATAATGTAAATTTATAAATAGGATATTTAGTTTAAAATACGTTACTTAAATTATTTTTTGCCTACTCTACAAAACACATAAAACCCAAGAGATGTCTACCGAAGAAAAGAAGTATTTAATACTTTGCTTTCTGCTTCATGTTGTGTCTGAACTTAGTGTTAAGACACTCAATTCTCCACTTTCCACCGAATTCCGGAGACATTTCGTGCTGAATGTCGATTCTCATGTCGCGCTTTGCTTCGACACCAAAGCAAAGAAATGAAAGTATAAATTTAAATAATAATTTCATTTCCTTGAGTGGGGATCGAACTCACAACCAGTCACGCTTACAGTCACACGCTTGTGCCCAGGCGCCACGACTGGTCTCACGTAGATATTCTGATTCAGAAAAAAAAACCACATTCATATTTATTTTGATATTACTGTTACTTTCACTTCCTTATACTTTACAGTTTTTTACAACATTCATTGTTTCACCAGGTGGCCTTTTTGATTATTAAAATAGACTTTCTAGATAAGTATCCCTAACACTTTCTAGAGAACAAGCTGGCGATTGGAGTTAATATTGTCCATAAACTTGAAAACTATCGACCAGTTTGTAACAAATACATGTTTATTAATCAGCTTCACGTTATATCCCGCACACAGCAGGATTCTGGAGGCATTGCATCGACACCAGAGCGAAGAAATGGAAATATACATTTAAGTAAATATTACATCCCATCGAGTGGGGATCGAACCCACAACTAGTCAGTTTTACAGTTACACTTCGTGCCGCTGCGCCACGACTGGTACGCTACATGTATCTCTCAAAATGTATGTTAAATACATGTTTATTAGATTTTCTTAAATAAATAATATGCTAACTTAAATAAGGCTTTCAAATACAAGGCTAGAGAAAACTACAGGGACACAAAACATTTATTTCGCTACGTAAATAGACATTTGTGCTGGGTGAGGATAGAATTCATGTCGTCCTAGTTTAGAGATTAGCCTCACTAAGATCTACATCAACGCATTATTATCTATATTTCATATTATAAATATAGACAATATAGTGTCAAAATACTGCGTTCTTCTCTTTCCGCCTGAAACATAGTGCTTTGCCTTGACACCAGAGCGATGAAGATATAAATATTAAATATTTCATTTCCTCGAGTGGCAATCAAACCCACAACCTGTTGCGTGTACAGTCACACACTTGTGGCACTGTGCCACAACTGGCCTGTGAAAACCAAATATCTGTGGATGATGAAATACGATTCAACTAAAACAAACTTTCTCCGTACTTTTTAATAACGTAATTAATTAAAGCGTTCTGGGAACAGAGTGATCGCAGAAATTACGAATTAAATGTTTTATCTAATAAAGGCCTATACAATTTCCTTCCCTCCAACGAGACTTCAGGCATTAATCATATTTACTGTCCCATTTTGATTTGACATGAAACAAAACAATTAACTTTAATTTAATTTTGTTATATTAGATTACGCACTTTATGCCACGTTGTTTTCTGCCACTCAATGCACAAATGGACGGAATGCGGAGAGTAGAGTGTCTTTATAATAATTGTAATGTACTTGATTCTGGAAATATTACGGAAATGAAACAGAAATTTTGTATTTTAAAAAAGGTAACTTTATTCACAATATTAGATAGAAAGTTTGGAATCATTTAAGAACTTTCCGATAAATATATAATGAAAACGATCATTTCGATATCTTTAAAAGTTTAAGTAAGTTAAGTATTTTTTAATAACCCATAAGCCTAAGCCTCAAAAGAAATCGCTTAAGCCTAATGCAATGATTGGGCGGAGCGGTAATGTTGCTTTTTTATTAAGCGAGCTATTTTTATAGGACCGCCATATTTTAGATAGAATAGAAATACAATACATAGAGTATATAGAATTATACTCCATAATAGAATAAAGGTATTTAATAAATACGAAATGGCGTCAGTATTTTTTTATATTTTCATTGGTTGTCAAAAGTGATACGAAATAAACATATCTATGAAAAAACTATATTATTTCAATTTTAATGATGACTATCATGTAACAACAATATTTGTTTTCGACATAATTGGCTACGCCAGTATGAGGCAATTTTAATTTTCACTCAGAAAACCATATATTAAGACCAGTCGTGGCACAGGGGCAGTAAGTTTAACTCTAAAAGCTATTGTTTATGGGTTCGATCTCCATTCGAGGAAATGAAATATTTTCATGTCCAGACAAAGCGCGGCGTTGAGTTCCGCTATTCAACACGCGTTCTTCTTCCGAATTTGGCGGAAAGTGGAGAACGGTGTGTCTTACACTAGGTTCCCTCAGCCTACCCTGCTGTGTGGCCGAGGTACAGCTTGAAACTGATTTATGATTTATTTATTTAAAACCATTTATATATACCTTAAAATATATTTAGTTAATGCTGTCGAAAATAAGATATAACAAAATATGATAATCATATCAAATGTGTAAACTCTTGAGGCCGGTCGTGGCGCAGTGGCACAAAGTGTGAGTATAAAACCGACTGGTTGTGGGTTCGATCCCCACTCGAGGAGATGAAATATTTACTTATATTTATATTTCCATTTCTTCGCTCTGGTGTCGAGGCAAAAGCGCGGCCTTGAGTTCTGCCACTCAACACGCAATACCTCCAGAATTCGGCAGAAAGTGGGGAACGGTGTCTTAGCACTAGGTTCCCTCTGCCTACCCTGCTGTGTGCGGGATACAGCGTGAAGCTGATTTATTTATTTTTATTTATATCAAATGTGTCTAAAAATAGCTTCACTTATATATTTTATTCATTATCTATTTGTATACAATATGAAACAAAAAAACAAAATACACGAAACATGCATTTATCATATGAGACACACAAGCCTTATACCACTTCCATAATATTTTACTATAGGATTTTATATGAAAAGTCTCATATGAAGAATGTCATGCTCATTACAGCTAATAGGCTTACGTTATCGTTTTGGGGGACTTCTTATATTATAATCTAATCTCTGTAATTAGGGATATCTCGTTTCAATCTAAGCCGTTTACGATATAGAGTTGTATTCATATAGTACGTATGAGTAATCTTCGAAGATCTTATAGCGAAGGATATCATTTTACTTGAGTTACAATTAAATTAACTTTTAGACCTTTTGTTGGTTAGTTAAGAAGACGATTTATGTACTCAAGACGTTTCTGTGAGCCATTCCTATTCAAGAGAATATTTAATTTTTCATAAATAAATTAAATTAAATTAGCTTCACGTTGTATCCCGCACACAGCAGGGTCGCCAGACGGAACCTAGTGTAAGACGCTCCGTTTCCCACTTTCTGCCAAAATAAGGAGGCATTGCGTGTTAAGTGGCACAACTCAACGCCGCGCTTTGCCTTGAAATGGAAATTAAATTTTAAGTAAATATTTGATCTCCTCGAGTGGGGATTGAACCCACCACCATTCGGTTTTACAGTCACACTTTGTGCCCCTGGTCTATATACATATTCTTTTTCCAGGTCAGATTTGAAATTAGATTATGTCATCTAAACGTATCTAATGAGCAGTAAGAAAAGCCCAAAGTATAATATGTGCCGTGCCGGTTCACTTAAAAAAAAACAACAACAATTATAAAGACACAATATACATTGCGAGGATATTAATGTTTTTGTAATAATATGTTGAAAGTCACATTACCAAAAATTGAAAAATAATTTCAATCATTTGCTCCAAAAAATATTCTGAAATCATTTATGATAAAAACATTTTGTGAATACTTCATTTGCACTTAATATTTTCAATTTAAATAATAATTTTAAAATGGTTTGACATAAAAGCTCTTTACTGGGTATATTACAAAATAAATTTGTAATTAATTCATGTTTCTCATGTTCATTCTGAATCTGAATACGCATTGTCTTTTTTAAATTGTTTTAATTTTGTGCAATATATTGAACTTTAAACAGAAAATAAATAAAATTAATTTTAGAAAATACAAACTTAAACAAAAAGTAAAAAGTGGAAAATCGTATTTTAATTGTTTTTGCTGAGTTCCCCCAATCACGTAAGGTTCCCATGTTAAGCAGAAAGTGACTCCCACTATATAATTCAAAGTATGCTAATAAAATCAATACATATAATAATAACATAGTCGAGGCCAGACGTGGCGCAAGGACACAAACTGTGAGTGTAAACGCGACTGGTTGTAGTTTCGATCACCACTCAAGGAAATGAAATGTTTATTTAAATTTATATTTCCATATTTTCACTCTGGTGTCGAGGCAAAGCGCGGCGTAGAGTTCCGCCACTCAACGCACAATGCCTCCAAATATCGGCGATAAGTGGGGAACAGAGTGTCTTAACACATTTTTTTTTTTTTATTGTCGGTTTGTTTATTTATATATGCGTTTGTACACACTAATGTCATAAACTACCTAACTGATTTAATTTTTAGCTGATTTTGATGTTTTATTGGTTCATAAATAAAATAGTTATATATCAATATAAATTATAAATTTCGTAGTGACCCCTGACGAAATTACTAATTGCCTTCGACGCATGAAGAACGGAAAAGCGATGGGACCTGACGATATTCCGATCCAAGCGTGGAAAACGTTGGGCCCTCTTGGTGTGCTCATACTTACTGACCTTTACTTACCATATCTTGAACCCTGGAAAGGTGCCACACCAGCGGCGGACACCTATTTACAAGAAAAACTGCAGCGTTCATAGGGGCAGTAAGCTTATGAGTCACACCATGAAACTCTTCAAACGCATAATCTCAAGAGATACACTATCGTATCGAATCTCTGAGTCTCAATATGGATTTCAGCCAGAATCGGCTCACCCCAGGGCAAATGCTTTGCTATATCATTCCCTGGAGAGAGCCACACCGAAGGCCCAAGAAAGCGCTACGCTGTGGGATATCGTGATGCAGGATAAGAGAGCCAATGGGCTATCCACCGAGGACACTAAAAATCATGCGAAGTGGAGTAGATCAAGTAGGAAGGCAGACCCTGACAAAAGCCGAGGGTAAAGACATAGCGTGGCGTCCAGTTCCGCTACACGTACAATATTTCGAAAATTCAGCGGAAAGTGAGAGACGAAACGTCTTAACACTAAGCTCACTCCTGCTTACTCCTGCTCCTCCTTATACGTGACATACAAAATTAAAGTGCAAAACAATATAGTATATCAAAATACAAATTTACCTATATTTACCCAAAAGTAGATTTAGAAACGAATTTTCCAATAACTACCAAAAAAATCTTGTAATAAGAACCTGTTAATTTCCGAACCAAACCCAACTAAAGTAATACTAACCAGCGTTCTAGATATCAAATTCGTAATTCACGCGTAGAGTAAACAACGCTAGAGGCATTCCTCTAATTAGATTAAATTGATTGCTACATTTCGTATCTAGGCGTTAATGTAATTAAGTAACATGACTTTCTATTGTTTTGTTTGTTTTGTCTTTTGATAGTATACTTAAGATAAATCAAATAAATCAGCTTCACGCTGTATCCCGCTGTACACAGCGGGATAGGCAGATAGGCAGAGGAAACATAGTGTTAAGACACTCCGTACCCCACTTTCCACCGAATTCTGGAGGCATGGTGTGTTGAGTGGCGGAAGTCAACGCCGCGCTTTGCCTCGACACCAGAGCGAAGAAATAGAAATATAAATTAAAATAAATATTTCATCTCCTTGAGTGGAGATCGGACCCGCAGTCGATTATACTATATTTCTACTGTCGTATGAATTACTTGACTGATCTCAAGTAATTGATACGACAGTAGAAATGTCAATAATTTATTAACTTCGTGAACGAATTTTATAAGACAAGACTTCTCTTGTCTTGTCCCCTTCTGGAAGGAGGAAAAAGCAATCTTAACAACAAATAAATATTTAACAATTAATTATCTATATATTCATTGTAATAATATACTGGTACCTACGCATTGAATCTAATAAATAGGAAAGGTAAAATAAATACGAGTCTAAAAATTGTTTATTTAAATATTATAAAACAAAAACTCATATAATCAATTATAGCTATAACAATCTTTACAGAGAGAGATACAATATTAATCTTATTAAAGTACTCTTATCTATTTAGCTGTTATCTACAATACATCTAACCGTGAATGTTATCTTTACCTACAGTGAGGACTAGCACTTGGTCTTTCAACATATATTATAAAAACCAATTGAGCCAATTAATAGTGTATTACTGCTATTAAAGAAATTCACATAGTAATGTATGTAATCTATATGAATCATGTATTTAATTGCTTCAAAAAAGTTTTTATTACCTGATATGAGCATTTCTTTGAGATTAAGGTGTTTGACTTTTTAAGTTGTATTTAGTTCTTTATTTTTCAACGAAGCGTGATTCGAACCCGCGCATCTTGGAAACCGTCCAAGCGCTCTCAGGTCAAGTTCAAGTTTTTATAAGTTTTCTAAATAAAAATGATGTTTTTTTCCTAAAAGTGGAATAACACTTTAAATACGTTTAAGATAATAAAATATAATTCTTTTACCTAGACATCTTGTTAGGTATATATATGTATAATTTTTTAAATAAATTGTAAATAATCTATCGCAAGGAATGTATGAGATAGATCCTATCCTCTACCATTTATAATTTTACCGACAATAATCGATAGATATCAAGTATCGTCATACATTTTTAAACTAAAAATACCCACATTAAAGAATCCTTAAGTTATTTGCCTTAGCTCGATTATAAATAAAATATAATCGAAATATAAATAAAACACGACAAATATCCTGAAGAGAAAAATCTGTCTCCAAATTGTTCAACAAATTCGGAAAAAAATATATTAATAATTATATTATGCGTACAAAAAGTCGTGCATTAATAATTTGTATAGGTATTAACAACCACACCGCAGTGGAACAATGTTAGACTGTAAAAGCGTCGGTTGTGGTTTCGATTCGGCGGAATGATTATAATATCTCAAATTATTATTTTCATTTTCCTTGTCAGATAAAACCAAATGGACCGGACCTCACAGTAGGGAACGCAAAGGAAACATGGTGTGAGAACACTCCATTGCCCATTTTACGCCGAATACCGGAGCCATTGCCCAATTACGTTCTGAGCGGAACTTAATGCTAAGCTATCCCTCCAAATCTGAGCAAAGAAAATTGAAATATTAAATATTTAATTTTCTCAAGTGAAAATTGAACCCACAACCTGTCAAGTTATACTTATACTGGCCTCAAAGGGTTGTTGAGTTACCAAAATATACTATATATTCAAATTCAACGAAACGCAAAAAATGGAATGTCTCAATGTTATAATCTTTTTAGCTATACGTGTTTTAACAATTCTTCCTTTTACAATTTAACCAACTTACTTCAAAATCCAAAAATATCCGTAAATCTAGACGACATTAAATAGTAATAAAACACCATAAGATTAGTAGCCAAAATATATTTGTTATAATAGTTAACACCGTTCACAAACATTGGCTCAAACACAAACAGATCAACCAAGTTTAGTATTCACAGGTGTAGGTGAATTTGAGTGTGTTAATTTAGTAAATATTGAGTGTAAACGTTGAGCTACATTACGGATTTGTAGTGTTGTTTTAATCGTAACAGTTTTTTTTAAGAAATGGTTAATGTTTATAATGTTGTTAGATGCCGTAGTGGCAGTGGCTTATCATGTATATAAGCGTGTAAGTAAGCGTGACGGTTATGGGTTTGATTCCCATTCGGGGAAATTATTTTTTTTTAATTATATCGCTCTAGTGTCTCAGCACTAGGTTCTCTCTGTTTAGATTGATATGTGCAAGTGAATTTAATGAAAAAAGAAAATTTCTTAACTATCATAACGACATACATATTCATTTGCTTCAAAAGTTCTTCTTTTGTTTCACATGGAACCTGCTTTATTGACAATATGTAATGAGGCCAGTCGCGGCGCAAGGGCACAAGCGTGCGCCATGTGGATATGGGTTCGATTGCCGCTCGAGAAAATAAAGAAAAAAAAAATTTTTCATTTCCTCGCTCTTATAACAAACGCGGCGTTACGTTGCACCACTCAACACGCAATGGTCTAGAATTCAATGGAAAATGGAAAGGAACGGAGGTGTCTTAATGGAAACAAAGTGTCTTAACAATAACTGCCCAGGTTAAATTATTTAAAAGTATACAAAGATTGAGAAAAAAATTAATGCTTTTTTTATTTCAATGGCTATTTTATTGTGTTATTAGAATAACAACTTCAGAAAACGACATTAAGGTGTAGTGTGGTGACAGACACTGAAGAGTGGGTAACAAAACAATGTTATTTCTTGAAAGTATACGCATAAAGCCCATAAAGCCCTGACCCGATTATTTAACAAAGCTGGACTACATGTCGCGATAACAAGAAACAAACAAACAAAAAATGAAAAAGAAATGCTTTAGAAGCGTTGAAGTTTCAAACGTATTACGTAACAAGGTCCGTACGAACAAACAGACGCTCCATTAGCGCTAATTGTGTTAGCCGTGGCTGTTTACTGGCACTTTCTGCTATACATCATTGCTTCAGTAAAATACATTAACGAACACCTTGAAGACACGAGATATTGTAGCTTTTGTTCCCCATACAATGGAAATGCACTTAAATGTATTTGGTTGATAATATAAAAGTGTAGGCGATAATATAGAATGTGATACATCTCATCATTCTGTCGTAATTGTAATATTTATTCATATAAATCTTTTATTTTGTGCAATAATCAATTTTATTTTACTATATACTACTTTTATGTCCATTTAGTATAATATTTATTTTTAGGGTTCCACATCAAAAGGTAATAATGAAACCTCACTACAAAAACATTCATTTTCACATCAAGAACTGTGCTGAATTTTGTATCAAATTTCTTAAAATTGGAATTCTGGAAAATATGAATACGAAATAGAAATTATTACAAATTTATATTTGTAGTTCGTTTCGTACAAAATGACTCCATACACCCAAGCGTACAAATGAGTGCCATTTTAAGTTTGTCATCTGTTATAAGTTGTACTTCACGTTGACGTACAAACCTGAAATTGTTACAGAAGCCTCAATTGGTGAGTCCGACTCGCACTTAACCGGTTTTTTATCTGCAAGCTGTATCAGTTATCTTCTATTTTTTTAAGTATTTGTGCATGTTATTATTAAATAAGTTTTATTACCTTGTATACGAAATTTATCAAATAAACAGCTTTACTTCAGTTGCGATAACTCCTTTGCAAATGTTAAGTAAAAATATTTCGACTGATTCATCCAACAATTGGTTCATAAACAAAACATTGTAAATCGCACGTGCTTTAAATGTCATAAAAAATGTAGCACGGTCATTTGAAATCAAATGGTTTATTCATGACGCATTCGGTCCAATCGCTCAGATGACATCAACTATTGCTATCAATATGTATGTAAATAATAGTCAAATATCAAACTAAAATGAACAACAGAAATAAAATATTATTCATGAAATTGTAACAATCCTAGTATCAAGATATTCTTCTTTACTTTCCGTCTCAAACAGAGACATTGTATAACTGTGTGTGCAAATTAACGCCGCGTTATATCATATCAGAGAAGGAAAATGATTAATTCCTTATAATCGGACAGTGTTTCCCCATACCACAATGTTTATCATTATTTTCAATTATTTTAATATCTTCACGCTGTATCCCGTATATATATAACAGAGGAGGCAGAGTAGGCTGACTGTATGTTGAGTGGAGAGCACCATTTCTCTTCTCGTCTTATTCTTAAAATTCTTCCGAACAGGAATCGATTATCACGACATAAAAAAATAACATCGTTTACAATAAGATGTTATTCTACAATAAGAAAATATTCATAGACCATGCTGTGAAAATAATAAATTTGCATGTAAACTTTTCATTTCCACGCTGTTGCATAGAAAAATCGTGCTTAAACGATATTCGATATTCGAATATTTCAAAACTTTAACACCGTAACGTCCAATATGGATATTTGTAACATGTAAAACAAAAATTTATATATAAATTTAGCTTTCAAATGGTAATTTTGTTATAAAACGTATTATACTTACCTACTAAATAAAATAATTTGGCGGAAAAGAGGAACGGAAGGTCTCAACACTAGGTGTTATGTGGCGAATTTATAAACACTGTTTTTAAGAACTAATACTTTATTATACGATTTATAACTAAATTTACGAATATGGTATAAAAGATTTAAGTGATGTCGAGGTTGAGATTTGGTAGTGACTGCCTCGTCGAGCGAGGTCGGGATCTTATAAAGGATCATTTTGGTTTGTGGAAGGGATGTGGGAATGTTTATATTTACAGTGTCAAAGATACTTAACTAAGTATGGAAGATTACTAAAGACCTAATAAGCTAATTACATGTTTACACCTAAATACTTGTTTACACTTTTAGTCTTATCACTAGGTACTTAATTAATGAGGGTGAGAACTCCAACATAACATCTCCCCCCTTTAAAACAAAGATTGGGCGGGTTCGAATTTGCCCGATCTTTGAGGATGTGACGTTGCGGCGTCGAAAGTTGTGGCGTCGTCAGATTCTGAGTCTTCGGAGATGGCAGGGCTCGAAGTAGTGTTCAACGTAGACATCGGGATGGCGACATGAGCTGAAGTACGCTGCCTCCTTTTATCGAAGCAGTTATTGAAAATCTGGATGCATCCGTTGTCATGGTTGTTGTTACGGCGTCGATTAAATTTTCTAGGCAGACATTGAAATAGTTTGAACAGAATATACACCAATATTGTTATCCCTGCTAAGTAAGAGAAGAGGGATAAATTGTTGGAATGCTTTTCAATAAAAGTCCTTTCATTAAATTGTTTGATTCTTGATGATTGCTTTTTCAGATCTTCTTTGATTGAGTGTAATGCGTCTGTCGGAACGTGGTTTATGCGGATTGGGATTAATTTTGGAGATTGTGGCAAGTCCTTTAGATCAGCACAGGCATCTTCGATGTCCACAGTTAGTATAGGATGTGTGATGTTGAGAAAGTTTTCATCTGCTGCGGCCAAAGTTATGAGACTGGAGTAAAACTTGCAACCTCTATCGAGTTTAAGAATACCGGCTCCAGGAAGAGTAATATGTTTCGTTGTTTCTTCACATTGTACTATAGAAGCTGTTTCATTTTGGAGTATGAACACCCATTTGTTTGTGGAAATTTGTAGAAACATGTTAATTTCTGCAGAAAATGTTGTAAGCTCGCAGGAACCAGGTAGTTGGCGGTTGGTCTGTAGAAGGATGGCCATTTCACAGATAGGCCTCGCGTTGAAATTGTAGACTGGAAACTTGCAGACCCATCTGGCTGGCGCGAAGATCTTGCATTCGTCGATGGAACTCGTGGATATGTATTGTTGCCTTGTTGGGTTTGTTGCCAAATAAGTTTGCTCGGGAAGGATGACGGAGTAAAGGGATGAGTTATGATGTGAAATAGGAATAGAATAGAGGTGGTAAAGAGTAAAATGATTAAGTCGGACTAGGGGAAAGTCAAGTATATATGTTATTTTTTCATGGTGAAGTGCTTGGTCTAATGATTTTTTGTTCTAAAAGTTTTTGTACTTGAGTTTTTACCTCTTGTTCGTGAACTTGTGGGAATCGATAAGTTTTAGCGTGAATGGGTACTTCAGATGTGGTAGTTATATTATGTTTTGTGTGACTCGTAAACGACAGAGGGTCGCCTTTAATATAGAAAATTCCAGGGAATTCGTCAATATTCTTATTTAGGGACTCGTTTTCTTCTGCATTTAAATGATCTCGTCTAATAAGTTTGTGTACTATGTCACGTCGGTCTGTTTTGTTTTTCATGTTTATCGTATTGATATTTACGATCTCATTATCTAGGGCCTCGTTTAGATATAAAGTTGTTCGTACGACGGGCATAATGATTGATTTATCTTCGTTTGTTTTGTTAATGCATGTGATTAGGAATTTATAATCAACTATGTTTACAAGGGCGTTGGGAATTGAAAGTCCGTTTCCGATATCTTGTTTTTCGACAATAGCTGTTCCGCATTGAATATCTTGAGTAGTACATGTAATAACAGTTTCAGTCCTATGCTCTATGAATTGTTTATCGTCTTTAATATTGGTTTTGCTTTCGCCGTTATGGAAAAGTTTATAATGTCGTTTGCCTACGTGCATAGTTTTAGATGCGATGTATATATTTACGTCGGATTTAGACATGAAATCTAAACCTAGAATGCCGTCTGCTTCGATATTTAAATCCGCTATGTAGAATTTATGTTTACGGAAATTGTCTATTGAAACGTTAGCTGTGCCGTAGCTTTGAATAGGACTGTCTTTACCTGCCACACCTACTATCGATACTATATTCGATACATCTAGAGGGTTAGCTCCGAGTTTGTTTTTTTGTAAAACGGATATCGCTGCTCCTGTATCTATTAGTAATGTAATAGGTTCACCGTCTATGTGAAATTTGCAGTAGAGCAGATCTTCCGGTGGAATATTTAATGCCGATATAGAAACGAGTTCAGGCTCAGAAGTTGTGTTAGGTTTTGATTTGGAATTATTGTGGTTCGAATTAGAATTGGATTGAGATTTTGATTTGTTCTTGAACCGGTTTTTGAATTGGGATTTAGACTTGGATTTAGGATTTGATTTGTTAGAGCCGAGAGTTTGGGGCTGGTTACCCTGTTCGTGGGCTAACGAAATCGGTTCAGGAAGTTTATGGCCAAGAGTTTGGGGCTGGTTACCCTGTCCGTAGGCCGTTGAAGATAATTTAGTATTTGCTGAAGTTTGCGTAGATGCATCGCAAGTTTGTCTGCGATAGACTGCATTTATTTGTGTCGATGCATCACACTTTTGATTTGGAAGAGAATATGTAGTAGTTAAATTTAATCGTCTATCTGTAGGTTTTCGATTTAATTGTATTGAGACGTTGTGGGCATCTGGGTCGAAGGGAAGTAATCTAAAGCGGTTTCCATCGAGCTGCCCTGTTCGATGGCCGCCTTGGAGTTTAAAGAATTTATTTTTGGTTCAGGTGGTGCTTTCATGGGTTGGCTTGGTGGTTTTTGACCAAACCTTTGATTGTTGTACGCTCGTTTTCGACATTCGTGAATAAGATGTCCCGGATTTTTACAATAATTACATATTTTGGTGTTGTATGATTGTTCATTTGAATTAAAATTGTTTAAAGGTCTCGCGGGTCGATGGTTGAAGTTTTGTGTGTTCGGAAGTCTTGAAATGTTATTTGGTGGCTTATGCATCGCGAGACTTGTTTTGTAAAGCAATTGCCGATCTTTATTCATAGCACGTATTTTGTCTTCTTGCATAGCAAAACGCCCCGCATCTGATAACTGTCGGAATTCTTTTGTTCGTAACATAGTCCCTAGATCACTGTTAAGGCCGTTGATAAAGACGCTTAGTGCAGTCTCTTCGATACTTAATTTTCTGCCTAGTAAAGAACTATCTTTGACCTCTGCTGACAATTTTTCAATAATTTTACTTCTCAATAGATCGACACGATGATAATAATCAGTAATGGTTTCTCGATCACGTTGAAACATTGATTGAAGTTCTAGTGAAAGGTGGGACATCGTTTTTACTTGAGAAAATTTCTCGATAAGAAATGCTCGTAATTCGTCCCATGTTTCAAATTGTCTAGCATGGACGTCGGCGGAAAATGGACCGATTATTCGATTTAAAGTATATATAAGCAAAATGTTAGTGTCCGCTTCTTTTACTAGGTCAAAAGCGGCGTTGCAAGACCGAATAAATCTGTAAACTTCTGAACTAAGGGCCGTATTAAATACAGGAATGAGGTTGATTAAATTATCAAGGCTTAAGGCTGATCTAAAAGAAGTGACACTCTCTGTGTTTGGCATGGTTGTAAAGATAATTTTTAGATATATGTTTAAATAATGAAATTAGATATTAGGAGTTATGGATACTGGTAAGTAGATAATTGAGGAAATGAGCAAACAATATTCAACAACTCACCACAGCAACAATAACTGGAACATGGTTCGTGCGACGCTTTTTAAATCCCTTCGGGAACCGTACTCGGCGATGCTGTCCGTTGGCACGTTCTTGCGTCGTCTAGCTATACAGCTCGGCTGTTCCAATCCTACCGACTGCGCCAAATTTGTTATGTGGCGAATTTATAAACACTGTTTTTAAGAACTAATACTTTATTATACGATTTATAACTAAATTTACGAATATGGTATAAAAGATTTAAGTGATGTCGAGGTTGAGATTTGGTAGTGACTGCCTCGTCGAGCGAGGTCGGGATCTTATAAAGGATCATTTTGGTTTGTGGAAGGGATGTGGGAATGTTTATATTTACAGTGTCAAAGATACTTAACTAAGTATGGAAGATTACTAAAGACCTAATAAGCTAATTACATGTTTACACCTAAATACTTGTTTACACTTTTAGTCTTATCACTAGGTACTTAATTAATGAGGGTGAGAACTCCAACATAACATAGGTTCCCAGATTCCCTCTGCCTACCTCTGCCTATATAAAATTAAACACAAACAAAAAGTACCTAATGTATTTAAAACGTTGGAAAATATCGTCTCCTTTTATAAATATTTTTATATGACAAAATAAATAAATTCCGCACGTGATTCATTTTAACAATAAGCAAAAATATTATTGCAAACTTTCATACCATGAAAGGAAGCCGTTGAGGAAAAGGATGACAGCGAAACATATAAGAGTTTCCATCGAAAAATACCCGAAGCACGCAACTCTGACTAATAAAACTATGCAGAAGCAAAATACGACTGAGTAAAAGTTTTAAATTTTATAAAAAAAATAAACCTGTTTATTAAGTTTAACCAAACTTTACCTTACGTCGTTAAAATAATATAGAGACAGTTACAGTTATATCTTCAAATGAAAAAGCAATTGATAATATTTAATTCTCATTATAATATTGTTAGAAATCGGAAGCGGTTATAGTTTTTAAAATACACGATAAATACACACATCGTCTATATGTTTTTAAACTATTTGAAATGGGGATACCACGTAATTGCAATAAGTGATATGCATCACCTACTAACAATACTTCACACTAGTTTCCTTTCATTAAGGGCCTTTGCCAACAAGCAATTTCATCCGATTAACACAATTCCACTGCTTTTATCATCTTTTTCACCTAAATCTACCCTCTTTTACACGAGTATGCTAACAATATGTAAAATATTTTCTTTTCTCCGCTCTCGTGTCTGGTGTCCGGCGTTGAGCCGCGCTACTCACCACACAATGCCTCGAAAAAATTGGCGAAAAGTGAGGAACGGAGTGTCTTAGCACTAGGTTCCCTCACCCTACCCTTCCGTGTGCGAGATACAGCGTGAAGCTGATTTAAATATTAAAATAGGTATTATGTCTAAAAATCTGCTTTACTTAAAACTTTCAAAGTTTATCTGTTTAACAACTAACTAAGACTTTCCAAATTGCCGTACTTTCATCACTAGAACAATTATTCTATTTATTTTGCAGTCAGATTGCAAAGTTTCTTAGTTTCTTAATATAGTTCTGCAAAGTAAATTTTTCAACTTTGTTTAATTTAAATAATGATATATATAAATAATGATATCTATATATATATATATATATATATATATATATATATATATGTACCTGCACACGAGGAGTACGTAGATTCGAATCTCATATTGGTGACTGTTTGTTCTATTGTAAAGTAAAATAATTACAGAGCTTTAAACTTGCTAGTTTTCTATATAAGACAAGAAATTATTTATTAATATAATTTCTAAATAATAAAAGATAATGTACGATTAATAAAAGAAACCTTAATATTATAGAATTTTATTCAATATAATTTTTTCCACTCATTCTTAATTATGTTTTCCTAAATATCTATCTCGAACCCGCGCCTCCTGGAAACTGACCAGGCGCTCTGACCACTAAGTCATACGTTCTCATCAAGCCTTACGTCGATATTTTTATACGCTTGTTACAACTTATTTGTGTTGTTAGCATCATAGTGTGGAATAACACTTTAAAAATGTTTAAAAAAATGCATAGGTTTCGCTTTTAAATAATAACTTGAAGGAGAGTTTGTATTTATCAACTAACTGTTTACTCCAGTTGATTATTTAATTTGCGGTATTGAGTCACGCTATACTATTTTTGCTCAAGAAAGGTAAAATAAAATATTATATAATTGTATAAGAATTATATAGCATGTACCTTTTAAGTAAGTTTATTATACATACTTAGTGAACATTTGTACATAAACCCAAAATCCCGTGTTTTCGGATCTTTTATAGTAGAAGTTGTTTGGAAGAGATCACCTATAGTGATAAGGCCGACCTTAAACCAATGTACTTTTTTTCTGTTCTTTTTTCTTATTGTATTTTATCATTTTGATGTAATAAAGTATTAAATAAATAAGAGTAACGAAATAATTGTATTGTGAGTCTACTTAAGTTACTATAGTTATACATATATATATATGTAAGTAAATATATTAATTTATTTTCAGCCTAATATGAAGATATTTCATCCACACTTTTCGCCTAAATTCGAGACATTGCATGTAAAATGGCGGAAACCTACACCGAGCTTTGTCTTACCAAAGAGAAGAATTAAAAGGAAAATTATTGAAACGCAATCGTTCCCCAAAATACGAATTGAACCTATATCCATCTCGATTATACTCAAACTGTCTACTACGCCATGCCACGAGCTACTCAAACCTTGTCAATACAGTCAACGCCTACACTAGACGTCAACACTAGCATTCAAACCAACTGGCCAACCCATAATTGTTGTCCTCCTGTCACTTTGATTGTCATATGTCAGGAAATTGATGTGTGGACCTACATGCGTTGTTGTAGTTGAAGTCGTTACCTTTTTTCTTAAGTGATCATAATTTGTACGTTTAAATTGTACGTTTTTTTTTAGTAGAGCATATATATCACTTTACGTTCCCTTCATGCTTAGATATATAAAATTTTGAAACAACTGACTTGAAACTGAGACATAATATGTAAAATTATTGATACTTATATAGCTACTTATTTACTTTTTACGTATTTTTAAGTCGGTGCAAACATGGGTATTTTTTTTCTTGGACGCTATACCTACAATCATCAGCTTAACCGAATAATTTGATATTATAGCCTAATAACATTTATAGAGAAGATTCCCCACTTTACAATTAAAATATTTATTTACATTTATATTTAATTTTTTCGCTCCGGTGTCGAGGCAAGCGCGGCGTTGAGTTCTGCCACTCTACACGCAATGCCTCCAAATCTCATCGGAAAGTGGTGAAAAGAGTGTCTTAACACTAGGTTCTCTCTGCCTACCCTGCTGTATGCGGCTTACAGCGTGAAGCTGATTAAATTTTTAATATACTACTTTGTATAAAGTAAATAAAACGACACAGCAAACTGTATGTAAGAAATAATATAATTTGTTATTAAACCACAACTAAAGATTGCACACGTTTTTAACTTAGTCATATTATTAAAAGTAGCAAAATATGTTATTCTATTGTATTTATTCATTCATGAGGGCATCGTGGTACAAGGACACTAGTGTGTGACTGTAAAAATGTCACTTATTACCACAACGCATAGCGCTGGCGTTGAACTCCGCCAATCAAAACGAAATGCCAATTTTAGAACATTCCACTTTCCACTTTTTGAAACATTGTGAGAAAATAAAAACTTGAAAATTGAAAGAATGCAGAAAAATATCTTGCCACTGAGCTTCTTTACCTTTCTTGCCATATACAACAGATGCTTCAACCTAAAAAAGCTAAAAAAAACATTAGAAAATATGCTGTTTTATATAACTATCTAAGCAATATACAACGACAGAATTTTCGAGCCGTAAAATAATCTTATACTTATTTTTTTAAAAAGAAATATAGCACAAAATCTTATATCATTTGAGTAAATGTGGGTCTTAAAATACGAGTATATTATCATCACAATATAAAGTAAAATTAATTTATAGTGTAGAATACGTTTTAAAATTTTAATAAATATGTTCAGTAAAACCCTTAGTGCAGTAGTAATAGTACTACTAGTGCAGTAAATTAAATTTTAGCAACTTCACGCTTTTTCCCACATGACAGGCCAGAGGAAAGGGAACCTAGTTTAAGTTCAGGTTAAAACACTCCCGTTCCCGTTCCGTCGGTCATCTTTGTTTATATTCGTGCTTTGGAAGAACGGATGCAAAAAATACATTTATTCATCATCATCTTTTTAGGCAGATCGAACCTAAACTTAAGACACTCCGTTCTTCACTTCCCGCCAACCGTTCGAGGCCTTGCGTGTTGTGTGACGAAACTCAACGCCGCGCTTTGCCTTATTATCCAAAATAAATAAATAAAAACATTAAACATTTCATTCCCCGTTTGCAGTCACTCTTGTGCCACTGCACCACGACATATTCTGTTCATCGTAGGAATCGTAAGATATGAAACCTAACTAAAGAATTACAATAAAAATTTCAAAATTATTTAGAAATCATTAGTTAGTAAGTTATTTATCTCAAATAAATAAACATTTAAATAATTTGTAAAACAATTTACACCAAAATTGTTATTTTATCAGATTACAATGCAACATATCACCTACCTAGAGGTATTTGAAAACTATTTCTAGAAACGTCGCTCTGCACTACAGAAGCCAGTATAAATTCAAGGTTTCATATGAAACAATAAACGTATAGTTATAAATTAGCGCATACGTTGTGAAAAGGAAGTGTGTCGTACGAAGCAATTTATAAGGCACACGATTCTGAGAACCGCTTGCAGGACTCTTGTGCTGTTTACCGCCTAACAACTGAGACCTTCATTGATTATAAATAAAATAGTTATAATAAAAATCCTTCGTTCATCCATACATCCATCGACTGACGTCGTCGTGGCGTAGTTGCTGTAAGCATCATGGTTAGCAGTTCTATCTCCATTCGTCTGAATGAATTCTTTTTATTTTCTGCCCTGGTAACGCACAGGAGGTACGCGAGGCTTGAGCGCCGCTACTAAAATTTCGGCGAAAAGCGGAAATAAAGGTAAGTTTTCTCTACCTACCTACCGTGCTATTTGGAATTAAGTGTGAAGCTAAAAAAATAAACAGATATTTTATAATATGTACAATATGACATATTTGTTATGTATATGAGAATTGAACCCACAAAGATCGTGTTTATAGTCAAACAACAACTTTACGCTTCTTAATTCCTAAGATAATCTATACATATATAAGCAAGAACATAAAAGGACTTTATAACCAAACTTTTTTGATAATACGATACTATAACTGAAAACACAAACAACGAGTACATACATAGTTTATTTCATCCATAATCGCACAAATCCTATTAAAGGAACGCAACAAATAGGATTTTCTATTATGGAAAATGTAATGTACATTTTATCCTTTAAGCTCTCTTATTTTTAATCTGTTTACAAAAAGGACTCGACGACTTTCCATGAGATAACACGTCGCCAGAAATGAAAATATTAGTTTTTTTTTGCGTCTACTTTCTTTTATTATGCGAAAATTCTGTCTGTGACAGTTTGTTTGGCGTTATTCGTTATTCGAGGTAGAGCTATTCATTTCTCCTTAAATTCTCTCTAAGCGAGCTATTCATTTCTACTAAAATCTCCTTTAACCACAGGATCTAATAAAAACTTTTGGAAAAGATTTGTGTTTTATAAATCTCACTGTAATGAAAAGATAATTCATAAAATTATTAATTTGATTTAAAATATTTTAACGCTTGTTTTAAGTCGTCACTATTTACGAATTTTTCAAGTATAGAATGTACGTGTAAGAATAAAAGTCAAAATATAAAATGTCGTAAAATTTTCCTACTTTATTTTTTCACTAAATTTCACTAAAAATCAGTTTACTAAATTTAATGCCACAAAGGAGACTGAAACGATTCCATACATTTTTGGGCCCACACTGTAAAGAGATGAAAATGGTATGATTTAATAGATTTAAGTACATCAATTCTTCCCAGAAAACTATATAAATTTTGGCAATCTGAGAGCTGGGTTATTAGAGATTTAATAAAAGTGAGGTTAAGTACGCAGCACAATTCCTTGAACATCACCTTCTAAAAAATAGGCGATTACTGAGTTGTTTAAGCATTAATGCTTATTATTTATAAATAAAACACATTTTAATGAATATTTTATTCTTCCACTATTAAAATAATTAAATAATTAAAATGTCATCTTAGAAGTGTGCAGGTGGAACTAAATTATTTTGGTACCTAGTCCAACTAAGGTACCATATAATACTCAGAACATGAGCACAGCAGCCTACCATTCGTCTTCCTACAATACAATTGCAGTATTTCATAGCAATAGCTTCCATTGCTATATAGAAATATGTTTTCCTGCTTATATGTCGAGATTGTGTCCGACCTCTAAGTAATCAGGTGGTGTGGGTTTTCATCGTCTAAAGGTCGACTAGGGCATTGCAGTGTCCAGTGGCTATCCCACAATTCACACAGTGATACATATCCATAGCGTGGCAGTCGTAAGATCCAAAAGATTTCGGAGTCCAGTTGGCAGGCGAGAGTCGTACAAAGTAGTCAGAATCAAAATCCGTGAAAAACAAAGCAGTAGTCGTTGAAAATATCAAACTAACGGGAAAGCACTCAACACGCATCGACACAAACATAATCAGAGAATCAAGAAATGCAAAAAAATCATTGGACAAGGTGTCATTGTCAATCAGCTGTCACATCTCTCATTTAAAATATAATTAATTTTAATCAGTTATGCCTCTAAAACTTATTTTTTTCATTTTTCTCAACTTCCAGAATCTCAATTAATTATTATTTGCTATTCTAGAAATAGAAAAAAAAGTCTTTAGACCACATCTCAACTCTTTACGATTTGGCCCAAAAGTTTCAGTCTCCTTTTAGTAGGACTTTTATGAAATAGTCAAATGTACAACTACAAATATACTACTACATTTATACGGAAGGCCAATTTTTATCAAAACGGAAATACTGCAACTAAGTCATAGGCACATTACATTGACGCAAGCGAATTGACGTGTCTGGATTTACCTGTAGATAACTTTAGCTATTAACGTTAAAAACTATTACGCATAAGAATGCGGTTAAAAGAGCGGATTTGATAAAATGAATTTAGAATTACATTGATATTTATTCGATTAAAAGTTGCGTATAATGTGAAACGTTCAGATCACATCTTTCAGTTCTATTATCTAATCATATGTACATATACATGGTTAAAAACATCTTTAGTTATTATGATACGAAGAGAGGAGCACAAGCGTGTGACTGTAAGCGCGACAGATAGTGGGTTCAATTCAACCTTCGCTCTGGTTTCGAGGCAAAGCACGACATTGAGTATCACCACTCAACACTCATTGCTTCCAGAGATCGGCGGAAAGTGAGGAACGAAGTGTCTTAACACTAGTTTTCCCTCTGCCTACCCTGACAAACGGGATACAGCGCAAAGCTAAACAATAAGAAACACAATTATTATCATCTTTAGATTTAATGAAAAAAAGATAAAGATTCTCAATTGACACATTTGGACTACCATAAGCAAAAACCAGGATAGTAAATGACCTGTATTTATGATTGATTTGAGTTCCGTTTCCTCTTATTCAAATTTATATTATTCTAGATTATTTATTTCATACAATAGTAGCAGAATCCGAGATAATACATTTTCGATGCAAACTTATCATATGAACCGTCATAAGCTTCACCTTAAACTTAAAATTTACTGAATAAACGAAAATTATTTCAATTTAATTTCAACCATTTAAACACCTAATTCCATTCCATTCCATTAGGCGATAAATACGTTTACATTACGATGGCTCGTTAATCATAATTAATCTTTTTATAATAAGGTAAAATATATCTCAAAAAACCGTACTAAACGTTCTTTATCTATACATTAGGTTTCAACAAACAGGTTAATCTCTTCCGCTCGAGAATTTATTCTGAATGGGATCGTTTTATCATTTCACTTGACGGTTTCACGTATGAACGAATATCAAATACCTTGTAATGCTTTTAAAATTTTTACTTTTGCGGAAAAATATTTTAGATTTTCATTGCGCGCAAACACAATTGACCACAGTTCCTTTCAAAATTACGTAAATCTCTTAAAATAAACGATATATTTACCTCTTTGTCATATCTCCCTCTTATCAATATACTGGCCGAAGTGGATTAAAGTAATTGTTCTATATACAGTATAAAATAACAACATTGTTGACCAACGCCTGTTTTTTGATAAAGAAGATACTTATGTTTACTAATTTTGCTTTAAAATAATAACATATCTAATTTTATATTTCGGGTCATTGTGACGCATTAGGGTGTGGCACAATCAGTTTCTCGAAGTTTCACCGAAAGCGGAGAACGGAATGTTAGATTTTCTCTAATTTTTCTATATATTAGAATTTTTATATATTAGTAGAGTTATATCTTACTTATATGACATGTGCCGGGGAATTCCTGAATGAACGCGAAAGTTGCGAGGTCAATTATAACTCGGAGTTTCCCAGAGTAATATTTATTTTTAAGTTTATTTCATTTTATTTACAATATAATGCAGGTATTTCCAAGGTTCTGTAGAGCCAAGTCAAAAGGCAGAGAGTTACGAGTACATTCAAATATCCTCCTAACAATAGCTTCTAGTTAATCCTTCCAATTACCATAAAAGTAAAAATCAAACATTATATATATAGAAGAACAAGAAAAGCAAGTCAAAAATAGAAATGAAACACAAATAGAAGCAAATGACCATCAAAGGAATGAATTAACGTTGTATCGAACGCCCAGGTAGCCGCTACCAGCAGTACATTCTCATTACATTGACAGTTTATTAAAATACTAGTAGAGGGCTCACAAAACCAAGATCTATAGAGGCTTATCACGAAAGGTTTTAACTGTTCTGTAAGTTTGTTTGAGAAGGCACTGGTCTAAAAAATAATATATTATTATTATTGAGTTATTTAAATTGAATAGGAATATTACGAGTATGTTTTATTTTTTATTCTTTTTTTACATACTTGGAGAGCCCTTAAAAACATATAAGTAAATAGTGGTAGTAGTATTTTTGAGACATTGGGTTGCTTATGTTAACTACGCATCTTAATTTGTTACCAAAGCGAGGAAATGAAAATAGTTCAGTCCCCCGAGTGCAAATCGAACTCACAACTGTCACGGTTAGAGTCGGACGCGATGAAGATACGCCACGACATCCACTACGTACACTTGACATATAATAAATAACATATATTTGTTCAAAGTACGACATCCAATAAGAAAATTCCATTGTGATCATAGAATTTTCAGATTATAAATTTTATGTTGTATTATTACTACATTCTATCCGTGATTTTTATTGTGTAAGCAAAATTGGGCCAAGAGAAAAATGAAAAATATTTTTTTAATACAAATTTATAGCCATGTGCTGAAAAATATATCTTCTTTTATATAGCCAATTTTTATTTAATATTTATTTATTAAATTGTTTATGAAATTAAAATAAAAATAAATATGTAAATAGACGTGACATCTCTATATTTCCAACAAAGAAAAAACAGCCTCAAATGCGAATATTTCTAAGCTACCGAGAACCAAAGTTCAATACCATCATTTTCCTAGAAAGTTCTAAGCGGTAAGGTAAATACCCACATTTACGCACATTTTATAATCGTAATAAGCTAATCATATTTTACTTCTATTAGACCGTCGTGGCGCAGGTGTACAAGGGTGTGAATGTAACTCGACGGTTGTGGCTTCGCTCCTTAATTGGGAATTAATTATTATTATTATTTCTTAATATTTTCATTTCTTCGCTCTTGCACCAAGTCAAGCCCATTGAGTTGCACCACTCAATACAAAGTGCCTCGAAAAATTCAGCGCCAAGCGGGTAACGGAGTGTTTTTACACTGGATTCCCTCTGTCCTGCTTTGCGCGGGATAAAGCGTGAAGCTGATTATTACTATTAGGTAACAATATTTTACTTTATGTACAGGCTACAATTTGATCGCTAACTGCGTGATTCATCTGTCCACAATGCTCATTCATCATCATTAGTGATAAGTGATAACAGAGTACGGTGTGGCCGCCACGTTGTGTTTTATTTAAACATGTCGTTTTTATTATGTCAAGAAAGACATAAGTATATAGATATTAGCTATTGTTTTTAAAATACATTGTTTTCAAGCAAAATTTTTACACAGATAAATATTAGAATTTTTGTACACTGTAACTCCAGAATTAACAATAAAAATACATTTTATTCTTAAAATGTATAATTCTTATGATAAAATCCTTATGATTATCCTTATCCCTCATTTTTCGTCTATAAAACTCGAGGACAAGTATCTATAAGTACCTACTTACTAACCTATTTTTATTCGATACTCAAATATGTATAAAAATAAAATTTATATTTAATATTTTTTACACTATAATCCTGAACGTAGTGTAAAACTGAATTTTCGAGCCATTGTCTGTTGAGTGGCGGACTTCAACGCCGCGCTTTACGTTGGTAAAAAAGCAAAAAAACGATAATATGAAATAATCATTCCACCAAGGGGGTAAATAAAACCCACAACCGTCGCATTTACAGTCACTGGCACACGCATTGTGCCACTGGGCCACGATAGCCTCTAATATTAATTGATTTTGTATATATAAAGTAAAAAAAAATATGACAAATATTTTTTAACTTTATAATTTATAATTATATTTTACGTGAAATACCATTGTATTTGTAATTGTACCTCATATATGTATCGGGTAATATTAAATTCTAATGCTAGAAACACTATACACATCATATTTATCGTAAGATAACTCGAAATATCAGTACTATCAGAACGTATATAGTACGGAAGAATTTCCTCTTCATTTATTTTATTTTAACTAAACTATCCTATCCATGGCTTTTCTAGTCGATTTAAGATAAATAAAACTATATAACGCTATCAAAAGTCATAAATCATACTTAACGTAGGAACATTTTAGCTCACTCGTTAACACGACTGGTGCGCTAGCACTGCCCAATTAACATAAGCCTCATATATCAGCCTTAACCTAGACTTTTGATGTACCAAAAGTGATGTGACTGTGTACATATTGTTAATATGAATTATTAAATAAGTTTGTTTTTAGCTTCCCGCATTTAGCAGGGTAGCAAAGGGAACCTGGGGACGTAGTCTTGAGAAACTCTGTTCCCATTAAGACCTACGTTTTGGTCCTACGCTACGACTAGTCTCGAGACTGGACTTTATATTTCTTAGATACTACTTATAAAGTACTCTCAGCTGTTATAAGGTCATTTTCATAAGTAAATTAGTTAACTTATAAGAAAATAATAATTTAATATAATATATAAATTTTATAATATAATTTAATTAGACTTCCTTTAAGATTGTTATACTCTTTATAAATAGTTTTTGTATTATCAATTAATAGCTTTTGCTCAAAGACTTCCAAATCATTTAACATAATAACATTTAGCTTAACTTAAAATAATAAAAACTTTAACAAAAGACCTTTTTTTATTTTCTTTACATTTATTACGTATATTAAAGGTGAAGTAGTTAAAGCTGACTGTTAACGTGACGATTGTGGGTTCGATGCCTACTCGGGTTAATAAATGATAAAGCCCTCCAATGTTTTTCAAACACTTTAGTAATATCGAAAATCACTGTACAAGTCCAAAAATCAGTAAAATATGGTTATTGACTATTAAAATTGTAATCCAGTGGATTACCGCTATAAATTAAATTATTGAACAATTTATAGGCTATCCAATATATGTTATTGTCATAAATTTTACATAATCTTTACATAACTAATGTAATATATTTTTTATTGAGTATACAGATCGATCTTATAAAAGGTTAAGAAAAAGAAAACGTACAAACGGTTTATACGTTTACGTACGTACATATATTTAGAGATTCATGAAGCTGCATCCCGCATGCTGCAGGGTAGGGTAGGGTAGGGTAGGGAGCCTAATATTAAGACACCGCTCCCTACTGTCCATCAAATTAAGGAGGATTTGTCGCGTTTACAGCTTGTGCTCCTGCGTCACGACTGGCCTCATATCAGTATGATGAAATACAAATACATCAGCTTTAGACTCGTAGCTCGTAGCTTCACGCACGTATCCCGCACACAGCAGAGTAGGCAGAGGGAACCTAGTGTTTTAGACACTCCGTTCCCCACTTTCTGCCGAATTCTGAAGGCATTGCGTGTTGAGTGGTGAAGTGGCCTCGACACCAGAAAGAAGAAAACGGAAATATAAATTTAAATAAATATTAATATGAATGATGGAATATGTTTTTCATTTTAAAAGATAAGTATAACAAACTTGTCAAAAAAACAAACATAAATGTAGTAAATACAAAAAAGTAGACATTTGTAAAACGTAAGCTTGTTAGGTACAGTTTTAAGAATAAAAATTAGATATTTGTAGTTATGTTCACTGAAAATGTTTGCCTGAGTATGAAATGAATACGGTCAAACGGTATTGGGTTTCGATATTAAATAATTTGAACTATTTGTATAGTCCATACTATTTAAAATTTTACTTAAAATCAAAATAAAATAAATCAGCTTCACGCTGTATCCCGCACACTGCAGGGTAGGCAGAGGGAACGTAGTGAAAGACACTCCGTTCCCCACTTTCTGCCGAATTCCGGAGGCATTGCGTGTTAAGTGGCAGAACTCAACGCCGCGCTTTGCTTCAACACCAGAGCGAAGAAATGGAAATATAAATTTAAGTAAATATTTCATCTCCTCGAGTGGGGATCGAACCCACAACCAGTCGGTTTACAGTCACACTTTGTGCCGCCGCGCCACGACCGGCCTCAATTAAAAAAAAATTTTACTTAACTTACTTATATAATAAAATAGGTCATGTTTTTCACTCCTTTAACATTGATATCAGAAATATATTTGCGACCTTTAAAACTGTACTTACGGTTTGTAAAAAAATAAAAAATAGAGGTTATAGTAATGAATCATAAAAAAAATAAAGTTCTTTAAAGACCTGTTTCTATATAACCAGTATAATTCATAAAATAACCGTTTCCTAAAAGTTGAAAGTGAATCTTAATATCAATATACGTACTTTCTAAGTAGTATCGCGTTTAATTTATTTTATTACTGGTATATTCGAAGAAAACAAAGGTTTTGTGGATAGGGTCCTTTATTGTTATAGAATATTCAAGATTTCTTTAAATGAATATTTAATATCTGCCCAGCGTCTTTCATTTAAGCAAAAACATCATAAAATTAAATACAGTATAGTATTTTTTTATGTCTCATATTATTAAAATAGTTATCTTTGTAATTTGTGATTTTATTTGTTTTCTCTTTTTAGATTCACGCTGTATAGTATCCCACATACAACAGGTTTATTTAAATATTTTTTAAACATTTTTAAAGTGTTAATCCACACATAAATACTTATTTAGAAACGTATAAAAACTTGAACGTAGCGGGACTCGAACCCGCGCCTCCTGGAAACCGACCAGGCGCTCTGACCACTGAGCCATACGTTCTCGCCAAGCTACGTTGAAATTCTTACACGCTTGTTATTCAGGTTTATTTAAGTCCAAGTTTCGATATATTCTGTATTGATTGGCGAAACTAAACCCCGCGCTTTGTCTTATTAAATTATTCAATTTTATTCATTAATCAACTATCGCGTATACAACCAACAGCGTCTGGTGGCACTACTTCGCCATTGGTTCTTTTGCATTTACATATATATATGTAGATCTATTTTAGTATTCATTATACATACTCAATTTTTTTTAGAAGACAGGAAAATTTATAAAGTTATTCATATAATTTTAATAAATTATTAATATTTTCAAATTATTGTGGTGCATGTATGTATAATGCATAATATAGGTATGTCTTGAGGTTTTGTGGTTTGTCACGAATTTGACTCTTGCATTTGAATTGACTTAGATTAGGTACCTACATATGTGGTATTGGCTAAAATTAATGAACAATTTATAATTTTATTTCGTTTGGCTTCTAAATAATGTAAGAATAATGTAAGCAGGAAGAAGTGACATAAATATATAATTGCTGTACAAAATTTAGCAAGTAAGAAATGTCATGAATGAATCTTTTGAGACACGTACATATCGCATATTTATATATATTTTTAATATCGAATTCACTAATATCCATGTCTTTATTCATTGATATAATCTATTTAAAAGTTGCTAATTTAAATATTAAATATATATTTCTGTATTCAGTTATATGTGTATAATTAACTGAAATTATTTGAAAAGAAACAAAGTATTTTATAAAAAAAATCCTTCAAATCTACCACCGAACTGTATTTAATCAACACGTCCTAATGGCGGCGCGAAATTTCCAAGTAAAAAATAATATCTGACATCCAGTCGCTCCTATGTCCTATATTGGCTAAAAAGGAATAGCACTCCATCTCCGATTTTAAAAGAGGAGCTAACTAGTGGATAGAAAGGAACCAGTTCTGCCACCTCTTGTCCCCTTTCCTTTTAAACACTATGCATTCAGCACAAGTCAGACAAGCTCAAAAAACATCACGAGCCCTACAGAAAAACGCATTTCAAAGGATGAATTTTACTTGTTTTTTGATAAGTTGTCCACTTCCGGCTAATTCTATAATATTTTTATAGGAGACATTTTAAAATTACACCTACTTTAAGTTGTATGTATTCGTTATTATATAAATATGAGTTTATTTTATATATATATATTATTTTTTTTCTTTTTACATATTAGAAAATACGATAAATGTTGTAATTTTAATAAACTTAATTTAATTTTAATAAAAAATAATTTTAATAAAAAACCGTAAAGCTATCAAAGCTACACGTAATATATGCGAGAAATTTGGTAGTTTTTGACGTCAAAACGTCTTATAAATATATAAACGACGGCTGCACGCACAAAGCATGACTCATTGTCACGTTCCGCCTAAACCACGAGTGTAAGCGAGAGCGCGGAACAACCGATAGAGAGGCACGATCTAAATAAGCATTCACATTGTTACTTGTAATTAATTTAAGTACAAAATTATTTGAATTTACGAATGCAATTAAATATTAATTTATTTAAAAATATATAATTTTGAATTAACTCCCTTGTATTAAACAAAATAATGATTTTATTTCAGTAATGGTAATTCCATTCAATTCAGATAAATATGCAATTTTTGTGTTTTTTAAATATAGACATCCATGTATTTAAAAAACTAAAAACAACCCAAAACAAATTTATATTTTTACTTGCTGAACCCTCTGAAGTGATTGCACAAATTGAAAAACATAAAACACGAGTACCTCTCGTATTTCAAATAAACATAACTCTTGACGTAACAAATGAAACTACACCTCTGCAAATATGATAAAATATTGAACACTGAACCAGTTCGAAGCATCAAATATCCTATCCATGTTTATGATACAGCCTTTCTATATTTTATAGGTAGTTTACTATGTAACGTTCGTTGCTTTATCTAGTCGGTCTCGGTCACATGCAGAAATGTAGGACACTCCTCCATGACAAGGATCGTCAAGTTAGACTTGCCTTTGTAAGGGATGCGACTTGAATTAGAAAGGGAAACAAGTGCTGGCATTCATTTGTGTATTATGTAAATGTTGACTAAAGTCTAGTTTGTTGTGATATAATATTACAACACAATTATTATATGATTCCAAGATTGATGAAATAGTAAAATATGTAATAACGTTTTTTATTGCTAAAGATATGTAAAGTAGTTTTTGACAATCCGGATCTAACATCCATATATTATAACACCATAATGTTATCTTCACATTAAATTATTACAACCTTAGTATTATATCAATATTTTTTAAAGTAATTATAGAAAGTAACATTTTTATTTAACTTAAGATACTTAATTAATTTATTAATGAAATCATCCTAAACAACATACGAATATAACAATTGTCTTTACTAAAAAAAAATCCTTCCTCGTTTCCAATTGATACGTCCCTATAGTTCGTTATATTAAAATGGGAAACACGCCGTACGTCCACTTAACTTGTTAAGCACATCTTCAGTGTAACCTGTAATCCTAAGCAGGTTGTGGTTACGCAATCTTCACGCCGCCGGCCATTGGGACTTGACTCGACGTGGCACGGCCTATTTTATACGAACAAGTGATCACGGAATATTCAAATTGTGAAATTGTGGAATATTTTTTCAAAGACTTAGAACTTTTGTGTTAAAAATAATTTTATTATAGAATTATTTTAGGCAGTTGAGATGATTTTCAGTTGTAGATAAACATTATCTCTGTCAAATAAACTCATAAATATAATATACATATTTGTAACATAATATAGTATAATCAAATATAAAAAACTGCGTTAATTTAAACAATTTTTTGGGGCAAGCGTGCACACTTTTACCTTTGGAGTCCGCCTTGTGACATATCAGTCAGATTAGAAATTTAAAAGCTAAATTCTGCATAATCGGCATCTATCCCGCCATGAAACATGTATTCAATGAAATGTATTGAATAGTCTGAATTTTATTGTTTTAAAATATTTCCCTTACAAACCTTCTACAGATACTTCACCCCTTCAGGGGTATTTTTTTTAAATATCTTTTAAGCGGATGAATATTTATTATGAAAATAAATAACTGACCAAATTTTTTCGTTTCTATTTTGTTTATCGTTTCATCTGCGGTTACTATTTTGAAAAAATAAAACAGAATGTAAAAATATAAATAATATATTATAATATTCATAATATTACTTCCTTTCCTTAGTAGATTTAGATTATAACGTGAATCGTCACAATTTTCACATTACCTTAATTATTACGACAAAAACAATAAATAAATCGATATTTGATCAAATTAAAAGCATCAACCAATGTTTTAATCTATAATATGGAACAATTTGTGGCTTTCAGCCCGTTATCGGGCCGCCCTTAATTGTCACATTCGGTAATGATATTGTTATTTTAGTGTTGTTTCACGTACGTGACTGCTCGTCATGTAAGCTTGTAATTATGAAATATTAACTTAATCTTAACAAAATATTTTACTTCCGTATTATGTAGCACTATTTTTTATGATATTAAATCGTATTTATTATTATAAATTATATTATATAAATATATCTTTGCGTCTTACTATTATTGTCAATTCTAGTTAGAATTATATCAACCATCCAACAAGGAAAAGTTATGTGAAGTTCTCTGAATTGTATTTAATAAATATATATAAATGTATTTGTATAATGTCATTTAAACGCTTTCCGTTTTAGATTGAGACTCTTATACCCGTAGAAAATTACTTGCTTATTTTTTATTTTTCCAGCTTCTAGGTGTATCACGCACACAGCAGGGTAGGCAGAGGGAAATTAGTGATAGGTCACTCCATTCATTAATTTTTCGCCGAATTATGGCGGCATGCGTGCGGTTGTATTGACGCCAGAAAAAAATTAAAATAATAAATGTTTTTGTTTTCGAAAAATGTCCAAATATGGAGCAACAAGTGATATGTACACCCAGGTTCTGTATAGTATACTTCGTATCCTGTTATGCAAAATGCTGCAGATGTTTAAAAACAAAAATCCTCTAATTGCTTTATTAAGAAAATTAAATTCTAACATCTACTTACTTGTCATTCTGAGGCCAAACAAATGCTAATGCCTTCTTAATTCGCTCCGTATTTCCGAGTTTGCTAAACGCCTTTATTCGAATCTGAATGTCGCCGCATCATAATTTATGAAACGGGGGCTTATGGCTGTTCATAGCCGTGAGTTATTGTCCCATCGAACGCCCTCTATAATTTGGAACGGTTCGGAATTCGTGAATGTACGGCCGTGGCAAATGACGCGGAATAGGTAGGAAAGTAGGTATAATGAATACCTTTTGGTGAAATGGAGCGAGGGTTACTTATAAATATTATGAATTAATGTACCTATTAAAATAAAAAAATATTGTTCTATTTTAGCGGTATTTCTAGTAACAAATCCTTAGAACTACTATTCTGTCTAGCTTTGGACAGAACATAGTTTGGAATGCTCACGGCTAATCTTCAGGATTGAATATACATTCAGGGAAAAAAAACCGGACAAGTGCGAGTCAGGAACCGGACATCGAGGTTTAAAATTGGAGGTCTCGATCATTTTCTGAAATTCAGGCTTAGCTTAGCCAGAGCTGTTTCATCTGATACCTCACTTGAACTAGCGGCTTTAACAAAATTCTGCCTCCTTTTTAAGGCTATTATTTTTTATGATTTAACCACAAATGTATTTTTTTTCTAAAATAGTACTTACTACCTGTAGGCAGTTAGATACTAGGTGCCTATCGTCACAATTCTAAATTAACCAGAAGTACGTAAGTTCCTGGGATAAAGGCTCTTGACAGCCTGACAGAGGAACAACAAAGTGATCTATAAGGGTTCCTTTTTTCCTTAAAAGGTACGGAACATTAAAAATAGATATGAGACTGAACTGCATGTAGATATTTCAAACAAAAATAAGTAGAACGTATAGCCGCTATTCCTGAAGGTAAACATGCCAGATATAGTAGTATATGCATTTTTTTTACTTGAAATATAAAAAAATAACAAAATACTCAATAAACTACTTAACACAAGTTATTGATAGAGCGATCACTGTTAATCAAGTAATTTGATAGAATATTATTGATATCTGGCGCGAAGGCTCAGATGGCTTGCGATAAAGGCTTAAGTTTTATTGTTAGTTTTAATAAGATAATGTTTTCATTACTTCTATTAAAAAGTGAGATTTATATTACAAAAATTCCATTTCCAGTTTTAGTTTACTACTGAACTTTTTTAACCGAACTTTCAGTTATTACGAACCGAAGTTCGGTTATTACGAACGAAAACGCAGTAATAACATAATTTTCCGAGATAAAACATAGCCTTTGTCCTCCCTTGCATTCCAGCCATGTCCTTGCCAAGTTTCATTAAAAACAGCTCAGCGGCTTGGCAGCGAAAGGGTATTAAATAGATAGGTTAGATTATAGTAATTTTACATTTATAATATTTGGACATAAGAAAAACTAAACTTAGCTGTTGTAACTCTTCTAAGAATTTCTTTAGTTCAGCTAAAGAATACCAATTTCTATAATAAACTTACATACTTAATTATTCAATGTATTCTGAGTTATAGTAATATACATTAATAGTATGTAAATGTAAATATAATTCTCTTGACAAATCAACAGAACAAAATATATTAAATCCTTTTACTATACATAAATTTGAAATTTTGTGAGGATGCTTGTTCCACTTTCACACAAAATCTACTGAACAGATTTAGATGAAACTTTCTAGTAATATAACTTATATATCAGAATAAGACACAGGCTACATATTATATATAGATTTAATAAATTGCCTATAATACAAATAAAGCGGGCGAAGCCGCGTGTGGGTATCTGATATAATATATTATAACATAATGACCATCGCACACAAACAATTTCCATGCGAATGGATATATTAAACCAAAATATTTACTCGCTTAATGAACCCGGTGGAGCGATTAATAAATACATTTGAATGCGGAAGCTACTGAATGATTTGAATTTTACCAAACCACAAACTGAATTAGTTACATTTTCTTGTTTAATTAAACATTTTAATTTATTATCTCGACGCCATTTCACAGTCGAATCAAAATTAGTATTACGGATTGAGGAACCATATTTATTTCAGCGGCTTGTGAATTTTGTATTGCTCGTTTATTTTATTGTGTAGATAAATGCAATTAGGTTAGGTAGGAGAGTGTGAGGCGTATTTGAAATTTGTTATAAATAATATATTCAGTGAAGAGATCTGTTTGTTTTTATAATTTTTTTGGAATATAGGAATTCTAAACCGAGTAAGATATGATAGTAAGGTAGGACAAGGTATATAATACGAATTAAATTGTACGCGAAAACAAAATCAGAAATTAATTAATATTTTTTTCTATTAATAAGGCCTTCGTGGAGGAGAAGCACAAGCGTTGTCCGTAAACATGACAGGTCCTAGGTTCAATTTCCACTCGTAAAAATGAAATATTAAATATTTTCATTTCCTCGCTCTGACAATGAGAGAAACACGCTATGCCTCCAAAATTCAACGAAAAGTGAGGAACACAAGTGTCTTAATGGGAACATAGTGTCTTAAAACTAGATTTTCAAAATCCCTCCCAAGTATGTGCGTAATACAGCGAGAAGATAAACACAACGTAATAAAATAAATATTTTTCTTTACAAAATTACAACTGCAACTAATTGAAATGTTACATACATAAAGCACGATAATTAAACGTCATTCATACAGAATATTGTAGTAGACGCGGACTGTCAGTTCTTTGAAGTAATTATTTAATGCACAGGTATGTAAGTATTTTTATGACTATTTTACACTTGTTGTATTAAATTGTTATCGACTTTATTACAATTAAACAATAATTGACAATTATAGAATAATGTTATGCTATTAAATTATTTTTTTTTTATTTGTAAGTCCTGATCATATATGACCTTTTTTTTTGGTAATTGAATTATTAAACGATACTATAAAAAAAACTTGTAAGCTTAAATAAAAAAAAGTAATACTCTACCGTCTTCCTAATATAAATTTTTGGTGTTACTTATTTTTATAATATTAAAATTATAAAAATAAGTAACATCGAAAATTAATTTATTACGATATTAATTTTATTAATTCTATTATTATTATTTTTGGGAATTCTAACGCGAGTAGGTCCGACCTCAAAATTGGTATAACTATTAATTTACGATAAATAACGACGTTGGGTTTTGTGTTACTAAAATGGACAGAAAATGGAGTACGAGATGTTTTAACGCATCGCTGTCCCTGTTAACTTTGATATATACTTAACATTAGGTTCCCAGGTTTCCTCTATCTACCCAGCTAAGTGATGGATACGACGAGAAGATAAAAAATAAACAAAAAAAACCTAACGGAACAGCTTATTTGATAGCTATTAAAACAGGAAACTAGCTATCCATATTGCTTATAAAATACACCGATTTGTATAATATTTTAGGCAAAGCACGTAAGCCGCTTATATTAAAGTAACATACTACCAGGATTACAGACGCTATGAGGTAGTGTTTTTTCAGTCTCGCCGCCGTCGTGCTTATTACAACGTATAACATCATTTGCGAAACAAATTACATTAGCTCCGGCCTAATGTTATTTTTGTAACGATGTTTCTTAGAACGGGAAAAAATGTATGAGTTTTCCCTCGCTAATGATTATATGGGCATTAAGACTTTTTTATGGAGAAAAAGTACTGTAAAATAGTATGTAGTATTATGCAAAGTTAATAAAGTTCACTTAGTGTTTGCTTCTATATGTTCAGCTGTTAATTTTAATTATTATATAAAATTAAATGCTTCCACACACAGCAGGATAGAGAGAACCTAGTGTTAAGACACTCCGTTCCATACTTTTCACCGAATTTTTCAAGGTTGTGTGTTTGAGGAACTTAACACCTGGGCCTCATTTGCCTTAGTACCAGAGCGAAGAAATGAAAACATTAATTAATAATATTCGTTCCCCCGTGGAAACGAACCCACAACCAGTCGCGTCTACAGTCACACCGTTGTGCCAATGCGCCGCGACTAATCTCAACATTAATGATATTATTCTTAATAAAGCCACTCATAGTTTTAATTCGAATATATTAAATAAGAAAGAGCAGTCTAAAGGCCAGTCACATCCAGCATACATAGGGGTCAATAGAATGCCGAGACCGACCAAATCAGAAGCTGTAAGGCCAATCTACCAAACAAAGCTAGTCCATCTCCGGGGAGTGCACTGTCCTGTAAAACAATTGCTTGTATATTGCAGCCAAGGAACATCACATAAAGCGGTCATAACTCATCCTCTTGACAGATTGGAAATTGAAATCTTAATACTTGAACCACAAAGTATAATATTTTAACCATTATAACAACACTCGACGATAGACGCGTAGGAAGAAGTTCGATGAAAATATGACAAAAAGCTTAAGGCTGTTCTTTAAATCGATAAGGTCCACATAATTTATGTTTTTGTAATATACGAAGCTACTGCCCTTATAAGGCAGGAACGCAGTCAAAGGAAGGCTCATTGTTTATTGCATTCTTGTGTGCTCGCGTAGTTTTTTCATCTGTTCCGATCGAATGACTGCAACTGGGCGCGTATTGTAAAAAGTCGAATAGTGCTCGCGTCGTAAAGGTATTCGGCATATTGCAGAATAAACGGTAAACAATGGGGAGGAATCGATAACGCTTCGATTGACGCGTCCAGTGGGAGATACGATAAGATACAAATACGAATTTTATTAATTGATTTTGAAGTAACAGAAGTAAGTTGAGGTACTGTGTGTCACTGTAAACACGACTGGCTTTGGGTTCGATCCCCACTCGAGGAAATAAAATATTTATTCAAATTAATATTTTCATTTCTTCGCTCTGGAAAAATACTACAATGTATAATCTAAAAATATCTTATTTTCTCTCACAGTAAATAGTATAAAGCAATTTTCAATATCTAATATTAATTCATTATTGGAGATCAAAAGATATTCGATTTGACAGAAAACGGAAATGTTTTAAAATAGAAAATTTCCAACAATTCTTCTGATGCGTACTATTTGTATTGTAACGCTCGCTCGTTTTTATAAAAGCAGTCTACCGTTTTGTACAACCGATAAAGGGCAAAAGGATTCTACTTATAGCATTCCGCGTCCTCGGATGTTCACGACAAATGCTTCAGCTCAGCAGTGCGCTTTCTTAAGAGGATATTTTTCTTATAAACTCGGAGACTCTCATCAGTTTAACAGTATCTTCTTGTTCCTAAATAGCGTATATGTCTGTATTTAATGTTTTATAGATTTACTAAAAATATATTGTACTTACTTCCAATTGAATTGAGAAAGCTTTCAGATTCTTTATATCTTAAATAAAATATTAGACAATCTTTTATATGATTTAAATATATTTAAAGATCCAATAAAAATATTGAACTGACAAGATTGGGACCTGTCGAGGTGCAGCGGCGCAAACGTGCCTGTAAACGGGACAGGTTGTGGGTTCAATCCCCACTAGAGCATATTAAATATTTTATTGATATAAAATATCTCAATTTCTCGCTTTGGTAACGAGGCAAGGCGCGGCGTTGTATTTCACCACTCAGCACACAATGCTTCTAAAATATATCGAAAAGTGGTGAACGGAAGTGTCTTAATGGGAACGATCTTAGAACTAGGAAAAAAAAATACTAAACAAACCAATACAATTGAAATACTATATGCAGATAGTTTTTAATTACGTCCGATAAAAATTCAAAAATAGGCAACTTATGAAACCATAGTAACATTAATTAAGCTTAATATAAAAAGACACACATATGTTTTCTTATATAATACATAATATTAAACAAACAATTGCATACAAACCCATTATACACAAGTTAAAAAAATATATTTACATTTCTATCCTGCATCATCTCAAATTACAAAACAATACGCCATATTGACAATGTGAAATTGAGGCAAGACAAGGAGGCTACATTACCGAATAAAATTTCATAGAAAGCTTGGCAAACAGCGATCGGGCGCCATTAGGCCCATGCATAAATTGTTAGTTCAGTGACGACAGCCGCTCGCCTGCTTTAGCTACTTTATTCTTTTAGGGATATCTTTTACCAGTTTATAGCCGTATAGAAAAATAGATAAGTTGTATAAAAAGTAAAGATAACGTTTTCACAAAAAATATATACATAATATTTTTATATGACAAAAAATAATATTCTTTTACAAATATAAGTTTGTTTCTGAAAATGTGAAAATATTTTTTAAGGAAACCTCTCCTCATACATTTTTCATATATAACTTATAATATTTATTCTGTAATAAATTTTATCTAATCGAGAAAAGAAAAATATGGTTGAATTGAGAACCTTCTTCTTTTTTTGAAGTCGGTTCAAAAGCGCACAACATCAACTATATCGACCCCATGAAACGCCCGAAGCAATAAATTCAATTTATTCCAATAAGGTATAGGTGTCCTTAATTTACATAAACTAAAATACGATACAACTTCCATATTTACATTGAAAGACTTGTGAACATAGTATTAATCGCGTCTCTTTGTCGTCGTAAACCATAGCCAGTGTGACCAGCACTTTAAAATCAGGTATCTATAGGATTTTGGACTTTATTGAATATGAAATAAGGGCTAGACGCAAAGTTTTAATGTTTCACTATCTCTGTATACACGCGTGTGACAAATTGGTCGGTGAGCACATTGTTTGGTATCACGGAATAGGCGAGTGGGTCCTATCACTTACTTTGTACTCCCATGTACCTTGTTATATTGAAGGAATGACTATGATTAAAGATCGTTTCACGACAGAATTGTAGGAGGTCCGACGTCACGTAAACACACGTTATAAATGGTTACATTTTTATGACGTTTCGAATTTGTTTCTACGTTTACGGCGCGTTGTAAAATGGCCTTTTTAATTTCGTCCACGTCGTTGAAATTAGCGGTATAATGTTAGATTGTTTTGATAATGTTTTTATTGTTGGTATAAATCTGTGTTTTTAACTGTGTAGGTACGCTAGGAGAACTTAATTTGGTAGACTTTTATGGTTTCATGTGATGTTCATGTATAATAATTTATTTTATTTTAAATAATGTTGTATAGACGATTAAATTCATTTTAATTCTAAAATAAAACTTTTGTTTATTGCGATTAATTATTAACAAAACATGTTAAATTTAAAAAAAAATCCTAAGATATTGGATTAACACGAACAACCAATCAGTAAGACCTATCTATTAAATTATGATAATCACAAGAAGAATCACATTCCTCTCATAAAGTTATCAGCGTCTCATATTTAATCTTCGACACGCAACATTAGCATATATATTTTATACCAGGCTTTTCATTACCATTATCAATTATGTAAAAATAGCCAGTGCCCACAAATGTAGGACTATCTGTTGTGCATTACTCTGGACTTCTGAAAAAGACGTTATTACCTATTATATAGAGTTTATTTTTGTCTGTATGTATGTTTGTGACAAGAAAGATCGTTAAGCCACAGTACTTCCCGCCCACGTATTGTTGGGACCCACAAGAACTTAATTAGGGACATCTCAACATATCTTGGATTATTTATTGTCTGACACACAATTCAGCTGATTGTAACTTCTTTCATCACAAGATGGATGTGCCATTCAAACGTAATAGAAATAATTAGATGTCGATATCGATAACAGATATCGATTATATGAATTAAAGGTCTTAATTTTATAGTCCCTTGCGGCGTGTCATAAATAGTGATGTTCGAAAATTAAATTTCAAGTGTATTTTTTCGAGATAATACGTTCTGTTATAAAGTGATTAATAATGTAGAATTAAATAATTAATTTCGTTTAATATATATTGAAATTTATATTTTTATTGTTAGTTTTATAAATATAATTATTTTTCTTTCTTCGCGCATTTTGAGCATGTCGGACTGACATATTTTTACCCAAATACTTGTTCCAAAAACTCAAAACAGTTTAAAATCAGCTTCAGTCTGTAACTCGCACATAGCAGGATCAGCAGAAGCCATTCTCCGTTTCCTGCCAAATTCTCGAGGCATTGCGAGTTGAGTGGCGGAGCTCAACGCCGTGATTAAGTCTCGACACCAGAGCAAAGAAATGAAAATATAAATTTAAATAAATATTTCATTTCCTCGAATAGTGATCGAACCCGCAACCAATCACAATTGTGCCCCTGCGCCACGACTGGTCTAAAAACAGTTTAACATATCTTAAATTTTATTCTTGGTATTACAATTACACCATAGACAGAATGTGTATGCTGCTAGTTGCTACACACAAAAAAAGCGTAAAAAATTACAGAAGCAATTAATATACTTTTTATTTATTTTAATATTTTCTATATTACGATTTTAAATTTAACACATCTAATAATTTTGTTACTCTTTAAAACCTTTTCATACGAAATATTAAAAGGGACTCAAACCTACAACTACATTTGGATGTTTAACACTTTATGACGAGTGAGTGCGAAACATTCAAATATATAAACAAAGTATTATTGTACGAATTATCTCACGGGAAATATAAATTTTCGACGTTTTAGAGAACACGAGTTATATATTATTACATATTTGATCTAAAATATTGTGATCTAAAATATTTTTATTTATTATAATGATTTTAGACCTCAATATATGTAAATTGTTAAAATCAAATCAGCTTCTGCATCCCGCACACAGCAGGGTTGGCAGAGGGAACCTAGTGTTAAGAAACTCCGTTCCTCACTTTCCGCCGAGTTCTAGAGGCATTGCGTGTTGAGTGGCAGAGCTTAACGCTGGGCTTTGCCTTGACACCAGAGCGAAGAAATGAAAATATAAATGTAAATAAATATTTCATTAACTTAAGTGGGGATCGAACCCACAAACAGTTTTACTGTCGCACTCTATGCCCCTGCACCACTGGCCTCTGACTGACTAATTTGTTCATACATATATAACTAATGGGTGTTATAACTTTAAATGTAGAGTGTAAATTGAAAACGCTTTTTTTATACCTGCACCCCCTGTAGAGCTTTTATAGCTTACATTGTTAGTGAACAACAGAAAAAGTTTATATTCTATTACATACTACACATATCGACTGTTTTTCCAAATAAAATATCGTTAGGTGTTTGAATATTTATTTTACCAAGTATAACAATATTAACCATTATTGTAATTCGACAGGTATAATTTAGTAATTTTGTTTGTAATGTTTGTAAGTATTTTACAGGACAGGCAGAGGGAGCCAAGTCTTAAAACACTTCGCTCCCGACTTTCCAACGGATTCTTGAGGCAATGCAGTGGTGGGATTCAACGCCGCGGTTTGCCTCGATACTAGAGCGAAAAATTAAAATATTTAATACTTAATTTCCTAGACTGGGAATCGAATCCTAAACGTTTATGCTCCTGGCCGACAGTTGGCCTCAAAACTATAATGAGGCTTATTTGATATTGTATTTATAATGAAAAAGGAATAAACATGATATAATTTGTGAATAATTTAAAATAATTACATTATATTTAATCAGCGAAGTAAATTAAAATTGATCTGACGCGCAGATGAATTTATATCGCTGATTGAAGTGGACTTAAGTTTTCCCATATATTTTGAGAGACTCGGTTGATTGTCATAACTTATTTTTATAAATTTTTAAAGTAATAAAAAACAAAATATGCAAATACAAAACAATACGCATTTCTATATAACATTTCTATATCGCTAGCTATGTAGGTGCTCAATAATATATGATTCAGATTTCAGAGCTCAAGTTGACACCATCGAATCACGTTGCCAAGACCTCGACTAAACGCGATGCCTGAGTTCGATCCTAGGAATATTTATGTGTTAACTAAATAATTTCCTACAATCCAGTAAAAATTTAAGTCCATTAAATTATTTAAAATATTTGAACGTGGCGGAGACGACGTGCGATTGTAAACTTGACAGGTGGGCTAGTTTTCCACTTGAGGAAAGGAAAAAAGAAAGGAAAGAAATGTTTAATTATTGAATTTCTCACTCTGGTAACAACCGTAACACTCCACGCAATGCCCTCAGATTTAACACTCGGTTTCCCGGCTACCTACCCTGCCTACCCTGAAAACAACGTGAAATTAAAAAATATAGAAAGTGGAATATATTATAATAAATAATAATAGAAGATATTTAGGAAAAGAAATAGATATAAACTATACTACTATACTATTAGATACGTCTATAACTACTTGCACTAAATCAGAAAATGTTAATAAACTATATTTACACAAGCTATTACATATTAAATATACATAATATATAAATCTTCTTTGTTCAGTAAATAAAAATTGACAGCGATCGTTTAAAACGTGCAATGTACGGCTGGAGGCGCCTCGGGGTTCTCTATCACACTCGTGTTGATCTTTTTTATCGCTTTTCGCGATACTTGTTGCAATCTTTCTAAACAGGCTCCACTCTAGGGATGCGATGGCTATCTTTATTACTAATGAAGGTTATTTACAACTGCATTAACATGTTGGACAGATTAAAAAATATATTTAATCTTTCCTATGCAAATGTTTTTTTTTTAATATAATTTTTAAAAGTTTTTTTTAAATATGATTTAGCAGTGAATTTTGCAATAAACCTTATTGAATTAAAATATAATTATTTCAGTTTAGGTATATGTTAATAGTAGTTTTATATACTAATATTTATTATATAATGTTTTCATACATTTACATAATTACTTTATATAAATGAATTAATAAATCTGTATATTTTCCATTTTAATCTTATCTCGCATAATAAATCGAGCAACGTACCTACTAACTTAACCTATTGTTATAAAATATACATTGTCAGTACCTACTCCTATGTCATAGAAATGAGTGTACCTTTAAATGCGAACATAACATAAAGACCGATATCTCTAGTTTTTATCCCGATTGGTTCCCACGAGAAACATTATTAAAAAAAATAACTGGGTTCAGATAAAATACAAATAATATATTTTAGTTTTCTTTTTTTATATAATATATTATTAGATGCTCTAAGGAACGTCACATCCAGAAAAACTCATATAGAAAAATATTTTTGTATCAAAAGTCCCTATTAATAAAGTAATTATTATAGTGTTCTAAGGTATTTTTTTTATTCAATTTTTTAATTTAAATTTTTTAATACTTATAAAAATAAAATTTTAATATTTTTAAAATGTTACTGCTTAAAATGCAACTTCGACTCTCCAAACAGATACGACTAAGACAAAAAAGTATTAGAAACTATCATAAAATACGGTCTCACACTTCAAAGAATGTCACTTGAGTTCTATAACTAGTTCAAGTAGCATTCTTTAGAATAAAGCTTAAAAAGTAAACTATATGTTTATTTTCCTTTCCAAGTATTCTTATACAGGTATATATTATATACTATATTATACCTGTATAAGAATACTTGACATTGCATTTACTTTTTACTTTGTTCTTTATTTATTTTACTTTTTTAGCTACACGCTGTATACCGCATAGGTAGAGGGGACTAAAATTTTAATTATATAAGCTAGTAAAAAATAAAACATACGGATTAAATTATATGGGGATCAAACCAAAACTGGCATTTCGGAGGTACGACGTTATTGTTCTTTTCAATTGTAGATTAAAATATTATATTTTAACTTAAAATTAAAATCTTGATAGGTAATTAGTTTAAAAGTAAAGTTATTAGTTTTAAAAACGTAAAACATAATTTTAATAAAATAATGTAAAGCCAGGTTTATTTCAGAATAATCTCGACTTAAGTGAATATATTCTCATTATTTTTATTTAATTCAAACCAAAAAAAGCATTTATATTTTAGATTATAAAAACTACTTAAATTAAATAATCTATTAATATTAAAATATTATTTAAAGATCATTGAAATACCATCTAAATTATAATAATAATTTTTAAACGTTGCGAGTTATTACATATTACTTACGTGACTTTCGAACTCGAGTCGAGCGATTTAACGAACATTCGTTATCGATAATCTTTACACATATTTTTAGGTATTATCATATTTCGTTATCGATTTAATATTTTTTACGAGAATTGCGTATAATCAAGATTTAAAATATGTACATCTCTATTTAATACCATTAAATTGTAAAAAATATATATTATATAGGATTGTGCATATATGCTTTTCTTAAAAATAACTACATATGTGAATCTGTAAAAGCTTCTTTTTATAGTAGTAATATTTAAATTTTAAATATGGCCTGTGACACAATTCGAACGATTTGCACGGAAACTAAATAATAAACAGTATAAAAGACGGTTGAAAGTATAATGAAAATCCTGTTAGATTAATTTTTTCATAGTTTAATGTCACGCAATAATATAATAATTTTCGAACTTGAAAGTACCTATAAGTAATTAGGGCAACACAGATAAAAAAGAAATATGGAGTCGATCTTTTTTCCGATAGCTGCCCTCGAAAGCTTCGTTAACATAAAATACAGTTATAGACTTTTAATCTTGTAATGATAGATTTTCTATCAATTAAAAAATATACAATATGCCTACAGTATTTTTTTTTTCTTTAACTCATCCAAACGCATCGAAGGTATTAAGTGATTTTATTTGTGTGTCTTAACCTAAAGGTATGTAAAGTATCGAACACAATGTTCATTAATATTAACTTAAAACAATAAAATATCTATATACTTACTTAAAGCAGCATAACCACTAAAACCATGAAGTTTTAGTGTATGTCAACTATTTGAAGGCGTTATTTAAACGGGTGGGCGATTTAATTTTATTATTATTAATTATAGGTAGGTAGGTAGGTAGGTATTCATCGCGTGCTGTGACGGTACTATGTAATCCATTAAAAACTCAGTTAATTTTTGGCCAACTGATTATTGCAGGCAATACATAATTTTTTTATCATACTTTTTGACACCTACGTATAATAAAGGGAATAGCCTAATTACAGTTTTTTTTAACTATACATTATTATTAAGAAATTAAATTGTCATACCTAAATACAAGTCTGTAATGTCACTTGGGGGAATTAATATATATAAAGTTTTTATTTCTTCGCTCTAGTTACAAGGAAAAACGCGGCAAGCGCGCCTACAAAATCGGCAGTCCGTAGGAAACGGAGTGTCTCAACTTTAGGCTCCCTCAGCCTATTCTACTATAAGTGACTACATCTCATCTCTCTCTCTTAATCAATAACATACATAATAAAAGAACATAATTTAGGATGACTTTCACAAAATGAACTTAAGGATGCCCTGAATACTTAATACAAATTCATAATTAAAATAACTCAGTCACGAAAACGATACCTTAATAAGCACATGTACATACCATTGTTTTCTTCGAAAAGAGTTTTCGGGAGCATAAAGAAATTTTAATATGAAACATTTCAAAGACAATTTAGTTCTCAAAGGAATGGAATCTGTCATCTAGATAGTTTTTGGTTAAACGAGATATCAAAATGATTTTAAGAAACATTCAAGAACAGCGTACAATGTGGACAACCAGTTTGTTTTTACTGGACGTTCGCATACGTATGTATGTATGTACAATCACTTGAATTGCGTTCAGTCACGATATATTGTAAGTATTGTTTATGGTTTTATAACATTGTTATAATATTATACATAGTAAAGTAACTATAGAAGTTAAAAGGTTAATTTTAGAAATATTTCAATTTAAGAACTTGTTACGGGTTGTAGGTTCAAATGCCCAGTGTCATATCAAAGATTTATATAATTAAAAATATATATTGTTTCTTAATTTAAAATAAACCTGTACTAGGTAATAGTCAGTTTTAAATATAATCTGTGCAATATTTAGATTAATAAAATTTAAAAGTGAAATTAAATTAAACTATTGAAAATCAAAGTTATTTTATTTCAAGCTATGAACTATTACAGTAGACGTCTGACTGAAACTGAGACATTAAACAACACCAATTATTCTTTGCGTAAACGAACATACTATTAAAAAAAAATTATAACTACAAACTTTTATGCAGCCCCATTTAAATCAGTGTAGGCTCACTTTCATACAATAAAAAATAACATATATGTTACATCCGACTCAGGTTCATTAAAAGAATAGAAATTGCTTGTCTAAAATAAATAAATAAATCAGCTTCACGCTGTATGCCGCTCACAGCAGGGTAGGCGGAGGGAAGTTAGTGAAAGACACTCCGTTCCCCACTTTCTGCCGAATTCTGGAGGCATTGCGTGTTGAGTGGCAGAACTCAACGCCGCACATTGCCTCGACACCAGAGTGAAGAAATGGAAATATAAATTTAAGTAAGTATTTCATCTCTTCCAGTGGGGATCGAACCCACAACCAGTCGGTATTAAAGTCACAATTTGTGCCGCTGCGCCACGACCGGCCAATTGCTTGTCTTTTGTTTAATAAAGATATTTTGTAGGATATTTGATTACAAAAGTAATGAAACACGCACGTACCTACAAAACAAAGCTGATGCTAAGTTAATTAAAGTACAACGATTGTTATCTTCCAAATAAAATCATATTATATTATTGCCAAAATTAAACTCGGCAATATAAGCTAAAATTGTTATTAAAACAATGTTTATTAACAATTTTAACAATAAATGGTTCATATTCTAATAAGAACTCTCATAAATTTTCTTTATTAAAACATGAAATAACGATGGCCGTATTTTATTATTTAATTTACATCATATTAACTTTTTAGATAACAATATCAAAATCGTCATTTATTGCTAAGTAAAGACACCAAAAATACTAGCTCTACTATTCTAAGTGACTGAACTATTCAGAGCGCTCAACTAAAAGCTAGGTACTAATGGGACTACGTTTTTAAGATAATAATTTACAAAAAAAACCAAAGGCCTACAGAATTCGGCGAGAAAAGGAGAACGGAGTGTCTTGACAAGTTCCCTGTGTTTCGTTCCCTCTGTCTAACCAGTCGTGTGCAGGATACAGCGTAAAGTTTAAAAAAAAACATTAGGAGCGCGTCCAAAATAGAAGCACCAATTTGCGAATATATTACTTAACATAAAGAGACCTCCGTGGCGCGATGGCTTGCAAAGAGAATGTGATGTATTGTGATCCATTCCCTCGAGAACCAGACCGGGGGCTCTAGTTAAATATATCTGTATAGTAAGCACTACATGGTCATTTTTTGTAATTATATTACACAGGTACATTAAACACAACAATATCCAGTAGGTACAAATATTTAAAAAAAGTCTCAAGTCAAAAATCTTATATTGCTGTCAAACAGGCTGTCCGTGTTACTTAATATTTCACCTACTTTCCTGTTGCTTTTTTTGATATTGGAAAAGAAAGAGTGCTTTTTAAGCGACTTAAAAATCCATTTCGCAAACTGAAAGAATATTTCAGAGCGCGCTAACTTTGCTGGGAGTTCCATTGTGGCAGTTTACAGGCTTACGGCACTTGAATATTCATAATACTACGGAAACGGTGGGACGTCGCTATGTTTGAACTTAACCTACTATAATAAAATCTAACTTTTATTTCAACACTCGTTAGTCGTTTCAGGCAAATCTGAAAATAATTTCATTTACATCGTGCTAACGTATATGAAAATGTGGAACACTCAATTTTTACGCTCGTAATACAGTATGAAGGTTTAGTGGCATTAAGGTTTTTAATGTACAGTGTGTACGGTGAGACCTCGATCACAAAACTCAATCAAAGGAAGCAAGAAGAAATTATAACCATTAACCATTGAGGCCAGTGGTAGCGCGGGGGTACAAGCGTGTGACTGTAAACGCGACAAGTTTTAAGTTTGATTCTAACTTCTTCGCTCTGGTGTCGAGGTAAAACGCGGTGTTGAGTTCCGCCACTCAACACGCAATGCCTCCAGAATACGATCCCGCTGTGTCCCAAGTGCGGGACACAGCGTAAAGACGAAGAAAAAAAATGAACCATGCAAAAATTACATTAATCAATCCATCACAGGCGAGTTCATCAAAACCTGCAAACACGGCGTATTTGATTTCGGCAAAATTGAAAACAAGTTAGTTACATTGGCAGGACATAACAGGTGAACGAGTCAATCAGACGTTAGTAGTTAGTGGCGCGTGCAGCGAGCGTAGGAAATTATCGATTTATGCCTAATTTCCGGGCGACCGTCCACGGCGGGCGGCGGGCGTGAACGCGGTCAGCGCCGACCAGTCATCACACCAGACGTCTCCATATATATTCGATTGCGATTGCCAATCAAACGATCATATCGTGCCCAGTGGCTCGAGGGTTCTCTCTTTTTTTTTCATATTTTTTCCTTTCGTCTTTGAAGAATAAAGCAGGATATGAAAATAACGAAACGGAACAATGTTTTCTGTATTGTTCTCTGTATTCGTTTGTAAACGGGTTACGGATCGATATGAAATTACTATGGTAGCCGAACGTGCTATTTATCTCGATCAATCAAGTTCCTTCTTCAACTTTACTTTCATAAGTTAATGGATGGCCGTGCTCACGAGTTTCTCGATACCCTCTGAATGCCAAGGGCGCATCGGTCCAAGCGATAATTTTTATTTATTATTATCGGTTATAATATGTAATGAGGTGATTCTTGAATATATGTAATAAATAATAAGTACTTTGATTTTCACGAATATTACACATTTTAAATGAAACTATTTTAACCGGATTAATCGCGTATATTTCGTAATTTTATACATTACATATACGCAATTAATCCAGTTAAAATATTTTCATTTAAAATGTGTAATAAATAATTTTTAGAAAGGTGCCTTTTGGACGTCATCATTAATAGATGTCCGCGTTAATTTGGAGAATGTTTTTTTCTTATTGGATTAAAATTATAATGAAATCAAAATCAGCTTCACGCTGTATCCCACAATCAGCAGGGGCAGAGGAAACCTAGTGTTAAGACACTTCTTTCCCCACCTCCTGCTTATATTATTTTTCTTCGTTTTCATTCTCTTTTTATTTTTTCATATTACAAAAAAATGATAAAGATTAATATGTTTAATTAATCTTTATCGTGATGTGATTTATTTAAAAAATCGAAACGAAAAATTACATGACATGATTTCAGTTGTGTTAATAAATGTTGGTGGCATTATATATTCGGGATGCGTAACCCTTGTATCAATTGGATTAACAATTTGCGTAAAGGTCGAATGTCAAAAATTGCCGAGGGTCCGCAACACGTCTGGAAAAATATGATGCTGGCTACACTGAATAAATAATAAAAGCTACGAGGCCTGAACCGATAAGAGAATTTGCAATGCTTAAGAAGAAAACGTATTAATGTGATAGATTTTTTCAGCTTTACGCTATATCCCGCACACAACAAGATAGGCAACGGGAACCTAGTGTTAAGATACTCCGTTCCCCCCTTGTCGCCAAATTCTGGATGCATTAAGTGTTCAGTGGCGGAAATCAACGCCGCGCTTTTGCCTTGGCACCAGAGCGAAGAAATAAAAACCAAAATTTAAATATTTTATGTCCTCGAATGGGGATCAGGCCCACAACCAGTCGATTTTACAGTCACACTTGGTGCATCTGCGTCACGAGTAGGCTCTATGTTATAGATTTATTTTAATAATATTATTTTTGTTATTGCTGATATTATTGTAACTAGTGGAAGCTTATACAAGACAATGTGTATACATTATAGGTTAAAAAATTACAAGCTTAAAAGATTTCATTAGCTTCACGCTGTATCGCGCACATTGCACGGTAGGCAGAGGGAACCTGAGAACCTATTGTTAAGACACTGCGTTCCCATTAAGACACATCCGTTTCCCAGTTACTGCCGAATTCTAAAAAAATGTGTGTTAAGTGGCCAAAATTGAACGCAGCAATTAAATATATGTAAATAGATAATATTTTCAATCTGCGATTTTACATATAAAAAAATACTGTATATATGACTACATAGAAATATACATAATATACATATCGAACGGTACCTAATTTAAACCAAACAATTATTAATTGGTCAAGTATTTGTAAGTACTTTAATACTATTTTTTGTAGCCGAAATTAAGCATTGGCTAAATATAAAAACTTTGCCCTACTCGACATATTGAGATTCTATTTAATAATGCCTAACTTTGTACATGAAGTTAGTTGGATTCCGGAGTACTCATATTAGCCTATTTTAATGTTGCAAGTTGACTTTCTGAACGTTCCATATCCAGGGGGGATATCTTGCACATTTAAACGCAACTTCTATCTATATTGCCTATAATATAAATATAACTAAACTTAAATATAATTTAATTTTGGTCGGTCGCATGATAATGTGCGGCGCTTAATTCCGCCAGACAACACCAAGTCTCTGTAAAAGCAGATAAGATTCAAGTTTCTAAAGATTTTTTGATTGGAATGTCTTTTCATCAGTTTCAAAGTAATAATAATTTGAAAGTCCAAAGTTATTTTCCTTATTTTTTTTATTGTGACGCACATGTATGCAAATTCAATGATTAAGTTTTCGTACGTACAGTTGTTTAGTGTGCTAAATAATATATTTATTTAAACTGTACTTAGAAAGTTGAGATTGAGAAAATATTTTTAAGATGCGTATTCTTGCTTATATGAATTATCTTAGTAACCGCTTCACGCTGTATCCTGCACACAGCAGGGTAGGCAGAGGGAACCTAGTGCTAAGACACCGTTCCCCACTTTCTGCCGAATTCTGGAGGTATTGCGTGTTGAGTGGCAGAACTCAAGGCCGCGCTTTTGCCTCGACACCAGAGCGAAGGAAATAGGAAATATAAATTTAAGTAAATATTTCATCTCCTCGAGTGGGGATCGAACCCACAACCAGTCGGTTTTACAGTCACACTTTGTGCCGCTTACGCCACGACTGGCCTCTTGATTTGTTTTATCTTAGTAACGAGTCCTCACTTTTGTATAATTATTTTTTTTGACATTTTAGAAAGTTATTTAACAACGCTTCTAGTAACTAATGTATCCAAATGCCAAGACCATACAATATGTGTCCTAAAAAAGGTTTTATAAGATTACAAAATGTATAATAATTACATTAATAATAACTATTTTAACATGAACATTAATTTTCTGTCATTAAAAACAAGCTACATTTATTTTCCGACAAATAATAAAACGATGGTATAAACTGAATACAAATTTGAAATTGATTTTTGGTAACACTTTGAACAACTGTTAATCTCTGATTGAAAACGTGATCATTTTGTATACAGTATTCAGCTAATATTAGCTGAATACTGTTTGATCACCGAGATTAAAGAGCCAACACACTAGATACTTATATTTAAATTAACCCTACATGTCCCATTTATTTTGTAATAGTATTTATTAATTTTGGTTATTCACGTGCCTTTATTTAAACGCAATTTAGATAATAATTTATCTGGAACCTTATTCCTTATCAGCAGGGACTGAAAAACCCAAAAAGGAAATAAGTCTTGACTACTCAACAAAATTACTTAATCAATTCTAATAAACTTATCGGCGTAACGAGATAAGAAGATAAGTTTTATTCGTAGAAAGATATCGGTGATAATATGTGATATTAACTAAGAGTTGTCTATAATAAGAGGAAATATCAATTGTAATCTAAATAAAATCAGTAGAGAATAGAATTTAATCTCAGCAAAGGAAGTACGTATGTTGACATGTCAAACGATGCCTTCCTTAATATAAAAATACATTCAAATCGGATATAGGTCGTCTCTATCTTTATAGAATCTTACGTTATAATAACTGCTTAAGTTGGGGAACACGTACAATAACTATTAAAAATATAAAAATAGTTCAGAAACTACGAAAATTTATATTTATTGTCTAATATTACCTCATCGTCCTGTCGCAGCGTCATCGGCGGGGACACTTGCCTCTCAACATTCACTGGTGCACTGGCATCACTCACAGCACTTGTATACACGCTCGAATAATTATCCTCAATCACGTCCCAGGGCACATCGTAGTTGAACACCTCAACGTTTTTCAGTCCCTTGCCCGAATGGAACCTCCACGGCAGGTCAGTCCCACTCTGCCTCGGTCTCCGTCTTTTGTGTCTAACTTTATGCCTAGGAATCCTTTCGGCGCCGTGATACTCATCGCCCATCATCGCATCGTGCAAAGTGTCCAAATTAACTTTTAACTTGTGATTTTTGATAGTTGTCGCCGTAACTTCGACAATGGGCTCCCGGCTCAACCCTTCCGCGTCCCACAGTTGTATTCTCAGTATATTATCGTGTGAGGCGGGCGGTATGTGAGCGCGCGCGACCGCGATCGCGATCGTCGCAAATACGACAAGAAACGCGCGCGTCAAGCCGTCCATATCCGCCGGCGGCCGCGAGCCTACTGAGGGGACCGATAGCCGCTTTTCCCGCGCTTTCCCGATAACACCGCTACGAACTACGTACAGTACTGTACGGTGCACCCATTCGACATCAACGCCTCTCGCTCGAGATAAACATCGGCAACGCGCTTATCGCGATACCGATTTGTTAGATAAAATATTGTACCTATCGCACATGGACATTATTTACGAGATAAACGAAATAAAACAAACCAAAATTATTGAAATTAATTAATTTATTGCGTCTACAGATTGTGACTAAAATTGGTTTTGTACTAAATTGCATCAAACTCAAATGAGTGCAGCGAGGACTAAAACGTTACAGCTATATTTTTAAATCGATACCTAAACAACAATTCCCAACACTAATCTATTTTTAACTGTTTACAATCAGATTACAATCGTTATAAATAATTTTTAAAACATTATCTTGAACATAAGTATAGATTATTTAATATAACTATAAAATAACCGTGGCAAGCATTGACAGTGAACCATAAAAGCAACAATAAGCTATAAAGAAAATATAAATCTTATTTACCTATATAATAATAATAATAATAAATCTAGTTATTTAACAAGAATAATTTCACAAACCATTGCATATACTACTATTGTACTAATATATATTAATAATATACATTATTTTTTCATAATAATACAACCTATACCGATGTCACACAGTAGAAATGTATCGGTGGTACAATTATAATGTATTATTAAGTAAAAACACACGTTTTAATATAACGCGATCCCTTTTCTTGCATGTTTCACGCCCCAAAACAAAATCGCTATATTATTAATTAGACCAAGTGAACGTTTATATTACATTGAAGTTATCAACTTACCGTGTTTAAAGGTCATGCCACACCGAAACCTTATAATATATTTATTAAAACAACAAATTAGACCTACACCAAGGGTTTACAAAACATTAAGTTAGTTAAGGCAATTATTTATTAAGTATATAATAATATGCTTTATGTGATATAAATATGTCTGTACCTGCGTTTTTTTTTAATCTATTGATTATTTATTTTGACTAAGATTTAAGAATAGGCCAGTCGGTGCGGGGGCACAAGCGTGCGTCTGTAGACGCGACAGGTCGTGGCTTCAATTTCCACACAAGGAAACGGAATATTTAATATGTTTATTTCTTGGCTCTGTGGTTAAACAGAGTTCCGCCACTCAATACAATTGGGGAAAATTGGGAATAGAGTGTCTTAAAACTACGTTCCTTCTGCCTACCTTACTATATGCAGGATACAATGTGAACATTAAAAAATATATATTGTAAGTTAAAACTGCAAAAATCATTATTAATTTATTATTGAAATATACACATTAAATGTATTAAATTCATATGTATTTTTGCCTTTAAGAACCAATTACTTTAAAATGACATTTTTTATTTAAATTTTGTATAACAAAAACGACTGAATTTAATATAAAGAAAAGAGAAACTACAAAAAGTATATAATCACAAACTCTACCAACAAACTCGTTTTGTTTCTTAGCGGAGGAGAACTTCTAGATACTTTAAACTAAATAAATAACTTGAAACTTGCTTATTCTGGCTTTTGAAAAATACAACGAATAGTTAACGGAGACCAATAATTTTGATTAATGGTGAAGTATCGTTGCACATGTTTAAGTACAGGTATTACCTAAATAATATATCTTTAAAATCGAAAACAGTAAATAATTGTAATATGTATCATCTTATTTATTTTTTAACAGCTTCACGTTTTATTCCGCATGTAGCAGGGTCGAAAGAGGGTGTCTTGTGTTTAAACACTCCGATCACCATTTTTCGCTGAATTCTGGAGACATTGCATATTGAGTGGCGTAACTCAACACCAGAGCGAAGAAATTAAAATATTTTATATTGTCTCGAGTATTAATCGAACCTACAACCTGTCGCGTTTAATCGCACGCTCGTGCCTTTGCGCCGCGACTGACCTCATATTATTTATATGAATTAACGAAAAAGTCTATATGTTAAATATTAATTAAGTTCAACCTTTTATTTCTACTCAAATTGTTATTTTTGTAAAACGATATAAGACACACTAATTACACCGTACCTAAGACACTTGATAGCGTAAGCATGTTTACATTAGCTTTCCGTATATAAAATACACTGAACTTTACCACCTACGAACAAACGAAGTTTTAATAAATAAGATCTTTGATTTTCGCAATTTTAAATTTATTTTTTATACCGTGTCTGTAAACGCCAAAGGTTGTGGTTCGATGCCCGCTAAAGGACGGGAAAAATTAACATTTTCATTTTGTTCGCTCTGATTTCGAGGCAAAGCGCGACGTTGTTCCACCACTGAACATGCAATGCCTCCAGAATATGCGGAAAATGGAGAACGGGGCGTCTCAACACTAGGCTCCCTCTGCCTCTGTATACTACAAACGGCCACATACTACATCGTGAAACGACGAACGTGAAAAAAAATCGACTATATATATTTTTATACTTTTTTGGAAACCCTCGAAACACGGGTAAACGTTGTTTTCTAGTAGGTTGTTTACACAGTATCAGATACTTACTCTAATTAAATACGTGATTAACTAACCTTGGTTTGAGAGGCTACAATACCTTTTTAAGACTCAATACCGCATTCTTTGAGGCTTTTACTTTTTAAGTAATTACGCAATACAAGTGGGTGTAACAATTTACACTATAAAAACTTTAAATGATCTATTCGACTGAAACCTTCAAGTTAAACATTAATAAAAGGATTTTTTTTATTTTGCGGAAATATATAACAACTATATACAATACGAACGAACGAACGAAAATTATAAAATAACATTTTTTTATATATCATATTGTCTAATAATGAGCTAAGATTTTGAGCCCCATTTGGATAATGGAAATACGTTTCTATAAACAAACAAAACGGGCTACAATTATGTAGACTAAGATATATATCGTAAAAGCCATTCACTATTATTCTGTTTCAAAAGATAACTTTTTGTACGTCTGTCCTTATATTGTGTTGAAACATATCAAGATGAAGTATGTTTTCACGTTGACTGTAGGTACATTTTTTTGTTAATTATTTACACTCGCTACCGATTTACATAAGATAAAAATAAGACGTAAACATGCTCTGATAATTATAACCTGTTTTTCGTATTTTTTATCCGTATAAGTTGTCCTTTAAATATATTTTTAAGGTGGGATAGTTAAAATTGCAAATATATTTTAAAATAACACGTTATTATTAAAACAAATGATTTTAATAAATATCTTCTCTGTTCACACAATTATTTCATCCAACGTATTTACTATGTACAAGAACGTCTATAGTCCTTTAGTTTATGTCAGTCAACATAGAAGCTCCCTCGAGGGCCAACTAATTTGAACGAACCCGGCAGGCGAAAATACAAAAACGCCAGATTTCCCATGAGCACTTATAAAGAAATTAGACAGCAATACTTACAAATAATAACAATAACGGTGACCTTTGAAAAGCCTCCAAAAGTATCGAGTTTATTTCTATTGTGTTTAAAATATTTAAACTGTAATTTTACAAGGCTGTAAGTGAACGTCGCATATAATTTCGTCACTTTGTCCACTTAAATAGTTATACGTTAGCCTTTACGATGGCTGCGGTCCTAATTAATTCAATTTGTGTCAGAAATAAAGCCAGGCTTTTAGTGAAAAACTTATCAGATTGTACTTGTTTTTTTTTTATGTAAATGAAAATTTACTGGTCCTTTTCAGATTCGTATCAGTTTAATCATATGTGACCTCAAAATGATAAAAATTTCAACAACAGATTAAAAATATTCTCGTTAAATTAAAAGTCAGTATATGTATATATTTTGACGTAGATATATGTAAGCTTTTAAATTGGTTGTTTTCATCAATTTATTTTTTTTACCGTATGTTAACTCTAAACATGTTCCATTACTCATTAGCTATAACAATAAAGCTTACATTTAACTATTAGAAAATAGTTTCATGTACTTATCTAATTTTATAAAATCGCGGTTTAATTAATAGATTTATGCTATACAAGTAATGAAAATAAAGTCTTATCAAAAGATATAAAATAGAAGATGTTTTTAGTTATAATAAGTATATAATATTTAAATTTAAATTGTGTTCTACCCCACCATTGCACTTAGACCCAGATTACGTAAAACCCACAAAACCATACAAAATACGATACCATATGTATTTAAGCAATATAACTGTAACTACATTATCAGAAATATCCTTAGTAGAGCAGTTATTACCGCCTTAACTAGCACGAACAAATCAAATCAATTAGCTAAATTATACAATTATGGCTGATCAAGTTGAGGCGGGACCGACGATGTTATCGAATTAACCACTCTCAAATATATTTATTATGCATATTTCAATTCTGCTTATTTATCATAATATGTATATAATAATAAAATATTGCAACTATAGAGAGACACGTATAATACGACAAGAGTGTCAGTATGAGAAATTGTAAAAGCAATTAAAAAATTTTAAGGTAAAAACACTTCCATATTTGTTGTTCGTTTAATTTAGTTTGTAAACCTAGTAAAATACTTATTTGAATTTTAAATTACAAAATTACGAATACCCCGCCCGAACGCCCGCTCTATAAGTACATCTTTTATAAGGAAGCCTTCATGGATAAAATTAATATTAAAACGCAATATTGTCTTTAAAATTATTTCATAAGAAAAGGATATTATATATTACGTTTTTAATGTCCGAAATTTGACTATTTTTTATTGTATTTTCATGGACTAAATTTCTATACAAACTATGAATCTTTCAGCACTTAGCTTATTTTGAAAGGAAAATGATATTATTTCTGTAATGAAATACAAAATGGCATGTAAATCGCACTAAATATGACCAAAAAATATATAAACATAACAAAATATAATAGTATTTTTCAATCATAAGAAAGTACAAAAATATAATAAGATACTCTGTAAGAATATTTATATATTATTTTAAAATAATATGAAGTGCATTTATAATAAAATATTTTATGCAAGTGAAATGGCTTTCTTTTTAATCCCCATAATTCTAGAAGATTATCTGTTTAAACATAATAATAATTAAGACAAAATACATATATCACCTATAATTACTAAAACTAACACCTTTATCACTAATATATGTACATAAATTGTACTAAGCAAATCACAAAAAATAATATGTTTGAGACTATATAAACGACAATATCTATTTATCTACTTTTCATAAAGACATTAACTGATTTCTTTTTCAAAAAGGAATATATTTAATTGAATCATAAATATAGATATTCGTGATTCAATTGAATATCTCCCATTTAAATATCGATATATCAACGAACTATTATTTATACTAAATGATCTATTTTTCTTACATATAAATATAAAATATATATACTCTTTAATATTATAATTAATAATAACCTCACATTACCATATATAATAATCATATTTCAGCTAAATTGTATATAAAATGCAATAAAACATTTATTGTCTAAGCCATGGGGTGTTGCTCATACACTAAAGCTACAAACAATCTCAATTGAAACACCGAATGGCATTCAAAAATATGTAACAATAAGTCATTATTTTTCTTTAATATACAGTAAAAACTCGTCAGGCACAAACTTACACGAATACACGAATATCCGGACTACGAACACCGACCAATTATATTAAATGCCTACAAGGCGAAATGATCTTAAAAAAAAGGGTATGCACGTAAATTAGTGTATTTGGTGTATAATATCCTAATCCTTGACGACAACAATATATGAGGATAATCGAGTTTGTACTGTATAAACTTTATTAATATACATCGGAATGATAAATCACTTCAAAAAATCTCACCTGATTTTGACCATTTCAGTCTTCACAATATTATATTGATCTAATACTGATGTTCCAGATTTTAATATTAATATTTCGAAAAAATGTCCCAAAACTATTCATTTTAACTACAATTTTATTATAAATTTATCGTATAGTTGTTAAGTAAACATTTATATACTTACATGAGGTTAGAGCAGTTTAAGCATTTTTTGAAATTAATTACTCATTTAAATGATTGTTTATTTATTTTATTATATTATTTTATATAAAAACATTTGTTTTAATTTAATAGAAATGATTGTTTACTTAAAAACTATAGATTTTATAAATTTAATATTGCATACACGATTAATATTAACGATAAAAATTTGTGACTACTTCTGAATACTTTTACTTTATTTCAGAATATATACAGTACGAGTGTTTTTGTGACGAACATATTTACAGACAGACATATAAATTTAATCGAAAAATATAAAAAAATAAACATATTATTTTGCATTATAATATATAAAATATTTAAATACATTGTTGGAATTATTCATTTAAATATGTATTTTTTACTGATTTATCTATAAATGCCCAGTTATAAGTTTATGCTATTCAGAATTTGGTATTCACTATATTGATGTTTAACTTTTAAAATTTTTTTGAAAAATGGTCTAAAATACTTTAATATAATATTATTATTCATATTTTTGTAATTTTCTATTACTTCTGTCTTATAAGGAACGAAAATCTGTAGACAGCTCAAATTGTATTTTGTTTGTTCATATCAAAATAAAATAACTGAAACATCATTAACATTAGTACTTTACAAAATCATAAAAAAATTGTGTATTAATGAAAGATTATTTAAGTTACATACAAATGTATGTACGAGTACATTTGTAAAATAAATAAAGATGGTATGGTATATTAAAAAAATTAAAAAATATAGATGAAACCTTAACTTATCTCATATCTACATAAATAAAATAGAAAAAAATAATAAGAACTAACCAACAGAGCGATTTAACTATAAACAACAACAAAGACGAAACGACAAAAAATCTTAATCGGGTAAACCATACAGCTATTGCCCACTTAAAGAAACAATCCTTCTAATAATTACTATAAATGTGAAAGTTTGTGAGGATGGATGGGTGTTTGTTCTATAACAAAGAATATAGTACCGACGAAACATTTAAAGAGTACAGTGAGTGCCCACAGCTGAAATTTGCGTTAAGATTCAAAATGTAACAAAAATTTACATTAAAAACAAGTAACAAGGTTTTCATTTAGTCTCGTTCATGCAAAGCTAGAGAAATATGTTTATTATAAAAAATCTATAATTTCAACTTTCACTCTACTTTTTATAAATATTTCCAATCTATCAATTCTAATTGTATTATAAAAAATCACAGAACCATTTGAAAAATTACAACGGAACTTGAATAATCCAAAGATAACAAATAATATTTATTTTCTACACTCGGGCACGCGTTGTCAGCAGGCAAGCACAGGTTTACCCTACAACATGAAGTACCAAATCAGCCGCCACCTTTGCGTTTCGTTGCCGGCGAACCTGGCAAGTAACCCTTTAGTCAGTCAATACTCAGGTCATTGGAGAAATGGCGGGAAAGCTTGGCAACGTCTAGACCTGTAAAATCAGTGAAAATGTCTGTAGTGGCAGTGGAAGGTTTCGATCTGCCTGGGGAGGCACTTGTGGAGGCTTCGACACAAGGATCTATGGCGACTAGACGATCCTCTTTGCTGCTAACTTCAAATGGTTCTGATATACCTGGGAAGAAAATGTATAATTTGTTAAGAAAATGTATAAATTATTTTTTTAAGTTTACGCAATATTCCTCATATAGCAGTATAGGCGTAGAGAATTTAGTGTTAAGACATTCTGTTGTTCACGTACTACCCAATTTTTCAGATAACACGTGTTGGAAAGGTGGTATGACAAAATGAAAATATTTAATTTCTGCTAGTGAGAATCAAACCTAGAACCGTCGCGTTTGCAGTCAAAAGCTATGCCGCTGCATTGCTAAGGCCTATAAATGTGTATAGTTGATATATATATGACCTTTCTTTATATGAACAATTATTATTTTCACATCCATACATAATAACAGCAACAACTAACAAAAAAAACTCATTAAATGGCCGTTATTTTCGCCAGTAGTCTGTCGCGACTTGAGACAATAGATGGCTTGATATAATGAATTATTTCTATTTTTTTTCTTACGCCACTCAACAAAGTCGTGAATTTGGACAAATATTTTTTTGTTAGTGACAAAAAAATGATTCCATACAAGAAAATATAAATGTAAAGTTCCAAATAAAAAACTTATCAGCAATTGTAAACTTATTCACTAATCAGTAATTGTTTAATCATTTACTCACCCAAAACACTCCGAACCTCACTATTAGGCTGGCTAAAGTATATAAATCTGTAGAAGCCGGGTGTCCTGACACCGCTGCCTACGGGAAAACTCAATGTAATAGTCCTTGGCTGGCCAGGGCCAGTCGGGGTCTGTAGGCTAACTTTAGCTAAATATTCATAGGCTATGTAATCGTCTAGGTTGTGGAAATTTGCCTGGAAAAACCATTTTTGATACATTCTTATTTTCTAGAGATAAATGACATAGGAGTTAGAGAAATGCAATAAATAAATTAATTTATATTCTGTTGTATGTTTATATCTATGTATGTTTTTTAGTTTTTTTTCAAGACCATGCATGTAATTAATAAAAGCTTGTCTTATTAATGCACAGATTTTAATTATAATTATATTTTTTTTAGCGATTTCACGTAATATAACTAAATTACAATTTGTTTTGTACTTTGTCTGTCTGTTTAACTCTTTGCAATGACAAAGAATTAAAAGTATAACACAAAAAGCATTTCTTTTTTAGCTTCACGCTCTTGCCGCATCTAGCAAAGTAGCAGAAACATTACTTACATCGTAGATACCAATCCAATCGTTAGGATTAATCTCCACATCTGGTGACAGCGTGCACTGTGTCCTGAAGTCAGCATCACCAATGTACCAAATACGAACAATCGGTGCGAAATCTACAGTCTTCACTGTGTAATTGGCGAACGCCTGTAATATGGTGGAAAATTAAGTGATATAATACGTTATATTGAGACGTGTATACGATAAATACTTTTGCTTAATATTTTACGTAAGGAAAAGAAGAAATGAACCAGAGATCCTGGAGCTCAGTATAGACTCTTCTATCTCTCTTATCTTAATCTTAGCAGACAAAGTAATCTAATATTAATATTTTTCATTTTTTCAAGAAACATTACAATGAATGAGATCGACGAGTCGTGCCCGAAGTGGCTTAATATTAGACTTTCTAAATTTTACTCTTCTACCTGAGAAAAAAAAATTAAAAGGATATTTTTTTTTATTATCCTTTTATCCTAAAATCAAATCTACGCAGCCACCAAAAGCTAATTTTAGGGCGGCCACGACACGTCGATTATACTGTACAAGTCAAACAAAAACAAAGCAAATAAAAGCAAGCATACCTCGTCATTCTCAACGGTATCTACATTCGTGACTATAGATGAAGCGGCTACCAGTGCCTCAGGTCCGATTACCTCCGGTTTGACAACTGCTGAACGCATGCGTATTTGTGCTTTTTTGGCAATCGGCTGTACTACGGGATGACTTAGCCGTATCTAGTATCGTGCATAATATATATATATATATATATATATATATATATATATATATATATATATATATATATATATATATATATATATATGATATAATAATGACATAACACACACATAACTTATGTATCAACCAATTAGCTTAATTATTCGTCTAAATAATAACCTCGCCGCCTTTATATCGCCGTAGCGTTTAATGAGCTGGCTAGTTAATTAATATCAAGCACAAATACAATCAACGACAATATAAAAAAATTAGTATATAATTCATTTGCATTCTTGTCCAAAAATACTACAGAATTAGTCTAATTTTAATTAGACTAATTCTACAGTATAACTGATTTGATATTTTGATAACCTAATTTGATTTTTTTTTGTCATCTCGATGCAATCAGGCCGCTATTTCAATAATGTTATCAATTGAATTAACTAGGTCATTAATTGAACAGCTAGTTAAGTTTATTACCTGTGACACATACATTTTAATATATTTGCTAAATTATACATATAATTGTGTGCATATATACGTATGTGGAAAATTGATTATTTTAAATCGTCTTAAACGATTAGTATAATTTTTTTTATTTGTATTAAACATACATGAAAAATCTATTGATTTATTAAGTTTCTTAAAATGCGTTACAATAAATGAAAAAACTTAGTATTTTTAAAAACAAAAGAAAACGCAACGTTGCTCATATTAACTAAATAACACCACCACCACCAAAGACAAATATGTTGTAATAATCATTAATAACCTCATTTTGACAGTTTGTTCTAATCCTTTTTATATATATCTGTAATTGAAGTGAAGAAAATATCTATTTATAGTTAACACATTTATAATTTAAATGTGTTAACTATAAATAGATATTTTAATAGAACAAATATACAGTCAAACTGGGTAACTTTGATAATTCGGGTAACATTGACAGAGGGACCTAGAACGAGTTTTGATATTTTTTTCTGTTGATACAAAACTACTGACTATTTTTATTTAATATGTTTATTTTAATTAATAAATGTTAATTTTAAAAAGGGAAAGAAACTTAAGACAAAGCACATAGAAAATACAAATATATTTGAAGATATTGTTACTGTTTCACTGTAAACATTAAACGTGATAAATGAACTACCGTCTCAAATAAAAAAATATGATGATATTGTATCTACAGTTAATATCAGTAAAATACGTATAACAGCCTGGGTTCTACATCATTGATGACAAATAATACTCAAGTTCTTACAATTTTTTAGTTTGCTTATATTATTTTCACTTGTTTTCTTTTTAATTTGCCTAAAAGTTTTCTATTATACCTGTTTTTAGATATATTTTGATGCTGATTAAAAATATATAGCATACAAATATCAAGCGCTCCAGACTGATTCTCCATTTTTTTCTAATATAAGACAAAACTGCGGGTTTTTGTTTTTATATTTTTTTTTATAACGTACGTATATCGTGAAATGATAAACATATTGTTCCTGTAATATAATATTTACAGTAATAACTTTACAAGATTCACCCAACGGGTTAAAGATTCTTAATACATTATGTTTAGTATCAATGCGACATGCGTATTATATTTAGTATCAATGCGACAACGGCATCCTGGCACGGAGTAATCTATACTCATAATAAAATAGTATCGGATCGGTGTCTGTACATGGAAGATGTGTAAGAAAAATTATTGGTGGCCTTTGTTAATGTAATAGAACCCAAATTAGTTTTAAATGTAGTTTTCAATATTGGATTCTGCAAGCTTCATTTCAAAAGTAAAAACTTATGAACTATATAAAGAGTTGCATGCGTCAATATCGCTACAAAATAAGTATGTATGGATATTGTCTTAAAAATGACATTAGATCACGAAACCAAATGAGATGAACAAAAAAATAATTCAGTTGTAAAAGCGGGCGAAGCCACGCGGGGGCCACTAGTAGTGAAATACATTTACTTTAGTACATTTAACAAAGGAAACATTGTTTCTTAAGCCATTATCAACCTTGACCCGTACATATAAATTGTGACGCAAATAGCTCGAGCTTTACACATTGAATAATTTACTGTGACGTCACAAAGTTTCATTACTGACATTGAAGTAGGCCTTTTATATTATTTTTTCTTTAATTACATTTGGGTTTCACGCGATAATAAACTTTATTGTATACGCGACAAAGTATTTTTGAGTACAATGAACCGTTAAGATTAGATTATAAAGAAGATAAGTATCTTTAAAAAATAAGTAGAACGAAATACACGAGACATTACAATTTAAAAACTCGGAATTTTATTTATTTTATTCGATTTCATCACAGATTGCAATGTATTATTTAATTTAATTAAAATATTTTTATATATAAAACAACAAACTGGCAAATTAATTTAAATATATATTTTTTTATGGAACAAAAAAAGGCATTTAAAAAATTATATAAGACGATCCTACTAATACATAGCACATATAGCCATGTTTATAAATAAAATTATGTAAAATATATACATGTATCGTCGCTATGTAATAAAAAACTTGTAGATTTAAATTTTATTCTCAATTATCTTAAATTTTTTATGGTGTTTTTTAAACGTAACTATAAAACTTTATATTAAACAATTACAATATATTTATTGCTTAGCGTCGATGTCTATTAAAAAATTGTTACTGAAAGGATGCTAAATAAATTTACGTTAGTGATAATAAAATAGCGTGCTTTAAAATAGCAGACAAAAGAGTTAAGTGGGTTGGTAGGTTATATTAGAATTTAATATGTATACCTATATAAATACATATAATTGAATATATAATTATTTACAAATCGATATAAATAAATAAATAAATCATTTAAGAAGCAGAAAGAAAAAAAAAATAAACTTGTATTGTTTTGTTTGTTAACTACTATATATATATATATATATATATATATAGATAATTCTATTAATAGGGAATCTTGTGCAAATATTAAAAAAAAGACACACAAATAAAGCAATTTTATATTAAACGCATCACAACATGCAATAAAAAATCTATGAAATTACACAAATGTGTGTTTCAGCATTATATCGTGTAATACTTTAAACGTGCTTTTCATGAAAATTTCAGAAGTAAAATAAGGCCAAGACGTTAGTTCTAAAGTAAGCTTACCTTAATATTAAACTGTGCGACCACGGGCTTATGGTCGCTGACCATATAGTGTGGGATATGGTTATATGACACCAAGTCCGCTCTTAATGTGATATTCTCATAGTTATTAGCTACCACTTTGTACAATATTCTGTCTGTCCACGACGGTTTACGCCTGAAATAAGATTTTTTTATTTTTTATAATTATATTTTTTGTTTGTTTGTTTAATTATTAAATAGGCCGTTCGTGGTGCAAACGCGACACGTCGTGGGTTCGTTTTCCCCTCGAGGAGATGAAATATATATTATTTGAATTAATTTTGTAACGGGGTAAAATTAAAATAAAGAAACGATCTTAATAAAAGCAGAATGTCTTAACACCAGTTCACAGATTCCCAGATTCCCTCTGTCTACCTGAAAATGTAGGTATGTACATTTTTATTACATACGGTCGTGCGTCATCAGTTTTTTATTAGGTTTTCTTTTGGTTTGTAGCATCCAGTTCAAAGTCCAATTTTTATTTATTTTTATTTTAAGATACAAATATGTATTATCTTTAAATTAAAATATGACGTAGTCATTAATATTAATGATTCGAAATCATGGTATAGGAGTAATTTCATGCGATAATTGCGAATTTGAAATCTACACGAATGTAGACATTTAAAACATCGAGTTTGCTTCTTTTTGAATGAAAAATAATTTAAAAAATGTTGTCTATGCTATCTTTTTTTTACTCTGCCAAATGCATGTGTAGGTATCGATGTAAATATGTTATCAGTTTCTTATAAAAAAGTATGTAGAACTCTTTTACTCTCAAGTATTTACCGTGAAATGGATTAGGTAATCATTAAATGAGTAATGTAAAATGTTATAATAATCTCACAGTAAAAACAATAGCTTAATATTTTTTTTATCGTGAGATTATTTATTGTGGTTCAGACTTTAAAAAAATGTATTTCATTAAGACCGCTGAATTGATTTCAGTCCGATTCGAGAGGTTGGTATAGGTTTAAAACAATTTCTAGGAATAATATTAAAAAATAAATAAAAATACATCAGCTTCACGCTGTATCCTGCACACAGCAGGGTAGGCAAACGGAACCTAGCGTTAAGACCCCCCGCTCCCCACTTTCCGCCGAATTCTGCAGGCATTGCGTGTTAAGGGGTGGAAATTAACGCCGCGCTGTGCCTCGACACCATAGGGAATAAATGAAAATATAAATTGATATAAGTATTTCATCTCCTCGAATGTGGATCGAACCCAAAACCACCACGCCACGACTGGCGCAGGGGCATACTATTACCACAATTAATAATATTTTGCTAGTTAACTCTGATTCTGGGACGACAATATAAGTAACGACAATGTCTAAGTTTGACCTATTTATACGTCATTACATTTTTCACCTTAACTGGAATGACATATGACGAGGTTTTTCCCGCCTATTTCTCGAAATGTAAACCACACCTTTTTTTAAAATAATAAATATATTTTAAAAGCCACTAAAATGTTTTCCTGATATTCCTGGCGATAACATCAATTTCATATTGTAAAAATATGATGCCTTCCATATTTTTACAATAAACTGAGAGGTTATAAACTGATAAAATTCATTGATTTATTGATAGATAGATACAAGTAAATCTAATTATGTTAAAATCAAATCACTCACTTTACATCGTAATCATCAGTGCCCATTAAGAATTTGTACGTCGGAGGAAATCTTATTTCAGCTTCTTTGAACTCCGAAAACGCTTCGCCACTATCCATTACGGCCAGTAATTGGTCATGTTTTAGAAGCCCTGCATATTTGTCCTTTTCCACTCTCTGTAGGGTAGCGACGATTTCTTCTGAAGTTGGACTACCGCCTGTAGGATGATCTGTACGGAAATTGAGGTCCCCGATCCAGAATACGTAGCTGGAAATAAGTTGCATATATTTAGTACATATTACGTATATGTGCTTTTATATTTTTTAGAAAACATATAAATTATTGAACGTAGCGGGATTTAAAGCCGCGCCTCTTTGGAAACCGTCCAAGCGCTCTGATCAACTAAGCCATACGTTATTTCCTAAGTGTGGAATAACACCTTAAAAATGTAAAAAAATTGTAATTTTATTTTTTTTACGGCTTTACAATTTTGAGCTTTTAATCACTTTCTCTGGACTCTCTCTCTGGACTAGACTCACTTTCTCCTAATTTAAAAATCAATAAATGTTAACCATTTTTTGTAACACAGGCACAGTTACAAAAAATGTATAACATATTTTTGTACAGACTTTTGGAGTACATATTCTGAATTCGAGAAATAACTTTGTAAATAAGGAAATTATACTTATAACAGGCACCTAAATAAGGAAACGATCTGTTATTTGTAATAAATATATAAACAACAGAGTTTATTAGTTTTGTTTTCCGTATATTCGTAATTTCTTAATAATATAATTACATACATATATGCATAAAACATTAACACTAAATTTTTTACGATATACAGTATAACTTTAATGTGTAAGATTTTTTAAAATATATGTATAAAAAGATCGATTTCGTTAATTTATTGCCCCCTCCGAGTAAAAAAGTAAAAAATATAGTAAAAATTATGTGAGCTAGCGTTAATATATATTTTTTCAGCTTCACACTGTATCCTGCATGTAGCAGGGTAGGCAGATGGGGCCTAGTGTTAAGACACTCCGCTCATCACTTTCCACTGAATTCTAGGAGCATTGCGTTGGCCTCGACACCAGAGCGAAGAAATGAAAATATTAAATATTTCATTTTCTCGAGTGGAAATCGAACCCACAACCTGCCGCGTTTACAACCACACGCTTCTGCCCCTCTGCTATTATTAAATAAATACATAATTATATTATAATGATACAAATATGAATTCCACGGGGACCTAAAATTATCCTTCATATATACTTGTTACGTAGTATGTTGCGCTCTAATTTTGCATAATGCGAGAGATATATTCAACAAAAGTAAATAATATAAATATCTTTAAAAAAATCGAAGAATATGTGCTTGAAAATCTAAAAAAAGACAACATAAGGACGTTTTACTTTAATCTTTCATTACTTAAACATTTACATAGCGTGTAAATGAAGTCTTACAATGGATATAAGTTGGTTTTCAGGGCCGCTTACTCATACATACGTACATCTACAGATACCTACTGTTTTATCGATAACGGCCGATATCAGAAGATAAGCTCACCAAGTGTAAACTAAAATATCGTAACTATTAACACAAGGAATTCCTAATAGCTTTTAGTGTTAATAAATTTTAGAAATATACTATTGCAGAAGATGTCATGCTCTATGAACATGTATCTACGTTTATGTAACTCGATTGTGAGTAAATAATTAAAATAAATTACATCAAGCCAGTCTTAGACTCTTTAAGTCATATTATAGAATAATTGAAATGTGGATTACCAACAATGTGGATTAAAACAAATCATACATTCTCTTAAATATAATAGTTAAGTAAATCGTCGACCTCGTTTTGGCTAGACTAGTAGTAGACTCCGGTTAAGAGTAACATCGCTTAAATCAAAGATCTTATTGGAAATAGCTACATATATTTAATTAATTTCGATTTTCGATTTTTTGTTATTAACTACATCAATGTATAAAATTTTCCTATGTACATATTGTTATATGTACTTTTTACAAATTAACTAATTTATACTAGAAAACCTGAAAACTTCAGAAAATCTTCTATATCAGGATTTTAAAAAAATGTGAAAAGACGTTTGTGTGTTAAAGGTTATTACCAAATTAATAATTTTATAAATGATGACACGCCTTGGGAATGATATGCTCGCTCCAGTCTGTCATCACTACCTTACGCCAACAATATAGTAACCTAATGTAATGTTACATTACAATGAAGCTTAAGCAGAATCTTTTAATTCATTTAAGATAATAAAGCGAAATCCTTTACCCTAAATAAAAAGAAAACACAGATCTATCGCATCTTATATGCAAAGTGCCAATTCAAAACAAGGTGTACTGAACAGCGAAATACAAACCACATTTTTATTTAGACCAAACCAGGAAAATATCTTTTTTGAGGCCAGTCGTGGCGCAAGGGTCTAAGCAGGTGTCTGTAAGCTCGACATATTGAGGGTTCAATTCCAGCTGCAGAAAATGTAATATTTAATACTTTCATTTCTCTAATCTAATGTCGAGAGAAACCGCGCCTGAACACGCAATGCATCCAAAATTCGGTAAATAATGGAAAACGAAAGTGTCTTAATGAATAGAGTGTATTAACACTAGGTATCCATGTTCCCTCTGCATACCCTGCTATGTGCACAATACGACTGAACAAAAACGGTACAAAATTGAACCTATCAACTCTCGTATACAATCAGAAACCATCCAACTTCACTATAGCCGTGTCAATTTAAACAAAAAATGACTACAAAATAAACTTACTCATGATAAAGTATATTCGACGTTTCACTGATGTGATACGAGTGCTCCTTAATGATAGTGTTGTAGTCGTTAATGCGGTCCGCGAGCAGGTGCTCGTGGGCGGTCAGATGACAGTTCACGAGGCATACGGAACACCCATAGATATTGAACCTGACGCTCACTGCTCCTTTGTTGCCCTACGAAAATAATTTATTAGTTATTTTAAGATAAACTTATGTGTAGACGCAGCGGTACAGGTATGACTGTAACGCGACGGTTGTGGATTTGATTTTTCCCCGAGTGGGAAATGGATTATTATTTATGAATATTTTAATTTCTTCCCTTTGGTACAAAGAAAAAAGCGCGACATTGAGTTCAGCCACTCAAAACGCAATACTTCGAAAATGTGACGGAAAGTGGGGAAAAGAGTGTCTTAACACTAGGTTCTCTCTGCCTACCCTGCAGATGCAAGATACAACGTAAAGCTGAAAAAACCAAAAAGTAAAAAAAAAATCGAAATAACAAATGAAGTAAGAACAAACATAATTGCATCTTTCCTACATTGCTAAAAAGAAAGCAAAGAAACCATAAAAAATACATTAGATTCATAATTTCGTTTTTATGGAAACAAAATGACATGCATGTATATAGGTATAAACTATAAAAAAATCATGCAAACAGTTTGAATGCCTGCGACTTGGGACCTTTGCACGTTTCAGAGTTGAATATTAAAGAGTGATACGTCGACTACGTCACTTTTAAAAAGAATACAAGAAAATGCAAGTGCATTATTTATTTTTATAACTATGCTATGATCACGTGTTCAGATGTGACTTTACTTTATGAAAATTAACCGAACATTTCTACATTTTTTTAAGTTAATGTGTTAATGTTAAGTTAATACGACTTTTTCAAGAAATCAAGAGACCGTTTGAATCTCAACTCGACATCTCCAAGCGTTTCTGAGATAAAGGCTCTTGACAGACGGAAGGAACAGACGGACGGACGGAAAACAAAGTGATCTTATAGGGTTCCTTTTTTTTCTTAAAAGGTACGCAACCATAAAAAAAATGTATAAAATAATATAAAGTACTTATACGCTTTTCTCTCATATGTATTCTTCTTTTACTAATTGTCTTAGATATGGCTTGAAAAATGTTATATACACCAGTTTTTATAAAGTTTATTATAATTGTAAGTTGAATGTTAACAGAAGCAACTCCTTAGATATGTAATCTTGTTAAGTTAAAAGCAAAATGTACTCAACGCCGCGTTTTGCCTCGTGGCCAGAGAGAGAAATTAAAAAGATTAAATATTTAGTTTCGTCGAATGGAAATCAAATCCACAACCTGTAATGTCTACAGTCGCACGCTTGTGCCCCTGTGCCACGAGAGTAAGGAAGTGGTTAGGCCACTTGCAAGAACCGGGCCTTTTTGATGACAATCGTCTTTACCATGTCATCACAACTATTTTTTATAAATATTTCAAGTACACAACATAAAAAAATTAAGCCTGAATTGTTCTATACAATTCAAGGTTATGGTTATGTAAATAAAAGTTGTGAAAACAGGTTCTTTTGTGAAAGTTGACACGTTATTTTCCACGTATTCTATAATACTTTGAAAATTATTACAATAACATATTATAAATAGTTTATTCAGTTCAGTTTAGACGTAGTTACATTATTTATTAGATAGCTTATGCGTGTGATATATTTTTCATATATTCTCAGGTTAATTTTATAGCAATTGCTTAGCTACTTAATTGGACATGTTTCGTCATCATTCTGTTTTTTATTTATATAAAAAGTTACTCACTAAATAACGTCTAGTACGTTATTTAGTGAGTGACTTTTTATTCTTTACTTTTCTTTCTCGTATTGAACATTTTTTTTTTGTTATGTAAAGAAAGAAATAAAAAAAAACCCGAAATATCATCATTAATTATAATAATATAGACCATCAATTCTCATAATATAAAACGAAGCATATAAAGCGTATTTATAACTTAAAAATATTAAGTATATCATTTTGTTTATTTTAAATTTGTTAAATTTAATAATAAATTTATTTTAGATTTAATAAAGTATTGAAATTGTGAGTTAGAAAGATTAAACTTCGTGCCATTATGATACGAAAAGATTACGACAAAAGTTCCGACAAAAACGTCAGACATTAATGTATGTACTATTTACACTTGTACGGATTTTTTGTTAGTTATATAAATTTGAAAGTGTAACTGATGACAATGTAATGCGTTAATTGTGTGTGGTGCGGTGTATTAAAAATGTAAATGGTGTTCAGAAACCTTTCAATTACACTAGACACTTGGACACAATGTATTCTACTATGTATGTACACTTATGGTGTCAGAATAAATTTTGCAATAAGAGACACTCGTGTTCTCACACAGACATGCATTCTATGAGTGTATCATGTATTGTGTTGTAGTCTGTTCGTACTATAAAACTAATTTGTGGTTTAAAAGAAGTTTACAAATATTACCTAATTAATGCATTGCATTTTTGCTTTGGTTAAGATGAAAATAAAGAATTGTATTTAAGTAATATAAAAGTTAAATTTTAAAGAAAAAAAATTATAGTGGCAGACAGATCTGGCACACCACATTAGTTGTGTATATTATCAACTACTGTATGTTGTGGTTTCGATTATCAATGATTGGACTAGGTGCGTCATTGCATACAATATTTGTGAAGCATTGATTTGATATCAAAGGAAGTTCTAATCATGTTAAAATCTAAATCAAGATAAAACTGTAGATGTTATTATATTGTATATTTATATAACATAACACAAGATGCTCACATCACAATACTAAAAAGAGTTAAGTGAAAATTATATTTGTTATTGTTGTACACATTGGCAATAGCAAAAAAATATGACGATGATATTATAAATTTGCAACAATTAGTTTTGGTGATTTAATTGAGGTGTAATTGAGTTATATGTCAAAAAATTAGCACATCAATGTCAATATATTATGCAAATTGCTTTTAAATGAAAAGTAGGTGATGTTCACATACTGCCCTGCTTTATTATTATGATCTATGTAAGATTATAATATTTTAAGTTACCTATATATTATAAAGTTTAAAGGACAAATTAAATATGGAATTACATTATCATTTGTTCTTATATAGAGGAATTATGGTATAAAGGAACAGCTATATATGAAAAGACAGTGGGTCCAGTGACCAGTAGAAACAACTATTTAGATTCCTCCACTCTGTTAAAATAATGTGCAATGTTGAATTGATACAGTGCAACATTGATGCATAATAAAATAAATTTTCTATTTTCATATGGCATTAAAAATTATTCTAAATAAGTACTTTTAATAATTAAATAAATAAATGCCAATAAATAAAACAAACTCACCCACAATCCACCTAAACCAGTTTTTGTGTATTGAGCTTCAATATCTCTAAGATGTGTCACATGTTTCATTTGAGTGTAGACTAAAAGTATAATTCCTTGTAACCTTATACTCTTTGCAACAATAAACCCCTGTCTGCACAATATTTTGTTAAACATAGAAGTCCATTGATCAGTGAATAGACTGTCCATTAACATATTTTGGGGTTGTGATTTAACTTCTTGCAAGCTAAAATAATGCATAATATTAGTAGCTCTATGTTGGCATTTTTGTTTAATAATATTGGTAAATTAGAATTTAAATACAGTATAAATTAAAGTTTTTGTAACTTCTATTAATATAACAGTGATTATCTTGTTAATTGTTAATTAAAAACAATAATTATGAGTTACACATGCTTAAGTAAGTGTAACACTTAATTGTAATTAACTATCACACTTACCCAATAACATAAAAGTCAGGTAATGGTTTATTTTTGTTGAACTGTGATGGAAAATCCAGTAATGAGTTGAGATCTTGACCTGGAGACCTAGTTGCAACATTCCAGGTCACGAAATAAAATCTACAAAATATTGAATATCATATATATGTACCGTTAACAAGGATGTCTTCTATATTTATAAACTTCTTTAATTTGTTTATTTAGCACTTAATTTGTTTACCTACCTTAGAGTATCCATTACACTTTTATAAAATTTCACTTATGCGTACATTAAATTTATCGTTTTAAATATCCACGAATCTTAAGTAATTTAATATACGATTAATTCAGCAGATACTTATGTATAATAGATAAGATAATAACTATTTAAGACAAACACCACCGTCATTGCAAGAAGTAAGACTGATAGATTGTTATAATGACTTTGACGTTTATTTAGAACCAGTACAGAATATCAATGTAAACTTGATTGATAACTTGACACGTGAATATACATATGATTTTTTTTATATTTAATTCTATCGATTTTATCTTTATTTATTTCTTACTTACTAATTGAATATTTCTAGATACTTTTTAATGTAAATGCGGAAATACTACAATACAAATGAACCTGTAGTTAAATTATCGGGGAGAATCATCTATAAAACGGGTTTCTTTTATAACGTTAGTTGAATAAGCAATGAATTATCAAATAAGTCAAATGATAAATGTATGCACAGAACACATATGCCCTTTGGGTATATGTATTCTGTGGATAAATGTCAAATGAAGAGTATTGTAAGTGCATTCGTTAGGTATTTGGCGGCAAACGGTTCCCTTTAGTGAAACTATCAGATATTTAAAAATTTAAGAACATAATTAAACGAGGAAATCATATTCTCCGGTTTGTTTATTAACGTTTATAATATATTTACGTACTTTATTGCTGTGCGAATGCTAGTATTATATGAGAAACTTTTCAGGTTATCTTTATGTTATTGTGTAAATTAAATGTTGTTATTATTGTACACATTACAGAAAATGCCGCGGACTACACGTAAATCTCTTAAAACCCTTCAGCATACTGCATCTGACATAGAAAATTTAGTGGGTAGATCAACAAAAAGCTTGAAACACCAACTAAGCCAAGAACCTCCAATGTAATTTTTGTGTAATAATTATTAAAATAAATTTAATAAATAATATTCTAATTTTATATCTTAAACGTAGTATTTTACATTTTAGTAATGTTGAAGTCAAAAGAAAAAACTTATCCACAAAAGAAACTCAAGTAAATCTTGAAAACAACATCAGTGTTGATGACTTGACAAATCCAGAAGGAGCTTCTGAGAAATATTGGCAAATCTTGGCAGAGAAGAGGCAGTAAGTATTTTAATAATATTTCGTTTAACATGGATGTTACAGGTGTTACATATCATATTTGAGTATGAGAATACTATATTGGTTTCAGTTGGCTACAATTTTTTTTATAAAAAAAATCTAATTTAATTTAAGAAATTATTTATAAAAAAAGATCTTATGAACACGCTTTCATATTTTTTGTTTATCATTTTCTAGCAAGTAACTTTTGGGTCAAACATCAAAAACCTCCCACAAGTACTAGTTAGACTGCTCATATCTGAAATTACATAAATTTTAATAATGAATGTAGATACAATTATGGCTATTTTTTGTTTTTGATTTCCAGTAGTATAGGTTATGGAGCAACATTACATACTTGGTAAATAATATCACTTTTAATCAAAAATCATAATCAGCTTCATGCTGTATCCCACACACAGCATGTAAGCAGAGTGAACCTAGTGTTAGGACACTCCGTTCCTTACTTTCTGCTGAATTCTGGAAGCATTGTGTGTTGAGTAGCAGAGCTTTGCCTTGCCGCCAGAGAGAAGAAATGGAAATATAAATTTAAATAAATATTTTATCTCCTCAAGTGGGGATTGAAACCACTACCAGTTGGGTTTACAGTCACTCTTTGTGTTCCTGTGCCACGACTGGCCTCAATATCACTTCTAAACATATTTGATTTATATTTATTTATATTTTTATCTTTTAAGAGATATTTGACATATATTTATCTTTTAAGAGTTGCCTTACAAGAGGCTCTAGAAGAAAATGAAAAGCTTCGAAAAATTATTGAAGATCTGAAAGAAGAAAATGCTAAATATAAACAAATGTTAGAGGAAGCTAATAGTTTTGTGGAAGTCATCAAGGTATATTTCATTTATCAAATAAATGAACATAAAATAATATATGTATGATATAACTTATATTCTTTATATTTATCTTATCTGCTACTGTAATACGCAAGTTAGCATGTATATTTACACACATTTGTGAACCTAGTGTAGCATCATCAACAGCAAGCATATTCAAAAGGTTTATTTAAAAACAATTAAGTTCTTAAACAATTTTTAATTAATATAAAGTGAAATGTCAATGCCAAATTAACATCTCTCCCCCCTCTTTTTCATGCAATGCTACAGTTCTTTGACTCCCCCCAACATGTGTCATAATCTATGGATGGCCCCTATTGAAGTATCATATTCATTTTGAAAATAAATAAAAAATAAATCAGCTTCACGCTGTATCCCGCACACTGCAGGGTAGGCAGAGGGAATGTAGTGAAAGACACTCTGTTCCCCACTTTCTGCCGAATTTAGAAGGCATTGCGTGTTAAGTGGCAGAACTCAACGCCGCGCTTTGCCTCGACACCAGAGCGAAGAAAATGGAAATATAAATTTAAGTAAATATTTCATCTCCTCGAGTGGGGATCGAACCCACAACCAGTCGGTTTACAGTCACACTTTGTGCCGCTGCGCCACGACCGGCCTCATATTCATTTTAAGCTCCCTTTTTACAAAGTATTGTGTGGTTAAGTGGATAAATTCCATGCTGCAGCTTGTCTTCTCACCAGCAGGAGGAGACAAGAAAGAATTCATTTCTCCGAGGGAAATTGAACCCATAACCATTACTTTTAAGGTGTAACACTATGCCGCTGCATCAGAAAGGCATTAAAACTTTACCTACATAATCTATTTTATTAATTTCAGGAGGAACTTGCAAATAATAGCAAAGATGATACTGGTATTGATGTCAACGATGTTAGTACGGCTGATGAGGCTCATGATGAAGAAACTAATGTTTTGAATTCCACTAAAAATTAACTTTAATTTAAATTTTATATAATCTTGTTTTCTGCTAAGTTTGGTTTGTACTTTAACCATATAATTAAAAAAATATATAATTTCTTTGAAAAAATATAACTTTTTTGTTTATTTTTTGTGACAACATTCACTTGTACTGATTTTTTTTCTAATTTCAAGTAATGCAAAGACATTTTTAAAATCATATTATAGGTGATATATTTTATAAATCACATCACACTTTTCATTGACCACCTACATTGATTGTTATAGATATATTATATGAACTAAATATTATGTAATATTAAGGTTAGATAATACTTTTTTAAAATAAACGATTAAATAAAAATGTATCGACTTTTATTAAAATTATATTCACTTTTGTTATTTCTTCAAAGAACAACAGGTACTACATATTTCAAGTAACACAATAAAAAAAAATTAAATTAACTAAACAATGAAGGGCAATTTATTATTAAGCAAACCAAAATTATAATGATTTTTTCAAAAATTCTTTGAATTGATCATCAAAATTAGCTTCATATGTCCATGGCATTAAATCAGGATACATTGTAATCTCTTTAAGAATATCTACATTTGCATTAAGCGGCAATACACTTCTAACTTTCTCATTCATACACCCCGTTGCATAAATATAGTGGTTTATGATTAAATTATATATAAAATTCACATATTTATAATCTAGATTATCATTTGTACTGGGAACTAGCGGTGTGGGGTTTTTTATTCTATGTAAGTAGCCTGTAGTTATAACAGGTACTATAAAGTCAGCCTGTAACAAGAGAAAAAAAAATTTTCTTTAAATTGGCCTATAACAATTTATTATAAATTGTTACATTTATTTATTGTTCAATGTATAAGTATCAATTTCAATTTACTTGAAAAATAGTAATTTAATATTTTATAGATATATATAAACAATTATACTAATTTTGATATCAGCACTAGTAAATGTAAAAAAATTGTTTGTGTTTGATATAAATTTCAGCCTGGTCAGTGCAACATGTCTGACATAAATATGGGATGTCTTTATCCTGGTTATATACAGTATAAAGTATAAAGCTAAAAAAACCATAACAGATTCTGTATTTGATGTTGACACTCTTAATGAAACTAATAATTAAAATATTAAATTGCATAAAATTATATGAATATTTATACCTTTTCAAAATATTCTCTTATAAACTTTTCTGGATTTTGAAATATCTCTTCTCTTCTTCCACTCAGTGTTAAAACTTCTACAGGGTCATCCCAATACTTTACATACTGTTGAATATTAATGGCAGTATCAATACCATCTTCTGTGTATGTTAGGAATAGAATTGGACGGTCATTTTCTTCTTTTTCTATGTCAGTCTTTATTGGTGGGCTTAATGAGGGATTTGGGTTTCTATCGCCATTTTTATTCACAATTTTTTTATTTAAAGCTGGCGGTAGGTCAACTTTTAAATTGTTAGTAAAAGTTACAATTTCTCTTGTCCCACAGCTTTTACTTGCACTGTGATAACCACTGTCCTCTTTGTTAAAACACTGGGCTAAGTTATAAAAGGGTTCTTCAATAGCTTTAAGAATATCATATCTTTTCATTTCAACAAAGGCATCTACAATTTTATCCAATGTGGCAGTTTCATTTTGCATAAACACTTTTAACACAATATCTGCTGGATCTTCTTTAACTGAATTTGTAATATACTGAAAGAGGAGAAATATTGTGAATTAAATATATACTTTATATACTTTATTATCCATCATCATACACTTTAGAACATAAGTGCAGATATCAGACATAAGAGATAACTATTAACTGAGATGTTATGGCTGCTTTGCACTCCAGCTTAGGAGTTTGTCTAAATACACCCTGAAAAATAATAAGACTAAACTTCAAGGATGTTGAAGATATATTTCACTCAGGTGTATGTGGAGTGACAATAAATGCCAAGATTAATGCTAGTTAAATGAAGGATAAAGCAATTTATATGCTTGAAAAGGTAAAAAGTAATCATAATATTGAATTATTTTATTTGGCTTACACTCAAATCATCATGAGATATCTCCAAAGCATATCCAAGATCTTTCCATGTATTTGGAGAACCTCCAATTTTCTTAACCAGGGTTTTCCATGCTTCATAGCAGACGGTTCCTGCTTTGGTCTTAGCATTTCTATAGTATAATAAACTTGTGTGGAGGTAGGTAAATTTTAAGCTAAGATTATTCAATTCCGATATTTCCTTCGTTCTTTCTTCTAGCAAGGCTTCTTCAAGGGCTAACGTATCAATACTTATCGTATCTGCGTTGTCAAAATCTTGTAATGAATCCCTGTAAGAATTTGTTTTTAATTTTGGTCGTTAATTTTTTTTAAATGAAGAATTAAATAGGGCGTAGTAAGGTGATTACATACATGTCAGTACTCAAATCAGATTTATTTACTTATATATAATATTTTTAATATTTTTACTTAATTCTTGAAAATAGATTCACATATTTTTAATCATTGTTGCAAAATTTAAGGAAAATTATTTGAAATTTATTTGACTTTGACATATAAATTACAGAGTATGAATATTTACTGTCACATGGAATATTCTAAACTTTGCACAAAACCCGGCTTTGGTATATCTAGAAATTTTCAAAATTCCTACGTATTATAAGGTTGGTACCGGGTATTTTTATTGTCATAAATAAGTAATATGTATTTTGATTCATGCCAAACCTTTATGCATTTCTAATGAAATAAATATACATTCATGCATTAAATAATTTTAAATATATTTGTTGTTTACTTTCAAAAATATTTTTGGCTGTAAGATGTATATACTTTGCAAAATAAAAGAAATATAAATAAACAATTTTGTTAGTGCACAACTGTATAGTAGTTAACTTTTGGCGCGATTATATTTTTGTTCTAAACGACAATGGTAACTGTTGAAAACAATTGAACACTTTTATAAAGACGAAAACAGTTACATGCAAAATATGATTGAAAATGAGTAAGTAATTAAAGTCTTCGATTTTTAAGTTTCTTGCTGCAAACGTTACATTAACGTTTTTTATTTTTGAAATAGGATATCTGATACCCAAGATGAAATAAACAACTCTCAACCATTTTCATTGTCATCTTCAAATAACTCTGAAATTGTTCAAGTTGAAGAAAATATGTTGCCAAAACAAGCAAGGCCGCCAAAATTTACTGGTCAAAGAGGAAATTTTCGAAGTAAGGAAGAAATAGGTAAACGACAGTAATATATGGCAGTAATATACCTAATATTGAAATTATTATTAGTTACGATTATTACTATATTTTAGATCCTAAATATCGACATGTATTCACATATCCGTACTTTAATGAAGTACAATCTCGTGTTATAGAAGATGCTCTGTATTCAGGTATGTTTGCAAACCTCTATTTATCCGAAATTGTAATGATGTTTTTTATTATGTTTTTATAAAACATATCGCCATTTTTTTACCAAAGCGAGGGAATGAAAATAATACATTCCTCCGAGTAGGATTCGAACCCACAATGTGCCGCTGCTTCAAGTTGGTCTCCTTTTTAACTTTAGAAAACAATAATTTAATTTAATTCTATTTATAAATTTCAATATTACTTTAAAAAAATAGATAAATCTATGGTGGTATGCGCGCCGACGGGCTCTGGTAAAACGGTGATATTTGAAATGGCCATAGTCCAGTTACTTATGGAACTAGAAGGCAAAAACTACACGGACGACTTTAAAATTATTTACAGTTAGTATAAAATTTATTTTAATTTTATGTCAATGACATCTTGTATTAACGTTCGACTATGCCTGTATGATGTTCATAATAATTATAATTTAAATTCTAGCAAATTACTACTTTTCCTGCATTTGGCAGTTAATATCAATCAATAAATCCTGCACACAGCAGGGTATGCAGAGGGAACCTAGTGTTAAGAAACTCCGTTTCCCAGGTCTAGAGGCATTGCGTGTTGAGTCGCGGAATTCAACGCCGCAGTTAATAACCAGTGCAATATATCATGTAGGGCACTAGATGTAGACAAGTGGGACATGGCATATAGGACCCTAATTTAAACGGTGTTAGCCCTATTTATAGTAACATAAACTAGTAAACTAAAAATAGTGTAGTGTAATCACTGCTTAACAAAGAACATTCGTCATTTTCCGCTTACTACAAACCGGAAAAAAAATCATATTTTATATATTTAACGATAATCCTCAGAGAAAATCGATACCACGATCATGGCGTTTAGATACTTCGTTAACTCTAAAAAAACACTTCGTCTCGTCAAATTCACTAATTGAGCTATTGGTATTTCATTTTAATTCAAAAACTACGAAACATTATATTGAATTCTAGTGGCCCCAGTAAAAGCTCTGTGCACTGAACGACTTACAGAGTGGTATCCAAAGTTTACTAAGCTGGGTCATTTATGTATAGAGGTGACTGGTGACACTGACGTTGAATTTCCTCAACTAAAGCCTTACAGGTATATTAATTATGTTTTAGTATGAACTTTAAGTCCTATTATTAGTTTTTGTGGAAAATTTACGAGTCGTTAACTATTATATGATTAGTTAAAAAACTTATAGGTACCTGCAGATCCATGCAATGGCGTATGGCCATAAGTATTAATCATGTTTATATATGAGTTTAAAAAATTATTCTATTAATATCCTTAAAGTGTTATTCCATGTTACATAGAAAAATGTTTATTTATATTGATTATAAAACATGTTAGAATCATAATAACGACACCGGAGAAATGGGACATGTTAACACGAAGATGGAAAGACCACAGGGGTTTAGTGGAAGTTATAAAATTGTTTCTTATAGACGAGGTTCATATACTTAATGATGAAATACGAGGTCCAGTGCTAGAGGCAGTAGTGAGTAGAATGAAAACTATTGAGGTAAGCATGCATTACGTAAGCGACCTCATTGCGGCTTGAACCCTGTACAATTAAAGATTCCCTTGTAAAATAACATAAATGCCGGATATGGGAATTGCATATACTTACACTATTGGATTTGAGGCCAGTCGTGGCGCAGGGGCACAAAGTGTGACTGTAAAATCCACTGGTTGTGGGTTCGATCCCCACTCGAGGAAATGAAATATTTACTTATATTTATATTACATTTCTTCGGGATACAGCGCGAAGCGGATTTATTTACACCTATAAAATATATTTGATATATGTGTATACTTACAGTTTTCCTTTCAGAAGTCAATTGAAATTGATTTTCCTTATAATTCATACAAGCTGTGAGAGTCTAGATTAATTTCAGTACTTGCTAGGCACATCAAAATTTTTATTTCCTGCATTTCCTTTAGCGGTTTAAAAGATTGTTTGGTTCTTTTAGGAACAGATTTTGATATTTTTTTTGTGTAGAACTTCCTAAGCGCAAGCTTATATGGACAATCATCAAGTTCACGGTAGGGGTATCTTTAAGAGATATAAGAAGCATGCACGCTGTCAGTGATTAAGCAACTACCTGCTTTGCTGCGTACTCTTAGTCCAGATCGTCGTATTAGTGAAAACCGCATTAAAATTGGTTCCGTACATACGTGGATGGGATGTGACTATAGTTTGTTGCTATGTAATTTATTGGAATGTTGTGTTATCCATATCACATTACGGGGGTACTTAAGGCATTTAAAATAAAAGAAAAACTTAAGCATACATTAATCAACATACTATTTTTAAAAAGAACGATTGCCATCTGATATCTGAGACCACCAGCAACTTTGTGGTTAGATTAGTTATTACAATAATAGTAACACAGACTTCTGACTAGGTAACAATTATAGTGGGAAAGATTTTGTTGTCATGTTTTTTTATATTTACTCTTATGTTGCATTTAGGAACATGACCAAGAAAAATTATATGTTTCATTTATCTCTAATCTAAGTAGTAGTGTCATATTACCGACTGTGCGTATCAATTTTCTTCATATATTTTATTAAGCTTCACGTATTGCGCACATAGCAGGACAGGCAGACGATATTTGGGAACCTAGTGTTCAGACACTTCCTCGTTGCTCTTTTGCTCGTTGAGTGGTGTAACTCAACAAGGCGCTTTGCCTCGTTACAATAGCGAGAAAATAAAAATATTAAATATGTCATTTCCTTGAGGGGAAATCAAACCCAAAACCTGTCGTGCAAACAGTCGCAAATAATCGCTTCGTATTGTTTTTAACCTAATTTTTCGTACTCTTTCTCTAAAACTATAGAATGCTAAGACAAATTTAACATTTTAATCATTGTGATGTTACATTTACATAGCTATAGATATACATTATATACTTATATACATGTGTAAACAAAACTGGCATACATATCTCTATAACAGCAATCTTAGGATTCATAGTGATGGGCCTGGGCGGTTCTCAACACCACGTTTTGTCCTATCGCATAAAGTTATTGAAAATAAGTGAAAATAGTATAAATATCCGCATTATTTGATATTTACAATAATCTCGGGTACAGGCAGAAATGTACTGATTATAATATTATTTTTTATTCTATATTCATAGTCATCTGTTCAATCCACACATCGTATAGAGCAACTGTTAGCTCACTATCAGGCCCCCAGTAGTCCGGGCGCTAGTACTACATTAAGTGATAACAGTAGCGTATCCGTAAAACCAGTCAGAATCCGCTTTATAGCGATTTCCGCGACAGTCAGCAATCCACAAGACGTTGCGCTTTGGCTCGGAACATCTAAGAAACCAGCTGTATATTACAAGTTAGTTTGTATTATATATCTTACAGTTTTCCATGGTGTCATTGAGGCCAGTCGTGGCGCAGGGGCACAAAGTGTGACTGTCGACTGGTTGTGGGTTCGATCCCAACTCGATGAGATGAGACGAGAGATGAGATGAAATATTTATTTACATTTATATTTTCATTTCTTTGCTCTGGTGTCGAGACAACACGCGTCGTTGAGTTGGGTCAACCAACACCAACACCACCACTTAACGATAGGTTCCCTCTGCCGACCCTGCTGTGTGCGGGAAGCGTGAAGCTAAAAACAAAGCAGTACATATATTCATTGTTTGATACTATTATTTCGGGCTCCTTAAAAAAACCTAAGAGAGAGCAGTCCAAAAAAACCCTTAGTCGGTCTACTACGGAGTGTCCGTCAAATCACGGCGACTACAGGCCTCGAAAAATATTAAATTTAAATAAAATAAAATATATAAATCAGCTTCATATTCAATAAAACTTAAACATTCTATTTATTCCCAAATAAAATAAATTTATCAGAGTTAGAACATATTCGATAAGTTGATTTAATAAACATTTTCTTCATATGATACGGTAGTAAAATTTAAATAAAAAAAGTTAAGATTTTTTTTAATGAAATATTTTTATTTTATAATAAATAATTTAATTATTTTTTTAATATTTTATGTCAGATTTGGTGACGAATGTCGTCCTGTAAAACTAAAGCGCATAGTAGAAGGCTATCCTTGTCCCGCTGGAACTAGTATATTTAAGTTTGATATTGTACTCAATTATAAATTATGGAATATCATACAGAAATATCACAACGGGAAACCTACATTGGTAATTATTGTATTAGAACTATTTAGTTATAAATTTATATCCTTTGAAAATTTTAACTCCGTTCATCTTAAAATAAATTAATATTTTGTAATTATACTCTAAATGCTTTTCTTTCTTGGATTTGAATCCATAATAATATATTTCCATCCCATCATCATTCCCATTTCCGTTTCGTTACACTTCCGTTTTCCACCTTATTATACGAAATTCTTAATTAAATTAGCACAGTGATAGAACTTAACGTCTACTACCAAAGCGAGAAAATTAAAATATTAAATATTCCATTCCCACGAGAATCGAACTCACAACTGTCGCGTTCACAGTCGCAACCTTGTGCCTCTGCGCCACGACGCCCCCGAATCATATATTTAGTATGTAGATAATTATTAAGATGTAATTAATTTCGTTATTTCGTTATGAGGATATTTAAATAAATATTATAATTTTAATAAATCTTAGATATTCTGCAATACAAGAAAGAGTGTAACGCTAACTGCTGAAACCTTGTCCCGCGAAATTACCGTTAACTTTAATACAGAACAAAAAAGTAGGCTCATGGCATTAGCGTCCACTATAAAAACCAAGAAAATTCAAGTAAGTCCTATTTAATCATGTCAAGAAATTGGATGTTAATATTTTTATGCAATAAACAACTATAAATAAATAATATTATTTAAACATATAAAGCAAAAACCCAGGATTTTTTTTACTTTTAATTCACTCCTTATTAATATAAGGAAACTTCATAGAGTATTGTCCTATATTTTGTATTTTTTTAGCTTCAGGCTGTATATATTATATTTAGCAGTATACTAGTCAAAAGTCCAGAGCACTGCACAATTTTCGCTACACTTCGTATTGAGTGGCGAAACTCAACGCCCCACTTTATCTTGTTTCTAGAAATAACAAAAGAAAATAATTCATTCCTCCGTGTGGAAGTCGAACCCACAACCGTCGCGCTTACAGTCAGACGTCGTGCTCCTGCACAATGACAGTCTCAATTACAAGCAAATTATGAATTCAATGTTTCTTTAAAAATTAAAATACATATTTCTTCATATATAATTTGTAGTCACTAATTCTCTGCGGCGTCGGATGTCATCACGCCGGATTATTGTTTGAAGAAAGAATTAATATAGAAACAGCCTTTCGAAACCGCGACCTGCCGATACTTATAACGACCACTACACTAGGTATTCATTTTTGAACTAATAAATATAGACTAATCAGGTATACGGGCTGATTGACGTTTGTATATTGCAGAGTCCCCCACGTCAACTATGTTGGTCTATCGGCCCGCAGTGGATTTGCATTGCATTTTAGAGCTATCATAATGTAAACATTATATATAATTTATGAAGAAAACTTAAAAATCATCGAAACATTTTACAATACGCGAGATTATCAAGTGAGTCGTCCGTTGAACGTTTAGGAACAACTAATGGGGAACTCTATAGACCATCTAAACTATAAGAATTAGGGATACGGTTCCTAATAAATAATAATTTAAGAATACGAACATCCACTGTGGATCTCTAAGAGATGACCAATAAATAATTTGTTTTAAAAAAAGTTGACATTTTTAATGCTCGATAAGCTTGGGAAGGCTGCACGAGCTTCTAATGAATTATTTTTTATATGATTGTATTGCTTTTTATTTGAAATAGCAAAACAACATTTTTTTTCTCTAGCCCTTACAGTAGTTATCGGGCTAGCAACCCGTAACGTTAAAGTTTATACTCGCGGTATGTTTTAAAGATATCGTAATTAAATTTAAAATAAACATGGCCATCGATCAGCTAATTATTATATATTTTTTTCAGAATTTTTGGAACATTATACATAGTTAAAAAATGCATAATATATATAAGTTTGGTAAGTGTCAATTTACGAGAATATAAAAGAACCCTCAAAAAGTAAACTTATTTTTTTTAACTATTTATATTGTTCCAAGAATTCCTAATAAAATGTATAATAATAGGCTTATGCACAGTTATGTTCAATTTAAATGTTGTTAAGATATCTTTAATAGATACCGAGAAAATAAACTTTAACCTTAACGGTTGTTACTTCAATAACTCCCTTATTGTAAAGAATAGTGACAAAAAAATGGCGCTATTTCACATAAAAAACAATACATTCATATTAAAAATAATTCATTAGAAGCCAGTGCAACTTTCCCATGCTTATACCCTTTGACATATTTTGAAATCCGTTGTCAGGAAAAATTTGTCATAGTATATTGCATTTTTTAGCTTTTTAAGCGAAAATATTTAATGAAAATTGGTTAAAGTATATAAGTAAGTAAAGACGAGCATGAAATATCTAAAAATGAAAAAAAAATATAAATGATTTGACAGCATGACCCCATTTATACTATTATATAAAAATACGCACATATTAAAAAAATAATAAATAAACACGCATAAAATAAAATTCTTCATATTAATAATAATTTACATAACGCGGTTACGTTACGATAGAGGCAGGTCGTTGATATTGTGAATAAAAGGATAACATGTCTCACGTACCCGACCTCGTGCGCGGATGAACTAACACGCTGATGCAAAGCATTTGCGGATCACAAGTTATACGATAAGATGTTGATTGTTTTGCGGAATTCTTATAGAGGTTAGGCGGTAGACGTGGTATTAGCGTTTATACATTTCGAACAATTGTGTTTTATTTAATAATTTGTTTATAATACGATGGATATTTCATCATTTTTTAGCCTTACGCTGTGCCCCGCACATAGGAGGTTAAGCAAAGGGTACCTGGGAACCTAACGTTAAGACACTACCATCCTCCACTCCCAAATTTCTTCTAATAATTGCTTCTTATTAAATTTGAACCAGCAACCATCACACTTTATTAATACTACTACTTCCTAAACATACGTACATACTATTATACGTAATGTGTTAACTCCAATCACTCGATCTCATGAGCGCGACGTGACGTCTCCAAATCCGAACAACGGAAACCTTTCCTTATTCCTTTATCCCCACAATGATCCGCATGTACCGGCGTCGATTCAAGCACGTAGGGCCTTTCACAATATAGAAAGTTTATGTATGAATTTTATATAAAAATGGTATATATTTTTTTACGTCCGTGCACTTGTATGTATTTTATGAGGTAGACATCCATTATTATATTTTATACTTAAATTATGTACAAAACTAAGTACAAAATAAGTTTCACTTTTAAATATTTTGTATTTAGTTCAATGCCTACGTGAATTAAAACGAGCCTTTCTTAACTTTCTGTCCAATTTTGAGACATTAGCAAATACTTTAAATACAATTCCTTCTAGTAGGGATTATCTCTACAACAAACGTATTTACAGTGCAAAATTATACTATTCCGTCATATATGCACCATAAATATAATAATTTATAAAAATTTTGTTTCCGGGCTGATATGTATTAAGATATGAAATATGTATATACAAATTAAGAAAACTACTTACGTCGTAAACGGGCTCCGGTAAACGGAAGCTTACATGAGCTTGTTACGTAGGAGCAAAACTGTAAACACGACGATTGTGTGTATGATTTATACTTAGGGGTATAAAATATTTAATATTTTTATTCTTTGGCTCTGATGAAGAGACTAAACGGCGGCGGCGGAGATCCATTATTCAATACCCAATGCCTCTACAATTCTTCTGAAAGTGGGTAACGAAAAAAGTCTCTTAATGGGAATGAAGGGTCTTGATACTAGGTTCCCTTTGCCCACCCTGCTATGTGCGGAATACAGCGTTAAGCTAATATAATATTTAATGTTAATGACATTTACATATTATGATAATTAATTTGTGTTTATTTTATGTTATGTCCTAGCTATGGGTGTCAATCTGCCAGCACACCTGGTTATTATAAAGAATACACAACAGTATGTCAACGGCGCATATCAGGTGAGTGTATGTATTAGAGAAAAGTAGTTCAGTATTGATTAGATGAAAACGAAAAATATCTCATTTTTTAGTTTGACATTTTAATTTATCGTAATATAAATAATAAAAAATAATTGTGAATTATTTAAGATTCTAGACAAATTTTATTTTACCGCTTTTATCAAGAAATAGGCGTATAGAACCTTGTGACAAATCACTATGTTGTCTGTTTGCAGCCTAGCATGTCGCGAATTCTAATGCCGTACTTTGTCTAAACAAAAAAAACCTTTATATAATAGATTAGAATGCATCACCGTCATTGCTCATTTCGTAAATTCATAAATTCAACTTAGTAAATCCAACTACTGCTTCGCTTGTTGATAAGTCATCATCAAAATAAACCATTGTTTACTTAAAACGTATTATCACTGTTGGTTCCTTATGATATTTTTAATTTAGTAAGTTCTGAAGATTTGATTTTTGTATATTATTTTCCTCATAGGAATACAGTATAAGCACAATATTGCAAATGGTGGGTCGCGCGGGCAGGCCCCAATACGACACTGAAGCCACTGCTGTTATCATGACGAGGTCACAGGACAAGGTCAGTCACTTATCACTTTTATTTTTTTTCGCTTTCGCGTTGTCTCCAAGGAGTCAAATAAAGTGACATGGGGGCGTAAACTGCCTGTTGAACGCAGAATATGCAGGGCAGAGCGCAGTGCTCACTATCAGAACGCGAGTCGCAGGCATGTGAAAGCAATGGTCCAAGTCAGAATAAGAGTAAGACTTCTGATATTTAAAAGATATGAAGAAAAGATGGAACGCAAGCTTAGCGTAAATGATAAGATGAGAGTATGTGAAAGTAGTGGTGTAGTAGAGACGGAAGATACGAAGTGTACGGCGCCGCAGCCGCACTGTCCTACCAGCGGGCGGCGGTACGTCTACAGGTGCCGCCAGTTGGTGCAGTGGCGGCTGACTGAATCCGCAATTAAGAGATTCACAGAAAAGCTACACAGTATGTCACAGTGGGAATCAAGAAAAGAAAAATGGCAAAAAGGTTAAGGAAGAGTGGGTGGTAAGAGTGGCAGCGTGATACCTCATTATATAGCATTATATACCAGAACGGGAAAATAAAAATAATGTATTCCACCTAGTGGAAATCGAACCCACGATCTTCACTTCTTACATAATTTTAAAATATTATTTTCCTTATAAATGTATATTTTTTTTCTTATAGAAAATATTTTGTTTTCGTGTAATCTGTATTCGGTTTGCGCATAATAAAGTAGCTTTTATGTCTCGTACGAAATAAAAAAATTCAGTTGCTATATGTTAAATCTGCTGCTACTCGCTTTGTAAATTGAAAATAATATAATTAACTAGACACAAGGAGTATTTAATAAAACAAAATTAATTATATAAAAATATTTATTTCTTAAAGAAACGTATAAAAATAATATGAAAACTAGGCTGTATAAAAATCTAAATATCGTCATGACATTTAATCGATGATTTATTATTTTTTATTAAATAATCGATAATAATCGATTATACTATTTATAAATAGTACTTATGTAATCACAGGGTTGGTAACTTTTAAGAACTGTATATATATAATTTTTAATGAAGTATTATTTCTTACGTCAAACAAATATAATATTTATATTAACAATAACTAAATATTTTGTTCGGCACAATCAAATAATTCAATAAATATTAGTCTAATTGAAATTAAAATAAGAAAAATTTTAGTATTATTCCTAATTATTTGAACACAAAATAATGACTACCTAGAGAATAGTTTAAAACAATTTACAAAAGTTGTTACATAGATCGATCGAACAATCGACTATTTAAAATATGGCTAAGAATAACATATCAAACTATTGTTTTATCACCTTTACCTAAATAAATCTACTTCCTTTTACCGAAAGGATTCGCGTTATCCTCAAATTTGATTCTCGGTACGAATCCACTGTCGCCTTCGACAGTGTATTCAACGGTCATAAGGCGGCCATCTGGAAGCAACACATGGTAGCTACCAATAACCTTCCCTTGTGCGTCTCCCGCTTCGTTTGCACCGAAATAGAGCAACTTCTCTTGATCTTCCACGTCGTACTTGTATTCATACTGCGAAATAAAATTAAACTATTAAGATAGCTAAATTCAAATTTTGTTTGTAGTTACCCGCATAAAGCAAGGTAGGCAGAGCAATCTTAGTGTTAAGCTAAGATACCACGTGCGCAATTTCCACTTAATTTTCTAGACATTATATTCGGAGAGGCGGAACTTAACACCGCGTTTTATCCCTTTACCAGATTAAGGAACTGGAAATATGTTATTCCTCGAAGTGGGAAATTGAACATACAACTGTCGTGTTTATACTCAGACACTGTGCCATTGCGTCACCAAGGCCCGTCTATATTTTGTCTCAAATTACAGACTAAAATATTACATAATTTACAAAATCCACATTACGTTAAATTCACGAACAACAAGTCTTATCAAGAATATTAAAAATACACGCGTAGAACACAGAACGAACAATTAACTTTTTTGGTATTCCCATTATGAGTGAGATAAATTACATTTTTATAAATCACAAATGTAAAACAATGAAATATATATAAATTAAATTTTATTGTCTAAAGTCAGCAACAATCGCGATTAAGTATAAGATAAATGGTCAAAGAGCGCGTACAAAAGCATAGTATGGAGGCTATTGCGGTCTAATTAGTTCACATCGTTAGTATAATTCCTGAGATGGCTCAGATAGCGCGGTGCCTGCTGGTTGAGTTAGTGATCTATGAATGGGTGAGCTATTTAATTGTTCCACTGAGAGTCGCTCTAGACCTTAAACACCTGTGATGAATCAGATTAGAGAGATTATCGTTTAAATTGTTCGGTTGTTAGATTGTTTTTAGCTTCACGCTGTATCCCGCACATAGCAGGATAGGTAGAGGGAGCCTAGTGCTAAAACACTCCGCTTCTCATTTTCCGGCGAATGCAGGCATTGCATGTTAAGTGGGGGAACTCAATTCGGCATTTACGAAGAAAAAAATATATTAAATATTTCACTTTCTCCATTTGAATCGAATCGAATTCACAACCCACACACACCCAAGTCTGCACCACTACTAGCCTCATAGATATTGTGCTTATTTTCTTATATAATTACGTATTATCTGTAACAATTAGATACTAGTTATTATACAATTCACTATATAGTAGGCTATATTTTATTTTTAACGATAAAATTGTATACTACCTACAGTGGCTTAGACAGTATAGGTGTTGAATTAGTACGCTATGAATGGGTGAGCTGTTTAATTGTTCCTCTGAGAGTCTCGTCGACCTTAAACACCAATGATAGATCTCTATGGGGAGTTGTCCGTTTGGAGATTATCGTTTAAATTGTTCGGTTGTTAGATATTACGTTTTTAAAATTATTTTTTATATATTTTTTATTTTACATATCTTCTACGCATTGGGGTCTTCTCTTAGGATGAATATTATTATTTGAAATTTCTTTGCTGCATATTTCCTATGATATACAATTTTCTTCAAACAAAGTAAATAGACATTTATTAGCCAAGCGCAGATCAAGTCAACTTGATGCAGTCAAACGCTAGCCTATTTCAGTATAAAGAAATGATGTAGCGCAAGACGAATCTAGTAATGTTTTCTACTATACGTCATATAATATAATGTATATTAAGGAAGAATCTTATGTATATTATTATACAATAGGCAGATTAAGGTATATTATGAACTTAATATACCTTTAAAATTAAGACCTACGAAATATAATCCTTGTTCTTGATAAAAAAAACGATAAGTAATACTCACTGGCATAGGCGGGTAGTTCTCTTCTTCCTGCGGCGCGGGCGCAGGCGCAGGCGTCACACTCTGGCTAACGCATACTAATACGAGGGCGAATAGACACCATTTTACTGCAGACATCTGATGACAATTTTGTTATATATTAAAATATTTTTATTATAGAAGAGCTTTACAATTGTAAATAATTATTTATATATAAATATATTTATAAAATTTATTTCGCAATAGTATATTGGAAATATATATTTTTATCGTTAATAATAAAAATAGTAATGTAATATTTATCAATCAATGAAAGCCTGAGACGTTTGAGATCGTTCGTTCAGTTCAGTTCGTGGCACAGGGGGACGCAGGTGTGTAACTATAAAGCGAACGTTTTTTGTTCAATCCCCACTCAATTGAATAAATGATAATTTTTTAATATTTTCATTTCTTCGCTCTCGCACCAAGGCAAAAGCCTGGCGTTGAGTTCGCCACTCAACACGTAATGCCTCTAAAAATTCAGCTGAACGTGGGAAACAAAGTATCTTAATACTAGGTTCCATCTACCTACCTTTTTTCCTATTTTTTAAGTCTTTAATATATAATTATATTTATTTATTTTGATCATTATAAAGATATGAAATTATGATTACATTGTAAATAGTCATCAAAATTAAAGAAGATTATCAACTAACAGCTTCAGCGGAGGTAAAATATTCAATACAAACTTGTCACTGCAATACAATCGTGTTGCCAACGTTTTAATTACAATTAATCACGTGAAAAATGTCAATAATGTCATTTAATAGATTCAGTGAGGCATTTATGTTTATTTTATGGATTTTCATCACGATATTATTCTTAAGATAATGATGATATGTTTTATATAAGTAAACAATATTAATATTTATATTAAAAAATGTGATTTGTGAGGCAATAATGTATTAACATACGTATTTGTTAAGTACAATATATGTACATACTTATAAATTATTAATTTATTAGTCATCAATAATAAGGTTGAGTATTTATTAGCGAAATCAAAACCAACCAACATTTTATTTTAAATATAATTTCAGAGCAAAGTGTAGGTATATATTTCTTCAGATTTATATTGTTGCACTTTGTCTAAATATGTGCTATTTAGACAAAGTACATATATAAATAATAGATTAAATACAATAAAGATTATAAAAAAAATACAGAATGGAAGAGGCAGCGCTCCTTTTACGGAAACAGCTTTACGGTAAAATATTTCAAATCCATACCTAAAGAAATTAATCAAGATAACAACAGTTTAGAGTTTAGACGTTGGGTTTTTTTTCATTTCACAATTTCTATCCATACCTGTTTTTCGTGTGACGCACACATACGTACACTTACTATTACAAAAATACTACTAAGCGTTGCCGATCTTCTACTTTTCATTAATACAAAATATAACTAAAACATTTAATAATAATTAATTTTCTTAATATAAAAAAATAAAAGTGATTAAGGCCACAGCCGGCATAAGAAACCAGGTATTTCAATAATTAAGTTATATTTGACCTCGCGTGTTCGATTCCTACAAGAGTATTCACTTTGACTCAATCATCGTATTGTTACGATACTAATTATGTGACGGTTTTTATCGATAAATATAAATTATACAAAAATAAGTTTAAAAAAATGTATGTATGTATGTCGGTATGTAGAGACCGTAGCGTTTGGCGCCCCGTTCTCTCTGACTACCCCGCTAGGGATAAAGCGTGAAACTAAGTTAAGTTATTAGTAAAAAAAGGATATCAACGGTCCAAACCAAAAAAATCCAAGTATCTTTTATTGCTATTTTTAACTACTAACAAGGGTAGTTTTCGATTATATACAAGTTTAAAAACTTTTCTTTTTTTTTAATTTTGAAGAAATATTTGCGATTTTTTGTATTCAATACTTTACTTAGACACCATCGAGATATGGAAGGCTTACAAAAATTATTAGGCAATACAAAAATAAAACATATATATATATTTTATTATTATCATAAATTATGTATCTAGAAGAGATCTATATTTTTTATGAAATGATAATGGATTGTTTTTTTAGCAATATGACTATTATAGTTGTTTTCAAAATATTTCTATTGGTAGGTTAATACATAATGTGAAATACGCAGCACTTAGTATTTTGTACGCGTCAAAATAACAGAGCTGTACCCGTAGAGACTGCGGCTTAGCGAAGCGTGAATAGTAATTTGCAAGAAAATTACAAGTAAACCCTTAAATCGTTTCTTGTATAATAAAATGGCATAGAATACTTTAAATATTATTTCACATTAAGATAAACAAAATAAGTTATAATTGTAATCTTAAGACTTAAATATTACACTTTCTTTGAATGTAGATAGATTTTTAAAAAAAATATAATTTTTAAAAAATCTTAAAATATCTTATTAACACAAAAAATAATTTAATATATTTATTTGTATATATTTTTAATCTCAATATTCTTATTCGCGTTGCTTCCATGCTATAATTAATTATTACATACATACATATATTTCGCGTTCAAACAAAATCGTGTAACTATTGGAAGTAATTAACTAAAATTAAAAATAAACAATAGGTGTCACTCATGGCATCATTTCAATGGCATATATGCGACGTATGCTCTCGTAATATTGACCCACATTCTCACCTTTTTGTACAGCCGCAGGAATCAACAATCGGTTGTGTATTTGAGCAATTGATAGCTATCTATCTATCTATATGGCAGTACACGAATTTAACTCCATGATGTGAGAAACGAGATAACGTTGCTTAATCTTGTGTTAGATTGTTTAGACTGATTTTAATGTACTTATTTAGAAAACGTATAAAAATTTTAACATGGCGGGACTCGAACCCGAACTTCGAACTCCTGGAAACCGACCAGGCGCTCTGACCACTAAGCCATACGTTCTCATCAAGCTACGTCGAAATTTTTATACTTTTGTTTCAACTTATTTATGTTGTTAGTATCACTGTAGGGAGTTTTTAAATTTCCGCTACCCAAAGATAATTACTTAGAATTATCGCTTGGCAAGAGAGAATACTATTTTTTAAATATTTTTTTAAAGTGTTCTTCCACACTTAGGAAAGAAATGATCTTAGTGTGTTGTACATTGTAGTTTTAATTTTTAAATGTTATATCTGAATTACAGAACATGACGGTACAAATTTAATTTTGGGGAATTTATTTATATATAATCTTTACAGTCGAGACTGAGATGCTTGTCCTTGTCGAGACTTAGTTTGATCCCGACTTAGGGTAAATTATTTTCATTTTCTCGTTCTCTTAAGAAAATAAGGCGTGAAGTTTCAAGATTCAACTCGCAATGTCTTGAAAATTAGGGGAAACCTGGGACTCTCCACCTACCCTGGTATGGTATTACAGCGTAAAGCTAAAACTATAATTTTCACAGTACGCGTGGCTGAACTTATCGCTCTGACTATATAGAGTGTGTTGTAGTGAAAAAACAATAAGATCTGCAATCGCGGTAACAATGTTTGCAAATCAACGTGTAAGATTAGAAATTTTAAAATACTATTAAAAAATATTTTGCAATTTTAATGTAGTAATTGATTCAATGGTCGATTTTTAAAAAACTATGCCTAATACATAAATAATCAATTGTAACACTCTATTGTGGTAATATATTTTATTAATAATTATTTTCTTGACGAATAGCAGATGTAAATGTATATTTTTTCAAATAACGATTCCTATGAAATAAACTAGAAATTTTTCCCTAAATAACTTTGAATTCAATATGTTTTCAATATATAATGAGTGTTTTTTTTTCGATTCGAAAAACAAAAATTATTATTCTAGATCTTGAGATTCTATACTGTTTTTTTTTTATACGCAGTTCTGTATTATGAAACTTATATAGATTTTGCATTGTTTATGTATTTAATGTCTTGTAAAGCTTTTACGGAAACCTGTTTTAATAAGTCAACCATGTGTGCAGTTAAGCGCAGTTGATTTATTTTTTTAGCGCTGTATCCCGCACATAGCAGGGGAGGCCCCTGCCTACTATATTCCCTCTGGAACCTTCTACTGAACACTGAAAATGGGGAACGGAGTGCTGCTCCTCATTTTCTGCCATAGTTCTGGAGGCATGGATTATTATTTATTATTCAGTATCTAGTATTTCGATGTTTCATTCACAATTCTACTAAGTAGCTAATTAAAGTTAAATCAGTGCCCGCAGATCTTGATAAAACAATATTTAATTAATAGATAAAACTAACATACTCATAAAAAGCTTATGCCGAAAAAAGCTTCATACAAAACTTAAATTAATATATTACGTTATACAAAGGTATTTATAATAATTTTAACATAGTAAAGCAAAAAAATTCAATTCCCACACATATTTTTTCGGTGGGAATCTAAGTTAAGTACAAGGTCGATTCGTCTTGTTTTGTATTTACTCGTTATAATTATTTTCAAACTAAAGTTTGAAATATAAAAACGGAAATTGCCGTTTCTACTAACTTACCGTGATATCTAAAGAAGCACACACTACACACAATGATATGTAAACGGAGACGTTGGTGTCTTAGAGTGCTTCAGTCAACTGATGTCGCGCCCCGACCTCGCTTATTTATATACGCACCCCGCAGCTTCCCAGGCGCGGAGGTGCCGCAATGTCCTCTCGTGATACAGCCTCCATATGCACGTGTAAAGCTAACACCACACATAGTTAAGTTCGTTTTTTTTTTTAATTTTGAACTACGGAAATATTTTATTTTTCTTTTTTTTTTGTCGAACACAAAATGAAAATTGGCATTATCTATAATACTAAGTGGTTATAGGAATTTGTATTCTTCACTTGATGCCCGAATTCGAGACTTTGTATGATAATTAATTGAACTTAAGTCGCCGCGCTTTGACTGATCAGAGCTGTAAAATTATAATAATTCATTTCCCCATTTGATAATTGGAATTAAACGCTGTCACATTTTGCCTTGATCGACATTTTAATTTCTAAGTTTGTGGAATACTGAGAGATACTCCTCAGGTTGCGAACAAATCTTATACTGTTATCGCACTTTATTATTGTGCATATCTAATTGGTATCCAAATAATAAAAACTACTTAGTATATGTGTTTTCAAAATTATACGTGTTGTGAATATACGAGTACATATGACATGACAACAATTTATTGATATCATCATATTAATTTAATTTTTCCATGCGCAATACTAGTCATATTTACCTCTTGTAGATATACCATACGTTAGTCATAATATGTTTCCATACATTTTAAGGTAAGAAACTATTATAAACCTTTGGTAAGTATAGATTATTCATTAAAAACAAAGAACGCGAACGTTTGCACTATGGAATTTTATTAAGTTTGTGTATTGTGTAATAAGATTTCGATTATGTGACATACATAGATTTTCGTGGATATCTCTTAGATATTTCTGAATATTTTTTACATTTAAACACCCTAATCTTTTAACTTTATAACAGAACCAAAATGGATTCATAAAAGATTATTTAAACGATTACAAATTCTGCAAAACTTACGAAATAGCCATGTGTGATTGACATTATTGTATTGATACATACGTTTCAAAATGTTTTTTGTGTCCATCTCCTCGGTTATCAATCAATTTAATTATCCAATTTCGTGGCCGTGAGCGGTAGGCCCGATAGATTATATGAGCATGGAAAAATTTCTATTCAATTTAATTTTCAAATAATTGTTTTCGGTATTAAATTAATAATATTAATATTATTAGAGAACTTATAAAATGCATCAACCTTTAATATATTAACTAAATATATAGTTTAACCGCAAATAACTTCGGCTTGACTTCATGATATTTGGACACATTAAATAATAGAAATTTCTTTGCACAATCCGATGTCATCTCAGTCACCTTTAAAATTACTAGATCAAGAATAATTGCGAATATCATAATAAAGCAAGTCGTGCTTTAGCTAATAATATTCCGGGCGTGTGACGCAAACCTCCCCTTTTAAAAGTGATGTCGAGAATTAATCTTTCATTCGAGTAATCGAGTTTACAATAATATAGTTCATTGTGTTATCTAGGACGTCCCTCTTCCTAATAGGACTATCTTCACCACAAACTAGTGAAAGCGACCCAATGTAATAAAACTTACATATTATGCTTACAAACAATGTTATTATACAATCTTCTTGAGTTATTTTTGTTTTATATTTATAAATTTTTTTATAGCATTTGAATATAAATTTCTAAGATTTTGTAAGTCTAAATCTGTATCACCTGGTACATTATATTGATTGCAGTAGTAGGTGTAGTCTATTTATAGCACAGGGCGAGTGGGGCTCGCCCACCGAGGGTTCCGTGTAAAATTAGAGGTCTTGAGCTTTTTCTGAAATTTAGGCTTAGCTTAGCCAGTTATTCTTTTTTTTCTTAAAAAGTACGTACGTAACCCTCAAAAATATTTTGATGTAGGTATAATATAAAAATATTGTACAGTTACACTGAATATTTTATTTAGTGGGGGAAAGTAGCATTTGTATGTATCAGCTTCACGCTGTATTCCGCACACAGCAGGGTAGGCAGAGTTCTGCCGAATTCTGGAGGCATTGCGTGTTGAGTGGCTGAACTCAGGGCCGCGCTTTTGCCTCGAAGAAATGGAAATATAAATTTAAGTAAATATTTCATCGAGGGGATCGAACCCACAACCAGTCGGTTTTACAGTCACACTTTGTGGTGCAGCACAACTGGCATCTACAAAGTAGGATTTCTTAATAAATTTTTGTCATTTTCCTCGCTCTGGTGTCGAAGCATAAGCGGCCTTCCGCCACTAAACACGCAATGCCTCCAGTATTTGGCGAAAAATAGAAAACGGAGTGTGTTAGCACTAGGTTCTCTCTGCCTACCCTGCTCTGTGCGGGATACAGCGTGACGCTAAAAAAACAATATTAATATTTTTGTGCGTTTTAAGTTGACACTGTTAGCAATCAATGATTGGTTGTAATTTTATTATTCAAAGTCAAATTCGATATAATCTAGTCATTTCCATAATAACAGTTCAATTTAAAGTTTACGATTTAACATATCCATCTGACGTGCGCCTATCACGATTACAACACGCGAGGCGAATTAAGCTTACAATTTTTCAGTCTCATTCAACGCTGTTTCATTTTACAAATTAATTTATACGTTGACTGTTTTAGAAAGTTTTTATATTTCAAAATGTACCTCTAACGTAACTTAAACTGAATTTAATGTGATGTCCATTTAAAGGTCCACCCCCAGCTTAAGCACTTAGTTTTTATGCTCAAAATACCATATATATAAATAAACATTTTTAACCAACAATGATTTGGTTATGACCCATCGTGGCGCAGGTGAACAAAGGTGCGTTTGGAGACGCGACAGGTTATGGGTTCCATTCCCAATCAAGAAAATGAAATTTCCTCGATTAGGAATCGAACAAAAAAAAAAATTTTATATGTTCATTTCCGCTCTGGTAAGTAGGCAAGAACTCGACGGAAATTGGGAAAAGGAAGTATCTCAATGGGGTCGGAGTCTCTGCTATGTGCAGATTATACAACTTGAAACTGAATAATAATTAATAGTGGCACTTTAATAAATAAACAAAGTACGTAAGTCTTACGTTAATTACGTTAATGCAATAGCCTAAAACTTAAATTAGAAATAGGTATCCTTGTCTTAAATTGGCCTTTGTTCGAATAAATAACAAGAAAACTAGATTTTATATCGCTGTTTTTATATTGTTAAAGTACACAAAAACATGATTTAATTAATAGATTTTAAGTAGTTAAGAATTTTTAATATATTCATTTAATTAATGAAGAATAAAAATACATAAAAATATCGATGTTTAAAATGATAACTAGACTTAATTGCGCACATCTGCTACATAATGTTGAATTTATAAACACATTTTTTAAATTGAATTGAGTCATGATGCAGGAGCACAAACGTAAATACAGATAGACCGGTTGTGGGTTCGATTCCCACCGGAGGAAATTAAACATTTAACATTTTCATTACCTCGCTCTGGTAACGAGGCAAAAGCACAGCGTGGATTGCGCTACGTAACACGCAATGCTTTCAGAATTGGGCGGTAAGTAGAGAACGGAATGATAATGGAGTGCTTTATTTTTTTTATTTTCTTCTAAATCATATTAAAAAGACAAGGAAATAGAGATAATCTTAAGTTTTAGCTAAAAATTACTTAGTATACATTGTAACGAGGCGACTTAACAGAAGGTCAACGAAATTATTTGTTTTTAATATTAATTTTAATAATTAGTCGTTTATTATCTTTATTATTATAATATTTAATAATATAAAAAAAATCATTTTAAACGCTGATTGATAAACGTTTAGTAGTATCTGTCTATTCTGTTCCTTGAATTATCAAGTAGGTAAGGTCAAAGTATCAACGTTTGCGCCTCGCTTTACACAAATCTTATGTCATTGCAACACACGCCTCACGTTGCTTACCGTGATGTGACAAAACATATTTATCCAAAAATATTAACAATTTTCGAGAAAAGCGAAACATTTTATATTATTAAAATATTTTAAAATTACGAAAGACATTCCGCTTCCATTAATACATTTCCTTTACCCACTTTCCGCTGAATTCCGGAGGAAATGTGTGTTGAGTGGTGGAACTCAACGCTATGCTTTGTCTCGTTGCCAGAGGGAGGAAATGAAAATTTTATATTTACTTTTTTCCCTAGTGGGAATCGAACACTCAACCTGTTACGTTTACAGTCGCACGCTTGGCCATGTACCACGACTGGCAATAACATATTGCAATATTATTAAATAAACAATATTTTCTGAGTAATACGAAAATAAATAAAATAGAAATGTTAATAGTACTTTTTCACTTCCAGTACTGCATCTATTGCTACTGGGTGAGATTCGGATGCAGATTCGGCTTTATCAGTAATGCAAACACATTTACGAGATTCGGGAGTCATATCATTCTCCTGATACTCCCGGATTCTTTTCACAATCATATTGTTTTCTTGTTCTAGTAAAGACTTTTCTCGAATAAGTGCTCTTCTTGAAAGATCTGCATGGGCGACTTTTTGCCACAATCTAGTTAGGCCACTTGTGGAAGAAATGGCATTGGCAACTAAAGAATCATCAGAATGTTGATGGCGTAAGTTTGTCTTTGTCTGTATTGGTGAGTGAGGTATGTTGGAACCGAATGGCAACACTTTTTCCCGTTGTGTTTCATATTTTCGACATAGAGCAGCCATGCGTAATATTTTCTCGCCTTTCTTATAAGCTGATTCGAGCCACTGTACTGTGCTGTCAGATTCTCTAACTAAAGTGATCATTTGCTTGGAATCTGTATTGCACCCGTCAACTAATGCCTTTTTTAGGCGATGGCAGGCAGTTCGATGGCGATCGCGGCGATCACGAAATACAGCTTGTTTTGTACCTGATTCGTATGCTGCTAGCTCTGATCGAAGCCGTTTAAGCAAGCCGTCACTGTTTGCAATTTTCTTGGCTTGAGATGCTATAATGTCAGCCATCAAGTTTTCTTTTCGCCGCAATTTACGCACCTTTTTCTGATTATCAGCAGTCCCAACAACGTAAGCCTTTAAAACTAATTTATACTCATCCCACATAAGACTGTAATTATTTTCAAGCAAAGATCTTAAATTTTCTCGTTCGTTCGCATATTTACTGCGCTCTTCATCTTCCTTAACAAGATTCTCTCCTCTTGTAGTCCAAGCCAAAGAATCTGCTGTGGTATGTCCGTGATAAAGAAGGAGTTGAAGATGTGTTTCGGCTGCGTCATGATCTGATGATATCTGTAATACATCATCTTCGCCAGCTCTTAGAACTCGAGATGTTCGTATTTCATTATGCTTTGACAATTCATCTAAATCCATTAAGAATTTGTTAATCATAGTGTCGAATCGTGTCGCAAAAGCTAGCGACAGTTCGTTGAAACTGATCGTCAGCCAGATTCATTAGCTGCATTGTATATTTGATCAAATAATCTTTTTTATCGTAAGCCCTTTCAAATGTGTGCCACATTACTTCGATATCTTGCTTGAAGATAGGTTCGTGTATTTTCAACATCATTTGACGCCAACTTTTGTCTAGCTCACCACGCACAAGCGCTTGTGCTGCTAGCTCACGATCTAGCTGTTCCCGCTTGACCTTTTTTCGAATCTCAATTTCTGCTCTAAGTTTCTCAAGCATTTTAGCTTCTTTCCTTGCCCTTTTCTCTTCTTTAGTTAAAACCATTTTTTTCTCTGTATGATAAAGACAAGATACAAAAATAAAAAATTGCAAGAAGGTAAGCGTGATTTTATTTTATGTGATAGATTTTATTAGCAGTGACATTTGGCAAAAATTAAAATTTTTTGTCAGTCACAAAGTAGGTTACGTATTGAAATGAAGTGAACAAAAGCGAAAAATATAACAATTACAAACATAAAAATAATATAGCATAAAAATATATTTGCTAACAAGCATTTTTTTTTCATAGTTAGATGGACGTTATTTGGTTATTGAAATTATGAAAAAAATAAAAGTATAAGTATATTTTTTTTCAATCATCTCCCGCATATAAATAGGAAACATGTGTTTTAAGAATACATTTAACAATATTAAAACTTTAGATTGTGACAATATTTTCTATAAAGGTTCCACCGACTAGAAATCGACTGCTACGGCATGCTATCTAAGTCCCAGTCAGGCGTTTCCGAAATTCAATAAAAAAAAATATTTTAAGTAATATCCCTATATTAATATTAAGTATCCTCAATCAATAAATGATACGTTTCTCCAAAACAGGCGAGGTACCAATCTCTAGTAGAGGGCAGCGAGCCCCTACAGAGCTACTTGCACAAACGTTTAGCCGAGAACTTGAACAGTGAAGCGGCGTTGGGCACCGTGTGCGACATCGCGCAGTGCGTGCAGTGGTTGAACTCCACGTTCCTGAGCGTGCGCGCGGCGCGCGACCCGCGGCGGTACCTCGGCCTGCCGCACGCCGCGCCGGCGCTGCTTATTTCTAAGAAAATAGAAGGTACGCTTTTGTTACTATGTTAGATTGATTTGGTTGTCTTTCTGATGTTTTATTTATAGTTTTTTGTTTGTTGCTAAAATAGTTTGTTTTCCACTTAAGTTTTCTAATTAATCTCGGGTTTTTAGTACTTGTATGATTCGTTTTTTTATATTTTACGCATCTCCCATATATATCCGAATAGGCAAAGTCAGCCTAAGAATAAGTTAGACTCTGCTCTCCACTTCACCCATTTTAAGGACACTACATATTGAATAGCATATATTAACTATATAATAAACACATAATAACACTATATTTATTTTACAGTAAGCGTAATGCAAAAGCAAAGATATACGAGTACCTCTCTATTATTACCTATTTTTCTATAATAATGTTTATTAAGCGAACTTGAAGTTAATCTATTGCGGCGGTAATTAATACTGTACGGATGGTATTTAAATATTATATACAAAACGTAAATAACAATAATATTTTATGATAATTCCCATGTATTGGCAATATTATTTTAAGAAACTTAAATAAATAATATTTAATTTCTTTTTACCAAGTAATGCTTATATATTTTGATCACTTGTTATCTTTGTTTATTGTGATGTTATTTTATTAATCGACGAAAAATGTATTTTATAAACTATTTTAACGTTGAGGCAAAGCAAGCCATTGAGTTTGGCCACTCAAGTGCAATGCGCACCTAATGCTTCCATAATTCGGCGAAAAATTTGGAACGGAGAGTATTAACACTAGGTTCCCTCTGTTTACTCTGCTATGTGCGGGATACAGCGTGAAGCTGATGTATTTTTTATTTTAACTATACTAAAAAAATTTTTTATTAAAAGTATATTTCGAAAAATATCTAAATCTATAAAATAATTAATATACCTATCAATTCATTTTGCGTGATATTATATAGATTATACTAATAAAATGTAACATTTATTTTTATAATTACGATGTTAGACATAAAAATCCTGTAAGAGCATCACCATGACGCTTACGGCCTTGCTAAGTAGGTAGTTCCGGATCGTGACGGATGAGTCTTGAGCACACGTAGCTCCTTGCGAGATAAATACAATTTATATCAAAAGGTACAATATAAAAAGATATATTTAATATATGTTTCATAAAATAATATATTTATTACGCAATTTAAAGCGAAGAATTTGTATGTAAAATTTTAATGAAATTCACGATTTATTCAGTTTCGAATAAAAATAAATATTTAATTTTGACATTTTGAAAATTCCACTAATAACTGTTATTATCTATTTTATATTTATTGCCACGATCATTATTTGAAAACCTTAAGTTTATAAGGTAGGTATAAAAGGTGATTAACAACATAAATACTATGGAATTTGTCTTTTTATTTTTAAAATATATATAGATGTTCCATAAAACTTATTAAAGGTTACCCACATTAAAATCGCTAAGCGATTATTTTAAAATGTATGTTAAGTAGAATCTATGTACCTATTGCCCTTTACCCATAAACGTTGAAAATGTCATCGATGCGTTTAACGAATGTAAAAATCACGTCCCAGCGATGACGAATACGCTGCTCATCTTTAGTTACAGTACGGCCGACGAGTCGTGGCCGCCTGAAGTTTTCGATCGTTTGCGCATTGTTCACTCGGGTAATAAATTTATAGTAAGAAAAATATCATAACTAAATCTGTGCATAATCATCTACATAGAGCTAGCTTTAGGCGGCCACGACTCGGCGACCGTATTATAACTTATATAGAGAATCGTGTGAATACGACGAATTTTTAGATAATTAGCGAGAAATCATAAATATATTTTACGGCTAATGAGTAAATAATTACAGTAGCCTCAATGAATTCGTTGAATGTCCTTCATGGTCGCATAATATATGTATGTATGTTGGGATTTTTAATTTGAAATATACATAATATGCCATATTTTACGCAATCTGTCAATGGGCGAAGTTAAAAGAACTGTATGTTATTATTTTTTTTCTTCTCAGCTTCACGCTGTAGCCCGCAGTACCAGGGTAGGTAGAGAGAGCTTAGTGGTAAAACACTCCGCATCCCCGCATTCTCAACGCAGCGCTGCGCCTCGACACCGAGCGATGAAATTAATATTAAATATTTTATTCCCCTCATTGGAATCAGACCCACAAACTTGGATTTTTTTTCTGTTTATTGCTAATATTGTAGAAAATGCAACAGAATAATTGAATAAAATTGTTTTTTCTACATTTGTCTTTTAATTTTTAGAGTTATGTGTAAAAGCAATGAATGGATTGGCAACTGCGGGCCTGATATCAATGGACGAGGCGTGTTGCATAGAGTCGACAGAAGCTGGTCGACTCATGTCTGTATATTATCTAGATTTAGAAACTATGAAGCTCATAATGAAGGTGCTTACCTTACTAGTATCTATTTATAATTTATTTTTTTCTAAACACTTTATTAGGTAACGGTTAATTGAAGCCCGCGTTGGCGACACCATACTGTTTTCATTTGCATTTTTGGTATTAACATTCAGGATATAGAGACGTGACCTCAATCGCCATCTCTGTTTAGTATCGACCTTATTTTGCATACATATGTGTACATCTTCAACCAAATTGGCATTAATTGCTACCTATCAATACATATAATTATTTAATATGACGCGAGTATAGTCTTTAATTGCTTTACAATATATAATTCTAGTCATTTAGTCGATTATATGTTAATATTTAATCTTTTTATGAAATTTTAGAGATTTATTTAAGTTGTTATTTAAAAGCCTCATGGCATCAAGTGTGATAACAGTAAAAATTCAGGGTATTTATCAAGCATTGTATTTTTTTACTTTACGCTGTTTCCCATACTTAGCAGAGTAAACCTAGGCATAGGGAACCTAATATAAAAATTCTTGTCGTCTCTTCGTTCTCCACGCACCGCAAAATTTCGCGACATTACCTGTTAAGTGACGGAATTTAATGCCTGAGTTTTTCTATGAGTGAAATCGAACCCATAGCCTTCGCGCTGTTCCGCGGCGCCTCGTCGAGCGCAGTGTATCATCCCATCCTATCGTTTCCATGAGCAGTTAGAAGGATCGGAGTCGTTAGAGGGGCTGCTCCGGCTGCTGTGCGACAGCCACGAGCTGTCGGACAGGCACCTGCGCGCGGACGAGCGCAGGTGCCTCAACTCCTTGAACAGGCGCGCGGCCGCGGCGACCGTGCGCTTTCCCATGAAGGGCAAGATCAGCAGCAGGCAGATGAAGCTAAGTTGGTGAGCCTGAAGTCATTTTTGGTTAGTCTAGATGCCATCACTAAAGAACTGAACTGTACTAAAATAATTATAGATTTTCTTTGTAGATTTAATAACATGAAATGATGTGAAAAGTAAATAAATACAGACAAATGACTCGGGTATTATTTCTGAATAAATATGTTTTTTTTATTAGTAGATATACGACTATACTACAGACACTCAATTTTGTCTTATTGAACAGATGCCTTCCTAAGGATGGCTGAATCGTTACTTTTTAATAAAAATATAAACTTTACGCCCTTGAAAATATAATTAGCTAATTTTCATATAAATGCTTCCGTGTCATTTGCGTTTTCATCGCGCCTTTTTCTGCTCAAGTGCTATCATAACGTATAATAACGCATCAATTACAATCGAGTTATTGTTGAAGGATATTAACTTTTCATGATTCTTTATAGTTATTATGTTCCATGCATAAATATGACCTATAAATTTACACGTCGTAAATATTATTTTTTTACCATATCCTTTGTTTTTAACCTTTTAAGGGTCGTTTCTAGTAAAATATTAATACGGAAAAAACCCGTAATCTGCATAAGTATATTTATCTATATGTACAATGAAAACGAACAACTTTTATTTCGTCGCTATAACGGTCTTCATTTTTAAAATATCATGAAAGTGACGAACGTGGCTACATAAATACTTTTTCACTTACCTTTATTGTGTTCAAAGGGGAAAATGTAAAGATTTTTAATAGTTGCTAATACGTATTATAAAATTCAGTTATCGTCTTAAAAAATATAAAATTATCACCTAAAATAATTGCTTTGTTAAAGTCTTGTAAAATAGAGACTTTTGTCGTAGAGAAAAGGAAAAATGGACTTATTCACAATGTTATACAGAAAGTGTCAGCGCTCAATTTATTTTAAAATTGTATTAGGCTTTTATAGAGTAGCTAAAACTGTGGTTTCATTTAAAGTGGTGCTGGCATTTCCATCCTGTATAGGTATACCTATTTCACATTGTATATGAATTATATTATTATGATATATAATATTCAACTGATATACATTTATTATTCTACAAAGTATTCAAACACTGTTGTAGTTGTGGTATTTATAATAAGTATTAAGTATAAGTTATAAGCCAGTATTTTGTTTCTTGAAGCGTAATCCAAGCGGTGCTCGGTTGCTTGCCAATTCCCGATCCGTCACTTAACCAAGAGTCTATGAAGATTATGAGAATCGCCGACAGAGTATGCAAATGTAAGATTGATTTATCATTTATATAACAAATAATGTTTAAATTAAATTTAGAAAATTTATAAAAAAAATTGGTATATAAATAATTTACTATTAAATAAAATGTGATTTAGGTAGTCTTTAATTTGATGTGATGTGATGTGTTCATTCCTTGTTTTGTTAATAGTGAAGTATGTATGTATTTAACTATTACACATTTTATGATATTTTAGCGATTATGATAAAAATAGATTTAAACAAAATAAATATGAACCAATCTTACAAGTGGGTAATATAGCTAGTACCTACTATTGGACCTATGACTGCCCTGACCCATACTCATATCTACAGTAAATCGTATACACTAAATTTGTTAGTGAGATGTAAAAGATTTTTCAATAACCATGAAAAGGACAAAAAAACAAAATAATTAATTGCTTTACTGTATTATATAATATATTTTCAATAAAACTGTCATGTCAACTTTTACCAACAAAATCTTTTCTTTTTCAGGTTTAGTATATTACGTGACGCGCACAAATTTTATATCAAAAAATCCAAAATTCTATTCAGCAATATTAAATTCTTTGATACTGGCTAAATGTGTCCACGCACGTTTGTGGGAAAATTCAGCGTATGTCAGTAAACAATTGAAAGGAATAGGGCCAACATTTAGTACTTTACTAGCTTCCGCTGGAAAAGTGAACTTTATGTTGTTAGAGGAAAGCCATCCACGGGACTTGGAAAGGGTCAGTTATCTTTATTATTTTTATCTTCAACTGATCACGCATATAATGTCCCTAGCGGGATAGGACGTCGTGTTAAGAACAAAACAGCTTGTTGCCAGTGCAATGAAATAGAAATAATTCAATTAGCCAAGGGAATCGAACCCACAACTTTCGTGTTGCTATTTACCGTCACCATTTAAGGTAGACACGCTGTCTGCTTTATTATTAAATACATTCTATAACATAATTATCAGGCATTAGTCGTTTTCAATAGTTCAAAAATGATTTAATTGTAAAAATCATTCCATTCCAGCTTACACGCATTACGATATACATATGTATCAAAATTAAGTTTTTAAGACTTAAATTACCATAACTTAATTAGTTTCTGTCTATCTCTTTCATTAGATTTACGTAACCTAATGTAACAGATAGATATACATATACTATTTACCGACAATATGAAATTTTGAATGATTTTTAATTTAAAAATATTTTCTTAAATTTTTTAATGAAAATGTCCTGAAATATATTTTTTCACATTTTATGACTAGATTATGAACAAAGGTCCGCCAGTCGGTAATATAATAAGGAGACAAGTTAGCTTGCTTCCAAAGTATTGTCTCACTACTACGCCGGTAGACGAAAAAACAGTTCAAGTAAAACTGTCATTAACGAACCACGCACATTTATCAGAGAATATCGACGATTTAACAGCTGGTGGAAATCATAAAAGTTATATTGTAGCTGGGGACACAGAAAACTATTTATTGTATTTGAATTCCTTTAAGTTAGTCAAACAACTTTACCTACTTTCGAATTTTCTTTTTAAATTATTTTCTTTAGTTATGATATTTCTTTTAGTTTTTCTTTTATATATATGTGTATGTAATTTCCTTTGTTCTTCAGTATTCTCTATATGTTTCAGAGAAACAGATCTAATAAACTTATATGACGGATGCATTACGTTTCAAATAACTAGAAAACATAGTACTGAACACGAGATCCTTGTACATTGCATCAGTTCAACTTTTGGTATGGTTTAAATTGGAAATAAAATTTAAAGTAATTACTACATTTCTATAATATTTATATTTTTTTGCAGTTGGTATCGATGAGCATTGTAAATATTCTTTTAAAGATATAAATCCTTTTTCAAAATCTAATATAGAAGTCGATAGAAACTTGCTTGATAAGACTCCTCGTAATGTTAACGCTGATGATACATTTAAAGAGAGGAAAAGAAAAACAAAAGATACAACCGCTACACATTGCAATGAAAAAAAGAAACGAGACCTCAAATTCGTTGAAAAATTTTACAATCTCAAAGACTTGTTTGGACAAACATCAAAGAATATTAAACTAGATATAAACAAAACAACAGAAATGTCCAACAAAATATTAGAAAATTTAGAACTAGAACAACATACTAATAATACTACTAATAATACTATAAATAATATTACGAACAAAGAATTAGAAGTGATTGAAAACTTGAATGAAAGTTTTGAAAACATTTTTGCCGAAGATTTCCACGATGATGAAATTGTTGATGACGATAAAGTGAGCGATATCCTGAATGAAATTGAAAACGAAATAAAAATTGACAAAACCACAGTATTAGACACTGAACAGATAACAAATTACAAAACATTACCATCATCCATCCAAAAGAAATATAGTCTTAGTACATATAATGCAAAACGAAAAGCTATTACTCCTAAAAATAATTTCAATTTCATAGATAAATTAGATACGAAATCTAACAACGATAACATCAATAATACAGATATTTGCAAAGAAACTGGTTTTAATAATGCGATTAAAGGCCACATTCAGAAATATTTACAGGAAGCCCATGATTCTAATAGTACCAAAATTGATTTGATAGATTTGGTTGAACCAGAAAAATATCACGAAGATGTTGATGTGCATAAAGTATATACAAAAAAAACTCCTGAGGAATCTCGAAGTATAGAAAAAAATCAAATTAATAATGCGGATATGAAACAAATGCAACTTGAAAAAAAAGAAAGTGAAGTAAAAAATGATGACAAAATACAAATATCACCACCTCATAGTATCCAATCAGGCATAGTAGACTTACCGACACATACAAATATTTTTAACTCTATTGAAGCTGGCCAAAATAATTTGAAAATAGTATCTTCTAATTCATTTAATGAAAACGAAATGATAGGCTTACAAACTTCTGAAGTGTGTAGTGGTAGTCGTAATATAATAGTTGTTGATAATAAACTTGAAGGAACTAATAATGACAATGAACACACTTTCACTGGTTATCCTATAAATTTACAAAACAACAATAAAAAACTTCACGAAGAAAAACACAATTTTAAAAATATTTCTAACTTCGAGAATATTACATCGCACGATGCAGAAGTTTATAAGCAAGAAACGAATCAGATTATACCCATCAACGATCCAGAGCATGGAAGGAGTCATACTAATAACACTAACGAACATTTAGAATATATACGCAAATATAAAGCCAGCCAAACTCAATTATTTAACATAACATCTGAAAACAGTAAACAAAAAGTTCAGATTATCGGTAAATTAAAAATCGATTTAGACGTTACTGAAATCGTTCATAACAATGAATTACATACTACCATTGATACTGGCATTGATAAAAATAATATGAAGTCGATCTCTCATATTCCTTGTATAAGTACATCGAACGATAAAAATACACTAGCACGAGTAGATGAAGAGAGTAGAAAATTAAAAAATGTTGAGCCAGATCAACAGATAAATGAAAATTTGAAGAAGACAAGTGATTTGGCGGAATATAATAAACAGAATAATAATTTGCCACCCAATAATGATGAGCCTATTAAAGAGCGCAGACTGTGCATAAAAGATATATTACAGAAATATAATAATAATGCAAGAAGGTAAATCAATCCTTATTAATTGTTTTAGAATATTATATTCAAAATGTTTTATATTATTATTTATGTTTATTTGTAACTAGCTTATATAATAACAAATATTACAGGTCAAACAAAGAAAACGAAGAAAATACATACACGAGCAAAGTACAAGTCAACGCGCAAAAAGAAATTAAAGACGCTACCCAGATAACTAGTATAAACCGAAGGAAACTAAGAATTGCTGATATTGATAAAATTCATATAGATTTACCAGCATCGTTAATTGGTGCGAGCCAAAGTTCGTCAAATAACTATAGTAATACAGAGTCAATAGAAATTGAAGAACGATCTGATTTATCTCAAAATAATAAACATATTGAGACTTATAATAATAACATTGATATTAATATTTTCGATAAAATTAACTTCAATAATAATAGTAACAACGTTATTAATAAAGAAAATGCTGTTTTAAATCAAAATAATGAACATCTACAGATTCATACAAATAACATTAAATTAATGAATGAAAGTAATATAATTGATGATATAAGCGTAATAAACGATGCGGATTTACCGTCTCCAGATTTGACATCAGAGTTAACTGATGATAATTTTGAATTTGACATTGACGCCATACTAAATCCAAAAGCGCTATTAGAAACTATGCACACAAAAGATGAAGTTATACCACCGCCGCTACAATTTAGTGATAATAACACTTATTCACCAGTTCATCTCTCTCAAGAACAAACCAACTTGGAATGTTTCACAGAATATAGCGATGTACATGACGAAGTTACAGATGATTTTGAAAGAAATGAGAGCGTTTTTTCTGAAAATACTGATATTGAATTGACTCCTAGAGAATTTGAGACACGGTCGCCATCTCGTGTAATCAGTTCTCCATATTCAAGTCCCGGGCATTCGTTTACGATGATGCGTAAAAGTTTAAACGAAAACACCAATACTTTAGTTTATCCAAATTCACGTCGAGCTAAGTTATCTCATTTTCAATTTAAGCGTAAAAGTATGTTAAGGAAATAATTCTGTGTTAATGCATTAAAATTTGTTTTATTAATCATTTGTTTATTTTACTTTTAATTGTTATTAATTGAAATTACTATAATAATGCAAAATTTATTAAGAGTATAATCAGATATGTTTATATGTATTTAAAATTTTGCATGTCACCAACGTTATTATTAAAATTTTAACTAAAAATGTTAAATTGTGAAGTCAGTAATCAATATGCATATTATTTGCATCAAAATTTTATTGATATGTTTAACTTAATTGGAAATCTATTATTCGCAATTATAGCTTTTCTGTAATTTTTAACTTACTCAGAAATTAAAAATATTAATGAAATAATATTTGAAACTTCAAAATATGTTTAGTTCGTACAAGTCAGGATTTAAAAAAAACGATGTATGTATAAGCAACACCAAACTTTATTGTAGTTAGAGCAGAAACAACGCGTAGCAAAAAATTATTATTAACTTTAATTACATTTATAGACTAAAAGCGAGGAATAAAATTTTCACTACAGTGACAGTATCTACGACATTATATTATTACAATTAAAGTAAAACCAAGACTGACTAAACATAAAAGTATAACAAGTGGGTTCGATGCCTCGATGGTCGGACATATTAACTTTATTTAGTTGGTCTTGGTTGAACAGAACTCCATTCCTTTACTCCAATTAGTCTTTTCTAAGTTGAACAGTGCTACGTCCCGCGGTAGCGCGCTGAGCACACACCATTCAATTTAAAAGAAACTCGGCGAGCGCCGCGCGCGCCGGCGGCCGACGACCCCGGCGACGCCGCGCCCGAAGAAATTGTTACAACCTCTATACTTTGCATTAAAATAATGCCCATTTTCACAGGCAAGGGATCCTAATACCGCAACCATTTAATTCCAGTGATATATTCACTCTGACGCCTCTGAAGTTCTCAACTTCCCTGCAAAGTTTTCCATCGTGTTGCAAAAAGAAAACCTGTACGATCACTGGCGAATACGAACAACCGCTGCCGGCAAAGGTGGCAGTCCGTCAACAAGACACCAGCTGAGAAATGTTTCCGTTTAATGCTCAGCATGTCGACACTGAGGTACGTCGTATCAAACAATCGTGACGTTCAACTAAAACATCATGATTCCATTATAATATATAATAATAATACATTAATAGCTAATATTTTGGGTAAGTAGGTAATAAATTCATTTTAATATAATGCAAAAACATGCCTAAATAATGCTGAATATTAAACTGGAAATTTATAGTCCACACGTTTTTTTTTATTATTTTTCATTTATTTTTTTTATTTTTTTTTTCTTTTTTTTTTATTATTATTGAGTAATTTCCACGCTGGGAAAATTACACTAATTCTATGCAAAGTATAGCTTGTATTTATTATATGACCACTCCATACTTTGTTTCTTTATGTTTACGGGCTATGTTATTTAATCTCGCACATTAGCAGTCATAGTACAAACAAAAACGACATTATAGAGCTAAAATTAAAAAATACAGCTAAATTAAAAAAAAACATGCAAGGAAATATTCAAGCGCTTTGAGAGTATTACAGAAACAAAATATTATTTACATTTAAATATGACTATTAATGAGGCAATAACCGTTCGTTTTCTCTAGTAGTTGTCCTAAATCATTTCATAATAAACTTTAATAATACTTCAATATTTACAAATAGAAAAAAATAATAATAATTTATTATATTTTTAAATGGGCTTTTTATCTTAATTTATATCTAAAAAAATTAAAAATCTTGTACAATAAAACTATGGAAGTAGTAAGGTAAATATTGAAAATAATTTAATTTTTAACAAAAAAAAAACAACTTCAAACAATAAGATAACTTGAAGATTTCTTTTACTTTGACATAGATTCTATAATCAGAACCTAACCAAATTTTCATGAAACTACCTTTGTCCTTTCCAATAAAATAATAATCATCAAAATCGATTCATCCACTCAAGTTTTGGGGTAACAATCATTAAAAAAATACAGTCTAATTGATACCTCCTCTCCTTACAGAAGTTAGTTAAAAAATCCATATTATGCCTCACTTATATATCAATGTATATTTATTTTTTAAAATTCATCTGTGTTTGTCACCCTGCCCGTCCAAAGCCGCTCGACCGTTTTAAATAAAAATTGGTATGTATATTTTTTTACTTAGTTTCTGGATGGATTGTAAGTAAAATTACATTAAAGTTCTGTTTATATAGAATATTTCCTAGAAGCATCGAAAGCAAAATTGGACCGGGTAGGTGGCGCTGCAATCCATCTAATAGATCGGATAAACTATTAAATTGAATATATCGTGTTCATGATGACGCTTTAGCTCGGACCGGACAACGTCTCCTAAGCCCGCTAGTATATACACATATAAAAAAGAGATTCAAAATCGAGATGTACATTAAAAACCAAAGTATTAAACTGCAAATATGCCAGATACACAGCATAGCCCGAAGCGAGTGGCATTGCGCCATTGTACATTGTATTTGAAGTGGTTACAGAGCGACAACCAGCGACATCAACCATTGAGCCGCGACGGTCTATACTAGAATTCATTGAATAAAACATCAGTGGCCATATATTTAAATTGAGTTACATCGTCGGCTACAGGTGATAACTTGCCACTATATTAGAATTAAATATGATAAATACAATATAATATATGAATAACGTTAACACGGCAGGCTTTATCGCGTGTAGTCGACGATGTCGCATAGACGGTCACAAGGCGTGTTCAATTGATGTCGCGAGTTAGTGAGATTTCACTTTTTTGTCATGATTTTAAGGTATTCCAGGGCATTTTGCGCAGCAGATGATTGGGCGTCCTTGCTTGTGAGGCCTGACCCATAGCATACTGCCACTGGAAGAGTGGACAGCTGTACGAGGCACTGACAGCGACCTGTCATGGACTTCTCTTCAATATCGACATATGTTACTTCAAATGATTGTTCTGAAGCAATCTCTTGCAAGAACTGCACAAAATTAAAATCCTTGTTGTTCAATGGGGTTACCTGTAATGTGATATTTTTTGTTTTTATATTTGGTTCATAAATTTAGTAAAAGGATTTATACATATACTACTACCACATAAATACACACATACTACTGAAAAACAAATCATGCAAATATATACCGCCGTATAATATGAACATTACCCATATTAGGATGTTTATTTTATCATAATGCATTATGTAATATGCACGTTAATATATATTTAATATAAGGAGAGTATTAATTATTTTTTTTAAACAATTATAGACATAAGGATAGTATTAGACCAAAAATTACTACTACTGTAGTACCAAAGATATCATGATATGACAAGGTATTTATTATAAGTTTAAAACATATAAAGTTTTCCCATAGACCATTTAAATTAATGAATTTAAAAAAATACAGCCAGCCAGCCATAATAAAAAAATTAAAAAAAAAAACACTAGCACATACATAAAATATAGTATTTTAGTAGAAACTTATTTAACCAATATACATGAGTATTCGGAATATACATATACTGAATTCATTCAATTTGATTGAATTCAGATTTATTTGTTAATTCACATAATACATTGGACCAAGATAGGTTTGGAAATGTAAACTGATCTTGTGTCCGTATGTCAGACGCCAGTGTGAAGTGGACATCATATTTATAAATGGTTGGTAATCTGTGGTACTGAGGGCCATATAATGAGTGTCCACTGTCGTAGAGGATCATCAAGCTGCACCAGACACAGACAGACAAACACATGCATATATTTTTAAATCATACCTGCAACTTCGCCAGGTTGGGCCCCACTGACTGTTTCAAATGTTTGTGAAACTGTGACACCTTGTGGCTGTGACTGGTCGTGAGTGTTGATATTTTACTATCTTTCAAGTCGGCGTACCGGGCCGCTACACCGCCCTAGAATAGAAACGTTACCTTTTTTTATAAAATTAATATAAAATATATGATTGAGTATTGCCAGATTTCAGCAAGAAAAGATTTTTACGTAATATAAATTGAACATCATTCACTAAATGTAAAAAATAAAACTAAGATTTTTTTTTAGATTTACCAGTAACAGGAATGTTGGTTTGCCTTATTAGTAATGAATGTTATTTACAGTAAATATTACAAAATAAACTAAAAATAACGTATAATTGTATATAGCAATATATATCTGGCAGCACTAAGAGCTCAACACAAAGATAGCAAAATATCTGGCCAAGTGCTAACAACTTCACAGAAGACCAACACAAGAACCACTAACAAAACTGTTATTCACAGATAAACAAATTTATTTGCAAATAAGATAATAAACTCTATTGACATGACCTCTATTAATGTCATGGAACAAAAATGTAGTACTAAGATTGTATCGCCTTAAGACTAAGTTAAGCTTATTAGCATTGGCAAATGATTATATAAACATGAAAAGGCAAATGAGATTGCTTGTCTGAGTTACTAGGGCACTGCTCTAGTTAAGTAATTAAATTTAAAATAATTATTGTAAATAACTTAATCTGGAAACTTTTATAATTTAAAAAAAAAAATCTTACATGGAATACTTGTTTAACTCTGCATCCCATATAAGTTACGGCACGACGATGAGGACTACGACTGTATATGTCACGTGGTTTTAGGAATGATTCCCACCCACTCAGAGCTATAAACATTTTTTTTCCTCTTTCAAGTAAAAAGACAAAGCGCTGATTTACTCCACTCAGATTAGAATGTCTCGAAAATTGGATTGTTTCAACACTAGGTTTATAAAATAAAAATAACCAAAGTTACCTCTTCTTCATTTTGGAATGCTTCAGGCGGGTTGTCTTGCAACGCCTGCCACATTTTGTAAGCAGCTTGACGTTTGGCAAGCTTCTTAGACTTGCCCGTGCCGACCTCGCGACGTTTGAGCAGAGTGCACACAATCGTGAATTGACGTTCATGAGGCAGTCCTATAAGTTTTTATATATTTATATATATTGTTATTTAAATATTAAAAGAACGCTATACGAAAAACACTATTTAAAGCAATACAAAATTTTTAATATAAAAGGCTTTAAAACTGCTATGCTTGTTTCCGTCTGTATTATCATTAATTTTCGCTTCTATACTACTTTACTTTATACATACTTTATTTATTTATTGTAAATTTTGAAGCTTATCTATAAGATTCAGGTTTACTTATATTTTGTTTGACAGTCAATTTCACAGGAAAATTATTATCTTAAATTTTTTTAAGTGACAAGAAAGTTACAATAATAAATTAGTAAATAATTTATAATAATAAATAAATAATAATATATTAAAATAATAATATATTAATTTTGATTCCCTCTATAGTAAATAATTTTTAAACTTACGTCTAGCAACATTATCATCGTTTTCAGCATGGTACAAAGGAGGTGGCCAGAAGCGAGACATGCACAACTCTTGTAGCCATCCCACTGGGTTCCCCATCAGCTTATCTTCAAATGATGATACTACAGTGCCACTGCTTTAATATGAAAATATAATTAAATGTAGCAAATGCTTACAGGCAGATATGTCATGCTAAAATAACACAATAATAAACTCCTAAGTGCATGTTAAAACAATAAAAAAAACCATACATGCGCGAATTGGGCTTGCCCACCAAGGGTTCCCTACAAAAAATTGTCTCGACTTTTTTCTGAAAAAATTTTGCTTAGCTAGAGTCCTTTCATCTGATACGGCACTTAAACTAGCAGCTTTAATACGAAATTTTAACCCCTTTTAAGGCTATAATTTTTTAGGATTTAACCACAAATATGTATTATTTTCATTACCTGTAGACACTAGCTGCCAAAGTACCTTATTAATTTTGATTCCCTCTATAGTATCGAAATACGGATTTCCGCGTAAATGACTTTATTTTTTTTTGAGTAAATGTAGAAATATTATTTCTTCAGGAAATCAGGGGACTTTATACTTGAATATATGGTTTGAATTCAAACTCGACATCTCCAAGCCAAGATAAAGGCTCTTGACAGACAGACATGGATGGACAACAAAGTGATCTTATAAGTAGAACCTTTTTTCCTTAAAAGGTTCAGAGCCTTAAAAGAAAAAGGATATTATGATTATAGATAAGTGCATAAATCTAATCTTTCCTTCCAGTTGAAAATGATATTTTTACTGGAATAAAAACTACATAATTATGTATTAAATACTTACGTTTCTGGTACTGTTCCATTAGTAGATTGATCGGCTGGAGCGTTTCCAGTCAATTTATCTAGCAATGCTTTAGCAGCTGAATGTTTTGCTTCCTTCTTTGATCTTCCAGTGCCCATTGCTGCAAATTATAAAAATATTTAATGCACAATCAATTTTTTTCTACCCAAAATATGCTATATGTCTGCGCTCCTTCAGTAACTTTAGCTTCACGCTATATCCCGCACACAGCAGGGTAGGCAGAGGGAACCTAGTGTTAAGACACTCCGTTCCCCACTTTCTGCCGATTTTGAAGGCCTTGCGTGTTGAGTGGCAGAATTCAACGCCGCGCTTTGCCTTGACACCAGAGCGAAGAAATGGAAATATAAATTTAAATAAATATTTCATCTCCTCGAGTGGGGATCGAACCCACAACCAGTCGGTTTTACAGTCACACTTCGTGCCACTGCGCCACGGCCGGCCTCAACATTCCTTATCTCTTCACTTCACTCCTTCAGTAACATTTTTTTATAATTAATTACTAATATACTGTATTTTATTATTCAATATTTTTTTAAATTCTAATTAAGCATTATAATTTTTTAATCTGCCTTGACTTAAATTTTTAAGTTTAAACTTATAGTGCCTATGTGCATTAAGTTTTTTGTTTCACACCTTCCTTATCAGGGTATACAGAGTGGTTTTGTCTTCATTAAGCTTGGTTTTAATACAATTATATTCAATAAACAAAAGCATAATACAATTAAAGTAAGTACTAAGAGATTTTGCCAAAAATGAAAAAGTGATTTTTTAAAGAAAATAATGAAAGATTTTTTTTTAAATATTGTTCTAAAATAAAAATGTAAATTCTTAAGAATGACGCACACACCTCATTCGCGAAATCGGGTCGTAGGTATTGGTGGTGAAGTTGAACGTTGTTTAGGTTTATTATAGAAAATAGGTAATTGGGTAAAATATAACGAGAGATATCCCTTTCTCGTTCTGGTATGTTTTTTGAGAATGAAAAGTGACAGATAGGTAACGTTTATTAGTATTTTTGTAGTAGTAGATGTTTACGTTATTGGTATCGATTCATAGATGCATCACACGTAATACAGTGTGGACGTAAATCATGAAATGAAAATGATAATCCTATATTTAAGGACAAAACAGTTGAGGAATCCTGATAATTTTTTATAGGTAAGGGTTTGAATTTTTCTTCTATATGCTGCTCCCGTAAAAGGCAGGCGCGCTTACATCCTTGTATATAATATTGCGTCAAGAATAAATATTACATTTTATTTAAAATAATCACATCCATATTTTCTACTACATTATCACAAATACTTACATACTAAATCAGCAACAGTGACACGGTAACGGAAGGTGGGCTCATGTATCATGCCCTCGATTTGAACCAGTTCATACTTGGGTACCGTACCGCGCCTGGCGAGAAGCTCCTGCAGTACCGACACTGGTGTCTTCATTGGGAGCGATTCCATTTCCTAAACACAAATTTGTATGTTAGGCATTGCATTACATATATTTAATGTGTTTTACATTTATATATTATTGAAAAACCTTTTTTTTTAACTTTAATCATTTACCGCATATAGCAGCTATATAGCTAGTGCTAAGTACTGGGTTCCCTCTGTTTACTTGCTATATACACTACTTCGTTTGCTTTGCGCTTCATCTAGCAAAGCATGGAAAAGATAATAAATTAAATATATATTTACTATACACATACACATTTACAGTTTTTTTGTTCATTCTATATAGTCCCATAATTATTAACAAAATTGTTACTATACCCTTTTGGCTGCTTCATCAAGTGGCAGACGCTCTAAATTATTTTGAGGTTTAGGTCTGTTTTGGTAGCGACGACGAGGACCATGAGGTCCATGTTCCCCATCTGGTCCAGCTCCATGTACAGGCATACCATGGACGACCCCTGGTACACCACCATGGACGACAGGGTGAGGATGTACTACTCCATCCATCTGTATCCCAAATAATTATATGTTAATAAGAAGTTACTCATTTTATCTTCACTCCACAAACTTACGAGTTATATCCAACTTTAGCAATTAGCCTATGCAAGAAAAAGCAGTTATGAGAATTTATGCATGAGTTTGTGCTGTGAATATGTGATATTGATTAAGCAATTGTGGGAAAATCCTCACACTTCAAAGTGACCAGTATATAAATGAAAATAATTAGCCATGTGTTATTTTCAGCCAAATATATTTAATTTTAATATTTTTTTTCCTGATAGTCAAAATGCATACAAATTTTAAATTTATTACATTTGTGTCAGTTTTTACTATCACAATACATTTTAAAAACATTAAAAAGAATGTGTTGTAATCTATACATTTTGTTTAATAATGTTATAGTTAAATAATTTTGTGAATAGTTCAAAATTTACAACTATAAAAAAAATTGTTAAAAGAAAAATATTGATTTTTAATTTTTCAAATGTTAATTATGCCAATCTTGACATGGTCACTATCAAATTAAAAATATTATATATACTAGTATTTATGGTTATATTCAATGATAGCAGACAAATAAAGAAGTATACAAAAAATACCATAATATCCAAATTTCTCCTGTACCCATTGACTACATCTTTGATTTTATTATATTATATTCTCAATTGTAAATTTTGCCTACAATTAGAAAAGTAGACGAAATCTATATTTGAGAAGCATATGATACAATTTACTAATTGATAATATAACGTTAAACGAAATGTTAATCATAGATGTAACATTACATTTGTAAACATATGTAAATTAACAAATAAATAAAAGGAAGAATTAGATAATGTTTAAAATGAGATAAAACTAATGCAATATTTTTATTTACATGTTATACGTTTTAAAAAATATATCAAAGAAATTATTATCTATTTATAAATTTCGCTAAAATACAATCTTCTAAAGTAAGAGGTTATACCCGGTGATAATCGATAACATCATTTCGCCGGCTAAAATGAACCGTAGGTTATAATTATTCCGCAAAATTATAGGATATAGGTGTATTTATAGAGCGTTATTTATATTTAAATACATAGGAATACAAGTTATACAATAATTTGAACGAACAGAAGCGATATACAAAAATAAAACGTGTGATTTGAAATTTGGATATGACATGGCGCTCGGCCATTAGAGTACTCGGTATAGTTCTTCAAGATGGCTACATCTATACCGGTGTTATTTTAGTTATTTATAGACTTAATATTATCTTGTAAAGCATATAATTTCTAAAGATAATACAGTTATATGTTAGCATTACTATTTTCGGCTTTGAATGAATGTATTAAACTGAACTTACCATCTTGTTCAATCTCTTCTCCGTGCAATGTTGTACAGAACCCAAAACTTACTGATTACTGTAGGTATTATTTTAAAAGTAAATAATTTAAAATCTTATAAATACGAACTAAAGGTAACAGCGCTACACCAAAGAATTAAATCTAATTGGCAATTTCCATCGATAAAGTTGCCAACTTCATAAGATAACGAAAGTAGAATATAGAATACAATATTTTTCATTATGGCAATATTTTTGACATTATTTTTAATTTTATGTATTATGTGAATATAAGCGATAAATAGAATCGTGAATCTTTATAGTAACTTGAACATATATAATTATATTTAAATTACTTATACTAAGCTTTTAAACATGTAAACCTAGTAAGTACATACATTATATTTATGCAAAGGCCAGTTGTGGCGTAAAGAAAGCGTGCGACTGTAAGCGCTCTGGTTGTGGTTCGATTCCCACTCGGGGAAAAGGAAATATTTAATATTTTCACTCTGGTTACAAAGCAAAATGCGGCGTTCATCTGCCACTCATCACGCAAGGGCTCTAGAATTCGGCGGAAACACTAGGTTTAATTTTCCATTGAAGGAAACCCTTTTATAGACACATGGTACAGCTCCTCAATGATTAAGTTAATGGAAAACTTAAATATTATAATTTATTTTTATTTGCACATATATATTTCTCGGATATAAGTTGTAGAACTCAACGCACAATGTATGATGATATGTTGTGTAAATTATGTACTGATGGTATATTTATAAAATATAAATGATTGATGCACCATAAACGATCAATTTATTCTCGCTTATCAAATTGTACCAAAATAATCAAGTACATCGTCGCGGATGCCAGCATCTAAAATAGGAAATGTAAAATAATATATTAAATGATTTATATAAGTTATAAGATTTATTAATTTTTTTTTTTTTTATTTATTTATTTAAATTTATATTTCTATTTCTTCGCTTTGGTGTCGAGGTAAAGAGCGGCTTTGAGTTTCACCACTCAAGAATTCGGGGGAAAGTGGGGAACGATGCGTCTTAACACTAGGTTCCATCTGCCTACCCTGCTGTGTGAGGGATACAGCGTGAAGCTGATAAAAAAAATATTTTATTTATTTTTTAAAATTTTATTTGATTTTACTTCCAAAAATGGGCCTAGTAAATATAAATATGTTTGGTTATTTATATGTGTTTAGATTCTGGAATTTTTTTATAGATATTTTGTAAAACAAAACCGCTAACTACTTTGCAAAAGCTAAATGAAACTAGCTCCTTACGTTGTAAATTAACGTAGCGTCCAAGGGAAAATATTCGTAAACAGTCATTTCTATTTTCTGATAGAAAATAAGCGATGAAAAATGTTGTACCTGAAAAATATAAGCAATTGAATTATACTCATGTCAAATTTTATATAACTATATAAATTAGGATATTTCGAAACATTAGGGACTACAGTTCACCGGTTAACAGTCTTAACTTAGAATATGGAGTTCTGAATCAACAAAAAACAATCCCTAAAGATAAGCAAAAATACTTTACTGTATTTGTATTAAGTACTTTATACATCCTACCTCCATTAACCAACGTACATTTTGTTTTTCAGTTGGAATTATATGTAGAGCTTGTCCGATTCTCGCTGCCTGTAAAAAATGCCCTTTGTTATGTGAAAGCAGAAATAGGTTTATTATTATTTTATTGTTACTCTAAAATATATTGACCTCATACTTCAGAGAGCTCCCAGCGTGGGCCAATGTATAGATTTTTAACAACTGATAAATTATCCAAATAGAGCAATTTATAACATCGTGTGTCTTCATATATTGACCGATAGTTAATCCGTGATATATTATATGTGCTTCACTTACAATCGAATGGAAACACTGTAGGGTGGAAGCTAGAATAGGGCCTTGAAAAACTTCATTTATATATGTCTTCATCTCGAAGGCTTTAACGTATGCTAATTCCATCTGGCGTAAGGTAATGCACTTCGCCTTCACCTCAACGAATTCGCTCACGGATTGATTCTCTTTTTTTGCTAATTCTTCACAAAGTTCCTTGATGTTCGTCAAAATGGCGACCACCATCATCACAAATGCGTAATATAAAGCTAGTGTTATAAATTGTATAGTTTGCGGTAAAATAAATGTTATTGTGACAAGTACCATCTTCCATAAACTATTTTCACGAGTAAAATTTACACAAACTTGCGTTACAGTAACGATGAAAAGACTGACTGTTGTTACAATTTTTACTTGAAAGCGTAGACGACATAGATTTTTTTTATTTTTTCCGTTATCAGGTAAGCTGAGCCATGTACTAACCACCATATTTAACACTTTCACGTATTTCGTGCGATTCAAAAAAGAACAAAAATAGGCAACAACACAAAAAGATGCAAAATTAATAAGCTCGAGAATATAATTCATTTGAGTCATTATTGCTTCGGTCATTGAAATAGTTTCAGTGGACTGTAACACTTCTTGTATATGAAGAGCTAAGAAAGACCAAATTATCAGAACTATGGATACCCCGCACAGTGAGTTAATATATACTGATCTGCGCTTTATTTTGTATATATTTTTTGTCTTATCAAATTTTACACTGTATGGAAACAATCCTAAAATTGAAGTCATTAAGTATAAGGGTTGGATAATGTCTGATAGGTGTACTAACATGTTCACTTGTGAGTTGAAAATAAAATATTTCTTAAAAGCCTTGGACATTTTTTTTAAAGAGCAATATTTCTATGAAAAAATGACTTGCGTGAAAGCTTCTCGCCACTTAAAATGCTATAATTGAAATGATTGTGCAAGTACATTAGAATATTGCCACGTTATCTAACAGCAAAGCTATCGTCATAAAATCAAATATTCATTTTACCCTTGTCTAAAGACACTGTATAGCAATTAAAATTCTGTTGGTATTGTTTTCACGTAGTTTTCATCATTATAAGCATTTATATATTCATTATTCGACGTACTGTGATTTAATAAATAAATCTATTATGATAGACGATATGTTTATGTGCTCAAAAATATGGTCGCTTAACCGGTGATCTTCTGGTTTACCTAACCCACCGATGGGCTGGGCAAGGGAGAGGGTCTGGCAGTTAGTTTGGACATGGCAAATTCCTTAAATCGAGTGTGGCATGAGGCGCTCCTTGCTAAACTTACATCATAGTAGAATTTATGCAGGTGGGTCTCCAGGTTCCTCTCTGCGCACAGCTACAAGATCGCTGTTCGAAGGTATTTGTTCCAAACACATGCCCGTGATCGCCGGCACCCCAAGATTGCTTGCTATCCCCTACGGTGTTTCTTCAGCATATTAATGACATTTTAGAGGACTCTCGCATTCATTGCTATGCAGATAACAGCACAATGGACGCTATTTTCTCCGGCCGTGGAAGTATTTCTCAGAAAAACAAAAAGACGCAAGTTTGCGGGTTAACCAATAAAAATTGTCAATTTTGTGCCGTGTGATCCCGGCCTAGAATAGGATCATCCTGGTTCTGGTGGTGTCGTAAGAAACGACTAAAGTACGTGTGGTAGAGGCACGTCGGCATTTAAAAACGGCGCTAAGTAGTGCTTTATGTGGCACTGCGTTTCGCATCAGGTAATGCCGGGCCCCGGCGCCCAACCCACCTTAAAGGCCGGCAACGCACCTGTTACTCCTCTGATGTTGCATGGGGCTGTGGGCGGCGGTAACCACTTACCATCAGGTGACTCGAACACTCGTTTATCCTGTCTTTTCCATAAAAAAAACAACCCCATTTGTCGTGTCACCGCGCCCAGCATCAGCACTTTGGGCCTTAGCGTTTTGAGTGACTGTCGGTATCGCGATCATCTGGAAAGCAAGGCCAAGTTAGCCTCATAGAAACTGGGGGTCATCAGCAGAGCGAGACGGTACTTCACGCCAACCGCCACCGATTGGCCCTGTATAGCTCAGGTACGGGCTCATAAGAAGTACTGTTCTCATCTCATCTCTGGACTGGTGCACCCTACCCTTGACCCATTTGTTACAACGTGGAGCTGTTCGAATCGTTCTGGACCCAATGTGTGAAAGGCTTGACACTTACCACCAGGTGACCCGTACGCTCGTTTGCTTTGTCTTTTTCCATAAAAAATGAATATATATCTATATAAAAGTATATATTAATCTATACAGTATATATGACCATGAAGTTTAAATTTAAACAAAACCTATTTTCAAAAAGCAGTACACAAAGAAGAAAATGTAAATTTCTGAAAGGTGTCATTTTATAAGTCAAAATATTTTAAAGTTTAAAGTTTCATAAAAAATGTAAAAAGAAAATAAATATTTAGAAAAATTTTGTAAAAAATACAAAAAAAAATGTTATCAAAATTTTTGTCGAATACCGCACTAAACGTAAAACACCACATTAGGCCTCACATGACACTATGTTCCCTACACAGTTTATCCAGTTCAAGACGATCCACCAAGTGCTGTTATAGCACATGTCCTGCTGGAATGAAAGTAACGATTTGTGGAGCTGGAGGATGCACAGGTAAATAAAGCACCTGAATTAAAGACAGAAAAAAGTAGATTTCCAGTTACTATTTTCGTTTACATATGTGTTTTCGCAATGGATCCAGGGCTACGGTATGGTTGACAAGTCGTGGCATCTCTGAAGTTATCTGTACGACTGCAAAGATCTGACTGCAACAATCCTAATTGTTTATTTCGAAAGCACAATCAAGACTCGTCGGCCGTACTGTATCTACGCATGAATATTAGAACTAACTATATATATAAAAAAAAAACAACAGATAAGTTTTTCTTCCGTAAAACTTTAAACTATTTGTACATTGAATAAAAAAACAATTCTGATAATCCACGAATGTTATGATATTTCCTACTATAACAATTTAATTGACAATTTTCGTTATCCATATCGAGTTACTTATTTGATTTAACCTAGTACATAGATCTAAAGCGTTAAATATATTTGTTATATTTCAGGCCACCCTTTAGCTTTACTTTTAAAACAGTGTCCACTGTTAGATGAAATAGCGCTTTACGACATTTGTGCCACTTGTGGCTATGGCATGGAACTGAGTCACGTCGACACCAAATGCAAAGTATCCTCTTTTTCTGGACGTCACATGCTTTGTGATGCTCTTAAGGTATCGTAACCATCAATGACATACAAAATTTAATGCATTATTGAAATTGCTGATAGAATTAGTAACAAGAGAGTTATTTTTACCCAGCATATTGTGATTACAGGGTTCTAAAGTCGTCGTAATAATTGCAAGAAATGAGTGTGACTCCTTTGAAAATAATGCTCCGGTTATAACGGAGATAGCTCTTCAGATTTGCAACACGTGCCACGATGTAAGTCAATGCTATACAGACATATGTAAGCTAAAATTTATTTAATGTATAAAAGTTGATTTTTTTTATAGGCCGTTACAATAGTGGCAACTGAACCAATAGAGAGTATGGTACCGATTGTTAGTGAAATACAAAGACTACGCGGAGTCTACAACCCGCGGCTGCTCTTAGGCTGTGTGGAGTTGAATTGCGTCCGCGCAAATACCGTACTGGCTGACTTCTTGCGGATTCCTCCAGAAACGGTCCGCGTTCCTGTAATTGGCGGTGCTACACCTCAAACTATGGTACCAGTGCTCTCTTCAGCCGTCCATCCATGTACTTTGACTCAAGAGCAGGTTATATATATTTTTATTTTATTTAAGCTTTTTGTCGCAATAATACCCAGTGTCCACTTTCTGGCTGAATTTAAGACATCGCATTTATAGTGGCTATTGTGAATATCGTGCTTTAATAATATTTGTTTGCATTTACATTAAGATGCTTTCCCAATTGCCTTAAGATTTTTTAACACTAAATAGTGTACTCGTAACATAAGTACATGAGTGTCAAGATCAAATCTTGGCTAAATTAAGTTCTAAGAAGCTATCATGGCGCAGGGGCACATGTTCAATTCTCACTCAGGGACATGAAATATTTAATTTTTTTTCCTCGCTCTGGCAACGAGGCAAAGCGCGGCGTTGAGTTTCGCCACTCCCAGTAGTAGATTCCCAGGTTTCCTCTGCTTGCGCTGCTATGTATGAGGAAAGGCGTGAAGATAAAAAATAATAATAATAAATTATTTTAAGTAACTTACAAATCTGCTATGAATCACATGCTATATACTACTGCCCATACATACTAAAATGCAATAGATTACGCTAAAGTTAGCTATTTGTGGACTATCATTATTCTAGTCCAAATAGTATAGTCATCATTATTACTTTAATTATCTACATAAGAAAATTAACCACTTTGTAATTGTGTCGAGGCAAAGCGCGGCGTAAAGTTCCACCACTCAACCCGTAATGCCTGTAGGATTCAGCGGAAAATGTGGAACGCAGTGTTTTAAATTAAGGTTCCCTTATGGTTGTGTGCGGGATACAGCGTGAAGCTGAAAAAAAAAATATTACATTTAGACGGAGTGTGTAACATCGTCTATAATGAGCGGCAACGAAGCGGTATGCGCTGCGAAAGGAAGCTGCACAGCAACAGCTTGTTTGGCCGGAGCTTACGCAGTGGCTAGGAATACTATCAACGTGGTAAAAGGGTTGCAAGGAAGGAAGAATGTCGTACAGTGCGCATATGTGGACAGTCTCGGCACTTGTGCGCCGTGTTGCCAGTTTTTTGCCAGTGAAGTAAGTAAACTTAGGGCTTATATTTTTTTCCCCCTCTTCAATTTTCTTTTCGCGTGTAGTCTTAGAAGGTAGACCAAATGAACCTAGTGATGAACATTTCGCTCTCTGCTTTATACCCAAATTTGGGACGATGCGTGATAAGTGGCGGTATTTAGCGCTTTTTTTATCAGAGTAGAGTTAATTTGGCAATTCTTTTAAATAATTTCCGCATTTTAAGAATTAGATAGGACTATAGTGCCAGTTGTCACACTAGGTGCCTGTCACTGTAAGTTTATTGAAAATATGTTTTTATATGAGAAACAGTGAGAGTATTCATACTACCGTTCCAGTATAGTTCCGTCCGTCAAGTGTCTTAGCACTAGGTTTCCAGGTTCCCTCTGCGTATCCTATTGTGCACAGGATACAGCATGAATCTAATAAAAAAAAATACTTTCTAACCTAACCATTGTCGCTTTTAGTTAGGCGCTTACCAAATACGCCGCGATGGCGTTTTGACTTTGTATCATGATTGCACACATGACGTTGTTATATTTTATATTTGTAATAACATCGTGTGACATTGACATTTAATATTTAGGTAGTTTTGGGGCCTTCTGGAGTAGAAAGAAATTTAGGTATTCCTGAGCTGTCGAAGTTTGAAAACTGTCTTTTGTGCAATTGCTTACCATACGTACGGAACGAAATCGCTCGAGCCATTTGGCTGGTAAGAACTGTTTTAATTATTAATTATTATATTAAATGTAATAACTATTTGTTTCATTATATTTTAAAGATATAAGGTCAAACAAATATATATTTAAAACATTCCTTATTATATATTTTTCTTTTACATTAATGTAGGTGATAGCAATTTACTTCTGGGTTAATGTATTTTTATGTATACATAATTACATTGGTATAATTTAGACAAAGCAAAAAAAAAACCTACAAGCTATATAAAAGAAAATTGGTAAATAATGGACTAGTTATTAAAAGAAAAGAGGAATAATGCTTCAATACATTTTTTTAATTTTAAATGAAAAAAATGTTATATATATATATTTAAAAAAAACAATTTTTAATAATTATTAAACCCCTTAAAAGCTTAATAATACACTAGGTGTACACGATGTGTCAACAATGTTGTTGTCCGACGTGCGTGACCCATCCATGCACTTGCTTCACTCCGCCCATCGTGCCTTGCGTGCCTCCGTCCAACTGGAATTTTGAATGTCCTGACAGTTGTCGAGACGCACATCTTGCTTCTGTAAGTATCCTATTTTTTATAAAGGGTGAAGTAAAAAAATGTACTTCTTTTTTGCACGGTTGAAGAATGAGAGATGAGAAAGAAAGAGAATGTTAATGCTTTTTTAAACAATGCATTAAATAAACATTAAAAGATGTCGTGGCACTGTGGTACACAAATTCAATCCCCACTCGGACGAATTAATAATTATTTATTAATATTTTCATTTCTTCGCTCTGGTACCAAGGCAAAAAAGCGACTTTGAGTTCCACCACTCAACGCGCAATGTCTCCAGAATTCGGCGGAAAAACATGCAGGCAGTGCCTTAACACTAGGTTCTCTTTGCATAAACTACTCTGTGCGGGATATAGCGTGATGCAAAACAAAAAGGAAAAAAATATGATAATTTATTTATAGGTGTGTCGTGAAATGACCTGTCAGTGTGGAAGTACAGAACTCTGTTGGCGGCCGCGTGAAGCCGACTACGACGCAGCGCGCGCCACCAATTTAGCTCATCAAATGCCTCTGAAGGGACCCTCTTGTAATGTCTACAAAGTACCGAAAAGCGTTCGCATCGAGCAAGTTTTGAGAGGCACAATGAAAAATTTAAGCAAATGAAACCTATGAAGTTATCATAATTAACCAAAATTATTTATACCAAGAGTTTCTAGTAACATTTTTGTTACTACTGTCTCATTAGTACTGTCTCATTTGAAAAAAAATAGTTAAATCGTTTCGTAAGTTGTGAGAAAATAAAAAAAACTACGACTAAATTAATATGTTTTTTTATTAATAATGCCACATTCAGTTATTACATTTGAAATATGTTTTTAATTTTTGCTTGTATATTGCTGAACTTTTCTTTGATATTACATCGAACATTTGTAAGTGGACTTTCCCTGGAGGGCTGTAATAAAAAAATATAAAAAAGAGAGAGAGAGAGAGCTTAACAATAAGCTCATATACATAATCATAACATTTTGTATAAAAATCTGCAGCACCTTATCGGAGTTTTGTCTCGATGTTTGACAATTTTCTTCTTCCTTTTCGCTTGTAATGTTTATTTTGCTTGCTTGAAATTTCTGTAAAAATTATAATAAATTATATTTTGTTATTATTTATATGGAATTAAGTAAATGAAAAAATATTTTAAAAGCTTACTCTTGAAATGTTAATATTTATTCCTGAAGTTCGATTGTTGGAACATTTCTAAAAAAACCATGAAATTAAAATATGTGAATATCGAATTATGTAACAAGGAAAAACAATTAAGAAAAATAAAACAAAAGTAATACTGTCGGCAAATTTATAGTGATCCCAGACGGTCTTTCGTGAGGGCCCATTGATTTATAACAAGGGGTTATAGATGCTTTTCGATCCAATGCTTTTGATGATAGTACCTAAAAAAATTAATCAGTGAACAGAAATATTTTAAGAGAGAGCAGAGTTATTTTAATTTACATTTTTTTTTTGTTGTCAGAGAATCAAATACAAACTAACCTTACAGATTGTATCATCTTGCCATTTAATTTTATTTTTTCCTGAAATATTGCCCTGAAAATATAATTTTAGGCTGGTTATAGAAGTTTCGGTTATATGCATTATTATATTTAGATGTTTAAATGAAGACATCAATAATCCTTATTTTTAAATAAGATGGCAAGTATGTTTAGTAGAGATGAAAGATACGAGATAGATGTGGAAACGCATATTGCTGCCGGTAACAGAGTTGACGGAGCCTTAGTTGAACTGACTTAGTTGAACGAGACGGCGAAACGTCAGCATAGGTGCTCGTTTGGCCGTACACAATGCACTGATGGTACCGATGTTGTTATACGGCAGTTACACGTGGGTATTACAGAAGGCAGAAAGAAAGAAAGAAAGATGAATGCCGTGGAGATGCGATCTCTTCGTAGAATATGCAAAGTCAGCTTAGTTGATGGAATCCGCAATGAAGAGATACACAGAATGGCAGGTACTAGCGAGGATTTTACGGTGATAATGAAAAAGAACGTGCTCATCTGGTTTGGGCACATCGAACGAAGGAGTGATAAAAGATTGGCAAAAAAAAATTAATGATGGTATAGAAAGAGGTAAGAAAGGAAGAGAGAGACCTCGGTTGACTTTCGAAAACACATTATCAAAGACACTGGTGGTCGAGGTTGATGACAGTGGACGAGGCGAAAGAGGGTATATAGAGACCATAGCGTTTGGCGCTTCCTTCTCTCTGACTACCCCGCTAGGGATAAAGCGAGAAGATAAGTTGTGATTAAATAAATTTAAACAAACTCCAAGTTTAAATGAGAAATAGAATTTAATTAATAATTTTATGTACACAGTTATCAAGTACATGTACAAATACAATGTAAACCGTTTTTTATGTACCTAACACTAACAATTCTAAGCGACTGTTATATATTCGATTGTTAATATATTATGATACACTCAGTGTTTCTTCGTGTGCTTTCAATATAATATGTATCACAGGATATGAGTCTTGAATAAGTTAGTAAGGCATATTATATTCCTTGTCCGAAGGCACGGCATGTTGAAATGTTGTCTTCAGAGGGGGCCTCGTATGCGACGCCGCAGCAGAAGAGTTGACGCACCATTCGGGAGACCCGCGATGATCGCGAGTCGCTACGTGGCAGCCCGCCCGCTTCTTCATCATCAGACTATAACAGTGACATAAACATAAATACAATATGCTGGTGTTGCTCTGTATTTTTATATAATTAATCAAATCTATATTTATTACAGGCACAAAAAAATAAATAGAGCTTTTTTATTTATTTATATATTAGTGCTACGAAACTAGAAATATGTAAGTTATAATATTTTAATTTGTATATGATATTACATTGTATGTTTATGGCGTGCGGGCTGCCACGTAGTCATTTTTTATTAAAAAGAAACATGATATGACAATAAGTTGTTCGCGTTTGTATATCTAATTAATTTAACATATAAAAAGCAGGTGAAAAGCGGTTACGAGAAGTTTGACTCTACATAAAGGAGGATAAGGTGTAAAAGAACATTAAGTAATAACTTATGAAATTGCTAGAATAGTTACCCATTCGGAGTGTTCCTTAGCAGTATCAGGGTTAGGGAGTTCCACAATTTCTTCAGTAATACTATCTTCATCGTATTGCTTAGAAGTTTTTTTTTCAGATTCAATTTTGTCTTCTTCAGTGGATGGTATGTCAGGTGGTATTTGCGGTAAAGACGTAGCTGGACCTTTCTAAAATCACAATCGATCATTATCTTACATTGTCTTATATGTATATGTAAAAATGGGTAGCGAAAGTGTCTTAATGAGAATGGAAGGCTTTTACACTAGGTTCCCAGTTTCTTCTACCTACTTCTTGTACTTCCCCATTTTCCGGCGAATTCTAAGGACGTTGCCTGGCCTGTTATCTACATCTTACATACTACTATTAAATATAATAGATTTTTGGGTTTAACTTATATTTTCGAGAGCCGGTCGCGGCGCAGCGGCACAAAGCGTGACTGTAAAACCGACTGGTTGTGGGTTCGATCCCCACTCGAGGAGATGAAATATTTAGTTAAATTTATATTTCCATTTCTTCGCTCTGGTGTCGAGGCCAAGTGCGGCGTTGAGTTCTGCCACTTAACACGCAATGCCTCCAGAATTCGGCAGAAAGTGGGGAACGGAGTGTCTTTCACTAAGTTCCCTCTGCCTACCCTGCAGTGTGCGGGATGCAGCGTGAAGCTGATTTATTTATTTTTTTAACTTATATTTTCAAACTTTGGCTGTGATGACCCTTCTGACCAATTTGTTGGTTCTTGTTTTTTTTAAATAGATCATTAATAGTTGCTGAGTTTATGAATATTTTCACGCAAAATAATAAAACAAAGAATCAAACGATTCTATCTTTATATTCAATGTGCAATCAACAAGCAATTATTTTTATTTATTGGTCGCGTGACAATTCCGCTTTCAGTAGTGATTTAATGATTCACCTTTCTATCCACTTCCATGGCAGCTAATGTAATGGATTCGGGTGAATGTTCCCGCCTCTCTGTACTCAGTGACAATTTTCTGGCAGCATTATGTTTCTGTATGTCAGATGATATGGCTAAAAATAAACACAAAATTATTTTATTATAAATTCAATTTGTTATAAAACATATTTGTGATATATTATTTTATTTCAACATACATTTTATCTGCTCCTTAATTTTCGCTTCTTCAGAAACATTAGTATCTTCGGTTAAATGTTTCAGATCTTCATCTGCAGCTATGTAGAGTAAAAAACAAAAATCATTTCATTAATACGAAACGGAATATGTAACAAAAATGGAAAAACTATTTACAGGGTTAAATATTTTTTAATTTTTTCTTCTTCAGAAACATTAGTATCTTCGGTTAAATGTTTCAGATCTTCATCTGCAGCTATGTAGAGTAAAAAACAAAAATCAATTTCATTAATACGAAACGGAATATGTAACAAAAATGGAAAAACTATTTACAGGGTTAAATATTTTTAATTTTTTTAAAAGTGTTATTCTATAGTTAGGAAAGAAAAATACATATTTAGAAATCATATAAAAATATTGAACGTAGTGGGACTCGAACCCGCTCCTCCTGGAAAACCGACCAGGCGCTCTGACCGCTAAGCTATTTCTAAATAGGTATAATTACAGGGTACTAAAGGTGCACTAGGGCGTTTATGATGAATTTCGGAGTCTTCCTTCAGCTCCGTCGGTCGGTACGGCTGCTTATGATGGTCAGTGGTCTTGTCACCCACTAGCAAGGAAGTATTCACGGCACTTCCAGCACTCTGTTTTTCTTGTTCTGACATTTTTAAATATATAACTTAATCAAACATCCATACGTCCGATGCACCTAAAACGCTCACTTTTATTTTAATTACACATAAAAGTCTTCTAATAATTAACAGAAAATACAAATAGCTAAAACGTCACGTTATACAATTTTGACAGTTCACTTTTCTTTTTATTTTTTACAACAACTTCTATTTTCGAAATCACTTATCACATATTTCCTTAATATATGTATAACGTATATGCCAACTTTAGCATAGAATAAGAATTATAAGATTTATTGAATCATTGATTTTGATTTGTAAATATTTATTTTACTCTTTGCAGTAAGATTATTTTTGTCTAAAGAAAATTTACTTTAACAAAAATAATAAATATTGTAGTATATGAACTATTTATTTGATGAATAATTGCTCACAGAACGAAAAAGAATACAGCTTATGTCATAATTACGATGGTACACCAAAATGTTTAGATAAATATTCTTCTATAAAATTATAGTGTTATTTCGTTAATCGAGACATAAATTGAGAAAAAAATATAATTATGCTTGGAAAGATGAAAATAAAATGTGATGGAACATAAACAGATTCCATCAAATAAGAAATTAATATCAATACGGGAAGAAAAATTAATACGTGAAGTCAACTACGATAGTCTTGCGGAAAATTCACTAAACCAATCGCAAAAACTTTTATTAGGTTATTTTAAAATTGTTTTATATTATAACACAATGAACGATGGAAATAAAATTTTTTTTTACGTAGTTTTTTAAAACATTTTCCAGAAATAATTCAAAAGGGACATTCTAGTAAACATCCGTCACAAAAAGTACTTGTTTCAATAAAACCAAAAGCTCCTGCAATCAAAACATTATATATCGCAGAAAAGACTCGATATCAAAATAAAAAGGTACTATTCATACCAATGTATACAAATAGCTTATAAGGAGCATTAATTCTTCCGATATCACTGTCTTCGGGATATAGCAAAGTAGACAGGGGGAAATATTGAGATATTCCGTGTCGAGTGGTGGAACTCAATGCCACATTATGATATATCCGCGCTCTAGCGAGGAAATAGTAATAATTAATATCATTAAGAACCCACAACCGTAGCTCTTATGTAGCGCTTATAGTCGTAAGTTATGCGTCTACGCCACGACTAATTATCATATGGAAAATATAAATGTCTTGATATTTTTAATAGGATTTGTATTTCATACAGTGTTCAGAAATATCACGATCACGCTTAGCTGTAGGAGATCATTCATCATTTATAACTCGTAAGTATATATTTATTAAACACGTTTATGAAATATATGTACGCTGATTAATATTTACTGTTACTTCATAGACTGCACTGATGACGAAACTACTGATACTATAAGTTCCCTTGTTTGTTCCTCTTACTTATATCAGAAACGTGCTTTAAGTGAAATTTCCATTGACACAACTTCAACAAGTACCTGCAAAGAGCGAGTGGAAAGTTCCATTGATATTGTAAAATGGTCAAATACTGACACATCATCACAAAATGCCCCTATTCGTAATAAACAAAGACCTAAAGAGCAATGTTATATTTACACTCAGCCACAACTGACTATGACATATCCAAAGGAAGATAACATTTCAAATATAAATAAAAATAGATCCAAGAAGATTGATATTGGTACCCTTGTTATATCCACGAATAGTTCAGAGAATAATTCGTATTTACCTAATAATTTAATTAATTTAAAAAAGAGATTAGAACACTTAGAAAGAAAAGTTTTGAAGCAGGAAATGGGTTTTCATTCAATTGGCCCTAACGTATCTTTATCATTGTGTAATGAAAAATCGAGAAATACGCCAACGAGACCAACAGCAAGTTCTGAGCAACCTGGCTGCAGCTACGTAGAGTACAGTCATATTCCGGAAACATCAGCCTTCCAGCGGTATTCTCAACAAACTGCCCCGTTATCTGCCAGTAAAGCAACAACAATTCAAAAAGAACACAACTCTGAACAGTATGGACGTGATTTTACTCTTTATGATGGCATTACAGCAAGAGGTAGACGACAGTGTGCATCAGTTCCATGCAAACGTAACGATGGCTCAAAAATGGCTGCCGACAGAGTTCACAAGATCAGACATAAGTTAAACCCCGTTCGGGATTATAGACTTATGGATACTGTACATTATTTAGCTCAAGGCGAATTCGCTCCCAGGGATGATGGTATAAAGTTGACACCTTCTAGAGAAGCCGTACTGAGTGATATAATATGGGAGGATGTTTGTCGGACACATTGGCCAAACACAAGGCTTGCACATCGCGTACCACATCCAGAAAGGTACGGTACGAGATCAGATTTACAACGTTTAATAGACAGCTTACTTAGGGAGCGGATCGCTCATGTGGAACGACGACGACGACGTCATTATAGAATTGTTAAATTAAATCATCGCCATGAAAATTGTCGACCTGTTGGTAAAACTGGAGATATAATAGTTGCTAGTCACAAAGCAAAATCTAGTAATGATCGTATCAAAAATGCAAATCATAGATCGACTAAAACAGTTGAAACAAATCAAAATAGAAGTATATCAAGCTCTCGAAAAAGACAAACCTATGAGCGTCTACCACAATCGGAGTTAAAATACCATCAGCACTTTATAGAGGAAGATTGTCCTCCAGGGCCAAGTTACGTAAGGCATTCCAAAGTAAATAACAACCCAACTTGCTGCTATCATACGCTAAGCCCAACAAGCCCACCTAGGACCAAATGTGAGGCAACTAAAGAAATAACTAGCGACAGCAGCGATACGACTGCCAAAACTCATCTAAAATATCCACGCTTCATTGTTAAAAAAAACTCTTCTCTAAAGAGATATAATAAGGTTGAACCCAATCTAGAACACTTCATCTTATTGCCCACTTTGGTCGTCAAAACCCCATCAAATATGAAACGTCAAAAGAAATTCAATGAGTTATATCATCGAATACTTAATATGCAATTAGATAAAGGTATATTTTTGTTCTTTGTAAACCCCTTGTTTTGTTCTCAAAAATAATAAGAACTCTAAATTAAACAGTCACTATAACTCATATTGGGTATTAGAGGTTTTAAATGTTACATCTATTCCTTTTTTTCAGCTCAATGTAATGATAGCATTGATGAAACATCAACTAGAAAAGCAACAACAAAAAAACAGTCAACAGTTAATAAGAGAGATGTTGGCTTAAATATAAATGTTACACTTTCGGACAGTGAAGAAAATTTTCTGAAAGGCTGATTTACATATAAAAATCTAAAAAAGAAATACCAACAAGTATCTTAATATTTATTGATTATACATAGATGGTATTATTAATTTATAATTCAATAAAGTCACAATTTATTCATTAGTTATTATTGCATTATTCTTTTAACCTAAACAATTGTTAAAGGTAAATTATTAAAATATTTATAAAGAATATAAGCGATTTAAGTTGTAAAATTTTTATAGAAATAAAACCTATATATACTAATCCCTCCGTCCCTCTACAATTAGGAATTATGTGAAACTGCTATAAATTACGATCCAAACTGATACTATACTATGTCAGTACTTACACAATATAATATGTAAGTGAAATTTCTTTTATATAATTAGTTTCAAGGCGTCGCGTCGTATAGCTCACTCATTAATTCGATTCATTCCGTTTTTTTTATAAGGAAACAGCTACATCATGCACAGTAATACTATTAAGTTTTAAGTCGACAGGAATTTTAAATAGAAACAAATTGTAGCCCTTGAGTATCAAACATCAAATCTCATTAGAAAATAAAGTTACTCGTTCCCTTAGACACGGGCAGTCCTATATTAGTCCTTATTTACAGTTTCCAAGATTCCTTCGTTCCAATCTAAGGAAAAACTTTAAAAAAGAACAAAACACATTGTTATTACTATAAATAACACAACAACATAATATAATATCTGTTAAGCTTTTCAATATTTAGTTTTTATATATTATTCTAAATATTTCTCTATTGAACTTTTTAGGCGGAATGTACCTATTGTAGCCAATCGTAGTATAACGCTACGTAGAATTTCTACGATTTTGTACACAGCAGTATATCGATGTTGATTACCATACGTTCCACAGAAATCAGTACAAGTGAATATTGGTGGCAGTGTTAATAAAAAAACCTATTCAATTATTTAAAATACATGATTAGATATTTAAAAGCGTGTTTATAAAAGTTGATATGAAAACATAATTTTGTTGTGACCCCATATATTCGGCAGTGAGTGGTGTCAGTAGGACGGATCTGTAAATATTTGATAAGGTACGTTTTCGATCGTTCGTGCTCGCCGGCTATAAAATCGATTGGCTGCCTACATACTTTTAAATGACCATGCCCTATGTTAGATAGACATTTAATTGCCACGTAGATTGTTTGAAAACTAGAAAGTAATCGTCTGTTTTATTATTTTTTTTGTATTCTTTTAATGGCAAAGTTTGTTACAATAAGGAAGAATGTTGTTAGAAAAAGATGTTGGATTGATTTTAATTTGTTATTTTTTCCAAATTGTACTATTCTATACTAAGACAAAAAATGTTATATATTAATTATTTGTATGTTGTCTATGCTGATAAATTGATATAAGTTAAATACAAGCACATTCGTACATTTTTGTATTGTAAATGAAGCATTTGATTTGATTTTATAAATTTGAAAGCTTAACAAAGATGGTCTGATTTTATAGGGAAAATGGAAAGTATAAAAAAGTACTTAGAAAATCCCAATGGAAAGAAAAATGGAATCTACGTACACTATAGTCCACCGAAATGTAAGATATTTTATATACATTTTGTTGTATACCTTATACATTTTGTGGTGAACATAATATATACATATATACACATAAGTAAATCAGATATGAAATTGGCAAGACATTATTTATAAAATAAAAAAATCCAAAACAATGGCTTTAACACTGTAAGTGGCATGCTCGAACCATATTATCCTTATTGATAGTCTTTATTAGTAAAATTGTCGCCAGTCGTGGCGAAGTAACGCTAGCGTGTAACTGTAACGCGACAGGTTGTGGGTTTCATTCTATTCAAGGAAATGAAATATTTAATATTTTAATTTCTCCTTTCTGGTGTCGAGGCAAAATACTCAACACGTAATGTCTCCAGAACTCGGCAGAAAGTGGGGAATGAAGTGTCTTAACACTAGGCACTAACCCTCTGTCCACTCTCTCTTGTTAGTCTTAAATCAAATGTCAGATCGACTTAAAAATATGCATATACATAATTACATATGCACCTGTACATAATGAAATTAAAGATTTTTTCCTACAGTAAATTGCTGTGAGTATGGGTAAATTTCTCTATAGTATTTTAAGTTGAAATTTAAAATGTATATACATAAAGTAATAGCTAATACAAGTTTCACTTTTTACTCATATTCTCCACAAACTAAATGTGTTAATACAATAATTACTTTGTTGTCTACGAGAAGTACGTCGCGTGTTTTACGTGACGCGTCTGTTACACGGCTGTAAGCACGATGCCGTGCGACGTGACAAAGCCTCAGTCCTTATTGTAATATTTTTTTTTTTCAATTAAAATTATAATATTTTTATTAAAATCTAAAATAAACTCCTAATGTATCGTAGCGTTTGGCGCTCCGTCCTCTCTGACTACCCCGCAAGGGATCGAGCGTGAAGCTATTAGTAGTAGTTAGTAACTCCTAATTAAAATCAGCTACGGACCACAATCATACTTTAGTACAATTAAATATCAAATAATAAAATGTATCTCTTAGATATACATATAATTAATCATACAAAGCAAACAGAAAATATCAATGGCAATAAACACAAATGAACTGAGAAAACTTTTTTAATCTTGAAATGCTACACATACGTGTACTTTCTTATATTTTACACACTCGATTACGATTTGGTAACTATGGTAATCATTTTAAGTAGTAGCATTAGAAAAGGCGTTTAGTTCTTTTAAAATAGATGTTATACTGTTAGTAGTAAGAGCTATGACGTCTGAACTTGTTCTATATCATGTGTTCTGTATATTTCTCTGCCATAACACGCTGATAATATGTTTGTAAGCGATAGGGGTCTTAATGACCCGCACCTAATGATAGTGAAATGTGAGCAGCGAACCTATTGTGTAGTAAAAATCATAAATATTTAATATTATAAACAAAATTTTTAAATAGCAGTACATTTTACACAGCAACCAAACACTTCGTCGTAACGCAGGGTTCAGCTTCAATTGTGTTTGCAGCTTCGATGGTGACTCGGGGGAATGAAATATTTAAGATTTCTATTTTCCTGCCCTGTCGAGTTCTCTAACGCAATGCCTCGCGAATTCTGAGGAAAGTGGGAAACAGAAGTCTAAATGAGAGTGAGGTATCTGAAAATTAGGGTCCTAGGTTCCCTCTGCATCTATGCTATGTGAGGGATACAGCGTGAATCTACAAAAAAATGGAATGTATTTGTAACCATTTGTCATATATTTTTTTCTTCCTCGTTGGATTTCCGTAAAATCTTCTCACAGTACTCTCCTACACTCAACAAGGAACGTGTGTTTCTGCTTCTACAATAATTTTCGTTACGCAATATTTCAGTATTTCAATAACGGTTGAGTTTTAATAAATAAATAGAAAATTGTATAATAAAGTAATATTTTTTGTCTACAATTAAATAATAAAACGAAATATAACATCATATAATTTATGAAGTGTCCAATAACAACATAATTTAATATTTCTCCTTGGTCACGGCCAGGCAATGAAATTAATGTTTGAATTATGCATAATTTATAATAGAACGCTCGTGGACGCGACCTTAGCGTGGTCGCGAAAAGCTTGTATAAGTAGCATGTATAAAAAGTATTATATGTTCAAATCACAAGAAGCGGGCTAAGCAAACCTAAGAAAATTGCAGCTTTGAATTTTTGAAATGTGTTTATCGTAGACTCTTTGCTTGTTTCTATGAGTGAGTTATAATATGAAGAAAGTATTATGGCTGTTTCGATATAGGTGATGAGAATCAAAAATTATATACATAATTCAATTTTTACATGCTTACTGAGTGAATTTTACATAATTCGGTTTTTTTCTGATTTGGCACATTCGTCGGGTTGGGCTGTTTTGGTAATCTTTAAGATGTTGAATGCTCCGTATTCTATGGCGCAGATCGATTTCAATTCGAATCGAAAGCATAAACTATTATTTATTAATATTATCATTTCTTCACTGTGGTGCCAAGATAAAATCGCAGCGTTGAGTTCCGCTACTTAATGCGCAATGCCCTGAAAAATTCGGTGAAAAGTAAGGAACGGAGTGTCTTGACAGTAGACTCCCTTTGCCTACTCTACTATAAGCAGAATTTTTTAAAATGAAATTATGTGTCGCAGTGCCAATTAACTGTACCTTCAATGTTTTTATTAAACTGATAATCTAAAAAAATCACACGCTATCTATCTATAATCTACTATTGTACCGTAAAAGCTATATTACAAATATGCCTTTAAAAGCCCCCAATATATAATGAACGTTCATAATTCAATATTGACGTAGGCTCGATGACCACCACCGGCAGTTCACTAGCGAGGTAAACGTGTCAACAATAATTATCATTGCTTACAATGTAACAGACCATAGATTATACGCCATGTTTGAATCGTAAAAAGTTACATATTTAAATGCTTTCAGTAGAATTACAAAGTAAATGATTACAACTATTAATTGCTTGTGTGTGTTAATCTAGTTTGTTTATTATGTTTTATTAATAAAAATAATAACATTTTATTATTAGTGATTTTAAGAATCATTAAACCAAATATAATTGTTTTTTTTTTTCAAAACTAAGAAATAAATAAAGAAGAAGTAAATAAGGAATAAATAATATATAGTCTAGAAGAGAACGAAATTTGCAATAAATTTAATAATCTCGATCTTCTAAGACACAGTACGGTGCTTGATCCTCATATTTTTTTTTATTTTAGCAAGAGTTTTAAAAATATTGAGTATGTTTTAAGTTAAATATATAAAAAGCAGTATAGTTGGGGTATATTAAAAATTAATGTTAAGCATATCATTTCACTTAATAACATACATACATTTGTGTAAGTCATACATAAAATAGAAAGATATTTTTAAATTTTCCTAAAAATATGCAAAGATGAAAATAAAAAAGGTAATTCATATATTTCAAAAAACAATGAACGACAGATTTCTATAACATACATTTTATGGTTTTAATAAGTACATTACAAAAAAAAATCATAATTACTTAACCAATTAAAAATAAAAGTCAGCTTCACGCTGTATCCCGCACACAGCAGTGTAGGCAGATTGAACCTAGTGTTAAGACACTCCGTTCCAAACTTTTTGCCGAATTCTGGAGGTATTACGTGTTAAGTGGCTTTCAATTAATTATTAAATATGATTAAATTATTTTTAATCCTACTATTTATAAAAACAAGTGGCATATGTATATAAGCCACTCTTAATTTATCCGTACAGACATCAAGATTTCTATAATAATAATGAAAAGGCCTTTAGTGTTGAAAATAACTTTACTCAAAAAAACTACAAAATACGAGTGGGCTATTGAATTTGCATAAAAATCTATGCTAAACGATTGCTATTAGAGTCGTTTGACACGCTACGTAATTATACGGGTGGCAAATGCAAGTTCAGGTTTATGGCGGCGTAAGGTCAACGGGGCGCCGCCACCTACCGTTAAGAAATAAATCTTGTAATCTGCCATCACGAGCGTGACTTCACAAAGCTTTATATTTAAAACAGGATGGTGGGTTTTTAGAAACTTAAAATTTATTTTTATAAAATTAATTTGTGGGTGAATATTATAATTCTCTCTTACCACTCACTTTTCCATCATAAATCTAAGAGAGGTAGGGGGAGACCTCGGTTGACCTTCGAAAACACAGTATCAAAGATACTGGAGGAAGGTCACGTAAAAAGCATGAGGGTCCCCCGGAGGGCATGTATGAAGAGGTTGATGACAGTGGACGAGGCGAAAGAGGTATGTAGAGACCGTAGCGTTTGGCGCTCCGTTCTCTCTGACTACCCCGCTAGGGATAAAGCGTGAAGGTAAGTTAAGGTAAGTTAAGTTAAGTTAAGTTATTATAATTCTTTTCACCTGCACAATGTATCCGTTGTGTAGGCAGATTGGCAGAGGGAGCCTAGTGTTATGACACTCTGCTTCTCATTTTTCGCTGAATTCTGGAGGTATTGCGTGTTGAGTAGTGGAGAATTTAACGCCTTTGCCTCGACACCAGAGCGAAAAATTGAAAATATTAAATATTCAATTTCATCTAATGGGAATTGAACCCACAACATGTCGCGTTTACGTCGTCGTGACGAAAGGACACAAGCTTGTGTCCTTTCGTCACGACTGGCCTCATACTAATCTTATAAATGTGAATATCAGTTTGTTTGTTACATTTTCACGTCAAAGGCTTAACCAGGTGTCATGAAATTTAGTACACTTCTTCTTAGAGGTATTAGAAAAGACATATGATACTTTTTATGAAAAAAATAAATTAAAAGAAATATCCTTCGGCAATCGGAGCCGCGTTTGAGTCTCTAGTACATACATAAAAACACAAACGCTTTCGTGATTTCACCAGCAAAGCCGCGAGTGAACTACTATTGAGAATTAATTAAGAAATACAACATTTTAATTTTCAAAAGCAGAACACGCTTTAAGCAATGGTAATAAAAGATTTTATCTTTTGACGACACATCCGTTCAGATTCTGGCTGACTAAAGTGAAAAAACAGTTACATTTGTTTTTCGTCTGTTACTGAGTAGCCATTACTCACTTTATTTTTACTAATAATATATGAAAAATAATCGATAACAATTAATTAATACAAAAAATATACCTCTATACTTATTGTAATAGTTTCCAAGGGCAGGCTCATTTAAGAGCTACGGCGTAGCGTATTCGTAGCAATCAAAGTTACCAGCGATTTAAATTACTTAAATTATATTAAGAAATAATTAAGTATTTTTATAATCTTTATAATTAAGTATTTTTTTATATTTTTTACAATCTAAAATATTTTTTTCCCACAAGATTAAAATTGTTGTAATTATATAAAAAGTAAAAAAGATATTTATAGTGATAGGTGTATCATCTGAACAACTTCGTCAATGCATACATAAAGCATCGGATAATAAGCTGGAGCGAATAGTCCTGGCTGGACAGGGCCGACGTCTCCTCCTCGAGGCCGAGGCCTTGCCACTTGCGAGGCACATAACAACTCTTATAGAAAAATGCAATGGACTACATGCGGCTGTTGAGAAGGGATCTCTGTTGGAACTGCAAGTTTGTGATTTTTTTTTCTTATTTCAACTAATAATTACCATCAATTTATACATTAAATTTATTTAAGTTTTAAATCTAAAGCTTCTCTTAAAATTTCACTCGTAATTCCTATACCATTCATACCATTCATAATAATCTTCACACTTCTTCTTCTTACTTTGAATATATACATCCATCTTAATGATAATATTTAGTTAACCAATGTCGTGTTATTCATTTATTTTTTTTTAATATAAAATTAACAGGTTCACGCTGTATCCCGCACAAAGCAGGGTAGGCAGAGGGAAATTAGTGTTAAGACACTCCGTTCCCCACATTCTGCCGATTTCTGGAGGCATTGCGAGTTGAGTGGCAGAACTCAACGCCGCGCTTAGCCTCGACACCAGAGCGAAGAAATGGAAATATAAATTTAAGTAAACATTTCATCTCTTCGAGTGGAGATCGAACCCACAACCAGTCGATTTTACAGTCACACCTAAGGCCGCTGCGCCACGACTGGCCTCATATAAAATTAATTCGGATTAATCTACTAAAGTACTACTTTATTATAAAATAATAATACAGGAGCTGCTACACTGCGAATATAATCGACACAAGTACGTGATGTGCTTAGATGAAGCCGGCGTGGGGCTGGTGCACAAAGCAGTTTTCTACAATTTCACAGACATAGTGCAGTGGCTGGTCGACAATTTTCCACAACTCGTTCATCAGAAAGATTCAGTGAGTTTTGAATATTATTGATAAAGAAAATAAAATAGGAAATACAATTTTTAGAACACATGGGTTTAGGTCACACATATAAAATAAAATTTTGTGTGCAATAATTCAAATTACATATGCAGTGAAACTTTGAAAGTAATGCTTAAAATATGCTTAGTTGCTGATCTGTTTCTCAATCAGTCCGTTCCAGCCAAAATTTTCAAACAAAAAAAAACAAAATAATATACTCACAATGTGTACAGAGAAATATAGAATTATTTTTTTAAAATACTAAAATACTAACATTATCTAAAACCAAATTTTGAGATAAGAAAAATATACAATCTTTTTTAAATTACATAATTAATATGATAGTAATGCAAAGAACTTTTATAGTAACGGCATGTAAACATATGGCTTAATTGGCTAGAGCGCTTAAAAGGGTTATCCAGTTGAAATCTTGCTACGTTATATATACAATTTTAATATACTTAAGTAAGTTAGTTAAGCCTAGTTTAGTAAAACAAAGCGCAGTGTGAAATTTCGCCATTCTATTTTTTATATTAGTTCTAATCCGAAGATAGGGTTTTAACGCTAAATTCTCTTTCCCTCTTCTCTTCTTCTTTGATATATATGAAAGATGTTAAAAATATAAAATATTACACTTTTCTAATTACGGATACTTATTGTAATTTATAATTTAGATGATAGAGATTATATAGATACTTTTGTGTTGCCCACACAAAAATATTTTTTTTAACCATCGAAAGAATATCAATACATTTAAATTATTCCTATTTTTTCTTTAAGTTTTCATAAGATTCACGTTACGAGAGTTAAGTTCTGTTACTCATAGAGAAATGAGTCTTGTTTGAGCAAAAGTGGACGACGGAGTATTTTGCCACTACTTTCATCCTGGCTAAACTCTTCTTCCTGTTTTAAAAGTAATTAATATTGTTATATTTTATTAGATAAATAGATAATTCTATATACAATAGCAAGGCCGAACACCACTGCACTACACAGCTATATCGCGCGATGCATCACTAGCGGGTATACTGGAGCGGGCGGGTGCGGCGCGAGGGGCGCGGGACGCGGCCGGCCGCACGCTCGCCCACTACCGCGCCGCGCGCACTCTGCTGGCACTACCCGACGCGAACATGCCGCGCCAACCCGGTGAGTACCCGCCTTTATATACTTGTGTAAAGTTTTTACTAATTCTGTGTTTGTGTTTTTTACGAATACTAGTTTTGTGTGTATTTATTTTTGTAATCATTATATATTTTTTGTATAATTTATAATAGAATAGAGATTATCGAAAAGCTCACATAGAACATATGTATAAAGGAGAAATCAATTAATTTTTTAACTTACTATTATAATATTTGTTTCTAATAATAATTCCTATTAACTTTTATGACTTACTTTTTTTTAGTTACTACATAATTTTTAAGGGAAAAAATCTAAATTCTAGGCTGTAACGTTTCCACAATCACTTTAATTTAGTTTAATTTACGTGTGTGTTCGTGGTGACTTCACTATTTAGGATTATTTTTAGTACATTTATTAGTTATAACTGACCCAAATAAAAAAAAGACTGCCAATTTTCTAATGATAAAGGTGTGTGGTGAAAAAATATATTTATTTACTAATATTAACAATTTATCCACACTGCAAATGGAAAAGTATTTTTTTGAATAATATACAAAGTATATAGAAATTTAAGTTACCTTTTATAGATTTTTTTTAACTTCATTCGTATTCCGCACATAGCAGGGTAGTAGGGACCTGGGCACCTAAAGTTAAGAATTAAATTCTGGAGGCATTGTGTGTTGATTGGCAGAACGGCCGCGTTTTGGCTCATTACCAAAGCAAGGAAATGAAAATATTAGATATTTCAATTTCTCGAGTAGGAACCTGTCGTGTTAAGAGTCGCACACTTGTGCTTCTGCACCACGAATGATCACCACTTCAACACATTTTTTAAATAAGATGGCGGGTTCAAATATTTATGATTAAAAGCTTCTGTTACTTTAGGCTTCATCTCATTTTTAATAGTTTTAATTTTAAATTTAATTTGATTTGAGTTATAGGCCTAAATTATTCTATGATTGAACATTGAAGAATTAAATAATATAAAACAAAATCGAATTAAATTAGTTAATTCTTGCAATATTTTTCATTTTCAACCATAGTTCTAGATTTTGTTATAAAGTTTTATGAAAGACGTTGAGTTTTCCGCTCTATATGTAAAATATTTAAAAAAAGTGTAAATTATTATATATTTCAATAACGACAGCTTCACGCTATATCCCGCACAAAGCAGGGTAGGGAGGGGGTACCTAGTGCTTAGACGCGCCGTTCCCTATTATTTTGATAGGTAATTTAAAAAATTAATACACACTTAAATATAAGAGGGTAAGTTTGCACTGACTTGAAAATATAACATTAAACTATATAACACCTAATATAATATACATTGACAAACAAATGATACAAAATGTATGGTTGAAGCCGTCATGGCACTGTGGCCTAGCGTGTGCTAAAATACACAATGACCGTCACAGCCTTTACGTATTTACGTGTACGTGTTCGATTCCCACGCGGAGAATTAAATATTTAATATTTTCCTTTCATTGTTCTGGTAACAAGACAAAGCACGTCGTCGAGCTCCGCCAACAATGTGTCGAAAAAGGCGTGTTTTTCACACTAGTTTTCCTCTGCTTTCTCTGTTAAATGCGGGATACGACGAGAAGCTAAAATAGTTTTGTTTAATTGTAATATTTATTTATTTTAGTAATAAATCACCTTTATAATATGTAAACGTCGATTATGCCAGTATCGTTGTCATTGCATAACTATGATGCACTTTCTGCATTATTAAAATATAACACACACAATCACGAAGACATTTTCCAGTTTACCATAAATATTACAAAATGGTGTTACTGATAGCTAGACCACGTTACAAAGCGTTCAAGCCATCGCAGCGCCCGTCATTTTATAGAAATAGGAAACTGATATATGAACATTTTGCTTTTCGTATGAGATGATTATAATTAATTTATTATTACATACAAAAAAAAACTAAATATAAAAAAATATATGTTTGGTCGAAGTACTTAAACTCTTCGAGATTACAGTAGGGGTTCACCAAGGCTCGACTCTTAGTCCGATCTTAGTCAATGTAATGCTCGATACTGTCTCTGATCACATCGAAGACCAGCCTCCATGGTTGATGATGTATGTCGATAACATAGACGAGAACCGACTGATGCTGGGGCGTAAAGTGAACTTCTGGAAGGGTACGCTTAAGAACAGTGATCTTGAACTAAATGAGTCGAAGACCGAGTACATGGCTTGCGGGAGCCCGCACTCGAGCACTATCCTCAATGGTCCTGAACCAGCCGTTAAGTTGGAAAAGTCCAAGTACCTTGGATCATGAACGAATCTAGAGGTAACACATTTTAAAGATGCAATAAAAAAGAAATTATATGCATTTTTTAGGAAAAAACATTATAATCTTATATTTGTAGTTCATTTCATACAAAATAAATGCATATGGGCTTTTGCTTTTGCACGGAAGCCTCAATGGGAGAGTCAGACTCGCAACTCAACGGTTTTTAATATATTTTTAAAGAAATACGTTATCGTGGTGCTACGTGTAGCGTAGCGTTTATACCGCGTGTTCAAGAGCCAAATATTTTCTAACAAATTTGTGGGTATGGAACTACTGGAAAGTAATTTATTTTTGAAAATTTACTTTTAAAAATGTTTTTATTTTTCTTTTTAAAGCGCAGTTTTCTTTATATTACATGTACTTTCTCTTAAATGAACAGCGTAAGAAGTGCTTGCCCACACTATCTCACTAAATGCTAAAAATGTGTGATGAAAAGAATTGAACAGACAAATTCTTTTAAGTTTTTATACTTCTATATAACTTTTTGAACTGTAGTTAAAAATTTCTTTGAAAATTATTCAAATTTTAGTAAATTCAGGTGAATTACCTACTATTAACATAACAAACGATTTCGAGTCTTATGTAATTACGTCCTTTTATATTTATTACTTTCGAAAGGCACTTAACCACTTGTGCAAAGTACCTAGAACATAAAACATTCAAGTATACTGTATTCCTTCTAACAAGCCATACCTTGAAAATTGTTAAATATTATATTCTCTATACAGAATAAAACAGTGAATAAGTAGTCACTAGCGCGCCACGACTGGCTCTACGCGACAGGTTGTGGATGCGATTCCCACACGAGGAAATTAAATATTAAAAATATTTTATATTAAAAATATTTTATATTTTCTTGTATTTTATACTTTCTTGCCTTGGTAACGAGGCAAAGCGCGATTCACAATTCAACACGTAATGCTTCCAGAATTGAGCGGATTGTGGGGAACTACACGGGGAACGGAATGTGTTAATATTAAGTTCCTAAGTGAAGTTAACTGGACTCAATTAATAATATAGCGAGTATTATGCACTTTATGAATTCAGATAAAGGAATAAATTACAGATAAAGGAATTAATAAATAAGTCGTGGCGCAGGGGCACAAGGTGTGACTGTATCGATTGGTTGTGTTCCATCGCGACTCGAGGAAATAAAATATTTATTTTAATTTCTACGCTTTGGTGTCGAGGCAAAGCGTGGCGTTGAGTTCCGCCACTCGACACGCAAAGCCTCCAGAATTCGTCGGAAAATGAGTGTTTTAACACTGGATTCCCTCTGTCTACCCTGCCGTGTGCGGGATACAGCGTGAAGCTGTTTTTTATGAGTAATAACACTCCCAAAAGTAATTCGAGCTTTCGCTTATTTAGACGAACATAATTACTCTAGAGCTATTTTATTTTATATTTATATGATTTTATTTCACGCTCTACTTGTAAAAATACAATTATCTACTAGATAACCAGGTAAAATAAAAGTTTATTATCTTTATAAAATATAGTGACCGCTTAAACTATTTGTATAGTGGCGTGTAAAGGCTTGGCTTTGCAAGGTGGGGTAGGTGTTGGCGTGGTCATGAATATTATTTTACGATGGCCTTTCGCCGAATTGATGCCACACCTATTATCACACTATGTGTAGTTTGTATTAGGTTTTTGGGTAAACCTAGATTTTTACCGACAGTATATTATATTTAAATAAGCTGTATATATAAGAATCATTGACAAAACTTTATGTTACCTGTACACCTGTACTTAAGTCACATATATTGAGCCCACCCAAGAAACAATATATTTAAGTTTGATTTAAGCTTGCATCTATCATAAGAATTTATTTTAGTTGAACTGATACTACAAAACATATATTTCTTTCTTTTCTACTTCATATACAGTAGAGTAGGTAAAGGGAACCTAGTGTTAAGACATTTCCTTTCCCATTTTCCGCTAAATTTTCGAGGTATTGCGTGTTTATCGGAAGGACTCAACGCCGCGCTTCCTTAACTTAGTTCCAGAGCGAAGAGATGAAAATATTAAATAATATATGGAAATCGATCCCACAACTTTTAACTGTCGTTACAATCAGACGCTTGTGCCCCTGCGCCACGACGATTTCAAAAATGTATTTCTTAAAATCACAAATTAAATAACCAACAACAAAACATTTTCTGCTGTTATAATAAAAGCGTTAAACTATGTAAGATTAGAATCTAACGATCGTATTCAATTTGTTTCGTACTTCAGGAGTGGTGTTTTGGGAAAGCTACTATTATGCTAATCTCAGTTACGAGTTGGTGTTCAAACACGCGAACTTGTTGCTTCATTGAGAAAATATAAAGATGTATGAATTTTATTTTAATGTTATTCGAATCAAATTTTGTGCATAATATTAAGAAAAAGGATTTTTTTTATTCAAGGCACGTTTCTGATATTAATCCAAGATTTTATCGAGCTAAGTGAGAGAGATATTAGTTAAAAATTCAAAATGTTCATACTAAACCAATATTTACAAAGTAAAGTGTAATCATTTGTCTTATATAGACTTTTAAGGTTTCGAGTTAATAAATTATGAAATTTGAGTTAATAAATATTAAATTGGAAAAATTAATTACAATAAATATATACCTACCATAAAAAGTACATTAAGCAATAAGCATGTATAGAATACGTGCTGGCAGCTCTGAAAGGTACGTAGCATCGATCGACGCCGCGTCATTAAACATTAACAACGTGTCTGTCTGAAACTCAATCTACCTTTGTATATGGCCTTGATTATTTCTTTATTATTAACTTTAATATGTTAGTTATTTGGCTGTACCCTACACATAGGCTGAGGATATTGAGAATCTAGTTTTAATACACTCCGTTTTACATCAAGACTCTACCGTTCCCCAATATCCGCTGAATTCTTGAGGCAATCGAACCCACAAACGCCGGGTTTACCGACGTACGCCTGTGTTCCTGCGTGGCGATTACTTCGATATATTAGTTAGTTTGGAATATTGACATTATAATACACATATATTAACCGACATTGTAATCAGTACATTGCTCTATATAGCAAGTATTACTGCATCAGAAGGTAAGCTTATTACTCGATTACATGAAGCCCAACAGATGATTTGATGTATAGGACAAATACTTATAATATCGAAAAGAAATACAACAATCACAATAAAGTAATAAAAAAAGAAAATTAATTTAATGAGATATTTTATAGAGCAGGTCATATAAATGTTAGGTTATTCCACCATTAACTAAAAATATTGAAAATGTATATCGATATTAGAAATGAGGACAAACGACATCAACAATTAATTTTCTGTCGAACATCGTGTGTCCCGTTTGACAGAAATCAATGGCGTGGACTGAAAGCACGCATCTGTTGTACATACACACTTATTGATGTAATTCTACGTATTTATGAACGCTTCTTCAGACATTATCAACTTAGAGTTTTTTTTTTTGCCAATTAAATGTCTTTATGATTTAAATTTAATTTTATTATTGTTTTTAAACCTTAAATTAAATATATTAAATAAAAATATATTATATAAAAATTACAAATTTTTAATAAAAGCTGTTTTCTAAATTTAATTCAAAAAACAAAGTTCCCGGTGTATTCCCCACACGGCAGGCAGGTCAAAGGGAACCTTGTTTTATTACACTTCGCTTCCCGCCGAATTTTTGGCATGCGTATTAAATGGCGAAGAAATTCTAATATTCATATTAATAAATAATAATTCATTATTTCAAGTAGGGATCGAACCCAAAGCCGTCGCGTTGCAGTCGTTGTGTCGCTGGGCCACAACGGCCTTGCACTTAAGTTTCGATTTTATTAATTTAATGACTTGCTACATGAATATAACTATAAATCATTGATTATGTCTTCCTCCACACATTAAGCCTATCTCTTTAAATATCAAATTTAAAATTTTAAGAATATATTTTTTTTGTTATAAGAAAAAAATACGTAGTTTAATAATCGTATCAGAACTGCTATGTCATAGAGAAACGTTATCTGATTATAATAATCTGATATCACTATACTTACTTTCCATATAAAAAGGCAATTTACCTTGAACTTTAAAAATCGATTGACAATACTAGAAACTATCAATAGGTACGTGGAATTACTTACTGTTTATGTAGAATTGTATAATAGTCTGTAAAGAGGCAACAAAACGAATCATCTCAACTTCCAAAATCCAAATTCTTATACATGAAAATGTCAGTTATCAATGAAATCGATACATATCAATAAAATTGTCAGTTATTCTGTCTTTCTGTTTGTCTGGAGTGATATCCGGTACAGCAAAAATGATTTTCATGCTACTCTTACTGACTGATAATGGAGGTTCTGGAGCAACATATAGGCTACTTTTTATCAAAATTCCTGCATGATAAGGATTTACGCGGAAAAAACGCGTTTGTGTGCGCGAGTACCTAGAATATATGAAATAATGCGAAACGAAATTACATATAGGACAAAAATATATAAAAGATTAATTGATAACCATTAAAATTACTATAAACATAGACTATTTTTAAATTGAAAAAATATAAGAAGGTAACTTTTCAAAAGGTATAAAACTAAAAAAAATGCCTAAAATTGACTGACTTCGCATGTGTTGTAATAACTATTGGCATCTATTAAACAAAGAATACTATAAATATTATATATGCTCAATTGTATAGGTATTAGAGGTATACATACAAATTATCTCATATTTATCATTTATCCACAGGGCTAGTTATAAAGCGCCACAACATACGAATATGGTGCCACGAATGCGACATGGGTCGCTTGCAGCGCGTTGTCTGGGAGGGACAAGGCGCGAGACTCCTCAGTGAGGTGTCGAGCCAACCAATAGTCAAGAAGTTTCTAGAAGCTGTTCCATATATTATGGTAAGATAAATTATAATAATATAGTGGCGAACCTTTTGTCATTATACTTTACCAATTAATCCATTTCCCTTTATCTTTTTAGAAATAATATATTTTTTGCAGCGGAACTGTAACCCATTTAAAAGTTTCTTTACTGTAATTAAAAAACACTTACACTATACAGAAATCGTCTCCCCCTCTGCCTAACCTGCGGCTTGCGGGATACAATGTGACACTAAAAAAAAATATTATTTCAAATGATGAATGTAATATTATGACAAGTTATTAGGTATTCGTTACCCGACCAACAATACATAGATAAGTGACCACTTTAGAATCGAGACCAATCTTAAGACGTCACTTACATTTAAGTCCATAGGTACGTCCAGGGCAGTATCCGCTATCATTGTTGTATGATGTACATCTTGACTAACCAGTTAACTAGTTATGAAATTAAGTCAATGGAATTCTGATGGTTCTATTGTGAATCAATAAGTTTTTAGATGGCATTTTTGTTATAACAAAATAATCAATATGGTTTTAAGTGTGGTAGAGTCACGTCGCCAGCAATGGCAACACGCATGGGCAGACTCGACCGGATCATTACCACCCCCGGCATTTAAAACCGGCGTGAAGTAGTGGCTTTATGCCACTGCGTTTCGCATCAGGTTATGCCGGGCCCCGGCGCCCAACCCATCTTAAAGGCCGGCAACGCACCTGTAACTCCTCTGGGGTTGCACGGGGTCGTGGGCGGCGGTAGTCACTTACCATCAGGTGACCCGCACGCTCGTTTGCCGTGTCTTTTCCATAAAAAAAAAATATCAATATTTATATCGTTAGTCATTTTATATAAAATGTAGGTTATAATACATTGCTGGCGGTATGTCGCTTTAATATTTTTCTAATACTTAAGATAACCCTTAAGTAGTTACCATATTTTAAGGGTAACTCTTTAACAAGTTTCAATTTCCAGAACACAATCCGAGATATTCACAATGCGGTGATAGAAAATAATTTGGAGACCCTCATGAAGTTGACAGCAGATCCTGTGCCACCACAAGCCTTATCAAGCAGAGACGCAAACAACTTAACAGCAATGCACAAAGTAACGTCTCTTTTACACATGTTTTTGTATACCTCTACACATATTTAATATACGCATGCGTATCATTGAAATTTATATAAAAATATAGTATCTAATAACACAGTCATCTATTTATTTTTAGAGTAAATTACTAGTATAAAACAAATTGCAAATATTATTTTTTTTATTTTATTTTATTTATTAAGGACAACTAACAAAACATACACTTAATCGAATATTACAATCATGTCTTAAAAACTATTGGCTTAGTGTTGCTTTCCTTAGAAGCTGCCACGGCATGATTAGGGACAGTTTCATATACTAAATTTAATTACTTACATAACTATTATAATTTCGTATGTAACAAGAAAAAAAACTTAATTGAATCTATATATATAGGTACATATAAAACAAAAACAAAAATAAAAAATAAAAACAAAAATACAAAATATAAGAAATACGTTTTGTAAGCTTGCTGCCTCTAGCAAACGCGAGGTATATCAAATCTGGCTTCTGTTGAGGCGTCCCTCGACAATGTTTACTCATGGGGTGAAAGGAACTTATTTCAGTTCAGTTTAACCCCCTGAAGACACAAGTTTGCGCGTTAACCACAAAAAAATCCCATTTATCGTATCACCAGTCTTTCAAAACACTCCTCTTACTGCCGCGCCCAGTATTAGTATATTGGGCATTAATGTTTCGAGTGACTGCAAGTATCGCGATCATCTGGAAAGCAAGGCCAAGTTGGCCTCGAAGACTGGGGGTCATCAACAGAGCGAGACGGTACTTCACGCCAAAACACCGATTGGCCCTATATAGGGCCCTCGTTCGGCCTCATATGGAGTACTGTTCTCATCTGTGGGCCGGTGCACCCTAGTATCAGCTTGAACCATTTGATCGCATACAACGGAGATCCATTCGAATCGTTGGGGACCCAATGATCTGTGAAAGGCTTGACACTTTGGCTTTGCGTAGAGACGTCTCCTCGCTGTGCGTTCTCTACCGCATTTATCATGGGAAGTGTTCTGAAGAATTGTTTGACCTGTTACCTGCCGCCGAATTTTCTAACCGCACCGCAGTACGTTATAAGTTAAAATATCATCCACACCACCTGGATACGTGGCAATTTACTACTGTGCGGTTTCGTAGGAACTTCCTGCCACGCGCCACGGAACTGTGGAATGGCCTACCCGCGGCAGTGTTTCCAGGTCGATATGACATGGGTACCTTCAAAAAGCGCGTCTATCTCCACCTTAAAGGCCGGCAACGCACCTGTAGCTCCTCTGGTGTTGCACGGGGCCGTGGGCGGCGGTAATCACTTACCATCAGGTGACCCGAACGCTCGTTTGCCTTGTTTTTTTCCATAAAAAAAAAATTAAATACTTAGGTAAAATTTATCTAAATAAAACTAAGGAACTATTCGTTTACTAATATTTTTTAACCGACTTCAAAAAAAGCAGGTTGTTTTAAAAGAATTCAATAATATTTAAGTATGATGTATATCATGTGCTGAACTTAATAGAAAATATATAGTATGTTTGTCCACAAATTTCTCTAAAATTAAAAGTCATATCGAAATGATTCTTTCTAAGTAGGTTAGGTTTAATTCATCCTAGGGAATCGAAGAAATTTAATTAAAATCGCTTCAATAACTTCGGAGATATGGGTAAATTAAAAAACATAGGTAGGGAGTATATCCTTTTTTTATACCAACTTGAAGTCAATTAGATTTTTTTTAATTATAATATTAATTTATATCTTTAAGCTAAGCCGATATAGCGCCTAGAAATGTCGATGTAATAGATTAAAAATGCCTAATTTCTTACTTATATTCTAATATACATATATATATGTTTATTTAAAATTTATAAAATATAATTTTAACGTCAAAACGAGTAATACTAGTTGTTCCCGTAGGCCGCCGGTCTAGGCCATGGCAGCATTTTAAAATATATCATAGAGAGATATCCGCAAGGTATAAATGAGGTAGATAACGACGGACGAACACCATTGCACTATGCCGCTATAGTGAAAGATGAACAGCATACTTACAATACCCTCATTAGCTCTGGAGCCGATGAAGGTGTAGTAGATAATGTAAGTGCATTATAATAACTATAAACATTCTGCGTGTTAATACATTTTCTAATGGATTTTGTTCTTCTAGAAAAATAAAACACCGGCTTATTACATAAACAGACCACAAGATATTGATAAAAATACTTTTAAAATTTTACCTGATGCTCCTAGAACGCCTTCTAGTGCTTATCCTTCTTCATGGGATTGGAAGATGTTAGATACTGATTTTATAGGAGATTTTAAAAAATCTAGAAAGAAAAATTTAAAGGCATCAAGTGAAAATATATCATCTAAAAATAATACAACTACGATATCAGACAACATAGAAAATGATAATATCGCTATGAAAAATAGCAGTACACATGAATTAATTAGTGGCTTGCCAGACTTAAACGATAATGAAAAACCAAATAACAATATACCTAAGGAAGATGATATAATCAATAAGGTGAGCTGTGCATGTCACAAAACTGTTAAAGTTGTTAAATTAATTTGCGTTGCTTCAGTTCTTTAAAATCAATTATTTGCATGAATATTTTCTTTTATTTTAGGATACTACAGATATTGAGAATATTACAGAATCCGTAGAAAAAACAGATATGGACGAAGATACCGATGAAAAAAATACGGAAAGGGTTTCTGAAATATATGATAATTCTATTAAAGAGCAAGAAGACTGCGTAAATATAGAAACTTTAGAAGAAGCAACAGATACATTAGAAAACCATGAACATACTAATGGTACTATTGACAAGAAAAATGAATCAGAGAACATAGCAACTGAAATTAATAGTAAAAATGATGAAGAGACTGAATCTGAGACAATTATCAGTAATACAGAGGTAAAAGAAGATCATAATGCAACACCTACGCATGAAGATACTGTACTTGTAACAGATAATAATAAAAAAAATGTTGACGACATTACTCTCACAGAAGAAAATGACCATGAGGAAAATGAAAATCACGAAACGAATACTGAAGCTAATAAAAATGAAGAAATAAAAATAAACGAGGGAGACAACACTGCAGATGAGGCCATTGCAAACACTGCGCCCGATAGCTTAAAAGTAATACCACAATCTGACAGTGATAAAAAAGAAACTCATTTGGATATAAAAGAAACTCAAGAAGATATAAATAATGACCAAAATGATGAAGGTAATGATCATCATAATAATCACGAAAATGAATCTCAAATGACAGGATGTGAAAAAAATATAGAAGAGGATCAAATTACTTCACATCAAGGTAATAATAATCTTGAAGATGACGATGATGTGCAAGTTCAAGGAAGCCCTCACGAACACGACATACACACAAGTGATACATTTAAACAAGGTTACGATAATACCATTAGGGGTGACACCTCTTCTGGTCCTACACATGTATAATTATTATTTATATTATTACACGGGGTCCCTGATAGTAGTAATAAAGTATATTTGATTATTTTTGCTAATTAAGGGAACAACGGCAGAAATATTCACGAAAATCCTATAGAAGGTATCATAAGCAGTGAAGCTGAGTTAGAAACAGAAGACGCAAGTATTAGAGATGGCTATACCAACGATATATTGATTGTAGTAAGTATGATTGATATGCAATCTGCCATGAGTAAAGGTAATAAGATTAATAATATAATTTGTGATGTTTTAGAGTAGACGCACATTACTCTCACACATTGTACTTCACAAATTAGATTACTTTGCCAGCTTATTAGGTTATGTGTTATTTAGTCCGCAACGGCCAAATATTTTCTATTATAAAGTCAAAGCTATTAATTTGTTATTGTTATTATACAGGATAATGAAATAGATCCAGAGGTCACAGACTTAATAAACACAGCCAATATGGAAATGTTAGCTACTTTAGTTTTGAATGGAGAAGGCTCTAGGTTAATTGGACGACAATCAAGAAATACAGAGTTACAAGCGTTTTTGAATAATGTTCCAAACTATATGGTAATAACTAACGCATTTATGAACATATTTAAGAATCTTACAAGATAAAATAATATGTTCGGTCTAATCATTATAATCATTATGAAAATCAGTTCGAAATTTCTATTTTTTTATACTGCTTTTGGATAATGATAGGAGTTGAAAGCATAATTATATTTTAGGAAAAAATAAATAAAGTACATTTAGCCGCAAAAGAAGGTAATATAAGAGATTTACAAGCCGCCTTAGATCGCAGAAAATTCGCAATCGCTAGAGATCCTATTTCAGCTGATGGCGCTACTCCCTTACATGTTGCAACTGTATTTGGAAAAACTAACATAATGAAATATTTAGGAGGAAGGTAAATAAGATGTGATTGTTCTTACGAATATAACGCATATATCTCTATACTGATGGTAATTATTTACTTTTATTCTTTAAAGATTTCCTGAAACTTTATCAGCAGTAGATTTCGAGGGTAGAACGGCATTACACTATGCAGCTGTGTTGCCAGATAATGGTCATTATTATAATATTTTACAACAATTGGGAGCAAATTCAAAAGATTTGGATGATGTAAGAAATTTCATTTTATTTGTATAGATTCTATTAGATTCTTTATTCTCAGTCCATTTCTATATAAGCTCATTTGTATTCAGCAGAGAGTTTTTAAATATTTTATCAAGAAAGACACTACTTACGATTATACCCAATTACCTTTACAAAAATATATTTTCCTAATTTAAGCAATTTTATATATAGAATTTAATTAATTTTGTAATAGTTTCGTAGTGTGACGCCATTGTAGCGCAGCGGCACAAGCGTGTGACCGCAAAAACTACGGTTGTGAGTTCGATCCCCCCTCGGGATGAATGTTTCCTATTATGCAATATTTAATTATACATATAAACATCTTATATTTTTTACGCCACTCAAAATACAAAGGCTACAGAATTCGGCGGAAAGTTAAGAACTGGGTGTCTTAACACTAGGTTCCCTCTGCCTATCCTGCTTTGTACGATGGTACAGCGTGAAGCTGACTTATTTATTTATGAAGCTGCATGCTGTATCCCGCAAATAGCAGGTTAGGAAGAAGGAACCTTGTGCTAAAACACTCCGTTTCCCATTTTCTCCCGAAGTCTGGAGGCATTGCTTGTTGACTGAAAGAACTCAACGCCGCGTTTTGCCTAAATACCAGAACGAAGAAAATTAAAATATCAAATATTTTATTTCGTCGAGTGCAAATCGAGCCTACAACCTGTCGTGTTTATAGTTGCACGCATGTGGCCCTGCACCACGACTCATTATAACAATAATATCATTGATATTTTACAGAATGGCCGTAGTGCTGAAGATTATTACAAAAACTCTACCTTGTTTCCGTTAAGCCAACTTTTAACAGATTTTGGAATAAGTGGGGAAACCGCCAAAACTATGTTTTCAGATAAAGGTAATTTAAGAACTTTCAGTTCAGTTCACGTTTTTATGCAGTACTAGAAACTAAAATGGGTTCCATCTAGTAAAACTAAAACTAAAAGATTTTCTAAATTGAACGTTAGAAACGTAAGATCGAAACTATATCAATCTGATTGTATCTAATCCAAGTGTACATACAAAGCACGAACTGTTAGAAAAAAATATCTTACTGGAAACTCATTTCCACTCATTACATTTTTATTCGTATTTTTTATAAAATTAATATTTTACACCTTTCAATATCGATTTAAAATAACTATTTAAAAACATATGAATTATTTCTTTTAACATCCATCATTAATTTTTTTTAAATTATATGTATTTAGTGCCAGATGACCATGTCTCATCTCGACGTAATTTAGAAATTTCCGAAGTTTTGGAAACATTAGAAAGATGCTACCGATTATTGGCATCTGCTAGACCATCAAGAACGCCATTATCTGCCTCCTCTAATAAATCTACGCCACCACATGTGCTAGGAAGGTTTCTCAAAAAACAAATATTCGATTTATTAAAATATAGAATTACAAAATTAGACCATAATCTATTTGATGTCATATGGCCAGCAGTGAAAAAGCTGCCCGAAACTAGAAATATTCTACAAACTGTTGAAGAAGACTTTCCAGGTGGAGTGACAGCTCCTGATTATTATGTTTATGAAGTATTTGCTGAATTTTTTACACCTCTTATAAAAGATCTACACAATATAAATGTGAGCTTTGATTTACCAAACCATCCTACTTCTGATTTTATCAAAAATATGCCTTCATCAGAATCCTCAGAGCCTCTTGTAGAGTTAAATATCGACCCCGGTGACGAGTTTGTATTGTCGGGCACTATGGAATGTTCTAGAAACTTGGATGGATTTGAACTACCACTTAACCTCAAGATTGGTAAACTAGAAACTATAGAAAGAATTATTACAACCATTTTAATGAGACAAGATTTTGGAAGGATTATAGAACAACTTAGTCCAGAATCAGATCAAAAAGGTGGAACATATTATACTTTGAACGAAGTATTAGAAAAGCCTTCCGAAATATCTGCTATCTTAGCATCAACAGGATTGTTAATACCTCTCTGTGAACGGGAAGAAATTGATGACAGCAATCGTCTTCATGGCAAACATTGGCCTTATGGTCGCGGCGTGTTCGTTAGTGACGATAAAACTGTAGCCATATGGATTAATGTCCACGACCACATACGTATACTCACTACTACACCTACAGATGCGCCAGGGGAAATAGGCTTAACCTTTAGCAAGTTATCATATATTATGAGATATCTGCATGAGAAATTTGATTTTATTTGGGATCGTAAGCTGGGTCATTTATCGTGTAGACCTACGTTCTTAGGGGCGGGCATTCGATTCAGTCTTATAATAAACTTTCCTGGTTTGACAAAAGACTCTGATAACATGAAGCATTTATGTGCCATGAGGGGATTGCAATATAGAGAGACATTAAATTCAGATATTGCTAGAGTTAGCAATTACCAATGCTTAAATATAACAGAATCAAACTGCTTTAATGATTTTGCTACTGCAACATCTAATTTGTTGCATTTAGAAAGAGATTTATCCATGCAAGATTCTGCGCATATAGCAAACATGCTTTCTAACATATTCAGAAAAAAGAGAAGCAGTTTAGCTGACGTACACGGCTCATTAGATAGAATTCAAGAAAAACATTAGTTCAATTCAATATTCATTTTAAAACACGTAGATATAGTTTAGTGCACCGTAGTATAATATTTATATAATTCAATAAATATGGAAAGACAAACGTGCGGTGTAAGGAAAACATAAGGATAACTATACATAAATTCAAAGTTTAGGTCAGTACTAAATATTACGTGTTCGTAGAAAAAAGTGTGAAAACGTCTTTCAAGTACCGCGTTCGCTAATCAATCACTTTGACACTTAAATGTATAAGATAAAACACTTAAGCCTTAAAGCACGTATTGAGCCTTTAAGCACTAGCACCTTTGTCTTTCTACTTAAGCGCTCATTGTGTTGTCATACATAAATAAGGTTTTTAAAAATATAATATAATATATCATAACTTGACTATTATCTTTAACCACTGACAAATTACTAATTGAATACACAAATTCCAATGAAAAGCCTTATTTGTATTATTTGCCACTGTTCATCGTAACTTACTTGTGTGTACCAACATGTGTTTCGTTATACGTGGTATTATTATATCGAAGGTCTTAGTGAATTATTGATTCTTGTAGGTATTACCCATGGCTCTAATGGACATATGGACATTCCCATCTTCCACACCGAAGAAGGCAGATATCTAGCTAAGTGTAAGCTTAATACCTTCTTAAAATTTTACTGAATTGTTACGATAATGGAAAATAAAAATTATAATAATTACATTAATCAAAAAGACAACGATATTTTTGCAGCACTCGGCGATCCTTTAATCAAAGGTCTGACCGAAGTGGCAAATATTAAACCAAAAGATCCTGTAGCATTCCTTGCTAGTTTCCTTCATAACTTTTCCCGAACATGAAAAGCCTCGACCGGGAACACAGGTAAGCATAATTTTTTGTAAGCACGCACTATGAAAGTTTAATTAACTTTTTCTAGGCGCCATGTATTATTTACATGACTGAAGTGAAAACAAAGAGTGGTATTCATTTTTCATATTATATCTTATAGGTAATTAGCGTTAAAATACTTTCAGGAGTCGAATGTGCTGGTTACAAAGGAAATAGCAGAAGTAGAAAATACACATTTTCCTACAGATGACATAACCAACGACATTGGAACCGATAACAATGCAATAGAGCGAACCAAAACCGCTGTACGTCCGAGACCCATCGATGTAATAACTGTTGAACCACACATTGAAACTAGTCCAGATGCACCTGAAAATGCAATTAGTAGCGCTAATAGGGTTAGTATAGACAGCTAAAATATTTTGATTGGCTTAAGTTTAATATTTTTCATATATAACATAAATATTATTGAACAAGGATGAACATGGACAGTCGATGCTTCACTTCGCAGCTGCTCGCACTCATACGAACAATGCATTGTTTCAATTGTTACAAGAGTCGGATGTAAGTCTAGGATATAGGGATGAATTGTATAGAACCGCACGCGATGTCTCTATGCAAGCAAATGTTCCAGAAAATACCGCTGAAATTGATAGATGGGTATTACATTTAGCTGCTAGAGGTGATTAATTACATTATTTAATTTTACAATATTTAAAATCGTACATTTAAATACAAATAAGTTTTTACAGGGCAAAGTGATAAAATAATGGAACTGCTGCTTCAAGGTTACGATCATATATTGGATGTGGTCGATGAAGAGGGTACTGTCATAACGGAAGTAGTCAACCAGCGTGGAGATGAAGAAATGAACAACTTGCTCGTATCTATACCAGCTTTTGAGGTTAGACAAACATTGACTGTGCCTATGTAAAATATTTTTGTGCAGTCACCCGCCAACAATTTTCTCTTAATATTAGTTTAAATCAATAAAAGGTTGCCTGTAAGAGATCACTTATAGTGATAAGGCCGCCTTTGCAATGTACTATAATTTAATTTTTTTTTTTCCTTATTATCTTTATGCAATAAAGTGTTTTTGATTTGATTTGATTTGATATGTTTCGGATGGGTAGCATTAATTTTGGTAAATTTATAGAGTCGGTTGTACTCACATAACAAGAACATCAACCACGATCAACGCTTGATCGCAGTAGAATTGTTATTGAATGTGACATGTTATAAATTCAATATATTGGTAAAACTGCAAAATATTCATACAAAAACTCTAGGAAACTAGGGAATCTCTACACGCAGCTATACGAAGTGGTGATCTTGCTACCGTGCAAGCGATGTTATCAGCTGAAGGCGGGCGCACTCTCGCGCGAGCTCAGAACGGCCTCGGCCGAAATACGCTACACGTGGCTGTGCTGACGCAACACGAGGATGTTGTGGAATACTTGGCGGATGCTCACCCCGAGTTGTTACGACTTGGTGATAATGTAAGTCCGTATTATATATAGTTCAGTAAAAACTATTTTTTACAAACCTCCTACAAGAGTGCCGTATTCATCCCTATGCGATGAGTAAATATAGATAAGTTTTCTTTTCTCCTATTTTCACCTCATTTAAGCATGTCGTGCTTGGCTTGTAGACCCTAAGCTATTTTTCTGACCATTCCACGGAAGGTAAAACATAAATATTCTTATGACTGAACCAATGAATGTGATGCAGGTACATCCATGCAGACGTACAAATACTTCGTTCTGTACTGTCCAGTTAGTATAATTTATTGAGTAATCCTTAGGAGAAAAATATATAAATAAAACACACTGTCCTGATTCATCTATCCACGTTATTTATTGTAATTTTCAGCTCGAACGCACAGCCTTACATTATGCAATGGGAGTAGAAAAGATGGAATCCTTAAGTCGTCTTCTAATCAAAGCTGGAGCCAAACGAGTTCTGAAAGATTTGAAAGGGCGCCAACCTTCTTACTATTTCATGAACAAATCTGAGATATTACGTCTTAAAGAGGAAGAAGAAGCCTACTAATTATGACCAAATACATTGTTCTATGTTACTGACACACAAACGACACCGTAAAATCAACTCTATTCCCAAAAATGTACTAAATTACTATTTCAAAAACCCAATAAATATATTTTATTAATTTTAATTTAAATAATGTTTTGACACTATGAATTATTTGTAGAGTTCTAAAAATTATTATACCATAATTTGACGCCATCTCTGTTAGTTAGTCTGCGAAGAGAATTGGAAGGGAGAGACCTAAATGTTAAGGTCATGGACTCACGGTTCATTATTTCTTCTATTATTACAAAAAAATGCAAATATGAGGTATGATGGATTATTGGCCCCGACTATTATAATAATTGTATTCATAACTTTCTTTTTGACTTTTGAACTTAGAATTTGTATTAAAATGTTTGTTTGTTTTATAAAATATTTTAAAAATTATAACACATAACACACAATGTCTTATTTAAAACACGCTTGTGTATTTTAATCATATAATGTATACGTTTAGGGACCCTTTATAGTACTTAGTAAATTATTACTATGAATTTAGCATGTTTCTCTTGAAAATAAAAAAAATGTCACAATATATTGGTGTTGTAATTATTAATGAATTCTCAAAAAAAATAGACAATAGATCCGTTGTAAACTTAAAGACAAAATAATTGGTAAGAAATAATAAAATTTAATTTCGTAACTACAAATTTATTTAACAGTATCAAAAGAAATTTAGTGACTAAGGAACAAATCTAATGACCATTGAATTTACCAGTAATAAATACTGCAAGATGTATTTTAATAATGCTAAAATAATAATGCTAAAAATAAAAAGATGTTACAAAACCTTTTCAAAATTGTTTACATGAGACGTATATTCTCTGAAATTATACAATTCTTGTCAAATAAAAAATTGATATAACAAAAAAACGACCACTAACTACGTAAGAGACTGCCATGGTATCGGATTTATATACATCTGCGATACCGAACCACGCATACCTAGAATTAATAAAAAATATATTAGGCAGTTTTTAATTTTTTTTAAGCTTTACGCTTCATCCCATATAACAAAGTAGGCAAGTAGAATCTAATGTTAAGACACTCTGTTCTTTGCTTACCATATGAACTATCTCATATCGCGTGTAGAGTTACGGAACTTAAAGCCGCACTTACTTATAGACTCTCAAGTTTCCTAGAGTTTAACATACAATTTTAAAATATAACGAATACGTACTTAGCACTCCTTGGTTAAGTGGAACAGGTAATGGTTTATTCTTGCTGGTTCGAAGCCAGTCTCTGTACGCTTGTTCACCTTTTACACGACGTCGTTCCTCCTCTATGGCGAGGCGAGCTGCTCTACGTTCCGCTTTAGTTTTCATTGCTGCGATATGGAAATTAGGTGTTATCACCTGAAGTGTATACGTTTATAAACTCTTTCTTCATACACACTCCCGCATTCCATACAGTCAATAGGAATACAACCTCGTGCGTACCACATGTCTCATACAAAGGCCACCGCGGCGAGAGTAGACGTGTTGGTAGTCTGTCCGTCTGCTATTGTATACTTTTAGTGAAAGTTCAAGTTCACACGAGCTTGTGACTTAAGTCCATTGGCAGACGTATCTCTATATTTTCAGGTAAACACATTTGAGAAGTGAAAGAAATGAAAGATTTATATACGAATCATTTCAAATTATGGATTATTTAATTAATACCGGAATAATTTAAAGGCAAAATTTTCCAATTATCCACATCGATACTTCGAAAAAGTCCTAGTTTTAGATAAAATGTACTCTAGATTATGTAATTGATATATTTTATGATAATGTATTGTATGATAATGTAATTTTAGAGACTGATTTAGTTCAAGAATGGGTACGTTTCCAGAGCAACGTTTCTTCATAAACGATTTGGGGAGAACCAGATATCTGTATCATAATAATGTCTGCGAAAGCCTATGGAAATAAAGTTTTTCCTGTCAGAAACAAAAAAAATCTACCTTGATCTTATAAGGGTTCCTTTTTCCTTAAAAGGCACGGAACCCTAAAAAGAAATAAATTAATATATTATATAAATATGTTTACCGTTTTTATATTTATGTGTAAGTACACAACTCAGCTTTGAATAATATAGATCTTAGAATACACCTAAATTAATTGCTCCTACAATTTCTAAAATAAAATCATTAAGAGATGTACTGCTGAATATACGTAGAAGCTTTAGGGCAGGAGTTGCGTATATAATGACCGTCATGACGTATTTGACAGAGAGAACCCCTTTTCTTAGGCGTGCTTTTGCTTTATTCTCAGGGACAGGGTACCCTCTTTGAGAAAAGCATTTGACAAAAGTTTAACTGAACGTACTTGTTATAAGGTAAGATCTGAATGTGAATATATTTAGGGAAAGTTAAGTTCCACTATGTTACCCAAATATTATTTATAAAATAAGAAAATGTGGGAATATGACCAGCTGTCCGTGACTATCTACCCCGAGCAATTTTGTCCAACAATTATCAAATATTAAGTATGATGATATAAGTATTAAATAGAGATGCGCCGAATAGTGTTTACACCGAATAACCGAATACCGAATACTATTCGGTTTAAACTTAACCGAACCGGATATTCAGCCGAATTATTCGGTTTACCATTTGTTCGTTATTTTGCCGAGTAAATAGGTTTTAACATGCCGTCGCTGGCTAGATAACGAGAGGACCCTACCTCACCGCCACCCGATAAACGAAATTTCAAAAATTGACCTTATATACCAGGAATTACCTATCAACAATGTTAGACCCTCGATTTAGAATGAGATTTCTTGCTCCTGATTTGAGGTTTACAAATATTATTTTGAATTTTAAAATAATATTTGTAAACTTAAAAATAACTGCTGATTTAAGATTTAAAGAAATGTTGATTGTATTAACTTTAGGTTAAGAATAAATATGCTGAATTGAGGTTTCGAAGTAAATATTTATATGAACTTTAATTGCTCTATTTTTTTAACTTGACTCATTTAACTTATAATAATAATTTAAATCTTACACAAGACATCTTTCATTTCTGCTGTGTCGTGCAGCCAATTAAATAAAAATAATTGAACCGAATGTATTCGGCACCATAACCGAATTATTCGGCCGAATACGAAAATTGAAAAAGATGCCGAAGACACCGAATACCAAACGAATATTCGGCGCGGCGCATCTCTAGTAATAAGTATATATAAAGTACGTAACGTACATTTCATTTCTTCTTCTTTTTTTCGTATCCACTCCGCCAGTTTCTCGTTCTTATCTTGCTGACGCTTTTGTCGCTCTTGCTCTCGACGTTCACTATTACGGTATTTTTGCATTATAACGTCCGCTTTACGCTGTTCATTCTGAGTCCGCTTGTGTTCTAACCAACGTCTAAAAGACTCCTCACGTTGCTCTGGTGAAGTCGCTGGGACTACATGATGTTTCATTTTCTCTATTCGGACTTTCTCTCGTTTCTAATAATTAATGTAAACAAATTCAAAAGGAATTAATTAATATTATTGTAATGTAATAATAAGTCCTGTTAACATTTTGAACTAATCAAGCTTAGAAGCAATTTACCTCCTGCTCTTTCCTCGCCAACCAAGCTTGAAACGCCTCTTGCCTCTTCTTTTCGTTACGCTCACGTTCCTCTTTAGCAGTAGTGGTAGTTGAGACGGAAGCAACGGACAAACGGAATGTATCAGCTCCATCTTCTCTATAAGTGCGTTCATCACGTGAAGTTTCTTCTGTTTCACGGCTTACTAGCCGACAGGACTTCCTTTTAACGCTCGAAGACGACGCGCTCGAAATTCGTCCAGTCAAATATGGTGTGGAACTGCTTCTATAAGTGCTATGCGGGTGTGGTGTACAATCTTCGACACTAGACGACTCAGTATGTAAGGACGTAACGGAATGAGTAGATTCTATTGTCTCGATATAGATTGCTGGGTTTATATATCTAGTCTTACTCTTTCTAGACCCAAGAGACTCATTGTCGCTGTGATAGTGAACGTTTTCGCCGGCTCCGTCGAACACATGGTTTGAGGATTTAATATTAATGTCATAATTTGATCGATTTCGCGCACTATCTCCAAAGTTACCTCTGTCGATATCGCTGGTCATAATGTGAAAAAAAATTATAGCATATTAAAATATCTCAGAAATTAAAATAATAGAATAAATGTCCTCGAAAATTATGCTCGCGTGTCAGAATAGTTTTTCTTTTTTCCTTTTATTTTATAGCAAATGACAATTTGGTGGCCACTCATATTTTAGTACTACTACCTACTATTCATTAAATACTCTTTTATATCTCTTATTTCTTATAGTTTTGTAAAAATTTTGAAAAAAAAATATTTTTTATTTTTAATATTTTTTAAGCTACCATAATTATTATTATTACATATTAAAATAAAATTTAAACCACTTAATATACTGTTATTATGTATGTTCGTTTAAGTATTTATAGTGTAGGAATATATAAAAAAATAAAGACACTTTCGTAGAAACGTATTTATTAAATTGATTATAATTGTCGCTTAACATCTGTCTAGCCAATCGTGAATTAAAACACTGTACGATAAATGTCAGGAATAAATTAAAATTAACCATCTTGTTGTTTGGATTACTTTAATATCGTAATACAGTATTATGCACTTAAATTAATCTCGTTAAGAATTAAAATAGGTTCGCGTTGCGTTAAAAATAAATACATTGAAGCGTTGTAGCAAGACTAACGGCTTATATACAAAATACACCTCTTAATTTATACTAACATCAGTAGGTTCTAAGTTATAACAATATTACTAATATTATAAATGTGAAAGCTTAAGTGGATAAATGTTTGTTCCATATTTTCACGTAAAAAATACTAAACGCATTTAGATAAAACTTTGCTGTTAAATATAGGAATAGGCGACAATTTTTGTAGATTTTGTATAAGTTGGCTATAATAGAACAATAATAAGCTTAAGCGGGCGACGCTGGCGTTTATAAAAGAAGAAGGCCATTATAGAATGTAATACAAAAAATGTTGACCAATTTTGTAGTCACAAAGGAATATATAAATAGCAGGATTTGAATATTTTTTAATATATAAAAAATACTTATATGGTATAATGCTTGTCAAAGTTCAAAGATTTTCCATATGTTGAGTTGTTAATAAGAAGAAAATTCTAAACTCGTTAAATAGAAAATCCATTGTTTCTAACAGGTATAAAACATAGATTTCAGTCTGTAGTTACACAATAATACAAAAAAATAGACCTTGCTACAAGACCTCAATGCAAATTTATTTTTTTTAGTCACTAGTAGAACACAAAAATGGAGAGGGGGAGGGGCTATACATTATCTTGTTTCATAAAATTCTGCTGCTTATTAGAAATTTTCATTAAAAATTAGCAAATATTTTTTTTTTCATAAAGAAATATAATATAATTTGACAGAGCTATAGATTAGGCAAAGGTATTTCATCTATTCAATTCAATTCAATAATATGGCTATAGTATTTTATTCTAGTGAATAAAAAAACGTGATACACAATGTACCCTTAAAAATTCACGAGGAATATCCTAAAAAATTACTATATGAGATTAAAATTAAATTAGGATTAAAAGTAGATACTAGTATAATGAATCTGCATTGGACGAGCGGGGCTTTTTGATTTTCTCCAAATTCTTTATAACGATGTCGTGTAACGAACAGTAGCGGTTACGAATCTCGCACATGACCAACCATAACGATAGATATTCCTTCTCGTCTAACTCCTGAAAAATGTAAATTGTATAGAAAATTTCATTTCGCCAGATAACATGCAATGTTTCAAAAACACACGTGCACTCTGACCGCTATACAATGTTAATGTTTTTTATATACAAAAACAATATACATTGTGTAGAACATTTGACAAATAATAAGTACCATCCCTTTACTATTCATATACATACTGTATTGTGCATGTATATTTAAAAAAAAACAGTATAAAATACACAATAAAATTATACATTGCATTACACATATTTTCTAAATTGTAGATATTTCAAAAACAAACTTTAAGGTTTGGTTTCAAGCAATAATACCAAGTACATGCTATTGAAAAATATATTGCAGAAAATCCAATTTTTTGAACATTATACAGCAGCCAGTTTTGTTCCCTTGTTCTGGTTACAAGAATTCTATTGATCGATTTCTTAAATTATGGCGTTTCGAGAGTGCCAGTTGAGCACATTTCATTTAGCCAATGTGACATTGTATGGTAGGAAAATTCTATTTATACTAAGTGTAAAAACATTTTTAAAGTATTTGGTGTCAATATGCCTGCACAATTCAATGGAAATTGCAATGAAAATGTCTTAATGGGAATAGATTGTTTTAATATCATGTCTACTCTCACCGGTAGCTAGTGTATAATGATGTGGTGATGAAATGATATTCTATTTATGTTTATACTATTCAATGTATGAGTGAAAGACAAAAACACAAGATTCTGTCTGCATAGCCTGCTATATGAAGAATACAGTTGAATCTAAAAAAAAAACATTAAATTTGCTATGAAAAAAAAACTTACTCTCACAGCTCTTCTGTAATCGTCAATGTGTGGGTATTTCGCCACTTTAGACACAATTTTTGCTCGAGAAATAAAATATCGTGAAATTTGATCAAAGAAAGCAGCGGCCTCCGACTCCACAGATTGTATCTCAGCTAAAGTGTCCTCCTGTATTGACACTCCAAAGTTGTTGCCATCCTCTATCTTTGGAATCATGAATGAAATCCACATTTTAAGCTGAAAATCATAACAAATCATTATTACAGTAAACCTTCTATATTTAAAAACCTTGTTAAATCATAATCTTTAATAATGTAAATGTAATATATCAAAATATTTTGACTTTATACTCAAACAAAATATTATTTCCCTGTGACCTATTAGTATTATATTTAATATATAGATCCAGTATCAAATTAAAGTCATTCTCAATAAAATTTACGGTGTATATATAAAGTATTATGGTGTTTATTTGGGACTTAAAAACTCATAGTGGTTTCCTGTAGGACTGACACTACTTGCACACTACCAACTACTGAAATTTTTACTTAAGTTTTTAATTTTTGTTTATGTTTAGTTGTTTGGTTTGTATATGTTATGTATATGTTTTCAATTTCAGCAGTGGCAAACAATAAACAGGAATTGATATATGGTTCATTATATTTGGTCAATGTTTGAGCTTGAAAATAAAATTATAAAAAGAAAAAAATATATTTTTGTAAATTAATTATTTGTAGTTTATTTTACAATGTTAATATATGTCAATATGTGCCATAAAGTATTTTATAAGTTACTTAAGCCAAATACTCTACAAATAAAACTGTTACAAGTTGCATTGTTGACATCCAAGTTGACAATTTAGCAACTAAATATTTTATATCTCAAAGTTCCTATTCAAATACTATTAAGTTCTTTACTCTGGTATTCAGGCAAAATGAGGTGCCAATTCCGCCACATAAAACACAATAACTCCAGAAGTGTCTTAACAATAGTTTCTTCTGCCTACCCTCAGTGTGTGAGATACAGTGGAAAACTGATTTATTTAACTATTAAGTCATAATTATTTAGGTTTATGATATCAAAATTCATATTTTCAAGATTCCACTGTATTTTCAAACTTTTGCTTTATGCCATTATTGTTATATAGAAAAATTGTAATCACTATATATAGTTATATTAAATTTATTTATATTTAATAATACCAAGATTTGTATATTATATAGCAAGTTTTACTTGGTGAAATGGCACTAAGAGTTATGTATTACATATTATAACGGCACAAGGTAACTATGAGGTTATCCTGCAAATACAGCAGTATGTACAATGTAAACATATAGCAATATTACATCAAAACAATTAATTTGATATAATATTGCCTTTCATTACCTTCTTCAATAAATGGACTATTGAATACGAAAAGATGTTTGTCAATTCAAACCAGTAGTTTATGAGATTATCATGTATAACTAATGTACCATTTTTTACTAGTACAGTTTTGATTGTTTTGAATTATAGTAATAGTAATAATTCCTATATTTATATTTCCATCTACAGCAAAACTCACCAAATTAGAATCCTCAACGAGTTCTCTGATGTGTGGTTTGACAAGGTGTATAAGATCACTTAATGGCTTATTACAAGGCACAGACCCGTTAGGTAATGCATATACTCTAGTACCCTCAATAGTTGTGTTACTAGACATCTCAGTTACATCTACACGCTGCCTTTTAGCATTGGGTTCAATACTGGACTGAGCTGGAGGTGGCACTGGAATGTTTAAGTCCTGAAAACAAATAAAACTGAATTATTATTCAGACTCAAATAATTGGCACATGTTATTTTTTATATAAATTAGACTAGACAATATTACCTGATGGACATCGGAAAGATCCCGATTTTGGAAATTTGACGTTTCTAGAAGTTCGTTCAACTTAACTATTTTTTCTGGGAATCCTTTAATTATTAAATGTTCTGCCTTCTGTTTGAGGGAATCTTTGTATTCCTGAACCTGAAAAAGCTATAGTTAACTTAATATGAACATGTAAAATAAGCATTAAATAAAATCCACGAAAATGCTATTAACAAAATTAAACCACCATGACCGCACTTAAAGTTAGTGAGGTTATGTTGATCTTCCGTAGTCCGTAGGAGATAAAATTCAAGACATTATTTCGCTCCGTATAATAAAGTAAATATGAGGCCTTTTGATTGTAAAAGATTAAAAACGATTAGGGAATCTTTATCGGATAGCACTGTAGACTAAACATATATATATATTAATTTTAAAGATCAAGCAATCAGTATCTGGAATATACTTTATTAGTTTTACCTTCTTTGCCACGTCTGTCATGGTTTATCAAATGAAATATGGATTCTAGAGGTATAAATATTCTGTAAATACAATAATACAACGGAAACCGCACAACTTTTGACTCTTAGTTTGACTCGTGTGCTTGAATCATTGAATGAATGAGGAGCTAGAATAAAATGATGCGTTCACGGTTTTGGTGTAAATTTTTTTCCTTAAAGTAATATTGATAAAATACAAGAAACAATATTCATACCGCGTTTACAGGTTTAGTATTCATGCCCATTATTTTATAGCTTAATAATTTTATGTATAACAGACACCAATTATATTATATACTTTTCAATTTTTTTATTAAAATAATGGCATTACGTTTTTTCATAGAGGTAGGTTTAGTTTCTGCTAAAAATTAATACCTTATATTTCTATATTTTTATTTTTTATTAGTTACTTACAATAAATATATTTATTATGCAAATATAGCCAATATGTTATAGAAATATGTGTATTGTTTTACTTATTTATTTTCGACTTATATTAATTTTTGTTTGTAAAACTGCTATGTAAAATTTATCATTATTTTAAATAATTATTATATTGTATAAATCATTATTTTAACATATAAAAATTAATAAGCTTTTAAAATAACGTAAGCTTTCTTTTTTTTACCATGCGTAATGTTATTCATGAAAATAAATTTAAACTAGAAAGCTAGAGGCCAGTTGTGATGCAGATACACAAAGTTACTGCAAAATCGGTTGTGGGTTCGATCCCCACTCGAGGACATAATAATTATTTAAATTTATATTTTCATTTCTTCGCTCTAGTGACGAGGCAACGCACGGCGTTGAGTTCCGCCACTCAACACGCAATGCCTCTAGGAAAAGTGGAAAGTGCGGAATGGTGTGTCTTAACACTAGGTTCCCTCTGCCTACCCTGCTGTGAAGCTAATTTGTTTATTTTGTAATCTTATTGATTTTCTAAAATGTGAAAGAAATTAAATTAAAATTATGTCATAAATTATTTGGAAAAAAGACTGCAAGGCAGTAAATCATGGTAAAAGAATCAAAGCAGTCTTATTTTGCATACCGTTTCTATGAACGCAAATAAAAATAGAGAAAACTATACATATATCTTATTCCTTACTGAGCTCCCTCCTTCATTTTTACAACTTATACACATACGGTACGGTAACTTGAACCTAAGTTGCTTTTGTCACGTAGACCCGCTATTTTTATTCTATAGTATTTTTATATAGACATTGAATTCTTGACGTGCAATCTGTCACTGTCACTGTAACTTCAGTTATAGCTTCTGCTCATACACTTATATTTTTTATTTTTAAAATAATTAAATAGTTATGCACACTATACATATTATAGAAAAATATCATATTTAAACACATTCATATTAAATAGTCAATTACTTAAGGAGTAATACTAAGTAATACTAACCTCACATTCATTTTTTTTAATATTGCTAAACAAGTAACCACAAATATGAGCTCATTTAAATTTAGTTTTTCGGGTGATCCTGATGAGTCATTTAACAATGGTATAATAATAATTAATTTTCATAATATTTTTGAATTATTAAATTAGTTCTCAATTTATTACAAATTATTTTTTTAATTTTATTTTTTAGACAGCGATAATATCGAATGGCTAAAAAGCGAGGAAATAGTACCGTCTGATCAAATAAAAGATATTGATAATATAGCAGCTCAAGCTAAAATGTTTGCATGTGGAGAAGCAGAAATAGGACATGTGGTAATAAGTAATATGATGACATATATAAAAGAAAGAGGGTTAGACAATGTTGTTGATCTAGCTAACCATAAACATAGTGATCTTGTCACTGGCACATACGAAGGTGATGAATTTGTAATTATATTTTGTCATCTTTGTGGTGTATAATGCATAGTAATTGATAGTGCCAAATTGAACATTTGTATCTATATAAATAATTGCCATATGTGTGGCAGTACTTGCACTGTAGCTCTCTTTTCTTTTTAGTTTCAAACTGTTTCCTACCAATGTTATAAATATGAAAGTTAATTGTGAAGAGAATAGAAAATAGGCTACAATTTAAGAAAATATTTTTTTCATACTATAATAATAATTTGACTATTATTAATGTTGTTATACTAACAGTACTTAGACTTATTGTTAATATTAACAAGTAAGTCTCAGCAAGCAAAGTTAAACATTAAGACACTGTTCCCATGCATAGCCAGATTTTGTAGATATTGTTTAACTCACAGGTGATGTTTATAATAAAACAATGTGCAGCATAGACTTCTGATTATTTCTTGACTGCTAAGAAATGAAAGTAATCCATTCCCCCAAGTCTGAATTGGACATTTATGTGTTTACAGTCACATGTTGTGCCACTATGCCTCTTTTGATTATAATTTTTTTCTAAATAATTATTTCTTATTCATATTAGGGGGACTAAAGATCTGGGAATGCACATATGATCTTGTAGAATACTTAGAAGAAAATCCAGAAGTAATAAATTTCCAAGACTTAAAGGTTTTGGATTTGGGGTGTGGGGCTGGTATTCTTGGTATATATGCCTTTTTAAAAGGTGCATTTGTGACATTTCAAGATTATGTAAGTGTGAAAATGTTTGTTTTTATACATTTTGTATCTTGAGTTTAAATATCTAATACAATATTTTTTTAGAATAAAGAAATCTTGGAAATTTCTACTATACCAAACATTCTACTTAACATAGAAGAAGATGAAAGAGAAGTACAAATAAAAAAATGCAAATTTTATTCAGGAGATTGGGCTTCCTTTGATACTTTATTAGAAGAGTCTGATAATTTTGATGTTATACTGACAGCTGAAACAATTTATAATCTAAAAAATTATAATAAGCTACTTTCACTTATTAGAAAGAGGTTAAATAAAAATGGTATAGTTTTAGTAGGAGCGAAGACTTATTACTTTGGAGTTGGTGGTGGCACAAGACAATTTGAAAATGTTTTAAAGAACTTTGATCTTAAAAGTGATGTGGTGTGGAAAACAAATATTGGTATACAAAGGGAAATTTTAAAAATAAATAAGCTATAAATATTTTTCTATAACAACTTTATTAACTAACTAACATAACCTAACAATAACTCCCATTCTATATTTTTTAAATAAAGATGCCTGATATATGAGTATGTATTTATGGAGAAAGCCTTTCAAAAATCCACCCATCTTCACCTTCATGTATTAGTTTACCATCAGGTACTTCACCTTCTTTAGGTCTTCTGAATTTTATTCTATCATGTAGCCTGTCTCTTTGTCCTTGCCAAAATTCCACAGCTCTTGGTTGTATTACATAACCACCCCTAAAATCAAACATTTTCAATAGCCATAATTAAGTATTGTTGAAAAATTTATACAAAAGAATATTTTCTAAAAATGTAGATATTTATACATAGCAGGATTCTGTTCTGATACACCTGGCAACAATTTATTTATATTAATATTAACAAGACCTCAGTAGGCAGATTTTTCTCTTTAGTGTGGAATAACATTTGTGTGAGTGATTACATCTGTCATTAAACCACTAGGATTTAAACTCCTAGAAAACCAAAATACTACTACATAAATTATAGTAAACATGTTATAATATATTTACCAAAACTCTGGCTTCGGAACTTCCTTGCCAGGAATCATATATTTGCCTCTAAAACTTTTTCCCTTTCACAAAGAACCTCTCTAGATTCTATTGGTGTACTTTGGTAACTTGTGCTCGCAGCAATTTGGCTGGGAACCGGCCGGGAATGGAAATATTTTGTGGATTCCTCCTCAGATAGCTTTTCAACACGGCCTTCAATCCTAACTGACCTGTTTAATATTTCCCAGTAAAATGTTGCTGCTACATTTGGATTTTCAGCCTGACAAAAATATTTCACACAAGCTTAAATTATGATTATTAATATGTCCTCACTCTGGTAGACATATTATTGAGGAGTTTTGATATGGCAATGTAACATAAAATGTGTTAAAAAGTAGGCAAAATATTTAAGTGTCTTAACACTTAGTTGTTAAACTAGTATAATAGTAAAGCATAGAGTAGCGGGAGAGGCCATTAGTAGGACAGCATTAGAGTATGCAATGTTTTTAGATCCAATCCCTAAATTCACATTCAAAACACAATGCCTTTAATTGACACAGAAAGTAGAGAATGTAGTATTTTGACACAGGACTAACTGTTAAAACATTCAAGAAAATGCCTTTCTGAGGATGATACACTTACCATTTCTTTAGCTTTCCTGCTTCCATGATTTGTAAAAAATTTGAAACCATCTTTTCCATATCCTTTACATAAAACAAATCTTGCTGAAGGATAGCAATCCCTTAAAAATAGAAAATATTAAAGTCAATATAAAGTAGTAGGTACACAATGAAAAAAAAAGAACGAGTAGTTTAGATACTTTGTACATGTTGCTAAGCACATAGCATTAGGTTCTAAGATCTCTTTCCTTGCACACGCATCATCAAACCATGCTTTAAATTGTCCAAAAGGTTCCTTTGAAACTAAATGTTCTTCTAAGAATGTTTCGTTTCTATCTTTGTACTTAATTCGCATACCTAAAACATTAAATCTTTAATTTATCGACCTTATTTTCTATGTAATCTTTTAAATGTAATGAACTTTTAGTTTTAAAGTTAGTTATTAACTAACTCTGGAACAAAAAAATCAAAACATACCCCCAATGTCAATGCTCATTTTGCGTAATGGTACGGCGCTTGTAATATATCTTAATTTTAACCAGTTTACACCCATATGACTTTAAAACATATATATTACTGATACTTCAGCTTGTTCCTTAAAAAGTATGTGAAATCTGAAATTAGAAGATAAAAAAGGTTGATGAGTTATAATTTTTTTACAAAAAAACAAACATTGCTCTCACTTAACAACATACCTTTCAGCAAATAGTACTACTAGAAAAAGAGACTAATCATCGTAAAGTAATATTAACGACGTCAAAACAAAGTAATAAATGTTATCTTATCAGGAAAAGTTAATATAATGTATTGTTTTAATTTATGTATTATAAATAAATAGAATCTATTACCTGATTGATAGCTTATTAAATTATTTAATTTATTGTTTTACGTAGTGTTCAGATTTATTCTAATTAACTTCATGTTCTTTATTAGCCGCACACACAATATTATTGTCTATATGTTATACTATACTGTCAATAATATTGTTATTGTTCAATGTATGGCCCCGCACACTACTCAATATTATTGACAATATTCCATAGTAAAATCTGACGCAGTCGCTCGGTAGCAATTCAGTACCTTTATTTATATGCGTAAGTGTTAAATCTGAAATAGTTAGAATGAAATAAGCCATTATTTAAAATTATTTATTGCATTTAGCTTACTTACAATGGCATTAAAAAAGGACTAGATGAGATAAAAATGCTGAGCTTAAGAATTTCAACATTATTAATGAACTACAACAGAGGCCATTCGTCGCCCAGGGACGCAAAGTGTGACTGTAAACGAGATTGGATTGTATATTCGATAGTGGATTCGATCTTATCTTAGAAAGGAAAGGAAATTAAATATGTATTTAAATCTATATTTTCATTCTTCGCTCTGGTGTCGAGACAAAACGGGGCTTTCCGTCACTCAACACACAATGCCGCAACTAGGTTTGCTCTGCCTATCCTACTGCGGGTTACAGCGTGAAGCTAATTATTTCTTAAATATAAATATTATCTCTATTTGGGGAGATTTTTTTGTAAATATCGAGAATCTCTTTTAGTGCACAATATTTTTAACTTTATCATGATATGCTCCAATAAATGTATTCCATAGCTCTTGATAAGTTTTCCATAAACTCTATTAAATATTGTTTTTCCGTATTTTGTTCGAAAGATCAAAAACCATTAAGCCTGGCACCAGTAAAGGCCCAGGGTCTGGAAATAATAAATATACATTGTTTACATTATTCCTACATTTATATTTAAATACGAGCGTTTCTACTTTAACCTACGTGAGCGTATACTTTAATTTGACGCTACCTCTAAAATAGCCCCACTTTTATACACTCTTAACTACATATTAGAATATTTTTCTTATTTAATGGCCTGATTTTGCGATGAGAGACTCAAAATAATCTGCCAGTAAAAAAAGAAAATAAGAAAATAGAATATTAATCTTTAAAATTTCAGCTTTGCTAAGATGACGTAGGTTTGGGATCTCAATATTATTGACAATACATAGTTTATTGACAATATTATTCTACGTGTGTGGCCATGCATTAACATTAATTTTCTTTTAATAAGATAAAAAAAATCTGTTGAATATTCATGGATTTTAAATATGTTACGGAACAAGAAGATTATACAATCATCTGTGATTGAATATGCTCGAACTTTATACTTTTTGAATTTTACTTTATTAGGTAGAAACCATAACAGTTGACATAATGTGAATTTTCCTAGTTTTTTGGTCCATTTGATTTATTTCTTATTTGGCTTATTTAAAGAAAGTGTACTGAACGAACGACTTTTTTATGAATTATATATTTTTTATTTTTTTACGGTATATTTCGTTATAATATTTTACGGTAGTTTAATATGTATATTTATAACTATATGTACTTTATATTATTATGTACTTTATATTAATAATCTATATTTGCTTATGTAAATCATGGCTTCATGGCACGTCACATGTGTCATTTTATGTAGTGACTAGTCATGTCAATTGTCAAAAGCGGCAAGTGAAAGGTGTAGATTTGTAGAAGGTGTATTAATACATTTAATGTTTTAATATTTTAACATAAAAATACAATTCCATTAGCCTAGCCTTTACAGAAACTTTTATAAAATGGAAAATTTAGATGTTGATTCTGATGTTATCAAGGAAAAAATTCACACGGAGCCAGTATTGAACGATCCTAAATATATAACATTATTGAGTTTGATTGTGTTATTATTCACTTTCGGTAATTGTTTATAATCATATATAATGCATATTTTACATACTAATAATATTTAACATAATCAATATCCTTTTGTCTATTTAGTATTTTGGTGGTGTTTCTCACGACGCCGTCATTTACGCCGCTCCGTTTTACTTGCGGGACTTTCTGACGCTGGCAAAACATTGCTTTTTGTAAGATTGGTATACACGCAATTCAGACAGACATTCACATCCATGAAAGAAAACCTTGAGGAGTATATAACATCCCGTGTAGGTTTTATTCAATTATTAATTTCATTACTTTTCTTAACATACATTAAGAAAAACAATTAATATTATATTTGTTACAGCAACCACTGAGAATCGTGGATTTGCCTGGTCAAGAACGCCTAAGAAATAAATATTTTGATCATTACAAGAATAATGCCAAAGCTATTATTTATGTTATTGATTCTGTAACTATACAGAAAGAGATTAGAGATGTTGCTGAGTAAGTTTAATCAAAGTTGACATATTTAATTTCCAAGTAATTAATTTTGTGGATCTCCTACGTAATTATTTTATTGTCTTGGAGTGTCTTAACACAAGGTTCCCTCTGCCTACCCTGCTGTGTGCGGGATACAGCATGAAGAAGCAATGATTTTTTTTTAATAATATTCTAGATATCTATATACTATACTCTTGGATCCTGTGGTGCAGAGCTATAATCCTCCATTATTAATATTATGTAACAAACAAGATCAACCTATGGCAAAAGGCAGTCAAGTTATCAAAAGTTTACTTGAGAAAGAAATGTAAGTATTGAAATTATATTATAAAAATGTAATGTGTTGTAATTTACAATGTTGGCATTGACTTTTAACTGACTGACTTTTAATGACCCTTGCCATACTACATAGCATAAAGTATCTAATTTCAAGATACTTGTCCTCCACCCTTCATTAAAAATCAAAACATTATTACTGTTTAAATTATAGTAATGTACTAGTTATCCCTGTGAGGCTTAGCTCGATTAGATTATACAATTTTTTATTTAAAATTGGTATATATCTAGAGTAAATTGATTGATATAATAAACGGTAATTTAAATGGGTTGGGATATATAAATGTTTAGTTATTTAATATTTATCTATGTAGCCCATAGGTATGCGTGAACCATTAATGCTGTTTTACTCTCTTAAATACATATGAAATGATTTATGCTGTTTTTATACATAAATATTAGATAATAAAATAATTTTAATGTTTATATTAAATATAGTAAATTAAATTTATATATATTTGCAAAAAAACAAATAGAAGTTTTTATTATATGTGTACAGTGCCATCATATAAGTATCTATACATTTAATTAAAATGCGTTTGCTTCCAATTTTTTTTAAGAAGAATACAAATTTTTAATTAATAATATATTTTTTGTCCTCACTATAGGAAGACAAAGTTTAATCTTAAAATGAGAGCAAAAGTAGAGAAAGAATATTCATCACTAGATTTTTCTTCTCAACTGTAAGCAGGATAATTAAAAAATAAGAAAATTTATTGATAATTTTAGATAAATAATATATATGGTACTTGTACAAATAGAATAAATTTTCACTGAACTATTTAAATAAAATAAGTATAAGCTAAAAGCTGTTTTGCTTTTATGAGTTCTTTATTCTGGAAACAAGACCAAGCATAACGTAAATTTACCGCCGATTCAACATGTTATATCTTGAAGATAGAGAATAGAGCGGTACGTGGGGGATGAAATGTGCTAACACTAGGTTCCCTCTGCCTAATGCCTAACAGAAAAATATTATACAAAATTAAATTAAATTAATATACAAAATTTGCCTTTCAGAAATCTAGTCCGTGTAACGAAATCAAGCCAGCTTCAATCTGTTGATCCATCCCAATCAAATAATTCAACATATCTTGGAAAAATGGGCAAAGATTTTGAGTTCTCCCATATTGGTAGCAAAGTGGAATTCATTGAGTGTTCCGCTAATACTGGCGAGGACGACAATCCAACTGATATTGAAGATCTACAAGAATGGATATCTAGAATTTAAAACATATAATAAAGTTCCAAGTATTTTGAATGTATATTGCTTAAAATATATATATAAACTAGTGGGATGTTCTGAAACCCCGTAACCTTCCCGATTCCCATATAAAATTGTCGAATAATTTTAGATATGGAAAGAGGATATAAGACTTCATATGATGGATTTTTAATTGAATTGATTGTAAAAAACGTGTTAAAAACTGAGAAAAACACCTGAATTGAGAACTGAGGACACTTAAAATGGAAGTTATTGTAAACAAATATAGAGATAGAAAGAAAGAGCGATAGATAGAAAAAGAGAGAGAGATAGAGTGAGAAAGAGAGAGGGGGGAGGGGGAAGGTGAGAGAAGAGATTCTTTGCATTAGAAAACATCTGTAACTCTACATCCCTACATCACATTAGTGCTTTCTTCATATAGTATTTTGTAGTTTCATAATACTTGGATTTTAGCTTGTGCATTTTATTCTTCTTATGTAGCAATTTCTATGTGCTGAAGTTATTGCTTGTTATTAAAATACATCTCAATTTTTTTTTAATAAATAAAATAATCAAATATGAAGTACTTTTTTATTTCAATACTGTGTGTAATGATGTGATCATTTAACGTTTATACTAGTAAAACTGGTTATTGATGAGCATATTTTTCTTCATTTCTATGGTCAATTTTAAAAAAGAGGGCTAACGCTACTATAATTAGGCCAGTCGTGGCGCAGGTGCACAAAATGTGACTAAAATGGACTGGTTGTGGCTCCGATCACCACTCGAGGAGATGAAACATTTATTTAAATTTATCATTTATTCGTTCTGGTGTAGAGGCAAAGTACGGTGTTGAGTTCCGCCACTCAACACGCATAGCCTCCAGAATTCGGCGCGAAGTGGGTAACGAACTATCTAATGGAAAAAGCAATGTCTTAACATTAGGTACCCAGAATTCCTCTGTCTACCCTGCTAAGTGCGTGATACTATATTACACTTGCGTCTACATTATTCCTCCTACCTTAGGAATTAAATATTTACTATTCGCTCAAACGCACAACTATCGCCTTTACGGTCTCGCACTTAAACTCATATGTACCACGACGACGGCCTCAAATATAAATATTTATAATGTTATAAAACATACACTACCTACTGAACAATATATACATCTATGCATTTTTTAAATAATACCAAAACAGCCATGTAGTACCATAAAGTGAATTTATGAATGCAGAATAAATTATATCAAGATACCAATATTATATTTTAATACTGACACTTGACTTAAATAGCTGAGGTTTTATATCAGGACAGTAACTTTAATATTTAATAATTAAATTTGAATAATTTAGCAGTAATGTAATGATTTGTGCGTATATAGGTATACGTAAATTAGCAGTTAATAGTTAGGAAATACTAATTTATTACACGAAAACATTTTTTTTAATTCAAAAAAATATTTTATTTATCAACCTAAGTCTTGAATTAAATCATATTTCAATCCACAAAAATTGATATTATATACGTTCCCCTTATACAGTTTACAAAAAATGGGGCTAAATATTATTAACATTAGGTACATTACATAAAGCTATACAAATGTAATATTCGGACAATGTAAAGCGTTCCTGTCGTATCGATCCATTATTATCTATTGCAGTTACGCTTTTGTTCGATCACTTTCTCACAGACATTGAAAAAAAAAATGCAAGATGACTAATCAAAAATTTCCAGATACTAGCTAACATTGATTTATTAATTGTTAGTATTGAATATTCATAAATTTTATTGACAGATGCTTTTGTTATGTCGCAAAAGGGTAAGGGTTAAAAAGCAACGGTGTCGCGCAAGGTGCAAATATGCATATTCATGACTTTGTCATTATCACGGTGAATTAACGTGTACAGCTTCATATAGAAATGTATAAGATAATTATTTATTAGCCCGCAACGTTCGAGATTTTGTATTGATTGTAATAAATAATGAAATGGATGACGCATTAATCTTTTAAAAAACATTTGATGTCTTTGTGTCATCGTAGTGTAGCGTGCTTAACTAAAACAAATTACACGTAAATTATTATATAAGTATATTGTTTTAACTATATGTAAGTAAGTGGTAAGTATTGTTTCCCTATTCTGGTTATATGAAATTCTGTGCTATATTCCACATACTGCAACAAGCCAATTAGTGTACAGCGAGAAACAAAGTAAAATATTGAAAGAATTGCACTTGCACTCCTGTGTCACCTGACAAACCTACGTAGAGTCATATTATCGAAAAAAAAGACAATCAAGATTATCAAAATTGTGATGCCAAAAGAAAGCGGAAATGATAAAGCCTTAAAAGACAGTTCAACACAACACAACATGTTCGGTATAAGTACCTATACGTAATTTATGAAATCCCATTAAATTAAATTATGATTGCATTCATTATGTGGATGATAAATCAAGTCGCAGGAACTTAACAGTACTGGATTAAAGTGGGGGGAAAGGGAAATTGTGTTGAAATTTTTAAGAAGAAATTCTCAATCACAAAATTTATAATAAGCATTACCAGTAAAGGGTGTAAAATGAGTCTCGTGATGTGTGTAAAATGAGTCTCGATATAAATTCTTGACTGAAAAAATGGCTTACTAGATACACCAACATAGGTTTTATGCACATACCTAAAATAAAAAAAAATAGATAGGACTCAGAATAATATCTTATTTTTATAATGATAATAATTATCTATTTCTCTATTCAGATCAAGTAGGATTTTGTTTAGGTGTACCATTATGTATTTAAATTGCCTTCTTATTAGACCATTTTTTTATAGTATTCATCTTATAAATGTATATTCATAAGATAAGTTCTTAAATTTCAAAAATGATTAATTTATATAAATATAATAGAAATTAAAATTTCTTCTTAATGCCAATTTCAAATTTGAAATAGAGTGCATTTAACAAATTTCTCACGGTTCTGTGTTCAAGTCTGAACGCAAGCCTCCCACGGTCAGAGTGGGCAGCTCTTGTCATTCACTTTATTCATCGCTTGGCATAAAGGAAGGAAACTGACGTCTACAAATTCAAAACGACTATACAATAGCACATGTTACTCTGTAAATATAATGAAAGAGTTGTTCCCATATTAAAGCATTCAAAGTAAGGCCAGGTGTCTAGTAACAAAAATTAAATGAAAGTAAAACGAAAAGTTTTTAAGATAAATATGTTGATAATAATTTTGTAGCGTTTTTTTAAACTTCGCATTATATCCCGCACACAGCAGGGTAGGCAGAGGGAACCTAGTGTTAAGACACTCCGTTCCCCACTTTCTTCCGAATTTTGGAGGCATTGCGTGTTGAGTGGCAGAACTCAACGCCGCGCTTTGCCTCGACACCAGAGCTAAGAAATGGAAATATAAATTTAAGTAAATATTTCATCTCCTCGAAAGGGGATCAAACCCACAACCAGTCGGTTTGGCAGTCATACTTCTTGCCGCTGTGCCACGACTGGCCTCAAATTGATATTGAATTTAATTGATTATTAAATATTTACAGAAACTTATTATCTGCTCAATATTAAAGTCCAGATTCGCCGAAATATGCCGAGAAACGTCATGGCTGTGAGTAGATAACATACTACATAAGGATAATTCATTTTCTCTGCGAATTGTATAGGAAGCTGTTTTGCCAACAACAAAAAATATAAACGTGATGGCGATATATTTTATATTAGGAAATTATTTATAGTATTATATAATTTACAATTTAATAATTTAATTGTGATGACTATTGTTATTGTTAGACAACAGATATAAAAAGGCAGGCAAAGTAGCTAGCTATAGGCTAACGGTCTTATTCATAAAAAACCCTTATAGAACGCTTAAAACGTTCATTAGTTAAAATGCTCTATAAGTTTATGAAACGTTCGATAACTTTGCATATTCATAACAGTTCTATTAACCTCCTATAACTAATATGCGGTTAATAAGCTAAAATGTTGCCACTATGATGAAATTGGCAAGTAAGCTTGTCAACTGTACCGAATTGACTACAGATAATGTGTATCAATTTACCAAATACGTCTAATCATAGACATTATTACGGATTAAAATCATATTTTGTTGTTTGTGGTATGACAAGTTACCGCTCAGTGATATTTGTCTACATTGTGTTCTGTGCCCCTCGTTTATTTTATTTTAAATATAACATAATTATCATTGTAAAATAGCATCAGAATCAAAAATTGTAGAAAGCAAAAAAGGCAAATGAGTGAGAATTGGTTGGAGGATGATAAAAGTTGGTTTTACTGATACAGCTGATTGGACCACGTAAGTTTTGTTCTGGAGACATTCATACGCTTATTATACTTTAATGTTTATGCTTTTATTCCATAGATGATCTTGAAAGATTTGGTCAGAAACAGAGTTTTCAATTAATGAAAATAAAACGCAAAAAGCTGGCCGCATGGCAAGATTTACACTATAGCTACTTAATGAGATAAATTTGAATAATATAATTGAATATTTCGTGTATATAGTTACTTATTTTATCAAAGCAATTAATGTTTCAGTTCACACTCGGAACTGCTACAATTTTAAGCCCAATGGGGGTATTATAAAAACGAAAAATATCTAAAGAAGTACAAATACATTGAAAGAAAGCAGATGTTAAAAACAGATGGTGGTCCACCACCTACCAGCAAATAGTGATGGTGACCTTGCGGTGTGGCTCCCTCATGTGAGACTCAAATTAATTTGAATCTGATAATCAGGTACACATAAAAATATGAATATTTTGTCAAATAGTGAGTTCATTTTGAGTAAATAAATAATTATGTAATTATATTATTTCTTGTTTCAGTATATAACAAAGTATGATATAGGAATATTACAGGATGGAAAAAAAAACCACGAATAAAATGTTATATACCACAAAATTCATCGCTTCCATATGACAATTCCGGAGCAGAAAAAGAAATGGTATGTAATGTAATGTATTGTATTAAATGTATTGTATTAAAGATGTATTGAAATGATGCACACAAATACTATCCCATCCTATCTTATTTTATGTGTTTTATTCATACTTATTAGACATATTAAACATAATTAACTGTGCTGCATGAATAAAATAACTGTAAATACCACAATACCCAGAAATTAATTTCAATTTAATTATTTAAGACTTTACAGCCAAGCCCTTCTGTACAATCTATACATAGCAACTCATCCACAATTTTGTTAATACCTAAGTGTGGAATAACACTTTAAAAATGTTAAAAACAAATAATTTGTTAGTATATTTATCAACCAGTTATTCTTGTACTAAAGTCTTATTTGACTAAATTTATTTTGCATCATAATACATTAAATAACTTACACTACCTAAACAAAGCTCAGAAAGAAATTCTGATTATATTTTTTAGATACTAGCACTTACACACCCCGCATACCACACCAGCAAACAAGAAACTATTTAGATTAAAAAATAAACATGTATGTTAAATGAATTCATTTTTGTTATTATTACTATAACTACAATAACTAATTATAATAATGTATTGCAATATAACATATTAATAAGTTGAAACAAATTTTCAAAAATCAATCGGTACAATCTACAAGCTATATTATAATTTGTATAACAAATTTGTAAATAAGATAGATTTTGATATTTTTATAATTAATACATACTGGTTTGGAAAACTTCTATTAAAAAGAATAATATATATATTACATTTTTGGTTACAGCATGACAATAAAAACAGTGCTGCTCAGCAAATTGCAGATAATGACTGTATGGAGAGGACTACAGAAAAGAGCTGTATGAGGCCCAGAGTGACAATGAAAAACAAAATACTTTTAGAAGATATGTTTCAAAATGAAATTATATTATAATAAATTATCTTATAAGACCAAATAAAAATTATAGAAATGTATATTTTCTTTTTATTAACTGACTCATAAAAATTCATCCTAAAATTTTTTTGTACAGCAGCATATATGCATTTATACTACTGTACCCCTAAGAACTGTGGACTGTTCATTTCTATTACTTATAATGTCACTCCAAAGCATTTTTCCACAGTATTTCTATTTGCCATACATGCTCCATTATATTTTTTTCTTTCTTTGGTTTTGAGGGTACAGAATAGAACGAACTAAATTCTGTCATAATATGCTCTTCTTTAGAAAAAGTACTAGGCATTTTAGTAAGAGACACTGAGTATTGAGCAAGTGCACATGCAACTCGGGCACAGATCTGGCTAGTGGTTGTTTGAGACAACCCATAGTGTTCTTGAGCATCCTCTTAATACTGTAAGGAAAAAGATAATTTTGTAAGTACTTGTATAGGAATACGTGTCACTTTATGAGTATGTGTTGTATGAATAGTATATTCAAGTCAAGTAAGATAAAAATACTTACCTCTCGACGACTCCCTCATCTTCAATTCAAGTAGCTATTAGTTTGATTTCATGTAAGATACTAGAACCTCTATAATCTAATCAGAGATCACACACCAAGTTTATTATAAAATTCACAGTAGATTTCGTTGTTCAAGGAAAATGGATTACCCCTACTTGGTAATGGATTACCCTTCTATACATCCTTCTTCGATGGGAACTGTTGTGTTTTCAATGCCTGCCATCGTTTCCGAAGCATCTATGCTTTGTAACGCTTCCATTTTAATCATAAAAGTGGCAAATTAACACAACTTGAGAATTAACTAAATTGACAGGTTATTTACAATATTTTGTTTACATCAAAAGTCATTTTCGATGATCAGCTGTTGAGTATCGGCCATTTTTTATTTTATAGAACCGCTATAGTAGGGTCTCGGCCTCTATAACTTTATAATAGGCTTATAGAACTGTTTAGCGCTAAAATGCTGTTATGAATACCATTTTTTGACGTTTTCCTTATAGTGGGCTTATAGAACAGTTTATCTGTTCCATAACTTTTTATGAATAAGACCGTAAGGCTTTTAGTTACATCGCATTTCGGTTAATCCCGCATATAGTGATTAGTAAAACACTTTGTTGTCCACTTCCCTCCCGAACTCGAGACATGCTTGTCGAGTGGCAGAACTCAAATGTCCCAGCTAAGAAACAACTCAATTTATTAGAAAGTTTTATTTTATTTATTTTATCTACTATATACTTCTTCTCGTCTTTACGCGGTATTGTACGAGTGCAGCAACATCATTTCTGTCTGAAATATTAAAAAATGTTAAATAACAGGTTTTTATAAGAACATGTCATTGTATTATATTATTCTGTTTGGCATTTACCGCAAACAGTATAAATGAATTTGTAATATTCAGGATGCTTTATTTAAGAACGGATCGATTATGTATAGACAACATTATTATTACACTGTTCACTTGAGACTCGAAGGCGTGAAGGAGTTTATGATTGCAGTTTGAAATGTATTTAGGTGCTTTGTTACAATCCATTAGGTACCCAAAAAAAAAGTACGTATATTTTATAAGTAGCCTTTATTTCAACTTTAATTATTTTTTATAAAATGTAAGCTTACGTATATCTTATAACCTAAAATAATAACATTTAAAATTAAACAAATATTTAAATTTTATTTACTTGAGCAAATGACGGAGAAATCGATGGATATATAGATAGGTACATAAAATTGTTCATGTATTTTCGCCATTTAAATTTTTTTACGATGCTATTGGCACTTCTCAGTAGCATATAAATTTTTATCTGTATCAACATCTAAAAAGATAATTAACCTGACATTTCCGTACTTTATAGCCCAAGTTACGATTTAGAATATCTACGTGTATTTTTCATTACAATCGACTTTATTATTTAATTATTGCTTCTGTATGAATGTTTTAGGAAGCTTGAAATGCTGATAAGTGGTTAGTTTATTACGTTCCACTGAATGCATCGTGAGTTTTTAATGCTATTGTGATGAGTGCAAAACATATGCATTAAAATTATCTATTAACAGTGTTCCGATAGGGATGTGTGCAAAAGTTAAAATATTTTAATTATAATTTAGTTTTTTACTAGTTAATCGTAAATAACCAGCCATCCTAATTTATTTCGAGGTTTTTCTAAAATCATTAAAGGACTCCTCACGCTACACAACATATCATAACTGTATAATAAAATGAACTCTTTTTTTGTGTGAAACGCGTAACGAAAACCGATAATTCTGCCTTTGTTCTTTTCTTTTCTTTGTAGAATATAATAAAAATACCCCTAGAAATATTTTTAAGTTCAATTTACCAAATTGACTCGTTTACAATTATAAATACCTATTTATATATTTTTAAATTGCTTTCTATTTTAATTTTTATCCTAAATGAATTTATGATTTATGTTTAATCAATAATTGACTATTATGAGTAATTAAAGTCTTACGCTAAAAGCTCAATAAATACTTATGTAGAAGTATTTCTTTCCTAAGTGTGGAATAACACTTTAAAAATGTTTAAAAATAGCTTAATAAATAGTTTAAATAAAATCAGCTTCACGCTGCAGCAGGGTAGGCAGAGGGAACCTAGTGTTACGACACTCCGTTCCCCACTTTCTGCCGAATTCTGGAGGCATTGCGTGTTGAGTGGCAGAACTCAACGCCGCATACGTTAATAAATAGTTTAATATAAATTACTTGCCGCATACGTTAATAAATAGTTTAATAATAATTACATATAATAAATAGTTTAATTTAAATTATTTGTATTTTATCAATCAAGTCAGTTAGTCAATTTCTTGCAAAATACTCTTGCAATACTTGATGGGTGTGTAGAGTGTCGTCACAGGTGAGCACTAAACCGTAAACGCATCGTCCAGTTTCGTAGGCAGCACAAACGTGCCGCTTCTTGTGTGGTCCGACATAAAAATGAACGCAAATTTTAATATTTATCAACGAATAAAGGCTTATTGCCTCTCAGATATGCAATATGCAGATTATTGAATATTCATATCGCCTTCGTAAGTAGTTAGTATATTTGAATGTATAATTATTATATATAAAGCTGTATTAAAAGATGTTCTTAAGTCGTATAGGGATAATTAAGTTCAGTTAAATCTTGCAAATTTTAACGTTTTATTGAAGTAAAATCTTACACGCAGTTACTTTATGCATATTAAAGATATTTGTATCGGTTTACGTCATTCCTGTTCTACTTTATGTAATCAGTTTTATATTTATGTAGGTTAAAGCCCGCGTAAGCTTTTCTTACTTAAGTATAAGACTTGGATTTGTATAAGACCTAGAAAGAAATTAAGTTAAGTGCGCTTTGATAGTTTATCATTTGTACTATTTTATTGATGCCAAGCTCTTATTTAATTGTAACTAAAATATATATAAGCGGCGTTGAGTTCTCAACAAGCAATGCCTCCAGAATTCGGCAGAAAGTGGGGAACGGAGTGTCTTAACACTAAGTTCACTCTGCCTACCTTGTTGTGTGCGGGATACAGCGTGAAGCTAATTTAATTTAATATATTTTTTAAAAGATATGTAGTTTTCCGTGATTGCTCATATTGCGCATTCTATTTATCCTGACTGCTAAGGAAGGGTTATGTATTTCCCCGAGGAACCCTAAAGACGATAGTGGCCTGCATTAGGCAGGCCTTCCACTGAGGCGTCGTAGTTGTATGTACGAACGATCCTGCGGCGTCTCATATTGGTGGAGAAGGCTTCCGCTGGGTTTTAGTGGCTAGCATAAGGTTATCCTTGATGAGTCCCACAGTACCATTCGTTCGTAGGGTATATTTGTCTTACGCACGGATGGTCTGCATAAATGCAATTCCCAGCCAAAAAAAAAGGGTTATGTATTTCGCGCGTATCTTGTATGTATGTAATATTCTTTATTACCTCATATCTCCAGAACCGCTGAACGGATTTACTTAATTGAGGTATCGTTAGATTCGTATTAACAGCCGTTAAAAAAAACAATCATTACAAATATTTTTTTATTTTTCATTTTTATTTTCATTCATAATGGTAATGATAATCATGGTATACCTTTTTGAAGTCCTCGTATTGAGCGCTTGAACGTATATTGTAGTATTCGAAAGGAATTTTTTTTACTATACCAATGGCGTCTAATAACCGCTATGATTGTTTTTTTTAATGTCAACCTATTTAAGAACACTTGGGCTGTTAATACGAATCTAACGATACCTCAATTAAGTAAATCCGTTCAGCGGTTCTGGAGATATGAGGTAATATAGAATATTACAAACTTACAAGATACGCGCGAAAAACATAACAGGTCTTTTAGCTTCTACGGTGTTAGTATCTAGTTTTCTTTTTTGTTTCTTTAATTTGTTCACTTTTTTCGATAATCGTTTAATTCAGATGTAAGTTTCTGAACTACTTACTCTTTCGTTTTCATTTCTTTGTTTCTTTCAAGCTTTTGTTTCCCTATAAATAATCTAGTCTTAATCTAGTGAATCTTGAGGGTGCGCGTCTTGGTCTGAAAGGCTAGTGAGTGCAAATTGCGAATTAATTAAACACATGTTTAACGGTGTATTAGCTCCCATAGAATTTGCACAATTTTTTTATCAGCACATTTTTTACAGTATTTAGGAGATTTCTATGCAATGTAACTATAGTGTATTTGATCCCAATTATAAATAAAACCTAACGTTAAATTAAATCTCACTTTGTTGGCGAGCTTTCACTTCGTTTTTCTTCGTTCGTGCGTTTTTGACAGGGAAATTCCTATCTACGTGAATCCAGTGAAATGATACAGGAAAGTGAAACCTTTGATGTATTTTGCAAAAAACAATAAATATATTACAAAAACTATATTATTATTGGTTAATATACTAGCTAGCTAGTTTACTAATATTGTGTCATAAATACCAAAAATAATATGAAATACTGTTTATAAATAGGTACCAGATTTGTGAGAAGTTGCCCGGCCCAGACAAGACAGCCAACAATGATAGCGTAGCCGCGAGTATCTGATTACTGAAGTCCAAAAAACATTATACTCTATGTAGAGTTACAGAGTGCTCAGATTATTGATGATGACCTCTCTCATAATTTATAACATAAGAAAGCCAACGTTTCTTTCTAGTTTTTTTTGTTTTGATTGTGAAGTGCTTGTAGGTGGTAAAGAAATGATTAATGATTGATTAAATACTGGGATTACTTGAGAAATTAAATAATGGTTAATAGGGAATGTTGGCCATGAACCATGTAGCTGAAATGCAAGTTTTTCACTTTCAATTTAATGTTATTTTTGAATTATTATACTTTTGTTGAATTTTGTGTATATGAATCCATATTTGTCTTTGATTTTTTTATTTAAGCGTGTTGATATTCGGTTACAATTTATTGTAACATTATTAATACTCTAAAACGAAGACCATTGATTGGTATTGGTAAATTAAAGCGCTGCAAGCCTCGTAAAATTTCCTGATCAGAACTACCCATATCCATAAAAAGATCTATGCCGCGCCTTTTCCTATTATGTACTTAGCTTTATTTCTAGCTAAAAGGCTGTAAAAATGAATTTATGCATAGAAATCTACGTAACCAAAAATAACCACTAATCTTAAGAGACATTTCGGGTTATTTTTTTATGAAGGTAAACGTATTTTTTTACATACGGTATGTTGATCTACTACTAGTAAATATAACTAAATAATATTTTTTTTTTATTTAAAAAGTAAATATTTTATATAAAAAAAATGTATACTGCTAATGAAATGGAACTAGTTTCCGAGTGGATGTATTTTTCATGAAAAATTGAAACAATCTTATAAAACTTACTTATTTAGAGAAATACTTATATAGGAAACATAAAAATATAAGGCTTATAAAACTTGCCGTGAGTGTTCGTCGCTATATTTATAAATATACCTACTACTTTAATTCAATATATTTGTAATAAAACAAATTAAAAAGAAGTCAATATTAGTTACAGGCATTTAGAAATAGTGATGAAAAAAAATTTATATATAAAAAATACCGGTACCGCTACTAGGAGTAGCCTTAAACTTTTAACTGAAATGTAAAATATACATATATAATTCTATATTTAAAAAGCAACTATACGAAAAAAAAATGTCGGAAAAAGTGGAAGCAATGAGCAATCATTTTCCGCAGACTCGTTAAGGGTGTGCAATTAACCGATTATTTCGAAATAACCCGTGGCGGGCCGCGCATGCCCCGGCGAGGCGTCCTTTGTCGGCGCGGGCCTTGTTGACATTTTGTGGAGCAAATCTTCGTGCCGCGGCAGCTTTTATCTCTTATAATTGTTTATTTGATGGATGTTCATACGTTTATAAATTGTGTACACTGGTAGGTAAATAGGCTTAATTGTCCTATTTATAGATCTCAATGGTTGACCTAGAATAGATTGCTATAAAAAGTTTCGACTTTAGTTTAATTAAACTTATTTGATTAAGTATCTAGAATATTTTTACGTTAAGTGGTCTGTGGTAGTAGAATAGAGCCTGCTATACACTATATGGCAAGCACTATTATTTCGTTAATGGAATTCGCTCTTTATTTCTGAAACATTCTGATTCTGACAAATAAAAGACTGAAAATGTGGCAGAACCACAGTAAGCAGAGAAAAGAAAATATTTGAAAATTTTCTTTGTTAAGAACTTGTCGTTCATTTTAGAGATTGGAACTATATTTAGTGGTCGGACTTTACGTCTAAAATTCTATGTCATCGAAGATTCCCAGTATAGTTCGTGAATTCTACTTCCACTCAGGGATTTTTTTATATTGAAATTATTTTCATTTACTCGATGTGGTATTTATTACTTAAGCGTGAATTGAGTTTCACCTCTAAGCGTAGGTAAAGTTTCCTATCATTATGCTCTCTGTAAACTTCTGCGTGTATGAAAAATATAAAAATATTTTTAGGATGCTGAACTTGAAGGAATTAAATCCTTATCAAAAGGATTACTAAAACATTTTTTGCAAATCATTTCAAATAAGTGACACATAAATATTATAATTTAAAAGCATCTATTATATTTTATTAGCGCCAAAAATTTTGAAATATAGATAAGTTAAAGCCGAATCTTAACTTAATATTTATGTATGTAAATATGTCGATGATTTTTACAAATGAAATTGAGGCTTTTTCGTACTAAAAAATATACGTAAAATAATCATAAAAGTATCTATAATAAATATATATATATGCAATTATTGAACTTTAAGACCGCCTCCGAAGGCAGCTCACCTTAAATTCACCCTCCGATTGGTCGATCGACAGATAGCCACTATTTTTGTAGCACATGTCAATGCTTTTCAAGTGTCAACAACAAGAAAAATGGCAACTGGCAAGTACTACGTAGGTACTGACGCTGAATACCACAATATATATTTTATTTTTTTTTCACTCATTCATATTAAATTAATGCATGTCGCAGTTCTTCTTTTTGCTGGTCTCCCGTCATTATATTTATTTATTGCCACAGATGTACGCACGTTCACTATCATTTCTATTTACATTGTAATGTTAAGTTAATAAATTGTAATTGATGCCATATATTATGGAACGAATATTTACGTGGAAAATATTAGTTATTTCTTAATACAAAATACAGATAAGCGAGAATGGAGTTACATTGCTGTGAAAATTTCTTATGATTAATAATTTATTTTTTTAATATAAGGGAAGTGAACCAACTTTAAAAAAATAGTCATAATTATTGATATATTAATATTAAGTGATTATTTTATTTTGAATATGAATTGATTGCTTTAAATTAAAATGTATGAATCATTAATAGCAATACAATATATTTTGACTGAGGCCAGTCGTTGCGCAGGGACACAAAGTGTGACTGTAAAACCGGTTGGTTGTGGGTTCGATCCCCACTCGAAGAGGTGAAATATTTACTTAAATTTATATTTCCATTTCTCCGCTCTGGTGTCGAGGCAAAGCGCGGCGTTGAGTTCTGCCACTTAATAGGCATGAATGACTTAATAATAGGTTCCGTCTGCCTACCCTGCTGTGTGCGGCATAGAGCGTGAAGCTGGTTTTTTTTAATATAATTTACTCAAGTGGTGCAGATAAGGACATTCACACTAAATACTTATTAAAATATCTAAAGCAATTTGTGCTTCAGCATTGCTTCGTAAATGAACAGGCTCCTGTTCTTGTTGCAATGTTATTGTATGAATGCAGATGAGTTATTTGATTTTTATTAATTGAACTGCCAAGCGGGACGCAATCATGGCAGCAAGAACAACACGCCGCATCTGCTCCATTTATTAATACCACCGGCAATAAAACATTTGAGACACGTTCTTACGAATCAATACTCACGTTCCATTATGAATTATTTATATATTTTATTGTCGCTTTATCGCCTGTATCGCTTCGCAGCGGATGCCGGGCGTCTCCCTCCCGCTTCAAATAACAATCAAAGTATCATTTTTATTTTTGACAAATAACTGGTCAGTGATGGGTGCAGTCTGGTTTTTTCGCGGCCGGCTGCGAAGCTGTGGTACTCGAATTCCAGTTTGCTTATTGTCTGAATATACATAAGAGACGCTGCTGGTATGCTACCCTCACTTGGTAATTTGCCCAATATTGCTGTTTTGCAAGGCTACATTCTTAATTTTATAGTTTTACAAATTCAGATGTTTTTATTTTATAGAAAAAATTGTCTACGGAGGAATCTATTGAATAACATAAAGGAGATATAACGGTTATTTTTGTTCTCTCACCTATGCTTATCTCCTCTTATAGCAATTATAGCAATTTATTGGAATTAGCATTCAATTCATTCTGTGTTTTTTCATAAATGGAGGCGCTTTGGTACCTCGTATAGTAAAACGAAAATTCAATTGTTTAAAATATATAGTCCGCAACGATTGTTAATAGAGCCTTTCGACGAAATATAAAATAAAAACCAGAGAAGTGCGAGTCGACCCCACCTCCGAAGGTTCTGTATAAAATTGGAGGCCTTTTCTGAAATTAAGACTTAGCTTAGCCAGAGCCCCTTTCATCTGATATCTCACTTAAATTTGCGGCTTTAATAACAGATTTTGCCCTCTTTTAAAAGCGAATATTTTTTAGAATTTAACCACAAATGCATAATTTTCCCGAAACTAGTACTACCTGTAGATGCTAGCTGCCAAATTTCATAATTCTAGGTCAACCGGATGTACTATGAATTTTGATTCCTCTTATGATGTCGAAATACGCGTTTTTGCTGTTTAAGGTAAATATTTTTCAGAATTTAACCACACATGTACAATTTTTAGATTTTTTCTTGAACTAGTACTACCTGTAAATGCTAGATTCCAAAATTCATAATTTTAAATCAACTGGAAGTACCCTATGAGTTTTGGTTTCCTTGATAGTGTCAAAATAAGCGTTTTTTTGCGATAAATGTAGATTTTTTTTCTGGAAATCATGGTGTCATATATCTGAGTATATCATTTGAATTTCAAATCGATTTCTCTAAAAGATAAAGACTATTGACAGACAGACAGATAGGCGGACAACAAAGTGATCTTATAAGAGTTCCTTTTTTCCTTAAAAGATAGGAAAACCTAAAAATTAAACATTATTTACACAAATAAAAGCCACTATTGCTTAATAAATAAGTTGATTATAATATCAACAGAACTGTGAACTTTACAATCTATAGTGACAACAGAGCAATTTCCATAATTTTGTTAAATATGAAATGCCTTTTTAAACTTACAGCGGAAAAGGTACCGCCCACAGACTTCTTGAGGTGTGGACTGTAACATGTTTGTAATGCGCTTATTTATCAGTGTCATGTCAAAAAATGATCGCACTTTGCAACTTTGCACAAAAAATGGTCGCTTTTGGCTATAGCCTCATTATCGTTATGGGTGAGTGTCGACTGCGGGGTGATAATGTAATGGAGACACAAGAACGTGTCCGTTATCCTTTGTGTATGAAAAGAAAATAAAAAATATACGAAAATGTGTTAAGATTATGTCATTTTTATATCGAGTATTAATATTTTTAACTTAATAAAGTTATTGCTATTTTTAAATTTTTAGCTTGATGTATATTTTTCTAAAATACAATTTTTTTTTAATTCTTTTCTTTTTATTATTAAGTAGCGTGACATGCGTAAAGCACCAGCGTTTACGCTACGCTAGTGTGAAGATAAGTAAATTTCTTAAATATTTATTATATAGATTATAATATATGTTTGTTATAATTAAAAAGATAAATATTTAAAAAAAAAAACTGTCCACAATACAAAGCTTTAATGAACAAGATCCAATGGTTACTTATGTGTACATCTCAGTATGAAAAAAAAACAAAAAGTATAAAATAAATGAGGATTTCGTCCGGCATGGACTTCGCAAAGAGACTTAATGAGAGCTTATTGTCAATCGACTGTCAATTGACGGTATGCAAACTGTGACCGTCGCGGTCATCTGATTATTTTGTTTTTTTTTTTTTACACAAGTGTCTTGTGCCTATTTTATTGTATTCCATATATAAGTTAATATTCACGTTACTTTATTTAAATAATCATATAGGTACTGTCGAAAAGTTTAAATTTTATTGAAAATCGATAAATTCGTAAAGAATGTCGTTTGATTCTATAATAAGGTACTTTTATATAAAAAATATTTAATAATGCTGCCACTACTAAATATTATTTTGTACTAAAATACTCCTTAAAATCAATAAAATTAACGAATACAAGTCACGTTACTCATGTATGTACTATAGATATATTACAAGAACTCGGGTTGCAAATTAATTCGTATCTTCGAAGTATCCATGGATATTTTGCATCGATTTAGCTTATCTGAATTATCGTTATAAATTTATTTAAATAAATCTCTGGAGGATCGCTGTTTTTATCGGGACACTGTATAACAAATGTCCCACACAGACCGCCTTGTAAAGCGGTCGAGTATTTTAATTAATGGCACTAGCAGGAAACGTGCCTTTTCTGTGTATTGATAAAAGTTTCGATGGATTTTACATTATTTATTTATTTTTATAAATTTTATACTTTTTTATTCCATAATTTTATTCAGGTAGCTTCAAATTAAAATATTTAACCGCTTATAAACTTTGTTGTAGATCTTTGATCAGTAAGTATTGTATTATTAAGAGTAATTTACAATCCTTGACAAGAAATTCCGAAAGTCAGTCGGCTTTCCTTTTGAAGTCACATTAATTTTAAGCAAGTAAACAACCATATGTTTTATTTATATGTCGGGCTTCTTGCGACTCAAAAAAAACGTGATTTTCTTAGGTAAATAAACTTATTAATTTATAATATAGAGAATACAAGTTAGGATCTAGGTCGTAAAAGTTACTCTAGAGCAGTTTTTAGTTTTTTTAAAATTATTAACTAAAAAGTAACTGATAACGCAAAATATGTCTAAATATAGTAAAATGTTTGTGTCTGTATATAAAAAGTTTATAATCCTAGTAGAATTCTTTCAATATAAAATATGACCTCATAAAATGGCTACAAATCAAAAAATGATATATATATATATATATATATATATATATATATATATATATATATATATATATATATATATATATATATATATATATATATATATATATATATATATAAAATATACAGTATACGTACAGTATTTTTTTACCAGTATTCTTGATTCAGTCCTTTATCCCGTCACAATGGACAGGAAGTGAGCGCGTGCTCTCCACGAAATTGAAGCAAGCTCCGTGTGCATTATTCAATACAATTTCGCCAATAAATTAATGCTCACGCTGAGACCTCGCCACACATACTAATGGCGACACGCGGCACGCCGCTTTTTGCTGGTCCCATTCAACTTTCCATTGATACGGCGGTAACAAAAAGTTGAAGGACTCCTTCCATACATCCATCCCATCCATCCTAACCAACATTACTGCTTTTTATTTCCGACAAGGACGTGATCAGCTCTGTTTTGGTAAGGCGGTGAGAATCCATAATTATACTGTCAATTGCCCGGACGTCGACTGACGGGACTACTAATTTCTTTTCACAGTTAATTTCTGCTACTAGCCGTGTCTTTGTATAGAGATATTAATGTAGCGCAATCTTTATATGTTAAACTAATACGTTCTTTTCTTCAGATTGATACTACGCCCACATCAATATGTGGTTACCTTATAATTTGATGTAAATGGTCGTCGAGTAATTACGCATGAGTATTGTAAAAGGCAATTTAAAAGGTTCTTATAAATAGCATGGTATTTACAATTGGATATTTTAATTAAAGCAATTCGAATCACAAAACGAATTACCGCTGTTATTAATTGCACAGCTCTAACTAATACATAAAATGGTTTAAATGATGACGACAGACAAATAGTTTGTGTTTATTTGCGTGCATGTACGTATGTATATATGTGCACTCAAAATAACAATACACAAATGCCTTAAGCTTGCAGCTTAAAGCCGTATGAGTATTTTTATTTTTAGCTTCATTCACTGTGCCGCAGGTAGCAGGGTAGGCAGAGGGAACCTGGGAACCTAGTGTTGGGTGGCGGAACTCGACGCCGCACTTTGCTTCGACACCAGAACGAAAAAATTAAATATTAAATATTTCATTTCCTCGAGTGGGAATCTAACCCACAACCTGTCATGTTTACACTCACACGTTTGTGCCCCTTCGCTTCCATTGACCTCCACACAGAATTATTTATATACAATTATAAAAATCATGAAACATGAAGATGCCTACCGAACCAGTATGTTTAGTGTAGATGACGCTATCAATCCAAAAATCAGGTAGCGCTAAAACATGGTTGGAACAGGTATAAAATTAACAACGACATGATGTAGCTCATTATAACGAGTACATAAAGCGATGGGGGCGATAAGTGATGGGGACATTAAAACAGTAAAATATTGCTCAGAAGTGACACTGTATCTGTATGACTAATAGATGAAGGAAGACATTTGCTTTGAGAGAAAACATGTTTTGTTCGAGAAAAAAAAAATATATATATATACCTATATTCATTTTGTTATTATAAAGTCTAAAGTACTCAAAAGCATCGACTTATTATTAAAATAAGATTAGTTATTCACAATACTATAAATTCCTACTATTTATATACCTTTACTAAACTAGAAAAATAACAATTCTGTACTTAACCTGCCCATTACTGTTTGTTTGTCCATTTCAAAGCAATTTAAAGATATGATAAGTATATCTTTAGTTATCAAAACGCAATTTCTCTCGCGGTACATAAATCGAAATGAAAAATTCTTGAATAACGGATAGACTAATCGAATTCAGCGGTAGCTAAGTCGAATTATACGAATAAGAAAGGGCAGGCAGCGGCGCCGGAGCAAATTGCGCGTACCCGGCGTTCTCCTTTTGTATTTCCATACCGAACACGGCCATTGGTTGATTTTAATGAGCTCCGATCAATGGGCGTAATTATTTCTTGTATCATTCTTTGTTGTCCTCGCGGGCTGTCGTCTCGTATGGTAAGGACGCGGACGCGGTTCATTCTCGTAGCCATTTTGCGCCAGTTTTTGCGTGTGTTTTTGGAGAATATCCCATTGCATATTCCATTTACAGTCTGTGTGTATGGAAAGAAGCCCCATCTGGAACAATGTATAACAAGCTAACTATCCGTTAGCCGATTGCCGTATAAGTACCTCGTTTTCATGTTACTTTAATGAGGTACCTCGTGGATACTTCACATTTAAGCCGTCTGCCTTTTACCAAAACTATTTTCATTATATTATAGTTATACAGAAACAATGTATAACAAGTGTATCTATTATATTTGTAAATAATTGAGTTTTTTAAATAAACCTATTCTATTTTATTATTATATTATTTTTAATTTAATTTATTTTTTTGATTAATTTGATGTAACTTTTGAAACGACGCTTGTGAGGCGGGTGTTGATAACTGCGACACAGTTTCATACTACTGTAGTTATTATCGTCTTAAACTGTTTTTGTTATGCACGAATTTTTTGAAATAAATTAAATAAATAAAAATACACATAGATGAAATTGAAATATTTTTATTTTCAATGAATATACTTAAGAAGATATACAAGATTTAATATTTTTATCTCACATTTTTTTTATTTTCAGTTTGACACTGTAACCCGCATGTTGCAGTGTAGGCAGAGGAATGAAAATATTCAAAATTTCATTTCCTCGAGTGGAGATCGAACCCACAACCTGTCGCGTTAACAGACACACGCTTGTGCCCGTACGCGACGAGGAAACTAACGACGAAAAGAAACAATTCTATAAAAACAAATATTTAAAAAGGATTAAAGCCAAAGTACCTACGAGTTATCTTAGTAATGCCGTAAGCCACAATCAGCGCCTGTTCACTCATTATGTTTAATTTCTTAATCGTCTTAATTGAAATGTTAAGCTGGACTAAGATAGCTCATTAATGCACGTGTTGGATTGCTTTAACTTTTAACTTTTTTTGTGTTGCCGTAATGGAGCTAGCACACGGTTAGTGATATAAATATAAACAAAGTATAAAATGTGAGTTTAATAGGTTCATTAAATAATTTTAGTTGAATTTATTATTTTTATTTGGCTTAGTTGTCCTTATGTACGTTCATTTATATAGATAAACTGTTTTAAAAATAATATTATTATTATAACATAACAAATTGCCGATTGTGTTGTCATAAAATAATAATAATAGAAAAGTACAAAATTAATATATTTTACTAAAGAAGAAGTAGTGTTTATAAAGTTCGTTTGCATTTTCTTATAGTTACTGGGACTCACTAATGTGTTTTATATTTATGTAACAATTAAGAATATGTCGATGTTAACTATACAAGTATAATTTTTTTCTATTTAATATATGTTGTTACTTAACAGTAACATGTCGCCTAAGCACAATACCGTATTAAATTGATTCTACCGTTTTTGAATGTATTATTAAAACGCTTAAGGCCAGTTGTGGCGCAGCGGCACAAAGTGTGACTGTAAATCCTATTGGTTGTGGGTTCAATCCCCACTTGAGGCGACGAAATATTTATTTACATTTATATTTCTAATTCTTCGCTCTGGTGTCGAGGATAAGCGCGGCATTGAGTTCTGTCAATCAACACGCAATGCCAACGGAGTGTCTTAACACTAGGTTCCCTCTGCCTACCCTGCTGTGTGCGAGATACAGCGTGAAGCTGATTTATTTTTATTTTTTTTTTATTAAAAGCCTAAGCCTTACACATGTCTATCCTTGATTACATCTTAGATTTCATGATTACTACAAAATTAAATTTTGATATTCACTTTTGCTTTGATATACGCAATGGGTTTCTTCTACTCTTGTGAGGTTAATGAAAACTATTACAAACTTTAAAATAGTTTATGTTTGTTTGTATTTATATATTTATTTCGTAGTATATTGTCTGGTACAGTGAGCGGCGTACAACCGTATATCCAGTTTTCTATTGTTCTGCTGCTAATTGAATCGATGCCAATCATAGATACGCTGTTAACACACTGATGAACATCGTTCATAATAAAAGAACTTAAATCAGAGTTTAAATTACAGAAAATAAAGTCCACGTCATAAAATAGATTTAAATAAAATAAAGATTATATACTAAAGTATGTTTACTATTCATTTATAAATTACGTACTACCAACTTTATGACAGTTGGAATACTATAGACTAGAGATCTAGAATTTTAAATATAGGCAATAAAAGTGGTGAAGTGGCTTATGCTTTTTTTCTAAATCGGTACAAGTGTATATGTTTAACTAAGTATATTTTTAAATTATATAGTTATAGTCTTATAGTATAATAATATATTTTATATATAAAAACGTTATAGTATAATAGTATATAATAGTTAATTTAGATTAGGTATCTACAACATAGACAAGCTCCAACCCAAATACAGTAACGGTGTAACAATATACAAAGCATACCAGGGACATGGGTATGTAGGGATTAAAGAGAATAATATATTAATATTTTTTGTTGAAAAATTAATATTATAAAGCAGAAGAATTAGTATAATTTAACGTGCTAATCTCACGAACCACTTATTTGAATAAAAAAATATATTTATTGAGTAAGTGTATCACGTTAGTCGTTTGGATGTAGCCCATTTCTACTTGCGGTAAGAGTAACTAAAGGCACTTAAAAATAGAATGTGAATAGAGTCCATAACTCTTACTTTATGCCAATTTGACCACTTCTGATGCAGGTAAAAACTATTGTACAATAATTATATTAGTTAGTGTTTATTTCTTACGAAAAAAGAAACTTTCTATTTAAATAAAATAAATGATTTTAGTCTCCAGAACAAAAAAATTTGTTCTGGAGACTAAAATCATTTACTGAATGCGATTTAAATTACTGAGATCTTACTACAGAGATAATGTTTATTGAATTGGTAATTGAACCTTTAGAGACGTAAATATAAATTATTATTGGATTAAACACTAAAACCTCGTATTTAAATTTTAACTTGGCTAGTCAGATATAAATATTTTATAAATAATATATATATAAATGGGTACGAGCTATTATTGTTCTTTAAGCGTCCGTACTTTAAATTTACAATCAAAACAAAACAGCGCGTCCGAGGCCTGAGGCTATAGTTAATATATGTACCTACGCATAATTTAAAAGTCATCAATATATTTATTACGTTAATGATGTTATTTAAGATGTAATTACTTCTATAATTAAAGCCTATTCATTCGAATGAGCTTTTCGTGGCAAAGTTTTACGACAGCCAATTTACCTTAGCTCAATGAAAAGTAATGGGTAGAGCTTCACCTTTAGTATAGTTATGTTTTTATTTATTTGTACTTATGGGTAAATATTATAGATATATTCATGAAAAAACTGGTCAAGCGCGAGTCGGTATCGCCCACCGAGGGATTTGGTTCAAAAATTGAAGGTCTATTTTTTCTGAAATTTAAGCCGCTCGCTTAGCCAGGGAGTCTTTTTATCTGATACCTAACTTGAACTAGCGGCTTTAATACCAAATTTTGCCCAATTATTAAGGATTTAATGACAAATATAGTATAATTCAGTTTTCTACTTGTAGAATGTAGATGCTAGTTGCTGAATTCATAAATCTAGGTCAACCGGAAGTGTCCTATTAATTTCGATTTACATTATAGTATCCACATCGACAGAAAGATAGACGGACGGACAACATAGTGATCCTTTTGTCAATTATCAGTGGTAAGTGAATTTGATTTTGTTATTGTGTCCAAAACTATTGCGAAAAAAATAAAAGTCTCTATGAGGTTTTATTGTAACGCTCTGGATGTCGTTAAGAATTCAAGAGATAAAGTAAAAGAAATAATAAGTTAATTTTTATGTGTACGCTAAACGCTCTGACGAAACAAAACTGTATTTATTTTTCATTAGCAATTATATAGAAAACAAAATAACAAATGACAATAATCATTTACATATTTTAAGTATAGATGTCTTGAGTTGTACCGCAGGGGCAACATCGCCTACCTACGTTTCAAAGGTAGTAAATAAAATAAGCTTCGATCATGTACCAGATAGCGCAAGTGGCAAAAAATATATCCGTAAAAAGTAGCTGTTTTTTTTTAAGCTTACAACCGGCTAAAATGTACACAACGCACATAAAAACTATTCAATGGATCGAGATAGGATTTTTGCGTCGTTTTGTGATTGTTTAAAAGAAACAGTTTATCAATTTATTTTTTCACGCAAAACGCGGTTAAATATCAAAAAGTTTCTAGTAAAACATTTTGAATGTGGTTTTTAAAGTACGCATTAGGTAAATGCTTAGTCATAAAAATTACATTTTTGAAATATTCTGGTAGCGTAATTATATTACTGTTGTTGGGGTAACTGTTTTTTTTTTATTTTCGCACTGTTTCTTGTATATTGGAGTTGGCAGAGGGAGCCTAGTGTTAAGATACTTCGTTCAAATTTTCAATACATTACAGGTTGAGTAGCGGAACTCAATACCGTGCTTTGTCTTCTTACCGGAGTGTCGAAATGAAAATATAAGATATCTTATTCCCCTGAGTGAGATTTGCAACCGCAACCTTCGCGTTTTCTGCCACACTATGCGTGTGGTGGCTTCCATTTTGTGTTTCAATATTTTTTTTCTTTTAAAATTAATATAATAACTGTTGTTCATTTCATATTCTTGTAACCGCTAAACTGACATTTTGACTGATAAAGATGATACTCAATTTTAAATGTAAAAGGGGACTCACCGAGCCCGTTAAGACATGCTTAAAAGAGATTAACAAAGACAGCTCAATCTTTGTGAAATTCAACACCTTTGAAAATAAGAATTTCCCAATCTTTTTTATTACTTCTAAATTTTATTTGAATAATCCAACATTTTATAACCTACATCTGTAGAAATATTTATGTAAAGTAGATTACCTGTACAATCTAGTAAAATTACTGATATTTTATAATAAAAATTATCCATTATTTAAAATAATTTACTTGTTAATAGATTTGAAATTTAAAGAATCAAAGAATAAGGGTCTCCTCTACAAGATTTAAAAAAATCAAATATTAAACAATAATCGTCGCGGCTTCTCAAACAATACCACAAAAAGCACCTACCGCTTCGTTAGAACTACATAATTTTTTTATTTTTCAAACGTCTAACAATGACGCGGACAAACTAACCAGTCATAAACTCCAAGGCTCCGCTCGATTAGACACGCTGAAGCGAGCCAAAGGTGTGAATCGACATTTAATAAAATAATTTATCCGACGCTGATGCGTTTTTAATGACAGCCTGGTCAACGGTCGTCTTTTTTGTGGTGACAAGTGAAGTAATAGTCGCGAAACAGTTATTTTGTATGGAAAATGAGGATTGAAACATGTATTGGTATTGGTAGCTCGGAGGAGATAATTACGTACTTAACTTTACATTATGCTAATTTTTATTTGTTTGCGTAGTTGATGGGACATTCGATATTATAGGCCATAGTGCCATGATATATTTACATACTTGGCAAGTAGTCGTTCACATTTCATGGCTAACTATTTATGGAAGTAAATTAATATCTTTTTGTATGGTTTTGAAATTATGAATAATATAACTCAAACTTTTTTTAATTCGAGAAAAATATAGCTTCTATAGGTGTATAGAGAGAAAAATAAAAATTAGCAAATATATAAATGAATGTAAAATGAAGATGTAGAATTTAATTTTTTGTGACAATGCAAAATTAAATATCAATAACAAAATTGTCATAATTATTTTTACATAAATTCGTTAAGTTTTAAGTACAGTATAATATATCTAGCCTATCGCTAGTAAAGAGCGTTTAATATTAATTTCTTATAATGAATTGCACCTTCGTTTAATATCAGATGTAATTTAAAGACACAGTTTACATGTTTACTGCAATTAATTATTCTTAAAATTGAAAGTGGCGATCCACATACGCCGATAACGATGCAGTATCGATACGACAATCGAATATTAAAATGTAATTAAAACGCATTGGATTCATAGGCGTGTTCAATAATAAATACTTATAATTTATACACTTTAAATAGTATTTTTACGAGTGATGTCAAAACTCATGTTTGTAATTCCAATATCTCAACTCCTTGCTATATGTAAAGGTTTTAAATTTATTTGTCTGAGATAGGCGTAATAATTTTATCTCAGATTAATATATCAAAATATAGTTCATTTATATTAAATTTACATTTTCTTTCAATTTATACTATCAGTTTTATATCCGAATGTGTGCATAAAACACGATGCATTCATGCAATATGACTCGTTTAGCTGCATTTTGTATGCAATTTCCAAGTAAAGTGAGACAATACAAACAAAAAGATCCGTTAAATGGAAAATAAAAACTATTACAAACTTGTAATTGTGAATCATTTCATACGATATGGGGGCAAACAAAAACCTTCAGTTTGGCAACTTTATTAAGTTGTAGGTACCTACCATTAATATGCAATCCGGAATTGGTACGGAACCCTCGTTGGGCGAATCCGATTCGTACTTGACTTGTTTTTTCTTTTGGGATGACACACATACCTTAAAAAACATCAAAAAGTGGTTCTTTTTGTTTATAGACTATAGACATGACTGATGAGACATAACTTAATAACGATAATAAAATATAAATAAAAAAATGAACTGTATTGAACTATAAAATAATGTAAAAACTGTATCGACATCAATTCGATATTAATTTGTTTTCATAGAATCATACAAAATTATGCGTGACTAGGGAAGGTAAACGGTTCGTTCGTTGCATTATATTCTAGATGACAGTTGATATTAATGGAAATAATCATGGCGTTACGGAGCACAAAGGGAGGAACCTGCGCAAATGTAATTATTCACCGTCAGATTGCTTTATAGGTTCACATGCTAACATTTTTTAAGTTAAAGTGTTGTCCGACGAGTGGTTGCACAAAAACGTGCCTCTTCAATCATGTCTTTCTTAATCGATTTTCGAAAAGGCACTCGGGGCGCTTATTTTTTCACCTCTCATTCGTTTTCGCCTGTGCATTATATATCATGCATCGGTCTCAACGTAAAAAGTATGCACTTTTAAATATATAAAATATTATAATCTATATAAAATAAATCAACGTACGCAGAGAAAACCCTCTTTTAAAATATATTTTTGTCCTTGTTAACAAAATATTTTTCGAGCTAAACCCATCAGTATGCGGAGCGCACGTCTCCACACCGGCACACCGGCTCTCATTCATCCGCGCACAATCAAAAACAAATTGCTGCATCCACGTCCAGGCTTCAAATGAACCGAGACGACCTTTTTCAATCCGGATAATATTTTGTCCATTTCAATTAAGCCTCCTGCGTCGCGGCAGAATATTTTATTGTCGATAGTTAGCTTTCTTTATGAAGTGAATGCGGCGCAGAGCTTTATGAAATTATCGCGGGCGCAAATTGAATTAGCATCTCTTTTGCATAACGCTGTGAGCCACCGACGGCGCGCGCCGCCAGTTCCACTGCTGCAAGTTATTATCAGTTAAATATAAAAATTCGATCTTAGCCAGTGAGCCGCCAACTCCGTAATTGGCCGACCATCCCGATGATTGTTTTATTGGTCACTCACGTACATTAGCAAGATGTATATTGTGGTATTATATTCGCATGCATTTTAATTTCAATTCCAAACACAGTAATGGTATGGATGTTTTTTTTTTAAAGTATTCTCGATTACATTTCGAGTTCGAGCTTCGACCCGCTCACCGCTCACGTCCACGTAGGCGTAGAGCCCTGGCCACCACCGAATTTAAATAACTTGTTTCAGCTACCGACCGCTTTTGACATAACCCTTGGTAAAAAAAAGGATTTAATTTGCTCTTCCTTTTCCTCATTAGTGGTCTTTGTACTTCCATCTCTTTCGCTGTTAAGATCGTCATTTTTGTTAGATGTATAAAAATCGTGTCCTCACAACGAAGGCCCAAGGCGAGGCACACTCAGGTAGCTTGTTTTTGCGGGTTTATCTCAGTTATATTATTGCCTTGTAATAAGAACAGAGAGAAGTTAATTTTGTTATTATTAAACTGAAACAATCGATGAAGTCATTAAATAAGCTTATTTTCGTAATTAGTGTTTTAATAAAGAAGAAAATTTACTTTTATTTGGGACGGATAAACATAAAACGAAAATTGATGACACATCAATTGTTAATTGTTGAAAGATTGCTGTTCGTTTGTTTCGCTAAAGCTCGAGGACAGCTAGGCTGATTTCGCTGATTTTAATGCTTAAATGTTTGTGGTAGTTCAGAAGAAAATGTGGAAAAATTGAGAGGAAGAACTATTGTTATATTGTTCTTCTACTAAGAAGAACAATTTTATTTTTCTGTCAAACATTTGTCATTCGTCACTTTGGAATGGTTGACTCAGGCCCACTCGAAATGGAGTACGTATTAAATTAAGGGTTTTGAATTGAGAACACATTAGACATATTGCCGTCTAGCGACCCCCGTGCGGCTACTTCCAATGGTTAACTTTAGTATGAAATGAACTACAAATATAAGCTTGCAATATAATATTTGCCTGCTAAATACTAATATTTTTTTATTTTAAGGATTTTTATCTTTACTTGCATTGTAAGACCTTACTTCGTCCTAAATATCATATCTGTAGAACTACGGAATTTCATACAAAATGAAGCAAAAATGCTCATGTCTTTGGACAATGTCGGATTAGAAGATTAATTTCTCTGCTCTAAGGAACTTTATGCCCGAATATCTGATATTCATTTGAGATGAATACCTCAACGCAATCTTAAGTAGATTATTTATTTTAGTTTGGTTATGCCTTAAATAAATTGTAATTTAAATGTTTTGGGAATTCATTAAAAACTGTGCAGGTAAACTGTAACTGCAAACGTAGTCTTTCCCGCAGTTTTTTAAATTCACCAGAGTATACTCCACAAATCAATCCTTGAGAAATATTTGTGTATTAAGTGGCGGTACCGCCACGCTTTGCCTTGTTACCATAGTGAGGAAAAGAAAATATTAAATCAAATCAAATCAGCTTCACGTTGTATCCCGCGCATAGCAGGGTAGACAGAGGAAACTTAATGTTAAGACACTCCGTTCTCCACTTTGCTTCGAATTTTGGAAGCATTGCATATTGAGTAGCGGATCTCAACGCCTCGCTTTGCCTCGACACCAGAGCGAAGAAAATGTAAATATAAATTTAAGTAAATATTTCAATCTCCTCGAGTGGGGATCGAACCCACAACCAGTCGGTTTCACAGTCACACTTTGTACCACTGCGCCACGACTAGCCTCATCATACAAATTGAAAGTTAAATATTCAACCAATTAAGTAAAACACTTGTATAAAATAACTATTATTGCAATTAGCAAATTTGTCGAACTAAGTACTTCGAATTGATATTACTTTCTAGTTAGTAACAGATTTTAATAAAATAAACTTTATGTTAACGGAAGCTTGCCAAAATCCTATAGTGAAAATTTAAATCGGTTAAGCCGATTCTGAGATTAGCGATAGCAAGGGCACAGAGAAACAGATAAAATATTTAAAAATCATTGTTTTGGGTTTTACTACATTAATACAGGTTCCTAATAACATTATTTCTTATTATATAACTTCCACGTACGGACACCACTCCACTTACAATTTTACACGTTACAATTTAATTATTAGTATAGATTAGTCCTATTGAAAATAATTTCATAAATATACAAAATATAGATTCCTATAGTTATAGTGGACGAAGCCGCGCGGGCCCGCTAGTGTTTTGATATTTATAAAACATTTAACTGCAATAAAAAAATATATAAGCATATATAATTCCTATAGGTAAGAGGGAAGTATATCGTGGGTATTTCATGTTATAATCAACAGAAGCCTCACAAAGCTATCTTATTACATATCGAGTGACGAGGCTATGTTAAGTTTGGCCAAGTGTGGGATTTAATAAAGTGTTCAATCCTTTTTTTTAATTCGTTCTTTACATTAATCACAAATTTCGTGACATTCCATGTCTTTGAAGCCGTCGTAGCGCAGGGGTACGAGCTTGTGACTGTAATTGTAACGGTTGTGGGTACGAGTCCCGTTCAAGAGGCAATGCGCGGCATTAAGTTCCGCAACTAAATTATTTTTACAAATTTAGGCGTAAAGTAAGTAAAGGAAATGAAGTGTCTTAACACTAGGTTGCGTATGCGTACTCTGCTATATGCAAGAAGCGTGAAGCAAAAAAATGTTAAGCGGCGGAGCCCAACGCTATTATTTGTCTAAATCTAAACGGAGCGAGGAAATAAGAACAATTTCAAAATACGAAAAAATAGAACATTTTTTAATTTTCTTCTTCTTCTGTCTGTCTTGTTCTTCCGTACTTCAAAACAAAAACATCACATTCACAATCACATTTTTGTCTGTCTTTTTTTATACGTCAAGGTCTCAAGAGCGCATGGAGTTGTCAAACTGAAATTAATATCAAATATCCAGGTCTACGGTCTTTTGGTGTGTAGAAAAAAAATACAAATTTATATTGGCTGTCCAATATGCACATAAATAAGAGCATACGCCCGCAAACTTAAGTTCGTTAATCAAAACTTATTCCTGGCGCAATTCCTGGTGACCTACAATTATAAAATTTGTCAAGAAGTGAAAACTTACAGTGCAAAGAAAAGCAACACTCTGAATAATGGAGGTAAGTATAGGTAGCTATAGGAATTTCACAATTTATTATTAGGAAATTGTTAAAATATTTACTGGTTATCATTACAGGTCATGCTGAAAATAACTCACACGGTACTTAACATTATAGTTCCAAGCCTTCCTTGTCTCCTTTATCGCTTGCGTGACTACTATCGGCCTTTCTAAACAACTATCGTCTCAGTCTAATCCACGCTAATTGAGGCGGAATTCAGCGAGTTTATAAATCACAGTCGGCAGGTTAGGTGAGAGCGGTGAGAGGGAGGCGGGAGGCAAGAGGGTCAGAGGGGCCGTGAGAACGCGCGCGCGCCGCCGGTTCCCAGGCACGCGCCGCCCGCGCCTGTGCGCCCGCGCAGCACACCGAAACAGACCTGTGACTTATGAGCTTAAAATTCCGATACTTCGTTGTAGTACGTCTTAGTAATTAAACTAATCTTAAATCCGTTAACATTCCACTTCTATCTAATGAAAGCTTTATTATGATTGCATATGTGTCAGATGAATTAATTTTCTTTATTATTTATTACCATGTATCAGGAAATTAAAATTACGATCGCAGTAATTTTAATATTATTATTATATTTGTCTTGTTTTACCAACTTAATAAAAATATTTAAAACTTATCTTTAAAACCATCTTTAATATTATTCACGTACATTTTTATACAGATTTTCTTCAAAATAGTTTAAATCACCACTTACGCCGAAGTTCTGTTTCTTCAAACACCGCATTATATATTTATCATTTGATATATAATAAAACATATTTAATTTACTTATTTGAAACACTCAATCGTTACGGGCAAATATCATTAATAAACAACAAGCTGTTGGTCCAAACGGTCCGGCCTCCTGCCGGTGTACGCAGAAAAGCCGCGCAGTCGTCGAGGTCGTTGCGGTCGCGCGCCGCTTTCAATCGTGGGATGATACTAATGTTAGGACCGGCACAGACATTAGTCAAGCCAATCTTGACATTTGTCTACGTACTACGTAAATATCGAGCGATGGAAACGTCCTCCGTGCATTCATTTTAAAAGATTATCTCTAAGTGATTTATAATTTGCTTTTAATAGAATTGTGCTTTTATACTTGAGGATATTGATTAATATCTAGTTGGTTCTTAACGTGTTTGCCTACACGGCGAGTACGGCCTACGCGTTTTCTAGTGTATTTTATTTTCGAACGTTTACTTAGTCAGTGGTAGCGTAATTAATAAAATGAGTTTGATTATTATTTATTTATTTAATTGTCTACTTTAATTGTTTAAGACATAATAATATAAAGTAAAATGCTATATGATCTTTAACCTCTCATTTCTCGGCTCGTTTTTTATACTGTAAACCTTTATGTATAGTTACCATCAATTACAAATTTACACACTATTTATATCTAAATATAGAGAACTAGATATCTTTGAATCAACAAAAATAATTTCAATTATTTTAACATGAGGACCAAATTGTCCTCATTCACAAATCATATTTAACAATACAGACATCACCACATGGACGTATCTACAGATGACTATACTTTTACGTTTTGCAATCCTGTTTCGGAGCGCGAGGTAATTTATGCAGTCGTGTGCGCCTCGCCTACCGCGGCGCAGATGAGTCGTGACGGCACAGAGGAGAATTAGACGCCGCCTTTACACCGACACAGCCGATTTACAATGAACTGGATGTACTTATATCTAGATCTACAAGTCGTGTCGGGGCAGGCGACACACGGGAGTGTCAAGTATATTATTATAGAAGTTGTGCTGTCGACGCCGCATGGATGGAGTGTAGTACAGAACGGAATTTGAACCCGCACCTCTTTGAAAACCGTCAACCAAAAAGGTTCAAATCCCGCTACGTTCAAATTTTTATACGTTTTCTTTATAACTATTTTTCTTTCCTATATGTGGAACACTTTAAATATGTAAAAAACATTTTTTTATAAGCTACCAACATTATGAATTGTGTAGCAGAGATTGTAGCACAAAAGACTGTATTTTTATGAATATTTCTATACGATTAAATAAAAATTCAAGTGCTCGCTTACTATCACAGTGGTCCGTCGTCACGAGCACACCGCAATCAATCATTGAAAAATAGATACTTTCGCTTAAAGAGCACAAGCGTGGAAATAATAGAAAACATTTATTAAAATAAATTAAAATGCTTCATACCAAAGTACTTCATACCAAAGTTAAATAACTATTTTATGCCATGAGGTACGAAACAATTTTGGTTATAATACTTAATTTTTTGTCTAAAAGTACATCTCCATAAGAAGTAAACAATTTTCACGTTGCATTACTGCTAATGTAACTGTTTTTCTTTGACGGCACTGAATATATATAAACGAGTTAAAACTGAAATCACTCAAGCGTCTAAACACCATGTGCGGTGACCCTTTAAATTCTTAAGAAATAAGAATACAGCTCTTTGTATAGTGGTCAGAGTCACAAAGACCGTCGCACGTGTGGCGGGCTGACGCGTGAGGACTCTTCAGTCACGCTTCTAGTACACACAAACTGGAAGCATTTCGATGGTAAATATGGTGTGGAAGACGTCAGACGTTATTGATTGATATGTTTGTATAAACCTTCCTGTAATGTATCGTCGTTTACATTTCGGCAGCCTCGCCGCATCGTCGTTTACATTTCGGCAGCCTCGCCGCATACAATAAACTGGCTCACCGTTTGTCTATTTTAGGTAAACACGTTTTATTTTTCTAACGTAAGTAAGAGTAATAGCGCGACCATATTAGTTTATGGAACTTTTTATAAGCTACTAAGAAGAATGTAATAAATACTAGAGATCCGCTCGCGGCTTCGCTCGCGAACACATTTGTGTTTTATTTATATAGAGACATAATTTTATTAAATATATATTTTGCAACATATTTTTATTTAATATATATTTTTAATACAATGTTCTTTCTAATACCTCTAAGAATATGTGTACAAAGTTTTATGATAAACGGTTCAGTAGATTTCGTGCGTTGGCGTAACGAACATTTACAATATTGGTATGATGTAAATATCCTTAATGTAAGTATTCGAAAATAATTTTAATTTGTCCATATTAAATTGTGCAAGCCATTTCATTTTTATTTTAAAGTTATTGAACGTTCTAGTGAAAGAATTTAAAACCAACAATCATAAATCTAAATAAACAATATATTTTAAAATAACACACCTGAACAATATCATATTTTAAGATCCAATTAAATTATTTATATAAATAATAAATTATTATATATCCTTTTTGCAGCATTAGTTACATTATTTTATTTTAACAACTTTAAATTGCAGTATTAAAAGAATATTCCATTTTCAATTGATGTAAAAATCGAACGATAACCAATGTGTAAATTGACAGTGGTGATTTTATTTATATTCTGTCTCTTGTTGATTGATTGTACTCGTGGCAAGCATTTTACACAATATAACCAGCAAATATTTTCAAAGAAAAGACAACATTTTAATTAAAAGAAAAGACAACATTTTAATTTTAAAAGCATAGTTCCAAGGCTGTTGCTCATGTCCCTTTGTGAGAAAATTAATTTGCTCTGCAAGGCGAAACAAGTGGAGATACGCGTGTCCAATGCGAGTGACGTCTGCGCGCTCCGTCACGCTCACCGCGGTGCCACTCTTGTCTTCACGCTGCGTCGACTTCTACAGTACTACCCACCGACATTACAATATGAATGTATCCAGCAACAGGTCCTACATATTAATAAATTGCACTTTGATTTTGTTATTGGGTTTAAACTTTAGTTTAGAAATGCGGCGTTGAGATCTGCCACTCAACACGTAATGCCTCCAGAATTTGTTGAAAAGTGGAGATCGAAGTGCCTTAAGACTAGTTTACTTTCACTTTGGATACCAGCCATTTGGGAACTAGCATGAAGTTAAAAAAAATCTAAATATCTATTCAGATATAGGATTGTATAGGTAATTATAATAAACGTTTATGTTATCATTAAAATTGTGAGTTTATAAGTTTATGGCGTGAAATACGACACAATAATGCATTATATATATTTTTTTTTATTTGATCGATGATTTTATAGTTTAAAGAATAAGCCAACGAATGAAACAAGAGCAAAAATATAAGTCGTTAATGTTTATTATCATACATGGAGGAAAAATATATTTCAAGTTCACTTTATAAATACAAATATTTTTCTTTAGTCACAAATAATAATAGACGAGTATTAAACGTCAGGACTCCTGCTATGATGGCTGTGCGCTCGGGGCCTTTATTATAATTATTTACTGAAACATTTTATCTGACATTAGTACTATGTTGTGCTTTAATATGATAGATAATTGGTACATGCGTTGCTGAACAATGGCTGGTCTACCCTTAAGCTGAAGCGGAATATAAAAAGGGCATTCGTTCTCGAAGCTGTTATTCTATAATTCGTGTGAGCCTCAGGCTTATAATAACTGTAATAAACAATGTGTATAGCGTTCATAAGTCACATATTGCCGTGTTTATGGTGCATTGCCATTACAGAGTACGCCGCCAAAAGTATTGTACAAGAAGTTCACATTGTATGGGTTATGTTTTTTGCCCATAATATATTTCTATCTGATTAATGTGTAGACTAATACATGTATGATTAATATGTGTGAATGTGACAGGTCGTGGGCTCGATTCCTACTCGATGATTATTTTATAATTTCATTTTCTCGCTCTGTTAAAGAAACCAAGTGCGGCTTTAATTTCCGCCACTCTCCGCAGTGTCGGGAACGGAGTGTCCTAACACTAGGTTCCCACTTTCCCTCTACCTACTCTTTTATGTACGGGATACAATGTGAAACTACAGAAGAAAAAAAGTGTACAAAATTTTCTTCTTAGTATTATGCTAGTTCTGTTGAAAAAAAATTATAATAACTTGTGCCATCCTTCTATTTATGGAAGCTTATCTCAATAATAAAGCTATGTCGTATCTACCTATATTTATTTGTAAATATCAATGATAGATCGTAAATTCTCAATACACAATACAAGAGTAAATATGATCGGATGACTGACAGGACAACAGCGGAGAGGCGTCACGTTTCTGTTCGGTGTTGCCAGCTCTCCCACACAACTAGTCACGAACTTATACTTCACTTAATTAACGTAAATAAGACAGTTTGGCGAGGAAAAAAACACAGAGGTCGATGTTTCGTCGGAACCGGATTCAGATTGAAGTGTCTTCGGCGTCGTCTTAGTGCACACTTTATGCCACATTTATTTTTAATGAGGGCTTTTATCACAATGTGAGTAATAATCGTTATAAATACTTCCATTGATGTCGGAAACATATTTTTTTATTTTTTTCTTTGAATTTAACTTTGAATTTAAATGTGGTTAAATCCTAAAAAGTAATAGCCTTAGAAGGAGGGTAAAATTTGAAATTAAGCCGGTAGTTCATGTGTGGTATCAGATGAAAAGGCACTGGCTAAGCTTGACCTGATATTTCAGAAAAAGCTCGAGACCTCCAATTTTTGTACGGAACCCTCTATCGGCGAGCCCGATTCGCGTTTTCCAGTTTTTTATTATTATTGTTAATATTTCATAGCAGTACAGGAAATGTTTGTCATCATCGTTGATATTATATGCACTTGCAGGATACGGTTAGCATGACTAGCAGACTGTGAACAAATTTACGTGACAATGTCGACACACCGACCACGACGTAGAGCCCTTTCCTGTGCTTATCGATAAGTTACTAATCTTAGTTGGAAGGATGCTGCATGCAATGCATACTTGCATCAAGTCTTCCAGTGGAATTTGTAAGTGATGAGGTGATCTGTTAGGCTATCATGAAGTATTTATTGTATTATGAAGTATATATCATGAAACATTTTTCTATTTTTTCATCCATCGCGCGCCACGCCATACGACAAATTAAAAATATGCATTTAAATTAAAAATCTGAAGTATAAAATTAAAAAAAAAATTGTGCCCTTGCGCTATGACTAGCCTCTCTCGAATTCAATAAAATTGAAAAAAAGATGAAATAAAGATTGTCTAACATCATAGAAACGATTTTTATTAGTTGAATGCATTAGTCTTATCATTACTGCGTTTTGTAAAAAGACAAAAGACGGAGTAAATCGGTTTGCAATAAATTTTATTCACCTTTGGACGTAAAGTTTATGGCAATTTATAAAATTATCTAGAGTTATTTCTTACAACTCTAGATAATTTTATATAAAGGCTCCAAGAAAATTTTCACATATTATATACTGATTTTTGTATAAATGAAGTTGTATCATTAAAATATGTATTGCAAAATTATGATTTCATGCAGAACAATAGCGCACAGAATGATGGTAGCTCGTTAGTGCTGTCTCGCGTACTGTACGTGCTATATTGGCATATGTGTGGACCGGTCGCGAGCACCTGCCGCGGGCACACGCCACTAAGGCCGCGTTTACAGCCACTGTCATATGATTTAAGAAAATGCGTTATTACATTGTAAAAACCAATGTACCAACCAATAGCTTCACGCTGTATCCAGAATATTAGTTGAATAGACAATGGGAACCTAGTGTTAAGGCACTCTGTTTCCACATTTCCGTCGAACTTTCGAAACATTTAGTGATGTCTGGCGGAACACAACGAGTAAACTAATAACAATTATTTAATGTTTTTTAAGATAAATTTCCTTAGATCTGTTAAATTATATTTAGCGATATTTTATATTACATACGCTAATCAAAGATTTTTTACACACCTATGCCTATATACATACATTTTTAATTAAGTATTGAAAACAACTGAATACAATACATTTAATTAAGTAAAATTATTATGAAGTATTCTTAAGGTAAAGCTATGTATCTACATAATCTAGTTCTACAATGCAAAAACAAAAAAGTTACCAGTGCACGTGCGCCCTACCCTGTCCTCGCTATGCGCAGGCGCAAGATAAGCCGGGACGTGTGCATTTTATTTATTTTAACATTTTTAAAGCGTGGGCGTTTTATTTCTTATTGCGAGCGGTAAGTCACGAAGTTGGAGAGCTAAATAGCACCTACGATGCCTTACTATCTGGATCTTACCCTTTTTTAATAGAGCATGTCCATCGTGTAAAAAGAGTAAGTGAATTTTACTTATATCTTATCTAGAAGATTTGTTGTGTACTAAACAATGAGTTTATGTAGTTTATAAGTTAAAGTCATAATAAAAAGATCGCTAATGACACAGACACGTACGTAGATTTCTGTTTTATTTTTTAAATATACATAGGCACGTATTTATATATTTTTAAATAATAAATGATATGTTCATTAGGTCGTAAGAAATCACATAAACGTTCAGTTATAAAGCTTAAGTTTTTAATCTAACCATATTACTACCGGTTGATAATTTAACTAAATGTAAGTGGGTATACTAAAAATTTTCACCATGGTATTTAAGGCTAGCCGTAACGCAGGAGCACAAGCGTGACGATGAAATGAAATATTTATTTAAATTTATATTTTCATTTCTATGGTCTGGTGTTAAGATAGTGCAATAATAGTTACAGATTTTGGCTTGCGTGGACTTTGAGAAGTTAAATCCTCTTCATTCCCGTTCCCGTCGCAAAAAGAATTATACAAAGTCCTTTCTTAGAGAGAATGTAGGGGACATTCTCTGTAGGTAGGCATGTGCCAAATTTCAACGTTTATGTTTCGTCGTGATCAGTGCATCATCTGTCAGTTATTCAGTAACAAAAGAGTTTTACTTTATTAAGTATTGAATTTTCCACAATGCAATCTTATGCAAATTCTTGACTTAAGCTAATGAATATATTAAAATTAGAATATTTTTTTCTAATTAAAGAACTTGTCACTCTCGTATATTCAAAACAATGAAGGTTTTGTGAGTTAAACTTTTTCTTCACGAATTTCCACAACGCCATGGGAAATATAACATGACTTACTTTCAATTTAGAGAAAATCGCACCTAATTTCAATTGATACAATGTTAGTCACGGCCCTCTTGGTATATTATCATCTATCCTCTATAATTATTTCAGTTGTACGCTTCGTGACGGGTCCGTCCTCTCTCGGCCACCGCCGTTCTAAGCTGCATACAAAATGAGTGCTACAAAATTTTAGTCGTGATCCCTGAATTTTTAATGGATTATTTTATGGATACATAAATTAATAGAAATATTAATTAAAAATATTATGAATCACAGTCCTTATTCTAGCTATCCCTAGATCATAGAATAACTCATTTTATCAAAGGAAATATTTATATAGGACATCGATATATGTGTATATATATATATATATATATATATATATATATATATATATATATATATATATATATATATATATATATATATATATATATATATCGATGTCCTATATAATATACAGATATATACACCGAAAGTTGGACGGTTGTTAAAAGGACCGGGCTCGAGTGTTTATATGGTTATAAAAGATAAGATACAATTTCCAATTATATTTTTTTAGTAATACAATACATAAAAGAATTCGGCACTCTGTGATTTATGAAGTTAAAATATAAATGCTTTTTTCTGTTTTAAGAGTAATATTCAAAAGGAAAGGAGGAGGAAGGAAAGGAATTTAAAATATGTATCAAAACGAATATATTTGAATTTGTGTTTAAAAATATGAAGTAACTATAAATAAAACTTTTTACAAGGGATAATAAAATTTTGCTTATACATATGTATATTATAAGAAATAATTATCTATTGACATTTAGTACATCGTAACTATTTTATGGTTAAAACATTGAAGAAAAAACATTCTTGAATAAGTGTTTTTCATATTTCTGGTATGATAGCATTTATTATATTTACAATGTAAGCTCGGTGTTGTGTTGGTACAATATATATAGGTATATCGCAAATTATTGATTGTTATATCTTTAATTACAATAACTTTAACTAAAAATGCAGCATATGATTGCCATTTCACATTCACAATTGTTTGTAATTGCTACTAAAATGTAGTTCGTAGAGACTGTAGGTATTACCGTTATTTGTATTAACAAAAAAAAATAACTCTAACACGTTCATAAAAAAAAATTTGATGTCTTAAATATCGCCTCTGTTAAAAAATATACTCAAAAAGGATTTCATATAGTTTTATATTTGATAGGTATTTTTAGGATACCTATGCACGTTTAAATGCGGATCTGACGAGATATTTATTATTCTTAAGTATTGCTCTCAAATATCGCAATAATATCTGCTTGCACGTTTAATGAAATCATATAACAAAATAGATTTGAATTTTTCTAAGTGAACGATTAAATTCTAACTTATGAAATATATACTATTTCGATAGTAAATTGTAATATATAAATGATAAATTACTCCCTACATATAATGAATTATGAAAATTACACCGTATTCACCTTTGGCCACGAGACGTGCTCGGTCATCAGTCTTGTACTAACTAGTTAAAATTTGTAATAATAGTAAACCTCTTGCTTTAATCGTAAAACACTCATTACTATCTTCATGTGTTATGTAGTATGTATTTGAATATAAATGTATAGTGTATACGGCGTGTCTTTACTAAAACACGATACGAAATAAAAATTGATTGAAGTTACACTGGCGAATGTATGAAGAAATAGCAGTTCTAAATTGCATTTCTGCAATCTACACACGTTATTGTACTTGCATACACAAAATAATAACAAACATAAATACACAAAATAATAACAAAAACATTTTGTTGTTGAGTTGTTACTCAACAACAAAATATTTTTAGTGATGAACACATTCGTTATTCTTCTTTTAATCATATAAAATTGTTATTAAAAAAATTCTCATGTATAAAATTATATTTGAATTTTTACCATTGCATTCCGCATAACCCGGAGTCCGACGCTCGGAAAAATTAAATTAGTTAAAAAAAATATAATGACACGTAGTTTAAGAGCGCGGCGTGATGGCGAACCTTGTCGAAACACCGCCGCCGCTCGATAAAATTCCGTCTGGCCATTTTATTTTAAGGCGCGCATTAACAGCTTGGTAATTAAACATCGAAATGTCGCTGCCTCTCTGAACGGAGGCGTCGCCCTAAGTAATGGGGCCTTACTCGGGCTACTTTAACGCGATCACGCTGATAACTGTGAGTGCAAAGTCTGGCGAATACATATACTGATATGCCACGCGAACCAAATCCAAAACCAAACAAGCCGTAAAAAAATATATCAACAAAAAAAAATCTATTTTGCTAAGCAAATATCCTAATTGCACTAGCGGTAGGTGTTCCTAGGTGATGTTTCTCGCATTACAGCCCCATGCCTCACAAGAAACGCAAACAAAAACTGAATTGCTCCAAATCAATTGGATATCAATACCGTTAATTTGAAAGGATAGCTTACCTTTCGTCCATGGAACGCAACCGTAATTGGCACAATTAATGCACGCTCTGAAGAATCGATTCTTTCTTTGTATCGACAGAAGACATATTGAAGGCATGCTCGGAATGAATCAGGCTCCAGTTTAACTGCCTACGCTTTGCAGAATAGAGATAATATAAAGATATAAGTTAATGAATCTCCAGGGGAAGCAAATATTTCGCATATTGGAGCTTCGATGGGATTTTATTTTTAAGTTAATACTCATATTATAGGAAAGTATACTGATTTCTGTAATAGTAAATTATAAAGGGTTTTTATTATATTACACAAATATTATTAAACATGTTCATAAATCTGTCCGTATCAACATTGGAGGAGGAGTAGGTAGGGTATTTCTAGGTATATAGCGTTTTCCATGAACTGTGATGAAATATCGGTGTAAACTTGGTAATCCGAGATGAGGCACGTCAAGCTCCGCACGTGCAGTTCAGACAAGACCTCGTGGGTGGTGAATCGTTTGTCGTTTGTTTTTTACTTTTTCCTAACTTGACACGTGATCGTCATATAAACATAGTCTATATAATTTTAAAACAAGATAATGTAATTTCTTTTGAAGTCACCGTTTCTTGCTTTATAAAACAATTTTCTTAACAAAATTGTAAATATTATATCTTCAATACTATCAATTTAATGACTACTATCAAGATACTGCATATACATTTACTGCCTTATGCCTACATACACAATATGTGTAATACTGCTTTGAGTTTATAATAATAATTATACGCTCAAATACTAATTGAAATGACAGTCGCTTTTTACAACGAAGGGAATCGAATTAAGTTTTAATTTATTATTTTAAATGATCTTAACATTGCTTAAGCTCACAAAGAAATCCCGAAACTTTTGTACAGATCATGAGCAGACATTGCGAACAATTTCTCTAAGGTGGTCAAACGATAAAATTTGATTGCTGACGACAACGACCACCGACCGCTGACCACCTAGATAGTAATGCTAACAAGCAAGGAGGTCTGGAACAAAAACTTGAAATGTCCAAATTTAGACCAAATTGAGAAAAGGTGGTTAAAATGTTCTACAACATACAGAAGAAACAGTAGATATATATTTCTTGTGTATACCTAAAATATTAATTAACCCGTAACTAACATATATTAGACATTTTCAATAGATACCTAAATCTAATATTCGTCGGATCGCTCATTACTTGTTTCACGCGTCATAAAACTGATTAATTGGCCTCCATCACTGATTCTAACAAAGAAAAAAAAGAATGACACCGCGCAAGCAATGACCTTTCATAACGAGGAGCCGTCACTCAGAGCCGCATGAGGGCCGCCGATTCGCTTGACAACTTCAATTTATATGCAGCTCGATGACCGATGCCGACGTGCCGATCCTCCTGTTTCCTCTCCATGGTCAGTAATAAAGTCATGGTACTAATAGCTCTTCAAATTATAGTGACCCGAAAAACGCCCTTTTGAAATATGATTGAAAAACATTCTCCAGAAGCCCGTAGGGCTTGGTGAGGCATTATTCTCGATCGAGACGTATATTTCGAACAATTAATATGTTTAAATGATATGTTATTATAGGGAATTACCAGTATTAAAATTGGTTGCAAAAACAGTAAGTTTTGGCGAGGCGCCCGTAGGGTCCACTTGGGTGGTACGACAGATGTTCTCTCTCTTTAGTCTAAAAAATACGCTTCGATTTAGGTATGTTTGAAGTCGTTTGATAGCGATTTTGTTTCCGTAATTGACGTTTTCTGAATTTAAATTGACATCTTCACGTGTATAGCATAAGATACAACATGAGATATAAGATTAACTTTTTTTATTATCGTATCATATTAGATATGTAGGTACTTAATTATTTCACAGAACTTAAGGTAATAATAATACTAACAATTAACATACCATTTTATTGACCTTATTTTCACTATGCCTTATTATGTCCCATCACAATTCTTTTTAATTCGATAGTGTAATTGTCAAAAACTGCATAAAATTCCATACAATCTGTCTAAAGTTCATCAAAAATTCTTATAACTTCATATACACACACTACAACGTCCATATTACTTACCTATGTGAAGAAGTTACAATATTTTTAAAAGTGCTGTATCCTGCACACAGCAGGGTAGGCAGAGAGAACCTAGTGTTAAGACACTCCGTTCCCCTCTTTCTGCCGAATTCTAGAGGCACTGCGTGTTGAGTGGTAGAACCCAACGCCGAGCTTTGCCTCGTCACCAGAGCGAAGAAATGGAAATATAAATTTAAGTAAATATTTTATCTCCTCGAGTGGCGATCGAACCCACAACCAGTCAATTTCACAGTCACACCTCGTTCGGCTGCGCCACGACTGGCCTCAATATCTTTACGTTGGATTAATAACTTTAATTGTGTAAATTTAACTGTGTAATAACATAAAATAAAGAATTCTATTATTTATTAATTTGAAAATGTATAAAAATTTGAAAGTATCGAGACTTGAACCCGCGTCTCCTGGAAACCGACCAGGCGCGCAGACCGGACCGGACAGTGTCCAGGAGGCGCGGGTTCGAGGTCCTCAACGTTCAAAATTTTTATACGTTTTCTAAATAAGTATTTTTCTTTACTAAGTGTGCAATAACACTTTAGAAATGTTATAAATACTTAACTACAATATTAGATATTCTGTGTACATGTATTTTTTTCCACCTACATACATAAATCTTCCAAAGGCACTTATTTCGGATGCTACCAGGGTGGCACGATCGCATGATAGCGTAGCAAGCAGCAGTTGTAGTAAATTGCTTCTCTCGCCATAATTCCTCAATAGCCTGCTATTAGCGTCAAGACAGTGCAAACAAACAGATACAATCAGACGTCTTTTGACGAATAATTCTGACCACCCGAGTTGAGGACGATAAAGCAATTATTATTTGTTATTATTTAGAATGTCATTTCAATAAACCATTTAAACTTAGTGATTTATGTAAAAAATTTACAAATCCATGTAAAGTTGCTGATTGTCTATGGTATTAAAAAATATTCATAACCTTCTAAAATAAATGGTAATTCTTTCTGTTTATTTTTTACGCATATACAGACAAAAGTAATAAACTCTAGTAGACTATCAATCCTTTTGTTAATTTAAATGTTATTCCCAATGTTTTAACATGAGAAGGAAATAAAAATCGCACACATATGTTTTAAACAATTTATTTTGTACATAAAATGGCATATTATGTCTTTTAAGTATATAAATTGAACTTACATAATATAATAATATCACTTTCATATTTCAAACTCCATCCACACAATTTATTTACAGGGCATTATTAAAATATTTCTTACGCTAACACACTACACTACATTAGTTTTTGACAATTTTGTACAAACGCACATTATATATATACAAATTATAATGAATACGATTTGTTAAGAAGATCAAAAGAGAATCGTATTTTTTTTAAAAAACAATAAATAACACTTCTATGATTTTTAGGCCTACCGCCAACTTAAGTTTCATTTAAATTTATTTAACGTTACAATGTTGTAATTTATCTTTTTTAATCTATGTATAAATATATATTTCTGGCCAACAATAGGTAACTGGTAAAGGAAGACTACTGAGTAATTATGGTAACAACTTATTAATTTTAATTATATTTAATAGATATATATTTGTCATTTATATTATTTAAAATAATTTATTTTATATGTATGACAATAATTATCGTTATATTTAAATATTAATAATAATGGAAGACAATACGATTTTGCTGTATAAGGCACGTAGAATTCTTAAAAGTAATCGGCGCATTAATTAAATATTTATGCTACACAAGACGTCATTATAGTTTAAAAGTCACATAAAATTGTATTTAAACTCGTACATTTATATTTAATTTAATGTATATTTATATGTCGAATTCAATTGTAAACATTTAATTAATTTATTTATGTATATAGCAACAATCTATGGATATTGTTTAAATATTTTAAATATTATTCTCAATGTAGGTATGCGCAGCTTTTACTTACATTTTAGCAAAATAATATTATGTGTATATTTTTTTACATAGAAAGTAAGCATTAAGAATTGGTCGATTATATTTTTAGCAAAACGATATAATATTACGTATTTAAAATGCACTAGGTGCTTCATTGAAAATATAAAAATATATTTATTTCTGTTAATATTAATGGACATATGTCCCCTTTCATGAAATACTGTCTTAGATGTCTTTCGAAAATTTACAACCGTATATTAAATTATGTTATGCGGAAGACTAAAACTAAATAATGTACTAAATAATGCCCTAATGTTAATTTAACACAGACCAAGTACTGACCAAACAAAATAAACATTAGGTAATATGTACAAATTAGGAACTTTTATAATCTATCACTCTGTTACATTATTAAAAGTATATTGGACTTGTCATTTATATTTAACAACTAAATATGGAAAATATAAGCCACTTACATATTTAATATTTCTTAAGAATAAATTTTACAAGATTTATTTCAAACTACTACTCTAATTTATATTTAGTTCAACTACACGCAAATATCACAGGTTTTTTTAACATATAATCCAACTGTTGGTCTGGAGCTCTATTATTTCAATGTGCTGATTGAAAGATTATTTTGAATCGATTTTAGTGCACAGTATTTTCTCAGTCTAATTACACGTAGAATCGAATTTTACGAACTCTATCGTCACCATGGTCGCCAAGGCTTTTCTTCTGGCGGTTTCCTTGTAACTAACGCAAGAGGGGCAGGTTCATCAGTTGGTGGAGGAGGTGTTTCCCATCCAGAACTGGCTGGAGAGAAACATCGAGGTTCTGATGATGTCGATGAAATATCTCTAGGCGACAATGGAACTAAATTTGGTATAGAACCTAGAGTACTTGCATTCACTCCGGCTGGTAGTACCAGAGCGATGTCGCCGTTGGATAATCTTGTTGGAACTAGACGTACTCCGGAGCCGGGACCAGCTGGGAACAATATAATTATTAATTTCTTGCTTCAAATAATAGTTTTTTACTAATACACTAATTCAAAAATATTTAATAATTAATACGCTTTCATTATTTATAAATCCCAGTCCCAAAAAGGCCGCTCGTGACGCGTGGAGCAGGAGCACAAGAGTGCGAATGTAAGAGCGAGAGACTGTGAGTTTTGATTCTCACTCGAGAAAATGAAATATTTAATATTCACATTTTCTTCGCTCTGCGAACGAAGCAAAAGCAAGGCGTTGAGTTCCGTTCCGGTGAAAAACGGGGAATGCAAGTGTCTTAATGGAATAGAGTGCCTTAACATTAGGTTCTCACGTCCTCAGGTTCCCTTTGCCCTGTTATGTGCAAGTCATAGCGTGAAGGTTAAAAGCGTACTTAACACCTACCCGAAATAAAAATTGTAGAGTGCTGTGGAGGTACAACAGCGTCTTCAACGTCTGAGGGCGGAGTTGGAGCTGCAAATGGTCTGGAACCAGGCGTGTTCACACATCCTTCTAAATGACGTACCAGCCGTCGTTTCAAACTTGATTCTAAACCGTGAAATTTAACTACTTCTGACAAACAATGTCTATACCCTGCTTTAAATCTATCTGGTGAGGTCCCTTCTGATCGCAGTCCCTCTAAGTGTTTCACCGTCATTTCTAATATATCCGCTTTTTCCAGCTTTGAATGGCGTGCCGGCTGCAACAATTTAATAATTAGAATCACAATCACAATTATATATATATTTATCGTTAATATACTTAATAAACACGTCTAATATAATCATAAAAGTAATGCTCATTTTTAATGCACTGTATAAATACTTACGTCTTTCTTCATCGCGTCAAGGATAAGAGCCTTTAATTCATTCAAGCAGTTGTTGATGCGCGCCCGACGCCGTTTTTCCATTATAGGCTTATTACTCTATAACAAAGAGAACAAGGTCAATACAAAATTTAATATCATGTTTTATATGTGATTCAAACAAGTTTTCTAGATGCAATTGTTGTTCACAAATAAAAATATTTTTCTCCATAAAGTACGTAATAAACTAAACTGGTTCGTTTCTACGGGTATATACTCGTATATGTAGCTAATAAAATTTATTGCGTGGTTTTGCGTACCTAAAAACTGGACCAGGGAAAAATGTTTTAAGGTAAATTGGTGGCATTCGTATAACATTTAAATTCAAACTGCACACAACACACAATTAACAAAATATTCTTTTAAAACGCAAAATAATTTATTTTCCAACATCACACCATTATGATAAATGGATATGCAATTTTAGTCACCAATGATACTATTCATATTTTACAAATATTATGATTAGTTTCGTATATTAATAGAAAATACAAAGTTGTCAATGAGAATAACGCGTGACAAAAGTACCCGTGAATCCACGATAACAAGCGCGTGCGCCTTTCAAGGTGAAGGCCGTGATTGGCGCGACGTCGGACGTGACGCCGCGTCACGCGCTACACGTGATTAATGCCAAAGCGTGTACTACAAACTAATTTCTCGTTGTAGTGGTAGAGTCGTGAAATTATTAGCATTTTGTATTTTAAATGTACGTATATACGATGATGACTTTTTTTCTCTCGAGCTAGATGAGCATCCCTAATAAAAGCTTGAATAATATTAAATAACAAAGAAACCCTCTGTTTACATATGCATATAAAAATATAATCATAAATACAATATATCATGGCCGCACACAGGTTACTTAAGCACACTCTTAACGAAACTTTATTTTTGAAATAAATATTGTAAAACAACAAAAAATATATTGCGAACTGCTTCTTAATTATCTTTTACATGTGTTATTTTAATTCGTAGAGACTGTGACAAATCATCGTTTTTGTATTTGCTTTAGTTTTATGCCTTCACATACATACATCACTGCACATTAGACAGAGGGAATCTAGTGCTAAGACACTCCATTCCTCACTTTTTACCGAATTATGGACGCATTATACGAAGGGTGGAACTCAACGCCGCCTTTTGTCTTATTTTCCTCGAGTAGGATAGGACCTATAACAGTCACACGCTTGTACCCCGAACCAAGACTGGTCTTTTTTGTTATCTTCATACATATAAAGCCCGCAGCCACACAATAATTTGTTTAGGACATAGCAACTTCGATTTTATATACTTACATCATTGTTTAATGATGATTTAACTATTATTATTATTATAGAATGACGTGATGATTATAACGCATGATTTGCAATTTTCATATTTAATTTGCGTTTTGATACATCAACAGACCATTCTCTTCTGTAAATATTATTTGCAGTGATATTTCTTTGTTTGTGGTTCTAGAAAAAAAAAATTTTTACAATTAAGTGTACACTGTACACGCTACAATTCACTGATTTTATATTTATAACCTGATTTTAAAAAGACATCCATTTAAATTTTTTTTATTTATTTTTCTTTTCAATTCCAAATATAATTTATCCAATAAACACGTCATGTTATAATATTAAATTTAAAACATATTGAGATTAATATAATCTGTTGAAAATTTAACACTCATATATTAAACATAAGTAACATTCTACTACTTCCGACACCCGAAGGTGTTTCCGCACTGATAGTGTATCACACTACAATTTATATATTTTTTCAAACTAAGAAAACTTTTAAAGATAATCTGTTCTTTTGCTGATGCGTTAGTAGGTACTTATTTACAACTCTCGCTCGCGGCTTCGCCCGCATGTACTACACAATTATTTCCCGCCAAATTCTGGAGGCATTTGGCGGGAAGTGGGAAACGGTGTGTTTTAACACTAGGTTCCCTCTGCCTGTACCCTGCTGTGTGCAGGATGCAGCGTGAAGCTGGTTTTTAATTTCGAATTACTTTCGTGATCGATTGAAATAAAGAAAGTGTTTGTAACATAAAAAATAAGGAAAGCTTGGTAAAATATAATAGTGAAAACTACATTTAAATCGGTAAAGACGTTTCTAAGATTAGCGTGATCAAACGCACAGACAACATGAACAAAATTTAAAAATCATTGCTTTCGGTTCTATTACAAAAAGACGACATTATAAAATGCCCTTGAAACCTTTTTTTTCATAAAGATATATAAATACCATGTAAAGACACCGATCAGTTACTACTTTATTATAAGTGCCTATAGATAAAATATTTAACAAACTAAATGATTGCTTTCAAGCACATTAATCAAACGTCAGGCAAAAACATAAGAACTTTTTCATCGAAAACAAAAAAAGACAAGGAATTCCATCGATCGCAAAATATCTGATCATAATTTTATTAATTTTTCAAGTAGCACGCAACACTGTCATTGAAAATAACGAATGGCGTCTCACAAAAAGACGACAGACCTGCAGATAACATTGGTAGCGACCTCCGACGCGCCGCTGATCACGTTTTATTCGTTATTTATTAATGTCAGGTATATTATCAGTGATGCTTCAATGAGTTTAAAAGCAACGCGTTTATCTTAATATTGCCGAAGGATATAATTATCCAACAGTCACATCATAGTCTCTTCGCGTAAGTCGTTTGGTATCAATAATAATTTATGAAGTTATGATATTCCACTGCAAGAAAACATTCTTCAATGCATATAAATAGATAATAATAAAAACTTGAAACCTACTTGTTTGTTTTTTCTGTTATTTTCTAGAGAGGGAAAGCCTAGTGTTAAGACACATCGCTTTCCACCGAATTCTCGTCGCTTTGTGGGTTGTGTGGCGGAACTCAATGTAATGCTTTGCCTCGACGCCAGAGCGAAGAATTGAAAATATCAAATATTTCATTTACTCAAGAGAAAATCGAACCTACCACCTATCTGGCTTACAATCTTGTGGTCTCTCTTCGCCACGAATATCCTAAAAGTTTTGTTAATTATGAATGAATATCATTTTTGCATGAATTCAAATACAATATACTTAGTGGCAGAAAAAAAATATGGTATCAGATATTAAGAGTAGATTTAAAAATATTTTGGAGCACACAAGCACCATGTTAAGCTACGAAGTAGAGTAAATATGGAGCGCTATCACTTTGTCTAATACCTACACGTTACAATCTCCTACGCTATGATATGACAGAACAATACTATTTTGAATACAATAAGGATTAGCAAAACGCGGCGCCCTGTTTTACTATTATGAGCGGGCCTAATAGGACCAACCTACAGTTTTAAACCAGGTATGCATGAGTTTTCATCATTTATTACATTTGTTTAGAAAAAAATTAAGTGACTAATTAAATCATTGTTTGTTGACCATATTTTCTTTAAGATAGTTATTTTTGTATTATCTTATACTGTTTAATATTTGTATAGACATGTCAAATATTTAATTGCTGTAGTAGTACCCACATATGCCTTGCTTGATACTTTACCTAAAAAAATGTAAGCAAATAACATATATTGTTATTAATATTGACATCATTATTTTAGAGCTTTTTTTTTAACAAAATAATATTATATTAACTAAAAACGTTAGTTTAAATAATTTAGTTTCTCAAATTCTCAAATATGAATTATTTACGTTCGGTGTCGAGATGGAGTCGTGATCCCAGACGGCAACGTGAGCTTTTACGTAACGCGGCGATTAGCAGCGGGCGCCGCCGACGCCGCGTCACCCGCAGGCCCGCAGCCGACGCACGTGCGTCTAGCGCCAGTATGTATGCAGATGACACACTTTCCTCTAAGCGGTACTGATTATTTTATACATTTCCCGTTTGACGTTTATGTTTTTTTTTATAATTTTTCTTTCGATTGATTATTTATACAAACGATATATAGCTGTTCAATTTAATAATTATATTCTCATTACAAACTTGTATTATATTTATCATAATAAATATATTTACTTAATTTCAAAGCACATTCATTGTTCACAATTCTAATTGTTTATATTTTTCAAGTGTCTATATTTATTACAAATGTGTAAAATCTTATTGAGCACCGAAATATCAAAACAAGGCAGTCGCATTAATTGGCACTTGGCAGTGGCAAGCGGTGAGTCGGCGCTGGCATGCACTGGCGCGACGCGAGCCGCGACGCTGGCACGCAAGGACCCGACGCGTGCCAAAGCGTGGGAGCGGACGCCGCTTCCGGCACGCGCTCGAGCTCTCGACACGACGACCGTAGACACGACGATAAATTCTAATATTTATTGTCGGCGATACATTATGTAGCTATTACTCGTTAATTTATATTATTTTACATAGATTTCATTGAGTATTTCGTTACTGTTTCAGATCATTTTCTTGTTAACCTCTAAGTGGCACAAGGTGTCTCAAGGGTATCTCGTACGCACTCGAGGAAATAAGTTATAAGCTTTTATTTAAAAACCCTGGAAAAGTCCGGTGAAAAGTGGGGAACGGAGTGTCTTAATACTAGGTTCCCTCTGCCTACACTGCTGTATGCGGTATACAACGTGAAGATGATTTTTTTACAGATTTTTATTTTATAATTGCTATTTAGAAATTATATTGCTAAAAAATTACCAATCTATCTTTTACCAATTTATCTTATACTTTACTACGTTTCGTAATAAAATTTACGTAATAATTAGTACCATTATATTAAATAATTAAACATACAATGTGCAATCATCCTGCCTATATGATACGTATTCGTAAATGGTAGTGTTTAATTTAATCTATGGTCATTTGTCGGACGTAGGCGAGTGACGCGTAGGCGCAGGCGCAGGCGCACCGCCCGCCGCCGCCGTCTAATCTCTACGATGTTTATCGCGCGATGACGGATCGTTCGCCTACTCCTAATAGCTTCCTACACGCGCTTAGGATACGACTCACGCTTGGTCCCCGCCCGGTTGTTACAGTCACATGCACCTATAATATGAGTATTGTTCGTGTTGTCGAATAGATTAACACCTTTGATTTACATAAAAATCGGCAAGAAAATTACTTTTATAAGCTACCGTCTCAGTATTTCATACAAATACTGACTTAAACTTGCTTGATTTATTTATAAAATTATAAAAACTAGACATTTTACCAAATCCGGTGAGGCCAGTCCTGGCCCAGCGGCACGAAGTGTGACTGTAAAAGCGACTGCTTGTGGGTTCGATCCCCACTCGAGGAGATGACATATTTACTTCACCTTATATTTCCCCTTCTTTCTCTCTGGTGTCGAGGCTAAGCGCGGCGTTGAGTTCTGCCACTCTACACGCAATGCCTCCAAAATTCGGCAGTAAGTGGAGAACGGAGCGTCTTAACACTAGGTTCCCTCTACCTACCCTGCTGTGTGCGGGATACAGCGAGAAGCTGATTTAATTAAATTTAATTTTTTATACATTTTACCTATTATGTGTTGTTATATTTCTCATGTGTAACGTTTAATAACAAATCCCCATCCCATTCTTACATAAGCGTAAATAATATTTAATTGGATAGAAACTAGTTATAAAAGTAGATGTTAATATAAATTACTCTTGAAATAATAATTTTACATCATTAAAATCTTCGGTGATGAATCTATTACACATACATAGTGTTTATAATTAACAACGGTTATGTAGAGCAATAAATATAATATTTTTCCAGTTACATTAGGTTTGAATGTAGTAAGGTGACAGCGTGGGGAGCGTTCCCACGACAATTACCCCACGGATGCCCACACCACCCACATAAACTGACTCACGGTGCCTGTTGATTGTGGATCTAGCACAATTTAAAAATATACGTATAATTGATGTTTATATAGTTCTTCTCTGTTATTTCAATTAAATTATGATTTATGAGATTTGTGAAATAAACCAACCAACCAACCTTAAATAGTAATATTATATCCTACATATGGAAAAGTCGAATATTTCTATGTATATCCAAGTATAGAACAGCTCACGAACAAACGTGATGTCGTTTTCTGTGAACTTTGTATCGACTAGCTAACTAGACTGTTAAGGAATACTACACTACAATTTACATACTGTTAAATATATTCATGCCCAGAACATCAAAAAAGGGTATTTACAAGGAGATGCTGAAGTATTACTTGAATAGTCTAAATAATGTTTTGCGATAGGTAAATGTAGACAAAAAATTGAGGGAGTACAACTTTTTTGTGGATAAAGATATTTTTGTAATCTCTTATTCAGAGATGTAATTAATAAAATAAATTTAATAAACACGGCTTGGAATTGTCTAAAATAAAAAACTATATATTGTATATTAGACTTTATGGTTATTGAACGACTCTATTATAATTGTAACTAATATTTTTAAACTAATCATTTTCAAATTTGATATTTTATAAGTTAATAATTGTTTATATTATATCTTAAAGTATAATATTTGGTTTGTAATACAATACTATAATATAGTAAATATTATTTTGAATGAATATATTTTTTTTTACGCGTTGAAGTCTTTCGTACCGGTCATGAAATAAAAATAATAAAATTGAAATTATAATTAATATTTTGTCCTACGTTACAATGTCACAATATCAACAAAAACATTTAAAAAGACTTTATAGAGAAACATATTAATTTCCAATAACTTTTAAAAACATTTACAAAACTAATGAACCTACCCGTCTATTGTCTCCCTTCTTCTGTACTTCAGCACTCATAGAGTTGGAAACCCCTTGCTGGGGGCTCCCGATGCCGGTCACCATCACGAAACACAAAACACGCGTAAGCAGTCAGTCATATCATATCGACACGTGTGACTCTCGCGCCTGTCGTCGCACGACTGGCGAGTGGCTGGCGGCACGCGAGTGCCCTGCCGCCGTCGCGTGCCTTGCTAGGCTGCCCGAGTACTACATACGCCTCTACTATCTAGGTTTTATTTAACAGATTAGCATATAATTCTTTGTTTTAATACTTACATGAAAGAAAAACATTATAATATGTATATTTTAAAACATACATACATACATTATAGAGAAATATAGTGCTCTACAATCGCGCTCTACAAAATTTGTATTAGGTGTTTACAATTTTAAATAGACTATATATAAAGAAGAAAATATTTTACCATAACCAAAAATATAATTATCTATAATAATATCTGTTTATTATCACAAATTCGTGAAATTATATGGTTCGTTTGCGCAGAAACAAAATTGGAAATAGAACCTACGATCACATTAAAAATACGTACCCCACAACGTTCTCATGATATTTTACAATATATTGATAATTAAATAAATACAAAGGAAACATTCAGTCTGTAGTATGTAAAAAACCTTATTCTAATATCCAAACGCTGACATCACTCGACGCCACCGACGATGCTTCTAAGGTTGCAAAGGAGATAATTTCTCGTGAGTCAGGCGGCAAACATCAAAGTCTCATCTTTTATATACACGTGATAAGATTTGTTATTTTCAACTGCAATGTATTATATGACATATTTTTTAAAGCAATACTTGCATTTTTCGTTTTATAAACTTTATTATTGTAATAAAATCGTTTTACAAAGTATTCACTTAGTCTAATTAAATGAATTATTTTTTTTGTCTCTTTATTTATTTTAATTTGATATACATATTATGTAAAACAATTTACTATATTTATAATAAATATTTGAATGTATTAATTAGATAAAATTTGCAAGTCTCCTACAAATTATATTTCTAATTAATATTTTACGGTTCTTGTACACCTATTTTATATCAACGGTATTATCTATATCCATTTACCTCGACTTTGTCTTCGTCAATAGTGGCATAAATCATATATTACGGTGATCTTCACCAGCGCGGTGAACATCAAAGTTAAATTATAATATTTGCATACACAAACGTTGTTCAGAGTTCAGACACGCCATTATTTGTAAAGTTTCGAGTGACTGATTTTTAGAGGTTTGAGTTTTTAGCGCGTTGTTTATGCCCAGCGCTAACTTTTTTTAATGTTTTTTTTTTACCAAGTGAATAAGCCGAAACGTCCACGTATACCCTTGATTATATTGTGCGTTTATTGAATGAAATTAACATATGTATGTTTCAAATAAATATTAAAAATTAAAATTAATTAAAAAATATTAGGTTTAATAGGGCTAAAAATAATTGACTATCAACATGTAAATCCTTTGGTAAATTCTTCTAGGGCATACTAGCTATTACTAGTTTTATTGGTAGGTACTCAACTTGCAATTACAAATACTTTTATTAGATTATGATTTAAAAAAGTTATAAAAGTTACATAATATTTTTTTACTTAATAATTTCATTAAAAAGACTGGAATAGGAAGTTTGCCGTTACTTCTCAGAAAACTTGTCACCGTTGTGTTTTTATAAAAAAATAAACTGTTACAATTATTTAACGGACTCTATTAGGTGGTGTCTGTTTTTTTAATGGCTACAATTTTTTTTCTATTTCACCAAAACAAAACTGTCAACAAAAGAATGAACTTTAAACAAATTTGCTCTATTTTAAATATTTTTATGACGTACAAAATAAACAATGCATTAAAAAGAGAACCGTATCTTTACCATATTGTGTGTATATGCCAAGTAGTCAACCTCAATTGCGGTACCTCCTTGTGCAAATGTCAATATAAAAATAAAATTTCTTCCACGATATAGATATTTGCTTAGGTATCAAAAAAAACATATTTTGATTTTCAATATCAAGAAACACCTAGGTAATACCTATACCTACTTTACAATTCTTAGGACTTTGCACTGATGTATTCATAGGAGTTTAACCACGTGCGACATTTAATAAACGATAATAATTATGTGTAGGTAATAAATACTAAGAATCTGAATATCCTGTTAACTTCGTGCGTCATCACGGTTAAATTATATTCTAGTAGTATAGACAAGTAAATGATAATAAAATAATTGTATTTCCTATCCGACAAGGACCTACAAAATATATTTATATGCATATAAATATGACCAGTATTATAAACTGTTACAATTTAACGGAACAGATCTTTATACCACATTGTATTGCTTTTTTACAGCCACCATACCTCCCGGTACAATAAAATTGGTCTATTTTAAATGTTTTTACGATCTATAAATAGGGCAGAGACATTGTTAAAAGGTTTCTTGAATGACCAATATAACTGTACTTAGTTTTGTTAAAGCGTAAAAAAAATTTAAGTCCGGTTTTCATAATTTTATATTTGATGTAAATATGCGGAATATGCCTTCATAGTTTTTTGATAAATATATAAAAATTGCTATATGATGTTTTTAATTCTAAAAATAATTTAAGTAACGATGTTATTTTAACACCAGACGTGGCAGGGGCACAAAGTATAACTGTAAACGCGACTGGTCGCGGGTTCGATCTCCATTCGAGAAAATGAAATATTTGTTGTCGATGCAAAGCGCGGCATTGAGTTCCGCGACTCGACACGCAATGCCTGCAGAATTCGGAGGAAAATGTGAAACAGAGTGTCTTAACAATATTGTATCCCTACCTACCCTGTTGTGTGCGGGATACAGCGTGAAGTTTTTTTTTATATTTAAACATATAAGCAAATTTTATATTGAAATCCGTGACCATAATTTTGAAAAAAACTCATAAAAAGGCTTATTTCCTAAAATAACCTTTGAATAAGGGTATCCTGACGCCGTGGAATGAAATTTGACTCACTTGTGACGTAACATTTTTGATATTTTCATTGTATAGGCAGAGGGACGTCAGGTTCCGCCACTAAAAACACAGTCTCAGTCTCTCCAGACGAAAAAATGGACAGCGGAGTGTTTTAGCACAAGGTTCCATCTATATCTATTCTGGTACGCATGATAAGCGTAAATGAGATAACTAAAAATATCACTTTAATATTTGGCTATTAAAAAGAATAAATAAATGTAACGTCGTAGTTGATGTGATAACTTATTTTGTGGATTACAACGGAAACATTATTCGTTAATAGCAATTTTTTTTAAGAACACCGAAAGCTTTAGTCGCGGTAGCCGTAAAACTCCACGACGGTGACAACAACAAAAGGGTTTTTATTGAAATTCTTAGAAATACCACAGAACCACAGTAACTGAATATTGACAGAAGAACATGCACAGTGAGGTAGGTAGTGTTAAAATCCAAAGCGAATTGCTTGTCGCTGAACACAATGAAACGAAGTCTCATTAGTAGGAATCCAGACCTGACACCGACTCGAGAAAAACCGCCTTTAAAACACCGCAGGAAACAATTGTACTGTATAAATAACGCTAAACTGTGGATGTTGTGAAACATAAATTATTTATCGGGTAAGTATACATTATGTTTTATGCTAGTTAAGCGTAGTCGGCTTTTCTTTGATGAAAGTCAGCAATTTAAACCGATTTATTTGAAAGTGGAATACCTATAACTCTAACACATTGCATACATTTACATTATTATTTGTGAAAGTATATATAATATATTAAAGAATTCTGCCGACTATTCATCGTGTATTTACTCAGACAAAACAAACATCATCTTTCTTGGCCAAGCCATTACCGTTATTTTTTGTGCAGAGATTTACTACAATGGGTAGAGGACGCAACGGACGGACGGACGTTCGAACTGAAACATGTTGTTAAAAACAGTCATAAACGGACCGATCGTTAAGCTTTGTTAGTAGCCTTTGGCGGCTCATAAACTTTTTCACGCGACCATCGGTAATCGCCTCTAAATTTTACAGTAAAATTGACGGGTTGAAGGCAAATCAACAAAAGGACAATTTATCTCATAATATTTGCCAACACGCGCGGAGCCGGTGAAAGACATTGTTTGGAGAAATGCAAGGGTTTTCAACACTTTTTTTTAAGCTCTTGTTTAACAAATTTTACGACATCGCATAAAGGTTTAAAACGTGGAGTAAAGTACTAAAACATTTCGCACTAAATATAAAAATTTCTGTATTTTTTAACAGATGCTCAATGAAGCTCTTTAAGGTACCTAAGTACATACAATAGTGACTGAAATTGGAAATTATTGACTTTTTTAAAATATCGCATAATCATACACTAGGTAGTTTCTGTTATTAAAATATAAATAAATCTTTCCTTTTTTATTTCAATATCTTGGCTTGTTTCTTGTCAATAAATTATAAACTAATAATGATTGGTTCGAGCCACGGAATTGTGTTTCAAGTTCAAACATAATAACCGAGAAAATGAAAAAAAAATATAAACCCAACCCATTATATTTATTGCCTAATTTTAAATTGTGACACCTGCTGTTTCAAGTAATCACGGTCGTGCGTAATTACGCTGTACACTTTTAAAGATGATAGGAAATTTGACGCGAAGAATAAAAAAATTACTCGGGGTGTAAAACAAATATTAGTATTTTTGCGGTCGTTCACACTTGTAATCACACTTGCGCCACGGGCGAGGCGTCCGCTATAGTGTTAAGATTGCTTCCAAAATTCGTTCAATATTTTATTTTTACTTGTAACTTATAATTTTCTCGATGTTAGGACCTAAAAAAGGTAAAAAAAACTAGCACGTCATTATTGTACACCTTCGATATGGCGTGTTGTAAATTAAATTCGTCATCTGTATGTATATGCCTCAGTATTTTGGTAAAAATAAAATTACGCTTGCTTTTGTGAAAAATTTATTTCTTTGCATCCTACAAAAATACATTATTTTTATATCATAATACATTTTTTTCCAGATATTAACATTACTTCGCCTCATAACACGTGAAAAGACATTAACGTATTAGCAGCTAGTCACAGCAATTTAATTATGTAAATTAAAATTAATTTTATTTAATTTAATTACTTATTTTAAAACGAATGCATGCTTTTTGAATATTTAAATAATTACATAATATATTTTTGGCATCATTTTCTGTAAACTGATTTAGAATAGCTTATGAGAGATTCTTGTACTAAGTTATTTGTGTGAAACTTAAACTTGGCTGGACACTGGCGCGTGTCTTGTAGCATTTATGTATTACAATGCATATCTAAAAACAATACAACTTAAGCTTCAAGCTCAGAGATGAAGGAATATATTTAAATAAAAAAACTCGATTAAAATAAAATAAAAATAAAAAAAACTAATTAAAAAACATATATATATGCATATATATTCTTGTTTTGTATTATTTTATCTACATAAAAATATACATTTAATACCGTAAGAAATAAAAATAAATATGCAGAACAATTTAGACATTAAATAAATTGGATAAATTATAATAATTGTTCTAACTAAGCATAAAATATAACAGCACATAATATTTCTTACATGTATGAAAAAAACGTTCCTCACATACAAATACTGTTAATTTAACTACTTAATTCTTAGGACTGGATAATGTTAAACTGGAAAACTATAATAAAATATAACTATTGAATTCATAGTAATATATTAATATTAACCTGTTTTAAAATGAAGTTTCAAAATACAATAACAAATTATATGATACATACCACTTGAATACAAATTATACATTTGTGCATGAAATAATTTAATAAGTAAAAATTGATTGTAAAGAAAGTGAAATAGAAAAATTTCAAGAATTTATAGAGATAATATATAGAGAGCGCCTGAAACAGAAAAACCGAGCTCAACCAAAACAATTTAGGTGTTCATATTTCTCTCGTATTCTAGAAATTGAAATAACAACTGACATGTCCATATAAAAAATATCACACAATCCAGTCATACCGCTCAATGAAATTTAACTAACGGAATGATATTACTTGTACTGGGTCCTTTGGACCCACGCCATGATAAGTGCCATATCCAAAGTTTCATATTTAATATATACATTCAAAACCACAAAATTGATTACTAAGCATACACTTGTATGAAACTGAGGAGTAAAGAGTTTAACTCATTTTCTACTTAACATAAATAATTAAAAACGATTGTATTAATTAAAATATTTTAAATTGAATTTCGTTATTAAACATTACATAATATCCACTTTGGTTAAGAGTAAATGTTTATTTAATTGAATTAATATTGAGTATAGCTTTTTTGTTTATATATCACTAATATATTTTGTATATCACTAATATATTTTAATAATTCAATTTCGCTTTTTCGTTTTGTGCTACGCTAGCAATACCTTTGATACTTAAAACATATAATAAATAAAAGCACATGGGTATAACCTTTACAGATTTTTTACGTTTTAAATTAAAAAACTTAATCAAATAGACAAATCAAACAAACAAAAAATATTTTAGCGTAACATAACAAATAGTGATGAAAGCATTATTAAATGTTAGCATTTTAACCAAATTGTTATTGCTTAACTTATAATATAATCCATTATTTATTAATATTTCAATTTAAATAAAAAGTTTTATATAAATATTGATCTTAGTAGAGTTAGTAGTAGATTTAATCAAAGATCTTAAACTATAACAAAAATGCGATGCTGTGACTCGTTGAAGATTAGAGTAGTGAAAATAGAAGGGAAATACATTGTATAAACATTTTTTTAACTTTTAAAGATACTCTTGAAACGGTAAACTTTTTCAATAGTAACTAAATAAAGCGGTGACTACACCATACTACCTCTAATACACTACATCACATAGGACACTAGATGTAGAGTGGTATAATGATATGTAGGAATGTATACTCCTTTTTGTGAATTTGTGACCTAATTTAGAGAACAAGAAACAGTATGCTTTAATCACCGCTTAAGAAAACTGATCGACATTTTGAAACAGTCAGAAAAAGACTTAACCACTACGCTGCACCAGAAGGAAGAGCACCACTAGTAGTTTTATATAAAATTTCTTGAAAACTTTTAAAATTTACTTTTAAGGCTTAGTTTAGCAAACTAAATAGTTCAAAAGATATTTTTAAATATTTATGCCTTTCCTGTAAAGTGTCCTTTGCATTATCTATTATTGTTCTTGTACAAAATAAAGAATTTTATTTATCTTTTTTATATATTTAATTATTAAGCCTCCTGCCCTGCTCCAGGGTGAGCACACTATAACTGTGCGTACTTACTTATAATATATCGATTGATATACTTATACAATCCAAATTAAATTTGACACAAGATAATACCATGTTTAAATACACTACAAGAAACATTTAATTTCGAAAGTTTTCACATATTAAATATCTCATTAGTAGCATCCTATTGATGGCAGAGCCATGGATGAACATATGTACATAAATATACATAGATTTTATACATAAATACATAGATTTTCTCCTTTTTTGAAGTGGGTTTAATTATTATTATTACTGTCACCAAACTAGAAACGAAATAAAGAACTGATACATCACTAAGTATTCTTTTTATTTTCAGTGCCAGAAACGCCGAAAAATTCAATCTAAAAATTCAATATGCTTACAATGTTTACTTTACAATGTTTATGTTATTTTACAATGTTTTTTTTTTAAATCTTTATCAAAGGAGTTACATTTCATATTAGGTTGTACAAAAATCTTAAGATTATGTTATTATTAATATTGTCTTTTGCCTTCACCGAAAGTAAGATTAACGTTGAAATGAGAATCAATTAAAATATTTACTTTGTAATATTACAACTTCATTTGTAGTAATAATTGTTTGTTTTATTTAATTCAATAATGTTACTCTTAATCAAATTTACAATTAGACATACAATTTTAGCAGTATTATACATTAATAAGGTAAAAAACAAGTTGTTTAGAATATAAACATTTCAGACATGATAACATATTTTGATGATAATTTCCAAATCGGAGTAGAAAATATGAGCTATATTTTAGTATGTACGATATTATTACATAATATTAAATTTTTTATAGTTTTTAATACACAACTGAAATTGTTTATATAGCATTAATATTGTGAAGAGTAGGACAGCATTAAAAGATAATTTCTAGGAAATACTACGAAAATGATATATAAAACGAGATTTACTATTTTACACCTCAAAGACCACGCAAAATAAGTCGCCGGCCACAACTGGTTTTATATGAAAGAGTAATTTGGAAAAATTGTGGATATATTTCTGTCAATTTGGGAGAAATTACTAAGAAATATATTTTGACATGATTGACACAAAAAAATGTGTATTTTATTCAGCTTCACGCTGTATCACGCACACAGCAGGATAGGCAGAGGGAACCTAGTGTTAAGACACTCCGCTCCCCACTTTCTGCCGAATTCTGGAGGTTTTACTCGTTGAGTGGCAGAACTCAACGCCACGCTTAGCCTCGACACCAGAGCGAAGAAATAGAAATATAAATTTAAGTAAATATTTCATCTCCTCGTGTGGGGATCGAACCCACAACCACTTCATGCCGCTGCGCCACGACTGGCCTCATATATTAAATTAAATATAAAACATGTTTGTGAGCATTTCATTGTTATCGACTAATAAATACATTTTTTTTCTGTATTAAAATAAATATATCAAAAGGTACACAAATTTGATTAAGAAAATATTTATAGATGATTTATCTGTTAAATTAAAAAAGAAATATTTTTGTTTACATTTCGAAAAGTAATTTGGATTTGGACATGGATGGATCTTTTTTACAGGTACAAGTATATCCGGATCATGTTACGACTTTTGAAGACTTTTAAAAGACTATTAATTTCGAATTATAATATTAAACCCAAGTTCTTTGAAATTACAACATATAAACTACAGTCTATATTACTGATATGGTGTAAATATTTACTTTTATAGATAATAAAGCTGTGAAAGTCTTACTGTTCTGTATGCACTATGTACAATATACATGACAATTGTGATTTCAAGACCTACTTGACGGAATGTTGGTGCTACAATACAAATTTTTCTTTCTTTTTACAAAACTAAGTTTTAACGCACAACACGTAACTCTGTTCGCAACAATAGAACGGAATGACTTATAATTAATACAGAAATTGAGTCAAAATATACATGTATTTTTGATAATTTGAATGACCGCACTTATAGCTGATGTCCCAATTAACAATTACTTATTAGTATGTTAGTTCACAGTGCGGTTTCAGCACCGAATATCAAGCCCTATGACTCTGGGTACATAATACTTTCAACGGGCGCCGATGCTGTCATGTCGTCGATTTCTGGTCGCGACCAGTCCTGAAAATTATGAAAAATCACATATGAGTTATTTTTTTATTTACGCTGTACTCCGCTTATAACAGTCGCAGAGGGAACCTAGTGTTAAGACACTCCGTTTCCCGCTTTCCCCACCAAAGTTCCTCAGGACAAATGCACAACCATCACATTTAAATTAAATAAATAAAAATATACCCATATAAAACACTCGGTCACGTCTGATTGTTAACGCTACGGTTTTGGGTTGAATTCTCACATGTGGAACGAATTATTTTAATTTTCCTCGCTCTCGTAACAAGACAAAGTGCGGCGCTAAGATAGGACGGTACGTGGTAAACGGAATATTTTAACACTATTTCATAATATATACTTGTATAGGCCGGAAATATGAAGATATAAAAAAAATACTCGTACCTTATTTTTAATATTTGTAAAAGTATTTATATTCAATATATCAACTTCTCATATCAACCTCAATATATAAACACTCTAAAATATTGTGAAACAAGATATTTACCTGTTCATCTGTGCTAGCAAAGAATAAGTAGAAGAGATTAGCGCCAAGGTCGATAGCGGCCGCCAAGTAAAACACCTCGCGCCATTGTCCTAGAGTTTGCTGAAAGTTCATTGTCAAATTTAATCGTCTATCCAATAACTAGCGAATACGCCTCATTTCGAAATCGAGTCGTAGGTATTGATGGCAAAATGCAAAGTTGCTTAGCCTTTAATAGTATTTTTGTAGTAGTATGTGTTTACGTTATTGGTATCTATGTGTAACTGCGTCACACGAAATACAGGTATGGATAAACATCGTGAAATGAAAAAAAATTTTACGTCTAAAACATTGAGGTATCTTGATCCATTTTTTTTGGGTTTCATGGGTTTAAAATATTTCCCCCTATATGCTGTTCCCGTAAAAATAGCGCTGACACTTCCACCCTGTATAGCCAACTTATACAAAATCACATTACATAAATTGTAACTATAGTAATATCTATATTACTGTCGAGGCCAGTCGTAGCGCAGCGGCACGAAGTGTGACCGCAAAACCAACTGGTTGTGGGTTCGATCCCCACTCGAGTAGATGAAATATTTACTTAAATTTATATTTCCATTTCTTCGCTCTGGTGTCGAGGCAAAACGCGGCGTTGAGTTCTGCCACTCAACACGCAATGCCTCCAGAATTCGGCAGAAAGTGGGGAACGGAGTGTCTAAACACTAGGTTCCCTCTGCCTACCCTGCTGTGTGCGGGATACAGCGTGAAGCTGATTTTTTATTTAACTTATAGGACTGTTAAGTTCCATCTTAATTATTTCAGTAGTTTTTCGTGAAAGTGGAACAAAGAAGTTTTGAAAGTTTTAAATATTCAATTAACGTTCAAAGTAAAATATTTGCTAATAAATTAAGACTACCAGCTATAAAATTGCTGACCAGATGATGAATTGAAAGACTACATTATGAATATTCTTAGAAGCTTTTTAGAATAGAAAATATTTAGAAAAGAACTAAATTTAAACAATCCAAGAAATAAAGGAAATCGCGAGACAGCGTTCGCCAAGCCCATTTTGGGCGAGTCTTACAACAATGAAATCCCTTGTTGCTTAGCGACGGGTATTATTAACATATGAGACAATAAATTGCATATCAAATAAAAAGGCATTTTAATCATATATATCGAGAATAATACAAAACTGAGAAAAAAATCTCTATATAAAATTTTTATCACAATCGGATCAGCAATTTGGCTATGATCGCGTGACAGACAGACAGATTTACCTTCGAAATTATTATATAAGTATGTATACATAATACTAACCTCCGTGTCACTAATTATCAGTCCTATAACGTACGGCGCCAAGAAACCGCATATATTGCTGGCGGCGTTCGTTATCCCGTACATGGTGCCCGCGAACTGCGGCGACAGATCTATGTGGTTCATTTGGTTACCTGTCAAATTGAATATTAGTGTTTCTAATTAATTATATTAATATTTATGATACGATTAAAGTTTTTAAGCTTGTAAAGGTTCGAAATATAACAACCACATTTTGTAAGACAGTTCTTCCGCGAGTGTCCGTTTACTCAGATTTGTCAAATATAATTATTAAATGTATTTACGTTTTTCATTATATGAACCCACTTGTATAAGCATAAATAGCTTTTTAGTAAACTAAACTTCATAACTTTGAATAGTCAGCCCTACTTTAATATGTAGATGACGTCGTGGCGCAGCGGCATTAATGTAACTGTATCGGCGACGGTTATCGGTTCGATTCTCACTCGGGAGAATTATGTAATATTTTCTTTTTCTCGCCTTAGTACCAGGCAAAGCGCGGCGTTGAGTTTTGCCACTCAACACTCAACGTCACGAAAATCCGCGAAAAGCGGGGAACGATGTGTGCTAACACGAGATTCCCTATCCTACTACATATGCTGAAAGCAAACATCGTGTAGCTAATTTATTTTTAAATATTTATTGTAAGCAAAAGATATAAAAAATATTAAAAAATGAACGAATACTAAGTAACAACAACAACAACAACACCTACCAGCATACGTAGCGCCGCCGAAAGCCGACGTGATGCTCAGCAGCAACATGACGGCCACGCTGTCGCAGCCCGCCCACGCGATGCCCAAGAGGCCGAAGGCCGGCACAAATGCAGCTGAAAGCAACCACATTCATTGTTTTTAATACAGACAAACACAGAATGATTTGCATCTAAATGTTTCTGTGAGGCAATGTATCTCCTAAACGGATGCACCGATTGTGATTATTTTTTTTTTGTATAAATCTAGAAAATATGTGCAACCATTTGATTTGATTTCGCCATTTGTTGTATTTAGTAATAATAATTAAATAAAGTAACAATTCAATACCTACCAACCGTATTCCATAGTTTCATGCTATTTAGTCTCGAGATCCATCCCTTTACAAGCAGCCAGTCGGCAAAAATACTAATTAAAATCCCCGCAATCCACGCAGTGAGGTACGGCAATGCTGAAAGTCTTGCATTCTGTAATAAAATACAAATTATATATGACTTCCTGTTAGTTGATCTTAAACATTACATGGCAGGCAGGGTAGTTTAGGGAACAGGGAACCTAGTGTCAATTCACGTGCGTTACCGTGAGATATTGCGTGTTGAGCGACGGAAATCAACGCCGCGCTTTGTCTTCTTACCCAAGCGAGGAGATGGAAATAATTAATCGCGTTCACAGTCACACGCTGTGTCGTTGCTTTACGACTACTTCCAAAATAAATAGAAAAAAAATATGTTACATAATATCCAAAAAATATATGCAATTTATAAAGTTATACAATTTTCACCAATAATTCAATTCTAGTTATAGATGTTGTTTAGAAATTTTTAATTAAAATGTCTATTAAAATGATTTAAAAGTGTAATTTGGATGCTCAATTTATATTAAGTTGAAAAAAATGTACAGCACTGCCGACGAGTCGTGACAGCTCTTCAGTTAGCTGTATAAGGCTGTGTATATTTGAATTCAAGGTATTTCTTACTTTTGATTACTTTCTTCTCGAGTAAACAATACGCAAATGTTCGCAAAGCCTAACTTCAGGGCGACCACGACTCATTGACGGTACTGTATGATAAACAAAAAAAAATTGCAGAACTGAAAAAAAAACTTACAGATATTATGTCAAAATGCAATATATTGTTCATGTAAGAAGGTAACTCGGTCAGCTGGGTGTAGAACAGCCACGATTGTCCACATTGTGCGATAAGAATGGCCCACAGAGGAAGACATGTTAGGAACTTACACCACGGTATTGACATTGGTTGTTCATCTTCCTGTAAATGTAAATAATAATGTAATAAATGTAAAATATAATTGGCATTATATACTTATATATAATTGACTGTATACGAGACCGTCGTGGCGCAGGGACAAAAGTGTCGGCCTGTAACGCAAAAGTTGTGTATTTAACTACGCTCGGGGGAATTAATCATTATATATTAATATTTTCGAACACCGCAGGGTAGGCGGGGGAACTAGTGTTAAGACACTCCGTTCCCCACTTTCCACCGAATTCTGGATGCATTACGTGCTGAGTGGCGGATCGAAAGCCGTACTTTGCCCTCGACATCAGAGCAAATAAATGGAAATATAAATTTAAATAAATATTTCATTTCCTCGAGTGGGGATCGAACCCAATACCGTTTACATTCACACTTTGTGCCCCCAGACCACAAACAGTCACTCGGCTTTGCATACAGTGTTTAAATTTAATTTTAAACATTTTGTAAATCGCAATTATAATATAATACGTATATAACCAATAAAAAATATTTTAGTATTATAGTTAATTGAGTACAAAATTTAGTAGGTGATAATAATAAAGTTTTAAGAAAAATTTGAATATCAATAAAGTGATAAAAGCAATGACCTCAAAACATTTGCGAATGAATAGAGTGAGTCACTCGTCCCACATTTATGATAAACTGAATGCAACTCAATACCAAATGAATAACACTGTTTGTTTTTAATATTAATTAATAGAATCTACAACAACATAAAATATTAAATACTAGTGGGCGCGCGCAGCTTCGTCCGCTTATTTGCACCCTTAGGGGTGAATTAAAAAAAACACGAAACGTGTTCAATAATTTTTTTTTAACAGTCTGAATTTTAATTTTTATAAAAATTGGTAGCGATTTAAAGATTTTTCCATACAAACTTTCAACCCCTATTTCATCCCTTTAGGGTTAAAATTTTTCAAAACCCTTTCTTAGTGGATGTCAAGATTATGAAAATAAACGTCTGTCCAAATTTCACCATAAGCGTTTTACGTTTCTACCATAAGCGGTTACGGCTGTGCGTACGTCTTACCTTATATATATATATATATATATATATATATAGATAAAAGATAGATTATGTATTTTAAATGTAATGTTAAAGACATTTTAAAATTATTTCTATGTTTAGTATATAAAAAAAATATGACAGCAGAAGGATGGAAATGTTTGTATTTTATTTTTTATTATTTTTAGCTTCACGCTGTATGCCAAACTTAGCAAGATTGGCAGATTGCACCTAGAAACCTAGTGTAGTCTAATGTCTTACATTCCCCACAGTTCCCTATTTTCATTTTTAACAATTTTACACAAATGATAAAAAAATATTTTAGAAAACGTATTATGAATAAAATTAAAAATGTATGGAAATTTACAAAAAATACTTAAGAAGCGAAAATTTGCCATATAAGAATTTTAACATAACTTAATAAGAATGTATGGTTTAGTGGTCAGAGCGCTGGGACGATCTGTGGTCGGGTTGAAGTCCTGTCAAAATTTTCAAAATTATAATACGGTTTCTAAACCATTGGCTAGTATATTGTTATAAAGCATTATTCACCTGGACTCCAATAGATTCCGTGATAAATTCAATTTCTTTTGCACATATTCGAGGATGTTTCTGCGGCGAGTCATAAATAAGGAATATCCACGCAACAAACCACACAACTCCCAGTCCGCCAAATAGGTAAAAACATAACGGCCAGCCGCCACCAAATTCAAGTGTGCACAACCATCCTGATATAGGCAACGATATAACTGTGCCTATATTTGAACCTAAAAAATATAAAATAATTAACATTACAAGGCCACCGTAGCGTTGTGCATCGACAATGTTAACACACACCGTTTTTCATTATTCCGTATGATTTCAAATTTTTAAGGCATTGCGTGTTGAGTGGCGGAATTCAACGCCGCGCATTGTCTTGTTTCCAGATCGAGGAAATTAAAATATTAAATATTTTATTCCACGAGTGAAAATGGGTTCGATTCTCACCCAGAGAAATGATGTGACAAACGTCGCGGTACCAGCCTCAATAATTATATATATTTTTTAAATATACAATTTTTTTTTTCTTACAATCCATTTTCACGTAACTATAGTTTATTGTAAGTTAATTACAAAAAATAAATAAAAGAAACAAACTATAATTATCATACCACATGCTATTTGTCATAATAACGATAAGATATTATTTAATGTTAATGTCATTCATACAAAATTATATATCAATTCACATAATAAAATTTATCCGCTCCGCGCTTTATCCCACATTGCAGGATACGCTAAACTGAAGAACTTAAATCATTTACTCCAGTGAAGATCGAATTTACAACCACCAAGTTAACAATTAGAATCAGCACTCAATTATCCTGGGTCAAGTTAGCCATAATGATTTACAAAAAAATAATAACTAAGAGTTCTTTCAGTTCCTCCAGCAACTCATTAACTATATAAACCTTTTACTTTGTAGTCACCAACCTAAAGAACGTTAACGTGAAACAATAATCTATATCAAAAATCAGACATAAATCACGATAATAAAAATTGGGTGTCTAAAATCGGTTTTACGGACGATAAATTTATATGATTGAATCAATATTGTCACGGAATTATGATTATATTGTATACAATATAATCTTGTGTTATAACACAAAGGAGTTAATTAAAAAAAAAATTTTTTTCGCACCAAATATTTTTTTACTTAAATTATACAGATTAATTACACGTAATAATGTGGTATTTAATTCCAAGAAACAATGAATGAATAGGTATGTCACAAGCCGGACGCTTAGGCCGATCATGCCTCTCTATCGGTTATTGCGAGCTCTCATTTGCACGCTTGGCTCAAGCAGAACGTGACATGAGTCATGCTTTTTCGTGCGTATAGCCGGCGTTCATCTATTTATAAGATGTTATCACATCAATAATAAGAAAGAACAAAACAATCAGACAAAAGAAATCTGTAATGTATAGTTCTCACTTCAAAAAAAAAATAACAAATACTGTCATTGTTAATTATAAAAGTAAAAAAAAATTATATAAAAACTTACCAGCATAAACATAGGCAGCAAATTTTGATCTTTCCATTGGTGGGATCCATTTTGCCAACATAGCATGCATGGCAGGATATGTGACACCTTCTCCGAGTCCTTCTAAAATTCTCACCACAATAAAGAATTTGTAATCTACGAATGCAGCAATCGGACTAAGTATTGTAAAAATGGCCGTAAGTAGAACACCAACTCCATACACAAGTTTACCACCAAATATTTCGGCTATCCTACCTCCTGGTATCTGAAATAATTATCGTTTTACACTTATATAATGTATTCAGCAAAAGCATGGTAGGTGCAGAGGAAAATTTGTGTTAAACATTTCATTCCCTATTTTATGGCCAAAATACAAGAACAATGCTTGCAGGACTCAATACCATGCTGGTTGTTAGAATTAAAACTGTTTCCCACCAGTAGGAATCAAACCTACAGCCATTGTACTTAGATTTTGATGCTAAACTGCTGTGCCTCATCAATCCCCATTTATTTTTCTATATTCTATATATTTTTATAGTTTCCATGCTGTATCCCGCACATAGCAGGGTAGACAGACTTGGGACACTAGTGTAAGACATCATTCCCTTAATACACCATCCAATCCATCCATTCCATCCAACCTTCCTTTCTCATGGTACTCAACTAAAATTATTTCAAAAAAGAACTTTAACAATTTAACAAATCAGGAAGATAATTTAAGCTTCAAGGTTTTAGCCTTATTCACTTTTTATATAATTTGTTCTACTCATTGACCTTATAAAAGTTGATAGTAGATGTTAGCAAAATTATTGAATTTGTATGTAAATCAATTGTTCAGCAAAACGAATTTAAATAATTATTGTTTCCATCTACATAAAATCCATACATAAGTACAAGATATTTCCTAACAATAAGATTTATTTCATGTTGATGGGATTTGTTACAAACCTGAGTCAAAACATATCCATAAAAGAATGATCCTAAAATAAAACTTTGCTGTTCTGCTGTCCAATTGAAGTCACCTGGTCTCTGTAATATACAAAGACATTGCTTATTTCTACCATTTTCAGCATTATTTCACACTAGGGATGAAATATATATTTCGACAATGTATAAAAATATTTGCAAAATGGCATTCTTTCTTGTGAAAAACCATTCTTAGCACTAATCTTTGGGTAAAAAAATTTACTATATTAAATAAGTAAATCTATGCTTCAGGGTAAATATTATACTTATTTATATATATTACAGAAAAACTTACTGTTGGCACAGAGTTATTACTCGAAGGTGTCACTGGGCACACATCTAATGTGGAATCATTAGATGGCACTGGTACAGTTGAATTTATCATAGCTACTATTGCTACGGAGAGATTCACACGCATAGCATAAACATTGGCAAAACCAAGGAATCCCATGATTCCAAGGACTGTACGGCATTTTATCCATCCTGTTGTTTCTTCAACTAAAAGAATATTATTTCAATAAGATTTAAAAACAAAGAGAGAACATTCGATTTTCCTGTGTCTGTAACATATCTTTTGGTAACTTTATTAACGTTTTGTAATTATTATTTTTTACTATGTAAATTGTTATAAAAATTAGAATATATTACCTCTTTCACATTCAACTAAATTTCTGTGGCTACTACTGACATCATTTTCTATGTCAGCATTTATCATTGAGCTCTCTTCAGGTGTTATCGACATAGTTAAAGTAAATTCATTCCCATATATTCAAAAAAGTTACTTTACACCTAATATTATAAATGTTTCAACTAGATACTTATATGTACCCTAATAAAAAATTGAACTTTATAAGCGATGATAAAAGTGAGTGATATAGGTAGTTTCTATTACAGTTTATGAATTATGCGTAAACAAAGAAAAACATTTACATTACATTCGAAATGTCAAGTTGTCAACCCACAAACAATTTAGAATTCAACATCAAAGTCATACTGACAGATATAGATAACAATAAAACATTGTCTATTAAAAATTATGTTGCGCTTTACAGTTTTGACGAGGCTTAAATTTTTTAAAAACTTAGTCTAAGCAAATTAATGAAATAAGACTAAGAATCTCGGAATGAGAGTTATTCAGTTATAAACTTTAAAAAATCTTTACTTTGATACCTTCAAACTTATCTCAAAACATACTTATATATCGTAGGGTGTCCGTGACTACAGAAATTCTGAGCTCAATGGTCAAAAATCTCTTTTTTTAAATATTCATTGCAAAAATTTCGTTTTCTATGGGTGTTATTTGAAAACTATTATAAATACTGTAGAGGATTAATGGTGACGCAATTCTCCAAAACGCATAATTATAAATTTCCTTATGTTTACTCAAAAATAGACAACTATTTAAAGAAGATGAATATTATATTAAATACTTAACTAAATAATAAACAAGTAGTCTAGACAAGTTAAATGTTTAAGTGTTTACAAAAATACATTTAAAAAAAACTTTCTAAGAATTTAATATTTGACGTGCCTATTTACTGTATTCTTAGATATTTTCTGTTCAAAAATATATGTGTAATTGAAGTATATTCATTTGTTTTACTACTTTCAGTGTAATAAGTCTATACTTAACATGTTTAATAATAAAACGTGCTTATAATTTTTTTTTACATATATATATATATATATATCTTCATGAGCTTGTCATTATTCTACACTAGTTGTCTTTGTCCATCAATATCCATACATTTTTAGCGATTTTTTTTAAGCATATAGGGATAGTCCATAGATGCAACTTCAATAAACGTGCATTATAAATATATTTTTAAACAAAAAAATTGTCTTTTCTAAATGTTGTCTTTTTATAACACTTTTAGGACAACTACCATTAAATTCTCTGTAATATATATTTGATCATTTTTTATATCTTAAACCATTTTTATTTTTAAATAAACGCTAGAGCAATTGACAAACTATATAGAGGTCAACTTATATAAAGTTTATAATTATTAATTACAGATAAATGTATAATTATAAACAATCTACATTTTTTATTAACTATTACGTTATAAATAATATTCCTTTTAATAATTCCATATTTATTTATTTAAACCCTACCTATTTACTCGTGTAATTATAAAATTGCTATTGTATGAAGGAAAACACTTTAATTTCATTTCAAATAGAAATTCTACTTGAAATTTAGAAATGAGAAAGTCTTAAATTTGTAAAGTTCTCTCTTTGAAGTCGATTTGTTTTTGTTAAAAAATATTTTGTAGCATCAATAATTATGCAGAAAACGTAATATAACAACTATAATATTGTATTAACAATTTGGTAGTTGTGTTTTTAGTTTGCCTGTTTGTTTTGTAGTTAATTGTAATGATAAAAAATTAAATCCTTAAAATCATGTAGCTATGGGAAATAACGAAAACTAATCGGAAATTAGAAATTATACTTATAAATGAAGTAAAATTATTTTTTTGTAGTCTTATGAATTTTTCAAAAAATTTAATAGTCATCAAGCTAAAAAGTTAGTTATAATATCCTGAATGGTTTTGGAATAATTTCTAAATTGATTATAGGTTATTGTAGTAGCAACAAAACGAAGGAATTGTTTTATATTTTTTTAACTATAGCAAGAAAGCTACAATATAATAGTTACAAACAATATATAATTGGCTTCTTAAATTTTTTAACAGTAGTTACTGGTTAAAAGGTTAATTTGATATTGATGGAATGATAGCTATATGTACTATAATGTTTATTAACCTTGATTTGACTTGGGGAAACTAATACACAGTTGTAACAGACTCTTATATTTTAATGTGTCAAAATCAAAACAATTTATCATCAAAACTTAAATTTAACATGTAGTTATTTATTTGTATCTAAATTTCATATTTTATTTTTTTATTATTAAGTCACTACTTAGTTCTTTTTGTATTAAGTACATTTTAAGTTAACCATATAAAAGATAAATATATTATATATTATTTTATCAATTTTATCATTCTCACTTAGGAGAGCTGTTGGAGAGAACCTAGTGTAAAGGTAATCTATTCTCCACTTTTCACTCAAAGACACCAAAGTAGCATCTCTAATACTATATTGCAACAACTATTAATATAAACAATATAGATATAGACTATGTCAACTATTATAATGTATATATATATTGAGATTAAACTATTTTTACAATAGCTTACCCAATAATTATCATAATATAGATCAAGATCTCTAATAAACTTAAAATTAGAAATGTTTAATCAAAGTAGGCATAAGCAGTCCCATAATAATTGTAGAAAGAAGATTAACACTATGATTATCCAAAATATTTTTTCCACTTATATGTTTTACACTAACAGTAGAATATGACACCACCTTGCCATCTTTATCTAAACCTGAAATAAATAATAGTTTAAAATATATTAGTATTACTCTTAGATCTAAAGTAAAACTATATTTATTTATATAATTTTAACTTACCAGAATATTGTAGAGTTGCACCTAATAAAGAATCTATGAGACTACCAATAAATCCTGCCAAACCTCCATACAAAATAATTGGCCATTGTGGAGGGGCATACATTAATAAGTCACCGTCAGAAAAATATAAAATTGTTAAATAGTGAAAGAGTCCAATCAAAAGTCCTCCAACTGCACTACACACTGTGCCCATAAAACTGATTCCTCCATTTGTTCCTTTCGGCACTCTCTTCCATGATGTTATAAGAAATGGATCAGATTTACATAAAACTGGACCCAATTCTGATGCCCATGTATCACCATTACAGCAAGCAAATACACCTTAAATAGAACAATTAAGCTGTATTTTATGCAACAAAAGATATAATTATTGCACATTACTAGAGTATCTAGTAGTTATTTGCAACATATATACCTAAAACTCCAACACTAAGCCAAGATGATCTGTAATTTTTAACAAAATCTATTGGTTTTTCAGATGCACCAACATCCATTAAGTATAAAAGTGCTAGTTGAGTTGCCATTCCTCCATTACAGAGAACTTGGATCCAATTCCTTTGACCACCTGAAATGTTTTCACATAGTAAAAGAATATCTAAAAAAAATTGTAGTAAATTTTTAATTGCTGTTTTTTAGCCATAAAGACATAAAAAATCAACTACTATGGCTATCATATCACTTTTAATGATCTTAGCAGCAGTTACTTAAATATGAATTCCAGCAGTCTTGGTCACATTTAGAACTATAATATTACAACATATTATAAAGCTATAACAAAAAATACCTTCTTTAAAGTCTTCTTCAAATTTTCTTTTTAAATGAGGCCTGAATCGAGTAGCTTTAGAAGAAGATAAGAAAAACACTAATAAATCAGCTAAAAAGCAATAATTGGACAGAGTCAATACAAATGCTACCACCATTCCAAGGAGAGCTCCACTCAGATTAACACTTTTTTTTCTATAACCAAATACTGCAATTGGTATTGGTATTAAACATGAAATTAAGCATCTTGCAGGTGATATTACTATTGGCTCTGAAATAAAAACAAAAATAAATTTATAGGCATACATATGATTAACATTTAATAATTGTTTTTATTAATTATACTTACCATCCAGGCTTTCGGTGTTATTCATAAGCTTTGAATAAGTTAAATTTATAATCCATAAACAAATTGATAGTGGTATTGCAATTGTGATTAGAAGTAAGGTACAAATATTGAGCATTTTATTTTCATTATTTTTTGTCAACATTTTAAAAAACGTCTATTTCTCTTATAAGAGACTTTATTGTTGTATAAAAGATCTTTAGAAAAGTGCATATATGTATTCTTATTTATTTTTAAAGATTTTTTCAGTAACAGTATACTCTAATATACTATACATACGTTAATATGTTGGACTATTATTACTTTTAAACATGTATAATGTACCTACAAAATAGGTAGCTGGTGTAAACAGGTAACTAGTATAATAAAAAAGAAAGGTTTTAAATTCTTATTAGATTTGGTCAACTATAAATAAAATTTCAAGTAAACTTCGCGACTCCGCTAAAATTTGTAATTAAATAATATAATAGCGTGTAAGAATAAACCGTCTTTTCTCAAGTTTAATGATATGTAATATAAATTTACTGTCTTAATTTATGAGATTAGAGTACAAATTACCTCGGCAATCGTCAATTTGTTACGAGTATCACCTAATGTCACGTTGACATATGTCATGCTAAGATGAATGCTTCAACATACGTTGAACCAGTACATCCACAGAACACATATACCCAAAGGGTATATATATATGTATATACGACGGTATATATAGTAGCATACGCAGAAATATATATATATATATATATATATATATATATATATATATATATATATATATATATATATATATATATATATATATATATATATACATATATGTGTATAACCGTTTTGTATAGTTGATACTAAGACATATAGATGGCGTTAATCCATGTTACTACTTTTGATGCCGAAGGTTGGTCTCTATTATAGCATATTAGAATGTACTCTGTGATCCATTACCATATCTATAATTCATATTATCTCACATTTACTGCTTCATATCACTTATGTTTTTTCTACTATACGTGACACTTGCAGATTATTTTGCGTCTGTCATTAAATAAAAAAAAGCAATATACTGTCAAAGGTTCATTTATGTTTGGAAAATAAACAAGTGCTCTAGAATAAAAAATCTGAAAGAACTTGTAGCATTATTTTAGTTATCTGAAAATAAAAAAACTTCAAATTATACAATTCATGTTAAATTGTTTATTTTATTGGTTTTGTATTTAAATTTTATCCAGTATCTTTAAATATAATCTCATTTAATTAGGTTTGTAAAAATCTGAGAAAAATTTAAAAATGTTTCGATTATCCAATTAGTTTGTTTAAAGTTTATTGTTTAATGTTGTTTTAAGTATTTTAAACAGTATTTTTGCTGTTGACGTGTATCGTTTTTTGAAACTATGCTACGACAGCCATTGTCACGTTCCACTTAAGCCATGCAAAAAAAGTTTGTAGGGCCAATAAAGTAGTTCATATTGTTACTTGTTCATATAGTTAAAAAATATTTGAATTATTGAGTACGCGGAAATGTAAATTTATAAAAATATGTTTTCCAATTAACTCCTTCTTTGTGTTATACAAAATAATGATAATTCAGTGACAATAATACACTTTAATTAATAAAAGTTTGCAATTTTCCAAAGGTTTCTTATGACGTTGAGTAAAACTATCGTCCGTAAAACGATTTTACTCTTTTTGGTATCTTTATTCTTTATTATTATAAATTGCAACATACGTACCGTTACAGTAGATGTAATATTCACTTATTTAAATTTTAAATATACCTCAATACTAATAATAATAAAAAATATAGTCTATTGTTGGCCTTATCTGTCTAATTGTAACTATCTGTGGTTTCTAGTTAAATGTGTCTGTTTTGATTATTGCTATATGTATATTCTGTGCTTGTGTACTGTGAATTTGTGATTTCTTTTAGTTTTCTTCGTGAATAAAGGATTTCTTGTTTTTTTTATTGATACGAAGTGTAGCCTAAAAATGAATAAATTTTCTTAAAATACAGAATTACATTAAATTAAATTTTATTTCAATACAAAAAACATGAAGCCCTTAATAGATTTTGATGAGTGTCTCAGAGATTCCCCAAAATTTAGGTAAGCTAATGAAAGTTTAGTGTTGGTAGAAAGTGATTTCGTACGTGTTATACTTATTAATAAAAGTTCTAAATTTTCAACCAAAGGGAACAGCTAGAAACCGAAGAAGCTAGTATCGAAGCTTTAGAACAAAAGCTTGATAAGGTTCTAAAAACTTGTTCTGTTATGATCGAATCAGGGAAAATATATATGACTCAAAGAAGGTAAAGTTTTGAAAGTTAAATAGATAAATAAACATAATATTTAAAAGATTTTGTATTGCTCAGATCACACATAAAGATTTAGGACATTGCTTGTTACTTTGCTTCCCAAAATTGTTATTGGAATACTTGTATACATACAAAAATCAATACAATACATGAATAATTTCTCTACAGCACATTTACTAATGCATTATGGGACCTGACCAGCAGTTTTTCAGAAGATGCAACTGTTCAGTCAGCTCTAAACCGCATGATCCATGCTTTGCAAGAGATGACTAAATTCCATTCTATATTGCTGGACCAAGCATCTAGGACTGTATTAAAGAATCTCTCTGCATTTATTAAAGTGTATGTTTTTTTATGTTGTTTTTACTAAATTGCTTTATTATTATAACAGTTATATAAAACTTGTTTTATTTTTAATTGTAAACATCATATGATAGACATTTTAACTACATGCTCATTTTAAAATTAGATTTATGAACTTTAGATCATAAACTCATCTTAAGACAGATTGTTTACAGTAGAGTTCATTCACAACTAATAAATTGCTTATATTTAATATAATTTTTTTACTGTAAATAGAAAATTAAAAATTGTTTAGATTATAATGAGAATTCATAGGGTCCATCATCACACTACGGGACAGATCTGATTGAAAATATAATGTTAATGGGTTCTATCCCCATATGTTTTAAATTATTATACTTGCTCTAGCAAGACAAAGCCTTAATAGCCAAAAACACTTAATGTTTCAAATTAGGGCACAAAGCTTAAAACATAGTGTATTGATACAAAGCTTTTTTTAAAAAAAAAGTATTAAAAAAGTAAAGTATATTTAAATGATAAAACAGTAAATTAATTTGCTTGTGTATTTAATTGAAACAATGACTCATAAGTGTGAATGTTTGCCTCCATGCAATTGTTATTTTATCTTAACAGTTTTTTAAGCTTCACATTTTCTTTCAGATATTGCTGCATAGATAGACAAAACCTACTGTTAGGTCACTGTTCACCACTTTCAGCTCAATTTCGAAAATATCGCTGGTTAAGTGGCAGAAATTAATGCTGTGATTTGATTTGTTATTAGAGCAAAGGAAAGAAAATAATTCATTCCTCGGTGGAAATTGAATCCACAACCAGTGCTTAGTACATGCTTATACTCAAACATAACTACTGCATCACAACTGCCTTAATGCTGTCATATTACATTTTATTTACAGAGATATCAAGGGTGTGAAGGAAAGTAAACATCACTTTGATAAAATCTCAAATGAACTGGATATAGCTTTAAATAGAAATTCTCAGGTAATTCCATACTTTATCACTATAAAAAATCATATCATTTGCTTTTTTGTTTTTAAATTTTTGAAGTTTTATTCCACAATAGGTTTTTTTTTTATTAAAATGTAGCAGGACTTGAACCCGCATCTTATGTATATGCTTATTACTAGTTTAAATATCTTTGCTTTTAATTAGGTATCTCGTCATAAGCCTACTGATGTGGAGGAAGTTGTTAATCTCTTATTGGCGACACGGTCATGTTTTCGACACACTGCATTGGATCATGTACAGAAAATTACGATGCTTCAAGTGAGACGTCGGCACGAAATACTTGCTACAGTGAGTGCTTTTATATGCTTTAGTATCCCGCAGCAAACCTAATGTTAAGACACTACTCTCTATTCTCTAGTATTCTGTTGTCGAACTCAATGACATGCTTTATCCTGTTACCAGAGAGAGGAAGTGAAAATATATATTTTTTTAAAGTGGGAGCATTTAGAACTATTATTACAAGCTTTGATTAATGAAGCTATCTGTGAATATAGCCACAGATATAAATTCCTACCTCCTCCAAATTTGCAATATTTATAATCATCAAAACTAATGTATTGTTGCACTAGTTTTGCAACGCCCCGGTTTGCCTCGATATCAGATGCAAAGATATGAAAATATACATTTTAAACAAATATTTAATTTCTTCCAGTGGAGATCTTGCCGTGTGGTCCCGGCCTAGAATAGGATCATCCTGGTACTGGTGGTGTCGTAAGAGGCGACTAAAGTACGTGTGGTAGAGTCACGTCGCCAGCAATGGCAACACGCATGGGCAGACTCGACCGGATCATTACCACCCCCGGCATTTAAAACCGGCGTGAAGTAGTGGCTTTATGCCACTGCGTTTCGCATCAGGTAATGCCGGGCCCCGACGCCCAGCCCACCTTAAAGGCCGGCAACGCACCTGTAACTCCTCTGGTGTTGCATGGGGTCGTGGGCGGCGGTAGTCACTTACCATCAGGTGACCCGAACGCTCGTTTGCCGTGTCTCTTCCATAAAAAAAAAAAAAAGAAAAAAAAAAAAAAAAAGATCGAACCTACGAACGGTCGCGTTTACGGTCACGCACCTGTGCCTCTATGCTACGACTGGCCTGTATTTTATAACTATTCCATTTGAATTCCAATTAAATGTCTTACAATAATAACACTTTACTAGCTAATTTTCTGTAGAACATCAAAATAAAGTTCATATTGTATATTTTTTATAATGTACCTATACTCTTTTAAGTATAGGCCTGACGTAGTAAAATTTTAGGCTACCATTTTTAGTCACCTATAATCGAATAAGATAATAAGATTAACGAGCAGGTTACTAACGAAACTTGAACTATTTAGAACGAAAACATAATCAGCTTAGTTGCTGATATACTAACTAATATTAGAAAAAAGAAACCTAGTATATATATTTTAGAGAATTTACTACAAGCCACAATTCGTCGAACGCACTGTAATAAAAAAATATGCTTGCTCCGTTAAATATATATATTTTTTATTATTATAAAGTTTTTTTTTTATAACGCATAATAAATATTGTTTATATAATAAAAATAAGGAAAGTTATTAAATCCGTAAATATACAATACAGGTATATATGTTACGCAAATCACAGTATATGGCGGAAGCGCGTGACTCAACAGTACATACAACAATGAATATAATTTCAACGCAACTATCTCGTTCTGTATATTTATAGTGTTATCATTTTTTATTTGCTGAAATAATATACTTCATAAATTGTATATTTAATGTTTATAATGGTAATTTAAAAAAAATCAACTTTACGCTGTATCCCGTATATAGCGGGGTAGTCAGAGGGCACCTAGTGTTAAGACATTTGTGACGCTGCGCCCCGACAGCCTTAAATTGGTTGGTAAAAAATTCAAATCTGTCTTATGCTGTATCCTGCATACAGCAGGGTAGGCAGAGAGAACTTAGTGTTAAGACACTCCATCTTCCGCCGAAGTCTGGAGGCATTGCGTGTTGAGTGGTAGAACTCAACGCCGCGTTAGCCTCGAAACTAGAGTGAAGAAATGAAAATATAAATTTAAATAAATATTTCATCTCCTCGAGTGAGGATCGAACCTACAACCAGTCGGTTTTACAGTCACACTTTGTGCCCTGCCACGACTGACCTCAACTTTATATCGTCGTCATCATCATCATCGTTATTTTATATTTCATGTGAAATGACGTCATACGAAGCAAACACGAACATACAGAATTCCTAATAATTCGTGTACTACGACGTATATAGATATAGTAGTACTTAATTAAAATCAAGGACTTAGTGACGAAATCACTTTATATTTATAAAAATTCAGCGTCCGCACATACATTTTCTTATGTTATATTTTAACGTATGAGAAGATCATCTTATAACATTTTACAATTCCACATATCACCTAGTAATGTATTTATTTATACAGCTTAATAACCATGTTCTACTCTAACGTCTCTTTTTAATAGAAATACATGAAATCTTTAAAGAATAAATTAATTTGTTAAAATTTCAGTACAAAATTTTTTACAAATATTTTTTTATTTTTTTTTCCTATAAAATTCCTAAGGAATGATTACCATGATAATATTATTGTAATACTACTTTTTATGAAATATTAAATTATTTGTCAGAAGGCCCCGACATTGTTACGTGGATAGAGTATTATATTATGTATGTTAGTGTACAACGAAATAGAATATGAATGTTTCCAAATTAGGTTAACGTATGTTTTTTTTATTATATATTAACGTATATACATACATTCAATATTTAGTAATGGAATAATTAACATAAAGATATGTTTTTTAGGATTCCCTTTCAAGGAAAAGAAGAACCCTTATATGATCACTTTGCTGTCAGTCCGTCTGTCAGTCTGTCTATGTGTCGATCTGTCTGTCTGTCAAGAGCCTTCATCTCAGGATCGTTATTGAGTTAACCATATACGCATATATATATATATATATATATATATATATATATATATATATATATATATATATATATATATATATATATATAGCACCATAATTTCCTAAAATTCATATCAAAATTCATAGGGTACTTCCAGTTAACCTAGAATTAAGAAATTTGATAATTAACATCTATAGGTAATACTAGTTCAAGAAGAAGTCTAAAAACTATACATTTGTAGTTAAATCCTAATAAATAGCTTATATTATTATTTCTAGTTATTGTGGTGGTGGTATTATTTGTGGTTAAATCCTAAAAAAGGGGCAAAATTTGGTTTTAAAGCCGCTAGTTCAAGTGAGGTATAAGATAAAAGGGTTCTGGCTAAGCTAAGTTTGAATTTCAGAAAAAGCTAAAGGCCTCCTAATTGTTTACGGAACCCTCGGTGGGCGAGCTTGAGTCGCTCTTGTCCGATTTTTTATTAGAATCAAGAGCATCGTAAGAATCAATTTCTTGCTCTAAATGAATACTTATATTGATTATTTTCATTGTGTGTTATTCATTTGATATACAAATTTCAATTGTTTAAGGGCGAAATGAAAATAAAAATAATATTCAAAATAACATTTGAATGTACATAGCTCACAACCTATATTCTCTTCAGAGGATGATCAAAATACAATTATTCAATATACATAATTATATTTTTTAACCTATTTCAACCGGATCTCATAATCAGAATCAGAACCTAATCAAATTCTCATCAAACTACCCTTAAAAGTGTATTCTTTCCAATAAAGAAGGAATCATTGAAATCGGTTGGCGTGATATTTTAGTAATTCATTCGTTCATTTGTCGCGCACAATATGATGCAATCAAAAGGACATATGATTTACCCTGATGTCAGAAATGGACCAGCTTGCAAATAAAAAAAAATAAAATCGGTTCACCCAGTTAAAAGTTCTGAGGTAACAAACAAAAAAATACAATTGAATCGATAACCTCCTCTTTTTGCAGAAGTCGGTTAAAAATATAATCAACAAGAAAAAAATATTGAATGATAATAATAATAACATCGATATTGTATCACAAAATTGTCAATTAATGACTGATAGTACAACGAATCGATGCTTAATAGATTTAGTACCACGCAACTTGCAAGGTTGTATTCAAGTAAGGTGACTAATATTCCGCGCAATCAGATTACGGCATCTTGTCGGGACAGTTGTTTATATATTTTTTTGTTTCATTAATTTATTTAGTTTAATAAATTATGTGAAATTAATACAAAGTATTCCAGAATAGTTGTGGCATTTTGGAGTTTCAGACGTTAGTATCAATCTTACATGAGGACAATTTCTAATTCGTAAAGAATATACTTAATTTTTGCGTCATTCGTTCGTCCACGATAAAATTGTAAATAATATATAAGTTTTATTACTGTTAAATTGTTTTATAATTTTTTTGTATTATTTGTTAATGAATGATTTAATTATTTTTAGGAGAGATGTTCTTTATCTAATTAGAATGAAAATTTAAAAGCTATTATCAAATTTTATATTCATAAGCTGAGTAACGCCCGAGTGACACACAAAGATAAATTGCGTTATAAGTGATTACAATGTGTAAGATATAATACTTTTTCAGTTTCTATCATATTTGCAAGCCTGCTGCACCTACAACCATCAGGGCGCGGACTTGTCTGAAGATTTGGAACCATTCCTTAAGTCCATAGCTGATGAGGTAAATGTCTGTTCTGTAACATGATTACTATTTGTGTACTTTACATATAGAAAAAATATTGTGCATATAATGTTATTTGTGCATTTAAATAAAATAATAATTTGTCAAAAGAAAATGCTCGCAATCTAATAAACAAAACTTTTCTGTAATGACGCAGGTAGTATAAAAGCGAAAGTTGTGTTAGATACGCATTGAATATTTATTTACATTATTATATAATATTGTAATACCACCAAATATGTCGGTGGGTCATAATAGTATGCAACGATACTCATGGACGCTCATATATAGCGTGACGCACGTGACGGGGAAGGGAAGTAGGGTCATTAGAACGTGACATGATATCAATAATATAATACATAAATTAAGAGATTAAAGAAGCTTACAATTATTTTGTTTACTTCATTTATTGTACTTTATTATTTGAAAATTGTTTTATTTGAATAACACAAGAGATTTTCCTCAAGTGTATTATCTTTTTACTGAGAAAATATGATATATAGGACTAGTTCGCGTAGTCACTTAATTGCGCACATTTACGTACAAAACAATCGTTAAAAATGTTAATACAATTTGCCAAGCATATTTAATCAGAAACTATTGCACTTGCGACTGAATCTTTTTCTACAATTAAAATAACTTGAAAAACGCTAATCCTAATTGATATCACGGAACAATTAAGAAAGTATTAACTGTTGGTAATTTAATGCCAGCTACTGATTAATGTGTGCATTACAGATTGCAACAATGCGTAACGATACAAAAATACTCGACAAAGAGATGGAAAATCGGCATACAATAGTAAATAGTAGGGACACAGTGCTACCTAGCTGCAAGTCCGTCGCCAGCGAGCGGGACAGCAAAGATGGTCTGATGAGCACGCCGTGCTTAAAAAATATGCCTCGGATGCAAGGATATTTGTTTAAGAGGACTTCGAATGCATTCAAAACGTGGAACCGGCGTTGGTTCTATTTGTACGATAATCGTCTTGTGTACAGGTTCGTTTGTTTACACTTTACGCTCGACACGCTACAGCTTGAAGGCTGCACAAGTGGGACGCAAGTGGTCAGGGTCTATGAAGTTAAATAATAAGCGTAGTGTTTGTTTAGTATAATGTTTTCAATAGATTGTATCTAATTTTTAATTATAACTTTATAAAGAGTACCTATTACTTATAATTATTGCAAAATTATTACAATTAGTTTTTTTTTTGTATAACATGTGCAATACCTTTGGCCTTTTACGTATTTATTATTATTACTTTACGCCAAATTTACTATAGAACTTAACAATGAAATATGTTTTTATTTTATTATTCTATATACACTCTTTCAACAGGAAAAGGACAGGTGAATTAAACGTCACCGTCATGGAGGAAGATTTGAGACTATGTACCGTCAAACCAGTTCATGATGGAGAAAGGAGGTTCTGCTTTGAAGTCTTATCACCGTCCAAGTAAGTGTGCCATTTAGAAATATACAACATCTAATAAGATTTTTTCATTACACTATTGACAATAAAAATATTAACAAATGGAAATAGAAAAAACGACGCCGTCGTAACGCAGTGGAACGGTGTGACTATTTTGTGTTGTGGGTTTAATCTCCATTCGGTACAATTAAATATTTTCATTTTCTCGTTCTGGCGACAGACAAAGCGCGGCGCTTATTTTTACCATCCAGCACGCAATGTCTTGAAATTGTAAAAGTACAGGAACGATTAGATTCAGATTTTCTCTAGATCTTCACAAATAAAAATGAAAACCTTCTTATAATATATTACTTTGTTTTTTGACAGAAGTCACATGTTGCAAGCGGATTCAGAGGAGATGCTCAACTCTTGGATATCAGCCCTCCAGAACGGTATAAGGGCGGCCATACAGCAGGGGCAGAGCAGGGACAACCCCGACTCGCAAATAGTGCTAGTGCCCGACGACCGGCCCCCCGGCAACAAGCACGTTAGTACGCCGGCTATGAAGAAAATTAGGTAATTATAAGGATATTCAAAGATTTTATCACGTTTAATTCTGACGCTGTGCCACGGCGCCCTCTTGTTTTCCACTAATATTTGTATTTACACTAATATTTCAGGATATGGGAACAACTGCTGAGTATACCTGGCAATAACTACTGCTGCGACTGTGGCAGTCCGAACCCGCGATGGGCGAGCATCAATCTTGGCATCACTCTATGTATAGGTAAGCGTATATAGCAAACCGACCAGGTCGGTTTCCAGGAGGCGCGGGTTCGAGTCCCGCTACGTTAAAATTTTTATACGTTTTCTAAAAATAAGTATTTTTCTTTCCTTTGAACTTTGAATTTTGAACTATACAAATTAAATATATTTATGAAGTTCAGTTTTCAATAGAACTATTAAAAAAATATAAGCCTAAATATTCAAAATAAGCAAAAAAAGAATAATAAGTAGACTTAAGGAAAATAAAATCCTTAATATTAAAAGTCTATGTTAAACCCAAGACCCTAAAGTATCTCTACATATAATTTTGTCACAATCGGTTTAGCGGTTTGGCCGTGATTTCGTCACAGACACAGATAGAGTTACTTTCGAATTTATAGTAAGAATAAGTATGGATAGGCGGTCTAGCGTCTGTCCCATAATTGCGGTGGTGGTGGGTTTTCGATATTCTACTCGTGGGAATAAATGTATTTTTATTATTATTTCTTGTAACATGACAAAGCACGGCGTTGATTTCCACTTTTGAGTTCCGTTGTCTCGTTACTTTTGGGTGAATAGTGGGAGCGGAGCGGTGGTGTGCGTGCGTGAGTGGGTGAGTGCGTGAATAAAACTTAAAAATTGCGTGTGAAAGTGAAATTTTCTAATTTTGCATACATATTTTTTGTATTGCAGAATGTTCCGGTATTCATCGTTCTCTCGGAGTTCATGTGAGCAAAGTAAGATCGCTCACGCTTGACGATTGGGAACCAGATATAATTAAGGTAATTATTGTTTTTTATGTTATTGTCAAAATTCAGTTTTTTTTTATTTATTGAACGTTTATTTTCTACGTTTTATGACAGTTACACTATTATTACACTAAATATTATTTATAGTCAAAGTAAAATTTTTACAGGTGATGGCAGAATTAGGTAACAAAGTAGTAAATTTGATATATGAAGCCAACACTGAAGGTGCTGAAATAACACGCGCCAGCCCTGATTGTGAAACGTAAGTTTTTTTTTCATTACTACAATACCACTACACATACCTGGTCCATGTCCTCTTTTATCTTATTATATAATTTTTTCTTACTTTCTTTAGAATAATTCTAAGTCAAGTAAATACAAAATAATAAAACGTATGTACGATGTCACAAACTTTTCACTTTCATAATACAACAACAAAATGACAACTCCAATATACAAAGATTGCATGAAGCGAATTGTATTTTTTATTGTGTTTAATTAATATGTATAAATATAGGCGAAGATAAAAAAAAAATACCAAAATATTAATGATATCCGTCAATTTTACAGATCGGTACGTGAAGCGTGGATTCGGGCAAAGTATGTCAAGCTGCAGTTTGTAAAAAACATCGTGAACAGTATGTCGGATTCAATACAAGAATCTCCACTGAGGAACGGCAGACGCTGGTCCGTCCGAAGGGCTAGACGACGGTAACTAACCAATATATATTTTTATTGTTAAATAATAATTAAGGTAAAAATTGTAGTTTTGGTTTCGGTTATCAGCTTTACTATATATCCTACTGTACTGCCAACCTTACTGTATGCGGGATACTGCTGTATCCCGCACACAGTAAGGTTGGCAGAGGCAACCTAGTGTTAAGACACTCTGTTCTCAGCAGGTAGAACTCAACGCCGCGCTTTTTTTCTCGATACCAGAGCGAACAAATGAAAATATAAATGTATATAAATATTTAATTTCCTCGAGTGGGGATCGAATCCGCTACTAGTCGATTTTACAGTCACACTTTGTGCCCCTGCGCTACGATTGGCCTCTACTTTTTATGATGATAATTAGAATTAATTTCAATATTAAAATGTTTACAGGGTGCGAATTGCTCCATCTGTGCCGGAAACAATCAAAGATGAAAAAAGTGACGCAAATAGCAACACTAGTGGTGAGGTTTTTAAAATAATATTTTAATAACAGAAAAAATATAGCTCACGCCTGTTAAAGGTTGTTATATAGTTAGGAGTGTATTTGTGTAAAATATATTTTTTATGTTATTAGTTCACAATATGAGATTTTTTTTATATCCCAATGTCCCGCTAATTCGTGCAGAAAACGCAGAACGGAGTTTCTTAACACTTTATTCTCACTGTCTGGTTTGTTAAGTTTGATATTTATATCTATTGTTTCCAGTATCAGAGAGTTCAACGAAATCAGAAGGCAGCCCAGTGTTGTTGATCGGGACAGAGTTGTCCGGCGAGCGCTCCGTCGACCTCAGCCTGCCCTCCGACCACGATTCCACTGAGGGAGAGGACGATGATTTAGGTAATTATTTTTTTATATGAATAAGAGTGTGTCGTGGGTCAGGGCACTGTATGTGATTTTGGATTCGATTGTCAGTAGGGGGAATAACATATTTAATATTTTATTTTCTTCGCTCTGGTGACGATTGACGACGAGGCAAAGCAAGCCATTAAGTTTCTATTTATACTTCAAATTCGGCGGAAAGTCGGAAATGGAAGTGCTTTAATGGAAACGGAGTGGCTTAGCACTAGGCGCCCACTCATCCTACCTACCCTTCTATATACGGGATACAACGTGAAGCTAAAAAAAATAACAACACAGATAAGAGACCAAGATTGGGATTTGTATGAAAATGTGAGTTTATCCTTATGTATTGTAGATGATTGTAGTTAAGTTGATAGTTAATTTAAGTTTATGATACAATTTTATAGGTTTATATTTATGTAAAGATACAATTAAGTATGCCTATATATAGCCATAATATCACTTTAAAATTGGTAAATATACTTTAATAAAAATTTTATTTACTTGACTATCCTTGACTATTATTAGGTATTAATACATAAGTGAGTTTTAGAACTCCAGTTATAAGTTACATTTTGTACTCAGTATGTTAATTAGATAATTTCACTATAATCATTCAAAACGATCTTTAATTGTCGTCTTGGTAAAATGATCATCATGCATGATAATATTGTATTGTCATATGAACAATGTGTCAAAATGGCGTTACCAGATTGTGCAACATTCATAAGATAGATAGATATTAGTGAAGCTAATCAAAACAAGCTCAAATAGCAGGGAAGTCGCCAATGTCTTTAACACCTTTTATATTAATTAATACTTACTAATATTATTATAACAAACCCAAATATCTTAACAAAAAGCTGTATGAACACAGGTGCAGAAGATATATCGCAGCTGTCGGCGGACGCGGTGTTGGTGCGCGCGGCGCGTGCGCACAACGTGTGCGTGATGCGCGCGGCGCTGGCGGCCGGCGCGGACGTCAACGCCGCGGCGGCGCGCGCCCGCTGCCCGCTGCACGCGGCTGTGCTCAGTGTACGCTATATATATTCATTTTTATTAAATGGTATCATTAGCGGATTCAATCCCCATTTGGTGAAATGCTTAAATCTAACCTAGTTTCATTTCGACGCTCGAATAGACAGAGGGTAGCGTTGACCTTTGCCACTCAACACGCAATATCTTAGGAGTTGGTTTTCAAGAGATTTGTCTCACTACTTTAATTTATTTTTTTTAACTTCACACCGAATTTTGCACATTGCAGGAGGGTAGCCAGAGGGAACTTAGTGTTAGGACACTCCATTCGCATTACGTTACTTTCGACCCCCATTTTTTTCAAATCGTTACGTGTCGAGTGACGGAAATCAACGCCACGCTTTCCTCGTTACCAGAACGAGAAAATGAAAATATTAAATATTCCATTACCCGAATGGGAGTCGCATTTACAATGGCAAACTTGTGCCACTGTGCCATGACGGCTACAGATATATTTATTTTAAATAAATCTCTTACATTTCAACTGTCTTATGCTCCGTTACAATTTACGAAAATATAAAGTTAAAAGTATTCATTAACGGTTACAGGGTTCTGTAATGGCGTGCTCATTTCTTTTACTTAACGGTAGCAAATTAAATGTTCAAGATGAAGATGGAATGACTCCGCTGCATTTAGCTACAGAAGCCGGTCACACTGGACAGGTAATACAATCATGTTATTTGTTAATAATTATCATAATATAACTTAAAAATATAAATCTTTAGGATATCTTTAATAATGCAACTAGCGCGGTGCTGATTCCTATTTAAAATCATCACCTTCAAAGAAATAAAAGTTCAAAGAAAAAAATAAAGTAACAAAAATCTGAACATCTTTAATTTTCGCGATTTTTATACATACAAGTATAATTTATTTTTCGAAACCCTTACGCCATGTTTTGGACATTAGTTTCGATAGACGATTTCAGCGTACGTCGGGTTTCCAAAAACGTATAATTTGAAATATACGTAATTGAGGAGTATAATTTAAAACAACAAAAAAAAAATATTCATGATTTCAAAATAGTATAGAATAATGATATATTTATTTCACGACGTCCCCAACTAATAAAAATAGTGTATACTCCCCAGGTGTGCCTGCTGCTGCGCTACCGCGCGGACCAGGCGCTGGCGGACGGCGCGGGGCGCACGCCGCTCGACATCGCGGTGGCGCTCGCCAACGCCGATATTGTCACTTTGTATGTATCATAGAAGCGCGCACAGCCGGGTAGGCAGGAGGAAATTAGTGTTAAGACACCCCGTTTCCCTTTGTCAACCGCATTTTCGAGGCCTATTGAGTGGCGTGACCCAACGCCGGGCCTTTTACCTTGGTGCCAAAACGAAAAAATGGAAATATTAATAAATAATAATTCGTTGCCTCGAGTGGTGTTAAAATCCACAACTGTTGCGTTACAGTTACACCCTTGTGCCCATGCGTAACAACGGCCTCATGTATTGTATATAATATTTTACTCCAAATGCGATATTTTTTTTTAACAAAAAGGCTTCACATTGTATAGCAAGGAACCTACTGTCAAGACCTACGCTACCCACTTTTTCGCTACCCAATTTTTGAAACATTACATGTTAAGTACCGCTCCTTGTTTTGCCCTCAACTAAAATGAAAATAAATTTCTACGTAATAATTTCCTGTATGTTTGAACTAACAACCAACAAGCTACTGCACTTGCAATGAAACACTGTCTAAAACAAAATTATATTTTCTATCTCACTATAATTGTGTTTAATATTATAACAGATTAAGGCTAACAAAGCTGAACGAGGAGATGCGCGAGAGTGAAATGTCCTCCAACGACGACACGTACAATGAAGTGTTCCGCGACTACACGCAGCTAGCGCACTCGCACCCGGAGCGCCTCGTACGGAAACACAACAATAATGATGGTAAAATATGGTAGCTTTACGCTCTTTCTACATAGCAGAGTATGAGATAGAAACTAATGTTAAGACACTATGTTTCCCACCCACGAACAGTCCAATTTTTTAATTTGTGAAAGCGGAATTCGATGCTGCGCATTGTCCTGTGGGTAGAGCAAGGAAATGAAACTAATTCATTGAGTAGGAATCGAACCTCCAACTGTTGCGTTTACAGGCAGATGTTGTGCCGTTGTGTCCCATTAGCCTCTAATGTTAAACTTTAATATTATAAAAACAAGAAAATATTTCAAATTACATTCAATGTGTTTTATTGTACAGGTGAGAATTCCAGTGAATGACGAATAGAGAAAAAGTTTCGACGACTGCATCTGTGGTGGCGAGACGAGTGATACGAACGGTGAAAACACCTAGTGATTACTGATTATATAATATATTCTCTTAAAAATAATCAATATGTTAAATAAAATCAAAAATTATGTGGATTCGATTCCCACTCCCACCATTTATCTCTAGTAATGAATTATTTTCATTTCCCAGCTTTGATAAAAAGACATAGCGCGGCGTTGAGCTTCGACATTCAATATGCAATATGTCGAAAATTCAATGCGTGGGGAACTAACTATGTTTTAATCTTAGGCCTACCGTGCTATATGCGAGTTACAGCGTCAGGCTGAAAAAGTACCATCCTATTTACGAATACAGATTTATTTAAAGTCGTATTTAAGTACGATTTTTTTTGTATATTATTTACATAGACTCTTGTTCTTTTAATATTTTTAAAGGTTTGCTTCTTTTGTTTGTTGGGTTATTGTTACTGTCGATGTTATATTATAGGACGTGAACACTTCACGAAAATAACGAATTAGTATTAAGTTTTTCAATATTAGACTTAGGATTGCTAGAAATTACAAATGTTGCTTAATAAATTTAAATTTAATTTTTTAAAAAATTAATACTGGTTATAGGGCTGCCACTTTTATCATAATAATAGTAAGTAATGAAAAAAAAATATGTTTATATATTATATGTTGAAATAAAACTAATTAAATTTAAAACAAATATAATACAATATTTCGAAAATTAGATGAACAGATTTTGCCCATTTTGCTAAATATGAGATGTAAATGGTGAATGGCCTCTGATAAAAGTATATAATTAAATACTATTATTCCTAAATTCAGTGGCAACCCTAATTAAAAGTGATCTCTAAAAACATTTTGAGGCTTTAATAAAATTGTTTGATAAATATTTCGATCTGCCAAAATCCTAATACAAAGACTTACTTACCATATCTTCCTATTTCATAAAAACATAACAACATCATATGAGGGGTTTTTATATATTAAACCAAAGATTTGTTTATATATGAGCTAGGACAAGAAATACAACAACATTATATGATATTTTTACACAGGATTTCAATATTTAACCTTAGAGACGACATGTTTTCAAATTTATTAAACAGTTATACAAAATTATGAATTTATAAATGTCTACAATACTTTATTTTTACGATATAGATGCATTCCATATTATGCAATTTTAATCAATTTGTTCTACTACTTTTATATATATATATATATATGTGTGTGTAATTATTCCTAATGTTATATTGATGGGAAACAAATTTAAAAAGTATATAAAAAAAGCTTGTTTGTTTGGTTAAAATCTCTACATTCCCTTTTGACCCATAAATTTTTATAAACTTAATCACTATCATTCCAAAATAAAGTACAACGATGTCTCCAAAATTAATGTTACGAATTTGAATCTCATTTCGATTAGTGATCGTTTTTTTATATTTAAATAAATATTGTAGCTTTTAATTTTTGTTACTTTTGCCTTTAACATTGTGTTTGCTTGCCAATTGTCTATTATTTTCCTATATTGTCTTTTATCTAAAAACCATTTATGTGATTTTTGCTTATAAACTTTAATGAGATATCTCAAACGCTGTAGGTGTTTGTCTAGTTAACGCGATGTATGTGGATTCTCGTTCTCCTCTCCTGGTGAGGCAAAGTGAGGCTTTGAGTTTCGCCACTCAACACATAGTATCACGAATTTGAGTGGAAACCGGAGAACGGAGTGTCTCAACACTAGGTTCTCGTTGCCTACCTTGCTATAAATGGGATAAATCGTGAAACTATGATTATGTATTTTCAATTATTTATTCGCACGCCATCATTTAAAATATCGTTTTTTTTTATATAAAAAAAGGAGTTACTTTCCGATTACTATTATATATCTTTTATTGATTTACTATTTTGTCTAGAAATTTTAGTACAGGTGACATTCATAACGTGTAAAATATTTTAAGCACAAGATATTATTTGGATATATTTACTTATTAAATTAGTGTTAGTTTTTTAAAACATGTGATGTTAGATGTTTATTGTTATGGAACTGTAGTAATGAATCACGCAGAAGAAATAAAGCAATCTCTATTGGAATCAACTGGGAATATAATTAATTAATAAATAATTTATACACGTGTTCCTGATATAATTGGACTATAACCGAGATATTATGTACACATGTATAGTGTATAGTGTAAACATGTATAGTGTATAGTACACATGTATAGTGTAAGAAAATATAATAACCATATAATTATTAGGAAATAACACCAAGAAAGTTGTTAAATATTGCTGTTTTAACTTTGTTCGGTTCTATATTATAGTGAAATAAATGAATGGATCCAGTAATCTGTGTAATGTATTCTTTTTTGTTGATATGATAATATATATTTTATTATAAATAATATTTTTATTAAATTAAATCATGAAAAATGTACCAACTTAATAATAGTTACCTTCTTTTACTACTTGTTAATCAATCAAAATTAAAAACATCTACGCTAAGGTCCTTCTATAAATAATATGTATAAGAAGTGATAAGGGGTCCTAAATCTCGTGATATCACATTTTTATATATAATATCCGAGATTACAATTCGAAATTTATGTAAAAAAAAAACAGAAAAAGTATTTATTTAAATTTAATAATTTCTAAATTTTAAATTGGGTAGGATTACTACAAATGCGACCATCTATGATAAAGAGGTAAAAAACATGAAATTCACATAACGTTATTTACGGACGGCCTCGTAAGACATAACAGATGTAATGTATAAGTACTGAACATAGTTTTTTATAATAGTTTAATTGAAGATACACAGACTTGTAGATTATTTTTATTATTTAAAGACTATATTACACAAATTATTTCATGAATAATAAAAGAAATCTCTCTATAATTAAAAGTAAATTGATGTATAGAATTTTTTTTTTTAGTAAAGCATTTTTTATGTTGTACTATATAAAACCTTTATATGAAGTTAATTTTAAATTTATTTTAACTGTAAGTATTTCATTATAGCAGTTGAACAAATTATCATAATATTAAATTTCATGTTGATTTATACCACTATTTGTGTGAGAAATAGTGAATATGGAATTTATAATGAGAAAGTGCCATTGAGGGAATTGAAAAGGTACTGGATTTAGCTTAACATTTTAAAGCTGTTTATAATATTATAATCGTCTATTATAAACTATACAATACTCTGTTACGCTGTTGATGTATTAATAATCATTATTACATGTATTTTACATAAACTATTTAAATTTAAACTTGTTTTTTTTAATGAACACCCTATATATCGTGAATTTTTTTTCGTATGTATAAAATAAGTCCCACTAATCATTTTACGTCTTTATTTTTCGCGCAAAGCAGACGGGGGAAAAAGCCGAGGCCTCTAATTTTTATATGATTTACATACATTTATACCTGGTTGTATGTTGTATGGTGTATGGTGGTATGGTTGTATGGTGGTACCTCATGTCCACCAGTCTCACGTCTTTGAGCCATTATAATTCCCGATTAATTTCAAAAACTTCAAGAATTAAGTTTTTTTATTTGTTTTGTCTAAAAAACAAAATTCTACGAAATGAGGCGGAGCCATTTAGTCTTAAAACGCGACGTCCGGTGCCTCAACTTGCACTTGTTAATCCTACTATGCTTTAACTAAATAGATTTATTTTAATTGAGAAATTAGACAAACTATTATAAGAAAAATGAGAATAAAAGTCGAAATAATGCAAATATTTTATTTAAAACCCAAAATTATTATAAACCCACACCATTAAGAAGAAAGAACATTTTTCATTGGTAAAACTAAAAATATGTCGGTAAAAAAATTGTATTGTAATTGCCAAAGACGGATAAATGCGATGTTACAAGTTGTCCTCAGAAAATATAAAATTAATAGTATCATCAAAATAACAATAAATTCATTGAAAATTTAAGATGCAATGATTGAATTGTAATTCTTTTTATTATCTATTGATGTTATAAATTAATTAATAAAAGCGAAATGAATGCAAGATTTGAATTTGATTCCCAATGAAAAATACAAAGATATAGAAAATTATTTGTGTCGTCCATCTCGTTGATTAAAACGATTTCAAATAAAATATGACCTGCATACTTTAATAAGAATGTATAGCGATCAACGTCCACTTTGCTTCTGTTCACTTCTCTACCGTTTAAGTAGTAAAATGAACAGCTTACAATTAAATGGAGGACAACACAAACAAAAAGTCGAAAGTCGAAAGTTTGGTCCTAATTGAATCGTACAAAAAATATAATATATATTTTGTGGCTTTGCCCTTCCCGTCCTCTAACATAATTAGTTGCTTCTTCTTTGATAAATTCGAATAATAATAAAACAACTCTTACAATAAAGTAAATGAAATTAATTTAAATACGTAAGTAAAGAAGCAAAAAAACACGCAAATATTTTACATAATTTCTTCGAAGTTGTTGTATGTTATACCGCTTAAGCATTGTGTTGTAATTTAATTCATTCCAAAGTTGGACCACAGAGAATTCATGTTAGAGTTGACGGAGGGGGATGGCGCAGGCGTGGCGGGTGCTGTACACGTCCGCGCGCCCAGCACCAGCGAGCCGGACTGCATCCGGCGCCGAGCAAGCAGTCCCGAACGCTCCATACCTGAATTATAAGAAAACCATAAACATCTTCTCTATAACAGAAAACAAATGCCGATTACAGCCAGTTTGGGGTAAAAAATTAAACGTAACAGAGTTGAATACCGCTCCTTGCTTATAGTTAGTAGAGCTGTTAAAAAAAAAAGAAAAATGATCACAAATAGAGAGATAAAGAGAATACTGTATACTTATTATTGTAGTAACAATACATTTGTACACATAAAAAATTAATGAAAAAAATAACCAGCTTTACGCTGTATCCCGCACACAGCAGTGTAGGCAGAGGAAACGTAGTGTTAAGACACTCCGTTCCCCACTTTCTGCTAAATTCTGGAGGCATTGCGTGTTGAGTGGCAGAACGCGAGACAAAGCGCGGTATTGAGTTCCGCCATTCAACACTCAATGCCTCCAGAATTCGGTGGAAAATGGCGAACGGAAGTGTCTTAATGGGAATAGAGCGTCTTAATATTAAGTCGGGTTTCCTCTGTCTACCCCTAAAAACTACCTCTAAAACTACGTGCGGGATACAGCGTGAAGATAAAAAAATACATTACACAGGCACATATGAAAGTCAAGATTCTTAAACTGATGTAAATTATGTATTTATTTATGGGATATCAATCTTACACGTGATTTTCCCAAATTCGCATAAATAGGGACAGTTTACCGAACTTGTAAATATTTAAATTTCAGTCAATATTGCATTTAAACTTTACATCATTAATAAAAGATCATTCTTGGAACAAAAACATATGTTACGACATATGTATATACGTGTATATTTAAATCTTTTCTGTTCAAAACACAAGCCACGACAAATTTAATAACATCTGGCAAACAAGTAAATGGATTCGTATGAATTTGAAAATTTATGGCAATGGCTTACTATTTATGGGAAAACCGGGAGACTTGCCCAGACAGAAGAGTTGAACCGTCTATCGAAAATGTATTTAAATATCACATGAGCGAAACGTCAATACGTTCAACGGTTCATCACGGCAGTATCTTTTGTCAAATGTTGCTGCGGATTACTTTTGTAAGATTTAAGTAAATCGTAATTGCTGTAGTGTTCATTGAGGTACGTAGTGTGTTACTATTATTATATTAATAGATGAATGTATTTTGACGTGTGTGAAGTATTTGTTTTTTATTAACAGAGGGTTTTAGGTTTTTTCCATACCATAAAATAAAAGTGGTAAGCGGAACTGTAAGCGAGAGAGTTGCACAAGAGTGGGTGCGGGAGACCTGCTCGACATATCTGTCTCATATTTAGTTATCTTTTTCTGTATAAAAAATAAAAATAATAAAATTAAGAGTATTTTTATTTACCTACATACAAGATGTCTTAAAAACATACAAGGTTTCTGAAAATGCACACAAAAGAAACACAAACAGAATTGCCGAATGCTAAAATGAAAGTTTAACTGAGACTAACAAGCGAAACGAAAACAAAGGAAATAATTCAAAAAGTAGATGGTATTAGGAAAAGATTTTTTAAGGGTGACAATGAATAAACTATGATATTGTAAAAACGAAGGAAGCTCCCAAAAAAATAATCAAAAAGATATACAAAGTAAATGGAATATGTCGTTATATTTCATATCTATTATAACGATTTGTTAATAATCAGCTTCAAACTGTATCCCCCGCACATAACAGGGTAGGCAGAGGGCACTTGGATTAAAGACTCTGCGTTTCTCATTTCCACCGGTTTATAGAGCCATTGATGGTTGAATAACAGAAATCAACGTCACGCTTTACCTCAAAATAAAAGCGAATAAATAGCGAATAAATGAAAATATAAATTTAAATAAATATTTCATTTCCTCGAGTGGGATTCGAACCAGTCACGTTTGAGCCCCTACGCCACGACTGTTTCTATTTGTGGCTACGATTTCTTTCCTATTGAATACTTAAGTAGATTAGCTACCGGTGTCAGCGTTTTCAGGGCAGTATTTGATGGTATGGGCGCGGTCGCCGGTGGCGCCACATCGTGGACAGCGGAAGGCTCGCAGCACGGGGCAGAGCACCCGCCCGCGCCAGTCTTTGAGCGCATGTGACGAATAATTTTCTTCATTCTCACCGTTGTTCTTACAAAATGCGCATTCCTGCAACAAATGTAAACCTTGAACTCTTCAACCGTCTTATAGTGTTAAACTTGCATTCAAACTTCTAGAATAGAATAAAGATGAAGATATTGAAACAATATGTAAAATGGGAAACGATCATTTTAGTATTTAGATTTATTTAAATAAATTATGTGTGGACAATTATATTTGTGATCATTAATTAATAAACATATTTTAAATGGACTTTTTTAATTTTTCTTTAAAATACATACATTAGGAAGCGCACGTCTCAAGCGCTTGTCACTGCGCACCTTGGCCACCTCTTGTAGGAACTCGTACAGCAGACTCGGCCGGATTGAGCGTAGCACCGAAAGCTGCTCTCGTGTCAACATTGAAACATAGTTGTTTGCCGACGACAGACCTGGTAATTTTTATTCCATACTCATTCTCTTTAAAAAAAATAAAATAACTTCACGCTGTATCCCGCACACATCAGGGTAGGCAGAGGCAACATAGTGTTAAGTCACTCCGTTCCCCACTTTCTGCCGCGTTCTGAAGGTATTGCGTGTTGAGTGGCGGGAACTCAACGCCGCGCTTTGCCTCGAATCCAGGGCAAAGAAATGAAAATATAAATGTAAATAAATATTTCATCTCCTCGAGAGGGGATCAGTCGATTTTATTTGAGTCTATTATATAAAAAAATCAATGTACTAGTGATTTTTTTCAGCAGAGTATCAAAGTCAAAATTTTGTTTTCTTTTATACTTACTTTTCACTAGGAAGTCAAATGTATCGATCATCTCTCCGTTTCTAGCCCCTGAGCCAGAATTTTCTGACCAAACGTTTGAATGAGAAGCAGACACTGAATTCGCTCTACTTCCTACAATCGTATAAAAAAACTGTTGTAGCGAAAATAATTTATGCCATAACGTAGCTCATAAATCTTAAAAAGAGTAATAAATTATACTAAAGTATTGCTACTAAAGTTTTTTTAAAAAAACAAGACTAAAACTCGACTAAAATATTTGGACTCAAGCCAGTGTAGAATCACATACATCATTTTATATGAAACGTTCTCACATAAATTTTATATAATTTCAATTTATTCGTATTTACGCATTAAATAATATAGGTACAAAACAAAGCATATATTAATATCATTCATTTAAATTTAATTGAGGCCGGTCGTGGCGCAGCGGCACAAAGTGTGACTGTAAAACCGACTGGTTGTGGGTTCGATCTCGAGGAGATGAAATATTTACTTAAATTTATATTTCCATTTCTTCGCTCTGGTGTAGAGGACAAGCGCGGCGTTGAGTTCTGCCACTTAACACACAATGCCTCCAGAATTTGGCAGAAAGTGGGGAACGGAGTGTCTTTCACTAAGTTCCCTCTGCCTACCCTGCTGTGTGCGGGATACAGCGTGAAGCTGATTTATTTATTTATTTATTCATTTAAAAATACAAAAACATAATTTTACCTAAATAATAATTGTGCGAGTTATGCTCCAGGTCGTCGAACAGCAAATCAGAATTATTGATGTGGAGATTCATCAGCACTTCATCTATTTCTGCAGTTGACGGCGCTGCAAGGAAAATATAGGTCGTTAGTGTTTTGTGCGAGTGTTTTTAGGCCAACTAATTTTCCAGAAAAAGGTACCATTTCTTTACTCTTATTGTTGTCTTATTTTCTCAATAAGTGCAAACACACATTTTCATACAAATAAAACTGATAATACAAAGACTAACAACAAATATTATGTCTATAATATACTACGTTACGGTACCTATAGACGCAGCAGTGCGTGTCAAGTAAATAAATATTAAAATAATCTAGTGTTAAAAAGTTGGACGTAGCGGGATTTGAGTCAAAGAAAAATATTTATTTTAAAAAATAAATTTAGTATTATTTATTCTGAATATGCCATGAATTTTCTGCCATATAACCTAAAAACAGAAAGACGAACTTCTCACTTCTTTATTTAATATAGATATATATGTATACCGTTTTTATTGCTATTGACATTTACAGTTTTAATTCAGTCGGATTAATCAATTTGTCGATAACTAGCGGCCCAGTCGCGGCTTCGCCCGCATACCACTTATAATTATTTTATAATGCTGCATTTATACATTAAATATTTTTCATAAATTTGAGAAAGTGTAGGCAGTACGTTGCTGTTGACATGGACGAAATAGGCGGTAAGGGAGAGCCCCCGCGAGACTTGAGCCTATGCTTGTGGCCTTAAACAGAGCGTTGCAATATTTTAATTTTACATTTTCTCCAAAATATGCGTTCAATTTACTTGCTATAAAAGCCAAAGATGATGGAATAACTCGTAAGCTTTAAGTAGTCGTACTAGTACAATGTACTTACATATATTTAACTATTTCTGCAGCGAACGTGGCTAAAGTAATACGATGGCGTTCCTAATGATTGTAATTTGATTATTTAAGGATAATTAAGAATTAAATCGTAATGTTATGTGGAATATGTGCACTCATGAAGAACGTAGCTTTCATTCCAAACAAACGAAAAATAAACCGCCATCAATCATAAATAAAAAGTAGTTACATAGATGTTAGCGTTTAAACAAACAAACAAACAAATTCTTCTGCTTTATTATATTAGTATAGAAGTATAGATAACCTGTATCAGCTGGCCGAGGCTCCTGTTGGCTCATCATGGTTAAAAACTCATTATCCATACGGCTTTGAAATGGGGCGGCCAATGGAGAAAATGTACTCTCCTGCCCGTTTCCACTGCCCATGTTGTCTGGTGTTGCAAAACTGTCCTGATTTAATTTTTTTCATCATACATTTCAAATACAAATAATAAAATCATAAATAAAAATAAAATCATAAATCTCACATATTATGGTAAAAAGAGACAACCTAGAGACCAGTCATGGCGCAAGGGCACAAGCGTGAGACTGTCAATGCGACAGGTTGTAGGGTCGATTCTCAGCCGGGGAAATGGAACATTTTATATTTTCATTTCCTCGTTCTGGTAACGTTGTGGTCTGCCACTGTACACATAATGCCTCTAGAATTCGAAAGAAAGTGGGAAACGGAAGTGTCTTAATGAAAACAGAATATTGAACACCAGGTTCTCAGGCTCCTGCTTATCCTTCTTATCCTGCTATTTGCTGGATCCGGTTTCCGGTTGAATACGTAGCATTCGAGTGTTGGCTCGTGGAAGTCAACATCGCGCTTATCTTAACCATAGCGGTGAAATAAAAATAATCTATTGTTCCAAATGGAGTACACCGAGAGTGTTCGAACATAGAAACACCGCGTCTACAGTAAGATACTGACCCATTGTTAATTCTATTAACAATGGGTCAGTATCTTACCGACTCCAATCTCTTTTATTAAGTGATCACTACAAATGTCAAGCACAATGAAACACCTTTGCAAGTATACTAATTAATCAAAAAATTTATTTACTCAAGTTTTAAATAACTAGACATATTATTAACTTTAATTTTTACATGTCGGTAGTTTATCACATGTTTTTATTGCTTTTAGTTATACAGTATTACATTTTGTACTTACAGTTGTAGTTGTTGTTAGATTCTCACTAGCTGTTGTGAAAATAGGCTTGCCTTCGTCCATGTTATAATTAAATTGCAATGAATCCATAACTAATTGAATCAAATGCTTGGTGGTCAAAGTTGTGACGCGTCTCTTGAGAAAAAGAACGTTCCAGGCTTACAAGCACAATATATACTAATCCAGCCATACAACAATCTATAGATATATGTTACTTACAATAGAACTGGTATTTCTACGAATATTATGCATCTACCCTACAAATTATTAAATACACCAGAACTATTGATATGTGACTATAATGTCCTACCTGCCTACTTAAATATATAATTTTGTTACGTAGATATTTATTGTTAGAGATGTATGCCAATAAGTAAATTAAAACATATTTAAATATTATCTATCAATACGTAAGTACTATTATTATTTCAATATTTCAAAAGTGCTCATCTAGGGCGGATGAGGGGTATTATAAAATATATCTCGTATAGCACGGATACGTATACCGATAATACGCGTCTGTATCCGCGGATAAAGATACTAATACAAATCCCAACAATTTCTTATAATAATTTCAATTTCATTAGAACCCATAACTTGATCCTAATCTAATGTTATGACAATGGGAAAATTTCAGTAGTATTTCTTTGAAACCAAAAAAAAATTAGGAAAAAAAATTTAGTATCGGCATGTGAGGCCATCGTGGTGCGGCAGAGCGTCTGGCTGTAAGCGACGGTTTAGGGCTCCATTTCCACTCGGGGAAAGTAATTATTTTTAAATCTTCGTTCTGGTAACAAAATACAGCTTTTAATTCTGGGTGGCAAAACACGCAATATTTCTAAAATTGGTCGGAAAATGCGTAATGAAGTGTCTTAACAGTCTAGGTTCCTTCTGTCTACCTTGATATAGGCGAGATACAGCGTGAAGCTACAAAATTTTTAATTATTTTGTGATAATTTTTAATATATATAATTATATTTGTTAATCTCAATTTTTTTTATATAATAAGACATTAAAAATATTTTGTCTGTACATTTAGTAACTGAAATGGATAGAGGAACACTTAAAAAGAATAATTGAAAGAAAAAATATTTTTTTTGAAATTCTTGTCGGTCTGTCTGTGGATATTTTTGTCCACAATTTTCTCTGAAAGTACTGAACCGATTTACTTAAAGTCACCAATTGCTTTGTTTTAACACAACTTAACTACTTAAGTTTGGTTTGCCAAAATCGGTTGATTAAAAAAAAAGTTATCGTCATTTGAATGCACTCAAGGCATTAGTTTGCCTACGAATGTTGTATAGCAATAGCGCTGGTAAGATTCTTGGCCAAAGAATGACATTCGAAACGTCTTGGTTATATGACCGTTGATAAAAATATATATTTTTTTATCCTTTTCCATAAAAAAAAATGTTTTGAAGCACTGTTATACAATATTTTATACAATAAAGTAAACAAAATTGAATTGTTAATGGAGATAACCTGCATAAATCATAACAATTAAGTTTAAATCGTAATGAATTCAACACAGAGATAAAGAACGATTTGATCTTCAATGAAATATCAAGTACATACATAGATTTTTTGGTTCGTTCGTTCGTGTTAAATAAATCTATATAAAAATGAATAAAACATCCTATCTACTAACTAATTTAAAAACTGTCCAGGAGTCAATATGCAATCATTACAGTTATTTTACAAAGAATATTATGATTTCTTACCCAAATCAATAATTTGACATTTAAGGCTGTTTCTGAAGCAGTAAATTAAATTATTCATTGACACCAGCATATTTAACAGAGTTTTAAAATTATGATGAGACTTACATAACACAGATAAAAAGAACGTAATGTAACAAAAATATACACGTATAATAAATAGTTAGCTTTATGTGTATTTTATAATTAAATATCATCATTGGTCGTATTTTTTAATTCAAAACAATCAAAAATTCTTATAGAAATTACGATAATGTAGTAAAAAAATAACATTAGAAGTCATTAGAGTTGTCAATCAATTCTGATTATTAAATCAATAATGTAGTTTCAGCGGGCGAAGCTGCGAGGGGGCTGCTAGTGTATATAATTAAACTTAGTCAGTCGTGGCGCAGAGGCACCAAGTGCCTCTCAAGGAGATGAAATATTTACTTAAATTTATATTTCCATTTCTTCGCTCTGATGTCAAGGATAAGCGCGGCGTTGAGTTCTGCCACTCAACACGCAATGCCTCCAGAATGTGGACTGTATTCGTTCGGGAACGGATTCGTTATGAAAATTTCACGATGCGCGATGGTTGGGCTTAAAATGTAACAAATACACATATTCATTATTACATTACAGATATTTATTATTTAGTGATTAATAGTACCTAACGTAAACAAGCGTGAGGCGGGCTCGCCCACAGAGGGTTCCGTAAAAAATTGGACAACTTGAGCTTTTTTCTGAAATTCAGGCTGAGCTTAACCAGAGCCCTTTCATCTGATACCTCACTTTAACTAGTTTCTTTAAAATAAAATTTTCACCCCTTAAGACTATTATTTTTTAGGAGTTAACTACAAACGTACAGTTTTCAGATTTTTTTCTAAACTAGGACAGGACTACTTGTAAATGCTAGCTGCTAAATTTCATAATTCTAGGTCAACCGAAAGTACCCTATGAATTTGGATTCCCTTGATAGTGAGAGATACGTGTTTTTGCGATATAAACGGCCATATCTTTTTTTAAGTAACTGTAAAAATATTTTTCTAGGAATACGTATGAATTTTAACTCGATATCTTCAAGTGTTCCTGAGGTAAAGACTCTTAACAGACGGAAAGACGGACAACAAAGTGATCTTAAAAAGATTTTTTCCTTAAAAGATACGGAACCCAAAAAATGCTACTACCTTCTTACAAATTATACAAACCAACATACACTTCCAAAACCACTCACATCTACTCTTAAAAATATTATTCTTAAGTATAGAAAATTATCTAAACTAGAAGTAATTTCTTTTAAATTATATGTATCGTGTCATATATTTACGCTTTTTTTTATTTATTATTTTTTAAAAATAGTACTTTGTAACTTTGGTGAAAAATTTTTTTCTACATTATAAATAAATATTTTTCTGCAAACTTATAAAGATGCCAAGTAAAACAAACAGGCTTAGCAATTCGATATTGTAGTAAAATTGTTGTAGCATTAACTTGACACCGAGTTCACAATTTTAAAATCTTTTTTGAATTATTAATTGTTTAACAATATCAAAGTAGTATAATATAATATAAGTTCGTTGTTTGAAGTCGCTTTTTTTGTTAAAAAATAATTTATGTATTTGTTTGTTTTATCTAGCTTCACGCTGTTCATAGTAGTAGGCATAGGGAACCTGGAAACCTAGTGTTAAGACACTCCATTCCCACTAAGATACTTCTTTTCTCTACTTTTAACCGAATTCTCGAGGCATTGCCTGTAAACATGGCAGAAATCAACATAGCAATTTGCCTCTTTACGAGACCAAGGAAATAAAAACTCGCAGTTGCAACTTTCTTTTATATATATATGTTCATATGTTATACATGCTACAGCTTTGACCTAATTATTGATTAAATAAATATTCGTTTCATGATTTTTTCACAATTTTATCCTTCAATAATTAAATATGCTTACAGTGAAATTCTGAGCAGGTGTTTCGCTATCCTTAATGTTTATTAAAGTTGAAAATAGATATAAAATAAAATACGCCCGACAAAAACTTGAACAGAGCAAATAGAACGAAGATAATCGAGGGTGGTGGTAGTTTTCTATACAGTAATTCTTAAAAAAAGTTGGAATCCCTTTTGCATCCAAGGTGAAATGAGATCGGAGTGGCACAAAATATAAGCGGCGGGCGTAAAACGCTCTTACCGTCGTATTTATATTCATGCTTCAAAGGATAGGATTTATATACAAAATTTTTGTTTTTTAACTCACATTTTTAAATTATACATATATTTAGCATAAAATTTGGTCCATTCATATAGTTTGGTCCTATACTAATAAATGAGGCCAGTCGTAGCGCAGCGGCACGAAGTGTGACTGTAAAACCGACTGGTTGTGGGTTCGATCCCCACTCGAGGACATAAAATATTTACTTAAATTTATATTTCCATTTCTTCGCTCTGGCGTCGAGGCTAAGCACGGCGTTGAATTCTGCCACTCAACACGCAATATCTCCAGAATTCGGCAGAAAGTGGGGAACGAAATGTCTTAGCACTAGGTTCCCTCTGCCTACTCTGCTGTGTGCGGGATACAGCGTGAAGCTGATTCTATACTAATAAATAGTAAAAATAATACATTTTGTTAAGAAATTTAAAGAGGTAAATTAAGAAATTGTCGTGTAATGTTATTACACGACAATTTCTTAATTTACCTCTTTATGTTATTTATGTTTATATACTTCAGCAAAGACACCAGCAAACGCTGCGGTAACAGCACAAAAAACATAACATGGGGAGGACTTTTTTGTCGAATCTTTACACCATTGACAATGAAGGTCACACATTAGCATTATATACAAGTTGAGAGGTTATAAAAACACATGTTAATATTAAAATGTATTTATTCAAATCAAATGTGGGAAGTGACCACCAAGTCTTACAAATTTGTAATTACTAATATTATGTCAAAAATTAAACACTAAAACTAATTATATGCTTATCATAGTAAAATACTTGAAAAATAATAAAGATTACGTACGTATTGAATGTAGGAACTTCATTCTTATGACGTGATTGTTCATTTTACTGAATTGTTAAGACAACATCTATAAGCGTCATACAATTTAATAAGTACTTTGATTGAATTTCGAAGAAAATTTCAATAAAGTAGTATGGCGGATTATTAGGAATAAAAAAGCTGCTTATTTAACAGATACCCGTATGTCGTATATAGTGCACGAACTGTTGCAAGTGTACTAACTGCAAGTTGATAATATTTGATTGAACTTGAAACATTAAAACTAACCCTTTACATCGTACAAAAAAACAAACAGAGCACAAGTCAAATTGTATAGGGCACATTTCGGAAAAGTTTTTATTACATCAATACATACATACTACATGTCATAAATTTGTGTATATTCATTTCGTATCATAATTGATATTCAATATAACGCATACGCGTACACAATGTAAAATCGTTGTAAATGGCACCGACATGTCTAGTGCGCGGATACAACACAATTAATTAAAATAAACAATATTAGCAAAATGCCCGCCCATTCTTACAAGAAGATTACAATCCAATACATTACATATTTGTGCTGAACTCAGACACCTAAAATAATTTCGAGAAATAAATTGATTTTTCTCAATAATAACCTAATCAAAACACATAAAATCCACAGCTTATCGCTTGGTACATTATAACTTACAATCTACAAAAAAATGGTGTACATTATCACCAGAGAAAAAAAACCATAAAACTTACATATATTGTGATTATATACTAAATGCGATTGTATTACGAAGAATCAGTTCAAATGCAAAAACGACGTCGGCCAATCACAATGATATAATTAATGATATAAGCTTTCGAGTTAACGACAGCGGTGAACGTAGGCATTAGTATTTCTGTCATCTTCATTTATCTGACAAACAGTTCCCTCCTGGCAATAGCAACTGGCAATAAAAACATTATTTTAAACAATATGTACCCTTTACCATTTACAAATTTTTTTTTTTGAGAATGGAGTGTCTTAACACTAGGTCCCATCTGCTTACCCTGCTGTTTGGGGGACACAAGCGTGAAGGTGATAAAAAATGCATGTTAAATATCAATAAACATTGCTCATCCACAACAACAAATGCCAAAATATTAGAAGATATTGTAAAAATCCCAATAAACAGGGTTTATTACGTCAAGAACTTTTATCGAGACGTTCGATAAATATTAACTTATTACTTATCATGCTGCTCGAGAAATATTTACATTTAATTTATCGTGATTGTGTGAAAGCAAAATAATTGTTATTCTACAGTACATAAAAAGATTATTTTTTTTCAAATAGATTTTCATTTCAATACCTTAACAGGGTATTTCTTGACAAATCAAATCTTGGTTGAATGAAAATATTTATATATAGGCTTTAAAATATTTTACTGTGACACTTACTATGTGTTGGTAATGTTCACTTCGATGATTTTTACGTCGGGCTTGTAGATCGACCATCCGCACGGAGTTTGCCTAGCACATATTACTTTCGGTTCACGCTGTAAATAATATAATATTTTTAATATAATTCAATTGAAAGCAAATAAAGAATACTCTAAGTTTAATATAATCTCGAATTTACTACTAATATAAATTAATATACATAGATAAAATAAATGTTATCATCAAGCCGAGCTCAATTATTTTGTACGTTATTGTAATATAACTATGATTATTGTCAGTCACATTATTTGACTTTCTTGAATTTTCTGAACGGCGAATTAACCAGATTCACCTTCATGCAAAAATGTTAGTGCTAGTTGTCCACGCGCGCCTATAATACTTTTATGATGCTGCATTTGCCAACAGATTTATATATTTAATCATGAACTTTCTTATAATTATGAACTTGTTTTCATAATTCTAAGAAAGTGAAGTCAAGCACAACGTGACACTTCATGTCATCCCCTGTGCGAGTCGAACCCAGTGTTGCGGCCATAAACTGAGCGTTGAATTATTTTAAAATACATTTCCTCGAAAAGTATACGTCGAAATGACATGCTATAAAAGCCGAAGTTTATATTCATAATATTTCTTTAATGATGGATTAACTTTCGCTTGTGAGTTTCAATGTCCATGTCAATAAAAAAAGGTGAAATATCACCTTGGAATTCTCAATTATTTTTTGTCAAAAAATAGCTTATTGTGACCTAATTAAAGATAAATATACTTCACATACGGTCACGGATTTTTTTTAGAAGTGATAATATTTAATATTTTTGTCATACAATGAACTGACATGTATGTATTTAGCTATTTTCATTATTATTGTTATTCCGTTATTTAAGGCTAAAAAAGAGTTAGTTTAGAAAGTTTAATCAAGTCAGTAGTTACAGAGATCTTAGCGTTTAAACGAACAAACCAACAAACAGTCTTTATTATATTAGTGTAGTTTAAATGATGATATTTAAATATATGATTTATAAATAAATTTTTAACTCAAAAAACCAACTTCAAACAATACACTAAAAGTGAAAAATAAATTTACTGAACATAAAGTAAATATACTTAGATTTTTATTAACATAAAGTATAACTACTTTGATTTTGTTAAACAAAAATATTTAAAGAAAAAAATTATAATTTTGCAGTCAGCGTCAAGCTATTGGTACAGCAACCTTAATCAAAGTACTAAACCTGTTTGTTTTACTTTCCTATGTAAATCTTCAATCTTAATTTATATCAGTTTTGTGCAAACTAACATTTTGGCACATTGACAAGAACATACATAAAAAATCTACAGACAAATTAGAAACAAAAAAGGGATTTTTTGAAGTCGGACGTCGATTAAAAATGAGAACATCCTCTTTTTTGGAATTGGTTGAATAAGAATGCAACGATGACGAATCGCAGTTCTGACGAAAAATATATACAATATAGTTTATTTTAAAAAAAATCAAACTTGTTTAATTTCAACCGGACGGGATGAGTACGTTTATAGCGTGATAGAAATTTGTATAGAAATTAGGTAAGGTTCGTTGTGGTAATACCGGGCGGATTTTTGAGGTTTTAAAATCTAATGGCAAGAGTAAAACTATATAGATATGGATATTAATCTTTTCTTTTTCCTTGTTGATCCGCAATCAGTGTGAACACTATGAGCGGATGTTTTGATGGTGGATGTCACGCGAGTTTGGCCTTCACCAAGACCACAACTCCTGGAAGAAGGAGTCATGACAATAACTCCATATATGTGATTAGCTGGAGTATTTCTTATCCAGCTCCAGGATGTGTACCCGTTTTAGACGGGTAGGTGTTTCACTTTGTAGTAGCTTTTGGGCTAGCTCATTTGGGTGGTTTTTGAGGCGAAGCTCGTAGTTTGTGCAGTGTTTTGCAATCTCTTCTCTTACAGTGGGAAGATTCGAGTGTTCATGGACCTCGGCATTGGTGATGAACCACGGTGCCTTGAGAATTGTCTTTAGGATTGAATTTTGTGATCTTTGAAGAATTTCAATGTTCGAATGACTTGCACTTCCCCAGAGTTGAATGCCGTATGTCCAGAATGGTTTCATAGCCACCTTATAGACAAGAAGTTTATTCTCGGCCGTTAAGTTTGAAGTCCTTTCCAGTAACCAGAGTAAGTGCCGAAATTTGAGGTTCATGGCATATCTTTTTGCTTTAAGGTGAATTCTCCAGGTTAGCCGTCGATCCAGATGGAAAGCGAGGTATTTTATGTGTTCTGCATGCGGTAAGGTTTCATTGGCTAAGGTAACAGGTGGGCAGTTACCCCGGCGCAGTGCAAAAGTTGAGTTTGAAGCCTTTTCGAGGCAGTCTCGTGGTTAGAGTGTCTTGCTAGGATGGCGGTTGTCATCCGCATAAGTGGCTGTAGTGACCCCATCAGTGTTAGGCAGATCAGCAGTGTATAAGGTATACATGTATGGCCCCAGGACGGATCCCTGGGGGACACCTGCATTTATCTCATAAAAACCTGAACGAGCATCCTCCTCCTTGACTTGATACATTCTACCTTCCAAGTAAGATTTAAGGATTGGAAAAAAAGTGGCTGGAAGTTGTGATTTTATTTTGTAGAGAAGACCTTTGTGCCATACTCGGTCAAACGCTTGCTGGATATATAGGAAAACAGCAGATCAATATTTCTTTTGTTCTAGAGAGTCACGTATTATATTGTAGACTCTGTGCACTTGTTCGACGGTGGAGTGGTGTTGACGGAAGCCGAACTGGTGGTCAGGAATAATTTTTAGGTCGTCGAGTACCGGAATCAATCTTGATAGCAAAATTTTCTCGCAGACTTTGGATAACACTGGCAGTAGGCTAATTGGCCGATAGGATGTGGCTAAGTTGGCCGGTTTACCTAGTTTATGGATCATAACTATTTGCGGTACGGGTAGTAGGAAATTCGCATGACAGCGTTAATGATCAAAGTAATAAGTACTACTGCTTTTCTAGGAAGTTCTATTAGAATTCGGGGTGTTATTAAATCATATCCAGGTGCAGACTTGTCTTTTAGATCTTGGATAATTCTATGTACCTCTCGTGGAGTAGCAAGCTTTAATTGGGGGCTTAAGCTTGGTAGGTCTTGTTCCAACAGTTGATCAATTGACTTTTCATCAGTGTCAGGTGCTGCATCGTTTGGGGAAAATACGGTAGCTAAGTGTTTAGCAAAGGTATCAGTTTTTTTTTTACTAGACCGAGCCCAAATGTTGTCCAGAGTTTTTATGGGTGGTTTTGGAACTTGAGGCCGGTTGAGATGTTTAGTAGGCTTCCAAAGAGAGAAGTTGGTCACCTTATGTGCGCTTAGTGATTCTACATGCATTTGAAACTTTTCCTCCTAAGACTCTTGAATTGCTTTCTTTAGTTCTAGACATGCCTTAGTGAAAGCCGTTTTGTCCGAAGGATGTCGACTAGTGTGCCATTTACTGCGAAGTCCCCTTTTTTCTTCGATCTGAAGTTTTAGTTCCGTAGTGGGTGTGTTATTGTATGATCTCATATAACTAAGCTCAGGGGTGGATTTCCACGCTGCTTCCTGGATGAGCCATGAAAGATTTTTGGTTGCGTCCTCAACATCATAAGTGGATTTAAGGGGAATTTTTAAATTTATGTTGTCGTTTATGTAGTCTTTAAACGATGTCCAATCAGTTTTCCCATTATATAATGTCAAATTGCTTTGCTTGACAACAGCAGATGTGGAAATTGTTAGATATTAATCTGAAATAAATTATATTTATTTTATTTATTTTTAAAACTCTAACGGTGATTCGACGATTGGCCATTACCATTTTCTTCCGTCCCAATTTTATCGTGTGTTGTTGAACTGCTCGGGCGTCCGGCACGCTCTTCGTCGTTCATATCTTCTCGGCCTTCTGAAAACATTTTGTACCACCGATAAACGTTGCTTTTGTCAAAGTAGCTTCTCCGTATGCCACAGTCAACATTCGGAATGCATCTGCGCACTTAATTTTGTTTTTCACACAAAATTGATACAAGTTCTTTGTTCCATTTTTTAATAGGTATAAATCGTAGACGAACCAACCACTACACGTACAAGCAAAGCAGCTGTCAACAATTGACTGAACATTCAAAATGGCCGAACTTGTCAGCATAAGTGAGAGACATATGTACCAAGTACCAACATTACGTCACAAATAAATCGAAATTCGAATAAACGTAACCCGCGAAAATTCTAAATTCGCGATACTTTTTGAACACCTCATAATTATAACAATGTTTGTCTCAGTTCAGTTCGTCTTAAATGAATGTGATATGGCGCTAGTTGTTGCAGGTATTGTTGCAGTAGGTTATTGCAGCAGCAAGTTTGCATAAATATACCTCTAATGATAACTATGAGATATATAAACGATATATCATTTTGTTGTAATATATGCGTCTTATATTGTTTATCAATAAAAATATTGTTTATCTGAAAAATCTGCTAAGTTACATAAGACTATGTTTATGAAAACAAAGCTTCTTAAAAGAAAAGTAAGTAAGTTCTTTCTAAAGCGTTACCCCTGTAAGTCGTGTATGGATGATGTCATCGTACGACGTGTACGTTGCGCCCTTGAGCGTATCCGGCGCGCCTCACGCGGGTCACGCCACGCTCGATTCATTGCTAGACTGCATGCACACGTCAAACTGACCGCATCTATGCCTTGCAAATTGCAACCAATTCATGTGAATAGATTGCAATGCATTTGGCACCGTTCAAATGCTTAGTTAAAGCATTGCTTGTGCATGAAAAGCACAAATAAGACTTAAATAGTATATAATGTAACAAAGTCAGACAGGTTTATAATTACATAAATATTTTTATTGTCAATTATAAATTTTCCATAACTAATACTTTATCCAAGGTGACAACTTACAGGCAAGGGTTGACAGTTCCGATATAAGCAAGATTTATAAATTAGGTTTGACGTTGACTTTTACAATTTTGCTCATAACAAAATTATATTTTTTTAAATGTTTATAACATAAAGTTTAATGAAAATTATGAATATAATATAAAGAATTGTAAATTTTACCACTTGCACTAAATATTTTAAGTATAACGTGGTCATTAAAAATATTAAATAATTACGTATTTACGACCCAGTCCCAGCGATATGAGTATGTTCCAAATAAAAGAATGAATGGCGAAATCAAAATACCAACGCGCGAGGAAGCGTCGTATGACATGTAAACAGGAACTGTACTGCGCATACGGTGTGCGGGTCGTTGGCCATTTTGCCCTTAAATATACGATGTATTCTGTGATAAACAAAAACCAGTTACACTGTTCAATTTACTTCTATTTCTTAACGCATAATAATTCCGTTTTATTTATTGTTTATAATAGATAAGTTATAATCTTTTAAAGTTTTCAGTAAGTAAACATAACTAATTAAGAACCACTTTGTTACAATTCCCACATTTAACATAATGTGTGGGTAGTTTGAGTTGTGCCAATGTTTTTGAAAATAGATTGTAATACACTTTTACCTATACAAAAATAGAAATCTATTTTTATAGTGCGAGAAAACAAAACTCAATGTTTTTGTATTACGGTTGAAGAATGTAAATAAATTCCTTTTATTATTTTTGTTGCTAATTGTAAAGACAGTTTAATAATTAGAATTTACATCGTTAATATTCTTAATTAAAGTAAATAAGAAAAAAATAATTTATAAGTATTACAATTTATATACATTCATCAAAAAAAATATTGTGTTTAAAAAAGCAACTTGTAGTGTAGGTGTAAATAATAAAACAATAAAATAAATCAATTCTAAATTTTAAGCCGCTTGAGACTAGTCGTGCGCCAAGTGTGGCTGTAAATGCGATAGGTTGTGAGTTCGATTCCTAAAGGAGAAATTTCTTAACACTAGGTGTCCTCTGCCATTACTAACTAAACTGATTTAGAAAAAATTGTATAGCGTGGTGAACTATTACTGCGTTGCGTATCTAGAGTTAATATATGATAGTTTCACGCGTCCGACGATTTTATCATTTGTCTGATCAATACCCCAGATTGATGAGAAGATTGGTGCGATCTGGTAGCTAGGATTTACCAAATAATTTTTTAGCTTTTACTACATTACCTACATTATTTTTATTGTAATACATCCTTTTAACATAAAAATATTTTTTTATTTAATTTATTTTCAAATTTTTAGGTTTGTTGCTAGATGATACTTCAGAATAAGCTCTTTTCTACTAATCAAACCCTTTCATTAGACACCTATATTGAGGTAGTTGTGTAATATACCAAATATCAGATAGATCTGGTGTCAGGAAGGGAGTAAAATTCCGATTAATCCTAAATTTGGCCCAAATAAAGTGGCCAAGCTAAATAAAACTGTTTAATTATTACACGACTACAATAGCAACATTTTTTTTTCGAACTACGTACGCACAACAGGTGGTAAATGGAACTAGCATGGCAAGGGTTACAAAGTCCGCGAAGGCGGTTGCGGGCGCAAAGGAGGTTGCGGGCGGTAAGTAATATTTTAGTATAAGGTATATTTAAAATGTATCGTCTTTCAATTGATATCATTGTTAACCAACTAAAACTATAGTCAGTTTAAAGCACAAGAAAATTTTACGACACCTAAACTACCTGCATTTTACGGAGTATGTTGACGATAAAAGTTTAAAAGCATCCCAACGTAGCACTAGCCAATAACTAAACCGTCACTTTAGCCACACGGCCAGCAACTATAATGGAAATAACTCCAATGTATGCTACTATAATAAATAATATAAGACTCTTATTATATAAATGAAAATAATATTGTACTATAATTATCTACAAAACTAGTTGATACTCCAAAGGAAAACGGAAGCACTCAAGCACACACGTTTTTGCAATATTTCTCATAGTTACTCCGCTCCTATTAGTCAAAGCGTGGTGTAATATAGCCTATGTATGACCTTCCTCAACGAATAGACTAGATGTCTGAAAAATCTATGATTTTGTCGCTAAAGAATTGACGTCGTTATAAATATTCTTAAATTTGAAATTAGTAAAAATTGTCATGGCCTGCATTACTGGTTACAAAGAAAAAATAAAACAGCTTACAATTCTAATGTATCAGAATCAAATTGACCCGGGCTACTTGTTGCTTAGTAGTTGTATGCATTTTGATTGGTCATGTAGGTGAGACGAGTCGGAACTGTGACATACGTGATGTCAGTCACGACGCTCAGCGACATCGCAGCATCCCGTCATCAAATAATTTCTCTACATTTTAAGATTTCCGTCACACGTGAAAAAAAGGAGAAAACGCGAAAAAGGTTGTGATTTATGTTAGACTGTGTTGTATTATTTCCATAGAATAAAACCACATAGGTAATAGGAATTCTTTTTTTACCACATGCTAATGGGCTGTGATAGTAAAATCATTGATCAGTTTTAAAGAAATTAAGTCAAATTTCATTTTTTATATTTTAAAACACGAAACAATTTTGAAAGTTAGATTTTTAAATCATTTTAAATTCTACATATAAAGGTTTTTAATTTATAAAGTAAAAAGTATTAGAAAAACTTGAAATTTGTAGTTTTTAATGCAAATTGGAATTGCAATAGTCGCCTTGCTCGTGCATATTATAGTGTTCGATATTATCATAGGTCAGTAATAACGAAGCAACGATCAATGACGAGAGCACTACCTGAGCTATAACTGTAAAACTTATATTGTATCACTTGAGAAGAAATAAATTTCATTTCAAAAATAATTATAGTTCGTTAAGAAAATTATACTGAGCCTATAGCATACAGTATACGTTTCTGAAAATTCACCGGCACCGTCCCGAGTTTTAAACGTTTTTATTATAAACTTACCGTCATGTAAAAAATACATTTATAATTTTAAAACGCTTAACACGTATAATGACTATTAACAATATACCGATATTAATTCTATGGTTATTACTATATAAAATCACTTTCTCATCATGGAATTATTTAGAATTTTTAAATTATTTAAATATATAATAATGAATAAACTACTATATTATATCACAAAATGGCTTACCCTATTTCTTGGCACCGAGGCGGCGGTGATGGCGCAAAGCGCGATCAAGAAGAACAGTGCACGGTTCATCTTCACAACGGGGGGTAGTCAGTGCTAACGGTTTTTAAAATTTCCACAAAATACGGTGCTCGCGGTGGCGGATGGTGATGGAGTGTCGTTGGCGGGCGGGCGCCCGTATTTAAGTAGGTTGGAGTGGCCCCACTGTGGCAGCGTGCCGTACCAAATTTTCCTTGTGGAGAGGTTACACTCTCGGCTATAGGCGTTCCTAGGAGATGTTACACGGCCTGTGGCTGTGGCTTATTAAACGACTATTCACTGTCGAAAGCAAACTTCGTTTGTAAGATATGAACTGATGCTTGCGAAAATATTTTGCTATCTAATAAATAAAACCATATGTATTTATTTATCTTAAGAAGTTATCACTCAGTACTATTGCGTTTAAATGACATGAATGGACCTGATAACAGAAGATTCGCACGCGAGCGTATATGATGTGTTGTTTGTTATTTTCAATACATACTACGAGATCGTTGATCTTGAATTGGATAATTACAGATATACTACTCTTTTTTTTCAGTTTCACGTTACATCCCGCATTTAGCAGGATAGGCAGAGGGAGCCTAGTGTTAACTAAACGCCTCTAAACTCAACTATTTAACTTGTAATAGGCACCTGAATGTATAAAATCAAGATATAAAACATTATTGTATATTATAAAGCCCTTACATCTGTTTTGTATTACGCGTTAAACAATTAACGGGTGTTTTTCTAAGAAAATGTTCATACAATCATGTTTTTCGTATACCTACATAATATTATCAGTAATGTGTTGACATATTGTTGGCGCTATAATGTTTCTCAAGGATACATGTTCGATCTATTTATATTTAATATATGTTTATATGTTCTTAGCATTACTATTCTACACGAAATAAAGCTCTCCCGCCCTACACTGCGCGGAGTGAGCCCTGATTACATAGTCAACGCAAATTGCATAGGTGCCTTTTATACTCTGAAATGTTACTAAAATGAAATGAAATTAAAACGAAATCAGCTTCACGCTGCATCTCGCACACAGCAGGCCGAAGGAACCAAGTGTTAAGACACTCCATTCCCCACTTCCTGCTGAATTCTGGAGGCATTGCGTGTTTAGTGGCAGAACTAAACGCCGCGCTTTGCCTCGATTATTAGACATTTTAATAATAAAAAAACTTGAGGGTATCTGGTTTGCAAAATTTTGAGGGTGTCTGGTTTAAATAAATAGAAAAATTGAATTTAATATCAATAATTTGGTACCTTAACTAATAAATAAATATTACCATCCGTATTTTTTGGAAATTAGTACAAAGTGTAGTAAATTAAAAACAAATATTTATTTATAAGGTTCACCAAGTATTCTAGTAGGCGTATACCTAATGGCATTTTGTATGCTTACGCTGCATAAACGTACGAGTAGTACCTACAAAAGGCGTTATTATAACTCAAAATGTTATTTTTACCCTATAAATATGCGTTGACATTTATATTTCATAAAGGTGTTAAACATATTTATTAATTTAAGGATTTGTAGATTTTAATTTCCATAGAAATCGGAAAATAGTATTTAATATTTACTTTTTTATACTTTGACTAATTATTAAAAAGGAGTAAAGTAAAAACAAATGTTTATTTATAAGGTTCACCAATTGTTCTAGTTCCTACCATATTACGTTGCATGATTATGACACTATTTGTAGCCTCTGTTACTTACAAAAGTTCTAAATACATCTATATATTTTTATATATATGTTTCTTTTTGATGAATTATCTCTTAATTTACAATTTAATATACTACGATAGCTTGTACTATTTAGCATAAAGAGATATTTTATTAACAAAGTATTTTCCACGTTTGAAATATTTAAAATCTCGTTTAAAATAAATATTTTTAATCTCATTTACATTCTACTTATTTCTATATTATTAGATACTTATCACTATAAAAATATATTATTCGTACTGATATTACCTACAAATATTCCATACACCTAAGTATTCTAAAAAATATATGTTACTAAAAAGAAATGAAATCAAAATGAAATCAGCTTCACGCTGTATCTCGCACACAGCAGGGTAGGCCGAGGGAACCAAGTGTTAAGACACTCCGTTCCCCACATTCTGCTGAATTCTGGAGGCATTGCGTGTTGAATGGCAGAACTCAACGCCGCGACTCAGTCTCGACACCAGTGTGAAGAAATGGAAATACAAATTTAAGTAAATATTTCATCTCGTAGAACGGGGATGAAACCCACTACCAGTGACACTTCGTGCCGCAGCGCCACGAATGGCCCCTACTATTAAATAAAATAATTTCAACCACTACTAACTTTTATGCAATCGTATATAATACCATATATTTTACATATATATTAATGTACATTCGAGATAATACACTTTCTGTCACAATTACTTAGATTTGGTACATGTTGATTATGGTGCTATGATTTGTACAAATACATTAAAATAATTAGAACTATACTATATACCAGTGTCATCAACCTCTTCATACATGTCCTCCGGAGGTCCTCATACTTTTTATGTGAACTTCCTCCAGTATCTTTGATATTGTGTTTTCGAAGGTCAACCGAGACCTCCCCCAACCTATCTTACTATTCACTTTTATATCATAAATCTTTTTTACTGTTCTTTCATTACTCATTTGTTCGACATGCCCAAACCGGCGGAGCACGTGCTTCTTTATTCTCACCATTTTGCCATCAGTTACTTTTAAGCGTAATGTCTCCACAATTCAGTGCAAAATGAGACTTTTTTATGTTTATTATTTTTATGAAAAAAAACAAGGCAAACTAAGTAAGTGACCACCGCCGTCCACAACTCCGTACAACACCAGAGGAGCCACATGCGACCCAAGTCGTATCGACCTGGAAACTCTGCAGCAGGTAGGCCATGGTTGCGTGAAAGAAACTTCCTTCGAAACCGTACCTACTGCTAAGTGTCAGGTACCCAGATCGTGTGGATGATATTTTAGCTTGCGACGTACTATTATGCGGTTAGAAAATTCGGCGGTACATAACAGGTCAAACAGTTTTCAGAACCCTCCTTATGTGATTTTTTTGTAAGAAAGCTTTTAAGCATGTAACTACGTAGATACTACTCAATTATTCCACATCTTTTATATTAAATATTTTTTTCGTTTCAATATTATACAAAAGACGGGCAACACCTACCTACGAGGGTTTCTTTTTTTTCTTTTGAGATACCTTAAAAAGACAAATTTTAAAGAAAATATAATAAGAGGAGAAACGCTTACGCTTCAAAAGATAAACAACAATATAAGCTTACAAAAAGTGCAGGTTCATCTTTATTGGTACTCCCAATACATTTTAAATATGAGGATTTTCTAGCACGTAGGTATATCGAAATAATTCTGGTCTCATATAGGAGTCACCATCACCATGAGAAAGAAATGTTCCTTGAGCTATTGCTGGAAATCTATATCTATATCTATACTTACAATAAATCTGTAGAAAAGTCGTTTCTGTACATTGAAAATATTTATAAAAAAATTAGCCAGGGTGTTAAAGGATATCTAACAGAATCCATTTCCAACATTTTTGGAATTTTTGTCTGTTTGTCTGTTTATGTGAACACGCATCACGTAAAAAGTACACAATATATTTAAGCAAGTTTTATACGTAAAAATTATCAGTAAATCAAAGTAACATTTAGTGTTTATTTCATTGTAATAGCTTCACTCTATCAAAAGAAATAAGTATTTAAGTTTCCCAGAAGCTTATATTTGAGATAGTAGAACTCGATACCAGTAACGCTATCTATTTTATAGTTTGGAAAGGCTACCGCTACTATCCGCTATACCATATGTCCAGCTACCTTAGTTATGGCAATATAACCACTTTTTTATATTTTATAAGATAACAAAAGTGGCCACAATAATCAAACCATATTATTCATACCTCTGCGTTAATCTTTATCCCATTAAATGATATGATGATTGATGATTTTAATAAGGATAATTTCAATACCTGTAAAATGCTTTTTTAATTAATAAAATCAGACATCCCATTCAAAAGATATAACGAATTTAAAAATATCAAATTTAGAAAAATCATGTAATAATAAAAAATGCGGAGTGTGTGCCGTGTGGCATCGCGCACCGTGGCAAGTAACACCTAGCTCCTTAAATCGCTTAAATCGTTTCTGTGATAAGCGTCGACTAACAGAAAAACCAAGAAACAGACAAAATTTATAAATATTATTGTTGCTGGTTCTATTACTTTGTTAATTGCTCCAATAATAATTTGTATAATAAAAATCGAAAATGCCATGGTTTTAATAATTTTTACATTAGAAACCTTAAGTGCGCTGCAAGCATACATTATTTATTAAAACAGGAACCTAATTCCCTGTACCGAAACAAACAAATAATTCACAAATTTAAGCGGGTGAAGCCGCGAGCTGGTTGCTATATTTTATAAAATCTTATGTTGTGTTTATAATAGATGGATCACGTGGTGATGTCAATACGTTTTAATCATTGGCACGTAGGTACGTTATATTAATTTATAGTAGATATATTTCTCAAGAGAACTTACTCAAAACTTTGTATATAAAAAAAATACATACTTAATTAGAAAACGTATATAAATTTGAACGTAACGGGACTCGAACACGCGCCTGCTGGAAACCGACCAGGCGCTCTGACCACTGAGCCATACGTTCTCGCCAAGCTACGTTGAAATTCTTATACGCTTGTTACAACTTATTTATGTTGTTAGCATCTCTGTAGGGTGATTTTTACAAATTTCCGCTACCCAAAGATAATTACTAAGAATTATCGTTTGGCAAGAGAGAATACTATTTCTTAAATATTTTTTTAAACATTTTTAAGTGTTAATCCACATTAATTGGAAAACATAGTAGTACCAGACCAAAAACCCTCAAAATTTTGCAAACCCTCAAGTTTTTTTATTATTTAAATGTTTAGTTCCGCCACTCAACGCGCAATGCCTCCAGAACTCGGCGGAAAGTGGTGAACGGAGTGTCTTAACACTAGGTTCCCCCTGCCTACCTTGCTGTGTGCGGGATACAGCGTGAAGCTAATTTAATTTGATTTAATTTTTTACATATGTTACAGTTTACTATATGGCCTAAAGTAACCTTTATATATAATTGATTTTAATTATTTTAAATTAATTGTATTGTTTCTTTTTAATTGTAATTTTCCTCTTTTTTTTTGGAATTTACACTTTCAATAGAACCAGTACGATACACAAATTCACAAATCAGTCATAGTAGTTCACTGTCGATGTGTCAAATAAATATTGAAGTATAACATATTATATTTTATATATAAATAAAAAAATATAAAACTAATAAAAAAATATATACATATATATGTATGTTTATATATATGTATGTTTATATATATACATATATATGTATTTTTTTTATTGGTTTTATATTTTTTTATTTTTTGAGCTATTATGGCGAACTTGAAAAGTAAAGATAGTACTATAGCAGCTATAGTACTATCTTCAGATAGTTTTCAAGTATAGCACTAGTTGTAGAAGTTTATTTTTTGTCGATATACACATATAAATAAAAATTAAGTGCATTTAGCATGATTACGCGATACCAAAACCAATCTCCGGATCATTTGAAACGATTTATATGATACTTTCACTGAACGGAGGGGGGGAGGGAATTTCTGACAAATCGGGATTTTTATGCTTTGGAAGAAATCACGTGACCTACCGTATATATTGATAATAGATATATGTAAAATAACTAAACAGCAGAACTGATTTTCTGAGACTATGAAAGATAAGGAAGGTTGTGATATAATAGGTATATTTTTATCCCCGAGTCGGAAAATATGACAATATTTGCGAAAAAAATAAAAAAAATCCCTAAAAATAAGGACTTAACCGATTAAATCTAAATTAGTATAGATAGCCATACTAAAATAATCAACTAAAATCAAATCAAATCAGCTTAACTAACTAATCAACTAAAATCAAATCAGCAGGCAACTTTTTATCCCCGAGTCGGAAAATATGACAAATATGACAAAAAAATAAAACAAAATCCCTAAAAATAAGGACGTAAATTACGACCGATTAAATCTAAAACAGTATAGATAGCCATACTAAAATAATCAACTAAAATCAAATCAAATCAGCTTTTTTTTTATGGAAAAGACACGGCAAACGAGCGTGCGGGTCACCTGATGGTAAGTGATTACCGCCGCCCACGACTCCGTGCAACCCCAGAGGAATTACAGGTGCGTTGCCGGCCTTTAAGATGGATTGGGCGCCGGGGCCCGGCATTACCTGATGCGAAACGCAGTGGCATAAAGCCAATACTTCACGCCGGTTTTAAATGCCGGGGGTGGTAATGATCCGGTCGAGTCTGCCCATGCGTGTTGCCGTTGCTGGCGACGTGACTCTACCACGCGTACTTTAGTCGCCTCCCACGACACCACCAGTACCAGGATGATCCTATTCTAGGCCGGGATCAAAACGGCACAGCTTCACGCTGTATCCCGCGCACTGCAGGCAGAGGGAACCTGTGTTAAGACATTTCGTTCCCAGTTTTTGTCGAGATCTGAAGGCATTGCGTGTTGAGTGGCAGAACTCAACGCCGCGCTTGTCTTCGACACCAGAGCGATGAAATGGAAATATAAATTTAAGTAAATATTTAATCTCCTTGAGTGGGGACCGAACCCACAACCAGTCGGTTTTACAGTCACACTTCGTGCCACTGCGCCACGACTGGCCTCGGAAAGAAATATTATATTGATTGTTTTAATCTTTTCCACATTTGAATAGCACAACACAGTACAATTTTGTCTAGAATTTTTGGTTCTAAATTTATACAAATTGGTTACTGAGAGCAGCAGCATTTGCTGTCATACTATAAAAAACTGATCAGAATGTGCTTTTGTATATGAGCCCCTTGGGAACTTGGGCGGTATTTTGTGATTGCAGACTACGCCAGTGACCTCCAAAGAGGCAAAGCGCGACTTTGAATTCCGCCACTTAACACGCAATGCCTCCACAATTCGGAAGAAAGTTAGAGAACGGATGGGAGACGGAAAGAGATGGAAGAGGGGAAGAGATTTAAGTTTTTATTTGCTGGCACAGTAAAAAAAGATTCACGAAATTACATAACGTTCTTTAAATTTTATTATAGCTGGACTAGCTACTTATACTCTTAATATTGTAAGCATAAATCAAATTTATTAGGTGTGTAGCACGTAGCTGGCAGGTCAATTTCCAACTGTCAACACAATGATAATGGGTTCGATTCCTATTCAGGAAATAATATTATTTAAATTATTATACAGTTCCGCCTCTCTACAAGGATTGTCTTAGTTTTGGCAAGAAAGTGGAAAGCGGAGAATGTTGACGGTGCCTACTCCGCTACGCACGATAAAACAAAATTTATAAAGTATATTATATAAAAAGATGTAGGTAGCTAAAGCTACGTACTTCTTGGACACAAAACTGCACTTAAAAAATAATATTTAAAGTGACGGTTTTTAAAATCATTATTGCACGTAATATTAATGCACTTTATGATGCTATGAAAGTGACCTTTAACTTCTTTTAATACTTTATTCTTATCTTGTATATTAATAATTAAATAACCGTAATGCGGTAACAATTACAATTATTTTAGAAAAGCTCTCCTGGACAGTTTACTTTCTTAAATTCTAATTAGTTATGTAGATGGTAGTTAGGTATTAAAGGGCGGTGTCAATAGTAGGGAAAAGGGAGGAGGGAGGGACATTCGAACGATTTTTAAACTTTGTGTCATATCTAAAAATTTTACAGTTTTTAACTTCTTTACTATTTCACAATGCTTAGTCCAACTATTGTGCCACAAAATCGTAGCATCATATGTAGAATAATATATAAGTTAAAGGTGCCCCCTTCCGGGGTAGCTTTGAACATATATGGGGCAGTTATGAACTATAATTGAATTCAATGAAATTGAAAGGCTTATCAAACTTTTAAGTGATTTTATTAATAAACTTAACATTAGAAACGACGGAAATCAAATATCAGTACCCTGTTAAAACTTAAAAAAATAATATACCTAGTTTCATTTAATATTAATAGACTTTAAAAAACTAACAAACAAAAAAAATCATGATCCCGGCGTAGAATAGGATCATCCTGGTACTGTTGGTGTCGTAAGAGGCGACTAAAGTACGTGTGGTAGAGTCACGTCGCCACCAATGACAACACACATGGGCAGACTCGGCCGGATCATTACCACCCCCGGCATTTAAAATCGGCGTGAAGTAGTGGCTTTATGCCACTGCGTTTCGCATCAAGTAATGCCAACGTCCAACGCACCTTACAGGCCGGCAACGCACCAGTGGCTCCTATGGGGTTGCACGGGGTCGTGGGCGGCGGTAATCACTTACCATTAGGTGACCCGAACGCTCGTTTGCCGTGTCTTTTAAAAAAGTAACTTTGGCTTCGTAGAAGTAATTAACGTTATGGGAACAATCATAGAAGAAACCTAATATTATAGAAATAAATCAAAATATTTTTTAATAAAAGCTTACTACCCTGATTTGAACTTAGAGAAATTCAATTAAAAGAAAAACATGGATGTAGTACGTGACGTAAAAAAAAATTGTACAAGCTACTTTTTTACTATTCACAGATGATGAAACATTCGCTAAAACGGAATCTCCAATATTTATTAAGTTGTACTCCATTTCGTAGTCTTCATAAGCACAGGTATCAGTATCTTCATTCTGTTCACAGTAAATTGTCACTTCCTCTTCCGATTCCAAATGCATTTTTGAGTCAGTTTCTTCAAAAGAAACTGACTCAAAAATGCATTTGGAATCAATAATAGTGAGGTTCAGTATAGTTTGGTTTTTCTTTCGCGGAATTTTTTTAAATATATAATAATATTTAAAACTGTCCCCTTTATTTTGTGCAAAGCTGCCTTAATGGTATTAGAAAAATTACAAACGTGTTTTTCAAGTAAAAGTTTAAAAATTGTATTTATCTATAGTTTATTGCATGATATATGAAACATTCTAACTAAAAGAGCAAAAAATAAAATCATATACCTTGAATTGGATCCCTGCGATCCTTACGCGTTTATTTAAAATGCATAAAATTTTTAACTCAAAATTAAACACTCTCGTAACTCAACGGACAGCTCTCATATATCAGCGGTGTCAAGTGACACGGGTGCAGGTTAGTGGTGCCACTACTCAAAAAAATCTACCAAAATTTCTTTTTGAAATAGCTCTGTTAACACCTATTTTCAAAGGTGCCCCTGTTCTAAGCTACTCCCCTCTCCCCTATATATAAAATTAATAAAAAAAAATATTAATAAATAATATTATAAATAAATTAATATAAGCCTATCATCGTATCAACATACGAATAAAGGTATATAGTAGATACGAGGTCGTTACAAATTAATATACTTTTTTGATCGTTATACTGTTTTCTCTGATTTGATGTTCACTGAATATTTTATAAGATATACGAGTTCAGTCATTTCGATTTTGTATGAACTTCGTAAATATAATTAAAAAAGATAATTTTCAAATAACTATGTATATATTATGGAGTAAGTTGTCCCCGTCTATCTCGCATTATCGCTGATATGGTAAATTCACTGTGATAAGTGAAGAAAGTTGTAGCGATTTTTATGTGATTTAAATGTTTGAGAATTGTCTCAATTAATTATAATTACCTCCTTCGGCATTTTGCATTTATTGACACAGACATTTATTGCATTTATTGGTTGAGAAACCAGATTGTCTGTAATAAATAGAGATATTTAGTTGAGTAAATAAATTGAGATATTTAATACACATATTATATTATGAAAATTAACCAGGCTAGTAGCCATAGTAAAAATACATTTTTAAAAGCAAGAAATTAAAAAAATATTATATAATGAAATGCTCTCAATATATATTTCAAAAATAATATAACAAAGATTTTCTTAAAATGTTACTTTCATTTCAAAAACTGTTATAGTCAATTTTGAACAGAAAATGGTTTTTTATTTAGTGCTTTGCAAAACGACTGGTTTAAAATGGAGTTCCAATAACAAAGGTGACAAACACAGCCGTAAATTACGAAAGTCATAAAATAAACCCGAGTACCTACAAATCTTGGCCGGTGTGGAACATTCAGCTGTTGCTATGGTGTTCAACGCCCGTTTTCGTTTTGCCTTTCAACTAAGAATAACTTAAGTCGGTAAAATGTATGTGTTATAATAGAAAAATGTATAGATACTAATTGTTTTTATTTTAATTCTTACTTACACTACAGTCTTATGGTCCGTACCTTTTGTTATTTTTACATTTCTTTTAATACTTTTTTCTGTAGATTAATATCTAGGTAATCCTAGAACTAGACTTATGTACTATATTATTATATACATATAATTATATACTATATTATTATATACATATACTTCTATATTTATACAATATCTGCTTACGACAGTCCAGCTATTCATTTCAGTTGCCACTTACTAACTTAATCTAATACTATAATCTGAATCTACATGGAAAAGTGAGTGGTAAGAGAGGTAGGGGGAGACCTCGGTTGACCTTCGAAAACACAGTATCAAAGATACTGGAGGAAGGTCACGTAAAAAGCATGAGGATCTCCCGGAGGGCATGTATGAAGAAATTGATGACAGTGGACGAGGCGAAAGAGGTATGTAGAGACCGTAGCGTTTGGCGCTCCGTTCTCTCTGACTACCCCGCTAGGGATAAAGCGTGAAGTTAAGTTAAGTTAAGTTAGGTTAAGTTGAATCTACATGCATAAAACATTATAAACATTATAAATTGGTGTAGTAGTAACATTTGTCTGTGTGACGCGTTATTGCTACAATTGCGTGTGAAACGCTGTCATGTAGTTGTAATTTCACTATTATAACCGTTGCATTTGTGTTCACTATTATAACCGTTGCATTTGACAGGCCTTGGGCTTCATGAATAGTCAACACTTTTGAATCTATATTTACCTGATGGATTAAAGATTTTTTCTCCTCTTGAGTAAATGTAAGGTAGTGGGTTTCCCTGAGGTCTCGTGGCGCTGGTGTAGTTCTTAAATGTTCTATTCGGAGGGAGTGTATTACTTTTTTGGAAGAGTATATACCAAAGTATATCTCTTGAAGTGCATAGGTGACGTCCATGGGGCTTCTATGGGTACAAAATAGGTCGTGGTTGATTTCGACTTTTTGTGATGGACTACGGTAGAACATGTCGAAGAGATTGTCTCGATCAATATAGGGGAGTTGGTTTATATCTCCAACCAGTAGAATTTCTTCTGCTCTAGAGATTCTAGCAGCCCCCACTATGGCTCCAAAGTGATTCATCAGGGCTTCATCTACAATTAGGCGCTTACACGTTTCTGAAGTATCTAACCCATTAACCAGCATTGATGCCATAGTGCGAATTTTACTATTCACCAAATTTCCTATCGAGAGCTTCTCTCGAAGTTCATTGGCTGGTTCTATTGTGTACATCCGGAAACCCCTTTAACGAACTGTATCCTAGGTCTCCCATTCCCTAGATGATGTTGATCTTAAAGTGTGATCGAGGCTCTCCAATTTCTCTAGCATTCCATCTTCCAGCATCACTCGTGTGCACTTGGTGATGACCACTATAGGGTCATTGCTTGGTGCGTTGAATTTGAATTTAATTTTACAAATCCGACTGTAGCATTGTACGCCGTCATATAAGTATCTTTTAGGTCACCTCTGAGGGTCTGTGCGGTAGCGTTGTTATAAATGGCGGCTTCGGCTTATTTAAGTCTAATATCCAGGATTGAGTATCCGCGCTGAAAGGCTAGCATTATGTTCTCGCAAGTCCTGTGCTTCACTGGTTTGGTAGCTTTTATTACTGCTAGGAATTCGAGAAATGCTTTTCTATAATGGTGTTAGACGGCCAAGATCGGTTCAATGCCGCTCTTGTTAACTTGGACCTGGCTTTGACAAGGAGATCTTTTGCAGGATTCCTCGTGAACTCCTCTACCGCTGCTGCCTGTCAGTCACGTGTTTTGTTCCTGCCTAAAACACTTACCACGCCTGATATTAAGGCGCTACATACAGTTCTTGCAGATGAGTTGTAGTTACAAATGACGATCAAATAAGTTTTGATTGTAACAATTGATAGAGTTGTAAACGATCGAATAAGTTTTGATTGTAACAAGTGATGGGGTTGCAAACGATCGAATAAGTTTTGATTGTAACAACTGATGGAGTTACAAACGATCGAATAAGTTTTGATTGCAACTATTGATGGAGTTACAAACGATCGTAATAAGTTTTATTTGTAAAATTGATGGGTTCACAATCGTATAGATTTGTGCCTAAAATGTTGAGAATGGATGAGGTCATTATTGTAACATTTATAAATGATAATTGATTCAAAGTTTTAAACTTTATTTGTAAACACGTGTTTATTTGTTAACACATTAATACATGTGTATTAAATAGTTATAAATAATTATTGTAAATCTAGCCTCCATGCCGAGTGTTAGGTTTAACTACGTGCATGAGGACATGCACGAAGTCAGGATGGTCGAGTGTTAGGTTTTGTAAAAAAGAGGGTTGTTGATAAATAAATAATGGTATAAAATCGACCAGTGTTAGGTCTTGTATAAAAAGGAGGGTAGTTAATAAATAGATAATTTATAAAAGCTGTACATATCGTATTGGGGGACACTCTTTCCCGGGACAGCATCGAGGCTAGATTAAGTACTACTGGTGATGGAATAAAGTGGAGGAGCTTATAAGATAAAAGAGAGTGTTATTTTATTGTTTTATTTTAATTTCAACCATTTATGAGATTCTCTTGTATAGGAGCGTCCCACTGTGGCCACTGAGGCCCAAAATTTAAATGGCCTGAGTGGGACAGACACGGTCCCCCTTCATGTGAATCCCACACACTGGGAATTCCTATTTAATTTTTTTTATTTTTTAATGAGTTGCTAACGATTCTAAAAATCCCGCTTTTCCCCGAGAGAAAATGTGACAACGCTGGTATAATATACTACGACAAAACCTCCAGCTCCAGCCAGTCAAACATTTTTGTTCAACTTTAACTATAACGTATTTCCTATAAAGTGGTAACTGTTCTGAATCAATTCTTATTGTATAAATATATATAAAAAGATAATATAAGATATTAAAAGCCAATATGAAATAATTAACGATTAATTAATTAAATGTCTGTCTTCATGTTTATGGGCGAATTGACAAATAAAAACGCTTTCTGGTAAAGATATAACGCTATAAACAAAGTGTACTTTGGTCGGATGTTTTAAAAATATCAAAGAAGGAAAATTTGAAGTAAACAATTTAGAAGAATCGTTAAAAATAATTTCTTCATACCTACATATGTCATCATTCATTTTTGTCAATGAAAAGTGCCAAGACTGATGCTGACGTTGTTCGTTGGAAATACTTAAAACAAATTCTTCCCAATTTTTTTGTGTATTGAGTGAAGTCTAGGAAACAATACTTGCTTCATCCTGCACATCACGGCAGTCAGACCTAGTGTCAAGATAGTCCATTTTCCGCTTTTCGCCGGATTTCGAGACACCTGTGTTGAGTGGTGGAACTCAACGTCGCAATCTGTCTTGTCGAAGCGGAGAGATATAAATAATTTATTCCTCCTAGTGAGTATCGAACCCAAAACCTTCGCATTCACAGTTAAACCTTGTTTCACTGTGTCACACTGGTATATTGTATTATTTTCGTTTGAATATTTGATTTATTGCATTTTGAAACTAAGCTGTAATAAGATCTACGTTTTGCAAGAATAATGCTTTATCGGTTGCGAATATTTACTCAATGTGCCCTAATATATTATGGCACCATCTTTACGCAACACACAAACTCCATTAATTGTGTATAATTTTAGCCGCGAAATCCAAGCACCTGATGATCTTATCACGGCTGTCTGACAAGCGTCCCTGGGCGTCTCATCCGTGCGGGTGACCTAGATGAGCTGCCTCGCATTGGATGCAGTTCAGTGCCCTATCGAATGTATCGAAGTATTATTAGCTTCTACATTTGTTGTCCTCTCGAACACGGAATATGCTATTTTAAAAAGGCTTCAAGCGCTTGGGGAACGAAGCGGTCGGCCTTTTTATTGTATCGTTCGTCCCTAATTTTCGTTGCAAAAATCGGGTAGCTAATTGATATTTTTTATACCAATAAATTAATATATAATTTGTCATTTCAAATCATATGAATAAATCATTTCATTTCATATGAATAAATAAATCAACAAAATAATCGAGCATCTCTTAATAAAGAAGAGTACTTCATAGTGAAACGCGGAGAACGGAAAGTCTTAACACTAGGTTCCTTCTGCCTAGCCTGCTGTGTGCCGGATACAGCGTGAAGCTGATAAAAAAAATCCATAATAAATAAAAAAAAATAAGACCAAAACATTATTATATTAAACATTCGGTTATCTGTTACATGAATTCATTTTTCAAATACCTGCTTTTAAAATTACGACCGAAACGACGTTGGTTTACCAAACATATTTTAATTAAATACACAAAACCCAAGCTAGTAACGGGTTACGGGTATCATTACGTCATGTTTTTCTTCTTAATTATTGATTATTTTCTTTATCTATTCGTCTAACATTTTAAGAATGTCATAATTTTTTCTTTAATACTTTTTTCCTATAATTATTTATGTCACCGTCATAATATTTTCAATTAATATTATGAAATAATATATATAGGCCGGTCCGTGGCTCAAGGGCACAAAGTTTGACTGTAAACACGACTGGTTGTGGGTACGATCTCCGGACGAGGAAATGAAATATTTATTTTAATTTTAAGTTTAATTTATTTTATTTTAAAAAATATATGAAATGCAAGCAAGTTTATCAAGTGGCCACGTGTCCTTTGTAAAACGACGCAGACAGCAGGGCGCCGCGACGCGGGCGACCACAACCGCATTAAGATACCGCTGTTCCGTTTGCGTCTACGCAACAGATAGTACAACAGCTACAGTACATACAGACTATAGTCTACTAGATCTTTATATGTTGATTATGATGTACGTTTATATTATTAAATACGATGTGGGTATGTTTTGAAATCGATATTCTCTATGTCGTATTGATTAAGAAATGCAATTTAAAACAAATTTAAAAGGGAACCTAGTGTTAAGATACTCCGTTTCACACTTTTCATCAAACTACGGAGGCATTGCGTATTGAATGGTGGAACTCAATACCGCGCTTTGCCTCGACACCAGAGCGAAGAAATGAAAATATAAATTTAAGTAAATATTTCATTTTCTCGAGTTGGGATTGAAATGAACCCACAACCTGTCGCGTTTACAGTCACGCATTTGTGCAAACTGCCCTATGCAAATTATATTTTGAATTTTCTTTATTCTAATAGATATTGTAAGCACGTTTGAATCGTTGAATCTACATGTAGCCGGCAAGCCGGCATACAATATAAAGTTAATAGCATATTTTTCTATTAGGTGGTTGCTTATTAGTGTGTCAGGTATTTTATACAACTCCAAAAGTAAAGTAAAAAAGGCTTTAACTCGCGTGATGTATGTTATAAGAGATAAGTCAAGCCTATCCTATATTATATATAGCAGCAGGTAGTCGTTCAACCTAATGAGCAAGTTTTGTAGAATTATTTAAATAAAATATATGTTACCAATGTCCTTAATAAGTATAAATACTTATTTAGAAAACGTATAAAAATTATTATCTTTCCTAAGTGTGGATTAACACTTAAAAATGTTTAAAAATATTTAAAAAATAGTATTCTCTCTTGCCAAACGATAATTCTTAGTAATTATCTTTGGGTAGCGGAAATTTGTAAAAATTTCCCTACAGAGATGCTGGCTTAGTGGTCAGATCGCCTGGTAGGTTTCCAGGAGGCACGGGTTCGAGTCCCGCTACGTTCAAATATTTATATGTTTTCTAAATAAGTAGGTTTCTGTTTTTTAATCAAGCTTATTTTTAAAAATGATAAATGATAATAGAGTACATTACACCAGGGTTGCCTAGAAAAATTGTGCTGCAATCAATTATATTTATGGTAATTCGTTTTTGTAAAAAGTTTGCACTCACATGTTTTCATTTGAAAGAAAATTGGATCAGGAAAGTGAATTAGAGTTTATTCATGCTTAGCGGCTTAGCTTAGCCCTTTCACCTGATACCTCACTTGAACTAGCAGCTTTAATATTAATTTTTGCTGCCTTTTAAGGCTATTATTTTTTAGGACTTAACCACAAATATATAGTTTTCAAATTTTTTTCCTGAAATAGTAGTACCTGTAGATGCTAGCTGCATTCTGAAGTTTCATAATTCTAGGTCAACCAGAAAAACCTTCTTCGTTTTAATTCCCTTTATCATTTTCACGCTGTATCTCGCACACAGCAGGGTAGGCAGAGGGAACCTAGTGTTAAGACACTCCGTTCTTATTAAGATACTTCTTTTCCCCACTTTTAACCGAATTCTCGAGGCATTGCCCGTAAAAATGGCAGAAATCAACATCGCAATTTGCCTCGTTACAAGACCAAGAAATAAAAAGTCGCAGTTGCAGTCGCAATTTTTTTTTATATGTTCATATGTTATACATGCTACAGCTTTGACCTAATTATTGATTAAATAAATATTAGTTTCATGATGTTTTTACAATTTTAGCCTTCAATAACTAAATATGCTTATAGTGAAATTCTGAGCAGGTGTTTCGCTATCCTTAATGTTTATTAAAGTTGAAAATAGATATAAAATAAAATACAGCCGACAAAAACTTGAACAGAGCAAATAGAACGAAGATAATCGAGGGTGGTGGTAGTTTTCTGTACAGTAATTCTTAAAAAAAGTTGGAATCCCTTTTGTATCCAAGGTGAAATGAGATCGGATTGGCACAAAATATAAGCGGCGGGCGGAAAACGCTCTTATCGTCGTATTTATATTCATGCTTCATATGCTGTTTTACTGTAATGAATAACAGGATTTGTATACAAAATTTTTGTTTTTTAACTCACATTTTTAAATTATACGTGTATTTAGCATAAAAAACGAAATTGACAAATTCCTACTTTGGTCCATTCATATAGTTTGGTCCTATACTAATAAAAAGTAAAAATAATAGATTTTGTTAAGAAATTTAAAGACAAATTAAGATATTGTCGTGTAATATATATTTATTTATATTTATATACTTCAGCAAAGACACCAGCAAACGCTGCGCGCTGCATAAAAAACATTACATGGGGAGGACTTTTTTAGTGGAATCTTTACACCATTGACAATGAAGGTCACACATTAGCATTATAAATAAGTTGAGAGGTTATAAAAACACACGTTAATATTAAAATGTATTTATTCAAATCAAATGTGGGAAGTGACCACCAAGTCTTACAAATTTGTAATTACTAATATTATGTCAAAAATTAAACACTAAAACTAATTATATGCTTATCATAGTAAAATACTTGAAAAATAATAAAGATTACGTACGTATTGAATGTAGGAACTTCATTCTTATGACGTGATTGTTCATTTTACTGAATTGTTAAGACAACATCTATAAGCGTCATACAATTTAATAAGTACTTTGATTGAATTTCGAAGAGAATTTCAATAAAGTAGTATGGCGGATTATTAGGAATAAAAAAGCTGCTTATTTAACAGATACCCGTATCTGTTAAATAAGCCCAACCCATCTTTAAGGCCGGCAACGCACCTGTAGCTCCTCTGGGGTTGCACGGGGTCGCGGGCGGCGGTAGTCACTTACCATCAGGTGACCCGCACGCTCGTTTGCCGTGTCTGTTCCATAAAAAAAAAAAAAAAATACCCGTATGTCGTATATAGTGCACGAACTGTTGCAAGTGTACTAACTGCAAGTTGATAATATTTGATTGAACTTGAAACATTAAAACTAACCCTTTACATCGTACAAAAAAACAAACAGAGCACAAGTCAAATTGTATAGGGCACATTTCGGAAAAGTTTTTATTACATCAATACATACATACTACATGTCATAAATTTGTGTATATTCATTTCGTATCATAATTGATATTCAATATAACGCATACGCGTACACAATGTAAAATCGTTGTAAATTTCACCGACATGTCTAGTGCGCGGATACAACACAATTAATTAAAATAAACAATATTAGCAAAATGCCCGCCCATTCTTACAAGAAGATTACAATCCAATACATTACATATTTGTGCTGAACTCAGACACCTAAAATAATTTCGAGAAATAAATTGATTTTTCTCAATAATAACCTAATCAAAACACATAAAATCCACAGCTTATCGCTTGGTACATTATAACTTACAATCTACAAAAAAAGGGTGTACAATATCACCAGAGAAAAAAAACCATAAAACTTACATATATTGTGATTATATACTAAATGCGATTGTATTACGAAGAATCAGTTCAAATGTAAAAGCGACGTCGGCCAATCACAATGATATAATTAATGATATAAGCTTTCGAGTTAACGACAGCGGTGAACGTAGGCATTAGTATTTCTGTCATCTTCATTTATCTGACAAACAGTTCCCTCCTGGCAATAGCAACTGGCAATAAAAACATTATTTTAAACAATATGTACCCTTTACCATTTACAAATTTTTTTAGAGAATGGAGTGTCTTAACACTAGGTCCCCTTTGCTTACCCTACTGTGTGGGAGATACAAGCGTGAAGGTGATAATAATGCATGTAAAATATTGATTAAACATTGCTCATCAACAACAACAAATGCCAAAATATTAGAAGATATTGTAAAAATCCCAATAAACAGGGTTCATTACGTCAAGAACTTTTATCGAGACGTTCGATAAATATTAACTTATTACTAATCATGCTGCTCGAGAAATATTTACATTTAATTTATCGTGATTGTGTGAAAGCAAAATAATTGTTATTCTACAGTACATAAAAAGATTTTTTTTTTCAAATAGATTTTCATTTCAATACCTTAACAGGGTATTTCTTGACAAATCAAATCTTGGACTTGACAAATCAAATCTTGGTTGAATGAAAATATTTATATATAGGCTTTAAAATATTTTACTGTGACACTTACTATGTGTTGGTAATGTTCACTTCGATGATTTTTACGTCGGGCTTGTAGATCGACCATCCGCACGGAGTTTGCCTAGCACATATTACTTTCGGTTCACGCTGTAAATAATATAATATTTTTAATATAATTCAATTGAAAGCAAATAAAGAATACTCTAAGTTTAATATTATCTCGAATTTACTACTAATATAAATTAATATATATAGATAAAATAAATGTTATCATCAAGCCGAGCTCAATTATTTTGTACGTTATTGTAATAACTGTAATTATTGTAAGTCACATTCTTTGACTTTCCTGAATTTTCTGAAAGGCGAAATTAACCAGATTCACCTCCATGCAAAAGTGTTAGTGCTAGTGGTCCACGCGCGCCTATAATACTTTTATGATGCTGCATTTGCCAACAGATTGATATATTTAATCATGAACTTTCTTATAATTATGAACTTGTTTTCATAATTCTAAGAAAGTGAAGTCAAGCACAACGTGACACTTCATGTCATCCCCTGTGCGAGTCGAACCCAGTGTTGCGGCCATAAACTGAGCGTTGAATTATTTTAAAATACATTTTCTCGAAAAGTATACGTCGAAGTGACATGCTATAAAAGCCGAAGTTTATATTCATAATATTTCCTTAATGATGGAATAACTTTCGCTAATGAGTTTCAATATCCATGTCAATAAAAAAAGGTGAAATATCACCTTGGAATTCTCAATTATTTTTTGTCAAAAAATAGCTTATTGTGACCTAATTAGAGATAAATATACTGTACATACGGTCACGGATTTTTTTTTAGAAGTGATAATATTTAATATTTTTGTCATACAATGAACTGTACATGTATGTATTTAGCTATTTTCATTCTTATTGTTATTCCGTTATTTAAGGCTAAAAAACACTTACGCCTTACTCCCAAGGAATATAGCATTCATATAAAACAAAAAGAAAGTTTAATCAGGTCAGTAGTTCCAGAGATCTTAGCGTTTAAACGAACAAACCAACAAACAAAGTCTTTATTATATTAGTGTAGATATAATTGTAATAGTTTAAATGATGATGTAATAGTTTAAATGATGATATTTAAATTTGTTTTATAAAAAAAAATTAACAAAAAAAAAACGACTTCAAACAATACACTAAAAGTGAAAAATAAATTTACTGAACATAAAGTACAACTATTTTGATTTTGTTAAACAAAAATATTTAAAGAAAAAACTTATAATTTTGCAGTCAGTGTCAAGCTATTGGTACAGCAACCTTAATCAAAGTACTAAACCTGTTCGTTTTACTTTCCTATGTAAATCTTCAATCTTAATTTATATCATTTTTTGCAAATTGACAAGAATATACATAAAAACATACAGGCAAATTAGAAACAAAAAAGGGATTTTTTGAAGTCGGACGTCGATTAAAAATGAGAATATCCTCTTTTTTGGAATTGGTTGAATAAGAATGTAACGATGACGAGTCGCAGTTCTGACGAAAAATATATACAATATACTTTATTTAAAAAAAATCAAACTTGTTTAATTTCAACCGGACGGGATGAGTACGTTTATAGCGTGATAGAAATTTGTATAGAAATTAGGTAAGGTACGTTGTGGTAATACCGGGCATATTTTTGAGGTTTTAAAATCGAATGGCAAGAGTAAAACTATATAGATATGGATATTAATCTGAAATAAATTATTTTTATTTTATTTATTTTTAAAACTCTAACGATGATTCGACGAATGGCCAATACCATTTTCTTCACTTCATCAATTTTATCGTGTGTTGTTGAACTCCTCGGGCGTCCGGCACGCTCTTCGTCGTTCATATCTTCTCGGCCTTCTGAAAACATTTTGTACCACCGATAAACGTTGCTTTTGTCAAAGTAGCTTCTCCGTATGCCACAGTCAACATTCGGAATGCATCTGCGCACTTAATTTTGTTTTTCACACAAAATTTGATACAAGTTCTTTGTTCCATTTTTTAATAGGTAAAAATAGTAGACGAACCAACCAAAACACGTACAAGCAAAGCAGCTGTCAACAATTGACTGAATATTCAAAATGGCCGTTCAAATTGTCAGCATAAGTTAGAGACATATGTACCAAGTACCAACATTACGTCACAAATAAATCGAAATTCGAATATATGCAACCCGCGAAAATTCAAAATTGGCGATACTTTTTGAACACCTCGTAATTATATCAATGTTTATCTCAGTTCGTCTTAAATGAATGTGATATGGCGCTAGTTGTTGCAGGTATTGTTGCAGTAGGTTATTGCAGCAGCAAGTTTGCATAAATATACCTGTAATGATACCTATGAGATATATAAACGATATATCATTTGGTTGTAACATATGCGTCTTAAAAAAGCAACTTGTAGTGTAGGTGTAAATAATAAAACTATAAAATAAATCAAGCCGCTTGAGACTAATGGCGTGGCGCAGGTGCGCCAAGTGTGGCTATAAATGCGATAGGTTGTGGGTTCGATTCCTAAAGGAGAAATTTCTTAACACAAGATTTCCTCTGCCACGACTAACTAAAGTGCTTTAGAAAATATTGTATCGCGTGGTGAACTATATAGAGGTAATATATGATAGTTTCACGCGCCCAACGATTTTATCATTTGTCTGATCAATACCCCAGATTGATGAGAAGATTGGTGCGATCTGGTAGCTAGGATTTACCAAATTATTTTTTAGCTTTTACTACATTACCGACATTATTTTTATTGTAATAAATTTTTTGCCGTGTGATCCCGGCCTAGAATAGGATCATCCTGGTACTGGTGGTGTCGTAAGAGGCGACTAAAGTACGTGTGGTAGAGTCACGTTGCCAGCAATGGCAACACGTATGGGCAGCCTCGACCGGAACATTACCACTCCCGGTATTTAAAACCGGCGTGAAGTATTGGCTTTATGCCACTGCGTTTCGCATCAGGTAATGCCGGGCCCCGGCGCCCAACCCACTTTAAAGGCCGGCAACACACCAACCTCTGGGGTTGCACGGGGTCGTGGGCGGCGGTAGTCACTTACCATCAGGTGACCCGCACGCTCGTTTGCCGTGACTTTTCCATAAAAAATAATAATAATAAAACCGTTTAACATAAAAATATTTTTTTATTTAATTTATTTTCAAGTTTTTAGGTTTGTTGCTAGATGATACTTCAGAATGAGCTCTTTTCTACTAATCAAGCCCTTTCATTAGATACCTATATTGAGGTAATTGTGTAAAATATCTTTAGGGCATCACACATAGGCCTCTTGAATATTATTTTTTATAGTGAGCTCTATTCTACCAATAAAGCCCTTTCATTTGATACCCATAAAGAGGTTGTTGTGAAGTAATATGTAATCCGCCATTGTGTATCGGCGGCCATTTTGGATTTACAGGCATATTTTGTTTTTATTGTATTGTCATCAATATTAAGAGTGGATACTAAATATCAGATCGATCTGGTGTCAGGAAGGGGGTAAAATTCCGATTAATCCTAAATTTGGCCCAAATAAAGTGGCCAAGCTAACTAAAACCGTTTAATTATTACACGACTACAATAGCAACATTTTTTTTCGAACTACGTACGCACAACAGGTGGTAAATGGAACTAGCATGGCAAGGGTTACAAAGTCCGCGAAGGCGGTTGCAGGCGCAAGGAGGTTGCGGGCAGTAAGTAGCATTTTAGTATAAGGTATATTTAAAATGTATAGTGTTTCAATTGATATCATTGTTAACTAACTAAAACTATAGTTAGTTTAAAACACAAGAAAATTTCACGACACCTAAACTACCTGCATTTTACGGAGTATGTTGACGATAAAAGTTTAAAAGCATCCCAACGTAGCACTAGCCAATAACAAAACCGTCACTTTAGTTTCACACAAATAACTAATGTATGCTGCTATAATAAATAATATAAGGCTTATTATATAAATCTAAATAATATTGTACTATAATTATCTACAAAACTAGTTTTTACTCCAAAGGAAAACGAAAGCTCCCAAGCTCACACGTTTTTGCAATATTTTTCAGTTACTCCGCTCCTATTAGTCAAACTGCACGGTTTTTTTAAAATTCGAACCAATAGTTAATAATGATTAACGTGTTCAACCAAATAAATTGTTCAACTGTATAGCTTAGTGTGGTAGAAACAAAATATTTTTTATTCTATATGATGTCGAGTAAATTTAAAAAATCTATTATTTTGTCGCTAAAGCATTGACGTCGTTATAAATATTCTTAAATTTGAAATTAGTAAAAATTGTCATGGCCTGCATTACTGGTTAGAAAGAAAAAATAAAACAGCTTACAATTCTAATGTATCAGAATCAAATTGAGCCGGGCTACTTGTTGCTTAGTAGTTGTATACATTTTGATTGGTCATGTAGGTGAGACGAGTCGGAACTGTGACATACGCGATGTCAGTCACGACGCTCAGTGACATCGCAGCATCCCGTCATCAAATGATTTCTCTACATTTTAAAATTTCCGTCACACGTGAAAAAAAAGGAGAAAACGCTAAAAAGGTTGTGATTTATGTTAGACTGTGTTGTATTATTTCCATAGAATAAAACCACATAGATAATAGGAATTAATTTTTTTTTTAATTTTTTGGAAAAATTTTTTTACCACGTGCTAATGGGCTGTGATAGTAAAATCATTGATCGGTTTTAAAGAAATTAAGTAAAATTACATTTTGTTTATTTTAAAACACGAAACAATTCTGAAAGTTAGATTTTTAAATCATTTTAAATTCTACATATAAAGGTTTTTAATTTATAAAGTAAAAAGTATTAGAAAAACTTGAAATTTATAGTTTTTAATGCAAATTGGAATTGCAATAGTCGCCTTGCTCGTGCATATTATAGTGTTCGATATTATCATAGGTCAGTAATAACGAAGCAACGATCAATGACGAGAGCACTACCTGAGCTATAACTGTAAAACTTATATTGTATCACTTGAGAAGAAATAAATTTCATTTCAAAAATAATTATAATTCGTTAAGAAAATTATACTGAGCCTATAGCATACAGTATACGTTTCTGAAAATTCACCGGCACTTACCGTCATGTAAAAAATATATTTATAATTTTAAAGCGCTTAACACGTATAATGGTTACTAACAATATACCGATTTCTATGGTCATTACTATATAAAATCACTTTCTCATCATGGAATTATTTAAGATTTTTAAATTATTTAAATATATAATAATGAATAAACTACTATATTATATCAAAAAAAGGCTTACCCTATTTCTTGGCACTGAGGCGGCGGTGATGGCGCAAAGCGCGATCAAGAAGAACAGTGCACGGTTCATCTTCACAACGGGGGGTAGTCAGTGCTAACGGTTTTTAAAATTTCCACAAAATACGGTGCTCGCGGTGGCGGATGGTGATGGAGTGTCGGTGGTGGGCGGGCGCCCGTATTTAAGTAGGTTGGAGTGGCCCCACTGTGGCAGCGTGCCGTACCAAATTTTCCTTGTGGAGAGGTTACACTCTCGGCTATAGGCGTTCCTAGGAGATGTTACACGGCCTGTGGCTGTGGCTTATTAAACGACTATTCACTGTCGAAAGCAAACTTCGTTTGTAAGATATGAACTAATGTTTGCGAAAATATTTTGCTATATAATAAATAAAACCATATGTATTTATTTATCTTAAGAAGTTATCACTCAGTACTATTGCGTTTAAATGACATGAATGGACCTGATAACAGAAGATTCGCACGCGAGCGTATATGATGTGTTGTTTGTTATTTTCGTCGAATACATACTACGAGATCGTTGATCTTGAATTGGATAATTACAGATTTACTACTCTTTTTTTTCAGTTTCACCTAAAATCCCTCATTTAGCAGGATAGGCAGAGGGAGCCTAGTGTTAACTGAACGCCTCCAAACTCAACTATTTAACTTGTAATAGGCACCTGAATGTATAAAATCAAGATATAAATCATTATTGTTTGTTCTTAGCATTACTATTCTACACGAAATAGAGCGCTCCCGCCCTAGACTGCGCGGAGTGAGCCCTGATTACACAGTCAACGAAAATTGCATCACCCATCCAAAGTACTGTCATAGGTGCCTTTTATACTCTAAGAATGGCAGAACTCAACGCCGCTCTTAGTCTCGACACCAGTGCGAAGAAATGGAAATATAAATTTAAGTAAATATTTCATCTCCCCGAGTGGGGATTGAACCCACAACCAGTCGGTTTTTACAGTCACACTTCGTGCCGCTGCGCCACGACTGGCCTCTACTATTAAACAAAATAATTTCGAACACTACTAACTCTTATGCAATCGTATATAATACCATATATATAACATATATGTAAATGTACATTCAAGATGATATACTTTGTCACAATTACATAGATTAGGTACATGTTGACTATGGTGCTATGATTTATACAAATACATTAAAATAATTAATACTATACTATATACCACTGTCATCAACCTCTTCATAAATGCCCTCCGGAGGTCCTCATGCTTTTTGTGACCTTCCTCCAGTATGCTTGATACTGTGTTTTCGAAGGTCAACCGAGATCTCCCCCAACCTCTCTTATTATTTACTTTTACGTTACTAGCACGTTCTTCTTCATTCTCATCATTTCGCCATCAGTTACTCCGCCATTTAAGCGCAATGTCTCCAGAATTCGGTGGAAAATGAGACTTTTTTTATGTTTATTTTTTTTATGAAAAAAAAACCGACCCAAGTCGTATCGACCTGGAAACTCTGCAGCGGGTAGGCCATTCCATGGTTGCGTGGTACGTGAAAGTAAGTTCCTTCGAAACCGTACCTACTGCTAAGTGTCAGGTACCCAGATCGTATGGATGATATTTTAGCTTGCGACGTACTATTATGCGGTTAGAAAATTCGGCGGTACATAACAGGTCAAACAATTCTTCAGAACACTCCTTGTGAGATTTTTTTATAAGAAAGCTTTTAAGCATGTAACTACGTAGATACAACTCGATTATTCCACATCCTTTATACTAAATTTTTTTTTTTCGTTTCAGTATTATACATAAGACGGACAACTAATGTACCTACGAGGGTTCCATTTTTTTCTTTTGAGATACGGAACCCTAGAAAGATAAATTTTGAAGAAAGTATAATAAGAGGAGAAACACTTATAATAATTCAACACATAAACAACAATATAAGCTTACAAAAAGTGCAGTTTCATCTTTATTGGTACTCCCAATACATTTTAAATATGAGGATTCTCTAGTACGTAGGTATATCGAAATAATTCCGCTCTCATATAGGAGTGTTCCTTGAGCTATTGCTGGAAATTAAATAAATAATGTCACGTGACAGTTCTCTTTAGTATTTAATACATGAACCTTCATTCATGTGTATAACTATACACAATCCAAGATACCAACATCTAGTCAAAAACTAGCGTTAAAGAATACTCACTAATGTAGGCAGAGACTAGCGAAAGTGCAGGATCCGATGATATAACGCCATTGTTTGTAAAAACAACCAAAAAATATTTGACTTTACCATTAAAATTAATTTCATCTCCTACCAACGTTTATAAGTTCACCATGTCTTTTTTGCTTTATTTTATTTTTTAAAAATAAAGTAAAGTAATAAAATACTGTATAAAACTAAGAGGAAAAATGCAATCGCAATAGTTCATTAAGATTAAGATTACAGACATTTTACCTATTATCTAATATTTCTGAAAGCAATCTTCGGAACTGTTCACCAATCAATTCAATTAAATAACAATCTCAACACCTTGACACTGATATCTTCTACACGAAAAGTTTACTCACTTTACAAAAAATTACTGCAAATTGAGATGCAATAATTAATTTAATATCTATACTACAGCTTACTACCCGTAACATAATAAAAAATGTAGTTTTTATTGCTTATTTAAAACATTTGTTGTTATTATTAACTTAAATTGCATTACATATGTAGTTTTACGAAGCCAGTCGTAGCGCAGGAGCACAAAGCGTAACTGTAAAATCGACTGGTTGTGGGTTCGATCCCCACTCGAGGGAATTAAATATTTATTTACGTTAATATTTTCATATCTCCGCTCTGGTGTCGAGGCAAAGCACGGCGTTGAGTTCCGCCACTCAACGCGCAATGCCTCCAGAACTCGGCGGAAAGTGGTGAACGGAGTGTCTTAACACTAGGTTCCCCCTGCCTACCCTGCTGTGTGCGGGATAAAGCGTGAAGCTAATTTAATTTGATTAAATTTTTTACATATGTTACAGTACTATATGGCCTAAACTAACCTTTATATATAATTGATTTTAATTATTTTAAATTAATTGTATTGCTTCTTTTTAATTGTAATTTTCCTCTCTTTTTTGGAATTTACACTTTTATTAGAACCAGTACGATACACAAACTCACAAATCAGTCATGGTAATTAACTGTTGATGTGTCAAATAAATATTGAAGTATAACCTTGAGAATTTTCATGACCGTGGAAAATCTAGGATCACAAGAGTATATTCTAAGAATAGCTAATGCATTCAGATGCCAGTTAGTGCAATCAATTGTACTGAAATGCATAGGTACGCCATAACGACACTAAAAATAAGTTTAATAAGCTTTCAAATTGAAAATCCGGTCCTAGTCTTGGGCTACAGGGTTAACAATTGTAAAATATACGTATATATATTTAAATGCGCCAATTATATACAGATATTTATATATATATATATATTATATTTTATATATTTTATATATATATTGATTTTATATTTTTTTATTTTTTATGATATCTCAATATCATGGCGAACTTGAAAAGTATCTGAAGATAGTACTATAGCTGCTGTAGTACTATCATCAGATACAATTGCCCTCTGGTATGGTGGGTTTGAGACTTCAAAGATTTTATGAGTGGGTCCCAGATGTTAGAAAGCTTCCAGCCATCCTCTCTATTGAAATTAGGATATTTTTGTATTTCAATAGCCTCGCGGATCATTCTAGGAATATATCTGTTTGCCTTAGCGAGGATGAGGGGTTTATCAAACCTTATGTAATGGCTAGGTTTATCCACAGTGTGCTCACATACAGCTGACTTTGATACATGCCCATTCTTGATATCAGAGATGTGTTCCTTCACCCTAACACCGATGCTTCTTCTCTTCTCTTTTTGCTAGTTTTCTCTTAGTGCTTCTCTTTGTTTGGCCAATGTATGACAAGCCACAGTCACAATCCAGTTTGTATACACCTGCACACTGTAAAGGAATGTTACTTTTCACTGGTCTTAAGACTAATTTCAATAGAGAGGATGGCTGGAAGCTTTCTAACACCTGGGACCCACTCATAAAATCTTTGAAGTCTCAAACCTACCATGCCAGAGGGAAAGATACAGTTAGCTCATTCTGCAAGGATCCAGGGCCGTACGCGAGGAAATTAAGAAATCGTTGGCGGTAGTTTGATATAGTAATTATGTCAACTGACAGACGAATGCCACTTCAGTCTACCCGTGACCACGGACTACTGTAAAGTGTTCGAAACGTCGGGTTCCCCAAAAATGTATAAAATACAAAATATACGCGATTAATCCGGTAAAAATAGTTTCATTTACAATGTGTAATAATCGCGAAAATCAACGAATGGGGACGAACAATACAATAAAAAGGCCGACCGCTTCGTTCCCCAAGCGCTTGAAGCCTTTTTAAAATAGCATATTCCGTGTTCGAGAGGACAACAAATGTAGAAGCTAATAATACTTCGATACATTCGATAGGGCACTGAACTGCATCCAGTGCGAGGCAGCTCATCTAGGTCACCCGCACGGATGAGACGCCCAGGGACGCTTGTCAGACAGCCGTGATAAGATCATCAGGTGCTTGGATTTCGCGGCTAAAATTATACACAATTAATGGAGTTTGTGTGTTGCGTAAGGATGGTGCCATAATATATTAGGGCACATTGAGTAAATATTCGCGACCGATAAAGCATTATTCTTGCAAAACGTAGATCTTATTACAGCTTAGTTTCAAAATGCAATAAATCAAATATTCAAACGAAAATAATACAATATACCAGTATGACACAGTGAAACAAGGTTTAACTGTGAATGCGTAGGTTTTGGGTTCGATTCTCGGAGGAAGAAATTATTTATATCAACTCTCATCAACCACTCAACACAGGCGTCTCGAAATCCGGCGAAAAGCGGAAAATGGACTATCTTGACACAAGGTCTGACTGCCGTGATGTGCAGGATGAAGCAAGTATTGTTTCCTAGACTTCACTCAATACTCAAAAAAAATGGGAAGAATTTGTTTTAAGTATTTCCAACGAACAACGTCAGCATCAGTCTTGGCACTTTTCATTGACAAAAATGAGTGATGACATATGTAGGTATGAAGAAATTATTTTTAACGATTCTTCTTAATTGTTTACTTCAAATTTTCCTTCTTTGTTATTTTTAAAACATCCGACCAAAGTACACTTTGTTTATAGCATTATATCTTTACCAGAAAGCGTTTTTATTTGTCAATTCGCCCATAAACATGAAGAGAGACATTTAATTAATTAATCGTTCATTATTTCATATTGGCTTTTAATATCTTATATTATCTTTTTATATATATTTTTACAATAAGAATTGATTCAGAACAGTTACCACTTAATAGGAAATACGTTATAGTTAAAGTTGAACAAAAATGTTTGATTGGCTGGGGCTGGAGGTTTTGTCGTAGTATATTATACCAGCGTTGTCACATTTTGTCTCGGGGAAAAGCGGGATTCTTAGAATTGTTAGCAACTCATTAAAAAATAAAAAAAATTAAATAGGAATTCCCAGTGTGTGGGATTCACATGAAGGGGGGTCGTGTCTGTCCCACTCAGGCCATTTAAATTTTGGGCCACAGTGGCCACAGTGAGACGCTCCTATACAAGAGAATCTAATAAATAGTTGAAATAAAATTCAAAGTTTTGTTGATTGTTCAATATACTAGAAAAAAAAATATCAATAGAATAAGATTTGAATTTTTGATAGCAATTTACACTTTAAAGTATCCAAAATGACCTTCAAACTATACACTAACTATATTTAGCTATTTTACGTACTGCAGTATACTTGTATAGCACTGTTTGAGATTTAGTTTCTTTATGAATTTCTGTAGTACCTAACTGTAGTTTATTTTATACATTTTTATAAAGGCTTCATAATTTATGAGATTAGCTCTTATTTAAAAAAATATAATGAGTCAGTTTTTTGTGAAGAAACTGACTCAAAAATGCATTTGGAATCGGAAAAGGAAGTGACAATTTACTGTGAAGAGAATAAAGATACTGATACAACAAAAAATGGAGTACAACTTAATAAATATTGGATATTCCGTTTTAGCGAATGTTTCATCATCTGTGAATAGTAAAAAAGTAGCTTGTATAATTTTTTGTTTACGTCACGTTCTACATCCATGTTTTCCTTTTAATTTAATTTCTCTAAGTTCAAATTAGGGTAGTAAACTGCTTATTAAAAAATATTTTGATTTATTTTCATAATATTAGGTTTATTCTATCTACGAAGCCAAAGTTACTTTTTTTTATTCGTTTTTTAAAGTCTATCAATAATAAGACTTATGTTATTTAACCCTAGTACTAGTACAATCGCAATATGAAACTAGGTATATTATTTTTTGTAAGGTACATTTTCTAATGTTAAGTCTATTAATAAAATTACTTAAAAATTTGATAATCCTTTTAATTTCATTGAATTCAATGATAGTTCATAACTGCGCCATATATGTTCAAAGCTACCCCGGAAGGGGGCAGCTTTGAACATTCGACTACTGCTACTAAAAATGATATTGCACTTTTAACTTATATATTATTCTACATATGATGCTACGATTTTGTGGCACAATAGTTGGACTTAGCATTGTGAAATAGTAAAAAAGTTAAAAACCTTAAAATTTTTAGATATGACACAAAGTTTAAAAATCGTTCGAATGTGCCCCCCTCTTCCCTGCTATTGACACCGCCCTATAATACCTAACTACCATCTACATAACTAATTAGAATTTAAGAAAGTAAACTGTCAAGGGGAGCTTTTCTACAATATTTTCGTAATTGTCATCACATTATGGTTATTTAATTTTTAATATACAAGATAAGAATAAATAAAGAAGTTAAAGGTCACTTTCATAGCATCATAAAGTGCATTAATATTACGTGCAATAATGATTTTAAAAACCATCACTTTAAATATTATTTGTTAAGTGCAGTTTTGTGTCCAAGAAGTACGTAGCTTTAGCTACCTACATCTTTTTATATAATATATTTTTTTAAATTTTGTTTTATCGTGCGTAGCAGAGTAGGCGCAGTCAACATTCTCCGTTTTCCAATTTTCAGCCAAAACTAAGACAATCCTTGTAGAGAGGCGGAACTCTATAATTACGATGAATGCAAAAGAAATATATACTTTACAAAAAACTTATTAGAAAGACTTGGTTTTATTATAAACTATAACAAAAGCAATTTAGTGCCGAGTCATCAAAGAAAATATTTAGGATTCATTTTTGATTCAAAAAATATGAAATTAGGGTTACCTAAGAGTAAAAGGCAAAAAATAAATAATATAATTAAGAAATTTGTTAAATTAAAATCATGTAAATTTTAGAGAATTTGCTAAATTTATCGGGGTCTTAACCTCTGCTTGTCCTGCAATTCAATATGCATCTTTATATACGAAATGTTTTCAAACATATAAATATCAATGTCTACTTAATAATGATAGTTATGAACAAACTATTTCCTTGCCAGATAGTCTCAAAAGTGATGTTTTGGTGGTTAAATAATATAGATTTTTGTTATAATCCTTTGAAATTTTATAAGTATGAACTAGAAATATTCTCAGACGCATCAAAGACGGGTTGGGGAGCATATTGTAACGGTATAAGTACTGGCGGTTACTGGGATAATATAGATAATAAACTACATATAAATATTTTAGAACTTAAAGCAGCATTTTTTGCACTAAAATCATTTCCTAAACATTTAACAAATAAAGAATTTTTATTAAGAATTTATAACATTACAGCTATATCATGTATTAATAAAAAGGGTAGTATTCGATTTCAATATCTCAATAAAATAGCAAGAGGGATATGGGAATGGTGTGAAAGACGTAAAATTATAATATTTGCGTCATATATTAATACATTAATAAATGTAGAAGCTGATCGTATGTCAAGAAATCGATTTTCAGATACTGAGTGAGAACTTAATTATTATGCTTATAGAAAAATAAACTCTAAATTTGGTGTCCCGAAGATAGATTTATTTGCGAGTAAATGTAACATTAAATGTAAAAATTTCATATCTTGGAAACCTGATCCAGAATCTATGGCTGTTGATGCGTTTACTGTATCGTGGTCAATTTTATTATTTTATGCATTTCCACCTTTTTCGCTCATATCAAAAATGCTACAATAAATAATTATAGATAAGGCTGATGGTATTGTAGTCGTTCCTAATTGGCCAACTCGACCAACCCTTTATTTGAAAAGCTAATTTGTGGTAATCCTATCTCTTTTAGCCCACACAAATCACTACTGTTATCTCCTTTCAGACTGGTCCACAATCTTCAGAAGAATATCAGCCTAATTGCCGCAAGATTATCCGGAAAATATTATTAAATAGAGGTTTATCTTCACGATCAATTGACATAATGATAAATTCGATATCAAATAATACATATAAGCAATACGATATCTGTGTTAAATCCTGGATTAATTATTGTAACAAATATAATTACGATTATTTACAAGCATCAACGCCAGTAGTGATCCACTTTCTAACTGAAATTTTTGATTCTGATCTTAAATATGGAACTATAAATTCTTATAAATCTGCTCTATCTTTAATTCTGGGTAAATCTATAAATGACGATAGAATGAAAATGTTCATGAAAGGTGTTTATAGATCAAGACCTTCGCTTCCAAAATATTATTTTGATATAAAAGGGCCAAGTCAGGACCTTAATCTAGAAACTTTATCAAAAAAGACTGTAACTCTTTTAGCTCTTGTAACTGCACACAGAGTACAAACTTTTGCAACAATTAAACTAAATAATATAATAATAGTACCTTTTAAAGAAATATCAATAATAATCACTGACATCATAAAAACATCAAATATTAATTCCTTGCAACCGCCTTTAAAATTGCCATTTTTTGATGATAATCAGAATATTTGTCCTGCCAGATTATTAAAAGCATATATAGAAAAAACAAAACATTTAAGAAAACCGAATGAATCCAATTTATTTATTAGCTTTAGAAAACCTCATTTAAAGGTGTCGTCACAAACGTTGAGCCATTCGATAAAAAATACTCTAAAATGTAGTGGAATAGACACAAAATTGTTTTCTGCACACAGTACTCGTCACGCTTCTACATCAAAAGCTAGTAGATTAGGAGTCAGTCTCGATAACATTAGAAAGACGGCAGGATGAAGTGATATATCTAGTGTATTTGCCAAATTTTATAATAAAAAAATAGTCGGCTTGGATAGCAATAACTTTGCACATGCTTCTTGAGATGTTGATCAGGTTGATAATGTTTCCTTTATTAGAGTATAATAAAGTAATGTACAGTATTCTAATGTGATTAATAAAAAGATTTTGTGATATGTTCTTTTTTATTTCACTATTTTAACTCTGAACAGCTACAATCTGTTATAATAAATCGAGAAGAATGAAGCTGCTCATATAATTATGATTGAACTTCACGTACAGGTAAGTTCGTTTAATCATTCGATCGTGGATTGATCACAAAACACCATTATTAGAATTTCTATATAGGTCCTACCTACGGGAAATATTTCCATATAAGAAAAACAACTATTATTACTACTGTACTATATTTTTATATAACGAAAGCAGTATAATAATGCTACTAAGTGTACTTATGTTAATATTGATGTAATGTCCAATTATACAAAATTAATATTTTTTATTGAATTTATTAAAATGTAATTTTTTTTAAATTGAATATTATTAATATTAACTCGGTAAGTTAATGATAAAAAGTTTGTTTAAGTGTACTATTGACATGAAAGGCACATATTTTCTAATGTATGTAGGTTCATGAAATACTCATGATTAACTCATTCAAATCCTATATGAACTTAAGTATTTGACATTTGGGCTCTTCAGCTCCTTTTGTAGTTAGAAATATATTAAAACTGGTAGCTAAACAATTTAAATCACTCAGTTTTGATTCGTTTTCGTAATCCGATATTTGTTGTATTTTTCGTAATAATGACGAATGCGAGCCAAAGAAATATACATACATATATGACTTCAAGTTAAAAATATAGAATTAATTAAATAATTTCATAGCAAGACAGCAGGGTAGTTCACGATCTTTTATTGTGTTAACAAAATGTTATTATTTTATTAATATCAGGGGTTATAAATTAACTAAATGTAAATTACGAAACTACGCGCGCTGCCAATAATATAATACGTTTTTTTTGTGTGCATGTTTTGAAACATAAATAAAATATGCATCTTTTTGGTAGTGATTATTACGAACAAAATATTCTCTTAATACTTACTTCTTTCGTAAGAGGGGAACGACAAAACTTAAAAATTTATTTCGTTAACAGATAAGTTTTAAAAACAATATCTTTTGGTGTTTAAATAAAACAACTTACTGATATATGGCTTATAATTAAATATTATAATTATGGAGTAGATATATTTTCAGATCTTTCAAAAACAAGTTTGAGTTTTTGTTATAATGGTATAAGTACAGGCAGTTACTGTGATTTTGCTGATAGAAAATTATACGTAAATAATTTGATCTTAAAAGCATTTTCGTCCTTTTTTGTGAATAAAAATATTATTATGCGGTCGGCCTGGTCGGTTTCCAGGAGGCGCGGGTTCGAGTCCCGTTCAAATTTTTATACGTTTTCTAAATAAGTATTTATATTTCCTAAGTGTGGATTAACACTTTAAAAATGTTTAAAAAATATTATTATTATTTAGAATCGATAATATAATAGTATCATACATTAATGAAAAACGTATTCCATTTGGTTTCCACGTCTAAATAAAATAGTGCAAACGATATAGTTTGCAATATCGAAATGGGTCGTATGTTTAGATGAAGAGTTTTGTTCACATATCGAATAGAAACTTAATATAAAAATAATCTCAAAATTTGGAATCGCAACCCAGAATCTATTGCCCTATTAATACGTTTACTGTTTGTACGTAGTCAAATTTATTATTTTGTACATTTACTCCATCTTCACTCATTTCAAAGATGCTACAAAAATTGTTGTGTATAGGCTGAGGTAAATTTTATCCTAATTGTCCAATACCGAACTAGTACCGAATTGTTCAATACAATACTAGTACTGAATTGTTAGAAAAATTCGTTTGTAGCAATTTTATTCCTTTTAGTCCACATAAGTTACTATTTTTATCTCATCTTTCATAAGAATCGCTAAGTAATTACCGCGAAATTATTTCGAAAATATTTTTTAATACATTTTTATACGTAACCTACGTAATACGACTAATTGTTATAAAAATAAATTCCTTCTCAAATAATATACATGTATAAGGATTACGGTTTATGTATTAAATAATTAAATTAAGTATAATCATACATGTGGACATCCACTTTCCAGCCAAAAAAAAAAAACCAGCCTGGTGTAATGTATTTCCTTGGTCTTGACCAAGGAAATAAAAAGTCGCAGTTGCAGTCGCAACTTTTTTTTTATATGTTCATATATTATACATGCTACAGCTTTGACCTAATTATTGATTAAATAAATATTCGTTTCATGATTTTTTAACAATTTTAGCCTTCAATAATTAATTAAATATGCTTATAGTGAAATTCTGAGCAGGTGTTTCGCTATCCTTAATGTTTATTAAAGTTGAAAATAGATATAAAATAAAATACGCCCGACAAAAACTTGGACAGAGCAAATAGAACGAAGATAATCGAGGGTGGTGGTAGTTTTCTGTACGGTAATTCTTAAAAAAAGTTGTAATCCATTTTGCATCCAAGGTGAAATGAGATCGGATTGGCACAAACTATAAGCGGCGGGCGGAAAACGCTCTTATCGTCGTATTTATATTCATGTTTCATAAGATAGGATTTATATACAAAATTTTTGTTTTTTAACTCACATTTTTAAATTATACGTGTATTTAGCATAAAAAAATGAAATTGACAAATTCCTACTTTGGTTTATTCATATAGTTTGGTCCTATACTAATAAAAAGTAAAAATAATAGATTTGGTAAGAAATTAAGATATTGTCATGTAATATAAATTTATTTATATTTATATACTTCAGCAAAGACACCAGCAAACGCTGCGGTAACAGCATAAAAAACATAACATGGGGAGGACTTTTTTGTCGAATCTTTACACCATTGACAATGAAGGTCACACATTAGCATTATAAATAAGTTGAGAGGTTATAAAAACACACGTTAATATTAAAATGTATTTATTCAAATCAAATGTGGGAAGTGACCACCAAGTCTTACAAATTTGTAATTACTAATATTATGTCAAAAATTAAACACTAAAACTAATTATATGCTTATCATAGTAAAATACTTGAAAAATAATAAAGATTACGTACGTATTGAATGTAGGAACTTCATTCTTATGACGTGATTGTTCATTTTACTGAATTGTTAAGACAACATCTATAAGCGTCATACAATTTAATAAGTACTTTGATTGAATTTCGAAGAAAATTTCAATAAAGTAGTATGGCGGATTATTAGGAATAAAAAAGCTTATTTAACAGATACCCGTATGTCGTATATAGTGCACGAACTGTTGCAAGTGTACTAACTGCAAGTTGATAATATTTGATTGAACTTGAAACATTAAAACTAACCCTTTACATCGTACAAAAAAACAAACAGAGCACAAGTCAAATTGTATAGGGCACATTTCGGAAAAGTTTTTATTACATCAATACATACATACTACACATCATACATCTGTGTATATTCATTTCGTATCATAATTGATATCCAATATAACGCATACGCGTACACAATGTAAAATCGTTGTAAATGGCACTGACATGTCTAGTGCGCGGATACAACACAATTAATTAAAATAAACAATATTAGCAAAATTCCCGCCCATTCTTACACGAAGATTACGATCCAATACATTACATATTTGTGCTGAACTCAGACACCTAAAATAATTTCGAGAAATAAATTGATTTTTCTCAATAATAACCTAATCAAAACACATAAAATCCACAGCTTATCGCTTGGTACATTAAAACTTACAATCTACAAAAAAAGGGTGTATATTATCACCAGAGAAAAAAACCATAAAACTTACATATATTGTGATTATATACTAAATGCGATTGTATTACGAAGAATCAGTTCAAATGCAAAAACGACGTCGGCCAATCACAATGATATAATTAATGATATAAGCTTTCGAGTTAACGACAGCGGTGAACGTAGGCATTAGTATTTCTGTCATCTTCATTTATCTGACAAACAGTTCCCTCCTGGCAATAGCAACTGGCAATAAAAACATTATTTTAAACAATATGTACCCTTTACCATTTACAAATTTTTTTTTAGAGAATGGAGTGTCTTAACACTAGGTCCCATCTGCTTACCCTGCTGTTTGGGGGACACAAGCGTGAAGGTGATAAAAAATGCATGTTAAATATCAATAAACATTGCTCATCCACAACAACAAATGCCAAAATATTAGAAGATATTGTAAAAATCCCAATAAACAGGGTTCATTACGTCAAGAACTTTTATCGAGACGTTCGATAAATATTAACTTATTACTAATCATGCTGCTCGAGAAATATTTACATTTAATTTATCGTGATTGTGTGAAAGCAAAATAATTGTTATTCTACAGTACATAAAAAGATTTTTTTTTTTCAAATAGATTTTCATTTCAATACCTTAACAGGGTATTTCTTGACAAATCAAATCTTGGACTTGACAAATCAAATCTTGGTTGAATGAATATATTTATATATAGGCTTTAAAATATTTTACTGTGACACTTACTATGTGTTGGTAATGTTCACTTCGATGATTTTTACGTCGGGCTTGTAGATCGACCATCCGCACGGAGTTTGCCTAGCACATATTACTTTCGGTTCACGCTGTAAATAATATAATATTTTTAATATAATTCAATTAAAATCAAATAAAGAATACTCTAAGTTTAAGATAATCTCGAATTTACTACTAATATAAATTAATATACATAGATAAAATAAATGTTGTCATTAAGCCGAGCTCAATTATTTTGTACGTTATTGTAATAACTATGATTATTGTAAGTCACATTCTTTGACTTTCCTGAATTTTCTGAAAGGCGAAATTAACCAGATTCACCTCCATGCAAAAGTGTTAGTGCTAGTGGTCCACGCGCGCCTATAATACTTTTATGATCCTGCATTTGCCAACAGATTGATATATTTAATCATGAACTTTCTTATAATTATGAACTTGTTTTCATAATTCTAAGAAAGTGAAGTCAAGCACGTGACACTTCATGTCATCCCCTGTGCGAGTCGAACCCAGTGTTGTGGCCATAAACTGAGCGTTGAATTATTTTAAAATACATTTCCTCGAAAAGTATACGTCGAAATGACATGCTATAAAAGCCGAAGTTTATATTCATAATATTTCTTTAATGATGGATTAACTTTCGCTTGTGAGTTTCAATGTCCATGTCAATAAAAAAAGGTGAAATATCACCTTGGAATTCTCAATTATTTTTTGTCAAAAAATGGCTTATTGTGACCTAATTAGAGATAAATATACTGTAGTACATACGGTCACGGATTTTTTTTAGAAGTGATAATATTTAATATTTTTGTCATACAATGAACTGACATGTATGTATTTAGCTATTTTTGCAGAGCAAGCGCTTAAAGCAATTCGATGGCTTTCATTATTATTGTTATTCCGTTATTTATGGTTAAAAAAGACTTACGCCTTAAAATTATATAGCCTATAGCACTCCCAAAGAATATAGTTTTCATATAAAACAAAAAGAAAGTTTAATCAGCCCAGTAGGTACAGAGATCTTAGCGTTTAAACAAACAAACCAACAAACAAAGTCTTTATTATATTAGTATAGATATAGATGTTTAAATGACGATATTTAAATCTATGATTATTAAATAAATTTTAAACAAAAAAAATCGACTTCAATAAATACACTAAAAGTGAAAAATAAATTTACTGAACATAAACTAAAGATACTTAGATTTTTATTAGAGTTTTTAAAATTTCATTTTATAACTATTAAATCTACTTTGATTTTGTTAAACAAAAATATTTAAAGAAAAAAATTATGATTTTGCAGTCAGTGTCAAGCTATTGCTACAGCAACCTTAATCAAAGTACTAAACCTGTTTGTTTTAATTTCCTATTTAAATCTTCAATCTTAATTAGGTATCATTTTTGGCATACAAGAAGATAAGATACATTGACAAGATCATACATAAAAAATATTCGGGCGAATTAGAAACAAAAACGGATTTTTGAAGTCGGACGTCGATTGAAAATGAGAACGTCCTCTTTTTTGGAATTGGTTGAATAGGAATGCAACGATGACGAAAAATATATACAATATAGTTATATTTTTAAAAAATTCAAACTTGTTTAATTTCAACCGGACCGGATGAGTACGTCTATAGCGTGATAGAAATTTGTATAGAAATTAGGTAAGGTACGTTGTGGTAATACCGGGCGGATTTTTGATGTTTTAGAATCGAATGGCACGAGCCAATCGATATGCCTAAGTCCTCGGCAATTTCTCTAACGGTGATTCGACGATTGGTCAATACCATTTTCTTCACTTCATCAATTTTATCGTCCGTTGTTGAAGTGCTGGGGCGTCCGGAACGCTCTTCGTCGTTCACATCTTCTCGGCCTTCCGAAAACATTTTGTACCACTGATAACCGTAGCTTTTGTCCAAAGTAGCTTCTCTGTATGCCACAGTCAACATTCGGAATGCATCTGCGCACTTAATTTTGTTTTTCACACAAAATTGATACAAGTTCTTTGTTCCATTTTTTTGAATAGGTAAACATCGAAGACGAACCAAAACACGTGCAAGCAAAGCAGCTGTCAACAATTGACTGAACATTCAAAATGTCCGAACTTATCAGCATAAGTGAGAGACATATGGTACAGTAATTTCAAAAGTATTTGACAGTATTCTTAATACTCAGCTTAATTCGTACATTCAACTGCATGCCAATCAGTTTGGTTTTAAGCCGGGCCTGTCAACAGAAACTGCAGTGCTGTGTCTTAAGAGTACTGTCACCTACTACGTAAAGAGAGAAACGCCAATCGTTGCCCGTTTCCTTGATCTCTCTAAGGCTTTCGACCTGGTTTCATACGATGTGTTATGGAAGAAACTTCATAAAAGTGGTTTACCTATAGAGCTCATTAACATTCTTAGATATTGGTATGGAAACCAGGTCAACAATGTACGATGGCAGGGAGCGCTGTCGCGCCCGTATAGTGTGGCGTGGGACAAGGGGGTTTGACTCCACCAACTCTTTTTAATATTTATGTAAATGAATTGATAGCTGAGCTCGGCAGCATCAGAGTTGGCTGTTATATAGACGGTGTATGTATAAATAATATTAGCTATGCTGATGATATGATGCTGTTGAGTGCATCTGTCTGTGGCATAAGAAAATTACTATCTATATGCGAGTCGTATGCTAAGTCACATGGTCTAATTTATAATGTAAAAAAGAGCAAAATAATGGTGTTTAAAGTCAGAGGCAAGTGTAGGAAAGAATTACCACCGGTGTTCCTAAATAATTGTACCCTAGGTAGGGTGGATAGTTTTAAATATCTTGGCCACTGTTTGACTTCTGATTTAAAAGATGATACTGATATAGAACGAGAGCGGAGAGCGTTGTCGGTGAGGGCGAATATGCTTACTCGTAGTTTTGCACGTAGTTCACGCAACGTTAAAATAACATTATTTAGAGCATCTTGTATATCTTTTTACACGTGCAGCCTGTGGGCTGGATATACTCAAAAACCTTATAGTGCTCTCCGCGTTCAGTACAATGACGCGTTCAGGATGATGTTGGGGCTACCTCGATACTGCAGTGCCTCACGGATGTTCGCTGAAGCCCATGTTGATTGTTTTTACGCTCTCATGAGAAAAAGATGCAGGTCTCTGGCGCGTAGGGTACGGGGTAGTGTCAACAGTATACTTAATGTGATATCGAATAGACTAGATTGCACCTATATGAATCATTGCTGTTCCGTTGCAAACGGGACGGTGCAGCGATGATTCGTGTGTATGGTAACATTTATTTAAAATAATAACTAACCTAGTCTGTAAGAAATATTATTTACTAACCCAAATGAGTCACTGGTCACTTGAATAAAGTATTATTATTATTATTATTTATATGTACCAAGTACAAACATAACGTCACAAAAAAATCGAAATTCAAATATACGTAACCCGCGAAAATTCAAAATTCGCGATACTTTTTGAACACCTCATAATTATAACAATGTTTGTCTCAGTTCAGTTCGTCTTAAATGAATGTGATATGGCGCTAGTTGTTGCAGGTATTGTTGCAGTAGGCTATTGCAGCAGCAAGTTTGCATAAATATACCTCTAATGATAACTATGAGATATATAAACGATATATCATTTTGTTGTAATATATGCGTCTTATATTGTTTATCAATAAAAATATTGTTTATCTGAAAAATCTGCTAAGTTACATAAGACTATGTTTATGTAAACAAAGCTTCTTAGAAGAAAAGTAAGTAAGTTCTTTCTAAAGCGTTACCCCTGTAAGTCGTGTATGGATGATGTCATCGTACGACGTGTACGTTACGCCCTTGAGCGTATCCGGCGCGCCTCACGCGGGTCACGCCACGCTCGATTCATTGCTAGACTGCATGCACACGTCAAACTGACCGCATCTATGCCTTGCAAATTGCAACCAATTCATGTGAATTGATTGCAATGCATTTGGCACAGTTCAATAACTATGCATTGCTCGTGCATGAAAAGTACAAATTAGACTTAAATAGTAATGTAACAAGGTGAGATAGGTTTATAATTACATAAATATTTTTATTGTCAATTATAAATTTTCCATAATTAATACTTTATCTAAGCTGACAACTTACAGGCAAGGGTTGACAGTTCCGATATAAGCAAGATTTATAAATTAGGTTTGACGTTGACTTTTATAATTCTGCTCATAACAAAATTATTTAATATCTCTCAAAATTTACTGCTTCATATCATTCGTGTTTTTTCTACTATACGTGACACTGGCAGATTATTTTGCGGCTGTCATCGCAAAATCAGGTCATTAAATTAAAAAAAAAAAAAAACAAAATTATATTTATTAAATGTTTATAGCATAAAGTTTAATGAAAATTATGAATATAATATAAAGAATTATAAATTTTACCACTTGCACTAAATATTTTAAGTATAACGTGGTCATTAAAAATATTAAATAATTACGTATTTACGACGCAGTCCCAGCGATATGAGTATGTTCCAAATAAAAGAATGAATGGCGAAATCAAAATACCAACGCGCGAGGAAGCGTCGTATGACATGTAAACAGGAACTGTACTGCGCATACGGTGTGCGGGTCGTTGGCCATTATTTTTTGCCCTTAAATATGTTATAACAGCAAAGTTTCTAAGACACATATGTGTGGATGTACGCATCGAATCATTCTGTGATAAACAAAAACCAGGTACACCGTTCAATTTACTTCTATTTCTTAACGCATATTAAATCCTACATTACTACTTATTTCAAAAGAATACAGCTTATTAAGTTTAAAAATATAATTACTTTTTATGTATTTTTTTATAATAGATATAATCTTTTAAAGTTTTCAGTAAGTAAACATAACTAATTAAGAACCACTTTGTTACAATTCCCACATTTAACATAATGTGTGGGTAGTTTGAGTTATGCCAATGTTTTTGAAAATAGATTGTAATCTATACTTCTATACTAATATTATAAAGAAGTAAGATTTGTATTTTTGTATGTATGTATGTATGTGTATATGTTTGTAGAGTTTTCACGCAAAAACTACTGAACCGATTTCAATATTTTTTTCGCTATTAGAAAGCTGGATCTTCACTGACCAGCATAGGCTATATTACATTTTCAAAAAAAATAGAGAGAAAAATAGATCCCTAATAAAAATGCAATAATGTAACCCAAGGTGAGAAGAAATTGATCTTAACAATTCTATCATCGCATGCGCTGCGAAAACTATTGATGATAGAACAAAACAATGTTCTACAGTATTATAGAGCGCATCAATATCTATATAAAAGTCCGCGATAGCATATGTCTAACTACTGTACTTATGACAATATAACCATTTTTTTATATTTTATAAGTTAACAAAAGTGCCGACAATAATCAAACCATATTATTCATACCTCTGCATTAATCCTTATCCTATTAAATGATATTTTATTAAAGATAATTTCAATACCTGTAAAATACTTTTTCAATTAATAAAATCGGATATCCCATTCAAAAGATATAACGAATTTAAAAATATCAATCTAAAGAAAATCATGTAATAATAAAAAATGCGGAGTGTGTGCCGTGTGGCCTCGCCCTCCGTGGCGATTAACTCTGCGGGGGTGAGGGGGAGGTGCATCGATATCACTAAAATTATTAAGACAATCGATTAGATTTTTTGTTTCCTTATTTGATTTGAATAGGCCCCGAAACTACGGGACCGATTTGGAAAATTCTTTTACAATTAGACTATTAAGGTGTAAAACAACACCAAAAAAAAACCTTATATCGGGTACACTGTGGAAATTATTGACAATAGAGCAAAGTGATGTACTATAATTTCACAAGAGACTTCAATATCTACAAAAAGTTGACGATACCATGTGTAAGTGTTAGAGGTATGTTACAAATACTAATTTTCAAAGGAAAATGTGCAAACTAGAACAGAGCTGTCATCGTAGTACAGAGGGACATCTAAAATATATATATTTTATATTCTGTCATAATGAATAGCTTTAAACTTTGCATACAAAGGTATCCCGTACGTAGTATATAATTTTTTTCATTTATTATTACCAATACAACAGTATCGATACTAATGTGGTATTTATAATTTTATAAATATTTAATATTTTTTCTCCCCTTGGTATTTTCAGGTGGAAAACACAGACAATATTTTAGCCACCATAAAAATGTTAGTAGTTTTTATAATTCTAATACAATTAAACAATTTTCTAAAATGATCTTTCCTTGCATGTGTTGTAATAACTATCAGGAGCTATTAAACAAAACATTACATTCTCATTTTGATAAATATATTATATGTTATTACAGTATAACAATATAATATATAAGATATTATATATTATTTTAATTTTTATCTTAAAACTAGCGGGCGCGCGCAACATCGCCTGCTTATTAGCACCCTCAGGGGTGAATTCTAAAAAAACCACGAAAAGCGTGTTCAATAAAATATTTTTAACAGTCTGAATTTAAGGTTTTATAAAAATCAGTGGCGATTTAAAGATTTTTTCATATAAACTTTCAACCCCGTCCATTGTTTTTAGAATTCTTCCCTAAGAGGACGAATTCTAAAAACCATGAAACACGTGTTCAATGAAATATTTTAAAGAGTCTGCTGACTTTCAAATTTTATGAAAATCGGTGCTGTTTTAAAAAAAATCCATACAAACTTTCAACCACTATTTCATCCGTTTAGGGTAAAAAATTTTCAAAATCCCTTCTTAGTGGATGTCCAAATTATTAAAATAAACATCTGTCCAAACTTCACGTTTCTCCCATCAGCGGTTACGGCTGTGCGTGCGTCTTACCTCAGTCAGTCAGGTACATGTCCTTTATATATATAGATAAATAGATAAATAAGTGTACTTTGATCAAATTTATTTTCTTAAAAAATTAACAGTGCCCAAAAAAGCTATCATTTCTCTATGAGGATATAAATAAATAGTCATAAAGGTCAGTTTTTTAATCATTACACCATTCATACATGACGAATGTTACAATAAAAACAATTAAACCGATTTTACCGCTCCTGTAGGTATCCTCCTACAGTATAATTATTTTCGATCAACATTTTTTAACTTTTAATTTTGAACATTTTGAATTGAATGAAAAATTTAGACTATTTTGTCTAATTTTTTCGTCATAATAAAATCATTAATTTTCGTGAAAATATTCAAAATATTCAAAAAAAAAATTTTGAAAAAAATAATTTATTAACAATAAGAATGTTGGTAGTTTCTCAAAAGGTATAAGAATTAAAAAAATACCTGAAATATGCTTTCTTTGCAAGTGTTGTAATAAGTATTGGTTGTATTCACTAAAAAATCACTATAGATATTAAATATGCTCAATTATATAGTATTTTTGTCAGCACCACTTTAAATGAAACCATAGTTTTAACTACTCTATAAAAGCCTAATACAATTTTTAAAATCCCAAAAATGAAAAAGTTATTTCCCTCCGTAAGTTCCCTCTACCTACCCTGCTATACAGGGTGAATCTGGCTGGATACAGCGTGAATCTGGTTTTATTTTGTGTGAACCGATTAAAATAAAACTAATACTAAATATTTTAAGGAAGTTAGGCAAATTACAAAACTGCACTTGAATCGGTTAAGCCCTTTCTGAGATCATCGTGAACGCACAGATTATATTTTTAAATATCCGTAATAACAATTTTTCTAATATATCTTCCATGTCCAGACACCGATGAGTTAGGATTTTATTGTAAGTATTGATATAACTATATAGCTATAACCATAACCCAGGCCCTAAGGACTCCTTAAGGCAAAAGTTTAAAGAAATTAATATATTGACAGCTGCATCTCTCTTATGGGAGGTACGAAAATGCGACCTAAGGTTTTAATAATTTTCACATTAGAAATCTTAAGTGCGTTGCAAATATACATTATAGGTATATTGAAACATGAACATAATTTTAGTGTTTTAAGTAAATAATTCTGTGGTTAAAGCGGGCGAAGCTGCGAGCGGGTCGCTAGTACATAATAAGTTCTTTGATTTTCACGCTTATTACACATATTAAATGAAACTAATTTAACCGGATTAATCGCGTATATTTAAGATTTTTACATTTTCTACCCGTGACCACGGATTACTGTAAAGTGTTCGAAACGTCGGGTTTTCCAAAATGTAAAAATCTTAAATATACGCGATTAATCCGATTAAATTAGTTTCATTTAAGATTGTAATACACTTTTACTTATACAAAAATATAAATCTATTTTTATAGTGCGAAATAACAAAACTCAATGTTTTTGTATTATGGTTGAAGAATGTAAATAAATTCCTTTTATTATTTTTGTTGCTAATTATAAAGAAAATTAAATAAAGTAAATAAGAAAAAAATAAATTCTAAGTATTACAATTTATTCATTCATTCACATTCATCATAAAAAAATATTGTGTTTAAAAAAGCAACTTGTAATGTAGGTACACCTAATAATAAAACTATAAAATAAATAAATTCAAAATTTTAAGCCTCTTGAGACTAGTCGTGGCGCAGGTGCGCCAAGTGTGGCTATAACTGCGATGGGTTGTGGGTTCGATTCCTAAAGAAGAAATTTCTTAACACTAGGTTTCCTCTGCCACGACTAACTAAAGTGCTTTAGAAAATATTGTATCGCGTGGTGAACTATCTAGAGGTAATATATGATAGTTTCACGTGCCCAACTATTTTATTATTTGTCTGATCAATCTCCAGATTGATGGACTTACCAAATTATTTCTAAGCTTTTAGTACATTACCTACATTATTTTTATTGTAATACATCCGTTTAACAAAAATATTTTTTATTTTATTTATTTTTAAGTTTTTAGGTTTGTTGCTAGATGATACTTCAGAATGAGCTCTTTTCTACTAATCAAGCCTTTTCATTAGATACCTATGTTGAGGTAGTTGTGTAAAATATCTTTAGGGCATCACACATAGGCCATCTTGAATATTATTTTTTATAGTGAGCTCTATTCTACCAATAAAGCCCTTTCATTTGATACCCATGAAGAAGTTGTTGTGAAGTAATATGTAATCCGCCATTGTGTATCGGCGGCCATTTTGGATTTACAGGTATATTTTGTTTTTATTGTATTGTCATCAATATTAAGAGTGGATACAAAATATCAGATCGATCTGGTGTCAGGAAGGGGGTAAAATTCCGATTAATCCTAAATTTGGCCCAAATAAAGTGGCCAAGCTAACTAAAACCGTTTAATTATTACACGACTACAATAGCAACATTTTTTTTCGAACTACGTACGCACAACAGGTGGTAAATGGAACTAGCATGGCAAGGGTTACAAAGTCCGCGAAGGCGGTTGCGGGCGCAAAGGAGGTTGCGGGCGGTAATTAGTATTTTAGTATAAGGTATATTTAAAATGTATCGTCTTTTAATTGATGTCATTGTTAACCAACTAAAACTATAGTCAGTTTAAAGCACAAGAAAATTTTCGACACCTAAACTACCTGCATTTTACGAAGTATGTTGACGATAAAAGTTTAAAAGCATCCCAACGTAGCACTAGCCAATAACTAAACCGTCACTTTAGCCATACGGCCAGCAACTATAATGGAAATAACTCCAATGTATGCTACTATAATAAATAATATAAGACTCTTATTATATAAATGAAAATAATATTGTACTATAATTATCTACAAAACTAGTTTTTACTCCAAAGGAAAACGAAAGCACTCAAGCTCACACGTTTTTGCAATATTTTTCAGTTACGCGGAGTAACTAGTCCTATTAGTCAAAGCGTGGTGTAATATAGCCTATGTATGACCTTCCTCAACAAATAGACTAGATGTCTGCACGGTTCTTTTAAAATTCAAACCAATAGTTAATAATGATTAACGTGTTCAACCAAACAAACTCTTCAACTGTATAATTTAGTGTGGTAGAAACAAAATATTTTTTTATTCTATATGATGTCGAGTAAATTTAAAAAATCGATTATTTTGTCGCTGAAGAATTGACTATAAATATTCTATAAATATTCTTAAATTTGAAATTAGTAAAAATTGTCATGGCCTGCATTCCTGGTTACAAAGAAAAAATAAAACAGCTTACAATTCTAATGTATCAGAATCAAATTGACCCGGGCTACTTGTTGCTTAGTAGTTGTATGCATTTTGATTGGTCATGTAGGTGAGACGAGTCGGAACTGTGACATACGTGATGTCAGTCACGACGCTCAGCGACATCGCAGCATCCCGTCATCAAATGATTTCTCTACATTTTAAGATTTCCGTCACACGTGAAAACAAAGGAGAAAACGCGAAAAAGGTTGTGATTTATGTTAGACTGTGTTGTATTATTTCCATAGAATAAAACCACATAGGTAATAGGAATTCTTTTTTTACCACATGCTAATGGGCTGTGATAGCAAAATCATTGATCGGTTTTAGAGAAATTAAGTCAAATTTCATTTTGTTTATTTTAAAACACGAAACAATTCTGAAAGTTCGATTTTTAAATCATTTTAAATTCTACATATAAAGCTTTTTAATTTATAAAGTAAAAAGTATTAGAAAAACTTAAAATTTGTAGTTTTTAATGCAAATTAGAATTGCAATAGTCGCCTTGCTCGTGCATATTATAGTGTTCGATATTATCATAGGTCAGTAAAAACGAAGCAACGATCAATGACGAGAGCACTACCTGAGCTATAACTGTAAAACTTATATTGTATCACTTGAGAAGAAATAAATTTCATTTCAAAAATAATTATAGTTCGTTAAGAAAATTATACTGAGCCTATAGCATACAGTATACGTTTCTGAAAATTCACCGGCACCGTCCCGAGTTTTATACGTTCTATACGTTTTTATTATACACTTACCGTCATGTAAAAAATATATTTATAATTTTAAAGCGCTTAGCACGTATAATGATTACTAACAATATACCGATATTAATTCTATGGTTATTACTATATAAAATCACTTTCTCATCATGGAATTATTTAGGATTTTTAAATTATTTAAATATATAATGACTATTATATTATATCACAAAATGGCTTACCCTATTTCTTGGCACCGAGGCGGCGGTGATGGCGCAAAGCGCGATCAAGAAGAACAGTGCACGGTTCATCTTCACAACGGGGGGTAGTCAGTGCTAACAGTTTTTAAAATTTCCACAAAATACGGTGCTCGCGGTGGCGGATGGTGATGGAGTGTCGGTGGCGGGCGGGCGCCCGTATTTAAGTAGGTTGGAGTGGCCCCACTGTGGCAGCGTGCCGTACCAAATTTTCCTTGTGGAGAGATTACACTCTCGGCTATAGGCGTTCCTAGGAGATGTTACACGGCCTGTGGCTGTGGCTTATTAAACGACTATTCACTGTCGAAAGCAAACTTCGTTTGTAAGATATGAACTGATGCTTGCGAAAATATTTTGCTATATAATAAATAAAACCACATGTATTTATTTATCTTAAGAAGTTATCACTCATTACTATTGCGTTTAAATGATATGAATGGACCTGATAACAGAAGATTCGCACGCGAGCGTATATGATGTGTTGTTTGTTATTTTCGTCGAATACATACTACGAGATCGTTGATCTTAAATTGGATAATTACAGATATACTACTCTTTTTTTTCAGTTTCACGTTACATCCCGCATTTAGCAGGATAGGCAGAGGGAGCCTAGTGTTAACTGAACGCCTCTAAGCTCAACTATTTAACTTGTAATAGGCACCTGAATGTATAAAATCAAGATATAAATCATTATTGTTTATTATAAAGCCCTTACATGTGTTTTGTATTACGCGTTAAACAATTAACGGGTGTTTTTCTAAGAAAATATTCATACAATCATGTTTTTCGTATACCTACATAATATTATCAGTAATGTGTTGACATATTGTTGGCGCTATAATGTTTCTCAAGGATACATGTTTGATCTATTTATATTTAATATATATAATAATATATAATAATATATATAATATATATTCTACACGAAATAAAGCGCTCCCGCCCTATACTGCGCGGAGTGAGCCCTGATTACACAGTCAACGCAAATTGCATCACCCATCCAAAGTACAATCATAGGTGCCTTTTATACTCTAAGAATGCCTTAAAATTTGCTTTCAATAACTTTATTAGACATCAATTAAATTAGCTTTGCGCTGTATTCCACACACAGCAGGGTAGGCAGAGGGAACCTAGTGTTAACACCCTCCCTTTCTCACTTTCTGCCGAATTCTGGAGGCATTGCGTGTTGAGTGGCAGAACTAAACATTTTAATAATAGACATTTTAATAATAAAAAAACTTGAGGGTTTGCAAAATTTTGAGGGTGTCTGGTTTAAATAAATAGAAAAATAGAATTTATTATCAATAATTTGATACCTTAACTAATTATTTAAAACTTTAATAAATATTGCGATCCGTATTTTTTGTAAATTATTAAAAAATGTAGTAAATTAAAAACAAATATTTATTTATAAGGTTCACCAAGTATTCTAGTAGGTAGGTACATATAAAGGCATTTTGTATGGTTACGTTATATAAAAGTACGAGTGGTACCTACAAAAGGTTATAACTAAAAATGTTATTTCTTATTTATTTATTTAATACTTTATTACACCAACTTAATAATAAAAATATACAAAGAAAACCATGGAAAAGTATGGTGTAAAGGCGGCCTTATCACCACAGGTGATCTCTTCCAGGCAACCCTTACCATTAAAAAGATCAAAGAATGTGTGGATATTGGCTGGTGTACAAATGATAAAATATGTTATTCTAAAATGATAAACCTACATAAAGAAAAAATTACATTCTATATATTACAAACTAGTTGCATAGATACCTAAATAAAATAAAATAATATGAAATACATACATCTATTAATCAGTAAATATATAATTCAATAAACTTACATAGATAAATATATAATTACATACATACATAATTTATAACGATAAGAAATAGCTTTTAACTTGACGCTTAAAAATGCGAACTGATTTGGATTGGCGCAGCTCGCGTGGGAGTGTATTCCAAAGGACCGCAGCTTTCACAGAAAAGGAATCCCCATAGGCTTGTGTGCGGCTGAGTGGCAGTTCTAATTTATTGTCGTCCTGTGATCTGAGGTTAAGAGAGTGGTTGGATCCAAGGAAAGTGAACTTAGTTTTAAGATAATTTGGAGTGTAAGGATGGAAGAGGACAGCGTAAAGGAGTGTGAGGATATGCAGATTACGTCGCTGCCTGATAGTAAGCCATTTAAGTTGGAGTCTGTAATCGGTAATATGGTCGTATTTTTTAAGCCCAAATATGAACCGAATGGCCATATTTTGCAGGCGATCCAGCTTGTTAAGGAGAGTTTGTGATAGGTCACAGTAGCATGCGTCGGCATAATCAAGCAGCGGGAGCAGAAGAGTATTGGCCAGGGATATTTTAGTTTTAATGGGAAGAAGATTTTTCCAACGTCTCAGACGACAGATCACAGCGACGAATTTTTTGCTTACCTCAGATATATGTGGTACCCAAGAGAGGGAACTGTCCATAGTAAGACCAAGGTTTTTAATAGAACTATGGAACTCTAGCATAGTTCCCCCGAACACCACAGGAGAAAGGGATGGAAAATGGATTTTGGATAGCAGCTGACGACTATAAATATGCGTTGACATTTATATTTCATAAAGGTGTTAAACACATATTTATTATTTTAAGGATTTGTAAATTTTAATTTCCATAGAAATCAGAAAATTGTATTTAATATTTACTTTTTTATACTTTGACTAATTATTAAAAACGAGTAACGTAAAAACAAATGTTACTTACAAAAGTTCTAAATACATCTATATATTTTTATATATATGTTTGTTTTTGATGAATTATCTCTTAATTTACAATTTAATATATACGATAGTTTGTACTATTTAGCATAAAGATATTTTATTATATTTTATTAACAAAGTATTTTCCACGTTTGAAATATTTTAAATCTCATTTACATTCTACTTATTTCTATATTATTAGATACTTCTATAAACATTATAAAATAGAAACGCTTTTCTTCTCTGTCTGGCGTTTCTAAGTCTTCTTCTTCTGAACCACCCAACGGATTTTGATGCAATTTTCACCATTAGGTAGAGTATTTCTCAAGGAAGGTTTGTATATAGTTTATTATATGTATATTTTAATGTAATTTGACATAAATATGATAAATGTGTATAAAGTCCTACCCGTTGAGACACTTTCACGCATGCGCTGCTTTCATGGTAAGTCCCACATAAAAACAATGTACTAGAGTATTATTCCTCTTAATAAGATCTACAAAAAAGTGAGCAAAATCATATTCCTATCTTCTAAGGATAACATACAGTGATCATATTTCTGTCTAAAAATAGTAATTTGAATATATTTTTTATTGTGAGGGATGTTTGTTCATAATAGTATCAATCCTTATCCTTTTAAATACTTTATTAATTTTCTATGTTAAACGAAGATAAAATTTGCTCTTTACACTAATTGGAAATTACGAATAGTTTTAGAGAAAAACGCATTTAATTGTTGACACATCATGCCAGCTATAAAGTGCAGGTTTGGCTCATGTTTCGTTTATCCCTTACTCATAAAGCATATAAATAAGTATGTAAGTTACGTTGGACATTTAATGGAGATCAAAACTGTCTTTTACTGTTTTTCATATTAATAAGTACTTTAGAAGTTGTTACAATATCAAAAAATCCTTGCTGCGAAGTGGCTCGCCACGCGGCATGCGTTCCCCCGCGCCCCGCAACGTGTCCGCCGCGCGTATTGGATAATTGGAGTTTAATGTATTATTTCAGCGCGATATAATTATTTAGTTTCATCTTCTTTGATTAATAGAATAGTAGGTAGGCTTTTGTTTATCATTTCTTTCGTTTAAGTATCCTGTTGTTTATTTTGTTTACTCTTCTTCTGTTCTTTTATTATTTTCTTTATTTTCTTTTTAAACATTTCCTTTTTTAATTTAATTTTGCCACAAAAAAGTCATTCATAGATCGTAGAACAAGAAATGCAAATAAAAATCGTTTAAATCTTACTAAGCGTAAGCGTAAGCGTAGAGGAGACGGAAATTAGACGCTAATTTAAATATATTTTCCTATTGTAAGGGATGTGTGTCCATAATGATATTAATCCTTATCCTTTTAAATAAGTTATTAATTTTCTACGTTATACAAAGATAAACTCTTTACAGTATATACAATATATTGTTCTTTACAATATTTCGAAATTACAAATAGTTTTAGAGAAAAGCTATATCGACTCATGTTTATCCCTTACTTTCAGTATATAAATAAATATATTATAACTAATCAAAAGGTAACCCTTTTGACCATTTAATGTAGATCAAAATGTTGTTTACTGTTTTTCATTTTAATTTTAAGTACTTTAGAAGATTAGTAGCACAGATTTAAAAAATTACGGTACTAAAAAATTCTTGCTGTGTAACGGCTCGCCGCCCACCACGCGTCCCCCCGCGCCCCGCAACCTTTTGCTTATAAAAATTGATCCGCCGCAACCGCCTGTCTTCTTACCCCCGGGCATGGAAGGAAAGCCTGCTCATCATGTTGCCCAAGGCTGGAAAGAGCCCGCAGCCTGAGCGACACCGACCTATAACCCACCTTAACGCGGTCGCCAAGCTGTTCGAGAAGTTATTCCTCTCACTTCTCCAGTCGCACATCCACTCACGAAGCCAGCAATTTGGCGATCGGGTATACCTCTCTGGTTACACTACGCCGCAACAGCGATCAACTGAAAGGAGAGTGCAATAGTAGTCTTCTTCGACGTAGCACGCGTATTCGACCGCGCCTGGCACCCGGGCCTACTTCATTAAGAGCTCAGAGCCGGCACTCCCCACCACGTCACGCATGTCTTTGCCTCCCTGCCTCAGTGACGGGACATTTTGCGTAAGAGTTGAGAGTCCGAGGTCTAGGAGCGACTCGATCGCTGCCGTTGTTCCCCAGGGCAGCATTTTATCACCTGCTCTCTACGAACTATACACTGATGACATCACAACGCCCTAGCGAGTATCACTCAACGAGAAATCCTGCAAGTGGTCCAGAACCTCATCCTCCGTCGAGTGACGCAGGCGCCATGCTGAGAAACACCACGCATCATCGCAACATAAAAATAGAATTTACAAATCCATTAAAAAAAACGATTATTATTCCAAAGTTTAAATCCGGTAAAAAACATGAAATCTGTAACTACAGACCTATTTCGCTACCACCAACACTTTCTAAGATCATTAAAAAAATTGTTAACAATCGTCTAAAAGTATATATAACGAAAAATAATATATTAGCTTTAAATCAATTTGGGTTTCAAAATAACAAATCGACGTCTGATGCTTTAAAATCTCTGACTTTGAATATAATAAGCCTCTTAGATAACCGTGTCAAGTGTATAGGAATATTCTTAGATTTAAAAAGGCATTTGACACTGGCTCTGTACCTCTATTTTTAAAAAAAACTAGAAAATATAGGTGTACGTGGCCTTCCACATCAACTACTTACCAGCTACTTAACTAACAGGAAACAAATTTTAAGTATTAATAATTTACTAAGTGAAGAAACTAATGTTAAATATGGAGTGCCCCAAGGAAGTACCCTGGGTCCTACACTCTTCTTTATATATATAAATGAACTATGCCTTTTGCGACTAGAACACACTAAAGTAATAACATTTGCAGACGACACTGTATTAATTTCACAAGGAAACTCTTCTGAAGAAGTTTATGAAAGGGCTAATTATAACTTCAATGTAGTAATTAAATGGCTGGACAACAATTTGCTTACGTTAAATGTTGACAAGACCAAATACATAATATTTAGTATCCAGGAAAATAAAAACCACGAGAGACAAGATTTACTAAAACTAAAAGCACACTACTGCAAACTTGGCAATTATAATTTAATATGTAACTGTCAAAAGATAATTCAAACACAAAGCATAAAATATTTAGGAGTTGTCGTTGACCAGCATCTCTCTTGGAAAGAACACATAAATTTATTATATGTACGCCTAAAGAGATTGATTTCCATTTTTAAGAGCATAAGATACATTTGTGATCTTCACTTATTAAGAAGTATTTACTTTGCGCTCTGTAATTCTTAAATAGGTTATCCGCTCACTGCAGGGTAGGCATAGGGAACCTAGTGTTAAGACACTTCGTTCCCCACTTTTTGTCGAGATCTGGAGGCATTGCGTGTTGAGTGGCAGAACTCAACGCCGCGCTTGTCTTCGACACCAGAGCGATGAAATGGAAATATAAATTTAAGTAAATATTTAATCTCCTTGAGTGGGGACCGAACCCACAACCAGTCGGTTTTACAGTCACACTTCGTGCCACTGCGCCACGACTGGCCTCGGAAAGAAATATTATATTGATTGTTTTAATCTTTTCCACCTTTGAATTGCACAACACAGTACAATTTTGTCTAGAATTTTTAGTTCTAAATTAATACAAATTGGTTACTGAGAGCAGCACCATTTGCTGTCATACTATAAAAATCTGATCAGAATGTGCTTTTGTATATGAGCCCCTTGGGAACTTGGGCGGTATTTTGTGATTGCAGGCTACGCCAGTGACCTCCAACGAGGCAAAGCGCGACGTTGAATTCCGCCACTTAACATGCAATACCTCCACAATTCGGAAGAAAATTGGAGAACGGATGGGAGACGGAAAGAGATGGAAGAGAGGAAGAGATTTAAGTTTTTATTTGATTGCACAGAAAAAAAAAATTTACGAAATTTCATAACTTTCTTTTAATTTTATTATAGCTGGACTATCTACTTATACTCTCAATATTGTAAACATAAATCAAATTTATTAGGTGTGTAGCACGTAGCTGGCAGGTCAATTTCCAACTGTCAACACAATGATTATGGGTTGGATTCCTATTCAGGAAATAATATTATTTAAATTATTATAGAATTCCGCCTCTCTACAAGGATTATCTTAGTTTTGGCTGAAAATTGGAAAACGGAGAATGTTGACTGCGCCTACTCTGCTACGCACGATAAAACAAAATTTAAAAAAGTATATTATATAAAAAGATGTAGGTAGCTAAAGCTACGTACTTCTTGGACACAAAACTGCACTTAACAAATAATATTTAAAGTAACGGTTTTTAAAATCATTATTGCACGTAATATTAATGCACTTTGATGCTATGAAAGTGACCTTTAACTTCTTTTAATACTTTATTCTTATCTTGTATATTAAAAATTAAATAACCATAATGTGATAACAATTACGAAAATATTGTAGAAAAGCTCCCCTTGACAGTTTACTTTCTTAAATTCTAATTAGTTATGTAGATGGTAGTTAGGTATTATAGGGCGGTGTCAATCGTAGGGAAGAGGGGGGCACATTCGAACGTTTTTAAACTTTGTGTCATACCTAAAAATTTAAACCAAATTATGAAAATAAATCAAAATATTTTTTAATAAACAGCTTACTACCCTAATTTGAACTTAGAGAAATTAAATTAAAAGGAAAACATGGATGTAGTACGTAACGAAAAAAAAAATTATACAAGCTACTTTTTTACTATTCACAGATGATGAAACATTCGCTAAAACGGAATCTCCAATATTTATTAAGTTGTACTCCATTTCGTAGTCTTCATACGCAAAGGTATCAGTATCTTCATTCTCTTCACAATAAATTGTCACTTCCTCTTCCGATTCCAATGTATTTTTGAGTCAGTTTCTTCACAAAAAACTCATTATATTTTTTTAAATAAGAGCTAATCTCATAAATTATGAAACCTTTATAAAAATGTATAAAATAAACTACAGTTAGGTACTACAGAAATTCATAAAGAAACTAAATCTCAAACAGTGCTATACAGTAGCAGTACGTAAAATAGCTAAATATAGTTAGTGTATAGTTTGAAGGTTATTTTGGATACTCTAAAGTTTAAAATGCTATCAAAAATACAAATCTTATTCTATTGATAAATTATTTTTTCTAGTATACTGAACAATCTACAGAACTTTGAATTTTATTTCAACCATTTATGAGATTCTCTTGTATAGGAGCGTCCCACTGTGGCCACTGTGGTCCAAAATTTAAATGACCTGAGTGGGACAGACACGGTCCCCCTTCATGTGAATTATGCCACACACTTTGTGAATTCCTAATAAATTATTTTATTTTTTAATGAGTTGCTAACAATTCTAAGAATCCCGCTTTTCCCCGAGACAAAATGTGACAAAGCAAGTATAGTTATATACTGCGACAAAGCCTTCACCTAGGCAAATATGATTGTTCAGCTTTAACTATAAAGTGATATCACTATATTATTGTATAAATATATATTCTTATTATTGTATAAAATTATATAAGATATTAAAAAACAATATGAAATAATGAATGATGAATTAATTAAATGTCTCTCTTCATGTTTATGGGCGAATTGACAAATAAAAACGCTTTCTGGTAAAGATATAACGCTATAAACAAAGTGTACTTTGGTCGGATGTTTTAAAAATAGCAAAGAAGGAAAATTTGAAGTAAACAATTTAGAAGAATCGCTAAAAATAATTTCTTCATACCTACATTTGTCATCATTCATTTTTGTCAATGAAAAGTGCCAAGACTGATGCTGACGTTGTTCGTTGGAAATACTTAAAACAAATTCTTCCCAATTTTTTTGTGTATTGAGTGAAGTCTTTTTTTTATGGAAAAGACACGGCAAACGGGCGTGCGGATCACCTGATGGTAAGTGATTACCGCCGCCCACGACCCCATGCAACCCCAGAGGAGCTACAGGTGCGTTGCCGGCCTTTAAGATGATTTGGGCGCCGGGGCCCGGGACTACCTGATGCGAAACGCAGTGGCATAAAGCCACTACTTCACGCTGGTTTTAAATGCCGGGGGTGGTAATGATCCGGTCGAGTCTGCCCAGCCCAGTCTAGGAAACAATACAAATTATCTTTTATATTTCTTTTTCAACTTCAGGCTTCATCCTGCATATCACGGCAATCAGACCGAGTATCAAAATAGTTCATTTTTCGCTTTTCGCCGGATTTCGAGACATCCTGTGTTGAGTGGTGGAACTCAATGTCGCAATCTGTCTTGTCGAAGCGGAGAAATATAAATAATTTATTTCTCCTAGTGGGAATCGAACCCAAAACCTTCGCATTCACAGTTAAACCTTGTTTCACTGTGTCACACCGGCCTCTACGTGTTTTATATCGTATTATTTTCGTTTGAATATTTGATTTATTGTATTTTGAAACTAAGCTGTAATAAGATCTACGTTTTGCAAGAATAACTTACTATCATTATCGGTTGCGAATATTTACTTAATGTGTCCTAATATATTATGGCACCATACACAACCACCTTACACAACACACAAACTCCATTAATTGTGTATAATTTTAGCCGCGAAATCCAAGCACCTGATGATCTTATCACGGCTGTCTGACAAGCGTCCCTGGGCGTCTCATCCGTGCGGGTGTGGATAGGGTCTCATTCGCTTATCTGTTGCATGAATTCATTTTACAAATACCTGCTTTTAAAATTACGACCGAAACGGCGTTGGTTTATCAAACATATTTTAATTAAACACACAAAAGCCAGTTAACCAGTAACCCAGTAACCCGTTAAACCAAGCTAGTAACGGGTTACGGGTATCATTACGTCATGTTTTCCTTCTTTATTATGGAATATTTTCTTTATCTATTCGTCTAACATTTTGAGAATGTCATTATGTTTTTTATTAATACTTTTTTTCCTATAATTATTTATTACCGTCATAACATTTTCAATTAATATTATCAAATAATATATATAGGCCGGTCCGTGTCTCAAGGACACAAAGTGTGACTGTAAACACGACTGCTTGTGGGTACGATCTCCGGACGAGGAAATGAAATATTTATTTAAATTTCTAGTTTAATTTATTTTATTTTAAATAATATATGAAATGCAAGCAAGTTTATCAAGTGGCCAGGTGTCCTTTGTAAAACGATCGCAGACAGCGTGGCGGCGCGGCGCGGGCGACCACAACCGCATTGAGATACCGCTGTTCCGTTTGCGTCTACGCAACAGATAGTACAACAGCTACAGTACATACAGACTATAGTCTACTACATCTTTATATGTTGATTATGATGTACGTTTATAGTATTAAATACGATGTGGGTGTGTTTTGAAATCGATATTCTCTATGTCGTATTGATTAAGAAATGCAATTTAAAACAAATTTAAGATGGAACCTAGTGTTAAGATATTCCGTTCCACACTTTCCATCAAACTACGGGGGCATTGCGTATTGAATGGTGGAACTCAATGCCGCGCTTTGTCTCGACACCAGAGCGAAAAAATGAAAATATAAATTTAAGTAAATATTTCATTTTCTCGAGTTGGGATTGAAATGAACCCACAACCTGTCGCGTTTACAGTCCCGCATTTGTGCACACTGCCTTATACAAATTATATTTTGAATTTTCTTTATTCAAATAGATATTGTAAGCACGTTTGAATCGTCGAATGAACATATAAAAAAAAAGCTACCACCGGCTCGGAAGCCAGTTCTGCTGAGAAGAGCCGGCAAGCCGGCATACATTTAGAAATACATTATAAAGTTAATAGCATATTGTTCTATTAGGTGGTGCATTAGTGTGTCAAGTATTTTATACAAACTGCAAAAATAAAGTAAAAAAAGTCTTTAACTCGCCTAATGTATGTTATAAGAGATAAATAAAGCCTATTCCTATTTATCCTATCTCTATCTCTATATATAATAAGACAGTAAAAATATTTTGTCTGTACATTTAGTAATTTTGACTGAAATGCATAGAGGGACACTTAAAAAGAATAATAGGGAGCAAAAATATATTTTTTTAATTTCTTGTCTGTCTGTCTGTCGTAAGTATGGTCACATTTTTTTCTGAAACTACTGAACCGATTTACTTGAAAATTTCGCCAATTGCTTTGTTCTAACTCAACTAAAGTTTGGTTCGTCAAAATCGGTTCATTAAAAAAAAGTTTTCGTCATTTGAATGAACTCAAGGCATTAGTTTGCCTGAGAATATTATATAGCAATCACGCTGGTAATATTCTTGGCCAACGAATGACATTCTAAACGTCTTGGTTATATTATACAATACGATTATATTATACAATAAAGAAGTACTATTATATTACTTTAGTAAACAAAATTGAATTTTTAATGGAGATAACCTGCATAAATCTTAACAATTAAGTTTAAATCGTAATTAATTCAACGCAGAGATAAAGAACGATTTGATCTTTAATGAAATATCAAGTACATACATAGATTTTTTGGTTCATTCGTTCGTTTTAAATAAATCTAACTAATTTAAAAACTGTACAGGAGTTAATATGCTATCATTACAGTTATTTTACAAAGAATATTGTGAAACATTACCCAAATCAATAATTTAAAATTTAAGGCTATTTCTGAAGCAGTAAATTAAATTATTCACTGACAGCAGCACATTTAACAGAGTTTTAAAATTATGATGAGACTTACATAACATAGTTTTTTTTTAAACATTTTTAAAGTGTTAATCCACACTTAGGAAAGATAAATAGCAGCTCAAGTAGCAGCGAAACGCTGAGTCTTGATGTAGCTGATGGCGAAATCAGTGTGAAAGAAGTTGAGTGTGCAATACGAAGTCTGAAATGTGGTAAGTCAGCGGGAGCAGATGGAGTTACTGCCGAGATGATCAAATATGGTGGGCCACGCGTCTTGGACTTGTTCTGGTTTTTGTGCAATTTATGCTGGAAATCAGGGGAGGTCCCAGACGATTGGCGAGGTGCGGTCATTGTGCCTTTGTATAAAGGCAAAGGTTCACAGATAGACTGCGCAAACCATAGGGCTATCAGTTTGATTAGCTTAGGTAGTAAAGTTTATGCTAAAGTTTTAGCGAGAAGAATGCAAGAGAGATCTGAAAGGCTGTTTTGGGAGGCCCAAGGAGGCTTTAGACCTGGAAGAGGGTGTATGGATCAGATCTTTTCCCTCCGCATGATCACGGAGAAATTTTTGGCCGTTAACCAAAAAGTTTTCTGTGCTTTTGTGGACTTGGAAAAGGCGTTTGATAGAGTTGTCAGAGCGAAATTATGGGAGATACTACCCCGGTACAATGTGAGTGGACCCTTGTTGCAGGCTGTAAAGTCTCTTTATAGAGACCACTCAGCCTGCGTGCGAGTAGGAGCTGGCATGTCGCCCTGGTTTGACATCCGATCGGGTGTTAAACAGGGTTGCGCCATGTCAGCTTGGTTGCTCAATTTGTATTTGGATAGCTGTCTCCAAGGAGTGAAACAAAGTGATATAGGAGTGAAAGTAGGTGACCTGAATGTGAATTGCCTGCTGTACGCAGATGATGCAGTGCTTATTGCATCATCAGAGTGCGCGTTGCAGGCATTGGTCACCACTTTGAAAGAAGAGTGTGAATATAATGGTCTAAGCCTCAATGCGAATAAGACAAAGGTTCTGATTTTTGAACGAGATGAAGAAAGGACGGAATGCAAGATCAGTGTAAATGATAAGATATTAGAACAGGTGAATGAAGTGGTATATTTGGGAAGTATGTTCAGTAGAGATGGAAGATACGAGATGGATGTGGAAAGGCGTATTGCTGCCGGTAACTAGGTTAACGGGGCCTTGGCTGCATTGATGAGACGGCGAAACGTCAGCACAGCTGCGCGTTTGGCCGTACACAATGCAGTTTTGGTACCGACCCTGTTATACGGCAGCGAAACGTGGGTATTACAGAAGAAGAATGAAAGAAAGATGAATGCTGTGGAGATGCGATCTCTTCGAAGGATATGCGGAGTCAGCCTAGCTGATCGAATCCGCAATGAAGAGGTACACAGAATGGCAGGTACCAGCGAGGATGTCACGGTGAGAATGAAGAAGAACGTGCTCAGCTGGTTTGGGCACGTCGAACGAATGAGCGAGGAAAGAATGGCAAAAAAGATTTATGATGGAAAAGTGAGTGGTAAGAGAGGTAGGGGGAGACCTCGGTTGACCTTCGAAAACACAGTATCAAAGATACTGGAGGAAGGTCACGTAAAAAGCATGAGGATCCCCCGGAGGGCATGTATGAAGAGGTTGATGACAGTGGACGAGGCGAAAGAGGTATGTAGAGACCGTAGCGTTTGGCGCTCCGTTCTCTCTGACTACCCCGCTAGGGATAAAGCGTGAAGTTAAGTTAAGTTAAGTTAAGGAAAGATAAATACTTATTTAGAAAACGTATAATAATTTGAAAGTAGCGGGACTCAAATTTAAGTAAATATTTCATCTCCTCGAGTGGGAATCGAACCGTCGAACAGTCGTTATACAGTCACACTTCGTGCCACTGCGCCACGACTGACCTCCCTTTATAGTGTCGAAATACGCGTTTTTTGCGATTAAATAAAAGTAGAAATACGAGATTTTCAGGAAATCAAGGAACCGTAGATCAGAGTATATGATTTGAATCTCAACTCAATATTTCCAAGCTTTCCTAAGATAAAGGGCAAGTAAGGGCAGATTGAAATTCAAATCGATGAACCTAATTATAATTTAAAAGATTTTTTAATATATCGATTTATGTTGGTATGTAGTAAAGTTATTTTACGTTTTGCGAATAAACGCTTTGTAATGAAGCGATTATGAAGTTCAACGCTTTAATTTCCTTTAAACCATAATATACACATTACCATTCACGTATTCTAAGCAAAATCATACATTAATCATTTGTTCAGATGTCGAAGTGAAATACAACTTCATCTCTAAACTGGTTGTGGGTCCGAACCTCACTGTACTGACGTGAAATATTTATTAACATTTATATTTTCATTTTTTCGCTTTGGTGTCGAGGCAAATCGCGGCATGGAGTTCCGCCACGCAAGCAACGCCTACAGAACTCTGCAGAAAGTGGGGAACGGAGTGTCTTAACTCTAGGTTCTCCCTGCTGTGTGCGGAATACAGCGTGAATCTGAATTAATTTGATTTAATTTTATACTTACGCTAATTACTAATGCTATATACTAACTGCGTATAAAGCTCATTAAAATTGATCTCTTAATTATATCTACCTACTTATAAATCATTACAAACTACGCAGTAATGTATCTGCTTTCAAATACTGCGGCGTGTGCCCTCACGCAGCTGCCCGATACCCGTGTTACGTCAACACAGGGATCTGACCTTTCACCATTCATTCATAGATTTCTTACTCCTACAATGATCATTAGGTTATCGAATTGTAATAAAGATAGCCAAGCCAGTGAACCAATTAAGAGTTTAAAAACGTTTTTCTTTTTAATCCTATAATAACAATGTCGTAAGTAGGATTACTAGGGTAGACAAAAAATTTTTTCTCTTCCACCCGTTAAATTTAATCACTATGATATTCAGCTTAATTTTTTTAAATATTTTAATAATTTATAACTGAATAGCCCATTCTATCCAAAAAGAAAAATCCTATCCAATCCTTACTAAAAATATTTTAATAATTTAAAACGAATGGTACGTCACAAGGTTTTTTTCAATTGTTTTTTGTCTCCACGCATCTCCCGGGCGAGAGAAATCCTAGTGCTCCTGAGTTAGTGTTATGGCGCCGTTTTAGTTGTTGAAACTTTAATTGTATTCATATTTAGAAGCAAAATAATTTTGTATAGTTTATTCTGTTATATACAAAAAAAGGTTATAAAAGGTTATAACCTTTTTTACAAAACAACTTTTTATACAAAAAATAATTTTAAAAGCTTACAAGATTTTAAAATTATTTTTGCTTAATATTTTCATTATAATTGCATTTGATTTAATAAAACTGCTCAATTTCATGATTGTTGATGAACGGGAATTTCAAGTTATAAAATTGGACAAGCTTAAAAAACTTAATATTTTGTAATGGTTTTTTTTCTAAAATGTAACTATTATGATATATAACATTTTTTACTTTGGGATGTTTTCTTACCAAATTTTATAATTGTAGATTCATTTCTTTGGGGTTATGGAACTTTAAGGAGAAAAATGGTGGATTTGTTTCATTTTTATCTGGACGTTAGATATCGGCGCGCGGTAACGCAGTATTTTCCGCCTACATACCAATCCCACAGGAATATCAGGATAAAGTGTATAGACAAGTTTCGCCCCACAACTATCTATTTTCTTGTAAATGTCCCGTAAAAATCGGTTTAGAATCTCAGGAGGTTAGGTCAGGTTAGGTTAGAAAAACAAAAAGATAGGCAGACCGATAAAAATTTAAAATCATATGTTTTATATTATAAACTTGAAATGTATGCTGAAATCGTAGACAAAAACTTGAAATTTATTTATATGCATGTCACCGAACTTGACACTACTTCTCAATAAGACCGGTATGCGTGTACAAGAGTGACCCTGGCGAATCAAAAACAAAATACATTTAATGGCAAAAGGTCACGTGTGATTCAGTTTTTAAGGAATTCGAGATGACTTCTACAAAAGGTCATAAAACCGCTTAAAATCAGAAATACACTTTATTTGTTTTGAAGCTAATCTAAAAAAAACATTAAAACAACTTCACTCTGAATGCCGCACGCAGTAATATAGGCAGAGGGAACCTGTGTGGAAATGTTAAGACACTGTTTCCCACTTTTCTGGAGGCATCGCGGTGTTGAGGGGCGAAAGTTAACACCGTATAAAGCTAATCTCGCCGCATAAAGATAATAAATAAATCAAAAAAAATCAAAAAAATCAGCTTCACGTTGTATCCCGCACACAGCAGGGTAGCAGAGGGAACCTACCATTAAGACACTCCGTTCCCCACTTTCTGCTGAATTATGGAGGTATTGCGTGTTGAGTGACAGAACTCAACGCCGTGCTTAGCCTCGACACCAGAGCGAAGAAATGGAAATATAAATTTAAGTAAATATTTCATCTCCTGGAGTGAGGATCGAACCCACAACTAGTCAGTTTTTACAATCAATTCTTGCAAATTTTTTACTTTGACTTCTCGTGTGTGTGTGTATGATTAGTAAGAATAGAATTAGTCCTTTAGACTTTCCATCTCTATTTTGCTTATTTTTTATAGTCAGCGTTTATTTTCAGCACTACACGCAACATTGTAAATTACTATTGATTTTGTGTGTGAGACAAGAATGCTCAATGTGTTAGTATTTTAGTAACAATTTTGACTCTAGTTGCTCTGTAAAAATAAAAAAAATAGGTAAAATATAAAAAAAATTGTGTTGGTAAAGTTTACAGACATTAAAAATATATAAACTAATCCCAATGTCTACACCAAAAGAAAATCCACTTTGATATTAGCATCAATAATTACTTTCTTAGGTTTATATAAGATATATTGTCGTAATTTATTACTATATAATGAGTTCTTCAGTTTTTCAGTAATTTTCCACGGCTGAGACGGATTAATATTAATAATAGCGTTGATCGTCGTTCGAAGAGAGTGTGAGAGTTCGAAGTGGGATCGTTGAAAAGTGGCTTCCAAAATATGATAAAGAAGGGGGCAGAAATTGTAGGCTTGCGTAAAGTATCGATCATCCAGTTGCTGCTTTGCTTCTAAAGTAAAAGTTATTTTTACATGATTATCGACGCGTCCAATTATTAATAGGTAGCAAATACTATAGATACAATCAGAAAAACCTCGTGATTGATGGTTGATGCCTATTTTACAGAGGAGGTACTTACCCAATAACGGATATTTTGTATATGGTATACATGAAAAATATTCCGCAGTCTGTCATAGAGCCTAAGTTCAGCCTAAGTTCCGCGAACTGAACAAAGTTATAAGATCTAATAAAATAGTAACTAATAAGACAAAAGCTAACCGATAGCCCTACATCGAGTACAGTCTATCTGTAACCCCTTTCTTTGTGCAATGACACGATGATCACACTTTGCCAATCGTTTAGCGATAGCCGTTTTCCAGTATAAATTTTACAAAAATCTAAGCAAGTCTCATATGTTGAGAGTTGACAATTTGACCGAATTCTGGAGGCATTGCGATACCTCCATAATTCAGCGAAAAGTGGGAATTATATTAAAAGAAACGGAGTGTCTCAACACTTTATTCCCTCTCCCTACTTCACTATGGCGCGGAAGATAACGCGAAGTTAAGAAAACTTTAAATTGTTGTTAATGTTATTTTTTATATATTTTGTACATACAAGATATAAAAAACAACATTATTTGATAATACCCTTATCCATATGGGCAAGAATATTTTGAACTTAAAATAAATTATTTTATCCAAAAAATAATAGCGCCCTTTAATTTAAAACCGGCGTGAAGTAGTGGCTTTATGCCACTGCGTTTCGCATCAGGTAATGCCGGGCCCCGGCGCCCAACCCATCTTAAAGGCCGGCAACGCACCTGTAGCTCCTCTGGGGTTGCACGGGGCCGTGGGCGGCGGTAATCACTTACCATCAGGTGACCCGCACGCTCGTTTGCCGTGTCTTTTCCATAAAAAAAAAAAAAAAAAAAATCCAAAAAATAATAGCGCCCTCACTTTATGATTGCCCCAGAGCGCCCACATATTTAAATAAGGCTAAAACTAGTTTTGCCAACCTTAAGAAAGCAACAAACAGCAAATGGAACAAAAAAAACAGTAAAATTGAATAATTTTATTTTATTAATAATTATACATTAATAATTATACGTCTTTTTTTAGATTTGTAATGAAAATAAAGATACAATGCAAAGGTCTAACCAAAATATTATTTATTTTATTAAAATTTTAAATATTTTTAATTTCCCGGCTTTCGACCATTACAAATTTACCACGTGCAAACCCTTTAGGGTACTTCCCATGGATCTAATTTTATAAAATTTGACTGAAATTGAAAATTTACGATACAAATAAAGGGAAAAAATTAAAAAATTAAACATAAGTATCATTTTTTTATTTTTTTCTATTTCACACTTATTTCATACGACGACACGCGTAATTATACATATTCATCAACTTTAATAAACTAAATTCCCAATCATAATTATTTTACGTATTTCGAAAAACAGTAGATATATTAACTAAAACAGAAAACAGAGCTACCAAAGCAAAAACAGTCAATCTACTGTTAAAACAGTAGGGCTAGTAACACTGCCTGCAAAAGTACAGATTAACAACAACGAAGTAAAGTTATGTGAAGTGCTCCATTCTAAGTTATATCAACTGTTTCTTTTTCTGGCACGCCTAAAACCCAAAAACTAAAAAGTAAATAAACAATTGCTTGACAGTTGACACAAGTGATTGTAAAATTGTAAATTTCGTACTCGTACGTAATCCGTATTGAATTTACGTGAGGTTAGAGATGCATCAAATTTTAGAATAAAATAATTTGTTTTATTGATACCGTCGAAGCGCTGTAATTTAAGAGATTTATTAATAATATTTATCGATACGATTACTGAAGTCGAAGGTAACTAACTAACTCTGTTCTATTGAAATCATAATCTACATATAATTAAACTGTATAATAGAACATTTTCAAAAAATAATTTAATTTACTTGTTATTAGTGAAATTTATGAACATTATATATATAATTAATAATTTCAGCATTAATCTTTGAAACAACATGTCATTATACACTGTACCTAAAGATTTACGAGGATTAAGAGCGTGTTTAGTTTGTTCATTAATAAAGGTATGTAAATACACGTATAGTTCCAATAAATACTTAAAAAAAATTTAAATTATTTACTTATATCACATTTTCGTCTACTCCAGACCTTTGACCAATTTGAATATGATGGCTGTGACAATTGTGATGAATTTCTTCGAATGAAAAATAATAAGGACAATGTGTATGACTGCACTAGTAATAATTTTGATGGGTTAGTATTAATATTCATTTTAATAAAACAATATACAACCTAAATAAATTTATAAGAAATTTATTAATAATAAATATTACAGAATGATTGCTGTGATGAGCCCTGAAGATAGTTGGGTATGCAAATGGCAGAGAATAAGTAAGTTTCATATTAAAAAAATGCATATTTTTAAAGACATCAAGGCAAAAATTCTTTTGTCCTTGAAGTCTGATGGTTGTGGGTTTGTGTCCCAGTCAGATAAATTTATTAATTTCATTTCCTTGCTATTATTAATATAATATTTACTAATAAATTTATACAAAGAAATCATTAATTAAATCTTACACACTGTTATAAACACTCACTGCTTGTGAATGGGTGAGTGAGAGTGTAACAAATACAAATCAAATAACACATTGTTTAATTGTGATTGTCCCCAAATGTAAGAGGATAATATATCATATGTGTATTAACACAGAGGTCACATCACACTAGAGCCTAATTGTTGGATCATTATTGTCTTGTAGGGGTTGGCACAATTTCTGAAATACAGAAAATGAGACCAGCAATAAGCGATGGCCTACTACTAATGTTTTCTGTTATATATTATAGTCAGACTTCACTTGTTTCCACATATATTTGATTTCCCTACACTTTATATATATTGTTAGTAATCAGAAGCAGTCAACGTTTTTAAAAAAACATTAATAAACAAATATTGTCTATATCTTTCTAAACTATTTAGAAAGAGATACTATATAATTTCAATAAGTGATATGTATCACCTAATGACAATACTTCACACAAGTTTCCTTCAATAAGGGTCATTGCCTACCAGCAACTACCGCCAATTGACACAATTCTACTGTTTTTATCGTCTTTTTCCTCTACATCTACCATCTTTTACACAAAATCACTAACAATATTATATTTCTGTTGTCATTTACCACCTGTTTTTTTATAGGTAGATTTTGTAAAGGAGTTTATGCTATATCTGTGTCGGGTCGCCTTCCAGCAGGAGTTATCAGAGAAATGAAGAGTCGTGGTATAGCCTACAGACCAAGAGATACCAGTCAGAGATAAAAAATATAGTAAATTATTTATTTAAATTTAGTTATAAACTTATTCCTATTACTTTTGGGTAATATTAGGACATATGTTAAAATATATTCTAAGAAAACAAATAACATTTTGCTAATCGCTTTATATAAAATAAAGGTTATGATAAAAACTTGATGAATGTTTGAATGAATAAAAGCTCCAATTTATAAATGTTTTTTTTTTATTATTGGATATTTTTTTTAGCTTCACACTATGTCCCGCACATAACACCGTATCTAGAGAGAACCCAGAAAACTTTTCCTAATTCTGGAATTACTTATTATCTGTATAGATTATTTTATTCAATGAAATCCAAAAGTTTGTAAGTAAGTATTAATTAAAAATTGTGTAAAAAATCGCCACCAATAGAAAACTCTAATAAATGTCCTCAATGAATTATATAATGTAGTCCATGGCCAATGCGAAATCTAATAATTTAATTTCCATACAAAAAAAATTACAATAGTAAAATGTAATTTTTATGGTGAAGTAGTGTATGACTAGATAAAATACTTGTCTGTTCTAACCCCATTAATAAATTTTTGAAACTAGGTTCTCTTTGCCTACCCTGCTATGTGAGAAAAATGATGAAACTGCTGATTCAGGCTGATTTATCAAATAAACACATTTTGGATAAAAACATTTTATTTAACATTTTTCTAATAAAACTAAGCTTAAGTTACATAATTAAATGCACTTTTACATTGTATACATTCACTAGATGATAAAATAAATAAATAATTTTATTAGGAAATTTAAAAACAGCTTTTGTTTACTACAGTAATAAAAAAATCCAGGACTATTAATTATAACTGTAAACAGTGTGACAAATGGAATATACACAAGTATTACTATTATAAAATTAAGAAATACTCTGTCTGGCTGTAAATGTGATGCAAGGAATGAAATCTTTTTTGCTCTATTAACAAGACCAAGGATGGTCCTACACTCAATATTTGCATTTGTGCCTCAAAATTTGGGCAGAATGTGGGAACTAGTGTCATAATATAAAATTCTCTCTACCTACCCTGCTATTCAAGAGATATTGTATGAAGCTAAAAAAATATATTATTGATAATACTATTCACACATTATAATAACTTGAATGATAGGGAATTCTATTCATCATTTGTAATGGCTGTTTTTGTATTTGAATTGCTGACATTAAATATATTCCAAATTGTAATTGGGCTGAAAGCACAAAGAAGGCTGCATGTAGTTATCTGTCAACTGCTAGATTCAGGTGGAACTTTAAATTCACTCTCAGTACCCAAAACATCCTTATCTACTTCTTTAAAATCAATATTTTGTTGCTTCATGGCTTTCTGAAATAGTAATAGTAATTATAGTCACACACTATTCACATATTACATAATATTACATTTTTCAGCTTCATGATGCATCCTGCACATGACAAGGAACGCAGGAACCTACTCAACACCACACTTTCCTTGGACACCTGAGCGAAGAAATGAAAATATACATTAAAATAAATATTTAATTTCCTCGAGTATGGATTGAAACAACAACCAGTTGATTTTACAGTCACACCGCACTGGCGCCGCAACTGGCCTCAAAGTGTTACATCATTCTATTTAATATTTTAAGAAATAGCATTGCAGCTTATGTATAAGACACTGAAATAACAGAAAAATAATTAAGTAGGATTTATTTATTAATATAACAAAATTAAGATGAAAATATTCAAACTTTACCTTTACACACTCTTGATAAATTTTAAATATTCCAGCACACATCGAATCATCGTGATCACCTTTTAAGAAACGATCCGAAAACCAAGAGTTGAAACAATCATCATATTTTTTTTTTAATTCCGTACACTCCTCTCCTATGCTATTCATTCTAAATTTGACTACTATGTAACGAATATACAATGAATGATGTTGAAGGTTGTAAATAAAAGAACAATTGCGATTCCTTGTGTAAGTCGATAATTGATAAGGATAACCTATTTTGGCAAGTTATTTAAGACATTGGCATTTCATCAGGGCTGCCAATTATATAAAGACAGAAAATTATATAAAACGGTAGAAAGTGTACGCTATTATTACCTACGGGCTACGTAAGTACGTACCGTAAATGTTTTTCCGAAAAAATATACGGTCCCGCTTATAAATGGGGGGAATAGACATAAAACCAGGTAAGTTTTTGTCATAATATAAAATTATTTTCATTAGTATTCTTAATTGGAGAGCAAAATTATTATATTTGTAGGTAAAGGTAAAATAAAATACAATTTATTTTACCTTACACACATAAAAAAATATAATTAGAGTTGTACAAATTACATTATTATCTGTACTTTGTGACTTGTGCTGTGATTAATGTCATAATATTGTATTTTTAGGTTATACCAACATATGATAGTGTTATGATTTTACTTTAATTGTTAGCATAAAATATTACATAAAAGAAAATGAGTGAAAATATATTACAGGATAACCGGTTTGTCAAATATCTTAATGATCCTCGTTATAAGCAAATACCTAAACATGAACGAAAGGTGAAGATTGATAAAAGATTTGAATCTATGTTTAATGATGAAAAATTTAAAGTAAAATATACGGTTGATAAACGCGGAAGGCCAATAAACGAGACATCAACAGAAAATTTACGTAGATATTATGATTTGGATGAGTCTGACGACGACTCAGATGCTGAAGAAGTTGAATCCGAAGCGGGTTCAGACTCCTGTAGCCGAAATGAAAAACATGACATTATTGATGAAGAAAGTCCTGGTCGTTTTGTTAAAAGAATTTCCACCAAGGATGATGATAATGTAAAGGAAATATCTAATGAGACTATCAAATTTAAAAATGATAAATTAGTGCGTGGAAATCTAGATAAGAAAATAAAAAACAGACTATTGGACTTAGATATTGATTATGCTCGTGGTGAAGGTATATATGAGCTTTATGAATTAACAATGATAAAGACACTAGCAAGTTATGTATGCATATTATATATATTCTAATTTATTTCAGGTACTGTACTGTCAGACTCATCTAGTGATGAAGAGAGCAGTGAAGAAGGAGAAGATAGTGAATTAGAGCATGAATGGGGTGAATTAGACGCCGATGCTGAGACTACAGATGAATCAACAAGAAGGTAATATTCCAATACATATATATATATATATATATATATATATATATATATATATATATATATATATATATATATATATATATATATATATATATATCCAAATTCATAAAAAATAATTACTAACTATTAAAAAAAGTAAAAGTAAAGGTTTTGGTTGCGTTTAGTTAAAAATAGTAGTATGTACATATAATAATTTTTAACCCCGAAATTAGCTTATGTTGTAATTCACTTATTAATTATAATTCTGTCCCTTGAGTAGGTATCAAACCCACAACCATTCACAACCTAATGTAACCCCTGTGCTCCAATGACCTCAAACTCTAATTTTTTTTTATATTTATGAAAAAGTTTAGCAAATTCATTCTGTTGTAATATGCTTTAAAATATATTAGACTTATTAATGTGGTAGTAAATAATTTAATTTCAAATGTAAATTTTATTATTTATCTTGCATCTAAGAAATCTAAACTCATCAATTTGAAGTGTAAAAGTAGGACTTTGAGCTTCAAAATGGGAAATCTGGTGTGGAAGAGATGAATTTAAATAGAAAGTAGATTCACACTTTTCCTATGTACCAGGGCAGGACACCTAGTGTTATGAATCTTCACTCCCCACTTTGATTATAAAGGAGGGTTATGATTTTGATCTGTATGTATGTATGTGGATATGTATGTTCATCTGTTCCCTCCTAACTTCTAAACTAGTTATTGTAATTAGACAAATGAGGTATCTTTAAAAGCCTCTTGATCATCTGCTAGTTATAGGCTACATAAAATATAGGCCATGTTGAACTAACTACAGTACTTAAAGTAAAGAACTAAAAAAAATCTTTATAGTGTTATGTGGGGTATCCTGCCTACTACTACCAACTTATAATCAAATTTTTATATTCATATATTACATATATTATGATCAAATATTACAATGTATGTAATGTTCAGTTTATGAACTGAACATTACATAAATTACATAAAGTGAATGTATATGTGGATCCATTGTGAAGCTATAATAAAATATTTCACCAAGAAAAACTATGGATATAATGAGAAAAAATTGTTAAATTTTGATGTTCAATATTATAGGATAGCAATCTGTAACATGGACTGGGATAACATAAAGGCAACAGATCTGATGGTACTTCTGAGTTCATTTTTACCTCCTGGTGGTGCAATATATAATGTAACTGTAAGTATTATTTGAAAAATCTGAATTTTGAATTACTTATTTTTTTAATTTTGAGCAATAATTTATTAAATCACTATGATAGCATTTTTTCCTTATAAATATAATATAGATAGATATTTTCAATTGATCCATACATACACACACACGCAGTGGGCATGGTGCTCTTTAGCAGAGCAAGGAAATGAAAATATTTAATATTATATTTCCTTAAGTGCACAGTTGCACAACTGCACATCATAAGTAATCATGATTTTATATATTAATATTTTGATAAATTAATTGTAGTAACTGTGTTTAAGATTTATCCATCTGAATATGGTTTAAAAAGAATACAAGAAGAAGAAATCAAAGGACCTATTGAGTTAACTGCAAAGTCTGAGGACACACTCTCTGATGATGGTGGCAATGAAGAAGGTAACTGAGACAGAGGCCACTATAACATATTATTTAAATATTTATTATCTACCATTAGTCCCATGATGGCCATCGTAGTAGGTTCAATCTCTTTTCAGGGGTATGAATATTATCATAAAAATTTTAAAGTTTAATTATCTAACTTGAAAAAAAAAAGTACTAAAATTTTAAAAACAAAAAGAATCTATTTGTTATTTTATCACAACCAATCTGCTGACTTTAAGTGATGTTGGGTCATTATTTAATAACTACAATTTGATAGTAGGAAGTTGTTTTGTGTGAAGGTTCACATATCTTTATAACTGTACTAGCGACCCGCTCGCGGCTTCGCACGCTTTAACCACAGAATGATTTACTTAATACACTAAAATTATATTCATGTTTCAATATACCTATAATGTATGCTTGCAATGAACTTGAGATTTCTAATGTGAAAATTATTAAAACCTTAGGTGGCATTTTCGTACCTCCCATAAGAGAGATGTAACTGTCAATATATTAATTTCTTTAAACTTTTGCCTTATAGAGTCTTTAGGACCTAAATTGTAGTTATAACTATATAGTTATAGTTATATCGATACTTACAATAAAATCCTAACTCATCGGTGTCTGTACGTGGAAGATATATTAGAAAAAATGTATGATATATGACTGACGTGAAATGAAAATATGATTAAATTTCAATTCAATCCTCCAAGTGGGAATCGAACCCATAACGTAACGTTACTGGCATAATTTTGTGCCCCTACGCCGCGACGGTCTTTAATATTCATACAGAATGGAAGCTTCAGCGCACCCTTTACGGGGAGTATATAGGATAAACTATTAATATATAAAAATAATTAAAAATATAATAGTTTATTAAACCCATACCTAAAGAAATTAATCAAGATACCTCAGCAGTTTAGACGTAGGATCCAAACCTGTATTTCCTGTGACGCAGTTACGCATCTATGCAGATACCAATAACGTAATTACATACTACTACAAAATATTACTAAAGGTTAAGCAACTTTGAACTTTGCCGCCAATACCTACGACTCGTATGTTTGCGTCTTTAATGACAAATAGCGTTTTATTTTAATATCAACGATAATACCTAATTTACTTTGTATGAAAAAATAACTTTTTCCTTCCATTTTATTAATTGTATTAGGCTTTTATAGTACTTTTTAATTGTATTAGGCTTTTATAGAGTAGTTAAAACTATGGTTTTATTTTTCATTATTATTTCATTTCATTTAAAGTGGTACTGATAAAAACATTATATAATTGACTATATAATATTTATTATTATTATTACAACACTTGCGAAGAGAGCATATTTCGGGCATTTTTAAAATTCTTATACCTTTTGAGAAACTACCAACATTCTTATCGTTAATATTATTTTTTTTTTAAATAAAAAAAACATTTGAATATTTTGTCTAAATTTTTTGTCATACTGGCGCGAAAATATTCAAAATGTTCAAAATTGAAAGTTCAAAAATGTTGGTTAAAAATAATTATACTGCAGGAGGATACCTTTATATGTACTGTTTAAATCTGTTTTTTTATGATATTATGTAGAATAATATAATCTATAGATAATCACACATTCCTCTTCACACTTTTTATTCTTTAACTATAATAAGTAAATATATTTAACGTTATAACGTTATATTAAACGTATTAATAAATTTAATTAAATTTATTAATACGTTTCAAGTATTCATTTGTTTTGAATATAACATTAAGATTGATTCATAAAATATATTTGGCACTTCCTTAACTTGATTATTTCATCTATTTTTTTTATTTACAAAGTTTTGATTAAATTCTCTTGAGAAATATATGTACTGTAAATGAATGTAACGTGCCAATGAAATAAAATGTATTGACATCACCACGTGATCCATCTAAACCCAATATAAACTTTTATAAACTATAGCAACCAACTCGCGGCTTCACCACATTTGTGTATTATGTGTTTGTTTCGATACAGGGAATTACTTGAAAGTTTGTATTATTTTTTTTAAAACAGCACCGATTTTTATAAAATTTGAAAGTCAGACTCTTTAAAATATTTCATTGAACACGTGTTTCATGGTTTTTAGAATTCATCCCCTAAGAGTTCAAATACTGGGTTGAAAGTTTATATGGAAAAATCTTTAAATCGCCACCGATTTTTATAAAAACTTAAATTCAGACTGTTAAAAATATTGTAATGAACACGTTTCGCGGTTTTTTTTAGAATTCACCCCTAAGAGTGCTAATAAGCAGGCGAAGTTGCTCCGCGACCGCTAGTTTTAATGTAATAACATATAATATATTTATAAAAATGAGAATGTATTGTTTTGTTTAATAGCTCCTGATAGTTATTACAACGCATGCAAGGAAATATCATTTTAGAAAGTTGTTTAATTATATTAGAATTATAAAAACTACCAACATTTTTATGGTGAATAAAATATTTTATCAAATAAAAAAAATGTCTATGTTTTCCACCTTGAAAACACTAAGGGGAGAAAAAATATAAATATATATATATATATATATAAAAATATAGATACCACATTAGTATCAATACATTTTGCTGGTAACAATAATTGAAAAAAATTATATACTACCTACGGGATAACTTTGTATGCATAGTTTAAAACTATTAATTATATACGTACATATACATATAGGCATCTAAAATATATATATGTTTTAGATGTCCCTCTGTACTACGATGGTGGCTCTTTTCTAGTTTGCACATTTTCCTTTGAAAATGAGTTATTGTGGCATAACTAACAGTTACACATGGTATCGTATACTTTTTTGTAGATATTGATGTCTTCTATAAAATTTCAGTACATCACTTTGCTCTATTGTCAATAATTTCCACAGCGTACGCGATATAAGGTTTTTTTGGTATTTTTTTACACGTTAATCGTGTAATTGTAAAAGAATTTTCCTTATCGGGTCTATTTAATTCAAACAATTTTGCCGGGGGATCCCGGTCTAGTATAGGATCATCCTAGTGCTGGTGGTGTCGTAAGAGGCGACTGGGCAGACTCCACTGGATCATTACCACCCCCGGCATTAAAAACCGGCGTGAAGTAGTGGCTTTATGCCACTGCGTTTCGCATCAGGTAATGCCGGGCTCCGGAGTCCGACCCACCTAAAGGCGGGCAACGAACCTGTAACTCCTCTGGTGTTGCACGGGGCCGCGGGCGGCGGTAGTCACTTACCATCAGGTGATCCAAACGCTCGTTTGCCTTGTCCTTTCCATAAAAAAAACAAAAAATCTAATGGACTGTCTTAATAATTTTAGTGATATCGATGCAACTCCCCCTCACCCCCGCAGAGTTACTCACCACGGTGCGCAAGGCCACACGGCACACACTACGCATTTTTTATTATTACATGATTTTCTTTAGATTTATATTTTTAAATTCGTTATATCTTTTGAATGGGATGTCCGATCTTATTAATTTAAAAAGTATTTTACAGGTATTGAAATTATCTTTCATAAAATATCATTTAATGGGATAAGGATTGATGCAGACATATGAATAATATGGTTTGATTATTGTCGGCACTTTTGTTAACGTATAAAATATAAAAAAATGATTATATTGTCATAACTACAGTAGTTAGACATATGCTATCGCGGACTTTTTTATAGATATTGATGCGCTCTATAATACTGTAGAAAATTGTTTTGTTATATCATCAATAGTTTTCGCAGCGCACGCGATGATAGAATTATTAAGATCAATTTCTTCACACCTTGATTTACATTATTGCATTTCTATTAGGGATCTCTATTTTTTTGGAAATGTAATATAGCCTATACTGGTCAGTAAAGATGCAGCTTTCCAATAGTGAAAAAAATATTTAAATCGGCCCGGTAGTTTTTGTGTGAAAACTCTACAAACATACACACATACATACATACATACATACAAACATACAAAAATACAAATCTTACCTCTTTATAATATTAGTATAGATTACTTTAAAGACGCAAAAAAGAAAATTCAATTGTAAAAAGAGTTTTTCGTTTATAAATACACACTGATGTGCAGGAGCATAATAATGTGACTGTAACGCGACTGTTGTGGGTTCGATCCCCACTTGGGAGAAGGATTTGATGAATATTATTTATTAATATTTTCTTTTCTTCAGTCTGGCACCAAGGCACAATCCCGACGTTGAGTTCCACCTTTCTATACGCAATGCTTTGAAAAATTCAGCGACAGTGCGGAACGGAGTGTCTGAACTAGGTTCCCTCTGCATTCCCTGTTATATGAGGGACTTCTCTTTTTTATAAAGATTTTCTTTTATTTTCAAGCTGAATTTTTTGTTAGTACAAACTAACTCTGTGTACAAATATATTCACGTATTCGTATTATATTTAAAAGGTTCTTCGTATCATATGGAAAAACTGCGTCGGTATCAGTTGAACAGACTTAAATACTACTATGCAGTAGTGGAATGTGACTCAGTTACTACAGCGGACAAGCTGTACAGTGAATGCGATGGCATGGAATATGAAAGTAGTGCTACCAAGCTGGATATGCGGTTTATACCTGACGACGTTACATTTGAACAGGTGAATAGGCTTATATTCCCTTAAAAAGTAGGATCTGCTTCGTTTTAATCGGTTCAAAAATAAAAAATATACTTTAATATATTCAATTCCACAAAAATCTTATAAAATAATTGATTAAATTGGCTGATATTTTCAATGTTTTATACATATATATACATATAATTTCAGGAGCCACGTGAAACCTGCAACAAGCTGCCAGATTTGACTAAGTATAAACCGCGGTTGTTTACGACGACGGCGTTGCAACAAGCCAAAGTGGATCTCACGTGGGACGCCACCAACCCCAACCGGACTGAACTTATAAAAAGTGCCCTCGATGGCAAAATTGATGATTTGGATTTGAAAGAGTATCTTGCTTCTAGTAGCGAAGGTAATTATAGCATTGATGTCATAGAACTCAGCAACTGTAATTGAAACTATCTACTACTAACTACTATAGTGTATGTTGAATATAAGCGATATTTAATATAATTATTTTAGCCTAAATGATATTTTAGTTTTGTTTTATTTTATACTTAATTAGAAAACGTTGCCTAAGTGTGGAATAACAATTAAAAAAAATTTTTATTTTATCTAAAATTAAATAAAGAACTTGGAAGTTGTACCTACTTTAAATTCCAGATCAGAAATTTGACATTCATAACATCCCTCTATTGTAAGTACTTTGTATAAAAAGATAGTAAAATAAAAAAATACTTAATAATTTGCGAAATGAAATTCTATTAATAGTACAACAATATATTTTTCAAAATATTCATCTATTATATTGTTAGTTTTCAATGGGTGTTGTTGGAGGTCAATTTAGGACTCCTCTCTAATCGATGTCAAACACCTCCCGAGCTGTCTATCCTACACAGCCAGAGATCTACTATCAAGACACTCCGTCTTCCATTTTGCCGAGTTACAACTATATTATTATAATATTTAATAATAATAATATTATATAAAAAAACTTTTACAGATGAAAGTGTAGAAGAACAAGAAGAAAAGTCAGATAATGAAGAAGAAGATCCCATACAAAAATATAAATTACTACTCGAAGATATAGAGAAAAAAGAACAGAAGAAAGGAAATAAAGATATGGAAATGGAAATCACATGGGGTCTGGGGGCCAAGGACAGAGCGGAAGAGCTGGTCAAAAAGAAAATTAATGAAGGTAATTGCTGTCTATAGCTATTTGCTACCTGTAGATATAAAAAAAAATAAGTTAATTATGATAGGATACTAATCATACTAACATTTTATTCTAATAATTTTTCAGATGATAAAGATTTGACACCTTTCGAAAAATTGTTGAAAAAGAAAAAAGACAAGAAAAAACAAAGAAAAATGAAAATGAAAGAACTTAAAGAAGATAAAGATTTAGAGTCCTCTAATGATTCTTCTGACGAAATACCCTCAGATATTGATATGAATGATCCATATTTCGCAGAAGAGCTTAACAAACCAGAGTTTAAAAACAAAATGAATAAGAAAAAGATATCTAAAACGAAAGACAGTAATGAATCAGAAGAGGATGAAAAGAAGAAAGCTGAATTAGAATTACTTTTAGACGATGACGATGGTAAGGAGCATTTCAGTCTCAAAAAGATACAAGACGCCGAAAATGTTTCAAAGAAGTCAAAGCGAAAAAAGAAACTTAAAGAAAAGATGAGAGAACAAAAATCAGTAATTCAAGATTTCGAAATAAATGTAAACGATCAAAGATTTGCTGCATTGTATGACTCGCATCACTACAACATCGACCCTACTGATCCAAACTTCAAGAAAACTAAGAACATGGAAAGACTCATTCAAGAGAAATTAAAACGGAGGCCTTCAGAAAAACTGCATGAAGAGAATGCACCAAAAAAATCTAAAGAAGACACTGAGTTAAATGTTTTAGTTAAAAATCTTAAAAGAAAAACTAAAAATATAATAAATAAATAATTTTTCAGGCTCTCCTTGTTTTATATTGTGTATATTTCGACAAACTAGTAAATTAATTTAAATCAGTTACACGCTGTATCCCGCACACAGCAGGGTAGGCAGAGGGAACCTAGTGTTAAGACACTCCGTTCCCCACTTTTTGCCGAATTCTGGAGGTATTGCGTGTTGAGTGGCGGAACTAATCGCCGCGCTTTGCCTTGACACGAGAGCGAAGAAATGAAAATATAAATGTAAATAAATATTTAATTTCCTCGAGTCGGGTTAAATAGAACCCACGAGTCAATTTTACAGTCCCACTTTGTACCCCTGCGCCTGGACTGTACTGACTAGTACATGTTTTTAAATGTAATTTTTATATGACATTTAATGTTTATATCTATTTTAGTAAATCGGTTCAGTACTTCCGGAGATAAGCGTAAATACTAATATATTTTTGATTTCTATTATTCTTTCTAAGTGTCCCTCTATCTATTTCAGTAAAAATACTAAATGTAGAGACAACATATTTTTACTGTTTTATATATATAGAGATTAAAATTTGCGAGGCCAGTCATGGCACAGTGGCACAAAGTGGGACTGTAAAACCGACTGGTTGTGGGTTCGATCCCCACTCGAGGAGATGAAATATTTACTTAAATTTATTTCCGCGTCTTCGCTCTGGTGTCAAGACAGCGTTGAGTTCTGCCATTCAACACGCAATGCCTCCAAAATTCGGCAGAAAGTGGGAAACTGAGTGTCTTAACACTAGGTTCCCTCTGCCTACCCGTGATACAGCGTATCTTAAAATTAAACTAACTTAAAATTTCTATCAACTAACTGTAGTATCTTCAAAAACAGGCATTTAATTTTTTAAGTTTACTGGATAATGATATGTTGTTATATATTATAATGTTATGTTGTTGATGTGTGTTTAAATGAAAATCATATAATCAAATATTTTTTTCTATATTAACGTCAGTGTGTGTGCGCTGTCGTATTGTTGTTTTATTATTTTCCCTTTACCCTGTTGTTTTCAGATAAACATTTCCTTTTTAATTTATTATGCCACCAAGAAGTCAAATATAGAGTAGAACTAGAATTGCAAATAATAATCGTTTACATCTTAGCTGTTGGTGTTAGTTATAAGTATCTTATTATATATTGTAAAACATTTAAGTTTGTTAATAAAGGCTATTTCTATTTCTACATCTTAGTAATGAAAGCGAAGAAGAAAATTGACGAATGTTACAAAATTAAAGGTGAATAAAAACAACTTAACCGACTTTAGATACTAATGCTTACTGTTGCATCACTTATATCAAAATTAGCAACCCGCTGGCGTTTTCGCCTGCTTGAACAACGTGTTCTAATAAGATTATAATTTTTAAGACAATATCTAATGAGGCCGGTCGTGGCGCAGTGGCACAAAGTGTGACTGTAAACCGACTGGTTGTGGGTTCGATCCCCACTCGAGGAGATGAAATATTTACTTAAATTTATATTTCCATTTCTTCGCTCTGGTGTCGAGGTAAAGCACGGCGTTGAGTTCTGCCACTTAACACGCAATGCCTCCGGAACTCAGCAGAAAGTGGGGAACGGAGTGTCTTTCACTAGGTTCCCTCTGCCTACCCTGCAGTGTGCGGGATACAGCGTGAAGCTGATTTATTTATTATTTTATCTATTAATTGAAAACTAGTTTCAGATCAAAGAACTTATGAATTAAAATAGTAATTTTAACTATTTAAAGCAAGATAAAATAAGATACCGTTTATTTTAAAGTACTTTGTCCTGGATAGATACAGTGAAGACTAAAATAAAACCAACTAATATCGTCGAAAATTAATATATAATAGTCAATAATTTATTTATTATTAAGTGTTATGATGCACTTAATGCTTTTTTAATTTCTCTTCCTAATGCTGCCCCAAGTGGTGGAGGTACGGCATTTCCAATCTGTAAAACAAACATATTTTAGTTATATTATTATGATGATGTAAAAAATTATGAAAAACAATATTTTTATGCTAAATTAGAAAATTGTTATTTCAGTACATGCAACCGACATTAGTAGGGAATTCGAATCTACACAAAAAATACAAATTCTGTGCTTCGAAAATCAATTACATAATATAAAGATTTTTTAATAAAATGTAACACATGTTGTTCTTTTCAATATTAGTTGCCATTTTATTAACACAGTATATAACGCACGTGTTCACGCACATGTTACATTGCCAAATTTCTGACCAAAAGCCGTTGTGGCTCAGTGGCATAACGGTGTGAAAATACTACAGTGTGGGTTCGATTCACTCGCGGACGCACTGAAATTTTAAATTTCGCTCCCGCATTAATTCTCCATTTCTTCATTCTGGTAAGAAAACCTTTGCCTTTTGTGTATTAATATAACTTTTATTTTTCATTTACACACATTTTGCCTATATAATAATAATAAAAGACTGATAAAATCTTGGTAATAAAGCAAAATTTTGTTGCCATTCTGGACATTTTATTAACATTTATTTATTTAACTTTGTTTAAACCATCCGCGACTAACGAGCCGTTCCGCTACTCAAATCACAAGTTTTCGAGAATCATGCTATAGGGGGGGATACAGCGTACAAACCTGCCGGTGCTTGTCGAGCACGGTGCCCGCGAACAGGTAGGAGTCGCGGAAGCCCTGCGAGCGCGCGCACTCGCGCACCGACACCACGCGCGCCTGCTCGGGGTGCAGCACGCGGCCCTGCTTGCCCATCGGCTCGGGGTCCGTCACCGTCGTGCTGAAGTACCCGTCCCACGCGATGCGACCTGCAGGAAACGACTTGCTTTATATACGACTACTCTACTGATAACTTTGCCAACTTTATTTTGGAGTATATAATGCGTATAAGTTCAGAAAGCCAATCTTTTCCACGACTCGTTAATTGCACTTCGGAATGTCAGATAATAATGATTAAAGTCTTTGTATTGACTGATGTGGCATTATCGTTGTCATTTAAAGTACATATTAAAATTATTTTTTTCTATTTGCTGTCTTCTATAAAAAGAGATTCTGGCTCAGTAACTTAAAAAATGGCTGACATGGCAAAATAGGGAGTTATAGGACTGAATGACATCTCGTGTCGCGGATATGATTATTGTAGATGTAAATATGTTAAGACACCTCGAGGGAGTTTTCTTTTCCCCGTTCCGGTAAGTAAAGTGCGGCGTTGAATTCCGCCACTCACATTGGGATTGAGTTCTTTCGTTGTGAGAGAAGCGGCTACTGTTAAGACTCACATTAGATGTCAATGGTGCCTGCATATAAAGGGGCATGTGAAAAGGAAAGGTTTACGGAAAAACAGCATAAAGGTTTATCTTGCTCTTAAGCATTCAAGATGTAATGACGTGTCCGCGTACCGTACAGGCCGGCCCAGTTGTTGTGGCGGTTGGCGGTGTGCGGCAGACACCACGGGATGAGCGTGTTCTCCTGCTTGTCGTGCGGCGAGCACGCGCGCCCCGCCGCGCACGCGCACACGCCGCGCGGCGCGCCCGTGCCCGAGCGCCCATTCTTCTTGTCCTCGTAACGATATTGAAGGACCTGGCGCGTTCGCAATAATTTTTATATATTATATGTTAGCATCTCACTAGGGAGGATTTTTTACAAATTGACACTCATTTAACATTACAATGTTTTGAATGATGACCCGGCGAGCGTACCTTGCAGCGGGTGCCGTCGGAGAGCGGCACGGCCACGTTGGGCAGGTCGCGCCAGTCGGCGCCGGGCGCGGCCGGCACGCGCGCGATGCGCGCCTGGATGAGCGGCGCCATGCTCTTGCACACGTGGTCGCGCAGGCGCGCGCCGGCGTCGCTGCCCTCGCGCCCGCGCACCAGGCGCTGGAAGTGCGTGGCGGGCGCGCTGCCGTACTCCAGGTCGGCGCAGCGGGCGCCGTCGCGCACGGGCGGCAGGTCGCCCATGGCGTCGCGCACGCAGCACGTGCGGCGCGGCGCCGACTGCGCCTCCTCCCACTGCGCGTCGGCGGCGAAGCGCTTGCCGTCCACGGTGGCGGTCAGCGCGCAGGCGCGGCGACTGAACACGTGCGTGGGGCGCGGGTAGGCGGGCAGCCGCCAGCCCGGCGCCGCCGCCAGCACCACTAGGCGCCGCCGCGTCTGCGGCACGCCGTAGCTGCCCGCCTGCAGCACGCCAAACGTGCACTGGTAGCCCATGTCCAGCAGCGCCCGCAGAGTCAGCTTGAGGACCATGCCCTTCTTGAACGCGACGAAGTTCCTCACGTTCTCGAGGATGAAGTACTTGGGGCGGTAATAGTCGCAGTAGGAGAGGTAGGAGGCGACGAGGGAGTTCTTGAAGTTGGAATACTCCCTGGAGTTGAAGCGGTTCATGCCGGAGAAGCCCTGGCAGGGCGGGCCGCCGCACAGCAGCTCGACCTCGCCGCGCGCGGGCAGGCGCAGGCCGGCGGGCGAGTGCGAGGCGCCGGCCAGCGCGTGGCGCAGCAGCTCGTTGCAGTCGTCGCGGAACACGGCGCAGGCGCGGTTGTTGAGCGCGTAGGCGTGCGCGGCCGCCTCCACGTGCTCCACGGCCCAGCGGCACTCGGCCGCGCCGGCCTGGTGCAGGCCCTCGGACAGCCCGCCGCAGCCGGCGAACACGTCCAATGTTCTCAGAGGTCTCACTTTCGTTTCTTCTATTTTGGTAACCATTTCTACTGCTTTGCTCGATTTTCCTTTGCCTTTGCCCTTCCCTTTGTCCGCGCGACCTACGCTTTTGGCATGCTGAGGGACGTCCTCGAACTCTCCGGAAGATTTATTAAACGCCGAACGGAAATATATTCTATTCGGATCTCTCTCCAGCCAATCGTATAGATAGTCTTGCTGAGGAATGTTACCTATGTAGACTAAGTGGCACGGGCCCACGACGCTGGAAAACGAAACTTCCCTCACTTCCTCACTCCAATAGACAACATTGAGATCCTCATTTTGAGGGAATCTACTTGTAGTATTTTCTGGCCTATACAAAATATTAACTTTTAAGTATATATCTTGAGGTGCGACGAGAGGGCCGGCTCCGGCCGCAGTGACTGCTGCAATGTGCCCTACACAGAATGGCTCGCCTGTGTCTATATTGGAGCCTCGTAAATAATTGTCACTTTTTCTATAATATTCTGGATATATATCTTCATCAACCTTTTCTAATTTCATTTTTCCATTATTGTCTTTATCCATGATACTATTTTTAAGTTTGAATGTCCCTGGTTTAAGAAATACTCCACCACCTTTCTTATAGTCGGTATCTCTCCATCTAACCGTCGTCCACTCGGTTCTATTGGCATCCACAAAGGATGATTTTTCTAAGATTTTGTCAAAAACTTTTGGAATATCTCTCGCATCACGTTTAGTTTTACGCTCACACGAAGGACAAAACCTGTGTTTTCTCAATTGGTTGGGACACTCTGGATCCGCCGGCAAATCCTCAAATCGAGCAGTAAATCTTTCATAGTACTTTTGGTAGAAGTATGTTTTACCATCATCTTCAAAGAATTCTTCAACAACTTCTTTTCCGCCCAACTGGAACCAGTCTTTGGGTGGTTCCTTTCTCTCCACGTACGCTTTCCTCAATATCGACGACAAAGGAGCGCCGTGACAGCATCTGTCACCTAGATACACCTCGCGCGGGTCGCCGACCTCTCCTAATACTGTGTCTGATGAACGTATAAAAACTTCTGCATGAAAATATCCAGACTTAGGGTTAATTATTTCCTTCCACATGTAGGTGACTCTTGCGACCATTGCCGGGATGTTGGGCTGAGACGTCTCCACCATGACGTAATCTCCGATGCGGAGTTCGGCGCCATCCATCTCGACGCTTTCGTAATATACTTTGGTGGAGTCGGCCTTGACGGGTTCGGCCAGCCACTTGATGGCCTTGTTGTGGGCGCCAGTGAGCTTGACGGGCACGGCGTCGTCGATGTGGTCGGGCGGGCGCGCGGGCGCGTCGTCGTCGTCCGCGTCGTCGTCGTCGGCCTGCTGCACGGCCATGTTGGGGCACAGGCGCCGCACGCACGCCTTCTTGGTGCGGCCGTGGCCCCCGAACTTGGCCATGGCGCGGCACGCGTTGCACTGCCCGCAATCGGGCATCTGACACGCTTCACACACCCCGCATCTCTTTCTTCTCAGCACCAATTCGTGGTTGGTCTTGTCCAGCTGATTGGTAAAGAAACTTTCGAAAGTTTTCCTAACTAGAGGAGTGGTAGTGGCTTTCGTCCACGCCTTTTTATCGACTTTCTTGTAATCTATTTTGGCATGGACTTTCCGTTTGCCGAACTTTATCCCCATTAACTTGATAAGTTCCCTCATGCACGGGAGCGTAATGAGAGGCTCAGAATCCTCATCAGTCTCCAAGCTCACGACTTGGTCGCAAACAAATTGAGCATGTTTATGCAACATTTCCTCTGTCATTTGCGCACTATCCAAGTCTGGTATAGAGTTTTCTCTCACTACTTCGAGCAGATCTTCATAAGTAGGTTGAAGATAGTGATACTCTTCTAAATATTCTACTACTACTTTGCTCAGCCATATTTTTTCATATAAATTGTTCATAAGAGGTGTATATTCTGTGCTCGGTTTAAGTAGATTATATTCTCCAAATTCTGTCGACAATGTAATACAATTTCTTGTTCCTCCATCAAAGCCATGTATAAACCTTAAAAATATTATGGTATCATTTTGTTATTTTCATCACAGTCGTGGCGCAGGGGCACAAAGTGCGTGGCAAAATCGAATGGTTGTAAGTTCGATCCCCACTTAGGAAAATTAAATATTTATTTAAATTTATATTTTCTTTTTTTACATAGAAACATACAAATAGAAAAGAAAATTTCTAATGTCCTATTAGAAAATACTAATTATAATAATAAGTGATATAGAAAATATCCAATTAGGGGTTAAATGCCCAATATAGGGGAAAAAATATATAACATTCTAAGATATGTTTATTTATTGTGAAAACTTTTATTTATTTAATATTTCCATTTTCTTTCTCTGGTAACAATGCAATCTGTGACACTGAATTCTGCCGTTAAACCCTAAAAATTCTAAATGAAAGTGTCTTAATGGAAAATGAAGTGTCTTAACATTAGGTTCCCTCCCTCTGCATTCTATGTGCAGGTTAAAGTGTGAATATTGATGATTTTGTTTCTTTTCATACTGTATCGGTAGCAAGGTAGCAAGAGAGAATGTAGGGCCAATCGCTACGGTCTCTGCAAACCTTTTTCACCTTGTCAACTGTCAAACTCTTTCCAGTTTCACCAGTACTGGGTTTTCAAATGTTAACCAATATCTCCAATGTTTCATCCTTTTTTAATTTCTTTCAATTACCAGAACCTTTGTCTTACTCCCATTCAATGCCTTCAACTCCCATTCAGATGATGCAATGAGCACTGCACCATCTATGTACATTAGGAAATTTACATTTAGATTAACTACTTTCAGTCCCATGTCACTTCTTTCACTCCTTGGGGATTCCTTGTATACAATACAAATAGCTCAATACAAATTAAACAACAAAGCTGTAATGCCTTGTTTAACACCCAATTGAATTTAAAACTTGATTATTACATATTTCATAGGAAAATCTTATTTTATATTAAATCTTCTCTTAAAGGTACTGGCAAAGTAAATTATAACAACACAAAAAAAAACTTACCACTCTATAATTGGACCAACATCCTTTACTGCTATAGAATCCTCATCAATATCAGAAGACTCAGTACAAATGGATTTTAAGTAACCTGACATGTATATCCTGACATCACTTTCTACAAGTCCACCATCAATCGGACATAAGTGACCTTGTTCATCAAATATAGAAAACCCTGTTATATTTGTTTGTGGTCTCTCCATAATGTCACCTTCTTCACCTAAACCAATTAAATACACTTCAATATATCACCTTGTGTTTCAAACTACTGAAAAAATATCAACTTTAAAAAAAAGTTAATATTGTTAATATAATTTTAAAGTTCTTTTTTGCATATCACTATACTCCACATGTAGCAGGGTAGGCAAAGGAACCTTATTAATATTAGATTCTCCTTTGGAGTGTTAGCACTCTATTTTCAAAGCACTGTTCCATTTTGAGATATTTGGTATTTGAGTGACAGAGAACTCAAAACCATATATTATCTTCTTTTTAAATTAAAATCAGCTTCAGTAGGGTAAGTATGGGGAACCTAATGTTGAGACACTCCGTTCCCCACTTTCCCCCAAATTCTGAATCCATTGCTTGATGGAACTTAGCATAAATAAAAGCAATAAAAATTTAAATAAACATTTTATTTCCTTTAGGGGGAATCAAACCTACAACTAGTATCAATATAAAATATTTTGTTTGAAGAAATTGCTACACAATAATTAGTTTATTGAATTGGCTGATGCTTTAAAATTAAAATATTATTAAAATATGTAAGTAATTCATCTCTTTCTTACTAGTAAGTAGATAATTGTGTAGTTGAATTGGCCAAAACCATGAAGTCACTACTTAAAATTAAATATTAATCTTACCAGAAGCAAGTACCAATTTTTCATCAGTCAGTGCAATATATTCTTCTATGGCATTTTGAGGGTGCCCTTGGTAATATAAAATGTCTGAATTATTTAGGAATTGTCCACATATGTCACATTTTTCTAAATTTGCCATTGGGTTTTTTTCTACATTATTTTTCAATTGCTCTTTATCATTTTTGCTGGTTTCAAATTCATTATTATTTACATAATTTAATTTTTCACTGTCACTATAATTAGTGATCAGATCATTATTTCTAACAATACTATCATTATTAGGTTCATCATTACATAAAGCACTAGAAAAGTTTACATCATATTTTTTTTCTGCTTCTTTTAATACGCTCTCAGAACATTTAATATTTTCTGTTTCATCGATCTTTTTTCTTTTCTAAAATATAAAATGTTTAAAATTGTACACAATTCCTTAGAAACAAAATTTAATATCAAATATTAATATTAAACAATACCAAATTATTATCACTCAATTGAACTTCAGGACTTCTGTTGCGCTTAGTTCGAAACATGTTATTAATCTTTAACTGATGACTTTTAACCGATATGTTTTCTTGGACATTGTTTGTTGAACACATGGCCGGCATTTCAATCCACACACAAATAATATTTATGTTTTAAGTACCTTAAAAAGGTAATTTCGATGGTTTTTTCATACTCTTATAATAACATTTTAAGAAAAAGTAAATTAGTTAATAACTAAAAAATCTTATTAAAAGACAGTTTTCTATATTTCATGGCAGTTGTCAACAATCAAGTAAATGATAAAGCGCGGGAACCTTTTGCTATTTGTATTATGGATCTTAGGCGTGTCAGTTAAGCTCTTACTTCTCGTTCCTTCATTTTTTCAACAGATTTCCTTCTCTTTTTATAATAATTTGATATACCATAATTATTACTTAACATTGAATTATTTTAAAAATACATCGGACGTCTTTTTATATATAGGTTTGGGTTCTATCATAAAGGCCCGCCAATAACATTTTTTTTACATATTTACAATTTTATTATAACTATAGATTGTCTATGGTATGGTAGTCTCCGATTTACGGTGATTGGTGGTGTTGATGGCCGTGAACATATATATTATATACCCAAATATGTGTTCTGTGCCGTGAAGCGATGTCGATGACAGAGTAAAGAATAATATAACTAATATATACTGTAAATGTCATTCGTTGTTAGGTTATTATTTAATTTTAAAAATGTTAAAACCTTTTGTTAATAAATATATAAATCCCAAAACCTTGAAGGCATTTCGACCATTTTCTATAAATCCTTTTCCTGACATTGATGTAGATTACTACTGCAATAAGAGGAACATATTAGAAATAGAAAAAAATATAAATAACAGAAAGGGAATCGGAGATATTAATAAAGTGCAAAAAATATTTGATTTATTTAAAAGCACATCATCTAGTGACATTTTATACCATAATATTAAAACTGACTTATATAAAGAACTATTAAATTTGCCCAATAAAAGTCATCCGGTTGTCGAAACTTATAAAGATACCCCAAAGATAGTCCATCAAATAAACAAGTTAAAAGAGTTTGATGATTATAAACCATTAGAATTCGGTGAAATAACAAAACTTTTAAACCTAATGAGAACGGATAAATTAGGAAACACCTGTGGCACTAAAAGTTATTATTATTTACATGAATTAGCAGAATTGGAAGAAGCATTAATAAAATATACACTTGCGGTATTAATGAAAAATAAATTTAATTTAATATCAGTGCCCGACATATTATCTAGTAACACTTTAAAAAGCTGTGGAATGATGATAAATAACGATCGTACACAAGTTCGTATAAATATTATTATATTTTATTGGTTAATATATATTTTTTCATTAATATAATTTTATATTGATAGATCTATTCATTAGATCCAGTACACCATGGACCTGATTTATATTTATCTGGTACAGCGGAGATGTCTCTTGCTGGGTTGTTGGCTAATACAATTCATTTCAAAGAAAATTTGCCCTTAAAATTGGCAGCAGTTAGTAGATGTTTTAGAGCAGAGACTTCAAATATTACTGAAGAAAGAGGGACCTATAGGTATAAACATTACATAGTAAAATATTATACAATATACTCATTCCAAGGCAATATTGGCCCAGAGGCCCTAGTGTGTAAATGTAATGTGACAATTGTGGGTTTCATTCCCACTTGGGAATAAAACTGTTAATATGTTTATTCCCTCCCTCTTTTGCAAAACTTGTTGTTCTGTTGCAAAGTATTAAGCTCCATTATTCAACATCCAATGCTTTAAGAATTTGGCAGAAAGTGGCGAACTTCTAAAGGATTCAATTATATTTTATCACAATGTTTTATATATAACCTTTTCACAATGTTTTTTATATTAATCTTTTATTGGCTATTTCTTTTATACTAACTTTTTTGTAGAGTGCATCAGTTTACAAAAGTTGAAATGTTTATTGTATCATTACCAGAACATTCTGATCAAATGTTAGAATATATAAGAAAGATACAAGAAGAATTGTTTACACCATTAGGTTTCCATATGAAAGTTTTAGATATGCCAGCACATGAACTCGGAGCTCCTGCATATAGGTAAATATACATTGATACCCCGCAGGGGGTGCCCTTACAGCCGTCGACTCCTCTCAAGCAGCCACGTAGTGCTTGTATTTCTTCTGGGACAGAGTACCCTCTTCCCTACCCACCCGGTGTCGCTGTAAAAGCCAATAGGGCTAACAGCATTAACCTCAAGATCGAAAAAAAAATACATTGATAATTAAAAACATGTATAAAATTATGTTATTATATTGTGGCACCTTAAGATAGCACCTAATTGTAACATGAATAAATACTGCTTTAATTGAATTTATAGGTAAAGGACCATAGTGTTGTGTTATAACATTTAGAAGAATTTTACAACACTCGAGTGTAAATGTCATGGTTGTAATTTTCATCATCATTCGCACAATAAAGTATGATACTTTCCTCTGTTCTAAAAAGACAAAATACCACATTGACCTCAGCCATACAACAAAGAATTGCCCTTTGATTGAGCTCCATCATACAACAAACAATTTGATCAGAAAGTGGAGAATCAGAAATCAAAGTAATTTGACATTTTAGTTTGCTTTGCCTACTCTGTCAAATTTGTGATACAGCATGGTAAAAAAAAATTATATTTGAAAGATTTAATAATAATAACTTTTATTTTAAGAAAATATGATATTGAAGCTTGGATGCCTGGACGAAAAAATTATGGAGAAATTTCAAGTTGTAGCAATTGCACTGATTATCAATCCAGAAGGCTAAATATTAAGTACATAAATAGCAATAAAGAAAACTATGCACATACACTTAATGGCACTGCATGTGCAATACCAAGGATGCTTATAACTTTACTTGAATCACATCAAGATCCCAAAGGAAAAATTCATATACCACTTGTACTCCAACCATTTATGAATGGCAAGAAGACTATTGGAAAAAATGTGAATGTACCCTCTTTAAAACTCTTGAAGTCTTTAAAGAAATAAAAGGTATATGATATATAACATTATTTCATTTGAGTCACCAAGTTGTGGATTTGAGGTTGGATTCCCATTTGAGTAATATTTAATATATTCATTTCCTCTCTCTAGTAATGAGGCAAAGCGCAGTGTCAAATTCTGCCACTTAACACCATGTGAAAGTGAGGAATGGAAGTGTCTTCACACTAGGCTTCCTCTGCCTACCTATGCCATGTGTGGTATACAGATTTTATAACATTTTATCATCACTTTAATATTTAGTACTCATAACATATGGTACATATTGTAAATGTTAATTTTAATTTTATAGGTGAAGGCATTATTTTAACCAGATCTCATTTTAAGAAGCAATCTTTTATTTACCATACAACCATCAAGAAGCGCATCTACATCCACTTTAAGGACCAGCAAAATGCCTATAACCCTTTTGGTGTTACATGGGGTTGTGGCCAAGTGATCACTTCTAAAAGTAGATGACCCGTACAACTTACAATATTTACTCTACGGTATTACACACAATACAATATTTACTTATCAAAATCATTAACTACTTTGTTTAAATATTGTTATTGTAGTACTGTATTTTAATATTATATACCATAATTAAACACAAGTTTTAGTTGAAAAAGTTTGTCTATAATTAATACCCAAACACTATTCTTAACATTCATTTATATTTATTTCTTTTTTGATATTTTTCGAATTTTTGCTTTAAAAGTGTTAATGTCTACAGGAGGTACCTCTGATAGATTTAGCTCTTTGTCAGATTTTTCTTGTGGTGGAACAAAGTCCTTTTTACGTTGTTCTTGTTTAGCTTTTTTGGCTTGCACCTGTTGTTCTTCTTTTTCATGTCGGCGTTTAGCTTTCTTTTGTTCATCTTTAAGGAAATATTCACCGGTAGCCAGTTCTTTGTCAATTTTGCTTTCTTGTTGTGGTGGAGGGAAAGGTGTGTAAGGTTTCTTTTTAGTTTTATTTTTAGGTTGTTTTCTTGGAACATTTTTACTTTTAAATTTAGGTAGAAAACGATCCCAGCTTTCATTTTTAAGTTTAGGATCTTTCATTAACTCTCTCTTTATCATGAGACTTTTAATGTTGTACATTGGATGAATATTTTTCATTGTATCTTCAATTATCCGCCTAACTTGAACCAACCCCTTATATGGTCCCACAGCTGAGACTGTATTACCTTGCACAAGTACATAGCACTCTGTTAATAATTCAATAGATTTTAAAGTAACCCCATTTGGACCTATTAATCGTTGCCGCCGTTTTAAAAATGTTTCTTTTTTGCTTACAAATGAATTTATTTTGATAATATCACATCCTATTTCGTCCTCTAATACTCTAACAGCTTGTTCAAATGGAACACTTCTTGATAAAAGTTTCATGAAATCTCGAGCCTTAACAATTATATAGGGATCCCACGTTTTCCTTGTTGTTTTGACCGTCAAACTTCCTTCTATTAGATCAAGTTCAGCTACGATTTGATGTTCTTTTAAAACTTTTTGAACCAGAGGCCAACATTCTTTTAAATATTGTTCACGATATTTCGGAAATAAAGTAGCGAATTTACTTTCTTCCAATAAACCATGTGGATTATCCTCTTGGGTAAACTTAGGAATTTTCATAGCCCAAGCGTTATCTACGGGCCCATTTTCATTATCTTTAAATATATCTTCCGATTCCTCCATTTAGTTTTTTAGTTTCTTTTTCTACTATAAAAACTACTCTCTAGGTTAGAAAACACGTACTTAACAATCACAAATATTAGGAGAGCGATAAACAATGTCAAATCACAAATGTCAATCAGTGTGACCAACTTGAAATTAAAGTTAAAATTTAAAATTATATTCTCGAAATTATGGAGGAAAACAAGCTAATAAATATGCCAAAAAAAATAAATAAATGAATAAACACTTGCTTAAACGTTAAATATATAAAATTCTTTCGTATTAGCATAATATTAGGCTATATGACAGTTCTTCGGAGCGCACAAATTTCAATTTCCTTGTGTTTACTCATTAATAGTAAATTATTTTAAGAATATCATATTAAATACTTAACTAAATAATAAACAAGTGGTCTAGACAAGTTTAATGATTAAGAATAAAATAAATCAGCTTCACGCTGTATCCCGCACACAACAGGGTAGGCAGAGGGAACCTAGTGTTAAGACTCTCCGTTCCCCACTTTCTGCCAAATTCTGGAATCATTGCGTGTTGAGTGGCAGAACTATTAAATGATTAAGAGTATACAAAAATGTATTTTAAGAAAAAATCTTCAAAAAATGTAATACTTTAAGTAGAGATTTGGTGTATATTCTTAGTTAATTTCTTTTCAAAAATATTCATAATTAAACTATATTAAATTTTTTGCTACTTCCAATGAAATAAGTACATACTTAAAAGGTTTAATAATGAAACGTGCTCATAATTTAAGTGTAGCTACACAAATGTCGATCGCAAAAAAGTTTACAAAATAAGGTCATTGATGAAGCGAGCTTTTGTTAAAATATTGCCACGAAATGACGTTATCTAACGTACTGTTTGGGTTATAATAATCTTAGCATGCAGCTTTATTTTCCGATGGTGCAACGGCCGCCACGGAAACCTTAACAATTTAGAAATAAGTCTTAAATTGCTTTCTCCTAATTTTAGCTCATTAAGTCATTGATATTTTTATTTACTACTTTAAGCTTAAAAATGTTTTGGCAATCGTTAATATATACTTATATTGACATTTGGAATAACATCTGTATTCAGCAGTTCCAATGTGTTTTACGTAAAAACATCATTAATAGACGTCATTGCCAGAAAAATGGTAAAAGACAGCAATGACGCTGGTTGAAGACAATGATTTCATTAGCTTTTTGAGTAGATGAATGGATCTGATTTCAGGCTGCAGTCCTGAATCTTAAGACATATTTATAATAGGTTGTAAACACACGGAAGGGGCGTGTGATGAATTTTTCATGTTTTTTGCAAGCAAAAGCAAATCGATTTTCAAAACACTTAAATTACGATTTATTTAATATAACAGTATAGATAATCAAACTAAAGTAACTAATCGACTATTAGGGTTCTGTAACTCAAAAGAAGGACCCTTATCTTGTTGTCCGTCAAAACCAATTACCTTGAGATCGCGTTGAAGTATCAAAAGATATGAGCATATATGTATCGGTTTTGCTTCGTTTTGCATGAAATTCGCAGAATTATCAAAACCTAGAGTGTTCTTACAATAAGCCTTCAGTTATGAAATTTAGAATGAAGTAAGATACAAATAAAGGCAAAAAAATCATATTTCATGGTAAAAAATCATAAACTTATATTTGTTGCTCATTTTATATAAAAAAAATGTATATGCCCGCAAACTTAAGTTTGTTAACTTTATTCGCCGTATCATCAAAACCTATAAGGTATTTTCCAATCGAAGCTTTAGTATGAAAATTTACATTTTCCCAAAAATAATAGAAAATAAACAATTTTAGATTGTTTTTTGGAAAGAGTTGTGAGTTGTGTTAAAGAAATGCATCTTTACTATGGTTAATATATTTCAGAATATCCATTACAAGGTACATATTATAAACAATATAAAATACAAAAAATCAAATTAAAAATTAAAATACAAAACGAATAATAAAAATAATACGTGCCACACACATTTCACTCTTAAGCATAATTAGTAGTACAGTAGAACAACAATATCAACAAAGACATTAAACATAATACACCTATCAACATAAATCTGTATGATTATTGATACAGTGCTTGTAGTACGTTTTTTTTTTGGTTTTTTCAAAAAATATATATTTTAAAATAAGTTATTTAAGTCAAAGTTTGCCATATTATTAGCCTCTTCGGACCAAGCGGCGTAACGAGAATTATCAATTTCCGATGCGTGACTGTTGCCTGCAAGTAATGTGTGGTTTCTTCCTCCTATAGAAGTTTTACATTCTATACATATGGACACTTCCATCGCTCCACCGCAATGACTTATGTTATAAAAGTGTCCGTTAGGACATTTATACCATGACCCTGCTTTAGCACCAATAGCTCTAACGATTAAATCTCGTTCTTGCTTAGAAATTGGACCAAACACCTTAAGGACTTGTTGTAGCTTCTTCAGAGACTCTATAGCAGTATCTTCATTAAATGTATTGAATCCCAAGATAGCTTCATTTGCATCATTGGCTGCTTTTTCTATGTTCGGTACTGTCTTGCTAGATAGGTAAGTTGGGTTACCAATTATTTTAGAAAGAATTACAATCGAATTCGTGCGTTTTATTTCCTTTGCGATGTCCATTTGCTGCTGTTCGCTTATTTTTTGTATGTTACACGTTAGAGTGTTGCAAATAATAGAGTACTGATCTATGATATTATTAAGCAGGTGAGTTGAATTGGATGATTTAAATTTATCGTAAATTTCTGATAACAAATCTAATATTTCAATTTGTATAAAAAACATGTTTAACTGTAATAAAGAGTGTTTCCTTTTTCTATTAGCGAAAGCGGATAACTTGGTGATAGAACATTTCCAGACGGAGAAAGCCATATCTGAAAAAAAAAATGTTTATAATAAGAAAAGGGAAAATTATATTTAGCTAAAGTATACTTGAACTTATCGTTTGTGAATTGCTGTTCCATTTCCAAAATGGAATGAACACAACACACATTTTGAAATATATGGATATAATTTTATAGAAAATGTTATTATATTTATAATATGATTAATAGGGACCAGTCGTAGGTGAAGGCGCATAAAGTGTGACTATAAAACCGACTGGTCGTGGGTTCGATTCCCATTAGAGGAGATGAAATAATTATTTAAATTTATATTCCCATTTCTTTGCTCTGGTGTCAAGGCAAAGCGCGGCGTTTCTGCCACTCAACACGCAATGCCTCCAGAATTCGGGAGGGCAGAAAGTGCGAAATGGAGTGTCTTAACACTAGGTTGCCTCTGCCTCTGCCTCTACTCTGCAGTGTGCGGGATACAGCGTAAAGCTGATTTATTTTTTATTTATATGATCTTACTTATATTGTAGGAACGAAATATACCACAGCATTTTGCCCTGGTAATAAAATTTACTTCAAAATGTATAGTTTGTTCCTACGATATAAGTAAGAAAAATGTAAACGAAATGAGGTACTATGAATTAAAACCGTAATTTCTGTACCAATTTCATGACTATAGATTAACGGATATCTAAATTTGATGACATATTCACTTTATATGGTAATGTAAGTTTCGGCTTTTGGGGATTGTAAACGTCGACCTTTACGCATGCTAGCCACGAGGAAAAAGGTTTTAAAAGAGGGATTGACGGGCAGAGAGACCATGAAATGATCCTATAAGGTACTTTTCTTTCCTTTTACAGGGACCCTAGGAAAAATTATAAAATGATTAGATTGTTGTTAAGCTTTTATGCTGTTTCTGGCATAGTCATGTTTAAGCAATATTTATATTTCCTGTTTAGAAAAAATGGATTTCGCTATGATGAAGATCTTTTTCGCCCTCTTCGCAACGGAAATAACCTAGCTATATAATAAACCTATTTCCGTATGTTAAAACTAATTCAACCAGGAATGTTAAAAAAACATTAGCCGTATTTTACGTTAATTGAAATATATATAATTTTTATTTAAATAAGTGTTTTTAACGCCCGACTAAAATAGATGGGTGTTAAAGTTTTATGTATGTTTGTGTATAGGTATCTGTATGTCTGTCTGTGGCATCGTAGCTCCCAAACGGACAAACTGACTTAGATTTAATTTAAAGACTATCAAAATGTTCTTTACATTTTGGATAGTCTTTATACTAATGCCAGGATATGAGAAAAATATGTACAGACGTTTGAAGATTATTAATTCTATTCTAATTGTTTATTTACTTCTAGAACTCTTTTTACTTTTTTCTGGGATTTTAATCATCAATTATTTAATATTTGCTAAAATTTATATTTATTAATTTGTTTAAATATATTTTGTGGTTGACAACAACACTTAAAATAAAATAAATAATATTGTATTTTTACCTTTATATATTGCTTTTTGATCCATAGTTGATAGTTTTTCTTTCAATTTCAACGTAGTATCGTGTATTTGTTTTTTCGTTCCATATACGCGTTCTTTAATGGGATTAATTTCAGTTTCTATCTGATGGTTCACTATATCTTTGTAGCGATGTGTATTTATGATGGGTTTTCGACAAATTGGGCATGCCGGGAGCGATATAACCTCGCTTTTACTATTCATTAGGCTTTCGAGAGTTTCGAATTCCAATACGTGGCCACAGTCTTTCAGTACGATAAACCTAAAATTTGAAAGATTTTTTTTAGTTCGATGATTGTCTGATTAGGTTTATTATTTTTTTAAAGACCGTATCCTGTTAAGTTATTATTAGTATAGTATAGTATAGTATAGTATAAAAATAGTACTTATGTATATTTAAAAAAAACGATAAAGTGCGTACATGGCGTCATCGTCGAAGGCGTCACCGAGAAAGTCGGTGGGAAACTGTTCGGGGCGGCAGATATTGCAGATGTCGGGGCAGGGCTCGCCGCACAGGCCACGGCACGCGTGCCCGCAGGCCAGCAGCGCCGCACAGCGCCGCGCGCACGCCGCCACCTCGCACGGCGCCCGGCACTGCCGCGTGCAGCGCGCGTGCGGGCACCGCCGGCTGCACTTCTCCTGGGACACGAGCATGGACACAACGGTTATTGCTCTGAATTATAACATATTGTTGATATAAGCAAAAAGTTAGCGGCGAGAACTTTCAGTCGGTTTACTTACACGACAAGGCACACAGGGCTCGCCGCAGGCGCGCGAGCAGCGCGCGTGCCCACATCGCACCTCACACTTCTTATAGCACGGTGGGCACACCTGACTGCACGGCTCTTCACAGCTTTACATAGAATTATATAATAACAATGTTTTACGCACAAGAAATAAGTAAAACTTCTGCTAATTTATTGATCAAGCGATTTTAGTAACTTTCTCAATTTTAAATGAATGGTTAATTTGTATCATTTCCCTCAATTGAATCAAATTCAACGAGTTCCGACACTCAACATGCAATGCAACGAAATGAGTCAGCCATTTTTAGTTATCAGCATAACTACAATAGTAGGTCGAGATAAAAGTTCTAGTTTTATTATTTACCTATCTTAAAATATTACTGAGATATTAAACGTTAACGTACGACCCAGCGAAATCCGGCGCTTGTGTAAGCCAAATATACAGGGTGGAAGAGGCAGCGCTCCTTTAACGGAAACTTTTATGGAGTAGTTGAAACTATCGTTTCATTTAAAGTGGTGCTGACACTTCCACCCCGTACAAAAAATTAGTTACTCATGTCCGCAGATGTTGGTGCGCTGGCAGCGCCTCGAGCAGGGCACGTGCAGGCGGCCGCGCAGACAGCGCGCGCAGTCGCCGGCGCACGCGTGCCCGCACGCCAGCTGCGCGCCGCACGCCACGGTGCAGTACTGCATCAGCGACGCCGGCTCCAACGTACCTTCACGTATTCCAATTATGTATAGTAACGTTAGTGTAGGAGTGTCTGGCAATAGTATTTAAATTGCACGTTCTTATTCGTTTAAATATACGAACCTTCTAAGAATTTTGACAAAACGTTGCACGGTAAGTTAATTTTATGGCCACATGGCGAGTCGCAGGGCCGGAGAACTATTTCGGCGCATTTCTTTTCATCACAAATATCTTTACACTGTTGACGGCAAGGGTGGCCACATGATAGCATTTTCTTACACATTTGTTTGCAAAGATTTTGCTCTGCCTTAATCTTACATTCGACTACTATTTCATGTCCACACTCAACTACAGTTTTCACTACCTAATGAAAAATAAATCAAATTACTTTCACATATTGTTATTTTATGCAAATTATACACAGTATTAGCAAAGCAATGGTAAAACTTATTTAATAATATAAACTTGCCTTTTGCCTACATTCGCATTGTTCAAAACATATTTTCTTACAAAAATGTCCACATTCCAGTTTCTTTGCACATTTTTTAAGACATGCCTTTTCATCTGGGCTCTTTGAACAAGGGACACGTTCCTTATGTTTGCACAATGCACGTTTCTTAATTACCTACAAAAAATATTAATAAAATTCATTTATTATATTATTAACTTATATATCTGTTTATATATTTAATATATTCGACACTATTACTACACAAGGCAAGTACTATCTAACACTTAGTTTTTTAAGACTTACTTCAACTATACAGTTTTCGCAAGTTTCGTGACATTTTTTGCTGCATTTGTGTAGTCTACATTCTTCCTCATCGTTTGAAATACTCGTACATCCTTTTTTTCTTTTGAGACAAGGTTTCGGACAGGAGTACTAAAATGTATTTGATTCAAGCTTGATACATTTTCAGTTTTAATTTTAATCTAATTGTAAATCTTAAATTTCAGGAGAGTTATTCGACATTCCATTCATTTTTTAAAAAATCCAGGTTATTAAAGACCATTAAACAAAACCCGGACCGAAAAGAAGAGTTAGTTTTATTTATTTGTAGGAGAAACAAGCAGAAAAATCAATTAGTAAATAATAAAATATAAGTCGAGGCAGTCGAGGCGCAGTGGCACAAGTGCGACTGTAAACGCAATGGTTGTGGATTCGATTCCCACTCGGTTGAATGAATTCGTTTTTATTAATATTTTTATGTTTTCGCTCTGGTAACAAGGCAAAGCGCGGCATTGAGTTGCGCCACTCAACATACAATGCCTGGAAAATTCGACTGAAAGTGGAGAACGGAGTGTCATAACACTATGTTACATCTGCCTACCGTACTATTGCAGAATACAGGGAAATTTGAAAATAATATATTTTTTAGGTGTAATATAAAGCACTAAAGCGTTATTGTTAATAATAGTATAAGCTTTATTGTTACTTTGACATGATCAGGATCGTCATTCACGTGGCAGCTGCGCGTACAAGCATGCCCGCAGCTTTCAACGCGGAGGTCGCATGGAATTGGACATTTTACTCCATTTATATCCATGTGACATGGCTTCTTTATCTAAAATAATACATTCACATTTAAATTACAACTGTCTATAACAGTCATGTCCTACATGTATAATTCGATATTCTATACATTACCACGGCAATGTAGACTGCTTACCTCATGTTCACAGTTCGGCAGCTTAACGGTAACTTTAACAAGACACTTGATTTTTGGAGAACTCGGGTCCAGATGGCAATAGACTTGTTTCAAATGTTTACAGGGTAATTCCTTTTCCACCAATTGCACACAAGGCTTACATTTAACTTTGCACATTAATGGACAAACGTGTGAAAGCTCACATAGAATCCTAAAAAAAATAATTGAGAAATTGTATAATTAAAAAAAAAAAGAGGAAATATCTTTTACATTTTTTAAAGTGTTATTCCATATTTAAAATTCTTATTACTTAGCATCTCTGTAGGTAGATTTTTACAAATTTGCGTTACCCCAATTTTGGAAAGAGAGAATACAATTTTTTTTATATTATTAACTTTTTTAAAGTGCTATTCCACTTACCAGTTGGAAAAAAAGTACTTATTAGGAAAACGTAAAAATATTTGAACATAGCGGGATTTGTACCTGCGTCTCTTTGAAAACCGGCGGCGAGCACTCATAACCATAGTCACTGTGAATAATAAAATATGCAGAATAGTGCCAGACACTATCCTACTATCTAAACCTAGAGGCCAGTCGTGGCAGAAACACAAGCGTGTGAACGAACGATTGTGGGTTCAATTCCCACTCGACACTTAAACGATCAACTGTATACTCGTTCATCAATAGTTGAATGAAGTTTAACATTCTCATTTTTTCGCTCTCTCTCCAGAATTCGGCGGAAAGTGGAGAGCGGAGTGTATCATCACTATGCTCTCTCTGCCTATCCTGCTACATGCGAAATACAGAGTGAAGCTGAGAAGAATTGAAATCTTACCTCTCACACTTGTATGGGCATATAGCCTTAGAATGTTCCTTATCGTAACCATGACAAACAAGTGGACACAAGTGATGACATGGAAGGTTGAAATTACACTTTAAGAGACAACCACCTTCTGGTACTTTTTCAAAGTCATTTGGTGACGAGATCTATTAAAAACCAAAATGCCAAAATTATTGTGCTATTTACAGGTTTTTGAGGTGCATAGTTCATTTATGCTGATTTTATAAATATACTACATAAAAAACTATACTATATAATATATCTGACAGCGGATTGAATTGTTCGGAAACACAGTTTTTAAAGATTTCAATTTAAATTGAAAATCAGTTACCTACTTGGACTAAACAAACTTTAAGATTGAGGGGAATATATCGTAATGTGTACTTATAACACATACGATCTAGTATAAGTTGTAGAAGAATTTTATTTAGAATTTTATCCCTCACTGTAATATTTAATGTCATATTCTACATTTAAAATTAATGATGACATATTAACTGTCACCTACATTCGTTATTTCATTGACGTGGGTTTCACATTTGAGTCGTATGCTTTGTCCAATGCTCCCAAAACTCTCTAAAGTACCAGCAATGTTTGTCCACAGTTCTGATTTACTTTTCAACATATCGATGTTCCCTAATATATAGAATCCTGTAAAAGTATGAAAATAATTTAATAAACAAACAGTACTTTTTAAGTTCCCTTCCTCTATTAAAAAAAACAGATTTTTTTGTTTTTTTTTTTTTAAAAAGTTTGGTACTGTTTTTGAAATTATATATTAACTTTTCAAATAAAGAAAATCGAAAAGCTATAAACCTTCTCGTGCTCTGGATAGAGCGACACAAATTCGATTTGGTGTTCCTAGGAATCCAATTATATTTTGATCGTTGTTCCTCACTAGTGAAAGCAAAATTATTTTGGATTCCTCGCCTTGATAATTGTCCACTACAGTGATTTTTACTTTTGACAAGTAAGCATATTTCTGCCTCTCCTACAATAACAAAAAAAAGGTTTGTTAAATTAATCTCCGTTTAGTATATTTTAATAATTTGAACACTTGGAAGACAAAATTTACTACAAAAATGTTTACTTTTACTAAGCAAAGCTATTTTGTATTGAAGGTTTGCCTCCCATTCAGAGAAATGAATTATTATTTAATATTTTCATTTCCTCGGTCTGATAATAAGACAAATCGCAGTGTTGAGTTCCGCCACACACCACACCATCGAGAAATTCAGCGGAAAGTAGGGAATGCCAGAAATGCATTAAATATACGCCACGACGCTATTAATAAAATATACTCACTTTCTTCATGTAAAACATTTGACCAGTGTAAGGAGTTAAAATGGTGACATCTTCAGGTTCATAATCTTGCTGCATAATGTAATTGGCTAAACACAAAGTCATATCGCCTTCTTTTTCATTTTTTACTACAGAATGATCTTCTTCATACTATTAAAAACACATTTATAATAAGATTAAATTCTAAAATTACATATAAGGTTATAAAATTTATCATGTTGGACACTTTTATTGGGTGGCCAAATTATTACAATTTGTTTAACAGTACCTACTATCTAGGATATGATGTAAAAAATATATAAAATAATAATAACATGCATGGCAATACACAATCAGCATACTTAGTTATGAATAACAATCAACATATTTAATATCATATTGATGAGAAGTCATTTTTGTATGGTGACCCGATTGTCGCATCCCGTGTTTTAAATACAGGGTGGAAGACACAGCGCTCCTTTTACGGAAACCACATATAAATAGGGTAAAATATTTCAAGCCCGTGACGGGATAGGCCGGGATCACACGGCACAAGAAATTCTTAATTCTGTTACCTCTGAATCTATAAATAATTTTGGGGTTTATACGATCACAACGATAAAAGGTTCTAACCACTGGACACATCACGAGCCAAAGCATTATTCATTGAATAATATTTTTAAATGTGTTTGGGGAATCAGTTACAATTGGCGAGATTTACATTGTGCTATTATAAAGTAACTGTATACTTGTTTTTATTTTAAATTATTTTTTCTGGTGGAAAGATTCTGGGAATTAAGTGAGTACAAATTGATAATTTAGCCAGCCACAGTAATTTAAAGTAGGTTTACCAGAACTTACCTTTTCTTTGTAAGTGTGAGTGAGGAAGAATAAATTTTTCGTGACACCGCGTACGTCGGGAAAGTGTTCAACAGACGGATGGTTGAGCAGGTCCGGGTAAATGTGGGGGGAGACGAGTGCCGCAATATGAGGTCGCATGCGGTGCTGCACAGCGAGGCGGCGGCTGTGCACGGAGTTCATGATCATGCGCTCGAACAGCGACACCTCTATGTTACAAGTCTTCGCTAGGCGTCGGGAAGCCGCGGACGGCCTCAGCTGCTGGTGATCCCCTACATCATTCGTATGTTACGTAAATGTAAATATAATCCAGATTTTTAAATATGTACTCAATAATAAACACAACAATTTACATCCATACCTATATTATAAATTCGAAAGTAACTCTGTCTGTCTGTCTTTTACGCAATCAGGGTCAAACCGCCAATTCAATTGCTATACACATATACAGATTAAGGAACCCTTGTTTTTCCGAAATTTATCGGATTATTATTTTGTTTTTTATAATTTGGTATTCACCCTATCAAAATAGATATAATTTATATATAATATATAAAACCTTTAGCATTTCACCTAGATTAAAATTATATTTTACTATACATAATTCTAATAAATACTTAAGATATCACTGATTCAAAATGAGCTAGCCTTCGAGCCGCGCGGTATGACCAACTCGGAGTCAGACGAAGTTGACGGTTTTGTAAATTTTCATATATTTTGGATCTACTGTTAATTTTTATGTGGTTATTTGCTGTTTATTATTAATTTATATTTTTCTTTGGTTCTTCGCTTATTCGAGTACTAGATTGGTTAGAATTTTTTATTTTCTTGGTGTGGTGTAAGTTTCGGCCCTGGGCGGCATTGGCATAATATTATTTAAGTATTGAGGAAAGAATGGTTAGTTATTTCAGTTCGGTTATCTATACCGTTGTTATACACTTTATGAATCGTAATTTTATTTTGGGATTTTATTTCGTATTTAATGTAGAAGAGTTTAGTTATTTCCTTTACTATCTATGTATGCGCGCACGGAAAACGTGTAAAAACTTTTTCTCGGATTATTCAGTATCCCGTGGAAATTCCGGGATAAATAATAGTGTTGTTGTTGCTCCAGAACCCCCGATATCGATCACTGAAAGTTCTATTTTTTTTTATATTTGAGTAAAGTAAAATTACAAAAAATCATGTATTGTAACGAACATGTTGTAATTCTTTAAAAAAATTAAATAAACTGCGACAGTATTCGCATAGCATTATCTTTTTTTATAATGTAATTTAAATACTTTTAAAAATTTATTTTACGGTGATAATATTAATTAATATAATTAATCGCGAGAGAGAGCGTGTTTTGTTTAGTTTTTGTATTAATATTTTACTTTGGTTACGTTTACTTTTTAGTTCTGTTATAATTATAATTTTCTCTACTGAATATTCTTTTTTCGGTTTATTTTGATTATTTAGACTTATATTTTCTTACCAATCCTATTGAAGACTGAAAATTATTTCATAACTTTATTTAATAAATATTCGTATAGTTTAAGCGGGCGAAGCCGCGTCCGGGTCCGCTAGTATAATATAATTTTATGTCTAATCTTTATTTTGAAAATTCTGAGATTCTGCAACAAGTTTAATAATACCTACCTGATTATTACAATTTCGTCACTATACCTACTGAGGAATCGACTGCAAACTGTAAGTAAATATCAAGTATAAATATATTACCTATTAAAATAAGATGTTTACAACTTTTCGTTAGAGATGTAACAATGTGCTGTTCTAATACTTCAGCAGCTTCCTCCACAATAACTGTAATAATAATAGGAAGTTTTATTTTAAACCGAAAGACGAAGAGAGAGAAAGAGAGAGGACGAGAGAGGAAGAGAGAGAGAGTTTATCGAAATGTACTTTTCACATATTTTCTTAATTAATAAAAAAAAAATCTGCAATAATTTTCACCCTTTATTATATCAAGGAAAGAATTCAAAACGATGTAATACATGTACAAAATGATGTAATTTATACCTTATAGTAAGGGGATATTTGTAAACATTTATTAAATTAGCTAATTTATTCGTTTTAAAATGATAATTTAAATTATAGTTATAATCAATCTGAATTAGTTATATTGAATCCATAATGGATTCATTATTTCACTTGAAAAATAAGGATGATTTTATCTTTACATAGTTTTGTGTATGTACTGAATATGATTAAAATCATCATTTAACCGGTGAACAGTTAGAATAAACATTGATTTTAAGATTGACCTTTTATTATTAACATTTTACTTTAAAACATAAGGCATCTGCACAGTTCATCGCCTATTCTCATAGTCAAACGGAATTGGAATAAAATATTTCGAATGATGGCAACCTTTGCTTGCGGCAGTTATTTTCCAGGCAACCATGTGTTATAGTGCTGAGAAAAAAATACGCTTTAATTTGATATATAAGTCATATAAACGAGTGCTTGGTGCTAGATGGTAACTACGGTCTGATGATGGAGCTGGAAGATGGCCATAAGAACTCGTAAATTAAGCGCCATAATTCTATTGAATTTGGGCTTGTATGATTTACCCTAATAATTTCTTTTGTGCTAGATGGTTACCAGGGTCTGGTGATGGAGTTGGAAGACGTGAAAACACAATTGTAAAAAGTTAAAAAGACAATTTGAAACTAAAATAATAAGAGAAAAATACCGTATAGGGTTTCATTTTTACCTTTTGAGGTACGGAACCCTAAGAAAGGAACAGCCGGGACCGTAACGAAAATTGAAAAATGTTTTGAAGCCGGAATGGAATAGCTGGAACATGTTCCTCAGTTTTGCCATAATGTAACATCACTAGATGTTACACTATATGTCTCATGCCTAATTTAAACATTTAGGCATGAGACATACAGTACTGGTATATCTATACATGTACCATATTTATTGAATTGAAATCATTTATCTTTATTGTTATGCATTAAATAAATCTTAATTTAAGTCTTTTGAAAATCGTCATTTAAGTTCCAATTTCGCAAAAAATCCTAGATAAAAATAACCTTTATGTTGCTCCACAGCCATCTCTAATCTCCAGTGTTAATCTTGGTCGCACAAATCTCGCACAAACAGAATTAAAGGACAAAAAAATTAAATAATTTACTTGTGTGTCGATATCGTAAAGATAAGTATATGCATTTGAAAAAAATCTTATGTTGAAATTTTGCGTTCTATTATATTAATAAATGTCTACAATAATAGTTTTTCTGAGATATCTTAGATGTACAGACACGGATCAGTTACGATTTTATTATAAGTGTAAAATATAAAGATATATTTAGATATGAGATATGGACCGATTTTTAAAATGATATATTTTTTTGTTAATTTCTATAGTATTATTTACCAATGGGAGGGGCTAAAGCCTCCAGTAGCTTCCTGAGCCTGGCAGCCCCGCTGGTAGTCATCCCCACAACTCTTACATCACGCATTAATTGCACATCCATCATCAATCTAGCCTCTTCGTAAACAGTATTAACTGAATCCAGCGACTCCTAAATAATAAAAATCAAAATGTGATAATGTAAATTATTTATTATGGCATTAAATTGTATTGATTTTTAGCACGTAATATGCAATAAAATTTATGAATATTATTGTTACTGCTTATTTATTGCATAGAATTTTACTGTAGTTCTAATTAAACATACACACCTGTATAGGTAGAATATTTTCTTTAAGTTTTGTCATTATTGATTCAGTCCAACTAAAATACAACATCCAGCGATCAACAATTGTCAAGCGTGTATAATCTTTAAAACCAGTTGTTTCCTTTAGGAAAACTACAAAATAGTATTCTCGCATTTGCTGTGAATGAAATTAATCTTTATTATTATTTTTTTATTAATTATATTTATAAATTTTTATAACATAATAATTGTCTAGAGGCCCACTCGTGGCGACTAAAGCGTGCGACTGTTAACTCGGCAAGTTGTGGTGTTTGATTCCTACTGGATTGGTCCACCACAACACTTAATGCCTTCAGAGTTTTGCGGTAAGTGGGGAACGGAAGTGTTTTAATGGAACGGAGTATCTTAATAGTACATCGAATCTGAAAATAGCAGAACAGATGTTTAGTTTATATGTATCGAGATTTCATTCTTATACTTCAGAGAAGTATATAATAGACTTTTTATTTGAAAATGATGTGAACTTATTAGCAATAAAATCTTCCAGAAGAACAACTAATTTTAAGTCCCACAAAGTCTGTATTAATAAAAAAGATTGTGATACTGTTCTAAAAGATTGTTTTTTTGCCTGAAGGCAAAATAATATAATTATATAAAAAAATGACAGAATACTAAAATTTTTAAATGGAGGAATTGTAAAAGTTTTAAAAGGAGGAAAAAAATATTCTAGAGACGAAACGGGCGGACATACTTTTATTACAGGTTGGCGTATACACGCCAACGGAATGCATTGACAACATGGAGGACTTCACAGAAGGTCTATGAAGAATAGCTGTAATTTTTGAAGAGTAGCGGTTCTCAAACTGTATTATAATGGAGGATTTCAATGCGGATCCGTGTAGGAAGTATGGAAAGAAGAAACTGCTGCGTTTTGCTTCAGAAAATAATCTCATTTGTGCGAAACCCAAATATCACTGAGATATCAATCGATACTCAGAGACAGTAAGCGAAGAACTGTTGAAAGTCGAACCTATCGAATCAGTGTATAAAATTGTCAAAATGAGATGCTCTTAGGACCAAAGACAAGTATTGTACTGCAAAAATTGCTTAAGATATTGTAAAACAACAAGAGGCAGATGTTGCCTTCTGGGCTAGAATGACAAAGTAATGGACGCCTATAAAATATCAAAGTAGGCTTATGAATATGAATTGATTGGAACGTGGAATACTGATGTCAGGATCAGTAGATCAGAGTGCAACCACAAAGAAAACATTTTAAAAAGGTAACGTAGAAATTAAAATAGCAAACCACACTAAATATCTTGGACACCTTATACGGGATAATTTATTTGATGTGGAACATTAATATTTGCAGATAGAGAAGAGCCTAAGAGGTTTCAGTTTTGCACCGACGGTATCAAGAAGCTACTGTCTCAATCATACTGTACGCGTCTTTTTACGCCGGTATGGTAAACACGCTTGCCAAAATGGTGCAGCGCTTAATCGATGTTCGCGGAAAGAGGTATTCATTGGATTCTGGGCGCCAATGAGAATGAGAACAGCGAAAACCTGAAATACTGAAACTCAACAGTACAAGAGAACGTCGGTTTTGGTGCGGTACAGTAAATGATAATTCAATTAAATTTTAAGCAAGTCATACATAACTATATAAGATCATATTGATCTTTTTTTAATATTGCTCAATTTAAACAGATTTACGCTGTATCCCATACACCGCACGGAGGCATAGGGAACCTAGTGTTAAGACATTCCGTTCCCCACTTTCCGCTGAATTCTGAAGGCATTGCGTAATGAGTGAAGGAACTCAACACAGTGCGTTGCCTCAACAACAGAACCAAGAAATGGAAATATAATTTTAAATAAATATTTAATTTCCTCACAACCAGTCGCTTTTACAGTTACAGTTTATACCCTATGTTTTGTTATTATTGTATTACTCTAAAAATTTAGGTGAGATTATACTTAATTTACTTCTGATATCTTAAAAACTATAAAACATGAAAAACGTGAAAATAAAGTGTAAAAATACTTAATACTTACACTAAATAATCTTATTTGTGCTCGAAGGATTGCAATGTTTGTATGTAAATGACGTTTCTCATTTGCATTTTCACTATGATTGAAATGTTGAATCAAATAGTTCAATTTGCGTTGTGCTTCTGTTATCGAAAAACTTTTTCTTGTATTCTCACCATTATATTCGTCAAAGTCTATATCTAAGTTATCGATTAGTACGTTATTACGATTATCGTCATCTTGATTCCTAGAGTTACTTGAAGAAGCCTTAAAAATGTCAGGATTTTGTAACGGTTCATTTGGAATTGGTTCATTTAAATCGTATTCTAAATATTCGAACAACCAATGACATAATGGATCTTTATCAGCCTCAATGACCTTGTCATAATATTGAGCAATTATATTACATTGAGGAATATACTCTCTTAAACAACTATAGCTTAAAATGCAATCAAATATCGAATCAATTTCTTCTTGCGCCCTTTTAATGTTTAACATGCAATCTCTTAAGTTTTGCCTTTCTTCGCAATATATATGGTATGTGTTAGACGGGATTTTAGATCTTGGCGATTTTTTTCTTATATTGTTTAAATTAAAGTTCGTCAATGCTTCGTTTTTAGATTGACCACCAATTCTAACAATAGAATCAGTTACTTTTGATATTTCTTCAAGAAATTGATCTAATGCATGATTTGTATAACAGACAACAAGCAGTATACAACCAGAATCTGAAATGTTATTGAGGAGCGTTTTTGCAACTTTTACTCCTAAATAGGTTTTTCCTGTCCCCGGCGGTCCTTGAATTAACGCGAACTCACGAGTAAGAGCAGTTTTGTATGCATCGTATTGACTTTCATTTAATTGTAATTCACCACTTGTGGGCCATGTTGTCAAATCTAATACTTTAAAATAAAAAAATTCATTTAATATTTCTTCAGATATTTTTATTGTTTTATATTTTGTATCTTCATCCACATATGATGGGTGACTAGGTTCCGCCTGAAAGCATGAAAATAAGTTGAGTAGTCTTGATTAGTCATTTTATAGGTCAAATATTATCTCATCTTACATTCACATCAACTATATATTTCTTCATTGCTATATGTTCAGGAAAAGTAGGATTCTGCAAGGCTTTAAGAACATGATAGTATGATTCATAATATACTTCGCTTTCGATCATTGTGTAGCTATCATTATTGTATAATTCCTGTTCAACCTCCAAGTCGAGCACTGATACTGGTATCTGTAAATGATGAACAAAAAATTCTTATTAATTAATTAATCAGCTTTACGCTGTATCCCGCACACAGCAGGGTAGGCAGAGGAAACCTAGTGTTAAGACTCTTCGTTCACTTTTTGCCGAACTCTGGAGGTATTGCGTGTTGAGTGCCAGAACTCAACTCCGTGTTTTGCCTCGACACCAGAGCGATGAAATGGAAATATAAATTTAAATAAATATTTCATCTCCTCGAGTGGGGATCGAACCCACAACCAGTCGGTATTACAGTTACACTTCGTCCCGCTGCGCCACGACTGGCCTCAACAACAATTTTAATACGACTGGCCTAGAACTGCACTGGACTGGAAAAATTTAGATATTGTATAAATTTCATTATTTTAACCGTGTTTACGTATTTTGACTTACCTTGCCTTTGCTTAAATTTTTTTCGTCCTTGTCCAATATCGTTGCTACAATAACAGACTTACAAGTATCCTTCGTAAATATTACTAAGGATCCAAAAAGAAATCTTTTGTTATGAGACCAGTTTATTTTTGCAAATTTTTTCTTGGTAACATCATCAAATTCTACAATTGTTCCTACTTTATTTGCCGAAATGTATGGCGCGGTAAAACGGACATTGCGGAATACTCTGAAATATATATACATACATAAAGAAACCATACTTTAATAAATAAATATTTTTGATTAATCATTATTTACGTGTCAAAAGATGTAATAAATTCCACTTAAGACATTCAATTACTAATATGGGAATATTACTATTTCAAAGAGTTAAATAATTTCAAGTACATTGATTGGTTATACTTATGTAAATATTAACTTATAACATTTATTTTTTTCTCTGCTTAACTTTGTATCCCGCGTAAAGCACACTAAAGGAATCTAGTGTTAAGACTCTTTGTTCCTCATCTTCTGAAAATTTTCGAGGCATTGCGTGTTGAGTGGCGGATCTCACAGCCGCGCTTTGTTTTGTTACCTTTGTTACCAGAGCGAAGGAATGAAAATATTAATAAATAATAATTCATTACCCAGAGTGGGTAGCTAACTGCACCACGACGGCCTCGTTATTCCTTCTTTAAAACTATACATGAAATTTATATTCCATAAAGAGTATATTTTTCAAAATTATAACTCACCTAATATTGTCGTATTTTTTTTTCGTGGGATCTTCGATATACTGACCTGTAAATATTAATGTTGATTTTATACTGATACCCTATATATCTTACAATGAACGTATTAAATTTAATACACAGAAACACAGCGGGCCACTTACGTATTCCTTCACGGATAACATCAAAACAATCTTCTCGGAGAAGCCTAAACTGTACGTCAAGATAGTGCTCTACGTCGCGATAGCCTCCTCGCAATATGTTAGCTCTAACAAACGGGCGATCACAGATCAAATCTTCACGCCTTGGCAGGACACTTAAGTCCCTGAAATCATCAGGTGGTTCATCATTCTCATCTACTTGAGGTTTTTCTTTTAGTTTAGTATCCTGAAACAGTGCACAAATTTAAAACTAAAATTTGAACATTATAATGTTAGCAATGTTCCAATTTAAACAAAAATATGGGCAAAATATTATATATGTGTAGAGGCCGTCGTAGCAGTTTGTAAGCGCGTTGCTTATGGGTTCAATCCCCACTATGGGGTATATTTATATGTTAAATTATTTCCTATTACTCGTTTTCGATCTCAATGCCACGAAACTTGCAAACGAAAAGTTGGGCGCAAAGTGGGAAGTGTCTCCACACTAGGTTCCTTCTGCTTTCTTTGGTATGCGAGGTATTTCAAAAAATATTCGCGCACTCAGGGATTTGATCTCTAAACCATCACGTTAAAGGACGTGTTTCTACAACATTTGTATGCTTTATCCTTTATAATATTTATTTAATACTTATTAAATATACAAAATAGATAATATAAGCACTATCATGTTTATAGTTTCTTACTTTTTCTTTTTCACGAAACGTTAAAATATTTCGAAGGTTGTCCAATTTAATGCTGTCATCTTTCTGTAATTCAAAGTTATGTTTTTCTTTTAGGCCCTCTAAACTAGACTTAGATGTAGCCTCAATGAGGGACCTGCACTTATTCAAAGCTGTAGATGGAGACAATAGAATGATTGAATCACAAAATATAATAAAATTTTCCCAAAATTCGTTTTCGTTATTCCAATATAGTTGATTTTTTGCCTTGTCTTTTGCTTCTACATATGGTAAATCCATCAAATAAGTTCTCAATTGTGTAATGAATTGAGAATTACATATTTCCAAAAGAAATTTTAATTTTATTTGATCAAATGACGATTTACAAATATTCGACATTAGCTTAAGGATCAATACAAACATATCTGGACGTTGTATTGGCGACTGTAAAAGTTCATAAAAGGCCTGTTTCTTTTTGTTTAAATTTGCTAAAATTTCTGTTATATCTGAATTGACCAACTCTTGCAGCATCAAAAATCCCATGTTCTTTCTATGACTTTTATCGTGATCTCTGTTATCGCGTCTGATCGCGTTCGCGTTACGTACATTTCTAAAATCGCCGAATTGACGTGTTTTATTTTGCAAGTTTGAAGCATTGATACCTAAAAGTTTGAATTCATAGCATTAATTTCTATAAGTAAGTACACAAAAAATCAAAGCAGGCGGGTCGTTTTCTTAATTTCGGAAGAAGAATATATTAATAATAAAACAATAATCACAAATAAAGTAACAACCTAATAGTATCAATCAATATCTATGAGATACTTACATAAATTATATAGATAATAAAGGATTAATATATATATTTACTAACAATCAAATATATTTAAAGAGGTTAAATTTCAAGTCTACTATTTAATAAGGCCAGTCGTGGCGCAGCGGCACTAAGCGTGACTGTAAAGCCGACTGGTTGTGGGTTCGATCCCCACTCGATGAAATGTTTACTTAAATTTATATTTCCATTTCTTCACTCTGGTGTCGGGGCACAGCGGGGCGTGAAGTTCTGCCACTTAACACACAATGCCTCCAGAATTCAGCAGAAAGTGGGGAACGGAGTGCCTTACACTAGGTTCCCTCTGCCTATCCTGCTGTGTGCGCGATACAGCGTGAAGCTTTTTATTTAATAATAAAAAGAGGTAAATTGTGACTTAATAGAAAATATAATAACGGTTTTTAAAATACTGTACCAAAAGTGTTAATAGAGCGATTGGCACTGTTTGATCGTTGCAAATATGGCATTTGACGGTCCATGCGTAATCTTTGCGGTGTTCTTGTAGTGGATTGAGACCTGTTTTCATTAAAATTCAATATGCGATTATGTCCCGTATTAGGCTGTCGCCGCGATCGATTATGATACGGCATATAACTCCTAGAGCGGGACGGACCTAAAATAATTATTATATTAGTTTTTTACTGTTACAAATGACAGAAGAAAAAGGACGATTTAGCATAGGTCACTTTGTTGCCCACCTGTCTGTCCGACGGTCAAAACAATTTTTATTACGATCGTGTAAAGGTTATTAAGCTGAAATTGATATCAAACCTATAGTACTTAGATTAAAATGGTATAGGACGCAGGTGTGCAAGATGTGGGGCCAACGATAAAATGGTATTAAAAGATATCATATTGAAACTTACAAGAATGAGAGCTTAAAACGACAAAACATATTTGTAATAACTTTTTTTCTGCTTCATCAATAACTATAGGTAGTTAGTGGTCTTGTAGTGTGAAGTTGTTTTTAATATTAAGGCTATATTATCAAATGGCAATATGGTTATATAACAAGTATGGTTCCTCATTTGATATTTTTTTAAATTTATTTATAAGGTCCACCAACAGAATATAGACAGTACATGAATATAAATAATAATAATAAAAAATACATTGGTAAGTGTTATTTCCTTTACAGGTAGACACAACAAGCACCAATAGTGTACATTTTGTTTACATTGTTTTAATATCTTTAAAATTACTTTTACACAATTTTTTTTTATTAAACGAGAATATATATATATATATATATATATATATATATATATATATATATATATATATATATATATATATATATATATATATATATATATATATATAAACACATACATACACACACGTATACATACATATATATACAATATCTTTGAATTCAAATTGTATTCTTTATTGTCTACTTAAGTATATAAGATTTTTAATTTATTTTTAATAAAAGAGAGGGAGTCTGCAAAAATGTCAATATTGTCTGGGAGATCATTTGCCAGCTTAGTTATTCTCGTCATAGGCGAGTTCGCGCCCAATACCGTTTTCCTAAGGGGGGGCACAAAAGACACAATTTGCTTCCGAGGACATCTGGTTGGTAATCTAAAATTAAGCAAGCCTACCAATTCAGCACTGTCAATCGAACCAAGCAAGATCTTATGAATGAAACTTATGTCTAGCATTTTCCCACGTTTGCTAAGAGATAATACTTGGAAATGATTAAGTCTTTCTTCATAAGACTCAAGCTGGCGGGCATATTCGCACTATAAGATAAATGCCAAAGACTCATTCAATTCGTAGCAAGTGCGTCGAAAAATGTGGTCTCTAAGCAATACTACAGTACTCCAGTATACTACGAACTCATGTATAGTAGAGCAAAACTTTTGTTTCGAGTCTTTGAAATTACGAGTATTACGATGGATAAATCCTAGTTACTGGGAAGATCTTTTAACAACCGAGTCAATATGAGAAGAAAAGTTTAATTTTGAATCAATGATTATCCCAAGATCCCTTTGTTCCTCCACCTCAGTTAGTGTGTAATGATCTATGGCATACGACGATTGTATAGGGTTATGTTTCCTAGTAAATTTAATATGTGAACATTTTGTGCAGTTTAGATGAATGTGATTGGTTTTGCACCATTCCAGAACCCTATTTAAAACGTCGTAAACTTGATATGTCATTTAAGAAGATATTGAATAGAATTTGGTCCAGATGTGACCCCTGGGGCACTCCAGATGCAATATTGCGATCGTTAGACTTGAAACCCTTCACAACCACAGCAAAGGATCTATTCGTAAGGTAAGATTTGAACCAACGCAATAGAGGACCAGCAACACCATAAGCGGATAACTTACTTATAAGGATTGAATGAGATACCGTATCAAAAGCTCCTACAATCCGTGTATATAGCATCTGTCTGTTTATTATTATCGATACTAGGAGAAAGCATTTCAATAAAGCTGATTAAATTAGTTGTAGTACCTCTCGACTTGACAAAACCATGTTGCATTTCCAATAAGTATTTATGAAAATAATGCTGTACATACGGACACAACAATGCTTCAAACACCTTAGCCAGTGTAGAGAGTATAGATATAGGTCTATAATTAGTAACTTGGTTTTTGTCACCATTTTTATGCACAGGAACAACTCTAGCGGCTTTCCATAAATCAGGAAATGTGCCGGAAATAAGGGAAGTATTATATATTTCCGCTAGAGGTAAAGCTAAACTATGGGCACATTTTTTGATAAAATATGGTGGTATGCCGTCAGGTCCAGCTCCTTTGGTTACGTCTAGATCCCTTAATTTTTAAGAACCTCTTCTTTCTCTAATGCCAAAATTGTGAATGAATCACTATTTAATCTATGACATAGGGTTTTTAATTCTGTTGAATCGTGACTGGATTTATCTGTAGAATAAACTGAAGAGAAAAAGGAAGCAAAGAGTTCACAGATCCTGTTTCCATCCGATGAACTGATTGAACCATATGAGAGTGTAGATGAGTAGGAATCTTTATTACCACGTTTATTTTTTATATCAGACCAAAAGAATTTAGGATTACTTTTAATAGAGCTCTCTAACTTCTAAATGTAAGTATTGTAACAAAACTTGGCATGACTTTCACATCTTTTTTTTTATTAACAGTATTTTATTTAAAAAATATCCTAGCGATTGTTAGCTAGTTTTAATTTGGTAATATGTGCTGGGTTAAAAAAACCCAGCACATATTACCAAATTAAAACTCGTGACATGAAATATTGATAACATCTATTTAGTGACAACACATGATAATTAGTATGAAGTGAATTTTAAAGGCGTCCATATATTTATATGGCAGTCAATGATAAGATATACTGGAATTATTTACTAATATTTTAGGAAACGTAATTTGGTGACCATTTTTCCATTTTGGTAAACGTTTCGATTTTATTGGCAGTGAAATAAAAATTTAAATATCCAATAGAAATTTATTAACACTGAGCCAATGTACTACTTTTGAGACAGCATTCGTCGTCTTTTCATTTTAAAAATCAATAAAGTGTCATCTACAAACAAAGCTATATCATTATATATATTAAGAAGAGAAAAGGACCAAGAAAAGACCTCTGTGGAACCCTCATGGATCATGGAGGACCCAGGAGATTCCTTGCCATTCACATCAACTCTCTGAGCTCTGTCAACTAAAAGAGGTCAGAAGATTGAGTGTACGTTCTCCTTTGAGGCAGATAAGACTTCTAAAATGCAAAAAAAAACAGCCGTGCAGAGTAGAAAAATCATATTTCTTTAGTTTTGTTATTTTCTTTGAAGTTAGTACTTTTTTCATAAGTAAAAAATAATGTAAAGAGCTTTTTCAGTAAAAAAAGGCTTTTTGCATTCGAGAGGGCCTCCCAAAATGTGCCTTGCCCATATCCACCTAGTAACTACGTGTATAAACTTGTTCATATAAACATTTTATGGCTATGTATCTTGGTACTTTAAAGAAAATCAAAATCGATGCGATCTTGTAATTGATACGTATTTATCTCCATATCATTGTTTGTGTTAATTTTTATTGTTTTTTTATAAGTTATAGTTTGTTGTTATTACCATGCCAAACCATACAAAAAATAATGTTGTGGGTCGTCGGTAATGATGTTTCGTTCCGGTCGAAAAATGGTTCCGGATCACAAAACGCTAGATGACTGTTCCGGAACGGTTTCGAGTAAAGGGACTAAGCTGTTCCGGAACAGGAATGAGCCATTGCAAGTTCCACAACAATGTTGCTCCGACTGTGCAGTTTAATCACATAAACAAATTCGCATTCGTTTTTCTTAAGGCCTTCCAATAATTCCAATCTTTAAAATGTAATGTTTTAGACTGTTCCGGTCCCTGCATCTATTTTATTATTTTTTTAGCTGCCGTAACAAAATGGCTTAAATATTTCGAAACAACCCACTCAACATGGGTACCAAATGAAACGGCTTAAATTGTATTGTAAAAAAACACTTAAATCCAAGATGGCCGCTAGTACAAAAATGGCGGATTGGGTACAAATATTTTTTAACCAATCCAATATGGATATCAAATGAAAGGGAGACGGAATTTATTTTATTTAATAAAGTATCACCAAAGTGGTGCTAGTAACCAGGGTCTGATGATGAAGCTCGAAGATGATCTTAGGAACTCAGTAATTAAGTGTCACAACCTCATCAAATTTGAGCTCGTATGATTAATCTTAGCTTTGGTGCTAGATGGTAACCAGGATCTAATGATGGGGCTGGATGATGTCCGTAAGAACTCGGTAATTAAGTGACATAATTCCTTTGAATTTGGACATGTATGATTCATCTTAACCAGTATTTTGGTGCTATATGGCAATCAAAGTAAAAAGCTTGAATTTTTCTGTCATATAAGACCTTCTAGACTTGTATATTTGATATTAATTTCAGTCTGATACCTCCAACCAATTTCGAGATAAATAGTCTTGACAGATAGAAAACAAAGTCCTGTAAGGGTTCCTTTTTACCTTTTGAGGTACGAACAAACTTTAAAAATAAAACAGCCGGAACCGGAACCAAAATTGGAACATGTGCCGAAGCCGGATTGGAAAAGCTGGAAGATGTCTCTCATTTTTGCTGGAACGTAACATCACTAATCGTCGGCCAGGAAGCTTTTTTTTCACCTTCGAGATTACTTAGAAAAAAGACAATAAATAATGGACCGTTGTTACAATTAAATTATAGAACGAGTAACTGAAGCTCTTAATGTTAGCCACAATACTGTTTCGGTGTAATAATAGGTGAAAAAAATTGCCCTTATGGGATGATTAAAAAAAAAATCTCAACACCCATATTTATATTTCATATATGTTTATTATTGAAGAATGGAGCTATCTACGCGAAGTTGCTGGCAGTGACGTCGCAATCAATGATGTTTTTACCTAAACACGTTGGAACTTTATGAAATTCAAGTACATGAAATGTGCTAGTTACAGATTTTTTTCAAAATGTTAATTTAAGTATATATTAACGATTGCCAAAACATTTTTAAACTAAAAGTAGTAATAAAGATATCAATGACGATTGACGAGCTAAAATTAGGAGAATGCAATTCAAGACTTAGGTCCGTTGCACCGTCGGAGAACAAAGCTCTGCATGCTACCATTGTTATAACCTAAAGAAACAGTACCTACGTTAGATAACGTCTTTTCATGGCAATATTTAAAACAAAAGCTCGAGCGATCAATGACCTTATTTTTAAAAACTTTTTTTACGATTAATATTTGTGTAGCTACACCGACATTATAAGCTCGTTTTATTGTTAAAAACTTTAAGTATGTACTTATTTAATGAAAGTAGCAAAAAATTGGATATAGTTTAGTAACGAATATTTTTGAAAAAAAATAGCTAAGAAATTCTAAATCCCAAATCTCCACGTAAAATATCAAATTTTTTAAAGGTTTTTTCTTAAAATATAATTTGTATATACTAAATCATTAAACTCGTCTGGACTACTTGTTTATTATTTAGTTAAGTATTTAATATGATATTCTTAAAATAATTTTCCATTAATGAGTAAACAATAGTAAATTGAAATTTGTGCGTTTCAGAGAACTGCCAATAATATTTTGTTTAATTTTACTTTCCATTAGATTTTATTTGTAAACTAGAAAATTTTGGTTGGGTTTAACTTAATTTACTACAATAAATTTTAGTAAATTTAGTTATAGTTTGTAAATCGCGGCAACTTTGAGTGAAACGAAACGCTACTGAAACTGTCACCCGCAGCATGCTACAGCGTATGTAGTATACATTTTTTATTTACTTATCCATAACCACAGAGTATAACATACATATTGTTACAGTATATAGTTCATATATGTGGGTATATGTGTTCTGTGATATAGTTATACATTCTATATACTGTAACAATGTCCATAAGGTAATTTTGTATCTTGCTTAACTTATAAGATTACTACTAATCGCAAAAGTATACTTTAAGTCCCCAGTTTGTATAAATGACACAAGTGATGCTTTCATTTCATTATAATATTAATTTTATTAAATAAGTTTTAGATAGTAATCTAATAATTTATTTATTTATTTTTATTTAATTAAAGTTATATCACAGACAGAGGATGAAAATACAAAATAACTGAATCTTATATTTTTAAGAATAATTTTCTCATTAATTAATAATAATCGTAGGTAACAATTCAAATGATTTGTTACATTTGCAAATTACAATTGAGTTTGTAAAATTTGATGCATGTGTCAAATGTTTATTTGTTAAATATTGCTATTGGAGACCTGTGAAGCCATAAGTTATAGCTTTGTGTTGTGTTTTTGTCATTGTGTATCATGGGGCAGATAATGCTGTCCTGGACTTTTATCAGCCAGTGATGAAACTGAAACTTAGGGTCTTACTCAACTTTATATTAGTGTCAGTGATCAAAATTGCGATGCAGAGGACAGCTTAATTGCAGTCTGAGCAAGTATGTCTATGTAGGTATCATAATATGCCTTCTGCACGCTTGTGTCTCGCCCATATCATTGATAACCCATACACATAGTTTTTGTTGGGAACAAACAATTATGTCTCATATTAAATCATTTACTTTATAACCCAAAAGCCCATCTTATTTATAATTATAATATGTTTGAAATATGTATATGACCAATATATACCTGGTAGATTTTCAATTTCTTCATCCATCTTGCAACCACATACAGCAGCCTGGAAAAGTATATAATATAATATTGTACTATGTATTTATATTGTGTACAAATTAAGTCCCTTTTAATATTATAAATGTAAAATTAAGTCTGTCTTTGTCTGCCTGCTTCACTGTCATATCTAACTGAACCTCATTCCATTAAATTTGGTATTTCAATACCAAATTTTTTAATTTGTTATAAAATATGGTGAATTTAATTCACCACATTTTATAGCAAAAAAAAAAATAGGGAATGAAACTTTGTATAGAATTCACTACTTAAACAAATGGTACATCTGAAAAAAGATGTACTATAGCAATCAGCTTCATGTTGTATCACACATGCAGCAGGGTAGGCAGAGGGAACCTAGTGTTAAGATAATCCGTGACCCATTTTCTGCCGAATTCTGAAGGCAATGAGTGTTTAGAACTCAATGAAATGCGCTTTTGCCTTGACACCAGAGAAAAGAATTAAAAATATAAAAAAAAAAAAATCAGCTTCACGCTGTATCCCGCACACTGCAGGGTAGGCAGAGGGAATGTAGTAAAAGGCACTCCATTCCCCACTTTCTGCCGAATTCTGGAGGCATTGCGTGTTAAGTGGCAGAACTCAACGCCGCGCTTTGCCTCGACACCAGAGCGAAGAAATAGAAATATAAATTTAAGTAAATATTTCATCTCCTCGAGTGGGGATAGAACCCACAACCAGTCGATTTTACCGTCACACTTCATGACCCTGCTCCACCACTGGCCTCAAGATACAAAAATTAAATTTAAAAAGCTAGTTTATATTTTCTTTTTCTTTGAATATTACAGTTATTTTATTTAATGGATCCACCCAGAACTTCTGGGTCAAAAGCAAAAAGGGCAAAAACTGATGTCGGAAATGCCAGAACCAATGCTCCAACCAACCAAAGCCTAATAATCAAGGAGCAACATATTATTTCATCTTTTAATTTGACAAATTTATGTATATTAATTGTAGCCCTAAGAATTTTACAAATATAATATAGAAGTACGTAAGCATTTCAGATTATTAAATAATTGGGTAATTCACGGAAACTGCGAGGGATTCGCTAGTAAGTAGTAATTAATCAATTTGTTCTCTAATGCAGAATAATAAAAATAATATACGTGGTAAGCCGCTAGTGATAGTTACAATAGGAAATAATATAAGTACTTACGCAATAAAACTACTACGATTTGCGACGTATTCCACCGTCCACCGACAGGATGTTTCTTGATATACGAACTTACTTCTTGTTTTCTATCAAAGGCTTGTAATATGACTAGAGTATGAACTTATAATACATTATGAACAACGACACACCAAACGATAACATTATTATAACTCATCGTAAGACATGTGTTGCCTTTATTGTTGATCATATTTTCCAAAGAACATTATATTCCCCAACCACGAAAATTAAAAATTGCAATAAATAAGTTTAATAAAAATTACCCTTGACTGTGTTATATCATGTTTTCTAATAAAATGATATTTTTCTTATCATTGATTGTCGTCTAAGTATGAAATCTTGCTTGAAGTTAGACACAACATAGCTGAATGATAGCATTAATCTAAACTGATTAGTATTTTATGATTTAAATACTATATAATAGAATTGTACAATGTAAAACCAAATATTACTTAAGGACTGATTACGCAGACATTAAAATTGAATTCCCGTATTTAATGTAAAAAAATAAACTACGAATCTGGTAACATTATTCAAAAACCACGGGGGAGACCGATATTATATTGAATTCTATTACATAGACTAGACTATTTTAATTACATTAAAAGGACTGCCAATGCAAATTTATATCATAAGACTTTTGTTTCTATAACAAATTATTGTTCATATATTGTATGTTATTTCCTGTAAAAGTGAAACTGTTTTAGAAAATACATTTATAACTTTTTGCGCAACTTAAATACTTTGATATCGGTTCTTTGTGTTCTTAATAAATAATCGAAATTATGCAAATTAATATTCATTTTAGAAACACAGACAGTAGGTGAGCCACCTCCTAAAGGCAAGAGGCTTGACAAGTGGAGGCTAGTTATCCACACTCTCGAGTTATTCAGCTGGCCCCTAAGTCTACCATTCGATACACACTCTCGCGAGATGCCTTCTACTTTATCTATACTAATATAGTAGTAGTAGTTGTTTATTTGTGTTTTTTTTATTTTGTATGAAAGCTTCGGAAGCATTCTCCGGAGTGCTATAGACGCACGTTTTGCCTCGACACCAGAGCGAAGAAATAAAAATAGCGAATACCCCACCGCTTTAGACAAACTGCAAGTTGTTTGTAATGTACCTAGTCGAAGAATTAAGTCTCCTTTGACGGTTTTTTCTTCAGATTCACTAGTCATGGTTAAGATATCTTCCTTAATATATATTATACTTTGTATCCGCCTTATCATATGCATAATTATACCTGTGTTTTTTACCCAGGATCTACAAAGCAGCGCATGCTTTTCCACATTCAATCAGGAAAAATTATTTACATTCGAATGACATATTCTAGAGATGACGAAAAATTAATTGATATCGAAAACAAGATACGGTTTAATAAATCAACAAAAAATACCTGTATTTATTGACTCGTATCTTAATAATATCCTGGATGGATATTTATTTTTTATAAAATTAATGTTAATAAATGAGGGCTGCAGTTGGAGAGTTAGAAAAAACGATTTTTATATATAAACTTTTTTTTTATGGAAAAGAAACGGCAAACGAGCGTGCGGGTCACCTGATGGTAAGTGATTATCGCCGCCCACGACTCCGAGCAACCCCAGAGGAGCTACAGGTGCGTTGCGGGCTTTTAGGTGGGTTGGGCGCCGGGGCCCGGCATTACCTGATGCGAAACGCAGTGGCATAAAGCCACTACTTCACGCCGGTTTTAAATGCCGGGGGTGGTAATGATCCGGTCGAGTCTGCCCATGCGTGTTGTCATTGCTGGCGACGTGACTCTACCACACGTACTTTATTCGCCTCTTACGACACCACCAGTACCAGGATGATCCTATTCTAGGCCGGGATCACACGGCAACCATCAAGGTGTGTTTATCATTCTTTTTTTTTGTCAATCAAAAATATAATAATAGTTTTAATTTAATAGGGTGGCTACAGCCACTTTAATGTAACTTAACCAAATGAAGAATCAAATATATGCCCTTGCGTATTTATTGGAAGGGTATGTTGAATATCCTACGCACTCTATTTTACATTATCTTAATTTTTTTCTTGATTTTTTACGTCACTATGAGTGACCGTAGTACCGTTCCTTTTTTTCTCGATAAATATTAGTTTACCTGGGGCTTACCAGGTTTACCTGAGTCTTCGCCCACGCGGTCAGGTGTATGTGTGAATAAATAACTAACATATGAAACATTCTCATTGCCCGAGGTATGTTTGACCGCAAATACAGTGTAACATCGAAACAAATTACGTTATATGACGCCTACATCATTCCTCGATAAGCGGACTAACCAAAAAACATGTTTTTTCAATTCGATAAATAATATATATATATATATATATATATATATATATATATATATATATATATATATATATATATATATATAAGTACGTAATTAAGATAAAAAACCTTTGCAAATTAGTGCTGATTCTTGTTATTTGTAGATTAGATACTTACCCATAATTTGTTCACTTTATAAAATAAAAGAGATAGATAATTTGAAATTAGATCAATAGATAATATCACATTGAACTTTTTAGATAATGTCGAAAGTATATATGACAGAAAGACAAGTATTTCTGTTTTATGCATTTGTCTTGTTTTTGTTTATAATTCCCGATAATTAGATTATATGAAAAAATAATTGTATTTTAAAGAGTCATAATTTTATTAAAGAGTAGAAAAAAAAAACATTTGATACTTTAGATTTTATTATTTTTGATGTACAGTTACTTCTGCTTAGTATAGATAGTTTCCATATAGATTAATTTGGGATTACAAAATTGTGCATGTTTAAAGTTGTAGGTACTTAAGTATTTATTATTTTTATCTTTTTCCATCGACTGTGGCGAGACCCAAATCCCGTATATATTGTCGTTCTTTGTTACCTTTTACTGTAACTGTTAAACCAGTGAACCGATTTTGGTAAATGATACGTTACTTGATATATTCATTTAGTTTATTATGCTCCGTTCCCCACTTTTCGCCGAATTCTGGAAGCATTGCGTTTTGAGTGGCGGAACTCAACGCCGCTTTTGCCCCGCCACCATAGCGAAGAAATGGATATATACATTTAAATAAATATTTCATCTCCTCGAATGGGGATCGACGCCACAATAAGTCAATTTTATAGTCAGACGCTGTGCCCCTGCGCCACGACTGGCCTCAAAAGGTAAAATATAAAGGCCGATATATAGGTAACACTCTCGTGGTGTGACGTTTCACGGTCTCATCAATGCTTCTGAGGCATCACTTACCCATAATTTGTTCACTTTGTGTCGCTTTTTAGATACAGCTATCTAAATACAAATTGAACAACCAAGTTGACATGGCGCAACTTTATTCAATACGTGCAAGGTGCTTTTTCCTGGCACACAGGCTGGGTGATCCCTATAAACAGACTACAACAAGGGTCCGCTTGTATTGTACCGGGGCAGTCTCCTAAAATATTTTATCAGGCCTGTCAAACATATTTTCCTATTTTATAAATGTTCAAAAAATTTCTTGGTTCAGGGCGAAAAATATAAAGCTTTTTTTCATTTTGTTATATTGTGTCGCAATCTGTTACAGAAAAATAAATATAAACAGAAACTAAAAACTTTCCTCTCCTCCTTCATTCTTCTTTTTAGTATTTTAGTAGGTATAAATGTTACTATACAAGTTGTTGAAATTGACAGTTCTCTAGGAAATTATTTGCCTATTCTACAAAAGAAGTATACAAATACCATCAATACACACAATACTTACCTCATATCGGGAACAAAAATGAATTTGGTATTGCAGAAATATTGTTATTTCTGCAAATATAAAAATAATAACACAACAAAAAGTATATAATCAAGTATTATTTAATCACAGCATCTAATAGAGAGCTCGGCAATATCCAGAGTGTCATAAATATTGATCATCATAAATCATCACATAATATAATAAGAGGTAAAAATCTATTATAAAAAACAATAGTATATAAAAATAAGTGATATTTCGAAGTATAAAATAATAAAACTGCACGAGTATGTCTCGTTGTTGTCGGGCTAAGCGCCGTCGGGCCACACGGCGGCCTCGAGCCAGTCGAGGTAGCGCGCGATGCGCGTGTAGACGCCGGGCACGGGCGTGCCGCAGCCGCGCCCGAACGACGTCACGCCCACCAGCCGGTAGAAGCTGTCGTCCGCCGTCAGGCCCTGCAGCGGCCCGCCCGAGTCGCCCTGGCACGTGTCGCGCAGGCCGAGCGGGTCGCCGGCGCAGATCTGCGAGTCGGCGATGCCGTCGGGCAGCTTGCGCCAGTTGGTGTAGGACTCGCTGCACTTGCGGCGCGCCACCACCGACACGTTCGCCTTCAGCAGCAGCGTACTTTTCACGTCGCCTGCACGAACAAATATTTTAAATTAACCTCTTTAAACCGGATTTTCGAACACTTTGCAGTAGTCCGTGGTCACGGGTAGACGGACGGGTAGAAATATATTATTATTCGTGGGAGCACAGGTCCAACATGTAGAGGAGCTTTAGAGAATGATTTTTTTTATTTAACATCATGCTGTATCTCTAAACTTAAACATTCTTCTATTCTATTCTTATACTTAAACATTCCTTTCCTCACCGAATGTCAAATTTTCGAGAGATTTTGTTACCAGTGCGAGAAAATGTAAATATTAAAATGCCTAAATAGGAATCGAATCCATATTGCACAGACAGACATATTGATAAATTTACATTGTTTACTATTCAAATTCGTAAAATTTCATCAATGTTTCAAGTTTTATAACACACCGCACACCAAAATAAGAACGAGTGTCAAGATACCCAGCTCTCCGCCTAAATGAAAAAAAATCGTTGCTCCAAGTGGAAATTGAACTCACAACTATCGCTTTCGCAATCAGACGTCGTACCACTGCGCCACAATGGCGAACTATGTGGATTTGTAAATTAGAAAACATTCTACTTACGTGTATTGCTGGTTTTACCCCACCCCGTAATAATTAACGGCTTTGTCGGGTTATCATCTTTCGTATATAAGCATATCGGTTTTATTTCCATCGAAAACGTCACTGGGGCTTCCAACCTATAAGGAAGTTAAACACAATATATACGAGGAATTCACGATAGAAGGATAATTTAATAAATAATAATTAATAACATTATATTTAACAATTATTATTGTTAATATAATATTATATATAAATAAAACAATTATTGACTTTTGTTGTTTAGATATATCATACCTATGGTTTGCTTGTTCATGAACAACAATATTTAAAACGTTTTGCTTACACATGTAAGCAATTATTTATGATTGATTTCATAAATAAAAAAGTAAATAGATTTTTTATTGCCTATTCGGTTTATATATTTTTTTCGTCTAATCTGTACAAGCAAAGACTACATTTTAAACACAAACATTTTCTCGAATCAAATTTGAACATACAACCAACACATGCATCACGACAACTGCGTTTTTTTTTTAAAAAATTACCTGTAAACATATTTTAAACTATACATAAGATTTATTTCAATTAGTAAGTTTCTTTCTCTTATCTTCACGCTGTATCCCGCTTAAAGCAGAATAGGCAGACACTATAGGCGTATTTAGAGATATATTCCAAAGGAGCTTTGACTTTTGCTTTGAACTGATCTTTTTATTTTTTATTCGTAATAATTCTGAGATTGGCACCAGATTATTCTGTATTCAAAGTCAGTTTACTGACATATACAATAACATAACACAAAATATACAAGTTGGTGAAAATTCACGGTTACAAGCCACTGTCATCTTATTAATTTAATTGTTTTTAATTGTTTTGAATATAATAATTGTATTTTGACCACTATTGTATGACTCACATTTAACTTATGTAACGTATGTAACTTTATGTATGTAAGTAGATAGAGTATAGAATATTTAACAATAAACAACAAAGTCAAATAAATAATGATTTAACATTGATATGGTGAAATAAAATTACTTGAGCAAGGCCAAATCGTGATACTTTGTGCGCCTAATGTATGACGGGTGCGTTATTATTTGATCTATCCTCACGTCGGAGTCCTTCGAGAAATCTCGCCCGCCGATTTCAATGACACCCATACGCGCGATACTCGGCTTCACTCTAAAAAAATATATAAAAATTATGTTTTTTTTTGTTTTTACTTTCCCGCTATATACGCATATAACGTGGTAGGCACTCAGAATGTAGTGAAAAACACTTTGTTTTCCACTTCCTTTTTTCGAGGCAGATTGACGGAAATAAACGTTTTGTCTTCTTACAAGAGCGAGGAAATGTAAATAATTGATTCCCACAAAAAAGAATCAAACCTACAACCGTCACGTTTGCACTTAAACGCTGTGACTACACTTCAATGGCTTAATATAATTAAATATATGATTATTATTTATGTTTCACATGGACCAATAGGCAGTTCAAATGAATAATTTATCCCTAGCGGGGAAGTCAGACAGAACAGAGCGCCAAATGCTACGTTCTTAATAAATAATATAAATAAATATTTCATTTCGTGGAGTGGGGATCGAACCCACAACCAGTCGCGTACACAGTCAGACCTTGTCCGTCTGCGTCACGACTGGCTTCTAAATTATGATTATTAAATCATAACTTTTAAGCTATGTAATAAGTGAGTATTAGATTTTAATTAGTATAATATCATGTATATATCATCATATATTTGTAATTATAACTTCGAACTGCTTTAAGGTTATATTTGATTGTACTTACTGATCTAAGGTATCAACGCAATGGGCAGCGGTAAGGACGTAAGTGTCCGACACCAAGGACCCGCCGCAAAGGAACTCGTATCCATCTGTACGTTCATAGCCGAGTGCCACCTGAATTTAACATAAAATCTATATAGCTTCAAGCTTTATCCCGCATATTGTTTTAGGCAGAGAGAGAGCCTAGTGTTAAAGCTCTCCGTTAACTACTTTTCATCAAAAATTGAAATTAAAGATTATGCGTATTGATTGGCAGAAATCTCAAAAGAAAGCAATTAAAATATTGATTTTCCCCTGAGTGGAGACGATGCCACAACGACCGCGTTTTCAGTCACGACGAAAATTGCGTTGAAATGTTCGTAAATCGATTATGTTATTAAACAACGGATAAAACAAAAAATAATTATTGTTCAATTCAAGGCATTTGTAACTGGTTATTTTTTAATAGTTACACGATTTTTCTTTGCCTATCTATATTTTTATTTTAGTAACACGCAGTATCCCGCATAAAGCATAAAACCTAGTGTTAAATCAAACCGTTCCCTATTTATCTCCAGATTTTGTTTTGTGTGGGGAACTCAACTCTGCTGTTTGCCTTATTACCGTAACGAGCAAAAGACGAAATCGACCCCACAACCGATGAGCTTAGTCACACGCTGAGCTACGTCACTACAACCTCCATAATTTTCATAGCATACTAGGTCATTAATTTCTGGTTTACCACATTGTACATTTTTTGTATAATAAATGGGGAAAACGTAATATTATCAGGAATAAATTATCATCGTAGGAAAAACTCGATACTTATTAACATTATGAAATAAATTAGCATATACACATACATAATTATGTATTTTTTAAACATTTTTAAAGAGTTAATCCACACTTAGGAAAGATAAATACTTATTTAGAAAAGGTATAAAAATTTGAACGTAGCGGGTATTCATAATTATGTATTTGATAAAAAAATTGCAGAGATTAAACCAACCTTTATGACACAGAAATTGATAAGAATATAAAGGAAAGTTTGAGAACATTGTGACCCCTTTTTGTCTGGATATTATAAGGTAAAAGATAATATTATTAAGGCCGTAATGGAGCAATAGCACAAGCGTAACAGTAAACGTGTCGGTTATCGGTTCGATTCTCAATCGGAGGGTAGAAAAATTATTTATAAATATTTTTATTTCGTTCTGGTAACAAGGCGAAACCTCAATGATTCGGTAGGTACAGTGTCTTAACATTAAGTTTCCTGTCTACCCCGCTTTGTGCAATATACGTTATAGCTGAAAAAAAAAGAAAAAGGTTAATATTTTAATAATTACCATATGTGGAAATTCCCCAGCAGAAACCGTGTCACCGCCAATTATATGTAAATTCAAAGGCGGTTGATTTGTGCTCACAATCTTTTGGCATTCTATAATAAAATTAATTAAACCAGTCATATTTAAATAATTTGAAAATATTATAAATAACAATACAAACAGTAAATACACAGTAAAATCGTCTGTTATATATTTGAAAATAATTAAATAAATAAAGAATTGTACCAAACCTTTATCAGCAATTCGCAAAGACTCGATAGGTGTTTCACCTGTCAAACAAATATAGAGTATGTTAACATGACATAATGTGAGAATACTACTTAGATTGAGACTCATCACGCAGCCTCTACCTGTGGATGCAATAACCACTTAAAAAAAAAAAATATTTTTTATATGACAAATAATACAGAAACAGCGTAAAGCTTTATTATTTAATTAGGTAAGGAAAAAAAATAGGTTCACGCTGTATCCCACACATAGCAGAATAGGCAGTAGGAACTTAGCACTAGGATACTCTGTTTCCATTAAGGTACTTCTATTCACCACTTGCTTAGTTGCAATCTTGAGATACTGCTTGTTGGCGGAACTCAACGCAGTGTTTTTGTCACACAGTTCAGAATGAGGAAACAAAAACATTGAGTATTACATTTCCTCAACTGGGAGTTAAACTCACAAACATCGCGTTTACAGTCTCAGACTTCTGACCGTGTGCCACAACAACCTCATTATGTTATATACGTTTGTTATATTAATTTAATAAATGTTTGTTACTATTCTTATAAATGACAAGGAACAAAATTCATAAATATTAAATATATATAGTTATACCAAATTTATCCGTAGGAATAGGTGTTGGTTTTTTTGTAGTAGATTTAACTTCATATGGTTTTGATGGACAGCAGATTATTTCTGTTAAACTACGGAAACCACATCTGTTAAATGGATGTTTTCCTGAATCTTGAATGAGCCTGTGAAGAAGTTGTTATATTAATTTCTTATTAAAAATATAGTATAATTATAAAATATTCATTTTAAAATATGTAATAAATTGTCTGTATAATACTATTTAATTAACTATGAAGTGCCATAACTATAAAAGACCTACTAAATATTATAACATCTATTGAGATAAGTAACAAAATTATCATTAAGCAACAAATGAAACATAAGTTACAAATAAATATTTCATATTTCATTTATTTTAGTCTGGCTATAAATACTGTTAAAGTTAAAAATACAGAAAATAATACTTATAAATTTTTGAGTGATTGTCCACTGTATTTTTTTATTTCTGTGCCAATGTATTGTAAATTTTGTGATATTCAAATGTAGCAGACCATAAAGACAACTGAATCATGCAATCAGTAATATCACACTACATAAAGTATTTATGGAACCAAATACAATGTTTAAAATTCCCAAAAACCATGATTCAAATGAGTGAAATGTTGAGATGAGTCAAATGTTTGTGTACCGGGATATTGATAGATATAATTGAATCACCTCTGTTTATGACAAAAAAAGATCAGCCAGTCCACATAGTGTTACTACAAAAATGGCAATCAAAACAGGAAGGGAAAGAATTCTAAGAATTCCTGTACAAAAGCAAAATATTTGATCTGGGGAGATAAGCTAAGATAGCACTACAAACCATGTCACATATTTTAAAAGATGGCTTGCAACTCACAAAGTATAACACATTTCTTAAGTGATAGTTAAAAAAAGACTTGAGTGGTAAATTAGTTAAGCGGTAAGCAAAGGAAGATAACAAAAGAAAATGGCAGAACTCAACACCACAATATTTTTAATGGTTTTATATTCATGTATTAAAATAACAACCTGTAATAGTAATAGATATTACATCCAAAAAAAATCTTTGTTTGTAACAATATTTATGCCAAGATTAAGTATATAACTTAACAATATTTTGTATTTTTCATATAAACATAAATAAAAAGATTGTTTTTTAATTACCCAACAATAAAATAATCAGATCACTGACCTTACGGCAACAGGACATTCATAGGCTAATTTGCAGGTCCCATCATTGGAAGTTCCATCTTGTGTAGAACATCTATCACCAACTAAAAATAAAGTAAATAAGAAAATTAATTTATAAAACATTCATTATTAAAAAGTTATGGTATATAGTAACTTAAATATTACCATCTCCAGAATATACGGAATTCAACAGTAGAAAAATGCAGAAATTAAAGTATTTAAGTGACATTTTTTATTTTTCACATGTGGTAATTGGTCTTTTCCTCAATTAATAATAATATACAATAAACTCGTTAACAAATACTTGGGCACGAAAACCAGTTTTAGTTGAGAAATAAATAATAAAAAAAGAAAATCTTCACTATAACAATATTCAATTATAAATAAACTTCATTTGCTGTTTTTAGTAACGTTTTGTATTTTATATTGTATTTTATAGCTATAACTCTTATTACAAAACTTTAAAGGAAGACCGCACTTTTAGATATCTTATTATAAACTGAACTGAATCACATTGTTAGTTGCTACACATAATAATAATGTGTATTGAAGATTGGTGACTTGATGATGATGATGACTTCATAGTTGTTATTTTATGATAATTTAAGTACAGAATACAGATGAATACATTTAAATGACATAATGTCACCTTTAATTTTTAATATTATAGGCTAGGATGGATGTTCACATCGATGTTAGCAGATAAAATATCGATGTTGCATTAAAACATCATAACATCGATTTCAGAAAGGAGACATCATTAAAATTTAGTCACGTACAATTTTTTTTACAGTCCATTTACAAAAAGTATTTCGATATATAATGGTGTTTTTACGCCCTAAATAATAATAATCATATTAAAAAAAAAATATTAAAATGTCCGTAGATATTATTGTTGTTTTATTTATTGATGACGATAAATGCAAATAAAACATATCGATGTTGGCTGACATCGATGTTTTTCTAATATCGGTCATCCCTATTAGCCATTTATAAGCTTGTGTAGAATAAGGCTTGTGAAACTTCCACCAAAACCAGTGTCTAAGCACCCCTGTCTAAGTTTGGCGGACTTTGTGATGGCTAGGGGTAAGCGCATGTGACTACAGGTGTTCGTTTTATTATAAATAAAAACTGATAACTACTTATGTCATGCTTACATTTTAGGAACATACTAACGCGATCACATTTGAAAGTGTGTAGACTGTCTGCCAAGCCATTACAAGCGTGTAAGCAAGACATTACATAAAATTAGTATTAAATAATATAAATGAAATAACTAGAAAAGATAACTAAGGAAACTTATAATATAAATTTGTATCGTAAATTACAATAGAAACAATCCTAGACTTTAAGTTAAGTTTTACAATGTTTCTGAATTTAAATAAATTATATTGAAGAATAATTTACTACTGGTTGTACATTGACTACTTAGTAATTTTTTATACATTAATGTCGCATAAAATATAAAAATATAGGTCCTTTCTATTAAGACTGTTTAAGATCAATTGTAAATTGTAAGGGGTCAATAGATACACGAAAACACACAACTTACGCAAGGCCAACTTGACTTGAAGATATTTCTGTGAAAATATTCACTTTTATGTTATGCAAATGGGTAAAATATCTCGTTATATAATATACTATAAAAGTATGTAATAAAAAAAAATACCCAACTAATACTGATAATTTTTATTGTTATAATTTGAATGAAAAAACATATAAAATTTATATAATATATAATAATTTATGTTTATTGAATATCAACATATGATTTAGAATGAGAATTTCTTATCAGATTGGTTTTTTTCTTAAATTGTAATGGCAGCTCAGTAACTCGGACAAGTAAATTAACTACCATCCGTGCTTCGAAATTCAGTCCACAGAATATATATACTCAAGGGGTCCAGTCAGGCGTGATCCAGTATTTTTAATAGTCTGTGGTGTGTGTGCAGACTGGCTTTTGTATGATTAGTAGTTGCAGTTGGTACTACAACAAGGTCCCACTGATTCCGAAGTACTATTTTATCGCGCTGTGTTGCTGTGTACATTCAGTAGTTGCTATTTAATAAGTATTTAGTTTCTAAATAACTAGTAAAATATCAATATTAGTTTCGTAGTTTGACTATACAGATATAATGTAAACGTTGTGATGTTTATTATTAAGATCTTTCTTGAGTTACATACAATGTAGTGATGTTTATTTCAACATATTCATACATTTTGATAGTTCTTTGAATATCATCTATACAGTGGTTTTTGTGATCAATATATATATAATGATGACATCTCCAGGCACGACGAGCACTCGACTCGGTGTCCATGCTGGTGTATCAAGCCAGGTTGGTCTTGCTAGTCCTGACTTTGGAATGGCAGTTGCTGTTCCTCAACCATTTGATTTACAACCTGTAAGTTGTGGTGACTCTTCTTCTGACGCACATTCACCTGAAATGCCTGTAGCAAAAGCTAGCGATCGACAATCACGAATTATTGCTGAAAAACATCGTAGAAGTCAGTTTAATTCCCAAATTGCTCAAATGATGACTTTACTCTCTGATATAGTTCATTCACAACGGAAAGTTGATAAGACCAGTGTTTTACGACTTGCAGCTAATAAACTACGCAATGAACATGTCTTTGGTGATTCTATAAAATGCTGTCACCTTGAAACTTGGTCCTCAGCAATATTAAAATTTTTCGATCTTATTGGAGGCTTCATGTTTGCAATTACATGCAAAGGTCGTATTTTTAATGTTTCTCCTAATGTCCAAGAAAAATTAGGTTATTGTCATATAGATTTACTTGGGCAAGATATTTACAACTATATTCACAATGAAGATAAAGAGATTCTAAGGCAACATATATATCCAATTGAACTACAAACTGGATGTAACCCAAAGTTATTTGATCATCTTCATAACTTTCACATTAGAATTATGAGATCTGGGGCAAGATCGGATCCCCCACGATATGAGCGGTGTAGAATTGAAGGTGTGCTCAGACGTTCTGATCGAGCTACATCTAATGGAGTACAAGATGAACAGACCATTAGAAGACAAAGAGTGAGACATCATCGTACATTTTCATCAAGTGGCAATGACTATGTTTTTATAGGCATGGTTCATGTTCTGTCCAATAACTTGCCTCCTAGAATATTACCACCTACAGCATATTCTGAGTATTGGACTCGACATTTAATAGATGGCAGAATTGTGCAATGTGATCAAAGCATTTCTTTAGCAGCTGGATATATGACTGATGAGGTTACAGGTACTTCTGCTTTTGTATTCATGCACAAAGAAGATGTTCGTTGGGTTATTTGTGTGTTACGACAAATGTATGATCAAAGCAGAGAGTATGGAGAATCCTTTTATAGGCTTATGTCACGTTCTGGTCACTTTATTTACATGAGAACAAGAGGTTTCCTGGAAATAGATAAAGATACAAAAAAAGTACAAAGTTTTGTTTGCATCAATAGTATCATAGGAGAGGAATATGGCCAACAAATGTTAGGGGAGATGAAAAGGAAGTATTCAGTAATGGTAGATACAGATAGACAAGAAAATGAAAAGGTTGTATCAGCAGATGAAATTCCAGTTGAACATCCAAGACACTTAGAAAGAATTGTAATGCACTTAGTGGAGCCTGCGGTTAATGAGAATGTTGATGAATTTAAATTAGTGGCTCCTTCCAAAGAGACTATTATATCAGCAATTAAAAATAGTGAAAAAGTAGTTCATGAGACTGGTATTAGATTTGATACACGTAAACGAAAGAATTCTGATAGTGATGATAACAGTGAACATTTAAAAAGGCATAGTGGTCTCTCTGACTCTTAAAGTGTGTGTTGTTTGAAAGTTATTATTTTATATCATTTATCAATACATGTTTTTGAATAAGTTTATATATGTTATCAATGAATTACTTGAAGGCTAATTATTATTTTTTAAATATATTAGTTTTTGTGTAAGTAATTGAAGACAGAAATATGTATTTCAACTAAAACCAGCTGATAAATTTTAGTAACACAATTTTAAATAGTCAAATATAAAATGGGGACATGATATAGATATTATTTAATTTTAATGAATAAGATGGGTATGTGCCAAATGTTGATGTATGTACATGTATAAAGCATAAATAAGATATTGATTTAATCAATATATAACCCAATTTATCAAATTTGCAAATATTATTTTTAATACTTCTATTGCTGCAAACATTATCAAATTTATCATTGCAAGTATTATCTATCTTACATTACCTTAAAAACATTGACATATCACATGTGTTTCAATATAATCTACAAGTTTTTTTATTATCTTAAAACAATATATGTATATATTTGTTCTTTTTCTCTCAGTATGCATTAATGTTATTGACAATATCAGATTAGCTAGTGTGCCTTCTTCATTCTTCTTGATATTGGCAAAGTAATTGTGCTCCATAGGTATGCCTATAAGCCATAAAATAAAGAACAACAACAAAAGTTTAGCTAGCAAGACTATTTAATGTAAAGTACCCAAGACTCAGCGATATTTTATAGCTTTCCCTTACCAAGCATATTAGTATGAAGTTATAATAATTTAATAATAAAGAACTTTTAACACAAAGACTCGACCGGATCATTACCACCCCCGGCATTTAAAACCGGCGTGAAGTAGTGACTTTATGCCACTGCGTTTCGCATCAGGTAATGCCGAGCCCCGGCGCCCAACCCATCGTAAAGGCCGGCAACGCACCTGTAGCTCCTCTGGGGTTGCACGGGGTCGTGGGCGGCCGTAATCACTTACCATCAGGTGACCCACACGCTCGTTTGCCGTGTCTTTTCCATAAAAAAAAAACAGAGTATCAGATCTGAAATGTTATATCCCTAACATCCCTGCTGAGAACCACCTAAACAGATGAATATTTAAACTTTCAACTTTCAACATTTTGACATAACATTTAAATTTTCATAAACTGTTTGAACAAAATTAGTATAAATAATTTAGAAAATTTATAAAAATTTTAATGTAGTGTGACTCAAACATGCTTGAGTTTGAGTCCCAAAGAGTCCAAATTTTTATATCCTTTCTAAAATATATTTCTATCTTTAATGTGAAATAACACATAAATATTAAAAAGGTTTGCGTAAATTTGACTGATAAATATCTTTTCTATTTTTATAACATTTAAAGTTGTATTTTGTATTTATAGCCAAGTCCAAATGAATGTGTTTTTAAATAAAGCTTAAGATTTAATAAAGCCATGTTATTATTTTCATTCTAAATATTTAACATCTAGATAGAAATTATTAATGACAGAAGAGTTCAATTACAATCACAATTTTCAAAATGTTCAAAATATATATATATATATATATATATATATATATATGTGTGTGTGTGTGTGTATAAAAACAAACAAAGTACAGACAAACTTATACCTACAACTTGTAGCTGCAGCTTACCATAAATGAGATATTATGATTTTAAATTAGTAAGTTAAGATAAAATTTTCATAATTAGTATGATTGAAAATAAAATAAAAAACAACTATGTTTGGACTGATTTACTATTTATTATTAACTAAATTTTTGGTTTTCGTTATATACCCCTACACATTTTGAATGAACGGATTAATCGCGTATAAGTATACTTTACAGTTTTGACAACCCGATGTAGACGCGTCGCGACGTATACAAGAAGTAGACAGCAGTGTTTTAAGTGTTATTCCACACTTACGAAAGAAAAATTCTTAAGAAAATGTATAAAAACTAAATAAGTAAACGGTTTTGAAACAGCAAATCTAATGTCACATTGGAATGGATAAAAAATATGGCGAATTTATAATGGCAGGGTTTGTAAGTTTTTTAAGGATACTGGCCAATTCAATTGACAATACTTGCTTTTTAGAAAAGCAAGTTATGCTGAAGGCAGGGTAAAAGTAACATTAAGTATATTAAAAGTAAAATTAATGTTATTTTATAAGGAAGTTGATAACAAGTGTAAAAAAAATAATCAAAAAAATACATAAATCATTTAGTTGTAATAAAAATAAAATCTTCAAATTTATCATTATTATTATTATTTTGTGTAGAAATTACCAGCTCAAAAAAAATGGTCTTGATATGAATATGAACATATAGAATTTCAGTACATAAATCTGTTACCATTTGCTTTTTTCTTAAAAATTATTTAATAAATTTTAACATGTTTGAACAGCTATTATCCTTACAGTATAGTTAAAAAAGTTACAAAACGTGGACTAGCAAAATATAGCCTTTCCTGTTGAAAAGCTCTATGTAGAATTCTCCAACCGTAATTTTATTTTACACAAAATTAGACCAAATGCCGACAAACATCTCAGTTTAAGCATGTCTGAATCAGAAATTTAGGCAAATTTCATTGTAACAATTTTACCTACTCGATAAATATTAATCCAAGTTCATCCACATTAAATTTTTTTAGAATATTTTTGTGTAAAGTTTTCTAAATAGATATATAAAAACATGCAAACTCTGAAAAAGATTAGTTTTTGTGGACTGTTTGTTCGTGGAAATTTAAGATTTGAAAATGTAAATTATTTTTTTTTGCTTTATTAATATTATTCCTCAGCTGTTAAACTAATAGATCATAGATCGTTAATGAGGGGCTACTGATAACACAACATTTACACAAAGTTTTATATATGAAAGTACAGCTGAACATAAACTTCCGTACCTATTGTAAATTTTGATGATGAAAAAAGCGAATGCTTTTTTTACATTTTGAATTCTCTTTCTAGAAACGAGATAAATTATTCGTATGGTATATGCGTCAATTTATATAATATATTTTATACATAATAAGTCGTAGCTTAATCGATGATCTGATTGTTTTTATGTTTAAGAAAATCTTGCCTACAACTTTAATAGTAGTCGGTAGAATGTGATTAATTCGATAAGTGTTTACCTATTGTAAATATTACCGCGTTCAATATTATCGCATTGCTATACGTGTATTGTGCTTAGTTTATACCAAATCTTAAATCTAAATATTATGTGTTGCACGATCCTTACAATTGTTGCACACAGAAATACAGCTACGTTAACGTTAGGTACGTGTAATTATTTTAATTATATACACTATAGATTTTGTTTATAAAAATTGTGCAGCTTTCAATGAAATGGTGCAGTATTTATAAATGTATATTTAAATATAATTATGTAATTCGGAATATATTTTTTTAATTAACTCCAATCCAAGTCGTGTGTCGTCACACACATAATTAATCATCTATATTTATAACTACTTACAATTTAAAAGTAATTAGCAAGATTTTAACATCATATTTACTGTATTGATGTTGTTAAATGTCTTTTCGCACACATTTCAACGTCCCACGTCATTTTATATTAATTACAGTGACGTTTAATCTAAACGTTTTAAAAAGTTTACAATTTTTTAAATATCTCTATGTACTGTGCCGACCATAAAATAATAATTGTGCCTAAGTGGGGAATGGAAGACAAAATGTTCATGTATATACTATAGGTGTTATTGGTGTCTGCATGCGACTACTGCTGCAATTTTGGCGGATAAAATGTTAAATGTATTATTTAAGTTGTTGTATGGGTGTAATGTAATATATAATGGTTGTGAATTTTTCAAGATACTGATGTATCGTATTTTTTGCTGTATACGACTGACTGGGTTATATCAATACTTCGAGATATGCATAAATCGCAATTTAAGCAAATACAGAAGCATGTGTATTTATGATGATATCAAAAGAACAATGTACAAACAGATAGCCTTTCGTTATTTTATTTGAATTGATATTGTAATCTTTTACCTGTATATTTCTATGTAACAAAACTTTCTCGTAATATTCATGATACCTATTTATATTTACAATACGGTCGATGAGTCTTAGCCACCCTGAAGTTAACGGCACTTGCAAATGGCTAGGCAGGTTTTTTTTGCTTTTGCTTATTTACTTTCCGAGTGTAAAATGCGAAAGAGTTCATAAAGCCTAACTTTTGAGTGGCCATGATCCTCCACCGTACTGTATCTATCCTTTATAAAAATATTCAAAATTCGAATCAATATGGTGATGTTCTGTTATGTAATAAGTGGGTACAATATTATATGATGTCAGTTGTTTGTGACCAAAAATGATACTTTAGAATGATATTATTTTATGTATGTAATAAAATGAATGAAATTAATTTAATGACTCTTTTATTATCACTTCTTAACTACTTACTTCAAATACTTATTATTATTTCTCATCAAATATGTTTGATAACTTTGCTGTATTAAATCTTCTTTTTTCCTGTTAAAAATACGGTTGTGGGTTCGACCCCACTCGAGGAAATCAATTATTATTTATCAATATTTTAATTTGTTTTCTCTGGCCCCAAGGCTAATACCCGGCGTTGAGTTTCCAAATTCAACACGCAATGCCCCGAAAAATCGGCAGAAAGTGGGGAACGCAGAACCTTTTTTCCAGGCTCTTTCTGCCTACCCCGCTGTGTGCGGGATACAGCGTGAGCATGATATAATTTTTTTTAAATAATATTATTTATTAGAAGTGAAAGGAAGTTACGAATTAGTAGTTCCCAAATTGTTATAAACTAGCAGCTGCTCAAACTATAGCCAAATGATACAAAGTATTTGCCTATATATTATTCAGATGTGAAAGCCAATATTACTGTACATTTCCATCTAAATTCAGTTCAGTAGTTTATGCCTGAGAGTGAAACAAAGATCCATCCTTACAAACTTAATTTATTAATATTATTAGAAAGTATGATATATAATGTACGATTCCAATTCAAATAACTAAAATCTCTGTAAAATATATCAAACACGTGATCACCACAGACTATTGAGCTACTGGTCAGTAATTATGACAACCAGTTTTACAATACGACATTGAATTCTAATCATCATGAGCATATAGTGGGTGAGTAGGTACGTTATTTAATTAGCACTTAAGTTCTTTTAAGTTCTTGATGTCAGTTGTGGCGCAGGGGCACAAAGTGTGACTGTGTGTGTGTGTGTAAAATCGTCTGGTCCGATCCCCACTCGAGAAAATGAAATATTTACTTTCATTTATATTTTCATTTCTTCGTTCTGTTCTGTTCTTAACATATAATATTAACATGATACAAGCAGACATTTTTGTACAATTTAGAAACTAGGACTAGTTCTATTTTTGTTTTACAAAAGAAGAAAAATTATTTATTTTAATTCCTCGTCATTGTTATGCTAGTAAAAATAGTATAATAATATTCTTTCATTTTTTTTCTTTTTTATGGAAAAGACACGGCAAACGAGCGTGCGGGTCACCTGATGGTAAGTGATTACCGTCGCCCACGACCCCGTGCAACCCCAGAGGAGTTACAGGTGTGTTGCCGGCCTTTAAGATGGGTTGGGCGCCGGGGCCCGGCATTACCTGATGCGAAACGCAGTGGCATAAAGCCACTACTTCACGCCGGTTTTAAATGCCGGGGGTGGTAATGATCCGGTCGAGTCTGTCCAAGCGTGTTGCCATTGCTAGCGACGTGACTCTACCACACGTACTTTAGTCGCCTCTTACGACACCACCAGTACCAGGATGATCCTATTCTAGGCCGGGATCACATGGCACAAAAGCTTCATGCTATATCTAAGGGGGATGAAAGTGGTCTAGTGTGAACCTAGTGTTAAGTCAATCCGTTCCCATTAGGACACTTTCGTCCCTCACTTTCCGACGAATTTGGATGCGCCTGCCTGCGCCACGACTGGCTTTAAAATAGTAAAACAGCTGGAAAGAAATAACTACCATACCACAAGATATACGTAATCAAATGATGCACAGTAATTGTGTAATGATTTTATATTTATAAGTATTAATATTCGCAATAATATATTATAAAAATGTAAATCAACCTCTTTGTTTAATAAAAAGATGTTTAAAAATAAATGATATAGAACTGTCACCAGAGGACATTAATAAAATGGAAAATTCTAGATATACTTTTAAACTAGCGGAAGTAGAAGGAGGTCCTTTAGAATAACATATTGTATTAGAATTTAAGATGGACATTGTACAATATTAACAGTATTTTACTCTGGATGAAATATATAAGTTCTGTAAAAGCCTCGAGGTGTTTGATTTCGTTACAATTGATATTAGCGGTTAATGCACCTGTGCATCCACTGCGGGTTCCGTAGTATTTGCGATTGTAGGTGAACTTAGTAGTGCGGTCGGTTTGGATGAAATAAACTAGAGAACTTTTCATAGTTTTATTCCGTAATATAACTATCTTGACAGAAGGATAGAGGGATACACGGATACACAACAAAGTGATTGTATATGGGTTTCGCTTTCTCTTTTGATACCTCTACGACACGGACCTTAAAACAGTACTAGATATTATTACAACAATATTTATTTTATATATAAAGCTTTACAATTCTACTGAAATTATATTTGTTCGAAGTTACAATGTCTGTTTTAATCTATATAGATATCTACAATGACAGGTAATAAATTGGTAGGTACTTTATAAATGTCATTCATATTTAAGCAAGCACTCGGTACTCTTAGGTACTCGACAAATTAATAATTACTAAGTATAAACTATAAAGAACACATAAAGAGATAAAAAAAAAGTAAAATTCAAAATGCATAAATTTTCTGTTATGGATGTAAATAATCCTATTTATCCTTTATTGTTATGTTTCATAAAAAATCCTCTAACAGATAATAAAAATACCGACGTTACCTTTTAATGTTTGGACAACAGTTTTAGCTGTTATATAAATGAACGTACCTACCTCAATTGGTTCAATAGACTGCCGCTATTGTGGAGAGCGTTACATCACGGCGGATAGTGAGTGACGCTGAGTCAGGGCCGCGGCGTCCCTGACCACGGTCAATGGCAGAGTTTGAAGGTGCCCTCCAAATGCGAGGTTCACGGCATTCCTACTACCTGCCTTTTAGGTAGGTGCTTATGTTGGGCTTATGAAAGGCTATTAAAAATCCTTACCTATAAAGAGTATTGTCAATCATATACGTATACAATTTTGTGAGTTTTATCATTATTTATAGACGTTTGTTGGCTGGCAATTAATACAATGAAAATACTTTATATTAAGGCAGATTAAAATCTGTGTGACATTGTAAGTTCCCATTAAATGAAATGAAATATTTTTTTAGTAAATGAAATATTTTCTTAAAAACCGTATTAGTTAACATAGGCGATATAATTTTACATTTACTTAGTATAAATTGTAGTTGATATAGACTGCAACTGGTGGGGAACGGAGTGTCTTAACACTAGGTTCCCTCTGCCTACACTGCTGTGCGCGAGATACAGCGTTTAACTGATTTATTTCGTTTTTTTTGACTATACATTTTATAAATAAAACAGGTAAAGAGTAAACGCCAAAAATTCGTATGTCAATGACCTCGACTTAGGAGTTTCAAGGCTGATGTAAAAAACGATTCGACCAACCGCAAGACTCACGTTAAAAGCTGGTTTTTTTTTGTTTGGTCGCCTTCAAAATCTATTTGCAATAATAGTATTATAAATGTTTATATCATAGATACAGGTAAATGAATTAATTTTATATTTAATAATACTGTAATTATAAATTGTCACTAACGATCGTGATAAATTATAATTACTGCTATTGAGAGTATGTATCATCAAAATATATTAGACAATATGAAAATTTAGTACAAATTGTTTAAGAAATAATAGCTACTTTATATAATAACAATATAGAGGTAGGTAGCCAATCATTGATGAGAAACGCCAACGCGTTAATATAAATTTCTTTAATCTACTCATAGATAATATTAGTAGTATAAATGCACTTCGCTCACCTATAGATTGCTTATGAGATTGGGCGGAGCACCAAATTTTTACTGCTCTGCGAATTGAATTTAATTCTATTGTTCGGCTACACAATTTACCTGTTGTGATTTTTAATAAGTTCAGTTTTATATAAAATTGATTAAAAGTTTAGTTACACTGCATAAATAAGTTTCTTATTATTTCTATTCTTATCAAGCTCTATATATGCTTAATGTACTGTAAATTATAATAGGTTTTATTAAATAATCTCAATTTATGATACTTTTTTATTATATATATTTTTATTTTCTTTAGGTATACGCTACAAGTAATAAGACGAGATCACTATAGAAGTGCACTAAAAAAATTAAATAACTAAAAAAAGAATAAATATAAAAAAATATTACAACATTTCCGTTAATTTAACACTGATGTAGAATGCTTGATAAGCATTCATACACAAATATCTATGACATACATACATGTTGATAAAAATATTATTTGAAATATACTTATTTAGAAAACGTATAAAAATTTGAACGTAACGGGACTCGAACCCGCGCCTCCTGGAAACCGACCAGGCGCTCTGGCCACTAAGCCATACATACATACGCTTCATCAAGCTACGTCGAAATTTTTATACGCTTGTGACAACTTATTTATGTTGTTTATAAATAAATATTTTTTCATTCCTCAGTGTGAAATAACACTATAAAAATGTTAAAAATACTATATGATATATTTCGTTAAGAATTACATACAAATTAGGACAAAACGTACAATGTATGTTATAGTATATATTACAAACATATCTTAGAAATTGATCTAAGAATACTTTACGAATCCACTGTAGCTAAAGGAGGCAAAGTAGTTTTCTTAGAATATAGAGGGCGGGTCCACTTAATCCGGATCCTTTTGGATTATTGTTGATTTGATTTGATTGATTTGATAGATTTGATTGTAAATAAAAGCTTCAACCAAAATCTTTACTAATATAATGTCCTATTCTACACAGTGCTTGTACGCTTTGAATAAATTATGAATTGACTCGACTACAAAATAATATGATATAGGCTTATTAAAAAATTTGGGACTCTAGAATCCGATATATTCCATAATCCGACAACGCCATGCAAAATGTTTGTCGGATTACCACGGGTGAAAGGTAATGCAGGTCAATGTTAGTTAATGCTAAAGTTAATTTTTACAGCTAATAATAAGTAGAGAATGTAGATTTCATTTTTGCCATAAGTAATATTGAACTACTATTCCATATAAATAGTTTTAGTATCGATCTATTCAAATTTATTAGCTTAAAGGGCTCTTTGGAAAATGGTTATTTAAGTTGACCGCTGAGATTAACGTAAGAATAATCAAAATCGGTCCACCTGTTTGGTCAAACATACATATACATACAAACAGACTGATACATTACCCTCCTTTCGATCGAGCAGTTGTTTAGAAAAATCGAAAAACGTGGATTGATTTGAGCTAGTAACTGAAGAATTTGAAGTGTGAGATGTATCTACATTGCATATTATGTATATGAACGTTGTAATAGAAAATTAAAATGTATAATTACAATACTTCTTTGTTTAATTAATATTAATGCGTATTTTTTTAAGCTTACACTCGTGTCATAAGTTTCAGACACTGCAACGCGATAATGAATCCATGGAAGGATAAGCAATTTCTTGTAATGAATCCGATCCAGATATTTATTTATTTTAACTAATCTACAGCCGTAATGAACGATTCCAATTCACGAAACAAAAATACAACCTCCTAAAAGACATTGTATTGTATTTACCTAAATCGGAGTGCAACTAACACCGTTATTAGAACAAAAATAGAAAAATAGTATTGGATAATTAATTTATAAATCTCTCAATAATTAATTCTTTGTATTTGATTTTTTGTCTTAAAATTTTATCAATTATAATCAAAATCAAATTGTTGCAGTATTTAATTAAGTTACTTAAATTTGCATTATTTATTCAATAGTCAATTAAAACGTCAGGTAATAACAATTAGTTATTGATGTTATGTAAGCGCATGACATGTCATATTCACACTTTTTTTTACTTCACGCTGTATCCGTCTCTATGAAGACTGCCGTTCCTCATTTTCCAACAAATTCTGAAGGCATTGCGTGTTGAAAGAAATTTAAAATATTAAATATTTCATTTCCTCCAATAGGAATTGAACCAGCGTTCCTTCGGTGAAAAGCGGGATTTTTGAACATTTTAAGTAAAAAACGGCATTCTTCCGCCAAAAGCGGGACAATTTTCTTAATCAGGGCTTAATTATTATTTTTCCATTTCGTTGAGCTTAAAATTAATCTTTCAATGGGGATAAATATCAGTATGAAATATGTTTTAATCGAAAAACGTCACAATACTCTTAAACTATAAACGACTTGATTTATCATATGTAAGGCAGTTAAGTCTTTAGATTTATTATACGTAAATTATACGTAATTTAAAGTAATAAAAAAAAATCTTACATAACGTGGAATAATCCGTCAAAGTCAAAGCGGGACTACACCGTCCCAATCGGTACATTTATTTTTTAGGCAAAAAATCAGGACGTCCCGCCAAAATCGGGCCATCTGGCAACGCTGAATTGAACTCACAATCTGTCGCGTTTATACTCAGACGCTTTTGCAGCTGTGCCACGACTGGCCTCGATGTCTTAATGTGTCCGGCGTGAAATGCTTATTATACAGTAAATTTCAAATATCCAAGTATATATAAGTTAGCAAAGTAAACATCACTTCCATTTAACTTTTTTTTATGATATATAAAAATAATGACGAAAAATTGCATAGATAACAAACTGTTTCTGTATAGTTACTGACCGGCGACTATAAAAAAATACAATAAAATTTTAGTACGGAATTCGGCTCCTATGGTACGGTAATTATGTGGTGTGGAGATTATCTGAAAAATATATTATGTTATCATCATTAACATCATTATAAAAATCTATTATTAAAACAAAGTTTAATGATTCGTCATATTTTTGACTAATATAATAAATATAATACAATTTGAACAATATATTGATTTTAAGTAAGGTCAGCACAAACATTTTAAGTTTAAGCATTAATACCTTAAAACTTAATAACAATGAATTTATAAAAAAAATAATATAATTATTAAATAATAAATTATAAAATAAATTGCGCATTAAATCCCGGCAGTGCTAGAACATAGTGCATTTAAGATAAACAAGCTGCAGTCGATACTAGCTACTGAGCGATAAGCGGGCGGGCGGGGGCGCGGTGCAGTGGGGTGGGGGAGGAGTTGTCACTGCATGCTAGAGGTGACATTGAGCGGTCATCGAACCCGTCGGCCTTGATGTTAACGTCTTAATGCCGGAGTGAACGCTGCTAGTGCATTTAAATTTTAAAGTGTTATATTAACGGTCCTTCCTGTGCAAATTTATTTTTTAAAAATGTTATGTAAAAATATAAATATAAATAAAATTTTCAGAAACCTGTGGGCCTTTTAATTTTTTTTCATGGCACGAAATTGAATTAATCTACTGAAATATTAAATTCCATTTAATTAAAAATGTGAGGTAAACTCGTTTAACGTGACCAGTGCAGGCCAAAAATAGTTTGCCTAAATAATATAATATTCAAACTGACGCATAATGCGTTACACAATCTTGTTATCGACGCTCATTTAGAGATTGTGATGGACGGCGGAACGTAACGCCGCATTTTATTTATTCACTAGCGGCCCACTCGCGGCTTTACCCGCATATCACATATTATTCTTTTATCATGCTGCATCATCACGCTGTATCCCACACACAGCAGTGTAGGCAGAAGGAACCTAGTGCTAAGAAACTCCATTCCCCATTTTCTGCCGAATTCTGGAGGCATTGCGTGTTGAGTGGCAGAACTCAACGACGCGCTTTTCCTCGACACCAGAGCGAAGAAAATGGAAATATATATATAAAATGGAAATAAATGGCCCACAACTAGTCGGTTTTACAGTCACACTTTGTGCCGCTGTGACAAAAAATAATTAAAATTTGTATAAAGATATTGCATCGATTTTTATTTTACATGTATATTGAAACTTCCGAGCGACAATTATTTCATTATCAAAGCAATTTTATGAAGATAATTTTCTGCTTTCATAGCATGTCATTTGGGCTTTTCGAGAAAATGTAAATGCTCTGTTTACTTCGGTTCGAGTACCTTGCTGCCAATGCCATCCTATCATACAGCCACGTAGTATTCATGATTGAATGTTTATATTTATTGGCAATGCAGCATAATAAAATATTATAGGTATGCGTGGACCGCTAGTAGTACATAAATAGCAAAATTAGCAAATATATATAAGCTGACAACTAATTTTGCGTAATATAAGTAATCTTACCTTAAATTTTCCATTCAAAATATCCATGAAAGGATTTAAAAAAACAGTAGCAAATTCAAAATCGCCCACTTTTTCGGGTACGATCAAGATCTTGGACACAAAAGACCGCGAGGTTCGCGTGTCTTAAGGTACACGGATCTCCCCTATATGCTTTTAAACATATTATTTTTATTAATATTACGTTTTTTTAATGTTACCTAGTGTAAACTATATTTTTTTTATTAATTGTTTCAATAATAATAAAACACAGCGAACACTGCATTTAAAGTTTAGTTTACTTAGAAGTAGCTCCACCGTATCAAGAAATTTTATGTTTATTCAATTATAATTTGCAACATACAAAGCAACATGCTCTTGTTGTAAATCAATATTAATTGACTACGTACCTTACATTTTATTTTTAATGATACGTATCACATTTTATAGTTATTGTTATGTACATATATTATCATAGCTACGGAGAAGCCTTTAAGTTTAAGATTTAACATCTGTGGTTTATTTACATATCAATATAATATAATATTGATATGTTATCTACGTCTGAAACATAAAAAATAAAATACTATTAGATAAATATTTACTTCAATTGCAATAATAACAGAAAACAATTAAAGCATCAACCTTGAAGGGTTATTATTTTAATGTCTTATTGTTTAAAACAATTATTATTCATTACTTTCTAGTAGTCTACTATTCAATTGTTTTTAATATTTTTAATAACGGTTATATAATGTTGAATTGTTTCGCAAATTATTTGACCCCATCATCGTGCAGTTGACAAGAATCTGGCCATATGTGAGATATTTGTAGGTAGGATAAGACACGACACGACGTAGATTTCGGTACTCCAAAATTTATAATTTTGAAAATGATAAAAGATCAAGAACGATTTCTATACTTCTACTTCTACTAATATTATAAATCTAAAAGTTTGTTTAGTTGTACGTGCTAATCTCAGAAACTACTAGTTCGAATTGGAAAAAACATGTTTTTTTGTTAGTCCGCTTATCGAAGAATGATGTAGGCTATATTATAAAACGTTATTTGTTTCGATGTTACACTATATTTGCGGTCAAAGATACCTCGGGCAATGAGAATATTTCATATGTTAGCTATTTATACCTGAGCGCGTGGGCGAAGATCCAGGTAAACCTGGTAAGCCCCAGGTAAACTAATATTTACCGAGTAAAAAAGGAACGGTACTACGGTCACTCATAGTGACGTAAAAAATCAAGAAAAAAAATTAAGATAATATAAAATAGAGTGCGTAGGATATTCAACATACCCTTCCAATAAATACGCAAGGGCATATCTTTGATTCTTCGTTTGGTTAAGTTACATTAAAGTGGCTGTAGCCACCCTATTAAATTAAAACTATTATTATATTTTTGATTGACAAAAAAACCAATGATAAACACACCTTGATGGTTGCCGTGTGATCCTGGCCTTGCCGTGAGATCCCGGCCTAGAATAGGATCATCCTGGTACTGGTGGTGTCGTAAGAGGCGACTAAAGTACGTGTGGTAGAGTCACGTCGCCAGCAATGGCAACACGCATGGGCAGACTCGACCGGATCATTACCACCCCCGGCATTTAAAACCGGCGTTAAGTAGTGGCTTTGGGGTGCATGATAGGAGCCTCCACGTGGCGCACCCTGGAAGCAGCTAGGTCCGGTAACGCAGGGCCTAGGCTGACTAATCCCGTCCCTACAATGAATTGGAATGTTCAAAATGCCCTTAACTGCCCTTCTCAGGGCCAAACTAATGACCACGCGGATTGTGACGAATAAGGCAACAGATACCGCAGTCAACGTGGCTAAACACTGGCAAAATATCATATGAATTTCCAAGCATTGACACGAAGAAGAAGAAGAAGAAGAAGTAGTGGCTTTATGCCACTGCGTTTTGCATCAGGTAATGCCGGGCCCCGGCGCCCAACCCACCCACCAAAGGCCGGCAACGCATCTATAGCTCCTATGGTGTAAAAATAAAAAGTACGTAATTTCCATAAAAAAAAACAATTATTTACAACCACCAAGATATACGTATGGCAAGATTATAATGACAATAATTGCTGTCTGTATGCTTAAATTCTTATGATGTTTCCTGGATGATTCAAAATGTACATGTCTAGGAATACCGACAGTCTGTTGTAAACAAAAAAATTGTAATATTTTTTCTCTACGCCAATGCTTGTGTTGTGTAGTAAATAATGAATTATTCTCTATTTCTTCTCTGTTAAGACTTATTGAGTGTAAAGCGGAGAGCCGGCTCTTATTTCTCATAATTAACATTACGGTGTGTCGGTGCTTTACATAATTCTGGTTACATTAACTAAGTTGTTTTATACGTAGGCCAGTAGATATGTAAAGTATTATTGTCTGCTTAGTTTATAGATATTTCTTTTGGTAAAAATTTAAATCGCAAGTAAATTCTTACACAATTGAATAAAAATATAAATTAATTTCAAATTTGTACTTTCATTAATAATAAACATTATTGCGTACTTGGGGGGTTGAACGTGGGAGTTGCAAAAAGGGAAGGAGGCAGGAGAGAGGGATGGAAATGCAGTAAGGGCATTACTTAATCTATAGGGGGTGGCCTTGCGCTCGGGAATCCGGTCGTTGCCGGGTAACGCAGGGAGCCACGCCGCCCTGTTCACCGTACCACCGTACCATGTATTAGTCATTTAATAAATAATATTTTTTTATTATTCAATTATTTATATTCTCAGGATATTCCTGGGTCAACTGTTTGTTTTTAAGGTAAGAAATTTTACTACGTTTCTTTCTTCTCTATTTACATATACGAGTATTTATATGACGAGGTTGACTAATTGTAACATCTTATTAATTATTTAGCTACAAAAATGAGTATAAAATATTGTGTCATAGATTTTTTATATTTTTATAAGTTCATTTCGATTCCTTTTTTTATCATTGACATAAAATTAATTCTAATGTTATTCAAAATTAAATAAAAAGTTTCTTAAATATACAGTTGAGTTTAATATTTACAATGAGTTAACGTAGTAGAAGATAGAGGCACGCGTAGCCGGTCGTCTAGGAAACGCTTGGAGGCGAAAAGTATGTATATTTTAGCTGTGTCATAGAAAACACGTGAATGTCTAAGTATCGACCCAGGCAAAATATTAAAGTTAAACTAATAATTGAAATATTTTATTCAATTAAAAGTATTAAGTTCTGATCAATATGATCTTTAATGATATATTAAGATCTAAAATAGCCTCAAAAGGGGGCAAAATTTGGTATCAAAGCCGCTAGTTCAAGTGAGGTATCATAGAGGTATAACCTGAATTTCAGAAAAAGCTTCAAGTTTAGTACGGAACCCTCGGTGGGCACCAAGACAAAGAGCAAGGCATTGAGTTTCACCACTCGAAAAATGCGGAGGTAATTGTGGAACGGAGTATCTTAACACTAGGTTCCCTCTGCCTACTCTGCTGTATGCAGGATACAACGTGAAGCAGATTTAAAATTATTTTTTAATTACATTTACATTGTAAGAACAGGGCGCGTCTAAAGTGCATTGCGCAGTATACACGTGGCGTGTAAGTACTTATATTTAGTTGTGTATAAGCACGCATCTAAACCTAGTGATTGCATTTTGAAAGGTCACATCGCTCTGACTTGATTTGCTGAATAGACTTTTGAAACTTCAAAAATAGAGTTTATATTTGAAAAATTAAAAGATGTTGTTTGTAATACCTTTTTGGTATATATAATACAAACATTATACAAAGTGTAATGGAATGGCTGGCTTTATGAGCAATATGGGCGGACGACGTCGTATGCATTCGAATCTGAAAGTTGGGCTCGTGCATGGTAATATACAAGTTATGAACAACGTTCAAAGCAGATAATTGCTTCAGGAACATTCGAAGCATCGGTAGACTAATCTGTAACTACGGTAGTAACAAGCTAAAACTGTATATTTATATATAGAAGCAAAGGACAATTTATTCTCTATAAATACTAGATTATAGATCAATATTTAACGATAAGCATAAAATATTTTACTTATTAATTAAATATACAACAGGAAACGTAGTAAATGTATTTTTCTGCGCTGTCTAAAATGCTATTTCCTATAGGTTTCAATATGGGTGCCTAATAAATGTATGGTGTATATTATTTAGAGTTATTGGTTTAAATTTGTGACTGAGTATATACAATACATATTACAATAATCAATAGTACTGTAGACCTTGAGAAGATGTAAATATTTGTTAAGAAAAATTTTTAACATCAATTTTTAAATCAGAATATCTAAGACGATTAAGATTATATCACAATAAACTGATATTTTTTTTCGAATGTGCTTTATATAAAAATATAAACTCGAATAATTAAATATATGACTTAATGTAATACAAGAATGTTAAGTAATGATAGAAACAAGCACGTTGTATTTGTTAGCAATATTATTATATACTACCTACCAATATTTTATATGGAACATTTCTTTGCATATTTCTTGTAGTTCTTATGCATTTTCTAGGTATAGACTATAAACTATTATATCTATAGCCGTATATAAAGAATAGAACATGAATGTTTATCAAAATAATTATGACGGTCACGTTGCACTTCACGTAGGTACTATTATTGAAATAATACAGTATACCTACACTTACATATTACAGGTATCTAAGTAATATTATTATCTATTCAATGCTGAGTATAGGTATTATATTATCAATTAAGGGGTCAAATTAACTGCGCAAATAGCATTTAATTATTCTTATGTGACAATGTATGCATTTTATATGCATGTTTATAAATGTACATATCTCATATATATACAATATTTTAGCCTCACATAGCGTGGTAGGAAGTGGGAACCTAGGAATTAAGTGTTAAGAGACTACATTCCCTTTAAGAAATACTTCCAGACAACGTAGCGCTTTGTCTCGTTATCATATCGAGCTAAATAAAAATATTAAATATTTAATTTCTTCGAGTTGATAATCGAGCCCACAACCATTCTCATTTTTAGAGCTATTGATTGTGATTTCTTGACAAAATTGTATTTCTATATTTACTTAAAAAAATATGGCCGTTTATTTTGCAAAAACGCGTATTTCAACACTATAAAGAGGATTCAAAATTAATGGGATACTTCCGGTTGACCGGAGAATTATGAAATTTGGCAGCTAGCATCTACAGATACTAGATTTCAGAAAAAAAAGAAAAAATAAAAACTATAGACTTGTTCTTAAATGTTAAGTTATAATAAAAAGGGGGCCAAATTTGGTATTAATGTCGCTAGTTCAAGTGAGGTGCAAGATGAAAAGGTTAAACTCAGCTTCAATTTCAGAATAAGCTCGAGGTCTCTCATTTTTGTATGAAACCATCGGTGTATGATTCCGGGTCGTACTTGACCAGTTTTTTTTATTTGAAAAAAGTAAATTATTATTCTGGTCAAGTGCGTGCGTTTGGCTTCTCGTGTGGTCTCATTTTAATTTGGCCCATTTTTGACAACGAAAAAATAACATAAATGAAAAATGCACGAAAAACTCAATATCACGCCAACCGATTTCGATGATTCTTTTTTTATTGAAAGTGATATACACAAGAGTAGTTTGATAAAAGTTTCGTTTGTTTCTGATTATAGGATGCCGTTGAAGTCGGTTTTTTTGTTAAAAATTGTTATCTTATTATTCAAATCTTGATATCAGAATTCTTTATTGGTTAGGTTAATATACGAGTATATACGTCTTGATAACATTTATAGTTATAAGATCATTAACATTATTATGCAGGCGAAGATCGATATCTGTCTACGTTTTGAGATTTGGTAGGTCCTCATTATTTTCTCTGTCAGTATTTAGCTACTATGTAGAAATAATGCTGATTATAAAAGTTCAGTATTACAAATTAAACAGATACAGACAAATAAACCGTTATATTTCTAATATATGTATTATGTAGGCAGTGGCGAGGGGATTGCAACATAGTGGCTAATACATGCAAACTGCCGGCGAGCGAGACGGTCGGCGAATATTACTATGCAGAAATAAAGTGGAATATTGGAAATAGCACACTGACATATACTACATTGTTTACAGTGATGTCCTCTAGTTTATATCACCTCCCAGCGGCCTCAAATGTATATCTTGATTACAATTTGTGAATTTGAATCTAAAAAATACTGCACTCGTGTTGAATATTGCAGGAACGTTGTTGTGTGTAACTTAAACTCAAAGTAAAGTAAAATGTAACTCGATAACGCATATATAAACAAATGTCCAATATAGAACGTACTACAAAACAATCTATTTTATGATTAAAAATATATTATTGTTGTAAGATATTGTTTTAAGTAACATTGTGAGGCCGGTCGTGGCGTAGGGGCGTAAAGGGTGACTGTAAACGTGACTGGTCGTGGTTTCGATCCCTATTCAAGGAAGTAAAATATTTATTTAAATTTATATTTTCATTTCTTTGTTTTGGTGTCGAGGCAAAATGCGGCGTTGTCCGTTTATTCAGAATTCGATAGAAAGTAGTTAACGGAGTGTTTTAGCACTTGGTTCCCTCTTCCTACCTTGTCGTGTGCGGGATACAGCTGAAGCTGATTTATTTGATTAACAATATTTACTTGTTATAGTGAGGGTCAATACAGTGGCAAAGCAGTTGCAATGACCAAAACATACTATCGTTTTATATACATGTGTGACAGAGAATTCGATTTCTTCGTCATTTTTGGACTGATATTCAATTTGAAAGAGCGTATCCCATTGGCCATATTGCCACCAAATCAGGACGATGGAGTTCCAGGGGAATCGAAGGAATCCTTTGAATTTTATAGTTACGTACCATATGTTTCATTACGCACGCCTTGTCTTTTCTATAAAAAAAAATTGCAAAAGCTCGATAAAAGATAAAAGGCAGACAGACGGACAACAGGGTACCTTTTTTCTTTAATAAGTACGGAACCTTGAAAATGGATTTTTTAGCTTGACTGTATCTAGTGCATAGCAAGGTAAGGCAGAGGGAACCTGAGAGGCTAGTTGAGAGACGGACCTCAACGCCGCGCTTTGCCTTGGTAGTAAAGAGAAGAAATGAAAATATTAAACATTTCATTTCCCCGAGTGGGAACCAAACGTCTCGTGTGTAAAAATTTCTACAAACATGTTTTAAAATGTCGGCGTTATTTAAAAATGTTAAAAGACTGGGTTTTAACTTGGAGTACGTATTAGAGATTAGTTTTAATGCTTTGATAACTTATTTTCTACGTCATATTGATACGTATCACGTTGTGTTTAGTGACGAAAACTTACACCGATCTGAACTACTTATATTTGATACCGGGCACCAGATATTCGGATTTTTTTTATAAAATAACTACTGTATTAAATTGATTGTGCATTGCATTACTACAATCTTCAAGTTTTTCGTCGTAATTGAAAGTTGTTAAATATTAGATATGTCTTCTTGAAATTCTTTTTTCCTAAAATTTTATAATAATAAGGTAATACATCATACTAGGTACCAAATAATAAAGTTGACTTACCCTAAATATGGAAATACCTATTGTGAATAACTTTAAAAAAATTGTAGGGGGCGACACTTCAAGTAGAATAAAATAGCAACATAATATAATACTTTCATAAATTGAATATTTATTAGGTTGTGAACCTAGTGATTAATTTAGTACTTTCCTTATTCAACCATTTATAATATTGTTATTTAGTTATTATACATTTTTAGCTTTATCCTCAACTTCTCGCCGTCTTGGCCACAAGGTGCTTGCAAAATTTTCAGGGGCAGAGGGTACCCTCTGTCCCTGAAAAATGTGTGAAAAAATGTGTGATGGTGTAACCCACCAAAAATGTGTGATGGTGTAACCCACTCGGTGTCGCTGTGAAAGCCAGTAGGGTTAACAGCCTTAATCTTAGGTTCGAAAAAAAAAACCCTGTGGTCTCATCACTCAACACAAGCAATGTCTTGTATTTTTTTCAACGATAAAATCTACGCAAAATAAAATGCATGTGGCCACTAACTTTCAGTAAATAATATGCGTGAATACTACTGCGAGTACATACGTTTAGATTATTTAGGCGCACTGCACGTACATTTATGTTTACGGTTATCAGTTACCTACAATGTAAATGATTTTATACTGACCGTAATGTGACGTTTATATAAATGTAAGTCGTATTTTTGTGATAAATCATATTTTCATTTCATTAAACCTACCTACGATTGACAGATTTATTTTTTTTTAACATTTTTTAAGTCTTATTTCACGCATAAGAACGAAAAATAAGTACTTATTCAGAAGAGGTATAAAAATTTGGACCCACGTCTTAGTCTTTTACTGACTACATATTACTAGCATTTATAGTAATATATACAATTGAATTTTCAACAATTTTAAATTCGAGGCCAGTCGCGGCTCAGGGGCACAAATGGTTATCGCTCAACACGCAATATCTCCAAAATTCGGAGAAAAATGGGGAATAGAGTGTCTTAAAACTAGGTGTTTCCTTTGCGGGATCGAAATTGATATAGTGTCGGTCAAAAAAGTAATTAAAGTTCGAGGCACAAAAATATATTTTTTCCTAAATATCTTGGGCCCTTGTCTTGGAAATCAATAAATGTTACAAAAGCAGTAACATTTATTGTTTCTACGATTGTGCTATTATCTATATTAATTTTTATAACATTGACTTTTTTAGTAGTAGTTAGTCTAGTAAAGCCATAGAGAGCAGAGAGAGAGAGAGAGACCGATAAAGATTATGCATTTTTCATGTTTAATAATATACTTTATAAGGGCTTAAGCAATAAGTATGAATAATAATCAATTTAAATCTGAAGACAATTTAAATTTTATGACAAATAAAGTGTGAGTAAGCTAGTGTGAGAAACTTTCCAGGTGTGTTCAATTTCCCATTTTACTATTGATTTGCAGTTAACGTGAAGTTGCGGGTGAAGGGTTTTTTCGTATATCACCTTTTGATAACGTATTTGAATTGTAAAATCAGCTTTATTCTGTATACCACGCACAGCAGTGTACGCAGAGGGAACCTAGTGTTAGGATACTCTGTTCCCCATTTTCCGTCGAAGTCTGGAGGCATTGCGTGTTAAGTGGCAGGACTCAACGCCGCGCTTTGACTCGATACCAGAACGAAAAAAATAAAAAAATAAATTAAAATATTTCCTAGAGTAGAAATCGAATCCACAACCATATACCTACTATATATATATATATATATATATATATATATATATATATATATATATATATATATATATATATACTTTATATAGTAGAAACAATACTCCTGTAATATATAAGAATTCAGTTAAAGCTTTTCAAATTCCTCAATGTACTTTCTTAATTCTCGGAAATTCTTAATCTTATTTTCAATAACAACATTGTTTATTTTTTAATATATATATATAATTTTTTTTTAAAGAATTTGTTCTCCACAACTGTTTTAAGACGCAGAGCTTACCACTATATTTTGTCTAGTCTCATCAAAGAGTTAAATATAAGTAGATAATGTCTTGGACCATTATTAATGAAATAAATTGATAAAACATTTTCAGAATATTGAATATATACAAATATAAATAGTGAAATTGACCTTGAGTGAAACTCTTAGATACATAATTAAAATAAGCAACAGCACACACGACCCACATGATCGTTTGGCTCTGCAACAAATATGCTGTTCATACTATTAATGATCATTAAACCTTTTTATACGTGTTATATTTATTTATCACCAAAGAAATTGTAGGTCAGGTCAGAGCAAAAAAAAAAAGATCTAAGTATATTTTTATGACATACATTATAGTTAATAATATCACTAGCTATATTTGGGTCTTTATAGGTTTTATAAGTTTTTTTTTTAATAAACTACTAACCTAAATCAGCTTTTTATGCCTTGCGAAATAGGGTAGGCAGAGAGAACCTATTGTTAACTTTCCGTATATTGTTTCAAGGTAATCCGTTTTGAGTGGTGGAACTCAACGCTGGATTTTTGCCTTAGTGCGGAGCAGAAATTAAAATATTAAGAAATAATAATTCATTCTCTCGAGTGGGGATCGACCCCATAACCGGCGCGATGCAGTCACATCCTGGCCCCTGCGTCACGACGGTCTTTGACGGCCTAAACTAGGTCTTTAATATTAAGAATAATCTAAACATTTTATTGTTTGACAAGTATCTACATTTAATGTTGTTGTGAATGTCTAAATATTAAACTTGAGTAACTCGACAGAAGACTAGAGAACATCAAATCCGTAGATCTTGTTATTATTTTATCAATAATGTGAACATATATCAAGAAGATGAAATTTATCATTTTTCAATTTAAAACTAAACTAGCTTCACGCTTTATCCCTAGCGGGGTAGTCAGAGAGTCCACTGCCATTAACCTCTTCCTACATGCCCTCTGGAGGGTCCTCATGCTTTTTACGTGACCTTCCTCCAGTATCTCCAATTATTTTCCAATTTTTTAAATAGAAATATATGTATCTTGTCAGGATATGTAGCAAATTTGTAACTTTTTGTTGACAAGTCAGCTCAGTCCAGTCCTAAAAAGGCTTGATCGATAATTGCAACCTCCGATTGTGACCCACCAACTATCTTGTAAAATGATATTAGTATCATATACATCTCCTAGATTATCCATACAAACTTAAATGATATAAATAAAATAATTAATTATTATTTTTTTATTATGAATGAGAGTTTATTCAATATATTTGGGTATTGCATAGGTCTTTACCTATATGAGAACACGACAATTTGGCCGTCTGTTCGGTGCTATTACAGTACATATTATTAAAAGACATAAATAGAACACTGACCTTCCTTAATATAATCTGTATATATCCGAAGTGTTTGCTCGGCTTCCCTGTCACGGTCATGTCGTGGATACTAGACTTGCATTAATGTTACATATTGTTCATTTTGCATTTCTTTTACATTGAATACAAAAACCACATTAACACCAGATCACACAAATTGAATAAAAATATTCATCTAGACATATTTTTGGATATTAGATCATAAAGTGATTATTGAGTCGTTGTAAATGAAACTATTTTTACCGGATTAATCGCGTATATTTTGTATTTTATACATTTTTGGGGAACCCGACGTTTCGAACACTTTACAGTAGTCCGTGGTCACGGGTAGACTGGGGTGGCATTTGTCTGTCAGTTGACATAATTACTATATCAAACTACCGCCAACGATTTCTTAATTTCCTCGCGTACTGCCCTGGATTCTTGCAGAATGAGCTAACTGTATCTTGCCCTCTGGTATGGTGGGTTTGAGACTTCAAAGATTTTATGAGTGGGTCCCAGGTGTTAGAAAGCTTCCAGCCATCCTCTCTATTGAAATTAGGATATTTTTGTATTTCAATAGCCTCGCGGATCATTCTAGGAATATATCTGTTTTCCTTAGGGAGGATGAGGGGTTTATCAAATCTTATGTATTGGCTAGGTTTATCCACAGTGTGCTCACATACAGCTGACTTTGATACATGCCCATTCTTGATATCGGAGATGTGTTCCTTCACCCTAACACCGATGCTTCTCTTTGTTTGGCCGATGTATGACAAGCCATAGTCACAATCCAGTTTGTATACACCTGTACACTGTAAAGGAATGTTACTTTTCACTGGTCTCAAGAATTGGCTCACTTTCTTGTTAGGCTTGAATATAGTTTTTATTGAAGCTCTTCTTAAGATGTTGCCAATCCTGTCTGTAACCCCCTTCACATATGGTAGAAGTGCCGGCTGTCTCTCTACTGTGGGTGGCTTGTTGGTCTTCTGACAACGCTGGCGGGGAACTGGCAGCTTTTTCTGATGAAGGGAATTCTTCACCTGGCGAAGCTCGTCCCCTAGATGTTCAGCGTCGCAGAGGTGGTGGGCTCTCTGAAAGAAAGATTTACCAACGGTAGATAACTGTATAGGGTGGTGGTGCGATTCACCATTGAGGTATCTATTGGTGTGCGTGGGTTTCCTATATACTGTGTGCCCTATTGTGCCATTGGGATTTCTTATGACTAACACATCGAGGAAAGCTAGGGAATTATTAGCCTGTAATTCTATTGTGAATTGAATATTTTTATTAATAGAATTAAGATGGTTTAAGAATATATAAATATTGTGCGTAGGTAAAATTGTGAAAGTGTCATCTACGTACCGCTTATATACCCTAGGTAGACAAGGCGCAGAGCTAAGAGCCATCTCCTCAAAGTCCTGCATGTCATATCTGCTATTAACGGGGACACAAGCGAACCCATAGCAATGCCATCTATTTGAATTAGATTTCTATTAGAATTCTATTTACAAATAATCGTGAAAATCAAAGAACTTGTTATGATTATTGAGTCATCTAATCTTTACACATTAAATTGGTTTATGATATTTTAGCGATCTAATATCTAATTTCTCTAGCTCTTCTCTTGCTCCTTAGAACTAGCCTATCAACTATAAATTTAAATTTGCATATTTACACGATTTGACAATGGACCAATATAAAGTAGAATTTTTCTCTCTGATGATAACAGATTTTAAGGTAAACGTTACCGGATCAATAAACGTACATACAAAAAAAATATAATCAATTAATTAGATCATAATATGTGCAGCAGTCAAAAATCAGTGATTATTTTTAGTGATTATCTAGCTTCTGTATACCGCATATAGCAGAGTAAGCAAAGGGAACCTAGAGTTAAGAGACTACGTTCTTAACTTTCTGCCGGAAAATCCCAAATCTCGCACGAGCCGCGCTTTGATTCGTCACCAGAGCGTAGAAATGTAAATACAGTAATAACTTTAATATAAAGACCCTAAATATAACAATTTCCTCGATTTTTTTTAATTCTCCTGAAACTTCCCTAAGTTCTAATATAAAATATACCTTAGCATTACAAATGATGTCTGTGATAATATTTTCATTTCCTCCGTTCTCGCTCGGTAACAAGTTGCGCTACTCAACACTTAATGTCTTGAAAATTCGAAAGGAAAATGGGGAACTGTCGAACCGACTGTTTTAAGCATAACACTAGGTTTCCTCTGTAGGTCCTGTTATATGCGAGATTCGGCGTGAAAGTAAGGAAAATAAAAAAAAACTATACTACCCAAGCTGATCATTTTAATAGTTCTATAGCTAGCATTGTTTATCTGCAAACTTGTGCCTTTATACATAGGATCTTTGAAATGATTGACATTTACCAATCCTCACTAACGAAAAAACCTTGTAATTAATGTAAACTGCAGGAATGACACAATATTCTTTATTTAAACAAGTTATAAGAACTTTGTTATGGGATAAATTATGTAAAATCTATGTATTAGTAGTTTAAGTTTCATTAAAACGATTACTTTTTTGGATTTTTTTTTGCATTTAGTTTAATGAACACCAAAATTTGTTTTATATATATACTTTCGACAAAGGCATCATATTGGCATTTATTATAAAGATTTACGCTTAAGCAAAGAATTAAAATTTAGACCTTACATATTTGAATATTTTTTGATATTGTATATATTTTGAATTTTAATTTTTATAGAAACAATTCAGAAAAGATATAGGGAAATAAAATTATAAATCATTTACATGATTTCAAAGTGGATTTGTTCAAATTTGTTCATTAAACATGGGCGTCTAGAGATATTTTCAAAAGTGGACCTATACTTTAAATTTGAACTAAACGTTCTGTTACTGAAATATAGGAAGAAAAATTTTAAAATAAACAAAAAAGTGAATTGGGTAAATATATTACCTAAATACCTACATATGTATGTATTTAGTCTCATCCATATGAACTCTTACGTTATGCTGACACATAATTAAAGTTAAAAACTTCAAATAACTAATATCTTAAAAAATAGTGTTATTATTTGTGTCATGCATAAATAAATAACAAGGAGAGCGTACAGAAAATATAGATAAGTCACATATAAAATAAACATAGTGGCTTATCAATTTGTTCCTCACCCCTAATCTATCTCCAATGCACGTGTCACGTCAATCTTGGTATATAGTATATACTCCTACCTAACATAATGTCAAAGTAATTGATTCGTCTTACTCATGCCGCAGATCTAATTCGAGAGAGCGTCTTTCTGTATGTTTTTAGAAACATGAAATTGATCCAATTTGCCCGGTATTGTATATTTTAGGGTACGTTCAAATAAATGTTATATTAATTTGTTCTATTTATCGTTTATTTGTGAAAATATTGTATTTGTCAGCTATATTGTTTTTATTTTCCCCGGTTTTTAAGGAAATGAAATATTTAATATTTTCCTTTGCTTCCGGTCTGGGGTCGAGGCAAAGCGTGGTGTAGAGTTCCGCTACTCAACAGCCAATGTCTCCAGAATTCATGCTTTCTACGTGACTTCAAATCCAATATCTCCAATATTGTGTTCTCAAAAGTCAACTGAAATCTCCTATTGCCTCTCGTATCACTCACTTTTTCTTCATAAGTTCCTTGTATAATGTAGTGAAAATAAAATGTATAAATACATTTCTGCTATAGTAACTAATAAGTATAGACTTTAGACGATTATAAAATAAATTGCTATGTTTATGTTGCAATAGAGACGTTTTGAGACGTCTAGTACATTTTTTTTGCTCATAACATTCACAGACGTAGGTAGTTGAAAAGGTTAAATGTCAGCAGAATATCATTTCACTCCAGAAACTTAAAGTTATTTAAATATAAATATTTATATATAAAGTAAAGTTTATGTAGTAAACTAGTTTATTAACTTAAATTATTGACAGTGAAAATAGCGTAACAATATTTCCACAAAAAAAAGAGAGTGAATATAATAAATATTATTAATAATTTTAATATGGAATGTAGTACTATATTATTATTATTCAGCTTCACACTGTATCCCGCACTCAGTAGGGTATGCAGAGCGAACCTAGTGTTAAGACACTCCGTTCCCTATATGGAATGAATAATCCTTAATTTTATCGAAGCTTCTACTTTTCAAAAGAATTTTGTATGCATAATAATTGACAATTAGGTATGGGATTATATTTTCATATCCAAGAACAAAACGTGCTTTACTTACTAAAATTTGAACGTTCACATGTAAAGATTTTGTGCAATCTCGTGTGGCAGCTTCATTTTTTAAAACTTGTATGGCAACTTTCATTAATGTCATCAATTCACTATTAACTATTAAGAACCAGATGAGAATTGATTCCCAATTATAGTTTTTGCATAATATAAATAATGTAGTTTTTTTTTTTCGTTACAATTATGTGGACAAAAGTAAATTAAGACTTACCTGACAAAAAAATATTTTGTGTATAGAAAATTTATAACTATCATTTACAAAAAATATTTTGCTGTAGCTGAAGGCTTTGTCGATTACTTAAAGCTTATAATTTTTTTTAATTTAATTTTTTAATTTTTTTTTACAAATTCAACGGATCCTATATTATCGTTTCATTGTGTTTCATGATACTTAGCTTATAAGAAAAGCAGCTTATCTATAATATCTTTAAATATGTAATAAAACTAGAATAAATTAGAGACCAGTGGTGGCGCAGGGGGCCCAAAGTGCGACTGCAAACGCGACGGGATCTAGGTTCGATCCCGACTTAAGGCAATTAAATATTATTTATATTTATATTTCCATTTCAGGGGATACAGCGTGAAGCTGATTTATTTAGTTTATTTATATGATAATATTATAAATGGAGTCACACTTCTGTACATTAAATATAAATAACAAAACTTCCAGTGGTTTTTATACAAGCAACAAAAGCCAAAAATATGATTTTTGTACTTTTTATCTGGCTGTTGTCCGCGATTCACGCAAGAGATATTGGACTATTTTGATGAAACTTTTTTATTATATCAGCTACATGTAGACTATAACTTATTTTTTCTGAATAATTAATGTGAGATCCTAGTAGCCCGTCTAATCCATAAAAGATTGTCGACATGATGAGCATTTTCTGTTGATAGAAAAATGGAGCCTTATGTTCGGCATCCTAGCAACACCTTCCTTCGACGACCTAAATATTTTTCTGAAACATCTCCCAACAATATAAATTTTATGGTTCTTAATGTTGGTACAATAAAATATTTACTAGATAACTAAAAAAATTATAAAAAAAAACTACAATTTTTAAATAAAAAGTTTACTAATAAGTAAAAAGACTGTAAGGTATCCAATTTTCACACTGTACGCCACCTGAAAATAATAGTAAATCAATATGTTAATATACTTACTTGACTTATATAATAATTTTAAATATTTTTTGTGTCTTGTGATATAAGCAATTACATAATTGCGTTGGTACGCAATTATGTATTTAGGTATATATTAATGCTGTTAAATGAATAGAAACCTCAATGATTGAATATTAAGCATTAGACTTCAAAATATACATTATCATGATTTTGTAAGCAAAAATATGATATATCAAAAACGCTTAAGACGTAGTTACCTACTTGAATATTAAAATTTCTTATTTTCTAAAACTTTGAATTTATTTTTAAAATAAAATATATGTATACGTAAATTGTGACTTAGTAGGCCAGACGTGGCGCAGCGGCACGAGGCGTGACTGCAAAATCGACTGGTTGTGGGTTCGATCCCCACTCGAGGAGATGAAATATTTAGTCGAGGCTAATCGCGGCGTTGAGTTCTGCCACTCAACACGCAATGCCTCTAGAATTCGGCAGAAAGTGGGGAACGGAGTGTCTTAACACTAGGTTCCCTCTGCCTACCCTCTTGTGTGCGGGATACAGCGTGAATCTGACTAATTTTTGATTAATTAAATTGTTACTTAAGGAGATTAATTAAATATATACAAAATGTATACCTTTGTTACATTTGAGGGCAATATTTTATCGTGTGTGCTTGATCGCCAGTAGCGCCACACCGCCTGCATGAAAGGGTTCGTAGAATCGGACACTTGACGCGGCCCTTCCTGTCTTTTAAAGCGTGAGTCGTAAACCATACTTCTGGATGACCGTTATTCTTACAGAAGGCACATTCCTGTTTCATAAAAAAATATATAATAAAATAAAATACTCCCATAGAGCAGGTAAGCAGAAGCAGGGAACCTACTGTTAAGACGTTCGGTACTCACTTTCCGCTGCATTTTTGCGAGGTTTTTGCCTTGGTGCCAGAGCGATGAAATGGATATATTGATTAATAATAATTAATTTCCTCAAATGGCGATCAAACCTTTGTAGGTTTGATCGCCATATGTTAAATTATTGCTTATGTACTTATTAAAAAATCAAATATGATCTGTGAAGCGAGTTTTTTTTATCAATCATCTATGTTTACAATTAATTCCGTTTTTGTGTATAAAAAAAACCTAATATCTTTTTTATGATAAATGGTTTTTTTTTACCATATGTTTTTGCAGCGACATACGTTGTTGACGGAGCGTGTCCACATATTTCATTAAGAGATTGAATTGCTGTGATGATAACGAAAAAAGTGCTGCTCGTTGCAAGGACATAGCTTTTTCAAATTTAGAGTTGAACGTAAAATCTGTAAATAATCATATCATTTTGAAGATAAATAAAAACTAAGTACACACTCAACTAAGAAATGGGGAAAATGGTGTCATAACACTATTCTCCCTCTGCCTACCCTGCGGTGTGCGAGATACAGCGTGAAGCTAATATACCAAGAAAATGATTATTTTATTTAAATGGACCAGCATTATGATACTTTTGATTTTATCATAAGAAAATATGATTAAATAAAATACCACTTCGACAAACTACCGGTCTCTGACAATGTGCATTTTTGAAATATTTATTATACTAGAGCAACTCACGGACAAATAAGTCGTCGTAGAGTTTCTTAAAATATTTTTGTCGTAGTTAACGGACTTGTTTTAAGATATTGTGTTGTTTAAAAAAATGCCTTGATTAAAAAAAATACACAAAATGATGTGGCACTGTTGAGAAATGCTCAACAGAACACATGATTAGACAAAGCATTGCACCAAGCATGCAAATTCAAATAGCAAAAGGAGACCGGAATGACTATGAATATAATTTTTTTAATATAAATCTCATCACCAAAAATGAGCGAGAGTTAAGAGTTAAAATATATAATATATATACCTTTATACTTCTCCTTTTCTCAGACTTTTTACTTTGTATCTCGCATATAGGTAAATATGGAGAACTTAGTATCAAGACATTCAGTTCTCCACTGTCTGCCCAAATTCGAGACGTTGCGTATTGAGGTGGGGAACTCATGCCACGCTTTATAATGCCAGAGTAGAGAAATAAATTTAAACCATTCTCTCAAGTGGATATCAAACCCGCAAACACCGCGTTTACAGTGCAACTCTGCGCCACGTTGGTCTCCAGTTTTCAATCCAATATAATATTTACAGTTTAGTCATCATTATGAATACATAATTACCGTTTTTATTCGTATTTTTAGTCTTCAGATTTTCAGTCTCCGCTTTCCTGCACTTGTTATTTTCAATAGTGACTTGTGCTTCCAAGACAGCGGGGTCCAATTTGACAGCAAGTAAGGCATCTAATAAAAATAATCTTTTATACATAACGTACCGGCAAACCCTTGTTAAAAAATGCATAGGTAGGTACGATAAACTTAATTACTCGTTAGTTTTGATTATGAAAGTCTTATTACCGTAATGTACCTTACACTAATATATGGTTTTTGTTTCAGCTTCACGCTGTAGGTATCCTGCATATAGCAGGGAAAGCAGAGGGAGTGCAGTGTTAAGACACTTCACTCTCCACTTTCCACAAAAAATTGGAATCAATTCCTTTTGAGTTTCGGAACCAAACTTTGGGTGAAAGACTTTAGCCAGTTACCAGGAAATTAAAAATTAATATAGTTAAAATTAATATGCTGTGTGCGGGATACAGCGTGAAGCTGATAAAAATAGTAAGGAGTAGTGCGTAGCTTCCATAACAGGTATATGGAATTGTAAAAAATATTACTAAAAATAAAAAATATGACTACCAATGTCAATTAATTATTGTAAATTTATCTAAATAAATATATAATTCACTAATAAGTATAAAATTTTCTTACATAAAATTCGCAGTACAACACAAAGAAATTTTCTCTAACAATATTTGATTTTGTTAAAAATAATTGGGAGTTGGAAGCGGGATAAGAAATCGTTAACGTTGCTGCCATAGCAATAAGAATATAATTAAATTTCAATGTCAAACGCGCAAATGGAAAAAATGGCGGAAATATTTAATCAAATTTAAACAAGTTGTGCATATGTATCGTATTTTTATTATTTACACACGTAAATTTTGTATATTTTGTTACGGGATAGAAATAAAAGAGTCATCATTAATGTTAGATTTATTACTTAGCAATTTTTTGCAAGTAAAAAAAAATATAAAATTAAATCAGCTTCACGTTATATCCCGCACACTGCAGGGTAGGCAGAGGGTGGTGTTAAGACACTCCGTTCTCCACTTTCCGGCCAAGTTCTGGAGGCAATGGCGTGTTGAGTGGCGGAACTCAACGCCGCGCTTTGAATCGACACCAGAGCGAAGAAATGCAAATATAAACGTAAATAAATATTTCATTTCCTCGAGTGTGGAACGAACCCACAATCAATCGATTTTACAGTCACCCCTTGTGCCCCTGCGCCACGAATGGCCTTATTTATTGAAACCAATAAATCATAATAAAACAAATTTTGACTACTAGAGTGAAGTTTTAGGAACTTTGTGTATATTCCTATAAAACACGTTTTATAAGGATTATCTTGTGTCAATAGTCACAGTCAATTGCACATTTTTTGTAAATGACGGATATTTCACACATTACAAACTGTAGTTTTTTTCGTTAAATGCGTATAAAAGAATAAGGAAGAAAATACCATGGAAAAAGTCAAAGTCTTGACTGCAAAATTAATTCTGAATATCCTTTTATACCCAGATAATAACATGTTATTTGTTTTCTTTCTAAAATTACAAAAGATTGTTTAAATAAGAGATTCCAATTAATTGCAAGAAGATTAATTAATAAAAAGTATATTTTTAAACAATGTCTTATTCAAAAAAGTTTCTTTATTTAAATACTTACATTATTCATGTACTGTATAGTACATCGATTACAGTATCAAGTTCAGCAGACTTGAAATCTTGACCTATTTGACTATTATTTTCAACGAAACTTCGTAGACATATTGAATTTACAATTACTATAAATTTGGATATGATTAGGATTTGAAAAAAAAAAAATACTAAATACTTCAAGTTCGTTACAAGTTCGTGTAATATATATTATCTACATTCATCAATGTAATTGAGGTCGTCTGCGTGTGTGCGTGACTGTAAGCGCGACGATTGTGGATTCGATTCCCACTCGGAGGAATTAATTATTGTTTATTATACAATATATTATATATAATTTTATACATTCGCTTTGCCACCCAATACCCCCTCCGCCTATCCGGACTCGTCCAACGAGGGTTCCGTTCCCATTTCGGCAGCGGAATTGTACGTGAACGAATAGTACAACTTATAAAATAGACAAACTTAAATTTGCAGGCGTATGGATGCATTTTGTCTGATAAATTAACAAAAATTATAAGTTTCTATTAGATATTATTTTCACATACTTCTTTCAGAGTGGTAAATAATGCCTGTAACTCGCAATCTGATGGTACATTGACCACTGTATCATCTGCGTACCGTAGGCAATTCACATTCAAATCACCTACTTTCACTCCCATGTCACTTTGTTCCACTCCTTGGACACAACTATCCAAATACTAATTGACCAACCAAGCTGTCATGGCGCATCCTTGTTTCACACTCGGTTAGATGTCCAACCAGGGCGACATGGCAGCTCCTTCTCGCACGCAAGCTGAGTGATCCGCTCACATTATAGCGGGGTAGTATCTCCCATCATTTCCTCCTCATCCAGGTCTCTTTGGGCCTCTCACACTGCCTTTCGGATCTCTCTTACATTCTTCTCGCTAATAATATAATTGTTTGAAATTAATATAATTTTTTGAAGATTAGGTTCATCTTCACTTTTCCGATTGCTTTCTTTATTTGTATTGTAAGAAACGTGCAAAAATTTATTGAAAGTACGATATAGGTTTTTACTATACGTCGAATGTTTTTTATAAAATACAGCAAACGCGATATGCCGTATTTTTTGATTTCGTGATCTGTTTTTTTTATTATTTGATAATTAGTTTTAAGGTACGGACAGACAACAAAGTGATCCTATAAGGCTTCGACCTTTACGTTTGAGGTACGGAAACAAAAAATGAAGTTTCATTTTTTTATATAATTTTTATAGCAGCTATATTCGTATAAAATACATATTCGTCCAATACTAGACACGAGTGCTCACAATCTATGATTAAAATCTCGACTAGTCAGGCTAATTGCAGATTATTTGATTCTACTTCAGGATATACTAAAAAAAAATCAGCTTCACGCTGTATTCCGCACACAGCAGGGTAGACAGAGGGAACTTGTGTTAAGACACTCCGTTACCCAGTTTCTGCCGAATTCTTATATATATATATATATATATAAGAATTCAGCAGAAACTGGGTAACGTATATATATATATATATATATATATATATATATATATATATATATATATATATATATATATATATATATATATATATATATATATATATATATATATATATATATATATATATACGTTACCCAGTTTCTGCCGAATACATTGAATATATATATATATATATATAAATAAGTGGATTCAATCTCTTCACAAATGGCTTATAGCACTCTATTTGAGAATGAAAAGTATAAAGCAAAAATCCTATATATTGCAATATCAGGGAGAAGTTAAAACCTACTGCGATATGTAGTATAATTGGCCATTTTTTGGCCAACAATTTTTTTTCTTGCCTGAATAAATCATATCTTAATAAAACTGAAATTTTACTAACCACAATTATGATCCCTCTTTTCACGTAATACAGCTAGTTTTGACAGCGAATTCTGTAATGATATAAAGGATAATATAAAAAATAATTTTGATCAACAGAAATTAAGTTTATAAGTAAAACAAGTAGGTACGACAAATTATTAGTCGTGGTTGTGAAGAGCTAAATCTTATTTTAGAAAATTATATAATTCTATTTATTGTTAACGACTCTCAAAGCAGTTGACCAAATAGCGCTTATAATAATACAAAATTAATAATACAAATTCTATAACAATAGATACATACCACGTAGGACATTTTTGGCAATCGTCTTTCTACTTTATTTCCTTCATAAAATGAATTGTTACAAATAGTTGTAATATCCATGCTTATTACGAATTACTTTTTTTTACTTAAGAGACGATTCGTAACAACTTAAAATAGTTTCCAGGTAAAAGATTTCAAGACGATTAATGCTTTATTTTTATGACTACCTCCATAAATTATGATAATAAAAATAACTAATAACATATTGAAAAATATCTTCACTAGATATATTAACTATTAAGTAAATAAACTCCTTGGTGATAAAATAACAGATTAAAAGATATTAATTTTAAATATTTGCAAAACATTTGAAAATTATTAAGCCAATATCGCCATCTTTGACATTAATGACAAACAAAATAAAAATGAGACATAAAACATTATCGATATTGGTCAACAGATGGCGTCTAAAAATTAAAGCACAATTTACAATCTAAAATTACTTGGATTAGAATGCATTAATGTTTATTGAATTTGTATTGTAAGTACTATAAGTTACATTATTAATTAACAAAATACATTTTAATTACAGTATATTTTGTAATATTTAAGGTAATATTTTATATCTGTATATAATAACTTTTTTTTGTCGATTTACTACCTATACATACTAATATGTGTATAAGTGAAAACTCTTTTTTAAATTTAATTGAAAAAAATTACAATAAGAAAAAATTATTGAGTTTAAATTTTTGAGTCATATTCAACCTTTTTTTGTTGAAAATGACTAATGATTGTCGCTTCGCTTGTGACTCTAGTAGAGAATAGTGGCGTGCGCCTGCGACTACCGAGTGACGACAGTAGAGCTATACCAATCGTAATCGTTACTTCGATGTAACCAAGTGCGGTCGTGTCTCTACAGGGCTCATTGTAGTTCGAACGAAAGCCCTTAATAGTGCCTTTTCAAATGTAGTCCCTTTCGTGTGATCCATATTAAAAGCGTTTTGAACAACGAGTGGGTAATCGATGCACAAGTAAGTATGTTATTTTCATTTACTTGCTTATTGTAGTTGCACAACTTTCAACACAACAGTTTTTCATGGAAATAAGGTCGATTTGTATAGATAATATTGTATATTGATATAATGAATGCTTCTCGGTAATGTAATTTGTCTCTCCTTACTTGCTTTCTCTACAATTTTGTTAATTTAACCAGTTAATTAAAAATTGTCTCTACAATGACTTTTTAAAGTCAGTATATGAACTACATATTATAATTTCACTTTCAAATTACGTTTTAAATAATATTATTTAAGTGTAGGTTTTTCTTTCTTGATATGGAATTCTATGTCAAAGAGTATCAACATTTGACAGATTTTTCTCTAGGAAATGTCTAGACGTGAGGCATTTGACCTCAATCGGTTTATGAACCGATGTCCCGAACAGTGTCCCCACGTACTATAAAAGAACACGTGGTAGGCATAATTAGAACAGTTGCGAGGCAATCGTTGCTAAGTCACTTTGATTAATTCTTTTATTACATTTTTATTAGAAATAATATTACTAAAGTAATTTTAATTTAGAGTATATGTACATCATATACAGTGTACGTCTGTTCATTCACTTAAATAATTATCACTTCCAAACTTATATATACTTAACCATGATTTTTACAATTCAGGAAATTATTATCTTTTGTTGCCCGCCTTGAAATATTGGATTTTTTTCAAATTGTACTGATGATGTTGGCTTCACTCATTACGTGTCATTCACGTGTATATATAAAATGGTTCTAAAAATAATGTAACATGTCGCGTAGCGTACCACAACTTGAACAGATTTTGAGCTATCATTATTATCGCTTTATCTTCGCTATAACCATGCGTAAGATAAGATTTATGGTGTCATAAAACTATGGAAAATACCATATATAATTAAGGAAAACTTTGTAATTAATGCGACAAAGTAGTAAAGCATAGTCCACGCAAACAATTTGCGTTTATGTAAATCTATTTAATTACATACTATTATGATATTTATATACCTACGTACATAGAAAATATAGTAATTTATTTATCCGGTAGGATGGAATAAAGAAATTAGAAACACTTAATTTTTTATTTGATATTTTACAGTATGGTCAAAAAGTGGTAATCTCCCTGAAGTTAGCTGTAAATGGCTGCGCAGATTTGATTTTTCGATTTTTCTTACATCTGATTATATTCTTACAAAGTGAACGATGCCCATAAGTTTAGAAAACCTAACTCCACGACTAAATGACCGTACTGTATAAATACGGAACAAAATCACAACTAATATAAATCCAATAAAAACTCGCTACAGCCACAAAATATAATTGTTTACAACACTAATAAAAGAGCTCTTTTATTAGGGGTGTAAAATACCTGTGGGTGTCAATGAGTAGAATTAGTAATATTTTTAAAGAAATGTTTAGAAGAGTAAATTAGAGTTTCACGAGGAGCGAAATAATATTATTATATTCTGTAACGCACAGAGGTGTATTTAGAATACCTTAATAGGAATTTACAAAATGCCTTTGTCCCAAAATGATAAAGTGCTCGTGTAAGGGCAAGTAACACAACAGGTTTCCTTCATCTAGAGCAGGGGCTGCCAACCTTTTCTTGATCAAGGACCACTTTTATACCATTCTTGGTAGCAAGGACCACTATGCATGTAGGTATAATAAAAATTAACTGTAATAATCAAACAGAAGCTTTCCCTCCCCATCCTCAGTCATAAAATTAAAATGGTTCGCGGACCATATTTATTCTTCTGCGGACCACTGGTGGTCCGCGGACCACTGGTTGGGAACCAGTGACCTAGAGCGACCAATGATGTACCATTTGGCCTTCTTCTTGCCATCCAGCAGGCTCTATTTTTCACAGTAAAGTACACAAAAGGAAAGCCCATTGATTTTTTGAAATTGAAAGTCAATAAAACTGACGTATGTCAGGTATAAACCAGGAGTCCTGTCAAACCTCTAGGTTCTGTAAGGTAGCTGACAATTGTAAAAGGCGCACAAGAGATCTTGTAGTATGACGATACCTTTTACGTTCTGTTCTTTCATATGTCACAAGTATAAACGAAAATTATTTTTTGTTCATAATACTTTTTAGTTAGTATTTATGAAAGATGTTCTTGTATAACCTGTGAAATTTTGGTTTTAGTTGCCCAGCGATTATAAAGAGGCCATTTTAAGAGCTCCTCCTTGCTTTTCATCATTAAGTATAGAATTAACTATATTAATTTTAGATAATTTTAACAAATAAGTATATAATTATTCAATATGGATTAAATATTTTAGTTGTTTGTTTATGGATAATAGCTAGCCAGCCAGCATAGCCAGCTAATGGATGAATAAATTACATTATAAATCTCTTGGTCTTACTTTATAAATACGGTCATTATATAAAAAATAATTTATAAATTATAATATATAATTTTTTTTCGATATTCAGAAATTTTAATTATACTTAGTCACTGCAATACAGTTAATTTGTTCTTATTATAGAAAACAATGAACTATAAAATTCTTTCATTTCTTTATTATTTTATTGTTATAGTTGGAACGTTAAAATTCTCATTCGTTAAAAATCTTCACTTTAAATAAAAAAAAACAAAAGAAAGTTTTAAAAGCGCATTGTCAAAATGCTCGAAGATTAAAATATTGTAAATAAAACAAAGCAATTCTTCTCCAACCTTTATTTTTGTGTTTCATTATTAAGTAAAATGTAGAAATAAGAAGTTATTTTTTTTGATAATATTTTTATTTAATTTCTGCATGAATACAAATACTTTGTTTTTTTAAACCTCCGACACAAACAAGCGGTGTTATAAATATTATAAATAGTTGAAATAATATTTCTTAGTGTTTTTTCTGTCTGTGCAACTATTGAAACTATCTATTATGAATGTTTTATGAATTTCGTAAAAACACATTTAAATATGATGGTTAAAGTAATAATAGTGAGCTAATAATGAGTAAGAACCTATTTGCTGATAAATTCGAGGTAATAATGATTCACTTCGCCAACATAGATAGTTTATCAATTGCGAATGAATAATGTATGAAATAGACAGTTCATACCTTATTTGTCAGTTATAATCTTATATTTCCTGCTTATATTATAAATTTTGCCGTGTGATCCCGGCCTAGAATAGGATCATCCTGGTACTGGTGGTGTCGTAAGAGGCGACTAAAGTACGTGTGGTAGAGTCACGTCGCCAGCAATGGCAACACGCATGGGCAGACTCGATCATTACCACCCCCGGCATTTAAAACCGGCGTGAAGTAGTGGCTTTATGCCACTGCGTTTCGCATCAGGTAATGCCGGGCCCCGGCGCCCAATCCACCTTAAAGGCCGGCAACGCACCTGTAGCTCCGCTGGGGTTGCACGGGGTCGTGGGCGGCGGTAATCACTTACCATCAGGTGACCCGCACGCTCGTTTGCCGTGTCTTTTCCATAAAAAAAAAAAAAAAAGTTTGTAAGGATGGATGTTTTTTCCACTTTTACGCAAAAACTACAAAACGGATGCACATCAGAATAAGACATAGGCAATTTATATTAATATTCTGTATAATTTAAATATAATATAACCATAAGTTTAAGCGAACGAAGCCGCGTGGGGATGGTTACTATAGAAATAAATTGATATAAATTGAACTTGAAAAATAAATCATATCCTTGGAGTTTTTTATATCGTTTGAGTGATATTTAAATAAACATAAGAGAACATTAGATATTTTTTTCTTTTTGTAAACCGGTAAGGAAATAACATATTTTTATAGCTAGTTTTAGTTATAGTTATGTTATGATAAAATTATGTATATAATAACTTCCATTGTTCGTAACATTTTAACCCTTTTCTTATCAAAATAATATATATTTATTCTAATTATTATAACGAGTTCCTAGCTAAAAGAATATACTTATTATTGAATCGACACGTGGGGGCGGTGGGTCTTAACTCTTAACAGTTGGTTGTTATGTATGTAAGTTAATAAAATATTTACAATTCTTATTTCGTACAGCTGATCATTTAGATTTTGTATAATTATATTAGTGCGCGTTAAAGAAGTTTTGTACTCTTTACGAAAATATGGTACACCAAATAGAAAAAATACCATATTGGTTCATATAAGTACAGTTTTGAATAAAATGATAATTGTATCATTTTACCTATCAATGGATAGGGATTCGAGTACGTTACGCATCAACGGGTCTACTTGTATCTTATATCTATAATTTAGGTACTTAAACTTTTTTTGTAGCTCTCATATGGAAAACATTTGTTTTAGTGAATTCTGTAATCTATCTCAATTTGTCTCTGTTCCTTCCCGCAATTAGTCTTTTATTGATATAAATAACGTACGCATTAGATAAATAAATACAAAAGAAGAAGTTACCAGACTTCGTTTTAAACTATTTTCTAGGAAATAATAATATGTTATCTGTTTTATCATAGTGCAATATAAGTATGTATATTAAGTATATACACAATTATATACATAATATATGTAATTTTTTTTAATAACACAGTTAAATATATTTTTAGCTATAGCTTAAGTTTAGTACAATACCAAGCTCTAGATTATAAATTATAAGCTATTTATATATAACTAGCGGCCCATTTGCGGCTAATTATTCTAAGGTTAAATGATATTGTGATTACGTTTTTCATGACATATTTACTGAGCCAAGATGTCCTTAACAAGTATATTTTCTATAATAGTTAAATAGTCTCGACAGTTTAACTAATCTTATCTGCGGATTCGCCCGTTTGTTCAAATGGAGCTAATAGTCTGATGTAGCTAGTTGTTTTCTAAGCAATAAAATGAATAGAATTAAGTAGTATTAGGATATACTAATATAACTTGGCCCGACGATCGCCCATACATTGAACTACTTTTAGCAAAAAGTATCTTAAAACAACAACAATAAATATTCAATACTTAGATATTGACAGGCACATTCCATCGGTAATATTTGCTTTGTAAATATGCGACATTAATTTACTTTTGCAGTAATTTAGGTAATAAAGACAAATTTTAATACTTAATTTTAAGTCAATAATGTTAGTTTCAGTTTATTAATCTTAGGTTATATATTTAATTCTTTGTTTTATTTGATGTAAAGTAAATCTATTTAAAATGTTTGTGACATTATATTTTGCTGTTGATATAATTGCTATTACACTATAGTATACAATATACATGTTGTAATAATTATGCAATAGATAAGTGCTGGTGCACAAATATTTTATATATTTTTTATCTTATTCTAACTGATTATAAATTGCAAGAAATCACTTAAGCATTTTTTAAGTAAAAAAAATATACAATTTTATCTATGAATTTCGTTAACGTTACCTACTAACCTAACTTATTCATTCTAAAAACATATTAATTTATATATAGACAGGTAAAGCCTTAATCGTTTAAGTAATCATTATGAAAAAAATTTTTTTTGATAATTTTTATCCGAAGCTGAATTGATGGAAAAATTTAAGTTATTCAACACTCTTGCTCTCCAATGCTTACAGTATTTGGGAACCTTGTTTTAAAATAAATATGACGTTGCTCTTATTTACCTAGTACATTTCTTGCAGATCAGTAGCGGTCTAGATCAATCGACCGTCCGCCACCGTCATCAGCAGTTTCATCCCGATGGGTTGAGAACGCCGACATTCAGTGTTTGTGGGACACACCACTGACGCTGTAAGTATTAAAAAATAATTTTATATGTAATTTAGTTTCAATTAAGACGATTTTCAAGATTTTCCTTCATGACGCATTCCAATAAGAAAGAACAGTTTCTAGGTTGCAATTGCAGCCTAATTGTTAAATTGTGTATAGGCTGATATCAAGGATGGATTAATAATTGGGCTGATTGTAAAATAAAAACCAAATAATATTTTATAAAAATATATTATAGAATTTTCTATACAATATTAACTTTAGTATGATAAATAATTAATGATAATAACCTGACTATCAAAATATAGGCACTACTGTCGCTCGTTGCCGTAATGTGATGCCTTTATCTTGACTAGTATTAACTTCTAGATAATTTAAATAATATGTTACTTAACGTATTATTCACATTAAGTAAAATTTATATACTCGTATATAAAGTGAAATTTATGTACTCGTATTATGTTTATTTTTTTTCTGCATTATTTCTAATTTGCTTTATCTTCGGTTTCACCCGTTTGGCCAAATGGAGCTGGCAGTTGCGCTTTAGCACGCCTGTTTATAAAATATTTTTTTTATTGTGTAACTTGCATTTTTCATTGCAACTGTGCTTTTGATCGCAGTTTGACGTAATAAAACTTCCTTGTTAAATGGAAAAATTATTCAATTCAACAATATTTTTATTCGTATAAATTAATTCTTGAGATTAGCGAATTTATTCAAACAACCTCTAAATCTCGTGCATCATATTATTAGTGTAAATTTATGAATAAAATAAATATTATGAAATAAAGAACCGTCAGCGGTTCGTAAATATTTAGAACAATATGTTAAATGTGTGCTATGTTACACTCTCCCTAATTGTATGAGACTGAATATCCTAGGTTCATTGAACTTTGATGGCGTTTCATTCACCGTTGGTGGCATTCACTGCATTGGATGCATACTTTCAAACGCATGCACGCATGCAGCGTTATAAATGACTGCATATTCATTACTCAAACTTACATAACTTATTAGTGGTTAATACAATGATTTGATTAGTTTTGGTCATTAGGTCGTATTTAGGTTCTTTGTTTTACTGTAAATATGTACGATAATATAATAACCATAACTTCGACCGTATAACTACGGTATATACGTTATTTTGAACTTTTATATATATATATATATATATATATATATATATATATATATATATATATATATATATATATATATATATATATATATATATATATATATATATATATATATATATATATATATATATATAGAAGAATAATTTTATGTCTATTCGTTTATAAAAGTTCAAAATAACGTCTTTGTATATACTGTAGCCAATATGAAACACTATAGGGAGAAACTTTTGCAATAACTTGTCATTGACCACGATTTTTCACAAAAATGCGGCCAAACGCGTGCCTAGCGACCAGTTCAAGACTATGCGACGTGATATTTGTCGTCGTTAAATTAAAAACTGAAACACGATTGTTTTATAATGTGTAACGTAACAAGATTGAATACAATATCTATACATATAAGTTAAATAAAACTGTAACTCATCGCTGTTTGTACATTAAAGATATTATGAAAAAAATTGAATTAAATTAATTAATTATTAAAATACAGTTTTCACTATTTTATTTTGGCAAACCCTTAACATTAGGGTTTCCTTTATTTCAATCGGTTCATAAATACGCCAGTTGAGGCGCAAGGGCACAAGGTTCGATCCCCACTCGAGGAAATGCGATATTTATTTATATTTAAATTTTTATTTCCTCGCTTTAGTGTCGAGGCAAATCGCCGCGTTGAGTTCTACCACTCAACCCGCAATGCCGAGACAGCTGGTTTTATTGAATTGGCTGGAATTTTAACTGTGAATGTAGGTAATAAAAATAATAGAAATTGTAAAATGATAATGTTATTAGATCATGAAATTAATTCATATGGGAAAATAAATAGTTGTGTAGTGAAGTTCTCAAAATCTTTTTCATCGTGCAATAACACTTTGGAGCTATAATAGAAGAATTAGGGATAAGAGCTAAAAAATGAAATGTCGGAATGCGTTATTCAAAAGCTACCTGGGTCCTTCGACGAATGCCAACCTTCTGATAAGTTTTTTTTTAAATAAACCATATTCTTATTCATAAACTTCAACCATGACATTAAAAGAGTTCAGTTATTAGGTTTGGGATTTCATTTATTATCGAGTTAGTGAACGTCAAATTGTTTTACCCATATAACTTGACAAAGGAAACGAATAAAAAAATATGTAGGATTGTTTTAAGAAGTAAAAGATTCATAACGCAGTAGCTCTCCCTCTCACTCTCTGTTTGAGGCTATCATATATCTAAGTGATAAAACAAATATCATCGTTCTGGCAAAATCACTGCTAAAGTTCAGATAGTGATATTATCTATACCCACAATAAAAATAACAGATTGGAGTCAGTACATGTTTGTACATGGATGATATATAAGGAAAATTGTTATTGGTTAAGATTTTTTTTTTGTTTTGTCTATTTGTCTGTGCGTTTTTTCACGCTAATATCAGAAACGACTGAACCGCCAATCTAAACTGATTTAATTGCAGTTTTCAATATTGGTGTTTGGCGAGCGAGGAGTTTATAAATTAAAAATTTATACCATTTTAAAGAATGTTATTAAATGAAATTGATATAAATAATTGTATAATTGGTTTGGTTGGAACTTTACTTGTCTATATGATAGATGCTGTTATTAATATGATACTATTAGAAAACTAAAGTAATGTAGATTAGTAAAATTAATAATTATACAGTTGAAGCGGGCGAAGTCGCGAGCGGGTCGCTTCTTTGTCGAGTCTTTATAACATATTAGAAATATTATTAGCGAGCGTGTGCAGCAAAAATAACTGACGTGTTTATTACTCTTTACTGAAATATCATTCAATGCGTGTGCAGTGCGCACTTCATTGATCCATAAGTACCTACAATCACTCGATATTGAATAGATCGCACAATATACAATGTTTTGATTGACGTAACAAGAGTTGTATATTACAGCGGTTTTCCTTGTCATCATATATCATAATATATCACGTAAATTTTGTAAAGCCGAGTAGAGTTTTAGTTTATTTTAATATTTGTTCGTGTAAATATGTAATCGTTAATTGTGACGTCTTTATCAGCGTTTTTAATTCTAGATTTTCTTGTGTTTGTGTTTTTAGTTGACTGTAGAATGAAGTTAACTAAATACAAGGCACGCGGGGACACACTTTTGTGTTTCTAATTATTTCTATACACATCTGTTAGATTAGAAAAGCGACAGGTTAAACTGAACATGTTCGTATGATAATTTTATATAGACATTGCGCGGTAGATGGCGGAGCTTACCGCCGCACTGTGAATATTGAAATTATATAAAAATATATGTTTATACTCCATATTTATTGTTATTTATTATTACTACATTAGTTGGATTTAGAACTACATTAGAAGTTGTAGTTGTGTATATTATTCTGTTCGATCTTTGAAGAAATAATATTCATTTTGATTTATATTCCACGTGGATGTCAATATTACGCCCGCTCATCGAACGTCAAACGCGCACTCTTCAAAAATATACATTACCATGAGAACATCATCATAAAATTCGTAAAATTAAATGTATCTTCAGGCTCTGGCTTCAGTCGATATTGATTTACTTCAGAAAAGTTTACGAAATCGACGGTCGTCTTTTGATTTTTCTTCTAAAAAATATTCAACTAAATATAAGTGATTCCTCGAACTCTTTAATAAACATGGTTTTGGCAAGTACGTTATCATATTTTTTTCTATTTATTTTTATATTTGCATCATACAAATTGTACCTGAAAAGGGCGGCGTTGCATTCCGCCACTCAAAAATTAGGCGGGCAGGTAACAGAATGTATTAACACTAGGTTTCCTATTCTCTGCTTTATGCGAGATATCCTGCTATATGTGAGATATATTATGAAGCTTAGCAATAAGTTTTATTTATTTTAAAGCAATACCTTTTTCTTCAAAAGGTTACTGCCACCGTTATTTATATGTTTGTCCTAATATTTTAAATAAAAACGATATAGTACTTTTTACTTTACTGTTGTGTATATCCGGCCTAATTTAATTGCTTGATTTTATCTAGCTGTGTAATAGGAAGTATGCAATAGAAGACGCGACCTCGTTGCCATGGCGCCTTGTCTATGCGCCTTGTAAGTTTCAGATTGCATCGACTCAGTGAAAAATTCATTACAAGAATATTCGTACCCGTGTTTCTATAAGGAAAATTTTAAGTATTCGATCGTGTATTTTGTCTAGTTTTTAGGATTCCGAATTTTAAAAGGCTTATAGAATAATTTTGTTCAACCTCGGTCTGTCATTACTTTTTATTTATAATACTTAGAGATCGCGTGGAGACATCAATAGAACTAGAATCAATAGAAAGTTATGAAATTTGGCAAGAAGTGGGAACTTCCACTACGAATAATATTAAAAAAATTAAAATATAAAATTATATTTATATGACAGATGAAAACTATTACAAGCATTATATTTGTAGTTCGTTTTATACTAAATGAGCGCATACGCAACGCAATCTTAAGTTTTTCTACTTCTGTAAGTTGCACGTCTCGTTGATCTGCAATCTTGGAATAAGTACGGAACTCTCTGTATGCGAGTCCGTCTTGTACTTCACTGGTTTTTAATAATAGACGATAAAACTGTAACTGTTTTGTTAAGTAAGAATGGATTTTGTAGTTTATGTTATAATTTATCACACAGTCATCTTGTATAACACGATATTTAAATTAACTGAAAAATATCTAAATCGTTATCTATAATTTAAAACGTCTATCAAATATAACTTTTTCCTTATTTAAAAGAAAAATACTTTTATACACTTAATATTAATAGCATAATAATTGTTAATAAATATGTATTAAATATAACTTGTCATTCCATGCTCCATTTTTTTACTGTCAATAAGAAAAAAAAATAGAATGATATTATAAAAAAGCGTCACCTTGTTACGTTATAAAATATTGATCGAATCGTCAAAATGGTATTACGCAAGATTAATTTCTGTTTGCTCAGCATTCACAAATTTTATGCGAACAAATTTCGAATACTGTTTAGTGAAGGAAAAGTTCATTAGAATTACGTGATTATAATAGTGTTGTTATATTTGCAGTTAATTTTATGGTCAAACCACAAATATGATATTCCTAACCAATAAGTAATACTTGGCACATCACCAAGGTTTAGTACTTACCTACATCTGTTTATTTTATAAATAAACTGAATCCTCGCAATTTATATCTATTTCTTGGTATAATATACACTATAAGTATTTTTTAGATATCATCCTGGTATAAATAATGATAGAAGATATTGTATGTATTTTGTTGTAGGATATATTATTATTTTCTTAAGTAATTTGAGGCTTCAACATGAGCTAAGGACGACGTCGGGCGATTCCAAGTAGGAAGAATTTAATTATTTAGTTATTTTAAGCTAAATAGGTAAATTTCTGAATTACTAGATATTAGCGTATTACTTTAATGTAGGTTTAATAATTTATTGTTATGTAAATTAATTTATAATAGATATATAATGATTATAATCATAATTAAGACTTATTAAAACATGGTAATTCTATAAAGTCAATGGTGTCAGGTCAGCTACACGTGTAAAATAGTAGGTAGTGTAAAATTTCACCTTTGGGCCTTGCAATTGTTTCCGTTAGGCTCGACCTAATGCAACACGCTTGCTGCTCGGATCTTTGAAAATGTGCTTATGAATTTCAGTGCCTACGTTAGGTACTTACTTAATTAATTTTTTATATGGAACTGATACATTTTGAAAATATAATAAAATTATAATAAAAATAAAAATAAATCCGTATCTGGAAGCATTGCGTGTTGAGTGGCGGGATTCAATGCCGTGCTATTCCTCGACGAAGAAAAATTACAGAGCGAAGAAAATGAAAATATTTAATGTCCTCGAGTGGGGATCAAACCCACAACCAGTCGATTTTACAGTCAGTCAATCTATGTGCTCCTGCGTCACGACGAATTAAAAATTTTACTCAATAACTTAGTAGTTAAAAGTTAAATATCTATGCGGGTACCGGGTACTATTCATTAGGTATATATCCTTGTCATGGTTAGACCATGTGTCAAACAACAGTAACAATAGTTAATTCCTGTATTAATTACATTTAATAGATAAGAATCATGAGCGCAATCCTTAGAATATCTTTTATTGATACTATGATAAAATATCAGCCGACTACTGATGTACGCGTTAGTTGAAACTGCGCGTACATACGAACAAAACATTCCCACATATTTATTATGTGTCTGGGACTTTATTATATCTTGAATAATTTTGCTTTTTAAATTGTTATACTTTAATTTATAATATACTTTTGTTGAATTATTTCAATTTTAACTTAACGTAAAGCAAGTGGCCACATCCAACGTAAGTTTTTTTAAATTTGTTTTTGACAAAATAATAACAAAAATACTATATCATTTTCCACGTATTAATATTTTAATATAATATAAATTAAGAGTAAAAACAATTAAACATAATCACTTCTAACCTAGTATTAATATGATTTTAAATGTATAAAGATGAAAGCTTATAAATGTTACTGATAATAACAAGTGTTTATATAAAATAGTATCCCGTCACATAATAGTGTAGAAATAGAATTGTGAAAATACATATAGCAAGATATTGAACAGCAACTATATAGTTACAATAGAAAGTTTTTTTATTGTGTGAAGAATTTGAATCTAAAAGTCAACGAGAATTTATCTCGTTAGGACGTACTTTTTTGATACCGTTACAAAATATTACTATTTAATTTTTTTATATATACTCTGATAATCTAATAAGGCACCTCTTTACTTATCCATCACTGTTTTCTCCTGTGTAGTTTCATTCATTGTGCTTTGGGCGGCGGAACCACACTTGTCCACTTGGTCTAGGAAACCCACATAATAAATAAAAGTCGGTCTGTGGTATTAGAATATACGTCTTTTCCCAAGTGCATATAGTTACAATTTTAATTTCTTTGTCAATCTATTTTTCTGTTTGTCCGGGCTAATATCCGGAGCGTAGAGAGTACAAAAGTAAAGCTCATGCAGCTCATAATTAAAAGCTAATAATAGCGAATAATATTTATTATCAGATTTTATTAGTGGCTACCGAATGTTTTATATATTTCGTCGTTCTCCAATTTATATTTTCTAATATATATTTTTATTTCTTTCAGGGTTGAAAGTAGCATAAATAGAGTCAAAATCAGGTGTAAGCATCCAGTATTAGAGGAAACTCCAATGCAGACTCCGTGGCCAACAGTCGGAGCATCAAAAGAATCGTGAACACCGACCGAGAAAACATCTTTGATGGTCGCTTTGCTTTTGGAAAAGATCATCTATACGCACTGTCACTTCATTATTATTAAATTTCTCAATATATTTTTCATTTTATAATTTCTACTTTCTATATTCTTTAAAATATAAAGTAAAATGAGCAAAACTTTAAAAGTAGTAGGAGCCTCGTGGGTCCAAACAAAAATTAGTTCTTACATCTTGGGGTTCTTAGGAATCTTGGCCATTTTAGCGCTCTTTGTGGGACAAATTGAAAGGTAATTTTTATTTTATCTCAATTTAAGATTCAGAATTCCTAAGACATTTATAATTTTTATAGATATCTTAGGATTTGGTATTTTTCGTTAGTTATAAGTTTCGTAATATTGGTGGAAATATTAAAAACTTTATTGCCTATATTCTAACAGTAAATATTTCATGATTTATTTTCGTTCCGTTTGAATATAATTTATGCATGTTATAATATTTAATACTTGTTGATGTTTTCACGTACATTTTAAAATACGTGATGATGACGGAATATTTTGATTCATAACGTTCACTTTACTCATAAAAACGCTGTTGATTTAGTATAAACATTATAAAGTCTTAAAAATCTAAATATTTAAATATTTATACAACAAATCCAATATGCATTTGAAAGTAACACGTTTATTTAAATGTAAAATAATTAAAATATTCAAGGAAATGTTACACATTTTAGAATCCAGGAAGACGGAAACTATGCTGCAACTGTGTTCTATTCAGAAAAAACCGGATATCGTATTGAGTACTGGGGTCAGAGCAACGATCTAAAGGATATCGCGAAAGGAGTGGCTCGCGCACACTTTAGAGGAGATATCGATACTACAGGGTCAGTACATTATTTACCTACATATGTGTGTAAATTTTCCTTATTTAAGTTCGTTAGAGTAAATAGTAAACATATTTTCTTTCGAATATAATCGAATTCGAATAAATCTTAAATATACGCAAGTAATCCGGTTAAATTAGTTTCATTTAATAAATATAATATAATACCTGTGTCTCTGCATGCGAAGATAATGTATAACGTCTGTAAATTTCTTTACTTTATGCGAGGTTTTGTTTTTATGTTGCCATATATGTATATAATTGTATATTGAATAATATTGTATATTAAAGTAGATATTATTATAAAACGTAGGTGGTCGCTGCTTGAAATTGAAACCGATGGATCATATCCTGATGAAATACAAGCATATGCGGCAGGAATAGTTGAAGGTGCCCTAACTTGGTACTTAATACATACACATCTCGAAAATACAATAAGAGCTAAATGTGAAGACCAGCCTTTGGAAAAACAATGCGATAAGTTAAGAGATGCGTTAGACAAGTCAGCTAATATATGGAAAACATATGCTGCCGAGCGTAGCGCTAGCGACCCGTTTTGGCACCATGTAAGTAACAACCAATTCTACCATCAAATCACAAACATCATTTAGCTCAAAGATTATTATTTTATGTAAAATTAGAAATCAAAAAATGTCGCCAGAGCAAAAATAAGAGTAAAAATTTTAATATTAAATATTCAATTTCCTCGAGTGGAAATCGCACACTATAACCATTCTGCAACTTAAGCAAACTTGTTTAGCAACTGTTTCGTTGTAGAAATTCTAAATTCATGACTATAGGTAGGTGTAAGTTTCTCATGTTTTAATGATTTTTTTTTTAAATTAATAATGAGATGTGTTAGTAAGTTGTCGAATATATTTGTTTTCAAACGATCTCAACTTTGTATTTAGAATTAAAAAAAATTACGTACTTTCCTATTATTTCAACCTATACCGCTGTGTGCGGGATACAGCGTGCAGCTGATTTGTTTTTTTTTTCATCATATATGTATGTCTAGAGGTAATCATTTTATTTAACATAAAAAATACTATAATTATACAGGTCTCATTATACTATACACAAATTGGTGGAATATATACTGGTTGGAAACATGGGGTAGAACGTAGTACGAACGAGTATGAAACTGATATATCGGACTTATATTGGTTAAACTCAATCGCCGAAGTTACCGAGTTGCAGCACAAACTTAACATTTCAATAGAAAATACTCAACTAAATGATATACCTGGTCTATCTAGTGCCTTTTTGAGAATTGTCAATGAAACACTCGAAGACGGAACAAATGTAAAGAAGTTGTTCGTCGCACAGGATGTGGATGGGAGGTGAGTGCGTAACAATAGAACAATAGGCGTAACTTACTTTGTTTTATGTATGATATTGAAAGTAGTTACCTTTACGTTAAAGTAAATATTTAGTTTTTTTTGCCATATATGAGTGTGTACATGTAGAATTAATCATTACCTAATAATACTACTGTTTAACATTATTTTGTAAATAGATAAAAATAGTATCATAGAAATTATAAGAAGAAATTTTCGATTTCAGCTATTCCTCAATGACACGAATTATGAAGAGGTATAAATTAAATTATCATCAAACATCAAAAGCCTCCACTGTAGTTTCCGGTTCATCAGTAGATTTTTCAAGCTATCCAGGTTCTATTACAAGTCAAGATGAATTTTACGTGATAAACGGTGATAATGTCCGCTTAGCTATCACAGGGACATCTTTAAAAAATTATAACAACAAATTGTGGCGAAATGTTAACATCACCACACAGGTAGGAATGTTAATCTTCAATTAAAGGTGTTATATAACTAAAATTAAATGATTTTACACACTTTAAATACCACAATATATTTAAAAGATGAATAAAACTCAATACTCGTGTTTTTAGGTTCCAATAGGACCTCGAATAACAGCAGCTAATCATCTGGCAACCAATATAAGCTCCTGGGGACACACTTTAGCTCGTAGTAACTCTGGCACCGGATGCAAACAATGGCTTGTAGTAGATTTCAATAAATTCAATCATTTAAATAATGCCACTGAAGATTCATCTGCATCTAAAAGACCGAAAAAGGAATCCATAACAGAAAGTGTTGATAATGAGTAAGTACATTACATTTAACTATTTAAAGCTATAAATAACCTATATATTATATAGATACGTTTTAATCAATAGGAAATGTACATAAATGTATGTGACAGCGTGAACATGTAAGCGGAAATTTCCAAGCGGTATTTATTGACTTCCTTTAAAGAAACGCGTCAAGAAATAGCATACGCTATCTCATCAATCTTAATTATGTCTACCATTACATGGTGCAGATGACGTTCGTATGTCATAATAATTTCAAATACATAAAGTAATTAAACATTATAAGTTAATGACACGCCTATTAGTATAACAATGTAAAGCTATTAATATTTCATTATCTACAATTAAATATGATTTTTTTTTTAATTTTTGAATTAGATATAGTTAATGTGATTTTATTTATGCTTTTCAGAGATATAAAACATACAATAGTCCACCGTGCAGGATCTGGACGAGCCAAAGGTTTACTTTGGCTGATTGAACAGATTCCTGGAAGAACACATTCAGCTGATTTATCCGATGCATTTTTAGAAAAAACCTATTGGGCCACCTATGGATTGCCATTCTTTGTGGTGAGCACTTGTATTTGTACTTATATTATGAAGAGTTGTATTAAAATGCTAATTATTTAAAAATGATACTCCGTTCATTATTATTAATGACAGTCTATTGACTGTCGTTATATAATCATTCAAAGTGATAAGTATTTAAAGTTATAGGTATTAATTCGTAATTTTAATGCTTTTGATGTATATCAAAAGCATCAAAGAATACTGTAACCGTAAATTTTATTGCAAAAATTTTATATACCTAACGACTAAAAATCGTATCCTATATTTTTACGTAGCGCAATTCTTTTTTTAAATTTTGTATTTGTAAGTTAAGTATTTGTTCTTGCTTCTCTTACAGGATATTGCAAACGACACTCATGTACTTAAAATGGAAGAAAAATATGGGAAAATATTTTCTGAATCTACATCACCTAGAGCGCTTATGTTTCAAGAAGGATATAAAAACGCAACGACGCTAGAAGCCATAATAAAGTTAATGAGAAAAAATAATCTAACGTCAAATAACGGAACTAGTGATAAAGTTTATTGTGAAGATAATGAAAATTGCCTTTTTAAAAAACTTGAATATTGGTCAGTTCTGGGCGTTCGTGGAGATATAGCAGAAGCATATAAAGAACCTTATGGGATTATTGACATTAAAGTTGTTAGCGGTAAGAATTAATATTTTATTCAATTCCAAAATTAATTGTAGTTTACATAGGTACTTAAGTAACTTTATGTCAGCCATTTTGACACTAAGCCTGCCATTCCAAAATCAATAGTTAGCTGCTTCGTAATTTGAAACATTTTAGCATAAATATTTAAATAGTTTTAACGCCCAGAACTGACCAATATTCAAGAATTGATTAATATTTTGCAGGCTCATCCAATACTACATCGTTAGATTTTATAGCAGTATCCAGTCCACCGTTCACGGAAGTAACAAACGTGACAGACATACAAATAAATAAGGGTAACGTCGCTTCAATATACACGGACCAATTTGATGACGTCCCTACGATAAATGGCTTAGAAATTAGAGATCTTGTCAAACAACAACAAGAAGAAGCTATAAAAGAGACTTTGGAGCTACTTAACAAAAATGCAATAAAACCCTTCCAATGGTCAGAAAGTGAATTTAAAGATGATCCTCATGAAGGCTTACCAGATTTATGGAATTTTGGCCCTTTTAGACCTAATTGGTCATGGTAATCAGAACGTTAAGATTTTGTATATCTATATAGTTTCAATGTCAATAGTTGATTTAAAATGAATTTTAATACTTAATTGACCTTGTCCGTCCCTTGTGTAAGAACTTCTACGTTATTATTATAAAATCAATTTTTATTCTTTTTAAATCTCATTTATGTACTTTGTTTTATGTTTCGTAATGTCTATTTATTTTCTTTTTGTAGTCAATGTATGTTTTGTTGTCCCCTGTCCCATTGCTAAGTATTATAAATAATAAAGATAAACAATAAGATCCAAGTGATAATATACTTAGCATAACATTTAAAAAATAAACATGTTGCAACGCAAATAAACACGCATATGCATATATTTTTCATAATGTATTAAGAATAATCTTTATATGTAATCTAATAAGAATGAAGTGACAAAAAATGCAAAAATGTTTTTATTTTGCTTTTGGAATAAATGTTCTACATAAATAATATACTCTTTTATTTCTATATTGACGATTTTCCCATGTTACATTTCACATACAATATATTGCCTTTATTATTCAAGAGAAAATAATTTACATTCTTAAATATATAAATATAGATAAAAATACATTTTTAACCTAAAAACATTCTTCCGATGGCGGGATAAAGGTCAGGTCCCACTCTAGAGCCCTAGACATCGATGGCCTTAAACACCCATGACTTCATTACACGTACTGTCTCAAATAATACAGGCAATATTATCTGCATCTGGTTCTTATTCTAACAGCTAAGCGATAACCTTTTAAAATTTTGGTCGAGGCTTTTTGCGATTGGACCGTTAACTGAAACTAATCTATCCAAGACAATGGCAGTGGCATTGATATTCCATATGACAGAAATCGCAAAATCTAAATATTTATATAATTTATCTTTTTCTGCCCTCACAACATTATTATCACGTAGGTAACTTTATTTTGTAAATTTTGTCAATGTACTTTATTAATTATTACGGCGAATAGAGAATATACATGTACTTGTTTTTCCAAAGCTTATTAAGCTATACAAACAAAGTACTTGTGTTTTTAATTCGACATATCCAAAATAATTGATGACACTTAAGGATATTGGAAATTGTCGTAATGATGTTAAAATTTATATTCTCAGCGAAATATTTCGATTTTACAGATAAATTTCGTGAAACCTACGCGCTAAGACCCAAAGCCAGTGAGTACAAAAATGGTAGGCCCCATTGAGGCCTATTGTGAGTATTGTGTTTACAAGTAGGTCGCTCCGAGTTATACGTTGTAGTAAATTTCTAAAAAAAATCCTTCCAGCTTTTACTTATTAACCAAAAAAATCATATAAGCGTATTATATTTTTCCAGTTAAAATACTGCCTTCACCTATAAAATAAAATTAATATTTACAATATATACCTACACATGATTATGGGTTAGTAATGAGTAATATTTTACAAATATGTAAGATTATAATAGATTAAAAATTTACACAGAAAGTTAAAAACAAACATTAATAAGGAGATGGCAACTTTATGATGAAGTAAATTACACAGTGAGTGGTACCTGACCCTGAATCCATATCTTATCTATGATTTTTCATGACAGTGACAATAAATTGTCATCTGTGCCTTGACATTTGACAGCATATTTGATTACAATGTAATTGGTATTACTCATATTACTTATTTACAATTGTTTTGTTTGTATTAATTACATTTTGAGTCAATTTTACAATAAAATTTATTATTATATCATTTCATTTCATTTATAATAGTAATTGATTAATATAAACATGAATTTCTTTAAAAAAGCACCTACGGTTAAAGGTAAATAGTTTTCCATTAGGTTCATTAATATAATGATGTTGCAATACTAGATCGTGCAATTGATTGTTTATTTTTTTATACTCTTAGAACAACAACGGCAAAATGATCGTGAACTTCGCAAAGCTGGGAGAGATTTGGACAGAGATAAGCTAGCTTTAGAAAGAGAAGAAAAAAAAATTGTATGTAAAACCATCTTACTTGTCTATAAGAACCTATTTGCAGTGAGTGTAATAAAATCGATTTAATAACATAATATTTATATTTTCAGGAAATGGAAATTAAGAAAATGGCTAAACAAGGAGATAACGAAGGATGTAAAATACTTGCGAAACAGCTAGTTCAGTTAAGAAACCAAAAAACTAGATTATATGCAGCTAACAGTAAGGTGAGATTTAAAAATATCTTTTACTTAATATTATTTTTAACTTAAAATTTGAATGATATAAAAATATTTCTTAAAACTTATATTTTTTTTTATAAATCATTATTTATATTTCAAGCACATAAGATTTACTATATAAGTTTATATATAGTTTATATCAAATTATGTTCTAAATTTTATGTGACTTTATATTATAAACACTTGAACAGTTTACAAGAAGCACAAGTTCAAGTGTACATAATATAAAATAAGTGTAACATTCAAATTTTATATATATTTTCAAAAACTACTTCTCTAATTCTCTACTTCTCTAAAAACTAAGGATTAGTTTAGAATTACATTTTATATTATTTTAAAAATAAAAATCTTTAAATGTTGTTAATGTACATAAAAATTCTAGATTTCTAGTGTACAAATACATAATAAGGCAATGGGTGCTAATGTAGCTATTGCAAATGCAATGGGTACTACTGCTAAAACCATGGGTAGTATTAATAAAATTTTGAATCCTCACCAAATTTCAAAGGACATGGAAGCGTTTAAATATGCAAGTGCAAAGATGGATATGACAGATGAAATGAGTAAGTTCTATTATTTTTTTACATAGTGATAAGGCACCCTGTTCCTTATTTTCCATAAAAAAATTAAGTATTGCATGTTGTCTACAATATATATTGTAAGTGTATAAGTGTTGATGCATGTTAAAATACTATATCCTAAAACTTCTTCTTCATTTGAATTACAACTCGCAGGCACTGCTCCTAGCTCCTTCCCTGCAATTACACATGGTGTGTTTGTTTTGTAACACTTAAATATTTTAATTATAGCATTTACAGTAGAGGCTGTTCTTGTGGCACAGTGTCTCTCATTATTTTCGTTTTTTGCCGTAGTATAAGATAAAATGCAGCTTTGAGTTCCACACTCAACAATTTATGCCTCGGAAAAGGGGCTGAAGAGGACAGAAAATTATGTTTCTTAGCGCTAGTTTACCCTCTGTATACCCTGCTATATGTGGGTACAAAAATTACATTTTCATTGGTTTTCTTAGTTTCAGATACCCTAGACGATATAATGACTGAATCAGGGGATGAAGAAGAATCTGAGGGAATTGTAAACAAGGTTTTGGATGAGATAGGCATTGAAATAAGTGGAAAAGTAAATAATATTTCTTTTTTTTGTTATAATGTCATTTATAAAGAAAAATAGTAAAACAATATATTATGTATAACAATCCATTTAAAAGAATTAATTGATGTATATCTGAATTAATTATATAAATTTAACTTCATTGTTTGAGGCCTTTATATATCTTATATAATCTTATGACTATTTGCTAAATCTTATACAAATATTTTAATTTCTATAATTTACTTTTTCAGATGGCAAATGCACCTTCAGTGGCACGCAACAAAGTTGGTGAATCCACTTCTGATATTGACAAAGATCTAATGGCGCAATTAACTAAACTAAAGTCGTGAAAATATTAATTCCTTCCATTTACTACATGATATAAGATAATCTGTGAATAATAATGTATTTTGTTTTTGTTAAAATTATTACACATAAAAGAGACTGAATCTTCAGTTTTATTATATTATTTATAATTTTTATCATGTTTATATAATCTCTTATTAATCTTTGGTACTTCTATTTTATTAAATTTATATTTATAACTACATACATATATTTATTGAAACATTGAAAAAAATGAACGGAGTAGTAATTATGTTATTGTATAAGACAAAGTTTTGTAAAAATCACTGAACAGTGCATAAAATAAATTGTAATGTTATAATTTTTTTTTATATTTTGGATACATTTAAATGAATATATGTCGTTTGTTTCTCATGTTTACATTCGGTATATATTAATTTTCAAGTGTTATGTGTAATGAAGTTACTGTTCTTTAAATCATGTAAATTTGAGATCCATTTATGTTCTTTATTTACATTATTTTTATTTTATGAATTTTGAAACTGTGATATCTTCACTTAAATATTAAATTGAAATGATATCGGAAATATTGTTGATATTTTTTAACCTTTAGTATATTCTAGAGAAATTATCAAACATCAATATACTTGCATATTTTGGTAGGTCAGTTATTTAATGTAAGTATTAACCACTTAGACATTAGAAAAGTATTATGCTTTTTGACATTTTTAAAGTCATTCCACACTTAAGAAAGAAAAATACATTATAAAAACACATATTATATAAAATGTATAAAAATTTGGACAATTGAAATGTTGTTAACATCTCTGTAGGAAGATTTATTTATATTTTTATGTTCACTTTGAATTGGTTTATGACCAGCGCACTATGGGACCAATTGAGCACTTCGTGTCTTAAGTCCGTAACTCATTTATTTTTCATGATATAGTGTTGAAATTTTGCATATATCTATATACTAGAATATATTAGCTATCAATGACATAAAACCAATATAAAAAAGTCATAACTTATTTATATTTAGACTGAGAGATCGATGACTTGGGATCGATGACTTGAGATCGAGATCGTGACTTGATTGGTATAGCCAGAGGTCAGTCTTGTCCTCGAACAGGTTTATGGTATAAGCTTAATGTCCCGATAACTACCTCAATCTTGGACACTGGCAATTCAATTGTAAATAGAGGTAATAAAATTACGCCAATACGGTGTGGTTCCAGTGTTCAAGATATGGTTAATATGGTGAGCGAGCATGAGCATATTAATAGAACCTAGCGATTTCTATGCTTCGATAGGAATATAGTTAGGTCCTACCTCTTTTCCGGTCTTCATGCGTCGATGGTAATGAAGAGTTTCGGGATTTATGAGGCAATAAGTTCGAGGGTCATGAGGAAGACTGCACGGGTGCTGAGTATTCAGCAGCTACTACTATTTTAACTTAGAGTGACTCGCCGTGTAAGCCGGTAATGCCGTCCGATGTTACGGAACTTATTGTCCTTCCAACGAGTTTCATGAAGGAAAATAAACTAGATTCGACGTTTTATGATTACATCTGCGAGTTCCTTGCATCGTCCGGTTAGAGAGCCACTTCATTTTACAGCCATTTCACTTTACAAATAAAAAATTCAGTCTGCTTGTACTTGATACGATAGCCACTTGTCGCAAGAGTAGGGCGATTATCCTGTGCGCCGTTTTAGTACGACGCCATAGTCTAGGATGAGGGTATAACCATGGTAGATCGAGGATCCAGGGTCACGTATCCGTATGCCCAAAAACAAATATACAACATATATTAGTCAGGACCCCCTCTGGATCATTTATATCTACCTATGTCTATCGATGTAAATAATTGAGATTATATTTTGGCTCTGTTAGGGATATTGGCATGTATTGCAATCAATTTAAGTAATTGTTTTGAGGAGTATAAATAACTAAATCAAATATATCATAAATGAGTTGAATATAAAGGCTCAAGGCCGGTAACGCACCTGAAGCCCCTCTGGTGTTACACAGGGTCGTGGGTGGCGGTGATCATTTACTATCAGGTGATCCGTCTGCCTTGTCTTTTCCCACTAAAAAAAAATTGACCTCGTATCCTTCGCATCGTCGCGATGCCATAGCCCACATTGGTGACTCCGCCGTGGGATACCTACTTTGCCAGTTTCAGCCCGTCGTAATAGCTTACATTATTCCGTAGACTCACGTGTGACTTCAGTTACGTGTCTAAATTCGATGTCATTATCAGGATACGCGCTAGAGTTCTCATTCAAGTTATAAAACTGGAAATCGATATTATATATTTTGTACGCACCATTTCAAGCTTCTTTTGAGCCCTTCATAACTCGTCCATCAATTAGTCTACATGTATAAAATTTATCACATTCGCTAACAAACCCTAGCTCGTATATATATAAAAAAATCCAACAACTCAACTTAAACTGTTATTGATATTCAGTCGGAATAAAGTTCAAGCTCTAAATAGCAACCAGTGATTTATTTCAGTACACAAGCTGGAAGTAAACTAACTTGCAAAATTAATTACGTAATCTACGTAAAAAAAATCTCGAATGAAATTAAGAGCTTCAATTTTATGCCGTTTGAACAAAAGTGGAAGTGGAGAACGGCACTTTACTTGACATTTAACTTGGCTCTCATTTCTCATTTATGTTTTAATGGGATAAAATTTTATAGAACGAAATCCACGTCCTTGTCAGGTTGACAGTTGACCAATTTAGGTGTCGAGGAAAAATATTTAAAATCGTTCTTATTAGTTTAAAAATCAAACAAAGAATTGAAAAAATACGTCAAACCAGGATAAATATAAGCGTAATTAGGAAATAATTTTCTTATTGACATGTCTCCGTGGGATCGTGTGAATGAAATTTCGCACGTATATATATATATATATATATATATATAACAATTGGACATTATCGGCATTGAATCTTTCACAGTAGACATTCAACATAGACTTATGAATAAACAAATGAATATATGCCTATGTTTACCAACGGCAATAACAGCCATTACCTAGTTTCATGCGAAGCATTAAAATTCAAACCAGCGACCATCGTTTACGTTCAAATTTAATGAAATATGCCACAATATTTCACGCCTTGTTTACCAATTCGATAAAATCAGCCTATATAAGTAGAATAATTTGTTAGTTCAAGATATTCTGTTTGAAATTTTGTAAGGGAACTTTGTGAACATGATACCTGACCATTTGTTCGAAGAACGTTTGAATTCCTCGTTATTAAGAAATGATATGAAACATATTCAATTAAATAGAGTAGTTTTTGAAAAAACACAGAAAGATTATGTGAGTATTAATTTTTTAAACTATAAAATCAATTTAAGATTAATAAAAATAACCATTTTTTTTCTAAAGTAAAAACTAAAATGGTAAATTATTAAAGTTTCTTTAGAAATCATTATTATTAATAGTGAAATTTCAAATAATATCATTTACAGTACACGTGTATTTACATTATTACTAATAAGTAATAATATTAGTAGTAAGAAATATATATATACAAATAAACCGTTTCATTGAAGGTTAGCTACCAATAAGTCAATAGAAAGTTATATTAAATCCACTAAGTGAAATTGCGCGCATTCTTTCTATGCAATCTAGAAATCGTTTAAACAGTTGATCAAGTTGATCTAACTTCAAGTAATTAAAATAGTGTTTACCGTGGAATATAATATTTATTTTATTCTATAAATATAAACAGTAATTGTAATATCGATTGGCTTAAAAATATTTGCATTTGTCCGCTCTCGCGTCGACATAAAGCGCGGCGTTGAGTTCCGCCACTCAACACGCAATGCCTTCAGAACTCGGCGGAAAATGGAGAACACAGTGTCCTTATACTAGGTTCCCTCTGCCTCTGCTATGTGCAGGATACAGCGTGAAGCTAAAGGAAATAATATAAAAATATTTTCAGGAAAGAGAGCAACGTAATTTATTATCATCTCAAGATGGTGACACTTGCGAGATCCACGATCAGTTTTACAGAGATCATAAATTATTGCTTGTTTTATTTCGAGCGCTTGCTGTCATGCCAATAACGCGTTCTCGGCCAGGTATAGTTTTGTTCTTTTCATACTTAAGATATAGAAAAATAGAGTATTTTTTAGTCTATTTTTTTACAGAAATTGTAGACTATGTTTTTCTATTATATAAGCTAGAAAGTTTCATCTAAATCGTTTCAGTATTTTTTACGTCAACGTTGGAACAAATTTCCTAAGATATTCACGTTTATAATTATACATAGGATATAAGATAATGGCCCTGAGTTGTGAAATGTATCACTATGAATAATAGAAATAGGTTTGATATGAACAAGGGAAATAAATATGTATCTACTTAAAATTTTTGCCCCCGGCCTTTTGTAAGCGCCAGTGTAAAAAACATTTTTCTCCGTCGGGTTCACACAATTGAGACTATTTTAAAAGTTGGCTAACGCGTTTCAAAAATGGTGTAAAAATTAATAACGAGTGATGTCACTGTTTTTTACAAAAAAATACAATTAATTTGATTAAATTTGATTTTGAAACACAGAAAGAAAGTACTAGCTCTATCGCAGGTACTGTACTTACTGTGCATGTGCTGATTATACATTTTATTTCTAACATATTTAAAATTTCAATTTAGTAACGCAAATTTACGCTACGTTGCATCGCACTTAAAACAAATTCGGACTTATATATTACACACTTAAAAGCGCTTAACGTTTAATAAACAAATTTATCTAAACAATCCATTTATTTAAGCAAAAGGCTAAACTTTTAAAATAAACATTTTTATTTTAGGTACAATTACATTCAGTTGGAAATCCCGAGCTACGGCTTATGCTATATGTTTCTACGTGGTCACAACAGTAATTGTGTTAATCGTGGGTTATGAACGTATAATGATATTGCGTTCTATAAAAAAATTCGACGATTATATTTACTCCATACTTTTTGTTGCGTTCCTCGTCCCACATTTTTGGATCCCATTCGTCGGATGGGGCGTCGCACATCAGGTCGCCATTTATAAAACGAATTGGGGAAAGTTTCAAGTAAGGGCCGAAATTTTTTAACATTGTTAGCTCACTTTGTACTCAACTTACTTATCATGGAATACGTGGCGACGTGACTTAACTTTATTGTAGCTGTTATTAGAACTAGTACGTGGTTGACTTTTCTCTATGTAACATTTTAAAGAATTAACTACGCTCTAAGGGAGTGGTTTCGCGTTTCCTTGGGAATTGTTGGTTCTTTTTTTCAATGTCACCAAATACCTCCAGTATTATAGATATAGATACAAATTAATAAAATTAGAATGTATCATATACAATTTATTTAATACAATATAATACAATATATTGTAATTTCATAAATTTCTTTAAACTTGTCTGGTAAAATACATGAAATAAGTGAATGATATAATTACTTATATTATTTTATTTCGCTAGTCATTTAGCCATGTTTGCATAATAAGACGTTATGTCCGATTTTTTTCTAAGATGGACTGGTCAATGCTAATATCATATTTAAAAAATTAATACTTGCTGTAGTTGTAAAAGTATAATAATACTGCACGCACACAATCAGTCCCAATCTCCCAATCGACTGTTTGTAGGTTTGATCCCCATTCGAGGATATGAAATATTTATTTACATTTATATTTTCATTTCTGCGCTCTGGTGTCGAGGCAAAGGGCGGCGTCTAGTGTCGCCACTCAACACGCAATGCCTCCAGGGTTCGGCGGAAAATGGGGAACGGAATGTTTTTAACATTAAGTTCCCTTTGCCTACCCTGCTGTGTGCGGGATACATGCGTGAAGCTGATTGTCTTCCATTCTTTATGGTAAATACCGTGAATTCCCATTTCAATATCAAATTAATATTCACTTTTTTGCAGGTGCGATACTATCGTGTAACAGGACAGAATTTACAATTTCCAAATTTAAAAAAAACAATCGTCATTATAAGCTTTGGTTGTTTATTACTCGCCATTTGCTTTTTGCTCAGCCTCTGCGCCCTGTTGGATGGTTTTCTTCTACGTCATACTGCGGCCTACTATCATATCATTACAATGATTAATATGAACTGCGCCCTTTGGTATATCAACTGTAGAGGCATCAGAGTTGCGTCTCAAAGCCTGTCAGAATGTTTCCGCAGGGTAATACATACAAACATACGTATATAATACAATATAATTACAATAACATAGAATGATATCACAATTAAAAAGAGTCTCAACATTCCATTTCTTCGCTCTGGTGTCGAGGCAAAGCGCGGCGTTGAGTTCTGCCACTCAACACGCAATGCCTCCAAAATTCGGCATAAAGTGGGGAACGGAATGTCTTAACACTAGGTTCCCTCTGCCTACCCTGCTGTGTGCGGGATATAGCGTGAAGCTATTTTAATTTAATTTTTTAATTTGAACAGACAATGTCAGTGAAATAGCCGAAAAGTGAAAAAATAGTTTTTAATCTATTTTCGCTTTTCTATATAAAAATTTTCAATCTTCGTTAACCTTCTAATATCTTACTTTTATGAAGTACGTTTATCAATTTAATTATTGATAGGAAACTTTTTTTAGGACGTAGATATAGAATGCACAGCCAATCTGATATCTAGCTATCGCTTTTTATGGTTAAATCTATCCGAGCAGCTTCAATTACTTGGCAATGCCTACGCCCGGACTTATTCAACGTACTGTCTGTTTATGTACGTATCTGTAATATAACATTTGCTTTCAATTATCTAGTAAAAAGGTATACCTGCAATTAATATATGAATAATATATATTTATAATAAATATTTATTATTTAGAGGCCAGTCGTGGCGCAGGGGCACAAGTGTGTGACTGTAAACCCGAGTGGGTTGTCGAGTAAATGAAATATTTACATATTTAAGTTTATATTTTCATTTCTTCTTTATGGTGTCGAGGTGAAGCGCGGTATCAAGTTCCACCACTCAACACGCAATGCCTTCAGAATTTGGAGAAAAATATGGAACGGAGTGTCTTAACACAAGTTACCTCTGTCGTACTGTGTGCGGGATACAGCGTGAAACTCATTTATTTTGGTTTAATAAATATTTTGAAATATATAACTTGAAATAAACACTATTAGTAAAATATATCTGATAAATATAAGATAATCTAATTATGTGACTTTTCGTTTCACATTCTCTGCTCTTCTTTTAACTCTGTCTAAAAATTTGAATTTATTAATACCAGTTTAATATTTTTAAATTATAATAAAGTACAAACGTTGAAGAACATAATATTAAATTCCATTAGATGTCAAGATAAAAATAATATTTACAAAGGTTGCAAATATTTTAATGGATTTCAGGTATTTCAACATAACCATAGCTGTGTACGGGGCGCTGTCCGAAATTGTTGATCACGGCTTCGGATTCAGTTTTAAGGAGATGGGCCTGATCGTTGACACGCTCTACTGCTCTACGCTCCTGTTTATTTTTGCAGATTGCTCTCATCAATCAACTCTTAAGGTATGCTGCATAATCATTTTTGCAATTTCTACATTCATTACATTTATACTTTTTTTATGCTGCTACACGCTTTTTTTATATAGCTTCACACTTAAGAGAGCCTAATGTTAAGGCACTCCGCTCCAATCCTATTTGCTCTTCGAAATTAAGAAAATGTATAAAAATTTGAACGTAGCGGGATTCGATACGTCGTTGTAAAAACTGTTTTTATAATTTTTTGGACAAGCAGAGGAATAAGCCTCCTAAACTATTTTCTTTTTTGTTTTTTTTTTTCAAATTTATTTAAAGTAAAATTTTATATAAAGGTCATAGGTAAAATAAATATATATAATTAAATTAATGGATAATTTTATAACAAGATGAAAAGTTCAACCTGCTAAAATTGAGAAATATGCTCCATTTTCGTTTCCGGGAATCAAATTACAGAGTTTACTTGAAAACTTATATCCGAATTATCTTTTAATAGAACGTATAAACATCTTAACCCAGTAATATTTATAAAATCACTGCATGATTTGTTTAAAGTAGACTAGAACCCATTTACTACATAAACTATAATTGTCTCTGGCCACACCAATTTCGTTCATTTTAAATAACCCGTTAATCAATTTAAAAAGCTATTTTATAAATCAATTTTTCAGCTGCCTATATGATATATGGGCTAAATTTTCGTACCTTTTAAGGAAAAAAGGGATGCCCTGTATCACTTTGTTTTACTTTGAAAAAGATATGATCGTCTTTATCGCAAAAAACGCGTATTTTGACACTACAAAGGGTCAACATTTATAATGCCTGTGTCGCTCTTGTCCGGTTTTTTAATTGCTGGTAATAATTTGTAAAATCTTCACGCAAAGTAAATATTTTATCTCCTCGATTAGGGATCGAACCCATAACCAGTGGATTTTACAGTCACACTCTGAGCCACTGCGCCACGACTGGCCTCAATAATTTATAATAATATAAATATAATTTATAATAGTAGTGATTTAAACTTATTTTCATTAAATAAAAAATGATATACCGTAACGTATAACAAACTTAATTGCACAGGTGGCGGCTGGTGTACAAGATACCTTGTTATCGATCGATGTTCTGTCTGTGGATCGTCCAACTCAGAAGGAGGTTCTATTCGAATATATTATCAAATGATTAATAAGATGATATGAACTCATTAAAAACTTTTATTTTCCTTTGCAGATTGATCATTTTATACAGGCCATAGAAATGAATCCAGCAGTTGTAAGTTTAAAAGGATATGCTCATGTCAATAGAGAACTTTTAACATCAGTAAGTACATTTAACATAATAGCAGAAAATAATTCATCAAAATTGTCTTAAATCACCTACGTTATGAAATCTATGTTAAATAATTTAACAGATCCATATTTAGGAAAGAAAAAAATTAATTAAGAAAACGTAAATATTATTAAGAAAACGTAAATAAAAATAAAATAAATCAGCTTCACGCTGTATCCCGCACACAGAAGGGTAGACAGAGGGAACCTAGTGTTAATACACTCCGTTCCCCACTTTCTGCCGAATTATGGAGGCATTGCGTGTTGAGTGGCAGAACTCAACGCCGCGCTTTGCCTTGACACCAGAGCGAAGAAATGGAAATATAAATTTAAGTAAATATTTCATCTCCTCGAGTGGGGATCGAACCCACAACCAGTCGGTTTTACAGTCATACTTCGCGCCACTGCGCCACGGCCGGCCTCGAAGAAAACGTAAATATTATTATAATATGATCAGAAGTTTTTATATAAGAATATTTTTTATCTAAACATCAAATAAAGAAAAAAAAGTGACCTGTTGTTTATGAAAACCATAAATTTTAATAGGAAGAGAAGGTGGTAGGTGATTCAATGTTTTGAGAATTGTATATTTTTTAAAATTATGATTTAGATTAAAATAAATTTTATTATTTGTTGCAGGCGATAAGCATGATTGCTATATATCTTATAGTATTGCTTCAGTTTAAAATTTCCTTACCGAAAGATATACCAACTACTACTTAAAACGTAATAATATAAGGACTATAGGTATATAATAAGCTAAATGTAATTGTTATTAAAAAATGGGCTTTTTTCATGACAACAAAATATTTTTTTTGCAACAGCACAGACTCAATTTGTTTAATTTTTTTTTGTTCAGTCTTCATTAAAATGGCATTTTTAAGGCTGTTTTCTTTTTTAATAAAGATAAACAGGTAGGGACAACACTAAAGTGTATATATAATTTTTTTAATTATAAAAAGAATGACGAATGAACGTGACGGAAAATTACTTAAATTTTCCATTCGGATTAAAACCAAAGAAAAAGAGATCTATATCTATTTATATTATTTACATAACGTAAGATGGGCATAATACTACCTTTTTAAAATAGTATATAGATCTGAATGGCAAGACTTATCATCTAATATGGCGCAGGGCACAATGTATGGCTGTAAAAGCTACTTTTGTGAGTTCGATTCCACGAGGAAATGAAATCTGATCTAAATTTAAACTTTAATTTCTTCACTCTAGTGTAGACGGAAAGCACCAGCAGCAGAAAGCACAGAACTCGACAGAAAATGGAGATTGGAGTGTCTTAACACTATGTTCCCTATATCTACCCCGCTGTGTGCGGGATACCAACATTAGATATAACCAATATTTCATAATATACAATGACATAGATACATTTTAAATTCGATTTTACTTAAACTTTTCGGATAAAACATCTTTACCCGAGAGAGTGTCGTTAACAGGCTTTTACTCGAACAGTAATTCCTACTCTCTAAGTTTGTTATTAAAATTAATCTTTATATTAAAGTACTTTAAGAATATCTTGTTAGTTATAAAGTTTACTTCAAGCAAGTTCAAGATGCTACGGCGGAGCGGCGGATGGGTTGTATGTTGGGATGTATTATTATATAAAAATTTGCTTAAATTTAAAACAAATGCTGCTTTAATAGAATAAAACACGCTAATTATAAAATATAGAATGTACTTAAAGTATTGTTATTAAAACTTTTATTTGTATGTAGTTGTATACATATTAGCTTCACGCTGTATCCCGCATACAGCAGGGTAAATAGAGGCAACATAGTGTTAAGACGCTTCGTTCCCCATTTTCTGCCAAATCTGGAAGTATTGCGTGTTAAGTGGCGGAACTCAACGCCGCGCTTTTGCCTCGACATCACAGCAAAGAAATGAAAATATAAATAAATATTTAATTTCTTCGAGTGGGGATCGAACTCACAATCAGTCGCGATTACAGTCACACGCTTGTGAGACACAAGCGTGTGCGCTACGACTATCCTTGTAAAAGTATATATTGCAAATTGTAAAACGTAAATATATTACGCATTTATATAAAAATGTTTTAAAAATAAATCTAAAAATAGTGAACATGTTGAAGTTTCATTGACTATTACGTTACTTAAATATTGGTACCCAATAAAAAAAACCCTTTTTACCAATATATTGGTAAAAAGGCTTTTTTTATCAAATATTCTAACGGCAACATGAACTTGATTTTCAACTTTCCGTCGTTTTGAAGCATTGCCTGTAGGGTGATGGGTCTCAATCATCGGAATGCTTTATGTGCCAGTTCAAAAAAATATCTTTATTATTTTTATATATTTTCAGCTTGAACAAGAATGATGAAATATATATTATAAGATTAATACAATAGACTACAGTTGCTACTAGTATATCGCCGAGGCAATTTTGCCATCCGTAAAACAATTAAACTTAATTTAAATATAGAGTAAAGTAAAATAAATGATAATCCCGTTTATTTCTTCACCGTATTTTGCTATCATGCTTCGCCGAAGCCTTGATCGCGTCGCCTACTATCCGTCGCAGGATTTTCTGACAACCACAATGAGTATTCATTAATCAACTTTTCCAATTTTGTGGAAGCTTGCTCTTATCTGTGAATTATTAATATTTGAATTTCCACCGGAAAACGTTTTAATTTTACGCAAATTTGGAGTTAGTAAAACAAAAAAAATATATTTTAAAAACTGGGAGAACGTAAGTTCAAGAAAATATTAAAATTTTTCAATAATAATAATTTTAATTACGTAAATGTTTTAGTCTACAGTAGTACATAACACTTAACATATTTTATAATATTTGTTAATGATGCTCTATATTGTAGATTATATTACATTTTTTGTATAACCAAAAAAAAAAAGAGTACGATATAAAAATGTTAAAGCTGATAAATTCAAAATTGAATAATATTAAGAAATAGAATACATCAAAACTAAATTTGATCATTACAATCCAATACATATAAATAAGATTCGATCGTCAACAGATTATTGCTACGACACATCGTAGCAAAGAATAAAACGGAGCTACGACGTACTTTTATATATGCGACACGATTATAAAATTCTTATTGATTGAGAATGACATATTTTCACTGATATTGCTTATATTAGCTTCTCTATTTACGTTTTATTTACTTATATATAAAATATGAATATATAGAGGCCAGTCGTGGCCCAGGGGCACAAAGTGTGACTGTAAAACCGACTGGTTGTGGGTTCGCTCCCCACTTGAGGAAATGAAATGTTTACTTAAATTTAAATTTCCATTTGTTCGCTCTGGTGTCGCAACACGTAATGCCTCCAGCATTCGGCAGAAGGTGGGGAACGGAATATCTTGACACTAAGTTTCCTCTGCCTACCCTGCTGTGTGTGGGATACAACGTGAAGCTGATAAAAAAAACACTTAAATTTCAATTAATTATGAAAATAATTGAAGAAAATCTCAGTGATAGAGCACAATAGATAGAAAACAATGAAAGCTTTAAGCGGAATCTAAACATATTAAATGAGATTGGGAAAGTTATATTCACTGTCAACCACATTGTACTGGGTTTTAGATCTCTTCAATGTATAAATGAACTTTATCTTTTAGTTGCTAGAAGTTTTGAACGTATAAGAGTCAGTTAAATATTTTGTTTTTGCATCGATCAAAACTTAGTAATAATGCACAGGATTTTGGTGTTATTTTTTATTAAGATCATTTTTATTTATATTGCATTCATGTGAGTAGATAGTATTTGTTTTATATATACTTGCTTTACACTATATCATTTCTCTTTCTCTTCTGGACATAATATTTCGTTTTCTATTTTATTTTTACTTTCATTTAGCCGTGATGGTAAAAATACTGCAGAATATAAAAACAATTTCTTTAATTTTTATTTTGAAATTAATTTTACCTGTTAAACAGTGAAAATGTTTAAATTTTACATATACGTAAGTATGTCTACGAGTAGTTTTCGCAAATATAAGTTTCAATCATGTTTTACTTCCGCTACGACTGCTTCTTTTGTACTTCTTATATTAAATACAAAATCGATAGAGGACGTTTTTGGTTTCACGCTGTATCCTGCCCATAGTACATACATTAAAGTTCACCACTTCCGGCCGTATTCTGGAGACACTGTGTGTTGAATGGACTGAAACTATTAAAATTTTCATTTTCTCGGGTGGAAATCGAACCCACAACCTGTCGCGTTTTCAGTCATACCTTTTTTGCATCTTCGCCACGACGGCCTCTATTAAAATAAGACACATTTATATATATATTGTATAAGTACATTCAATAAAAATCGAAAAAACAAAACCAGACCTAATATATACATACAAGTATCTAATTTCGAGCAGGCATTCATTCAGGCGGGATTCATTTTTTCTAATAGCATTGTTTCTCTTTACTACAATATAGCCCATATTGTAACCCATCTAAGAGGTCAGTATCTCAACCCACTATTTATATTCTATGAATGTTTAAATATATATATTAATGGAACTATCTCTTGACGCAATATCGTCCATGACATCATTCGGCAACATGCGATAGCCGCCAGTATAGTAGCAATGGAATACAGATTTGTATCGCACTTCGTGTCAAGTGCGGTTATTAAATCTCAAGAGCACTCTAGATAATGGAATTAACTGGACTTTTGAAGCAAAATCAAACGCACCTTTTTTATATTTTTCTGATGCTAGTCGCTTTTAGTATATTCGTATTATTTCAAAATTCTATTTTATGCAAACTGAAAATATATTTACAACTTTTTTTTAATAGACAGAGAAATGTTAAATAGATTATCGCCTATATTATGAGTATCTATAACAAATAACAAAAATAGCTTGTACACTCAATACATTTTCAAAAAAAATATTATTATATTAGAAACAAGAAAACGTCTATCGAAAATATGTAATCTGTAATCGTGAGAATTCTTCTTTGACACGTAAAAATCAATGATCTGGAACATCTGTTGTGAATTGTAATATTAAAGTTGATAGCTCAGCTTTTACATGCTAATAATATAAATGGAACCTTGAAAAACCGAACAAATGTAAGTCGGACTCGCATGGCGAGGGCTAAATTGACAAATTTGCGAACGTATCATTTTTTTCTTCTGAAATATTTATAAAATTTTATTTTTGATTTTTTTTACTTAACTTGCGGGAGGCAAGTTTTCACGTCTTGCCAAATTTTAGAACTGTAGGTGCACGGGACGTAGCCTGTAGGTTTTGATTACATTTTCCACTATTTATAGTCATGGCTAGAGAGCAGAAATAATAAATAAAGAGGCATAAGTCAAGTCCATGTCAGCAAGATTGTAAGCTGCTGAACGCAAGAGTTTCTCGTAGGTTCTCTCTCGATCAACCGGTATTTCAATAATATTTCTCCGAAACAATTGATCACAAATTATTCTTGCATGTGTTTAAAAATAATTAAAAAAAACAATGTATAATTCAGAATAGGAAATTTCATTTTAAAGTAAAATTGATCGCTTTCAATATCTCATGAATACCTATAATAAGATGTCAATAAAATATGTAAAGACCCCATCATACAAATGTATGCAAATGCATGAGCTGTTCGCTAACTTTATTCACATATGGTAACAAATGAATTCAATTTGGCCTCATTCTACGAAAATTCGTGCGACCCATCTTAAGTCTGTGTATCATGTATGTGTCAACATTTTAATATTTCATAATATTAGGATACTGTATTCAAAAAAACTTTATTAAACACAAAATTGTACATAAGGGTCGTAGTTCATCATATTAAAATATATATATGAAATTAACCATAAAAATAACCATCACGGCACAGTAAGACAGTTTTTAACTGTAAACGAGATAGTTAAGGGTTTGATCCCCATTCTCTAAGCAAACATGTGTTCAACAAGCAAGGTTTATGATATGATATGATATTTATATGCGGGATAACGCGTGAAACTAAAAAATCATAATTGAAAATAATATATAGAGTAATTATATTATTTTCATATGTTTAGCTATCAATATAAGACGTTGCTTAAGAAAGACCATCCGCAAGTGAATTATCACGTGACGTTTTAATAAAAACCATAAAATCGAGAAAATACCATAAAGAAGATTATGTTAAATGTGCTTTATCTTATTATTATTTTCTTTAAATATCAAACCCTTCAAAATATTAATTATCTATAGATTTATATAATACGTCATATATGTATCAGGTAAATCTATGAAAAAAGTACAAAAATATCACCCAATTCAGCGTTGTAATTTTAAGATAATTAATAAACTTCCTAACAACCCTGTAATTGAACACTTTCCATCGTTGTAATTTATTAGGGTATCTCTTACACACGTTAATAACATGCAATATATGTATGTATAATATACATCTGTAATGAATAACCTCCATATTTGATCATTTTTAAGCACGAACAAATAACGAGACAATTGACACCACTTAGCATCTACAACTAATTGGAAATTGGAAATAATTATATGATCTTAATATTAATCGTAGGTTCACATAAAATTGTTATAAAGCTATTAATTATTAGGAATAATAAATAAGAAAGTGAGCCCTCGTGTCGCAGTGGAACAGCATTTGGTTGAAAACGCGACGGTTGTGGGTCACAACCCCACTAGGCGTTAACTAATAAATACTAGATAACTAATCATTTTCTTGCTCTGGCCAGACTAAGAATGATGTTGATTTCTGCCTGTTAACACACAATGTTTCGAATTCAGGTGGAAAGTGGTTATAAATTAGACGTTATGTTTTGTTCTGTACCTGCATATACATATACATATATAAAAAGCAACTCTCGCCTGCTTTACCTATACTATTTTTTATTTTATATTATTTAAGTACATTTAGGGAAAATTAGTTGATTATTTTAGTATGGTTGTCGATATTGCTAAACTAAACAACAAAATTTAATAAATCGTAAATAAAATCTTTTGGGATTTTATTTAATTTTGCTACAAATTCCGCTATTTTTATTTTTTATTCGTTTCCTAAAACAGTAAAAATAGTGTCATCTAAAATTAATTTAAATTCTCTATAATAAAATATAAAATAAAATAATAATCATTTATGTATTTATTTTACACTTACTACACTTACGTATGCACATAGCGTACAAACAAAAAACGAATTTAGTCTATTTACACTCTAAGCCTTTCATTATATATACGACGTGTTCTAATTAAAAATGTGATACTATTTAGGTCCCGAGATTGTGTACTTAGAAACATAATATCATAGAGCGGATGTATAATCACAACTGCATGTGTAAGACAGTAGGCTAATCTAACGTGTATAATGCAGTGAATGTGCCACGAAATCTCGTATGACTGCTATATAATTCTGTGTGATACCCTCGCATTGGCGGACTTGGAAGTGAACACGTTAATGTGGTAAAGATGAGTTCAAGACAGTCTTGTATATTTTCATTTCAAATAAACATATTGTTACTCCATCTATTAGGATGTAATAATCTTAAAAATATATATTTCCTTTTTTTAACTATAACTGTGTAAATGTCGTTTATATTCCTTTTGTGTAAGATTTTTTTACTGTTGCATGAAACGATTGAAACTGCTAAGCGTAGCAAGAGAAAAAAACATGAGCAAACACAAAGCAAAAATGCATTCAGCATTACAGGAAAAAATTAAATACTCAAAATATAAAGAATAAACTCAAAGTGCATTTTACGTTCTTAGAAAATCGGTTTTAGAAATCTTAATGCATTTTATCAACACAGAGCGAGCAATCGGATGAGAAAGCAAGACGATTTTTACTGCAACTAAAATTTCAGACGACGACGTTCCACTAAATAGCCGTAAAATAACTGTTTTATTGGATTGGCTGAAACTTTAGTTTTCAATGTAAAGATTTGTATTTAATTTGATAATGTTGTTAGAACAAGAAAATAAGTAAAAAATATTGTGTAGTCCAAAGTGAAGGTGAAACCGAGAGAGGATCGCTAGTACTTCAATATATTTTAATTTTATGTTTGAGTATTACAGCTCCATATTTCAAAACTCAAAATATGTTTTATAAAATATGTCTAATGTTATAAATATTAAGATTTATACATACTAAATGAGCGACATAATTAAAAGTAAATTATATAAAAGACGAGTGTAATGATCTTTAATGGTTGCTCATCAAAAGCTCGTACAATCAAGAGGAGTATGACACAAGTATTAAAGTATCTGAGTATAATAATAAAAACGACGTTTTCGTGATTCGCATAAATTACGTTCTAAACACTTTTGAATTCTGATAAACAAGTTGATCGTTTCGTTGAAAATTCGGAAAATAAATTATGAAATTGAGTTACTGTTTAGCAAGACAAATAAGCAGTTAAAATACTAGCAAATAGCTACAGTTAGCCCATAAATATTTTGTATGTTTTGTAAATGTCCAAAAATATAGCTCATTAAAAAGTTAAATTTTTAATTAGTTAAGTATTTGAATATTTTAAGAAGTTGTTAATGATGAAGTTGTAATTATCCGTCATGGTGCTTGTTTGAAACAAACATAGTGAATAGCCCGAATGTTCTCGTGCCAATAAATATATTGCAAAATGATTGGGTTTTTTAATAGAAGCGTGCTAAAGCGATTCGAGCTGTCGCTAACTATATAATTTCTTTCTTTTTTTTCCGCTTCATGCTGTATGCCGCAAGGAGCAGGGCAGGCAGAGTATATGTCGATTTTTCCCTTACTTTGTAATTATTTAATAGCATGTATCTGTAATTATAATGGTAATGTTTGTCAGTGTAAAAAGCAATAACTTTTCCTTTTGACAAGTGAATTGACAAGTTTTAAAAAATTTTAGACCCTTATAACCAATTCACGAGATAATAGGTAAATTGATAAAAAAAGGTTATTTTATAGGTCATGATTGCTGGGGTTTAATATAATATATTAAGTAAACAGAAATCAATAAATATAAAGAAAAATATATAGATTTTGATATTTATATTTAAGTGAAACGAAACGATTATAGTATAAAAAAATAACGATATAATAAGAAGGGAAGAAGCCAGGAACATTGTAAAAATAAAATTTCTAATCTAAAAATGTTTCCATTCACCTCATTTTACGGTATCATAAATACCATAGATAAATTGCTTAATTTTCATTATAATGCTCACACATGTAAAGGCACTCAAAAGCCAACTTGTTCTCAAACTTGAGACGCATTTTAGACTATTAAAATAAACTACTACAATTAATTATTACAATATTTTGAGGCCAGTCGTGACGCAGCGGCACAAAGTGTGACTGTAAAACCGACTGGTTGTGGGTTCGATTCCCACTCAAGGAAATATTTACTTAAATTTATATTACCATTTCTCCGCTCTGGTGTAGAGGCGAAGTGCGGTGTTACGTTCTGCCACTCAACACACAATGCCTCCAAAATCCGGCAGAAAGTGGGGAACGGAATGTCTTAACACTAGGTTCCCTCTGCCTACCCTGCTGTGTGTGGGATACAGCGTGAAGCTGACTATCGGTCAACCTGTTTATAAGACTGTAGTAATTCCGTACTACTGTCCGTAGTACTGTTGTGATTCCGCTGTTCCTTTTGTTGATATTTTAAGTTTCTTGTTAATGGTAAAATTGTTTTCTGATTATTTTGTTTTAGTTATATAGATTTTTTTACATTTTAAAACATGGGTAAACCTAGATAAAATTGAATAGAAATTAAAAAGTTACAAAAAAAAATAGAAACAGTATTTTTTTGTTGACATTTTGTCTCATGCAAAATATATAGGGTAAAATTATTAGAAATGATAGAGCAGAACAGAAAATATATTTACTCTACTTTTGATAAATGAAACTCAAACCAAAAATAATAATAACAAATCAACTAACCAATAAAATAAACTCACAAAAATAAAATCACATTCTATACATACGGACGCACATACTTTTGATGTGTATACATATCGTTAGCTCATATTCAATTCTATAATATATTTATTATATAAGAAACACAAATCTCTCTATACAGAAAATCATGTAACATCATATACTAAACGCGAAACGAACATATAATAAAGAAAAATATTTGATAAACTTAAGCCACGGTACGTTTTACGCACAATTTCGTTAAAACGTGCCGAAGCCGTAATCATTTTTTGAATAATATATTATTCGTAATAATTCATTCGTAAAATAAGCTAAATATAGCTTAATATTAGTAACATAAATAGACATCAAAGTAATAATACGGCAGTAAAATATATCTGCTTCACGATATCCCGCACATAGCAGGGTAGGCAGAGGGAACCTAGTGTTAAGACACTCCGTTCCCCACTTTCTGCCGAATTCTGGAGGCATTGCGTGTTGAGTGGCAAAACTCAACGCCACCCTTAGCCTCGACTCCAGAGCGAAGAAATGGAAATATACATTTTAGTAAACATTTCGACTTTTCGAGTGGGGATCGAACCCACAACCAATCGATTTTACAGTCTAACTTCGTGCCGTTGCGCCACGATACGCCTCGATTCGTATATTATATTTTTTTATTAAAGCAACATCATTTTACAAATACGACGCTATAAACTCATGATATGAAGATATAACTGCGATATGCAATATAACAGACAAGAATGTTAAATTGCGAATGGACGCATACCTTTATTGAAAATGTTTCACACTATTTTATTCTCTCGAGTGGTTATTATGAATGGTTTCAATCCTATAAACTAAGTACTTTTAATAATATACAGTATATAACTGGAAATTTCTTAATGAATAGAGCAGGATTGCTAAATTTATTATTTTCCTGTATGTGAATAACTACGGATACATTTATGTATATTATTGGCGGTTTTTTTTTATACACGAGGCAATGGAGAAAAAAAGGAAAAAAGTCATTTATCAATAATATGTAGAGATCAGAAATTCCAGTCGTAGCGCAGGGGCACAAGCGTGTGACTGTAAAAGAAATGAAATATTCAGTATTTTAATTTCTTACCGAGTGTAATTGAGTTACGCAACTTAACTCTAAATGCCTCCAAAATTAGGCGAAAATTGGGTAGCGGAGTGACTTAATACTACGCTCCTAACCCTGCCCTGCTACATGCATGATACAACGTGAAGATGACAAAGAAAAAAATGTATAGACAGTGTCTATCTGAGGGATAATCTTTTATAGCCATTGCAATTATTATATATATATTATTTAAATTACAGTGTAAATATTTTTTTTACTTTTACTTTATTGTAAATTAAAAAGTCAAATTTAATCTAAGTTTACTTTAAATTAAAAAATCTATCTGAAAAGATGTTGCTTTACTTTCTTTTACATTGTAATAGCGTTAAATAATAAAATAGATACAAACAAAACTAACTAAATGGTTTGCTTGTCTGATTTATTTCGTGAAAATTTCAAAAAAATTCCTGTTGGCATAGATGAGATGTGTCAAATTATTGCATACTACAAGACAAGACAAGGCGAGGGCGAGAGTGCTGCAAAAAATTAGAGGTCTTGAGCTTTTTCTGAAATTCAGACTTAGCTTAGCTAGAGCCCATTCATTTGATACGTGACATCACTTGAATTAACGGCTTTAATACAAAATTTTGCCCCCTTTGTAAGGCTATTATTATTTTTTAGGACCCAACCACAAATTTATAGTTTCCATATTTTTCTTGAACTAGTACGACCTGTTGATGCTAGCTGCCAAATTTCATAATTCCAGGTCAATAAGAAGTACCCTATGAATTTTGATTGTGTGAGTGTCGAAATACGCGTTATTTGCGATATAAACGGCCATATCTTTTTTTTAAGTAAATATAGAATTATGTTTTTTCGGCACGAAATCGTGGGGCCTAGACATATAACCAGATAGACAACCAGACAGACGGACAGACGGGCGGACAATAAAGTGATCTTTTTGGGTTTCTTTTTTCCTAAAAAAATATGGAACCCTAAAAATTGTAGGATTGTCAAATTATTTATTTTCCACATGTTTATATAGAACATTTTCATTTAGATATTTTTTTTATATATTAAAATCAAAGCGGAATCGGAAAGGGAACTTAGTAATGATACACTTCGGTCCCCACTTTCCGCCGAATTCTGAAGACATTGTTTGTTGATTAGCGAAACTCAACGTCGCGCTATGCCTCGATCCACAACCATTCGCGTTTACAGTCACACTTTGTGACCCTGCGCCACGACTGGCCTTATATATAAATTATACATAATTAAAATTTAATGGCTAAAATATAGGTCAAGAAATTAATGTACATGCGGAAGATGGAAATTGCGTAGACTATGAATTTGTCTAATTTTGAATTATTTGTTTTTCTCTATTTGAACATTTGTTATACAAAATATTTTGTGATTGGTAACATACGATGATAGACTAATCATTGTACGTGAACGATGCAGGATTGCAGGCTAACAAGGCGGGAGGCGGGACCGCCCGCCCAGAGTATATAAGACGAAAAGCCTTCGTCAAGCCTCATTCCAACCACCGCTTCGACCGCCCTAGCACTACCGCCTAAGACACAACAGGTTAGTCCGTTTTTATTTATATTAATTTCATGTATGAAAATATAAATATATTTTTCCTTAATTTTATACAAATATTTAAGGATGTCAAAATGTAAAAAAACATATATGTTATTTTTTTCTTTTAAAAAACATTTTAAAACGAAATAAAAATATATTAGTCACATTATATTTAGTTTATTATATTATTATTTAGTTCAGTTATGTAAATTTACGCAAAAAAAGAAATGTAACTTTTAAACTCTCTTCAACATATTACAATACCGTTATAAATTAGTAATAAATATTTTTTATAATGTTCAAATATAATATTTAGACTTGTTTTTTGTTAATGTATATTATAATATATTTTTTTCTTTGCTTAATATAAAACCACCATCATCTTTTAAATAATCTAATTTATTTGATTAAAAAAATAGCCAAATATTTTTTTTTAAGATACTACCTGAATTACATTACCTAATACAGATTATTTTAATTAATATTATATTTTATGATATTTTTTTTCCATCCCACTGACATATACTGGTAAATATTGTGATAATAAACAAAACGATTATCTACTATAAGAAATAAATTTCGTTCACGACACACTTTCATCTATATTTAGATGAAAAATTACGTGTAATCACACGGTGACTTGCACGTGTACGACGTCAATAAAACGTGAAGGAAACAAATCAATAATAAATATGTTTTTGAAATCTGCTTGTCTCGTTGTTAAATCAGCCAGCATATTTTCTATACAGACTATATAAAAGAAAATTGTAGACAAAACTACAGCTTTATAACGTTTTAGTCATTCTGGATGTGACAAGTTAACAACATATAACAGCTAGAATAAGAATAAAATTTAAACATAAACGTTAAATTCCTATAGAATTACTTGAATTTAAGTTCAAAATATCAGGATATTGTCTATGTGACATAAGAACTTTGTATCCCTATACAATACCTCACTAATTGGACGCTCAATTATTTTGCAGCAACTTTAGAAATAACTTGCTGAATAAAAACTAAGAACTTATTTAATTTTATTACGTAAAGGATAGTGTAACGTACTATAGCTTCATTTCTTAAACATGTGAAATATTAAATAATTATTATTATTTAAATAAAATCAAATTATAATTTGTATAACTTACCTATTAATATAGTCAAATAACCAAGTAACTACGAGGAGACAAAATTTCAAAAAAATTGCAAGTACTTTCATTTTGTGTAATGAATACGTAAGTATGAAATAAAATAAAAAAATCAAATTAAAGGTGTGCCATTCAGACGGGTAAAATTTGATTACGAAACCCAGATGAAACATGACCATGACGCATACGGTAGCTGTAACTTAATAACCAATGCAAATTTTTAATTCCAATTCTCGTTTCACATTGTGATATACTGAATTTTAAAAGAAATGTTCCATTTAAATTCAACTCAAAATAATTTTGATAAATGGTGGACAGTAATAATGGAGGCTTGTAGACCAAAAATGATAGAATATTAACTTTGTTTCGTTATTTTTTATTTCTTATATCTTTATATGATTACTGTTAAGATATGTGGATTTTAGTGTAATATCCCGCATACAAATGGCGGAACCTAGCGCCGCCGTGCTTTGTCTTGTTACTCACACATTTCCTCGAGTGGGAATCGAACCCGCAACCATTCGCGCTTACTATCGCACGCTTGTTGCTTGGCTTCAATCATCACTACTCACCACTGCTTACCACTTTATTTAAAAAAATAATAGCTTTCTTTAAAGAAATAGCATTAAAAAACGAAACGAATCAACTAATTTAGTTCAAATCAGTCTAAAAACGATCGCTTTAACAGTAATTATTGAACACGATACTTTTCTCGATATAATCTTGTACGCCAACAAAGGAACAAGCTGATAAAAGAAGATAGAATATCATAATTATATTAATAATAAGACCAAGTAATCTTTATTAGTATAAAATTTATTAAATATAAAACAGGTCTAATGATGGGAACCGGATGTGCATTGGCTGTGGCCGTTGCCACTCTACTTGTTTGTTGCAACGCCGATCTTCATCAGGTAATTAGAATTTATTTAATAAAAAATCAGCTTCACGCTGTATCCCGCATACAGCAGGGTAGGCAGAGGGTACCTAATGTGAACACACTCCGTTTAGGCAATGCGTGTTGAGTGGCGGAACTCTTTATTTAATTTATTTATTGTATTACCAATTACATAGATATGAGTCGTTTCTTCATACCTAAATATATACAAAAATCTATTTATGATAAAAGTACAGAATTCTATAACGTCAGTTTACTTTACTACTTCTATATACGTATAAAGGACCTTATAGGACAAATAAACTATTTTTTAAGCTTCATGTTGTATTCCGCAAATAGCAGGGTACGCAGAGGGAACCTAGTGTTAAGTTGAAAATATTAATTAATTTCAACATAACATTAGGTTCCTTTTTTTTATTAATTCCTCCGAAGGGGGATCGGACCCACAACCAAAAAAAATTCATTTAATTTCACTTTAACACGAACAATCTACCTAAGGTTATTAAACAAGTAAGCTTCCTATCAGATACTAATCACGATGCTCGAGAAATGGAAATTCTTGTGTAAATAATAAAATGATTGTAAGAAAATTAAATAAAGCTCTAAAGCTTATATGGGTTTAGTCGTTTCAATTAGTTCAATTCAGTCACAAAAATATTGTAATTGTTAAAGGGATAAAGATTTCGTTGAAAATTGATATTTAAATTATTTAAACAGTTAACATTTTTTTATTAATATAAAAAAAAAATTAAATTAGCTTCACGTTGTGAACTCCACTCAGCAGGGTAGGCAGAGGGAATCTAATGTTACGATACACCGTAAATGTAAGTAAATATTTCGTTTCCTCGAGTGGGGAACGAACCCACAACCAGTCGGTTTTATAGTCACACTCCTCTTTGTGCCCCTGTGCCACGAATGGAATCTTCATTTATATCATATATATTTATTTTTATGAAATATAAAATATCAATTAAATAAATAATTAATTTTTTTCTGATTTGTACAGGATCAAGATGTTAGAGTGGGAGACCATCGTGGTAGCTACGATTCCAGTGGTAAGATACAAAGACATCTTTCGGGTATTTTACTCCCATATTTACACAAAATCCAGTACGACTATTTGCACCCCAGAATGTTACCCCTACGTTTATTTCTGAAGCACTTATCAGTCACATAAAATTGTTGGTAAATTATATTTCGCAAGCACCTAAAACGTTATAAATTGAATGAGTCACTATTTTATAATTAAATATTATATAATTAATCATTTACAGCACAATATTCGCACAAATATATAATTATTAAAAGTATGCACGTTATAAAGTTACCCTTTCACGTTTTACTCACGGTGATGGATTACTGCACAGAGTTTTTCTTCAGCACAATATAATCAACTGCACTGCAAAATCTTTTTCGAGCACTTATTTCTTACCTGGTGAGTATAATATGACATGAGTAGTTCAGTTACATTTGATAGTATTTTACTTGTATGTTTAATTTTTTTTATTACAGATTACATACAAAAGGAAGAATTGGAAAACTTTTTGAGATATCTCATAAGATATGAAAATACAATGAACAATAGAAATTTGGGTGGAATCGGTGGAAGCTCTATAGTGGGAAGGAGCGCCAACAACGAAGGTAATTCGTTTGGAAGAGCGAACGGTATTGGTGGTACTACGCTAATAGGAAGAAACTTACATGCAAATGGACTCGGAGGATCATCACTTTTAGGAAGAAATGTAGAGGATAAGGCGCAATATGCTAGATTTTTGGATCCTTTGGGTGGTAGTAACTTCGTCCGAAATCTTGACCCCATTGGAGGAGGAAACTTAGTAAGAAACTTGGACTCCATCGGTGGAAGTAACTTCGTAAAAAAAAACCTTGATCAAATTGGAGGTCCAAATTTAGTTAAAAGAACCTTAGATTCTTTGGGTGGCGGAAACTTTGTACGAAATTTAGATTCTATTGGTGGCGGCAATTTCGTCCGACATGTTGACCCCCTCGGAGGCGCAAATTTTGTTTAAACTAAATGATTATTAACATATTTCGATTTATTTCTTCAACTGTTATAAATGTGATATACTTAAGTTCGTTTTAATACTTTCGAGTGTTGTTTATTATTAAAAACTTTGTCAATATAATGTGAAATAAATATCATGCAAACCGTACACCATTTTGAAATTATTTTTAATTCTAGTATATAATAACCTTATCCTTTTAAAGTGTTACGGTGCATTAATGCACTATTAATAATCTATCTCGCATGGATGCTTAAAGCATTAGCTCGGTATGTTCATGAAACACGTTGAACAAAGCTCAAGAAAGTTTTAAAGGTAAGACTTAAATGTTTGTGTAATTACGTATAATATACATATAATAATATATTATTATATTAAAAATATTTATTATTAGGTCACAAGCCTCGTAATTTGGATCCTCTTGGCGGCGGCCAGTTAGTTCGCCAAGTACGAGAGTTAAGAGCTAACTACTTCCCTTACTTCTTGGGCCGGAGATTCGAATATGGCAGGTAAGTTTGAAAATTTTATGCAACACAAATGAGATATATATTTTCTAAATTAAGATTATTGACAGCGTTTTAAAAGCATCAACTTATTTAATAAAACTTAATATTTTATTAATAACAATTTCTTGTATTATCTATTTTTATTTTCACTTTGTTACTGAAATAAAAATACTTATGTATTTTAGCCTGTAAAGCTGCAAATCGGCCTTAGGACGATATATTATTCAAGAAAGAAAGACTAAGCCGTCAGCACTGCAGATTACGTATTTGTAGTTTCAAAACAATCCATCGGGAAAATTCTTTTGTAGCTTATAGATCCGTATTCGTAATATACTAGCCATATTTATCAAGCAGAAAATTGAAAAAAAGAAATTTAAAAAGCGGAAAGAAGCGGAATAGGCTACGTACAAAAATATATTTTTTAATGGCTGACTCTACGTTTATCCGTAGTCTATTATTATTGAAATTGATAATTACTATTTATAAAACAATCTCCTTAACTTACTTATAACACTTTGTACGGCTTAATAGGAATTGGTAAAAGTATTTATTTTCTTGTAGCGCATACGGACGAAAGCACGACTCGTGGCCCCAAGGTTCACCTATCGAGTACGGATATTACGGAGAGGGACTACCTAAACGTAATTTCGATGAGATCGACCGGTAAGTGATATGCAACATCAGCGCACTGATCTACATACTGATCTAGTACAAATATACTCGAGTATACTTGTAGTAGATCAGTATGTAGAAAAGTATTTAAAGAGGACAAGCACACGACGAATTTATGATGTAGAATTCTTTTTGCTCGTTTCTTATCTGTGATGCTATTTTAAACGCCAGTCGTGGCGCAAGTTGTACAAAGTGTGACTGTAAAATCGATTGTTTATGGGTTCGATCCCCACTCAAGGTAATGAAATATTTACATTTATTTTTTCATTTGTTCGCTCTCAATATGCAATGCCTTCAGAACTCGGCGGAAAGTGGTGAACGGTATGTCTTAACACTAGATTCCCTCTGCCTACCCTACTGTGTGCGGAATAAGGCGTGAAGCTGATTATTTTAAGAAACTTTTTTTTAGCTTCACGCTGTATCCCGCATAGATCAGCTGTATCGTAAAAATTAATACCATAATTTTGCAGCTAATGTGCATTACTGTGAGAAAGCTGTACCCTAAATATATGTATAATTATTATTAATGTTCTGTGTACTCTCGAATTTTAAGCGAAGATTTCGCCACAGTCTGTGTGACTGTCACTGAAAAGTTACTTTTAGTTTTTTTAAATGAAAATAAAAGGTAAGAGTAGCTAACTTTTTTTTAATAACTTTCTTTTACGTTAATTTCGAAGCGATGTCGAATTCCTAGAAATCCTCTTCATCAACCTACAAGTCCTAACGATCCGTCAAACTGTGACTATGAATATTAAATGTTACCTTACCCTAGCCAGACTACCATCGAGGGAAATTTACATGACGTCAACAAACACTTCAATTTTACAAGACTGACCCACTTAATATTAAGCACCTAGAAGTTACATGAAATTTCCCGATTTTAGACCAAAAACAAGCAAATGCAACGTAGCTCCAAGATCCTCCATCCTCTCGCTAATATCAAAATTTGTTAATTACTCCCAAGGTTCCACATTCGCCTCGCTATAACGCTAATGTATTACAAGGATAACATTTTGACTCAGTGTTTATACTCGGTTTCCATATTATGTAACTTTCTCGTTTCGCCAAAGGGAGTTAGTTGTAATTTGAAACTGAAAGTTTGTGTGGAGTGTAGATGAAGAGCTGTTTGCCTCTCGAATTGTGTTTTGTTAATAACAAATTCAAAAGTAAAACTCCATAAATAACTTTGTACAAGTACTAAGATCTTAAATAAGCTAGGTATATTATTTAACTATTTTATTTTTTTAAATATTTTTTACCGCACGTTTTAACTTACGAATGCTATGCCGCCTATGTTTACTATTTACCATATCATACCTATTGCTATTTTATTGACCTATATTTACTTTCAGATCGAACCTGGACAGCTTCGTAAAGAAACGCAACTTTGATGAAATAGACCAAACTTCCATGCCTTTTCCTTTCAAGAGGTTTTATAACCTTTACGGGGCTAATAATTTGGATACTCCTGTGTAATTTTTTTACTTTACTTTAGACAAATTAATAATTACAAATAATAATTTTAAATCTGAATTGATAAAAAAAAGTTGTAAAATTTTTATATGAAAAAATATTACTATTTATTATTAATTATTTTTTTATTTAGTTTTTAATAGATTAAAATTTTATTTAACAGTTTTATTAAATACTTTGTTACAGATCTAGTTTGGACAAGAAAAGATACCGGCCAGACTATCCCATGGATGAAATCGACCTGTCCCAATTTCCTATCGGCTCGAAACGCTCATCTGATTTTCCTGCCTCGCATCCACTTCGATAAATATCCAAAATAGAAACTCAATATACGTATAACGGCATCATCTTATTACATTTAAGAAAAGACACCTGAACTTTTAAATATGTATATAAATTAATTTATAAATAATTTACTGACTTAATTTACTAATTACTTTTATCGATATTTAAAATATTCTTAAATCATTTTTCGAATCTCAATTTTGTTATTACTGAAAAGATTCTATTATATATCAGATATTTTAAATTTTACATAGTTATTTCAAATTATAAATTTATAATTAAAAAATATAATGAATGTAAATGTATCAATATTACTATAAGTAGATACTTATCGTAGATAAAATTAGTTTATTGATTAATAATAAGACATTGAAAATGTTATATTAAATACAAATAATCAAATTTTAAATTATATAATATAAAATATTTTTGTTGAAATTTATATAAATTGCATGATATTAAAACTTATCGGAAATATTTTTAATATAAATTAAATTACTGTAAACAAAAACTTTTCTTTTATTTTCCTATATAATTATTTATTCTATAATAAAGAAAACGTGTCAGTTCACTATTATTATATATTAGCAACCCGTTCACGGCTTCGTCTGCTTAAGCTACGGAATGATTTACTTAATACACAGAATTACGTTATTGTTTGATTATACATATAATGTATGTTTGCAAATTGAAAATTATTAAAGCCGTAGGTTGCATTTTTTTTTAGTTACATGAGAATATTCAATTGAATTTATAAAAAAAAAACAAGTTATCGACACACACACGATACTTACCTACAATAAAATCGTAACTCATCGGTATCTGCACATGGTGTGATCCCGGCCTAGAATAGGATCATCCTGGTACTGGTGGTGTCGTAAGAGGCGACTAAAGTACGTGTGGTAGAGTCACGTCGCCAACAATGGCAACACGCATGGGCAGACTCGACCGGATCATTACCACCTCCGGCATTTAAAACCGGCGTGAAGTAGTGGCTTTATGCCACTGCGTTTCGCATCAGGTAATGCCGGGCCCCGGCGCCCAACCCATCTTAATAGGCCGGCAACGCACCTGTAGCTCCTCTGGGGTTGCACGGGGCCGTGGGCGGCGGTAATCACTTACCATCAGGTGATCCATACGCTCGTTTGCCGTGTCTCTTCCATAAAAAAAAAAAAAAAAATGGAAGATATTTTAGAAATAATGTTATTACGTCTATTTAACAATATAATAGGAATTGGTCAATTTGTATGTTTGTCTGTGCGTTTGTTCGCGATAATCTAAGAAATGGCTTAACCGATTAAAGGGGATTTTTTCTATTTGTTTTATTTTATCGGTTTACAAAATTAAAACCAGATTCACGTTACATCCCATCTATAGCAAGGTAAGCAGAGAGAACCTAGTGGTAAGACTGTCCGTTCCCGACTTTCCGCCGAAGTCTATAGGTATTGTGTGCTGAGTAGCGGAACTCGACGCCGCGCTTAGCCTCGACACCAGAGCAAAAAATGGAACTATACATTAAAATAAATATTTAATTTTTTCGAATGGGAATCGAACCCACATCCAGTTTATAGTCTCACTTTGAGCCCCAGCGCCAAGATTGACATTATTTTACTTTCATCTTTTAAATTGTGGGTAAATAAAATACGAAGATAAATAATTAATTAATTAACATTTCTCATTAAAATTATATAATTTAGATTTACTTGCGAGTAATCAACGTAATTTGATTGTGTCAGATTTTTATTAACCGACTTCTGTAAACAGAGGGGGTTATCAGTTCCACTGTATTTTTTATTGTTTGTTACCTCAGAACTTTTGACTGAGTGAATCGATTTCGATGATTCTTTATTTATTTGAAAGCATGTGCATGCCGTGTGGTTCTATTTTAATTTGGTCCATTTCTGACAATAGCATCTATGAGAAAATCACATACGTCTCAAATTTGCATTAAGTATGTGCGCAACGAATACACGAGTAACTCAATATCAACCCAACTGATTTCGACATTTTTTTTATTGGAATAAGTTGAAAAGTTTGGTTAAGCTCCGATTATGAGATCAGGTTGAAATTGAAGAAGTCATTTTTTTGTTGTCGGAAACATAGTTAGGGGCCGTTCAAGTATTACATAAGCACTATAGGGGGGCGGGGGGTGTTGGCTTTGAAATGTACTTGGGGAATATTTAACTCAAAAAATATTTATATTTTCGATAAGATTTGATTAGACAAGGCTTAGCGAATACCACTACCAGTACAAAACGCTCATTGCGTAAAGTTTTTCTTTAACGAATAGTCTTAACACAATATATGAAAGGCTAACCGTATCCCTTCAAAAAGCAGAGACGTATAAAGATGAAAATGAAAAAGAATTAATGGATTACAAAATTATCGCACACTACACTAGATGACGTGTTGTCAATAGTAAATAAAAAAAATAGTAGTATAAATATATTTTTTGGTTTTTAATATGTACATAAAATAAATAAATCAGCTTCACGCTGTATCCCGCACACAGCAAGTTAGGCAGAGGGAACTTAGTGTTAAGACACTCCATGCCCCACTTTGTGCCAAATTCCGGAGGAATTGCGTGTTGAATGGCAGAACTCTACGCCGCGCTTTGTCACAACACCAGAGCAAAGAAATGAAAATATAAATTTAAGTAAATATTTCATTTCCTCGAGTGAAGATCGAAGTCATAACCAGTCGATGGGGCATGATGATGCGCCACGACTGGCCTCAGTACATATGTATTACACATATGTGTTACACATGTGATATACATTATTAGCACCAAGGAATAATCTTCAAAACTATCTGTTTCCCTCCAAAAAATACCCATATATATTTTCAGTCTAATGAACACCTGGTTCGATTAAAAATGTACATAGTCGTTCATCGACATGGCGTCACATAAGACGTGCAAAGTGAGATGGTTTTGCCTAATAAAAAATACAGAGAAATAATAAGCTGAAATCATATAATATGAATCTAATATATTAAATAATCAGATGTAGCAAGATTTGCAATAAGCCAATAATTATGCGATTCATTTAACAATCCAATGTCTTGCTCTACAAACAGCTAATATCCGCTTAGTAACTTTTACAAGATGTGCACTATACATGTTTTATAGAAAACTAACGAATCGAGTCTTATAAGGATTTATAAAATTGTATGATTGATAGTGTAATCGTGAACTTACATTTTTGTAAAGCCTACGATTTAGTTTTATAACAATTTTATTTCACATTTGTGTTAAATATTTATAGATTAATTATCAATTCTCCAATTATTTTTTGACAGTTTAAGACGACCATGTTGTATTATATTTTTTGATCTATATGTTTCTTGAGAAAATATGTAATAGAATATATCAAGAAATACAAGATATTCAGTAGAAATTTATATAAATATTTTTCTTGTATTCACGATTTATTCCGAGGAAAGTGTAGTGCGACACACACACACACACAGGGCGACAAACGCTACGGTCTACGTAGCTTTTCGTAGCTCCTTCACTGGCTGCGTTCTCGGAAATGGCAGGTCGGGTGACGGCGCCCGACAATGTTATTTCTTGTGTTTCTATTTTCCGCAGCTGATTTAATTACTTGGTAGCGAAAATTTTAAATATATAAATAATAAAATTATCCTTGTAAAATATATCGAGTCGTAGGTATTAGCGAGGAAGCGTTGTTTAGTTTTATTATAGAAAATAGGTAGTTGTGTTAAATAGAACGAGAGATATTCCTTTCTCGTTCTGGTATGTTTTCGAAAACGGATAGTATCAGATCGGCAACTTTTAATATATATATCTAATTATTAACTGCATCACACGTAAAAAAGTACGAATAAAAGTCATACAATAAACATAATACTCCTACGTCTAGGCTGTTGACAAATCTTGATAGATTATTTAGGCATCGATTTAAAATATTTTAAATGCGGCTCCCGTAAAAGGAGCGCAGACGACTCCATCCTGTATACAATTTGTGTTTCAAATTGATTAACGATAAACCCTTACTACATATCACACATCTCTGTAAATGTCAAATTTAATATTTACTAAGGTACAATAATTTGTAATGTTTGACACATAATTGATTTAAAGTCGTGACATTCACTAACTGTAATTTTATTACGCATGATCCTTACTTACCGCATTAGGAGATACGTGTACGTCAAATATAAACGGGTTATGTACTTATTACCTTTAGCAATACGATATATAAACGTGAATTGAGAAATTAATTCAATTATGTATATACATTGGCTTAGCCATGTTACCTGGGTGATCCTCGAAATGAGATCCTAATGCAGTTTGAAAATGGACAAAACCTACACTTTAAATTTCAAAATCTTTAGAAGATTCTATAACATAATTAATTTATATATTTTAAAAAACATCTTAAACTATACCTATCCATATAATTGATATAAACATTTAAGCGGATATTTTTTTCATGTTTCTAATTGATTTCTATTATAACGAAAATAAAATTGGGCAAAGTAAATTAATAATTATTTCATTTTGTCTTATTTTTACAAAAAAACATAAAATATTATAAATATTTTATACTTTAGAAAGAAGAAGAAACTGAACACTGCATACATATATGGCCAAGATGATAGATGAAGCTTTGTATTTCATTCCATTCATTATAAAAAAAAACATTCTATTGTAGTGGATGCACTATTGATATGGGTAGTATACAAAAGAGATCTTCGTTCTTACAATTTTACATTCAAAATTGTATGTATAAAAAATGGCGACTACTTTTTATTATTTTACTTGTTTTCAGATTTGTGTCTATATAAGATAATGCAGTGAAGGGCTTATTTAGTTGAAATGCGCTAATAAATTAACAACAAAAAATAAACCTCGGCCGCTTTAAATGTCTTATGTGTCATAGCAACTCTTAGTTATTTCCATTTGACCACGCAGGTACGTAAAGGCTTCAATCTTATATTATTTTAATTCACGACACAAACGTATGACTCTAAACGCAACAGGTTGTGGGTTTAATTCCCTCTCTAAGAAATGAAATATTTTATATTATATTTTTTTGGATCTTCTTCTTGTCTAGACAAAGTGCGGTGTGGCATTTGCCACTCAACACGCAATGCCTCCAGAATTCAGCGGAAAATGAGGAACAGTAGTATCTTAATGGGAACGTATATACTATAGGTTCCTAGGCTACCTCTGTCTAGACCTACCTGCTATGCATGCGATACACGTAAAGCTAAAAAAATAAAACAAAACGCTTATGCATAAACGTTCAATATAGTCTATACATTTTCGTGTCTACATTTATCGTTTCATGTTTCAATATAAATATATCGCGTACATGTTAAAAATGCGAGAAATTTCAATTTTCTTATGTTACTTATTGCTTGTAAAAAGAAACGGGAAAATGTTTCAGAGAGGCTAATGAAATATATTGATACAATTACAACGTTCCTGAATTTTATTCGCCTTTCCTTTAAATTGAGGCTTTTATAGGGGTGGTATAATAAATAAAAAATACTAAGGAACCACATTTTATTTTATTAAATATTATTTTAATACCATTTTGGACTCAGGAAGAGTCCTCGAGTGTCGAGTGAAATTTGTAGACATCTCTATCATATTTTCAATGTTGTGCTGGTTGATGAACTTTAAGATGTTATAGTTATGAGATATTTTTGTAAATGAAGTCAGCGCTATTGTAGATACTAGTGTAGGCACTAATGATCAGATCTACGTCGTTTTGAGAATGATTAGTCTAATATTTAGTTAGCGTACTTACTCACTTGAAAGTGCGGCCTTTTCTCAGGTAACGTGAAATAAAAGTAAATAAAATCCACGCTGCCCTACGTTACAGTAGAAACGGTTGTATTATAATAAGTTTTTAAGAATAATATAAAATTTATATTTATTACTATCAGGCCAGTGTTCTGAAAATAATGAGTGGATAGTAAAAGAACTATTTCTTTTACCGAAAATAATATATGTGATATTTTAGGCTTGCTTGTTCAAGGTACTTAGCGTCAATTTTAAACAACATTGAGGACGTCTGGCGGGAGTAAAGGTCTACGTAAAAGGTCTGGTAATATTAAATATATATATATATATATATATATATATATATATATATATATATATATATATATATATATATATATATATATATATATATATATATATACATATATACTGGTTGTGGGTTCAATTCATCCGCTTATTAAATCAATAATCATGTATTTTAAGCGGGTGAAGCCGCGAGCGGGCCGCTAGTATATATATATATATATATATATATATATATATATATATATATATATATATATATATATATATATATATATATATATATATATAGCGCCGAGATCGCGGCTCCACCCGCGAAATCACGACTCCTAGGTCATGTAGTAACGAAGTTTCATATAGTTTGCTATTAACCCCCAAAACCAACCCCTTAGGAGTCGAATATTACAAATCCCATCCCATGCCCATCTTAGTGAGCACCTACGTCCTATAAACAACCTCCGTGCAAAATTTTAAACTCCTAGCACTTGTAGTTTCTGAGATTTAGTGATGAATGAGTGAGTGAACTTTCGATATATAAGATAATATCAGTTTTCTATTTTGCTACATGCGAGTTGTTAAAGTGTAAAGCTACAAAATATTATAAATAATATATTCCGTCGTGTAACAGTAAAGCATTTAACTGCTATTTCACTAGTTATGAATTTAATATACCTATATTCAAAGAAATTATTAAATTTATAATAAGTTTTTATTTCATAACTCCCGTAAAATTAAGCGTGGTTAATTTTGCAATAACTAATAGTAACTCAAATTTTGGTCGAAAATTGTGCACAGAGTACTACTAGGTTTTCTTTGCCTGTTACTTGCTGCAAGTTTCGATTACAGTAGTGGGTGGAAAATGGAAGTAATATGGCAATGAAAGTTGCAGGCAGCCACTTAATGCATAATAAATACATGTTTTATTACAAATGTAAAATATTTAAAAAACTAAATTCAATTTATTTGACTATTAAACTAAATCTATCTAACTTTTCCTCTCGACAAAGTCCGCAAAGTCATGATGCAAAAGGTAGTTCTCTAGATAATTAAAATAGCGCTGTAAAGGAGTGCTATCGAGTGGAAGCGATGGACTCCACTCAAATATACCTTGCTCTACTAATAAAACTCTCAAGAACTTTCTCTACTAAGTTCTACGATACATTTATACTGTAATTTGATTTGTGTTACTATAAACTATATAAAGAGTTGGGGAGGAGATGATTGAAGATTATTTTCATTTTTCTATTTCAAAAACAATTTAATAATTCAGTATATGCAAATGTCTTTTGATGAAGTAAATAAAAAAAAATTAATGAGCGTCACGCTGAGATTTACACTGGGGAAACAGCAGTTTAGGTAAAGGGAATCTAGTGTTAAGACAATTCGTTTTCAACTTTCCGTCATTCAAGTCATTGCGTGTCGAGTGGCGGAATCGACGCTGCGATTTACCTCAACGCCAGAGCGAAGAAATGAAAATAGAAATTTGAATAGATATTTCATTTCCTCGAGGAAATGTAACCCACAACCAATCCCGTTTACAGTCACAAACTTGAACCCTCGCCACGACTGGTTTCATTTAATGACATAATATTAAAAAAATATATAATGAATCATATAATAAACACATAATCATAAAGGGACAAAATCTTACATTGATTAGAAGTTAATATCACGTCAATTTTACAATAAATTGTGGTATAGTAATAGTTGAAAAAATATCCTAATAATTTTACTCTCCTAGTCGAGTAAATTCAAATTGCCAACTCTTGCCTGAAATAAAATTGAACCAATAAATATATTTTTTAAATATTAAATTCTAGCAATAACTTCAAGTATTGCATCATGATAACAACTGCATTGAAAATGTCGACTGCAGGCAGCTCTTAGAGATATAAAACATCGGAAGAGTTGGAAATGAAAGTATGTATGTATCATACGACGTACACGTAATAAAAAGTATTTGAATTTCTCGGCTGCACGATATTTGGTCTCGCAACCTGAATTTATCGTGTTACTTAAAAGCATTACGCTGTTTTTGAACATCACATATTTTTTCATCACGACAGACAATAAAATTTATTTATATAAGAGATAATTATTAAAATTTTGTATCCAATCTAGGCAATCAATAATTGCAAAAAAAACTGCTTACGGTCCCAATAATACTTGAACGGCCCCATACAGCGTGAAGCTGATTTATTTATTTTATTTAATAAGTTAATACTTACTATATAGTGCATAATGCATATAATTCCGTAAAATGTTCGTGTTATAAAAGTATAATTACAAATAGATTTGAATTATAAATGACACTTCTATTTTTTATTATGTTCCACGTACTAACTAACCAACCCTATACCTATCTAGTAACCTATCCGACAAATCCAGATATGTTGATATATTTTTCTGGCTACAATTATTTATTGTATTTCCAGTAGTCCCTATGGTATGTAGGTAATATTTTCATTTACATTTGCGTCATTCTAACAAGTGCTTGAGTATTAAAATATTGAAAACATGCACGTTTTAACATCAAGTCCATTACGGTTTTAATTATCCGCGTTTTCAGTGAGAGATTTAAAGTTGTAGAATAAAAGTTTGTGTTGAATACATTATAATATTTCTGGTGCGTTAGTAAACACATCTAGCAATAGCAAAGGTTTATCATCTAGGTAAATATTTCTTTTTTGTATGAAATTAATTACACTTATACGTTTACGAGAAAAATAGATAATAGCTTTATCTTTAACATAAATATGAATTTTGATTTATTGTTTTTTTTCTGATATTTATACTGCAAGTTTTCACTTGCTAAATTTCATAATCGTAAATCTTCCAGAAATACTCTATAGGTAGGTATTGATTACACGGCGAAACAAGTTGACAAACTCAAGTTTACAGGCATTTGTCCTCATTTTGTATGAAATTAACTACTGATGTACGTATACTCGTATAAGTTTGTAATATTTTTTTCATGTAGTACCTATAATTTTTTCATATTCGGAATTTTTCCTTTATATTTATATTGTAAATTATCACTTGGTGTCTTATTCGTAACTGTAGGTCCACGGAAAGTAACCAACTGGATTTGATTACGAGGCGAATTTTATACAAAATGCAGAAAACAACTATTTATAATAGGTCGTATTTTTTCTGTTTCCAGGGACAATAGACCTGGAAATTTGATATTAATTTCAACTTGATACCTCCACACCATCACGAGGTATAACTTTAGGTGATATATGTCTCAGAAAAAATCCTGAAACAATATAAAAATATAAGCGACTATAAATGTTAAAAGCGAATGATAAGTTAATAACATTTTATAAAAGGGTTCATGGCTCATGGGCTTTTTATTTCAAAGAGATTCAAAGAGGCGAAACCTAATTCAATTAGATTCGTTAGCCTTTTCTCACTCATCCCTTGGCTTCTGATCCTTTTATGTTTAATACGTGTGTTACTTGAATAAAGCGATTCTCAAAATATTGAGATCCGTCAATAGCACAATTACAATTTTCTATTTTTGACATATTTGCATTTTTATGGATTGAAACGGTATGCATAAACTATTAAGTTTTATAGGGAATCTATTCGAAATTCTAGTTATACTTATTTCATATTGACTTTTTTTTTTAATATGTAATTTATTATTTTAGAGACCCATCGTACTTAGAAATATATTTGCTTTTTGATTTGTACACACTTCACTAAGAATTTTCTGCTAAAAAAATGTACAAGTGCGAGTCGGACTCACGCATGGAAGTACGCACACATTTTGTATAATATGAAGTACAATCACAAATTTTTAATACTTTTTATCAGTAACATAAATATAAATGTTCTATTTTCAAATTTTATCCTATATTTGTACTGCAAATTCTCACTTCGTGCCAAATTTCATATCTGTAGGTCTACGGGAAGTATCCTGTACTATTATAGCACGTACATGTGCACTGACATTGACGTGCTCACGTATACGCATTCGGCATTAGGCTCTAAGAAAAGTTATCGATACTTGAAAGTCAATACTTTTGTGTCGATACTTTTATGAGTACAACTTTTTCTTCGATACTACTCATGAGTACAGTATCGATACTTTCTATTGGATACACATGCAAACATAAATGGCTCACTCAAGTCATCAGTCATCGTGTCACGTAGTGTAGGGGTAACACCTGCACGAATGCTCCGATTGTACAAATCCTATTTGTTCCCCTCTGTGTGACATGCCTATGTATGCGAGAATAATTAATGATTAAACGAACTTACCTGTACGTGAAGTTCAATCATAATTATATGAGCAGCTTCATTCGAAGCGATTTACAACCCTTCCCAGAATTAAAAATCTATACCCAACCCTTTAGAATAACGAAATAAAATTGTGTTTTTCGTCCAGCTTTAAACATAATGAAGTAGGCTTCATACCAGCAATGGGGTGAGGTATTGTGACGGTAGTAGGAAAATATTTTTTTTCTTGACTACCTCTGAACATCCGTGGATGGCTGCTGTGCGGGCGTAGCTACAAATTGTAATAAATCGCGAAGAATGAAGCTGCGACATATAATGACTAATTTTTATATTATTATTAGAAATTTGAAAACTATAATATATGTTGTTTTTTTAAAGTTCCAGGTGAAGTGCGGCGTTGACTTCCGCTACTCAACACGCTATGCCTCCAAAATTCGACGGAAAGCGGAGAACGGTTGTGTCTTTAGAGTAGGTTCCCCGATTTATTTAAAAGTAACTAACGCACATAATAATTTACAATGTTTAAATTATAAATTACCATACCATATTCGGAATCCGCAGTTATGGCGGCAGTGTAATAAACGATCGTAGCGTATGCCGCGTCAGTTTTATTTTCAAAATGGGACATATTGGTACTGTAATGTAAACTTCAAAAATGACAGTAGAAATAGTCAGTGTAAATTTTATGTTTTTGTAAAGCGGCCTGGAAATTAGACCAAATATTTAATATCCGATATTGGACATAATCATAAATTAATTAAATGAACTTTCACGCTGCATTTCATAGGATATTTATTAATTATTGTTTTAGTTAGAGGTCGTCGTGGCGCAGGAAGGAGCACAAGGGTATGACTGTAACGCTAAAGTTGTAGGTTCAATCCCCACTCGGGGGAATGAATTATTATTTATTAATATTTTCATTTCATCGCTCTGGCACCAAGGTAAAAGCCCGGCATTGAGTTCCAACACTCAACAATGCCTCGAAATATTCGATGGAAAATGGGAAACGGAGTGTCTTAACACAAGTTTCCTATGCCTATCTCTCTCTTTCGTCTTTTGCTTTTACAACGGTTGCCGCAATCTTTTGTTTCTCACCCAACTTTTGAGAATTTGCATAGGAAAGAAATATATATACTAGAATTATTAAAATTTTATCAAATCACGCTACATATATCATATATCCCTATCATATACTACTACCAGTTTCATTTACGTTCTCACGATAATACTTTAAATATATCGCAAGGAGAAGTTACTAGTAGTTCATCAATAAAAAAACTATTATGAACTACTAGACATTGCTGGTATTTCATTTAGTAATTTAGAATTCTTATTAACAAAAAACCACCTTCTTCTTTATAGGTTACGGTCAACATCAGTATGTTTAATGTTCATTTCCTTTCAGCATAGTTTAGATCTCTACAAGAACTCTATTTTGTGTTTTATCCTTTTAAAACTAATTTTTATAACTTTCTATATATTTACTATTTACTTTATTTTATAGAAAATAATAAGATAACCAGAGCTTGAATACTATTTACGTTTTACATGGTCTCGACTCCGAGTGTATGTTCCTGACAGTTGCCTGTCAGACGATATATTTTTAAATTATAAAAAAATATAACTAAACATGAGTAAAAAAAGCATTAAAAAATTAATACGTAAATATTGTTAAATACATGAAAGCTAATAGCTTTGAATCTTTGTTTATTCTTAATGAACAAAAAATAATACACCAAAAATAATGTTCAAATATTTTTGCTCAATTTCACTCCACTCCAGAACTCGGCGGAAAAATGATACGGAGTGTCTTAATACTAGCGTTGCCTTTGCCTACCCTGCTGTGTGTGGGATACAGTGTGAAGCTCATTCTGGATTCTACTAATTGGTATTTTTTTGTTTTTTATTACTTTTTAAACTGATATTGGTCCCGATCGGCAACAATACAAGCTCTCTCACAAATCACACTTCACAAGGCAAGAAGTTCACATGCTTGCGTTCATGACGCTTGTCAAGCGTATAAGCGCAACATTATATAAGAATATAACTTTTAAAATGTTACCTAAATAAAAATTTTTTTATAAATTTATTTTAACATTTCTAAACTTTTCTATTGGCAAAATTATTCGACATAATTATTTAAAATGCTATCAATACAAGTCATAGGCGTACACAATTAGCACAATAGCGCCCTCTCAACAAAAAATAAATTTTAACTTAGAGGCATAATAGCAAATGGCATCGCTTTAAGTCAAGCGAAGTGACAATCTATCGAGTGTCTACTGTCAAACTCATTACTTAAGCTATTTTTTACTGGATTAAAATTGTCGTACATAAAACCATTAAATGTTTAATTTATTTATAACAAGATATATGTAAAATGTAATTTTGTAAATTTTGTTTACATATAATAAAATAAAAATAAAAATTGGTACTTAAGGGAAGTATTGATCAAAACGTTGTGTTATCAATTTTGTGTTTGTTGTTAAATTAGATAAAGTAGTTATAAAAATGACGGATAATAAAGCTTTAGTCATGGCTTCTACAAATGGGCTACTGGATAAATCTAAAGAGCTCCAAAAAGAAATCCTCATGGAAAAACTAAGATCTAAAACGTCACAGTACAAAAATTTAAGTGAAACTTCCAAAGCTGTTCGAATGGCCATGCTGGTAAGCTTTTTATACCATACCAAAAATGTAAATTTTATCTAAAGTTACTGTAGTAAATATGCATATTAAAATCATTATATATATGGTAATCTAAAATAAATTAATAAATTTCTAAATCACATTAAAGTATTTTTATTTACGATTAATTTTCATTTATCTTTTATTACATAGGACAATAGATGGGCTGTTGACAGTGCTGATCGTATGATCCTACAAAAATGCCTTGACAGCCTTCAACATTGCATTAAAGTTAGCTCATTACAGAGTCTCTTCGAAAGGCTAGAATGTCTTTCCAGGCAGCTTGGGTATGTTAGAAAAGTTAATAATGTTTATAATGATAAATTGAGTGACTTTTTACAAAACTATTATACATTTCAGACTCAAATTTGTGGTGGGCACCTCTGGTGTAAATTTATTTATCTCTTCAGATATGTTTTATTTGGAAATATTATTTGAATCTTCAGGGTCAGTCAAAGATGTCAAAATTCATCACGAGGGAAAGGTTGGTGGAGTTCTACTTTTGTAATTGCTTAAATTTATTTGTTTTATTATGGTCAATATAATAATTCTATTAATAAAAATAAATTAAAATAGATTTTTTGTGTCATTATGTGTCTTGTGTAAATTTCAATTTCTTTACAATACAATATTATTATAATCATAGATTGAACAACAAAGTTGCGAAGAGCTTGTTCAATGTATATCCCGTGGAGATTTCGCTGACTTCACAGCCCAATTAGAGGGACTCACGGCTGTGTATCAATTAAATGCTGAAAAGAAAGTGAGTATTGCTTGAATTTTTTACACTACAAAATTTATATGTTTTTAAACTAATTTTTAATTATGGTGGAATTTAAAAAATTGCTCTGAATGAAATCATATCTGAAATCATATATGATTTAACATATTTATAGCTCAATTAACCCTTTTAAAATATACAAAAATATTGATTAAAATTGTAAAAGCCTAGTAATGAAATGAAACAAATTATAATGTAGCTCGAAATATACATTATGATTTACTTTTATCATTCTTCATTAGAAAGCAATTTAAAAATATCCAAAATGCAAAGATAAATAAATATTTTGAAGTGTAAGTGATAACTATTTTTTACAATTATTTCTTTAGGTAAAATGTAAAGCATTTAGTGCACTTCAAAGTTTAGAAGAAGATCTGTGTACATTACGCCAATTGCAAAGTATGATTAAGGATCCTTGGGCTCAAGTACACAAAAGTCCTATAGGCTTTTTGCAAAAAAGAAGGGGAGGTATGTAAAGCCAATAACATCATATTTTTAACATGTTTATAATGTTTTTTCACTCTTAGGAATTCCCTTACAAAAAAACAGTAATCCAACCATTGTAATCATATGAAAACCTCATAGATATAGAATATACCAGATTAGTGAGATTTTGCATACATTTTCTTACCTTATAATATATAAAAATTAGCCTATATAGCATTAATATAAAATTATTTCAGGTCACGCTATGCGCCTTACATATTTTGTTTCACCATATGAGCTATTAGACAAAGACAAAGGATTGCAACCACTGACAGTGGAGCTACTGACTATGGGGAAACCTTCTGTATCCAGTGGCCTTGCTTCCTTGGTAGCACCCACTCATACACCCATAGGGCATTCTGCAACTGTGCTTCTAGAAGGATCTACAGCAAATAAATTGCAATTATCACCAATTATATCTGGACAGCGTAGCGCAAAAGGGTATGTAGTTGCTTAGTACATTGTTATATGACTAGGGCCAAAGTGGCTTTGCCTGCTTAATTTTGTTGTTATATTATAGATGAATTATATAACATCTTTTCATGAATTGTGTATTGTTGTAATGTATAAGGTATATTATTGTAAAGTTTCATCTAAACCCTTTTAGTAGTTTTTCCGTGAAAGTGAACACAACATTCACTCTTTATTTCTAAATTTTCGTTTCTTACTAGTTTATATATAATATTAGTAAAATTTTTATGTAGGTAGTTTATTTTAAAAAATATTTTTTTTTATTTTATACAAATTTTATTATGTTAATTGTTTTGACTTTAAGTAGTCATGTCAAGTCACCAAGGTATATGAATAATAGACAGATTAGTTAAAAAAAAAAAACAAATTGTGTTCCCTAAATTTGCAATGCAAAAGTTTTCTGTAAGCAAAATAATATAAACTTTACAGATACTTGCTGGTATTTTAGTAAATGCTGCGTTATTATTATATTACAATATGGTTATTATTTACAGTACAGTCCACTAGTCGTGGCCAGCCTGAAGTTAGCTGTAGATTGCTGCCTAATTTTGATTTTACAATTTTTTTCTCCTTCTTTCTTAAGCGAACTTCAATATGTAGTTGTAACTTGTTCATACACAAAAGGTGTGAAATGTTACTTAACTCATTACTTTGTTCCAGAAGTGGTCCGATATATGCCAAGCTTGTACCTCAGAACAGTGCAATGTTACCAGCCTGTTTTACACTTAAGCTTTCTCAGCCAACCCCACTTTGCGCTGGACTTGCGAAATTAATTCATGCCACAACTGAGGTAAGGCTAAGATTTTTTATTATATAGGGGTATATAGGAGGTACAGCCTTAGTAGTATGGTAGCCAAAGGGAACCTAGTATTCTGTCCGCCACTTTCAGCTGAATTTTCGGGACATTGCTTATAGAGTAGCGGAACTCTATGCCGTGCTGTTTTCTTACCAGAGCGAGGAAATTACAATATTTTATGTATTTGTATGGGAATCGAACCACACGACCCCGGCGTGACATTATACTCACTAGGAGTGCAAGCGTGCAATTGTAAACGCGGCGATTGCGGATTCGATTCCCGCTCTGGTAATGAGACAAATTGCGGTATTGAGTTCGACCACTCAATACGCAATGCCTCAAGAATCCGGAAAAGTGGAAAAAGAAAGTGTCTTAACGAGAAATGGAACATTAATCATATTAACACTAGGATTGCAAGGTAAAATAAAACATTAGTAAAATTAATTCTTATTGTAAATAAGTATATTTTCATTTTAATGTTAATTGTAATTTTCATTAATACTTGTTTCAATCATTTATAAGTGCTATAATATATATAATATATTTATTATTTTTAAAAATATTCTTTAAACAATATTATTTTATAGGTGGAGATAGCAGGAGACTGGGCTAACGCTAAACCGATGCTAGGCTTAGTGGCGCAACAAGCCTATAACAAACTAGAGCCCGGCAAGACAATCGAGTTGAATCTCAGCAAAGGACTTTTTGTGGTAATTTTTTTTAGATTCACGCTGTATTCTGCATAAAGCATTGTAGGCAGAAGGAACCTAGTGTTGAGATACTCCGTTTCCCAATTTCCACCGCATTTATGAGGTCACTCATAAATGCGGTGCACTCACTGCAGTCGTGTTGAGAGATGGAATTCAATACCGTGCTTTTCCTAGTTACCAAAGCAAGGAAATGAAAATATTAAATAATTCATTTTATCGTGAATCGTACCCACAACCGCTGCATTTACAGTCACACGCTTGTGCCGCTGCGTTACGACGGCTTCAGTAACGGTGGTCATTATTATTGAATTTATTTATTGAATATAAAAATAAATTTTATTGAATATAAAAATAAAAAAGACGTTGAGACCTTTGGCGGTCCATACTCTCTGACTATCCTACTAGGAATACAACGTGAAGCTAAGTTAAAGTATTTTCATGTAAACTTACGTAAAGTTACATTATATATTAGAAAATGTATCTTAAAAAAAGAAACATTTAATTTAGTAATTTTAAATACTAAAATGTTCCAGAACCTGCCGTCGCAGTGGCAGTGCTACTTCCTGTGCGAGACGCGCGGGCTGGACGGCTGCGTGGTGAGCAGCGTGCCCTTCACGCACTCGTCGCACGTGCCGCCGCTGCTGGCCGCGCTGCGCCAGCAGGCGCTCTTCAACGAGCTCGTCGCCAGCTGCGTGAGGCTGCAGTCCAAGCAGGGTAGGGATTCTTAGGGCATTGCGCGTTGAGTGACGGAAATTTGCCTTATTACCAGAACGACAAAATGAAACTATTAAAATATAGTAGTAGTTCTCCTACGTAACAATTGAATCGAAACCAACGCGTTTACATTCGCACACTTATGCGTCACTACGGCCTCTTTTGTTACTTATTAGAATTAATTTAGACTTTTAGCATTGTCAAATATTATACTTGCAAATGATTTTTTATGATATGTTAGTTTAACAGAGAATTCAGAACTTCGTTTTCCATAATTACAAAAAAGTTTTAGAAAACGACACAAATTGCCCACAGTATTGGAGCTAGAGAACGTGCTGATGTTCGAAGTGAGCGCGTTGTCATGGCAGCACATCTCCATCTTCCTGGAGTACCCCCTGGACGAGAGCATGGCCACGGTGGAGCTGGAGCTGGCGGACGCGGCCGCGCCGCGCGCCGCCGTGCACACGCTCAACGCGCCGCCGCGCGACCACGTCGACGACTACATCACCAAAGTACTGCAGAAGAGCCATTCTATACCTATTACGCTCAGGTATGGCATGTTGTCTTGTAAATCTCTATGAATATTTTTCTATTATTATTTTCTTTATTAATATTTGAGGTCAGCCGTGGCCAGCTGTAATTGCGACTGGTTGTAGGTTCGATCTCGAGATCGTTTGAACTCGACAATTTTTTTTTTATTTAAATTAATACATACTGCAAAAATGAAATTCTGCACTGTGTTGTCGAGGCAAAACGCGGCGTTTAGTTCCGCCTGAGTGGCGGAACAACGCAATGCCTCCAGAATTTGGCGGAGCAAAGAAAATGGAAATATTAAATATTAACCCTTTGCACTCGTAAATGTGTTCTATTGTGATTCTCGAATCACGATTGTGAGTACTCGAATTATTATATTACCTACTTATTACTGTCTACTCAGATTTTTTGAAATGCGTTAAAATTGCGTAGTGACTTAATGTTATTACATTTTAATTTAAATATAATTTTTTACTGTTTTAAAAAGAAATCAGTGCCAAAAATATGCAATATTTTTTTAAAAATATTGCTCAAATGTTTATTCAAATTTAACATAATCATTCATAGTAATAAACTTAGGGAACGACAAACCGGCCAACCTGCTGTAACGATAAAACATCGTGTGCCGCCAATCCGGCGACATACGAGTGCAAAGGGTTAATATTATAATTTCTAGGTGTATTCCCCAGATATGTGATGTCACACAAGTAAATGTGGTTTCATAAATGTAACCAGTTATAACAAGTACAAGGGAGAATGCTTATTATTATTACAATTACATACTTGAGGCCGTCTTGGTGTACGGGCTCAAGCGTGTGACTGTAAACGCTTCGGTTATGGGTTCGATTCCTACTCGGAGAAAAGGAGCATTCAATATTTTCATGTACTCGCTCTGGCAACAATGCCACAGTTCTGCCATTCAAAACAATGGCTTGACAATTCGGCGAAAATGGGGATTGCCCTGCTATGTGCCGTGCTGTATGGATACAGCGACAAGCCAAAACAAATATAAAATAACAACAAAACTTCTAGGTCTCTAGTAAAAATCTGGGAGCGTGAAAAAAAACAAATAAACGGTAGCTACTCGGCTCTGGAGTCAAATTTTAGCTGTGGCCTGGGGGGCATCGACCCCGGGGGCGACGTGAAGCACGAGCCGCACGGCCGCCTGTACCCCGCCAACGTCAGCCACCCGCATCAGGGGGGTAAGTTACTTTTGTTTAGGATAGGAAAAGAAAGTCTAGTGTTAAGACACTATTACCTATCGACCGCCTAATTTCCAACACATTGTGTTCAATATAGGAATTGAACGCCACGCTTTTTCATCTTACCAAAGAGGTAATGAAAATAATTAATTTTGGTGCCACAATATTCACTGATAATCTTTATTCTTAATCTTTGCGTTACAAATTCATGTCATCATAAATTTTATGCAATTATATTTTTTATTTTTATTCTATAATTGTTTTTTTTTTATTTTAATTACATACATTCTTTTATGATATTTATAACTAATTGATTATGACATTTTGAATTCAACGCATAGATCAAAAATGCATTTCTAATCTATCCCGCGGTATAAAAAAATATTTCGATAATATAGTATTTATAATGATTTTTAAAATTGGCACAGGCACATATCTGTCTGAACAGCAGCATCATTTGTCAATGATGTGTCAAGATTCGAACACGAGTGAGTCGAAGCCACAAATCGAAGAAAGAAAATCAAAAAAGCGCAAAGCGGAAACTTCATTATGGCCGACCAACCAGAAGAAGGGTAAGCCGGGCATGAACGATTTGATGGACTCCGACAGTGAGAGTGACAACTCAGAAGGCTATGGCAATGATGAAAACACTATGAATAGTAATTCTACAAATGATGATATAGAAGGTCGAGAGTCGTCAGTTTCACAGAATGAGTTTGCTTCGGACTTAGAACTTTCTGGAATGGACGCGACAGACGCTGTCGGTGGACAAGATAACAGAACATCGTCTGATATGGATAACTCTAACGATGGAGATGTAGAAGAAATGATCAGGTAAGAACCATTAGAATAAGACTATAAATAGCCAAAATTATAAATATATAATTTCAGTTACTAAAGTTTTACTACTATTAAAATATGTATATAAATGTTTTTTTAATTTATCGTTTTTCATCTTCATTCTGTTTCCCGCATAAAATAATAGTACCTAGTGTTGTAATCCTTCATTCTTATTTTTCATATAACATATGATATTAAATATCAATTTAAAATATTCTTTAACACTTTTACAGGAATCCTTTTCACAAGTCTGAGCACAAAAGGCAAAAACTGAAAAGTAAAGATGAATCACGTAGTAGAACTACATCGTCATTGTTACTGGATCTCACTGATGGGAAGTCATACATGCCATCGTCGGTGAGCATTACACCTATAGGCACGACTTCTGGTGCACCCAGTTCCGGTTCTGGTTCTAATATTTCATCTATGATATGCCTCGACAGAAGACCCGGGATAGAAATTATACCAATAACGGCGGCTACACCAGCTGCATTACCTAGTTCGATAACAATAACTCCTATAACGTCGTCACAAATAAAATCCATGGACGATCGTATTAGGTCCGATAAAAAATCTAGTAAATCGGGTGAAGAGCGCAGTAAAGAGAAAAAGAAAAAACGTCGTAGAGATGATTCTATGGGCCCACCAGAGAAAATTCCACCAAAACAAGACCCACTAACTAAGCCTGTGTCAGTGAGCATCAAACCTACAGACGGATCTCCAATGCGCCCTACTTCCCCAAACTCCATATTACGAAAATTTAGTCCAAGTCCAACCCATGGTCGATCAGTGTCGATAACTAAATCACCTAGTCCTAGCAGTGTGAAAGGAATGGGAAAGCCTTCAGGTACTTCAAGCCATCACAGTAGTCCGAGGCACTCGCCAGTACAAAATAGCCCAAAACACTTACCTGGATATTCGAGTCCAAAAAACCACAGTATTTCTTCCCCAAAACATAGTTCTTCCGGTTCGGGGAAGCCTAGCATGTCCACTCTGAAATCGGCGACGAGTGGTTCCCCATCCGGCAAGTCAGGCACGACAGGGTATGATTTAACAAAAAAAATTTCAAAGGAAAGCTACAGTTCTAGTTCTATGACATCTAGAGATAAAGAAAAGAAACATTCCAGTTTATCTTTTTCTAGTTCAGATAGAAGTAGTCCTAAATTAAAAAACCCAATGAAACTTAAACAGTTGGAAATTACCCCAGTCTCGTGCGATAGTCCCATGACTGAACCTTTAATATCACCACCTAATGTTGAAGTCAACAAATCTAATGCTCCCAGTCAAGCTCGAAATAGAAAAGGTTCTCTCAGTGCCGTCATAGATAAACTCAAATCCGCTCAACACTGTGGCACTGACTCTGAAATCACAGTAAAACCCAGCTCCTCCAGTAGTACAAAATTTTCAGACCCTAAAAGTAGTGGTACTAGTAGTAGTATGAAGCTTAGTGAAAGTAACAACCAGGAATACATGGTGAAACCTAGTTCAGATGGCATGAAAATAACAATTAACAAAACTAGGTCCAAAGAGTCATCGAGCAGTAGTTCTAAATTAAACTACTCTGGTTCCAGTTCTGGCAAACAATCGTCACCTCAACTTACCCCACCGAGCCAAGGCTCACCCAAGACTCATACTGGCTTGAAACCAGGAGTTATAAGTGGGCCTGCTTCAAAAAAAACCCAAGTATTGCAGTCATCCAAGACAGCGAGTCTTTCGTCAAGTTCAACTCCTCCCAAAGCAAATATGAGTCCCTCAGACCAATCTAATTCTAGTGGTAGCGGCAGTGCTACAAAAGTGCCTTATTCTAAGTCCAGTAGTAGCTCAACTGGTATTAACTTGTCTAAATCCGCCTCTAAGTCTAGTTCAGGATCTCCTAAAAGCAGTAGTGCCGATCTTGCCAAAATTATAAGAGACCGTGATCGTGAAAAAGCTAGGACGAAGTTGATGAGCAGTTCAGAAAAGTCTATTTTTTCTTCTAAATCTGAACGACACTCGAGTCCTAGTAGCTCCAGAGATGATGTAGATGGAGATCGCTTTAAAAATGCATCTAAAGACGCTAATTTTCTTGTCGAAGGATTGATCAAGCCACTTGACACCAGCAGGTTTCAAATTCCTAAAAAAAAGAATCAAAACACTCCTGATAAAAATAGTCCAGTGTCGCAATATGACAGTCGCTCTATGGTTAACGATTTCGCCCGTTCTATGGATCAGAGTAAATATGGATTTCCTCATTTTGATAGTCAAAATCGCAGCGTAGATGCTATGCAAAAATCCCCGTACCCTTTAAACGTACCAAAGCCCTTATTAAACATGGGTGGGTTGAGCCCGAAAACGGTGGCTCCAAACAAGTCGGACCAGTCGGAATATTCGAAGACGCTTTCGGATAGTATTTCGAAGGGGGAAAGTCCGCAACGAAGCAAGGACGACTCAAAAGAAGGATACTCGGGCTCGTACCCCATGATGCCGATAGATTATAAAACGGATATGGCGAAGGGGTTTCCCGCACCTAAGGGAAGTTCAGAAGATAGGAAAGGAGCGGACTCTTGTATGAAACCCCCCGCAAGTGGCACCGTCGCTAGGAGTGGAGCCACAACACCGCAAGAAGCTGCTGAGATGCTGTTAGATTTTTCATCTTCATCAGGAAGTAAAGTATCTGGGATGGTAGCTGTCCGACCGGTGTACCCCGCGTCGCCAGCTCTCTTGCAATTGGCGAAAAGTCCAGCCCCTTCTCCTCTCGTAGCGCCCTCACCCCACTCTAATTCACCATGTATTACTGACGACGAGCTCATGGACGAGGCTCTAGTGGGGCCCGGGAAATGAATCTTATCATTATTTTCATTTAAATTAAAAGACTATAAATTTTTATTTTATTATTTATAAATGCTCTGAAACTAAAGTGCGTATTTATTTAGTGTTATTTAAAATACATAAATTTCTAAGTTTAAAATATTTAGCTTGGGATTGAGATAAACACCAAAGTACTGGTATGTCAGTTAAGACTAACTACGATTTTTTAAAGAAGGTGGATGTGTTTTATTTGAATTTAAGTATCATTGTATACATGACATTTTAACCATCATAAGTAAAGGTATTAAAAGTAACTCAATTTGAAAATATATTCTTTACGAAACAAAATATAAACTGATTATTCACCCTCTTAATATATTTGTAATTTATTTACGTTGAAAAGTTAAATTATTTATATTGTATACAATATGTCGTCGTGATATGTGTAAGCAGATTGAACTTTGAACGTGAAAATGTAAATTACGCAACTGGCGTAATAATAACAGTGTAGTTCGTTGTATATTATGCTGATGCTATTTATACTATGCATAATAAAACTTGTTTAATTGTACTTTTATAGTAATAATTGTACAATTTCCACTAATCGATTGTGGTAACCGTTCAAAGAAATGTTAGTTATTAAAAAACAAAAATTATATTTTATTATGATTTTCTTTTAAACATATATAAATATAATTTAAAAAGAAAACATTAAATACAAATGCAGTCCAAAATATAGATAATAAAGTAACTAGTTTAAAAAAAAAACAAAATTGACCAATTGCCATGAAAATACAAACATACAAACTAAAATGTATGTTAAATATTTAAGATGTAAATAGATTGTATTCTTATTATCAATTGCGAAATCCATAAATCAATCAGGCATACATAAATTTACATGCTGTTTATATTTAAGAAAAGTTTAACAATAAATAATATAATGAAAACCACGCTGTTTTTTTCTTAATTTATTTATTATACTATATATAATATGACGTTTACATTATTATAAAATTTAAATAGTAAAGTATAATTACAATCTTAATGTTTCTATTGCTACGTCTCAATAATATCTTAGAGAGCTTGGATAATATCCATAGTAAGGGTAGAAGTAGTAATATCTTCTGTAGGCATATGGTCTTTTAAAATATCTTCTTGATGCATACGGTTTTTGAGGCTTACGAGATTTATGCTTTTTTCGGAATATTGGAATTGGAACAAACCCAGCTGCTGTATCCATAATTTCGCTTGGATCCCTGTTCATCAAGTCGTTATAATAATAATCGTCATCTCTCATCGGTACAATTTCATTGTCAAAACTAAGTACATTGTTATCTGGCGATATTAAAGTGTTATCCGTTGCTGGTCCTACTTCTAAAATTTTATCTGGATTGTTTTCTTCTATGATGATATTTATATCTTCCTCAAATTTTGGTAAATCTTCTTGAAAGGATTCCACTGTTGCTGTTTCATCGTCGCGTTCTTGTTCCGTATCAGCAATGTTGGAAACTGTTAAATCATTGCCTCTTGAAGTATTTTCGAACAATATCACATTTTTATCGGTCACTGCTTGTGTCAAACTTGGACTTATAATGGAAATACTAAGCCCCACCGCTATCCAGAAGACTGGGTTTTTTTTCATTTTACTGTAATCAAAGGTGAAATGTGAGAACTGGACAGAAATGTTGTGTATTTGGCAGTAACAAAACCTTATATTATGAATTTTCCAGGTCAAAGAAAGGCGACTGCGCTTAAATATTTAAATAAATAATTAGACCCTAAACGCTAATATCGAAATCTAGTTCATAAAATAGTGTCACTATAATTTTATTACTTCTATACATATAGGGACTTTGTATAGTAAATATTATGTAATATTATTTTTTAATAAATTGGATTTTGTTTATTTATTATAGAAGAAATCAATAGTAAAAATCACTATCGTGGCGCTATAGGAAGTGCTTACTGTACAGAGTAGGAATATAGCTATATATATAGTACGGGATGTTTGATGTTTGAAGGGTCGATATCCTTATACAAAAATCTTTATAATTAAATATTTAATTTTATAAACAGACAAATTGTGGCGTTAGGTTCTTTGTAACATAATGTCTGTATGTAGAGACCGTAGTGGATTATGTTTCCATCATTTCACATTTTTAACCAAACTGAAACCTCGTTTGCTTCAGAAAACGCGATAAAAAGGAGACTAAGAAATCGGGTTAGAAAATTATATCTGGCTTTCAGAATTTAACAAGACACCTACAGAGTACGGATAAGCTGAATTATAAATGACTCCCATGTAATGTCCCAATAACTTAAATTACAAAATATTTTAAATATATTTCAATAAATATATAATTTTATAAGTAAGTACTTACTTGTATTAGCATCTTACTCTACCGTCGTACTGCCCCTGCCACGATTGACCCCGATAGTTTCTTCTTTGTGCTCGTGCCTGTTCCCGTCTCTCTTTCAATCTTTTCATAGCAAACCGAGGCAAGAAAGGATGAGATTCAGCCGTTTCCATGATTTCATCTTCAGTGACTGATGCGGCACTTTCCTCTCCTGTTGGTTTCGCTTCATTTTTAACTACAAATAATAAGAAGACGGCCGCAAATAAACAAATTACTTTTAAAGACATTTTAATGTATTTTAAAATGTTAATTAATCCCGATTATTGTTGTAGTGTGTACGAAGCTGGCTAATCCCAATGTAATCTCTGAGGTCTCGTTCCGTGGTTATATAGGAGTCTTGAGACGGATGACACATTAAACACATTTGTTTACAATTTCAATGTGTTTTAGGAAATATAACGGATCATATCATCACTTCCAATTACTGTGTACTCGTTATTAGCTATAGTGATGTACATTATTTCATAATATGCTGTGATTTTAAGAAAGTATTTTGCTATAACAAATCGTTACATTTCTTTATAAATAATATTATAGTAGGTAGAATATCATCACTACACCTCGGCTTATACAAAATCACTATCTATCTTCTATCTATATATATAAAAGATATGTGTCTGACTGACTGAGTTAAGACGCACGCACAGCCGTAACCACTGTGCGTAGAAACGTGAAATTTCCACTTAGAGGGGAAATATTTTATTGAACATGTGTTTCGTGGTTTTTTAGAATTCTAATAAGGATGCAAATAAGCAGGCGAAGCTGCGCGCGCCCACTAGTTTAATATAAATATACATATATATAACTTCCATAATGTAATCATTTTTTTTATAAATTTACAATCTGTTTTCTAGAAAGTTCCATGAAATTGTAGTATGTATTAGCTTTGATAATCTGAATTTTATGTTTTTTATTGTAAATAATATATACAATATTGTAGATGTGTGCTTTCCATTCAACGTTATAGTGGCGAAGTCATTGGTGTCCCACTGACACACTCGAATGGTCATAATTGTGAGTGTGAAACGAAGAAAAAATAAAATATACTTTAGAAACATTAGATCTACCAAACTATGAATAGAACTGTTCGGACCACAACTGTAACTATACAACAGTGATTCATATACGATAAATCCGTAATTAAAGACATGTGAAGTCATAAATAAACTTGAATTTCCTTGAAAATAACGCAATTAACCATAGACCTAACAATCGTATTGAGGAAGTGCATAACGAATCTGGCTGCTACGTCGAAATGCTTATATGTTATGCTACGTCGAAATGCTTATATGCTTGGTATAACTTATTTTTTTTGCTCGCACACTGTAGGGAGATTTTTACTAATTTTCGCTAACCAAAGATAATTACTTAGAATTACCATTTGGCGAGAGAGAATGCTATTTAACTTTTTTTTTTATATTTTCCTTCGTTTCAATTTTTAGAAAACATAAAAACTTGAACGTAGCGGGATTTGAACTTGTTAAGCCCGAATAAGAATTTCGACGTAACTCTATGAGTATGGCTTCGTTGGTCAGAGCGCTAGGACGGTTTCCAAGGAGCGCGGGTTTGAATCCCGCTACATTCAAACTTTTTATGTTTTCTAAAAAGTATTTTTCTATCCTTAGTGTGGAATAAGTCTTAAAAAATGTGAGTAAAAATCAATTATATTACAACACAACAGATGAGAGTGACAATGATGAGGGGCTCTAATTTTTGTGATCACATACGCAAAAGCACAGCTCAGTTTAGGCCTCACGGACTGTACCTACTTAGTTTGCATTTTTGTTATAAAATTATTTTTGTCTCGCCTATTGCATTTTTAATTTCCTAAACAATTCGATATATAATCAGCATTCATATCATTCAGTATCGGACAGGATGAAGACAAATTAGATGCAATTCAATACAATACTCGTGAGGCCAGTCGTGGCGCAGCGGAGTGTGATTGTAAAACCGACTGGTTGTGGGTTCGATCTTCACTCGAGGAGATGAAATATTTACTCAAATTTATATTTCCATTTCTTCGCTCTGGTGTCGAGGCTAAGTGCGGCGTTGAGCTCGGCCAATCAAAACGCAATCTCTCCAAAATTCGACAGAAAGTGGACAACGGAGTGTCTTAACACTAGGTTCCCTCTGCCTACGCTGCTGTGTGCGGGATACAGCGTGAAGCTGAATTTTGAATTGATTTTTATAATACTATACTTATTTAACGACTTATAAAAGGAGCAGAGGATTATAAAATCCATACTTACGATTACATTTTATAGAGTACATTTGCAAAGTTAAGTAGAGGTGAATCAAAAACTGACTAAAAAGTAAATAAATTTAAAAAAAGAATTCAAATGACAGCTTATTTTGAAAATAAACAATAAGAACGATAAATCGAAGTCAAATTTGTCTACTATTTAAATGTATAAAAAGGTTTTTTTATCTATAAGTACACTTAAAGTAACTACACTCTTGTGAATTTGAAGTGTGTGTCTGACATTTCAAAGTAACTGTGTTTTTCTTTAATGTCAGTCTATCTTACTTTTTGTCCGGGCTAATCTCCGGGACAGTTCAACTTAGTTTTATATGACTTTAATAGAAAATAGAGGAGGTTGTGGAGCGAATATAGGTTTCTTATTCCGATTGCCATGGGATGGCAACACCGTATTTACGGCTTATTCTTATTTTATTTCTTATTATTACGCCAATTATCCATCCACCCACCTACCAACCAAACATTTTGTATTAAACACGACATCTTCTGCGACCAAAAACAGATGAAATCAGACAGTTCAAGATAACCATAACCAAACATTTTTCCAGAGGTAAATCAATAGTCGTATAGCTTAAGCCGGCGAGGTTGCGAGCGAGCCGTTAGTGTTTATATAAAAACATTTTAGCTTCACTATTTATGCACACTACCTATAACACTAAGTGGTTACTTGGGAGGATGTCATCTCGCGGGCACTGCCCGCGGGAGTCCAGTCTTGGTTTCGATGGCGTTCATTATTATTATTGTTTTGTTACTTCAGGCTAACTAAGACTTACACCGTAGCGCTATATAGTCTAGACCGCTCCTGTGTAATGTAGCTTTTATACATTTCACAGGATTACAATTATAATTGTCGAACCATGTTTCTTTCAATGTACAGAAACTTCTTAGTAAATTTCACGTTAGAAAATCGAGAAGACTCGCGTAGCTTCACGTCTTATACGATTAATAGGTCTAACTAGAACGTGATATTATTTATTTCAGAGACTTTGCGTATTAACTATCGGAACTCAACGCCGCGGTTTGTCTTATTGCTAGAGCAAGGCAATGAAATTATTAAATAAATTATTCTCCTGAGTTGGAATCGGGCTCACAACCATCGCGACTCACTTATCACACGCCTGTGCCACAGCGCCTCATATACATTAATCCTCACGAACTTTCACATTTATCAGATGAGCTCTTTTATTATGGCGTTTCGTTCCGTGCCAGCTGAGCACAAAAACACATTTACGAGTAGGTATAATATTAGACAAATTCATTACAAAGATTAATAAATTCTCGTATGATATAAATAGAAATGATTATTATTTGTTCATAATGTTAGTAATAAGTAATATTTTTTTTAAATCCTAGTAAATTTAAATATAATGTTTAATGTATTTGGATTATTGGAATTGAATTTACGTTTTGTCTTAGTAACAAAAATACTTATAGTAAACCTACAGGGTACCTATGGTTAAAAAAACGTAAGTATTTTACCAATCCAGACTTTTAAAAATGTCATTTATTCGCATACCTAATCATTACATTGAAATACTGCTCGGCATAAACGTTTATAATTTTATGTTAATCTATACAATTATAGAATTTGGTACCGTCATGGCGCAGGGGCACAAGGGTGTGACTGTAATGTGGCGGTTGTGGGTTAGATCCTAATAAAATAAAATATTCATTAAATTTATATTTTCATTTCTTCGCTCTGGTGTCGAGGCAAAGCGCGGCGTCGAGTTCCGCAACTCAACACGCAAGGCCTCCTGAATCGGTGGAAAGTCGGGAACGGAGTGTCTTAACACTAGGTTCCCGCTGCCTTGCCTTTTTTTGTGGGACCATGAGGTTATTGCTGTTAGCCCTATTGGCTTTTACAGCGACACCGAGGAGATGGAAAAGCGTACCCTGTCCCTGAAGAAATGCAAGCACTATGTGGCTGCCTGTGAGCTGCCTTGCCTTCTAGCTGCAAGTTTTATTCACTACGGGTGGTAAATGTTAGTAGCGTGGCAAAGGTCATAAAGTCAGCGGAAACAAAGTTGCCGAAGTTGAAGTTGCGGCCACTAGTTTGAGAAATAAATTGGTTGCATACTTATAATTGACGTTCTCATGAAGTACTCAGGACAGTAGTAGTTGGATAGTTGGGATATATCTTATGTGGCGATTTTAGAATTTAACTTTCATTAGGAAGTATTAAAAGGCATATTGACGAAATTATTAAAAAAAAACACATTTTCTCTGGATAAAGAGTAATAAAGATTTTGCTTTCACCATTTCCAATCCATGTATCTGTATTAATATAAAGTTACTCTAAACATTTGCTTATTAAATTGTATCTAAATAAATTTATTGTTTACCGATTTACCTACATGAATATGTGACACAAATACAGTGTGGTACACCTACTGTACTTGTTACTGGTAGTAATAAAGACTGTCTGTAGTATATTGCGTACATTATATGCGTTATAAGTATTAATTTAGACCTGAAGCTTATTTTTTTTTGTTGTGAATTCCGATAGCTAAACTATGACTGTGATATTTTTACATTTGAAGATTTAAAGTAAACTTGTTGTTAAATACTTATTAAAAAAACGTATGAAATTTGAATGTAGCGGGACTCGAACCCGCGCCTCCTGGAAACCGAACAAGTTCCGACCTGGTCGGTTTCCTAAGTGTGGAATAACGCTTTAAAAATTTAAAACACGTTTCCGTTTTTGTGGACTTATAACCCTTACTGTCTTACATTCATTATAGTACCAGCTGTTGTGCTAAGTAGTGCCAAAAGAAAAAAAATATACCAGAGCATGAGCAGAGGTCGGGTGGACCGTGCCCACTCCATACTATAATAATCTATATGGTGCCCATCCTAAAAAAATTGCTAAAAGACAACAACTACACGAATATATCTGTGCAAAGCTAAAGTTTAAATATGTATATACGTATAGATAAATTATAAATATTCAATTGACATATTTAAATAAAGAAAATTATAAAAATTCTAAGTTTAACAATCTTAACATTTTTATTTATATTTCATGCACAAAAGAACACGTTTCATATGTGATATTGTAGATAGATATGATAAAATAGACGTCTTTACATCACGTTTTTACTTCAACAATGTTTATAGGTAAAGTTATTTATTTCAATAAAAAAATATTTTCTTTTATATCTATGTAACATATTTACTTTACAAATGAGTTACTTTATTATAAACTTATTTCTATTGCTATATACTCTACTTTATAATATCTCTATTTATTATATAATTCTTCTTCTTCAGCTTCACGCGGTATCTCGCACACAGCAGGATAGGCAGAGGGAACCTAGTGTTAAGAGAGACCGTTCCCCACTTTCTGCTGAATTCTCAAGGCATTCCGTGTTGAGTGGCGGAATTCAACGCCGCCGCCGCGATTAGCCTCGACACCAGAGCACAGAAATGGAAATATAAATTTAAGTAAATATTTCATTCTCCTCGAGTGGGGATCGAACCCACAACAAGTCAGTTTTACAGTCACACTTCGTACTGCTGCGCCACGACTGACCTCAAATATTATATAATTAATATATGTTCAAATGAGTAATAGAAGCGTTCAATGACAAATAAGACAAAGCTCCTAAAAATATTAAAGTAAGTAATATAACGACACTAAAAATATCTGCTTAAATGTAGCTTCTGCATATTGCGACACGTTGCACGCGTTTCTTTAAATATCTCACATTACATATCAACTGTCACTCTTGTATACGCCTTATAATAATTATTGTAGGTATATGGCGGTTTTCACGTGATATCTTGGAATACTACTGAGTATTATAAAATATTTATTATATTTTTGTTACTTAAAATAAAAATAAATCAAATCAGCTTTCTATACGCACACATCAGGGTAGGCAGAGAGAACCTAGTGTTAAGTCACTCCGTTGCCCACTTTGCCGCGCTTTGCTTCGACACCAGAACGAGAAATTGAAATATAAATTTAAGTAGATATTTCATCTCCTCGAGTAGGGATCAAACCCACAACCAGTCGGTTTTACAGACACACATTGTGCCCCTGCGTATTATACACTGCGTAAAATATACACCATCAATAACAACACAATTATTAAAATGAACTTGCGCATACCGATTCCGTTTGTAAGCCTATCTGTAAACAAAACATTACTGTCGTTGTTCTAAGAAATATAAACATTAAATCTGTTTACACAGGTTCGAATCCCGTTTTACCACAAACATATTTTGCAATGAATATAACTATTTCAATTAACATAACCAGTACGTACACATTTGAAAACATTATCACGTTCACCAACACCTTCCCAGATAAGTCCTACTTCTGTGTTCTATTCTCACCAAAACGCGTTTATTTAATTTTAAGTTCCGTATTTGAAAAAAAAGGATCGCTTGTAGTATCACTTTTTACGCGTCATCTGTCCGTCTGCCAAGATCATTTATATTTCAAGATCGTGTGGAGTTATCAAACTGAAATTAATATCAAATATCCCTTAGAGTAAAAAAAATAAGCTTCTAAATCAAAAAATACTAGTATTTATGCATCTTATTCATGCATTGCGTAGTCACAACCTATGGAACCTGTGGATATAAGAGACTAAGAGACCTAACCCAGTTGTGGCGCAAAGGCACAAAAAAGCGTGTGACTGTAAAGGCGACAGGTTGTAATACTTAAATAGAAAACGTATAAAAATTTGAACGTAGCGGGACTCGAGCCCGCGCCTCCTGGAAACCGACCAGGCGCTCTGACCACTGAGCCATACGTTCTCGCCAAGCTACGTCGAAATTTTTATACGCTTGTTACAACTTATTTATATTGTTAGCATCTCTGTAGGGAGATTTTTACAAATTTCCGCTACCCAAAGATAATTACTAAGAATTATCGTTTAGCAAGAGAGAATACTATTTTTTAAATATTTTTAAAGTGTTAATCCACACTTAGGAAAGATAAAATAATTCGCGCGTCGCGCTTCGCGGGTTCGAGTCCCGCTACGTTCAAATTTGTATACGTTTTCTAATTAACTATTTTATCTTTCCTAAGTGTGGATTAACACTTTAAAAATGTTTAAAAAATAGCGACAGGTTGTAGTTTTGATTACCACTCAAGAAAATGAAATATTTAAATTTTAATTTCTTTTGGTATTGAGGCAAAACGCGGAGTTGAGTCCCGCCACTCAACACACAAAGTGGAGAGCGGAGTATCTGAACATAAAACTTTCTATGCCTACCCAGCTATACGCAGGATACAACGTGAAGATGAAAACAAAATGTATTTTTACCACCAACAGTAAGTGTCTTTACATACAATGGTCTGTTGCGCAAAATAAATGTGTGAGCATTGCTTACTTTATCTTTTTTTGATATAAAAATGAATGATAAAAGTCTCTCAACCAATGTGGCAGGAACCTATTCTAGTTTGTAATATTTAACACCTTTAGATACATTGTAATAATCGAATTTATTCCTCTTTTACTTAAGTTCTTCTAGACTTTCTAACATAAAATCACTTTTATGTTACTTCTTGATGCAGTTTCCTGCAGGAGTCCTCAATCGTGAAAATGAAAATGGAATTCTATGGGAGCAACTTGTTGATTATTTTTAGGCCTCTTATCGGCGCTTAATTACTCTTTTAGTCCAATTAGAAGTTAGTTGTTACATGATAAAACAAGCTATTTCTTGTAGGTGCAATATCTTTTTTTCAACCATTGTGCAGGTTTTCTAGGATCAAGTTTTCTTCTTTTTCATTTTTATCAGTAATGGCGTAGTTTTTCAGTTGGTATCAACGTCATTTATGAGACTGAGTACCTTTTAGCATAAATATTATGTATAAGGTCGAGGCAAGAGGATTTCGTAATGTTCATACAAAGGAAAACATTTTTTTATAAATAAATAGAAACTTATACCTAAAAAAATATTTTCCTGTATGTGCCGCTTTGATCGATGACTTGTTGCCATCTTATGGGTAGTGCTGTGATCTCATTCCTGTAGAAATTTCGAGAGCATTTATTTAAAAAATCTGACAGGTAGTGGTCACAGTGTTCTTTTGAGGTCAGCTTTTATGCTTCCTAAAAAGTTCTGCAATGTCCCTAACAGGTGGAAACTTGATGGACCAAGGTCAGAGCTATACGGAGGATGCATCAACACACCCTAGCCAAGTTTTCTCAATTTTTGTTGCGTAGTTATAGATTAGTGCGGTCAGGTGTTGTCACAGTGGATCACCACGGGCTTCTTGTTCACTAGCTCCGGCCAGTTTTTCTCAATGGCTTTTTTTACCTCATCAGTTGCTGAAAGTAGAGGTCAGAGTCGATAGTTTTCCCCAGTGGTAAAAGCTTATAGTCGACGATTCCTTTCCAATCCCACTTTGTTTCGTCACTTTGTTCCGAGTCAAGCTGGGTTTTTCCGTGGTCTGTGGGACCTGTCCATGCTTCGAACATGATCTTTTTCGCACATTCTTATCGTAAATCACCCATTTTTCATTTTTCAGTAATCAACTGTTAAAGAAATGATTCGGAATTGTTACGTTTCAACAAAGAATCGATAATGGAAACACGTTGCATTAGGTTTCTCTCAGTGAGATCATGTGGTACCCAAATGTCAAGTTTTTTCTTTTACCCAGACTTTCGTTAATGAAGTAAAACTGTTTTATGATCAATATCTAGTTCTTCAGCAATGTCGTAGCTACTAATATGTCGATCTTGCTCCACTTTCTCAAAGATGATACGGATTTTATCTGTGACAGAACGTCCAGAGCGAACCTCACCTCACTAAAATTTCCCGACTTAAAACGCTTGAATTACATTTTTGCTACTCTTATTGATACCGCATTAGGTCCGCAATAAAGGTTAACAACTGATGCGTTACCAATCGAATCTAACAACTGTGTTACTTTTTTATAATAACACAATGTAATGGTAACCCAGCTGTAAAATTACAACGGTTTCAATAATTTCATACATAATATAAGTTATAACTTTAGAATAATTCGACTTTCGGGATAAGGTATATCTTTTTGTTTTATGGAAAATGACAAGCCAAACGAATGTACGGGTCATCTGATGGTAAGTGATTACCGTCGCCTACGACCCCGTGCAACACCAGAGGAGCTTCAGGTGCGTTGCCGGCCTTTAAAGCGGATTGGGTGCCGGAGCCTGGCATTACCTGATGCGTTTTAAATGCCGGCGGTGATAATGATCCGGTCGAGTCTGTCTATGCGTGTTGCCATTGCTGGCGACGTGACTCTACCACACGTACTTTAGTCGCCTTTTCGGCCAACACCAGTACCAGGATGATCCTATTCTAGGTCGGAATCACACAAGAAGAAAGAAAATAATAAACACATTAATAAACAGCTAAATATCTTAAATAATCTTAATCTATTACTGGCAGTGGATGGATGTCGAATAAGCACACCCAAACCCTATCAAGTCTGTCAGCCAAAAACTGGGTCACTAGGTTCTCCTGTGACACAGTTATTTTGCGTTAACGAAAGTATGCCATTTAAAGGAAATCAACTATTCACATCAAAAAAGATGGGCTGATAAATTTATAATTAGTAGTACAGGTACCTCTTTGTTTTTCAAAATACTATGTAAAGAACTTGAACCAATCTGATCAATTCAAAATATATGATTCATTTTGCTATCTATTTACGTAATTGTAACAAATATATTCAATTTAGCTAAATAATTCACAACATTTATAGATTTATTTTTTTATAGATTAAATAAAAACAATATTATAATCTCTATATATAATAACACTGTAAAAATACAATACTGTAATGTCTGTAAATTTAGTAATTGTGACTGAAATGGATAGAAAGACACTTAAAAAGAATAATAGAAAGCAAAGATGTTTTTTTTTAATTTCTTGTCTGTCTGTCTGTCGATATTTTTTTGTCCACATTTTTCTCTGAAAGTACTGAACCGATTTACTTAAAACATTCACGTATTACTTTGTTTTAACTCAACTTAACTACTAAAGTTTTGTTCATTAAAATCGGTTCATTAAAAAAAAAGTTATCATCATTTGAATGAACTCAAGGCATTAGTTTGTCTGCGAATATTATATAGCAATCGCGTTGATAAGATTTTTGGCCAAAGAATGTCATTCGAAACGTCTTGGTTATATAACTGTTGATAAAAATATATATTTTTGAAGCACTGTTACACAATATTTTATACTATAAAGTAAACATTGAATTGTTAATGGAGATTACCTTCATAAATCATAACAGTTAAGTTTAAGTCATAATGAATTCAACACAGAGATAAAGAACGATTTGATCTTCAATGAAATATCAAGTACATACATAGATTTTTTAGTTTGTTCGTTCGTTTTAATTAATCTATATAAAAATGCCTAAAACATCCTACTACGTGCACACTGTAATAACTACATATTTACCAATTGTACATTTATCTAATAATATATATAACTAATTTAAAAACTGTACAGTAGTTAATATGCAATCATTACAGTTATTTTACAAAGAATATTATGAATCCTTACCCAAATCAAAAATTTAACATGTAAGGCTGTTTCTTAAGTACTAAATTAAATTATTCACTGACATCAACACATTTAACAGACTTTTAAAATTATGATGAGACTTACATAACATACATAAAAAGGACATAATGTTACAAAAATATAAACGTATAATAAGTTATTAGCTTTATGTGTATTTTATAAATATCAAATATCAACATTGGTCGTATTTTTTAATTCAAAACAATCAAAAATTCTTATAGAAATTACGATAATGTAGTAAAAAATAATATTAGAAGTAATTATAGTTGTCAATCAATTCTGTTTATTAAATCAACAATCATGTAGTTTCAGCGGGCGACGCCGCGAGCGGGCTGCTAGTAAGTAGTATGTTATATAATATATTTTAATGGATAATGAATAATAATATTTTTAAATGTACGAGGCCATCGTAGCGACGTGGGAAAGCGTCTCACTTTATTTTTCCGCTCCAGTGGGAATAACTACTGCGTTGAGCTCCACCATTTAATACACAACGCCCCGAATTCGGTCTGAACGCAAAGAATGCAGCTTCTTTGTGTGTTCTTGATTGCCGCTCCTAATATGTGAGATAAAATTTGATTTTTTAATGTGGCGATAATTTTGAGCTCCACCTTAGGTTACATTATTATAATTTAAATGCATCTACACAATAAAAGACGAACACGACGAAATAAAATGCAAAATTTCATTAGTTTACATCATTATTAAGCAACATATCATCAATATGTCGCAACAATATAAATCAATACTATTAATAAAACTCTACATTTAGGGAAAACAGGAAAATACGGATATGCTCACACAAAAGTGTCGGTAAACTATTAATAGTCAAAAGGCAAAACATCAAATGAATACTTGTTCGAATGTTTACGAAAACAACAAGTGAAAATAGAATTTGAGATTTTTTGGCTGATATTCATGTATTTATATCGTGTTATTTCGAAACTAGTTTTGACCTTTTTGCATTGTATAAGTACATACAATACAATATAAACTAGTAAACAGTTAACAGGTACTCTACTTCTGAATCTGATACAGAACGCGAAACCTATTGACATACATATTTATTGTCATATTTATTGTAAGTCGTTACTAAAACTACTACTAAATTAGTATGTAAACGGCAATTTCCGATAATTGGACGATTCAGTGCTTTTATTTCAGCCTTAGTATATGGGCTTAGTTGTGTTTTGTATGTTGAACACAGAATATACCATATAAAAAAAGACTGAAATTAAAAATTTCAAAGAGTCATATAAACAATTGAAATTCACTTTTGCTACAATGAACTCTGAAATACTTAGGGCTTTGTTAAAAATATATATATTTGAGTGAATGTAAAACAAATCCTAAATTGATAACAACTTATACATTCAAATCAAAATTGTTATATATTCACTATTAACTCTATATATGGATAATGCAAAATCGATCAGACACCAATACCGTGCTATTAAATGTCATTATCATGTTATCAGTTGCATGACCTTATACATCATTTGGACTTTTATATAAAAAGTTCAGTAACGCTGTGACGTCAGGCAGACTCGTGTTTAACCGCCCCGGCCCTGACAGCTGGCCAGTCGCAGATCTAACAGAACATTGTCTAAGTCCCCATAGCCGCAGTCGGTCGGCGCTTCGACCGCCAGACGCCGTCGCACTCGGTACGGTCCATCGATCGCGTATATTCACAACACAATGTTTTGACGGCCGACAGTGTATATTTGAACCAAACAGCTATTTATTAGCTACTAAATAGTATATAACAAATATTTATAACAATTTAACACGTTTATTTATTATAGTAGATATAACGATTGGAAAGAATGCGGGACACGAACACACGGTGAGTTATTCGTTCGTTTTTCTTATATTATAAGCTTTTCTACGTTTTATATTAGAAATTTCAGGTGAAATATTAAATATTTTTAAATGGAGAACATACGTATAAATATCCTACATAAAATATTGACTAACTACGTAACATGACAAAGATATTTTTCATATATTAAAAAACTGCATTTATAATATAATGTAAATAAAACATATACAAATGCTTGTAATAACATTACGAAGTAATATGACACTAAGTATGTTCTCGCTTATGTAAAATTATTCGTAGAGTAATTTTATACGCACACCACAAAGTAACCTCCAATTTAGTAACTTTAGGTGGCCGCTCAAATGGATCATTATTATTCTTCTTTCATAAAATGAAATTAAGTATAGTTTTACATGCTTGACCAGGCTGCGTTCAAGTACGTGGCTTTATATCATATAAGAATTATTAAACATTTAAACTTGTTTTTTCAATACTACTTATTATATATCGGCTCGTACACAGCACAGTAGACAGAGGGAACCTAATGTTAAGACGCTCCGCTCTCCACTTTCCGCCATTTTGAAGGCATTGCGTACATTTTGACACCAGAGCGACGAAATAATAATATAAATTTAAATAAATATTTCATTTCCTCGAATGGAGATCGAACCACACTACATTCACACTGTGACTATGTACTCTAAAGGCGAAAATACGATTATTAGTGATTAAATTGAATTATATATATATATATATATATATATATATATATATATATATATATATATATATATATATATATATATATATATATATATATATATATATATACACATATAGAATAGGAATAGGACAATCCTGGTACTGGTGGTGTCGCAAGAGGCGACGAAAGTACGTGTGGTAGAGTCACGTCGCCAGCAATGGCAACACGTATGGGTAGACTCGACCGGATCATTACCACCCCCGGCCTTTATAGCCGGCTTAAAGTAGTGACTTCATGCCACTGCGTTTCGCATTAGGTAATGCCAGGCCCAACCCACCCAAAGGCCGGCAACGCATCTGTAGCTCCTCTGGTGATGCACAGGGCCGTGGGCGGCGGTAATCACTTACCATCAGGTGATCCGAACGCTCATTTGCCGTGTCTTCCATAAAAAAATAAATAAAAAAACGATAAAAACACTATTGTTTTTGTATTTATTGTGCTTAATGTTCTTAAACATACCTGTGCAAGTTTACCAGCTTCATCCTTTCCGCATATGAAATAAAAGAAAGAGAATTAGCTTACACCAACCAAGAAATTTCGATTTCTAATTACGCCCCTATACGTAGCACACCCGCAGGGGGCGGCCTCTGCGTGTGTGCTGCATGACTGAACTAAGTGTCATTTGGATACAATCAATGCCTCGAGTGAGAATCGAACCCAAATTGTTGCTTTTATGTCAAGTACTAACTACCATATAGTTCTAGCATGATGGCGGTGAGGTGTTGACAGTTCGATATTTAATTTATAATTCGCCATTATCTTGTAAATTATAAATTTTTTGTATTGGTAGGTACATTTTATTTATTTAAAGGTCGCTACTTTAATAACTAGAAAATCTATAGTTACTATATTTTTTCTTCTTATGATTTTTTTATTAGTAGGTATAGTAAGACTCGAGTAGTGGCCCCGAACAGACGTTGTGCTGTACAAAAATCAAGTGTCATAATATATGTATTCCGCATACAGTAGGGTAGACAGAAAAAACCTAGAAACTTAGTGTGAAGACATTTTGTTCCCCATATACACACATCCGTCTCCCACTTTCCACCGAATTTTTGAGGCATTGCGTGTTGAATAGCGGAATTTAACACCGCACTTTGCCTCGGAACCAGAAGGGAGGAAATGAAAATATTAAATATTTTATTCCCCCCCGAGTGCGCATTAAATATTTAGTATAAGGTCAGTCGTCGTCGGTGCCCCTGCGCCAAGACGGTCTCACCACGATAAGTATGGTATTTTGAATTTAATATTATTATACTACGTCTCGATATAGTTTACTAAAATTATTTTACACATAATAAACTAGTTGATTTGAAAATATAATATTTTCATATTACCCATTGAAATACTTTGATAGATACAGAATTTAATCAAAATCGGTCCATTCGCTTAGAAAGACGTAAAACAACCTAATATTTTGGTTACATAATTATATTATGTGTTTGTGACAAGATAATTATATATATATATATATATATATATATATATATATATATATATATATATATATATATATATATATATATATATATATATATATATATATATATATATATATGTATATATATATATATAAGACGTAATTTTTTTTTTCATAAAGAAATAAAATAAGCAATAACACACTTAGCATCACAATATACTTTAAGTAAATGAAAAATAAATAAAGCCAGACTGAGTTGTGTGACTCTTTAATCATATCACAAATATGAATTTTCTTTGTTCATATACGAAGAGCACTTTAATATCATGTCAATATTCTAGTATCGAGAGAGGTCGCAATGCCATATATATATATATATATATATATATATATACATATATATATATATATATATATACATATATATATATATATATATATATATATATATATATATATATATATATGTATATATATATATATATAAGACGTAATTTTTTTTTCATAAAGAAATAAAATAAGCAATAACACACTTAGCATCACAATATACTTTAAGTAAATGAAAAATAAATAAAGCCAGACTGAGTTGTGTGACTCTTTAATCATATCACAAATATGAATTTTCTTTGTTCATATACGAAGAGCACTTTAATATCATGTCAATATTCTAGTATCGAGAGAGGTCGCAATGCCATTTAGAAAATTGCTTGGCAGAAAACTATATGACATTGAAAGCGAAAAATAATTTGTTGTTAAAAAACCTTAGCACCAAAAAAACTAAAATTAAATATTAAAAAAAAGTACTTGTAATCTAAAATTGTCACCTATTAAGCATCATAAATAATCGTAGGTCTTAGAGTTATATAATTATGTATATATTAGAATACATACGGATGACTCCATAATTGATAAAAAATATGAAACTAAAGATTTTTTTACATCTAGCAGGGAACATGGGACACTCCATTGAGACACTCCATTCCCATTAAGCCACTTCCGTTCTCCTCTTTTCGACGAATTCAGCAGGTATTGAGTGTTGAGCGGCGGAATTAAACATCACGTTTTTGCCTTAACGGAGCGAAGAAATGAAATTATTAAATGATTCATTTCCTCAAGTGGGAATCATACCCGCAACTTGTCGCGTTAACAGTCGCACGCATTTGCCCCTCCGCCTCGACTGGCGTCATAACTTTAAAGATAAAACATAATTTAAAAAATCTAAGCAAACCAAGTCAATATCGTGTGTATATACTTTAATCTTATCACTTTCGTAAAACTCTATTGACGACCACTTGGCAAATTTGCGTCATCTTTGTTTTGAAAAGAGCCTAGTAGCGACAAGCTTGAATAATTTTCTATAAATGGAGTAGAGTTGCAGTCAATCAGAAAATTTGGCTTTTTATTTGTAGGCACTTTTTAATATTATCATTTTGGCTAGTAGTCAAAATACTCATCAATCATTTTCTCATTTTTGTCATACAGAAACAGACATATATGTTTATATTATACCTATATTATATGATATTTAAGAGTTTTTTATAATCATCATTCGCTGATTCTTATTAGGCATATTTATTTTTAATATATACATATTTTTTTATCTAATTTACATAAGTCAACGTTTAATTTTCATAAATTAAATTTGTTGCTTAAAATTTATCTCTGTATTGGGTAGAAGTATAAGATTTTAAAATAATTTTGTAATTTCGGCAAATCCATACAAAATAAGTAAACGTAAAGGGTATATAAATCAGTCTTACTACAAAACTTATCTAAACAATCCGCGTTACTACAATACTTATCAAGTCCTAATATCGTTATTTTTCAAGTGTATTATCAATATATCATGTTAATGTATGATAAAAAAAATGTTTTATGCGCTTGATTTTGTTAGTGTTTACATATATTTTGAGCACATTGTGATCTGTTTCGTATACAAATAATCTAACCCTGACCTTGTCAGTGCTTACTCGATAAGTGGTAGACGAGCTGAGTACGAGACATCTTGACACTCTGATAAACTTTTTGGGAAATAGATAATTTGCAGCCAACAATATCTTTACTATCTATCTAAAAAATGTTTATATTGTGTATTTGATAAAATACTTATGTAATTTAAAGGAGTATAATACCACCATGGTGCCACTCCTACCTACTCGGGAGAATTAATTGTTTTCATTTCCCACCTCCGGCAGACAAAGACCATTTTTGACGTGCATCATTTTAAAGATTATAAAATAATTATGACTACCAATATTGTAATTACTTATTTTAAAATGGCAAAGAAATAGTAAAGTAGTAGGGAAGCGAGCTGTGTGTAACGTTGTTAATAAATATGCATTGTGTCATGTGTGCCAAAAAGAGTAAACTTAAAAAGTAGGAAAATGGGTCAACAGTTTTAAAAGATTTATTTTAATACGCTGAAACTGCAATATCGCGTAATCACATACAGTAACAGGAAAACACTTGTCAGGAATAGAAATTACCAAGATCTATCGTACATATATCATACAAAATACTTTTTTAGCCAAAGCAATAAAATATTCTTAAATTAAATTACGTAATTATTTGATTCTCAATTTTAATTTCATCTTTATACTAGTGACCCGCTCGCGGCTTCGCCCGCTTATACTACTAAATTATTTACTTAATACACTGAATTACGTTCCTGTTCTAATATATCATGGATGCTTGCAACGCATTTAAGATTTGTAATATGAAAATTATTAAAATCTTATGTTGCATTTTTGTGATTCCCATAAGAATATTCAATTTAATGTTTTAAAGAAAAATCAAATCTTATCAATATTTTTACAATAAAATTGTGTGTCTGCGCATGGAAGATATATTAGAAAAAATATTATTACGGGCATTTTACAATGTAGTAGAACTTGATCTTTATTCCTCCGAGTGAGGATCGAACCCACAACGTTGCGTTACAGTCACACTCTTGTGCCATCTAATATCTATATTTTTTTTTATCAGCTTCACGCTGTATCCCGTACATAGCGGGGTAGGCAGAGGGTGTTAAGACACACCGTTTCCCACTTTCCGCCTAGTTCTGGAGGCATTGCGTGTTGAGTGGCGGAACTCAACGCTGCACTTTGCCTCGACACCAGAGCAAGTATACAGTGCTAGATGAATATATAGTACCAGAGCCAGATGAAAATATTTTAATGTAAGGAAATATTTTATATCTTCTAGTAGGGATCGAACTCACAACCAGTCGATTTTATAATTTTTGTACCCCTGCGCCACGACCCCTCCTAATACCTACAATACCTAAATATTTGAGGCTTTTTAATATTTATAGTCGTTTTTTGGTTAATAAACACCAATAGTAATAATATAACATGCGAAGAAAGTTTATTTTAGGCATTCTTTAAAATATTTATACCTTTTCAAATATTTATTACCCACATTCTTATAATTAATAAATTATTTTTTGAAATTATAAAATAGTGTTGTTTTTCACCTACTAATTATCATATTGGCCGAAAATTAAAAATGTTAAAAATTATTCCATACCGCATTAATATCGACTAGTGATGTTACGCTATTAAAACTTGCCCTATTAAACGCTATTAAACGCTATTAAAAGTTGCCCTATTAAAAGAAGATTATATACTTGACTCATTGCGTTTAGCAGGTTTATAACAAGGTGTGTGAAAACTTGCCAATTAACATCATTAAAAAATACAGAAAAATAATAAAAAATGTTATCATGAAACTGCTGGAAAAAAAGGTTTGCGTTCTTGTAAGTATTAGATTTAATATGATTTTTATTCAGAATCTACTTTCCAAACTGTGGAAAATCAAGTGTGCATTCCTGTAACTATTTTTAACTGAGGTATGTGTATGTAACTTGGTACTTATTCAGATCTCACTTCTTTTATAGGTGAAGCATTCCTATATTATCGAACTTGGCAGCCTTTCACAATTTTGTTTTGGGTGGGATTTTTCCTACTAAAATTGCTACTATATTCCATGATCAAAACTATCCTTTAAGTTGCATTAGGCTTCGAACTATTATTATGCTAAAAGTTATTCAGTACCATCCAATAGTAATCAATATTTTAGACAATTTGTATTTTTCTATTTTTAATTTTTTTAAGAAAACTATAATGAAAACCGGGATGAAAATTAACAAAAATGTACCTCGAGACTCTAGGCTGAAAAATCATTAATTTCGGTACGGTAGTTTTTGCGTGATTGGCGAACAAACAAACAGACAGGTACACAGACAAGAATTCTGATGAGTGGACTATTATTATTTTATATCTTTCAAGTACAGAATTGACTTTTCTATCCTTTAATTATATAAAGAGATAATTTATAGAAGCCTTGCTGACTTAATATAACAAATCAGCTATTTAATTATGAGAGGAATTGTGACGAAGTTAGATGGCAAGAGAGAGAGAACTTGTCCTTGACAACTCTAAGTGTTATCGTTGCTTATCGACGTTGCCCTTTACTACCCTAGTGCGTGCATGCGTATGTGCTAGAACCTAGTGTAAAGACACTCCGTTCCCCACTTATTGCCGAATTTTTCGGGACACTGCGCGTTGAATGGCGGAACTCAACTCAACTCTCAAAATAATAATAATTCATTTCCCGAGTAGGAACAAGATCCACAAACGCCGCGCTGTGTCACTGCGTTATTGCGCTTTAACTTTTTAAATTCTCATATATCAATTCATGTTTATTTAATTACGCGTAAAATTAGCAAACCAAATGACATAATTCGTTAAGTGTTTTAAATAATGCAATATGATGGATCGTTTTAAAACATTTTTAACCGACTTCTGTAAGAAAGGAGGTTATCAATTAGGCTGTATTTTTTTAATATTTGGGTTAACCAATTTTGATGTTTTTATTTGAAAGCTAGCGCTTCCCTTGTGGTTCCATTTTAATCTGGGCCATATCTGAGAATGGTATCTGTGAGAAAATCAAATAACTATTAAATTTGCATTAGGTATGTGCGCGACAAATGGACGTATAACTCAATATCACGCCAACCGATTCCGATGATCCTTTTTTTACGGGAAAGGATACACTTTAAGAATAGTTTGATTCTAAATGTAGGATCCGGTTGAAATTTAACAAGTTGGTTTATTTAGTAAAAATATAATTATATTGTAATAGTTACAAGGAAAAACATTACTAAAATTAGCCAACCACGTTTTATTTTTCGTCAGAAGTGAGATTCCTCATCGTTGCATTTCTTTTTAACCAAATTCAAAAAAGGATGTTCTCACTTTCAACTGACTTCAAAAAAGGGAGAGGTTTCTAATTTGCCCGAATATTTTTACGAATAAGAGGACATACATATGTTCTCGTCAATATGCCAAAATGTTTGTTTGCACAAAAATAATACCTAATTAAGATTGAAGTTTTACATAGGACAACCATTACTTACTCGTTTGAGAAGCATCTTTTTCAAGGCCTACCCATCACTTAAAATCGTAAAATAAATCAATTTTTAACAAAAAAAATCGACATTAAACAATAAATTAAAAAGTAAAACATAGTTTTGCTTAACATAAAGTAAAACGTAACGTACGTTAAGATTTAATAATTTTGAAGTGGATGCCAGGTAAAACACACAGGCTTAGTAATTGGATATGAAACATGTAACACCTTATTACTGCTTACACTTGACACTGACTTCAGAATTATAAAATTTTTCTTTAATTATTTTTGTTTGACAAAGTCAAAGTACATTTTACTTTATGTTAAGTAATTTATTTTTTACTTTTTAGTTTATTTTTTGAAGTCGGTTCTTTTTATTTATTAATCTATATTGGAAGAGTACTATGACGTGTGCCCTCGTCCTCAAGATACATATATCAAAGTCTCCATAATAGTTCTATTAAGCATTATCAACTGAACATTATGTTAACTGTACCCATGTATAATATTATTATCCTATGGTAATAAAACGACATCGTCTAGTATATATGTCAAAACCTTAAAATATTTTTTATATTAAAAACGAAAAAAAATAGGGATATTAAAAAACTACACACGATAAAAATCGACACGTTAAAAATGTTACGGAAGGCCTTTGGTGATTGAATTATGGCACAAAAAGACGTTTATAAGTGGTACAACACGTTAAAGACAACCTGCGCTCTGGACGACCATTAACGTCTATCCACGAGGGCCACGTCAAAAAAACCAAAGATTTGGTGCTTGAAAATCGTCGATTGACAATTAGAGCTGATAGTGTTGGAATATCATTTCGATCAACGATTCGATTTTGAGGCGTGTTTTCTGTCTCAAACGCGTGCATTGAATCTTTCCGACTTTTTTTTGCCAAGAACTCGTCTCGCATCGTTTCGCAACTACCGTATTGGCTCCGTGCGCCTGATTTGACTCCGACGCCGTTTTGACACGATTGAGGAAATAAAAACCGAATCGTTGAAAACTTGAGGGACTAAAAAAAGCGTTCGAAAAATGCATTTTATCTGACGGGGATTACTTTAAAGGAGATAAATTGATTTAAAGGAATAAACAAAGAATTTTACATTTTATAAATAAATTCACATTACTTTTTAATCATAGTTAGTATACTCGATTTTTTTATATTATGAATATAAAAAAATCTCGCGTATAAATAACAGTTTTATTCGTGTCGTGAGACTATTTATTTTACATAACCCATTATTTAAAATATCACGTGATAGCTGTTGATAAAATTTAACTCTACATTTCATCTAATCATGGAAAAAATCCCTACATGTTAAAAATATGATATTGACATGAAAATACTCTGTCAAATTCAATTAGAACACGACTGTAAAGAGAGTGTGAATTGCAGTTAGGGATTGCAAGTCACACATATGTGATTTTTACCACTTTAAACATGCTTTTGAACTCTGCATTATTATTTTGGAGATTTTTATGTAAACCAGGTTACAAGGTAAGCAGGATGTTCGCGTTGCTGTAAGCGACACTTGTTATGGATATAACAAGTAAGCGCTCATCACATAAAATATTAGGCTAAATTTCTTTTATTTCTACACGATATGTTTTTTTAACAAGGCCCGTAGTTATTTCGTCTTGTTTTTTTGTCAAGGTCGGGTACACTAACTCATGCTTATAATTCCTAAAAAGAACAGCAATATTTATTTGTCTCTATCACTTATCGGTAGCGTTTGATACCTAAATACGTACACACCAGTGATCCGCCATCTCTGACGACAATTCCACTAGACATACAAACGCGACTTATTGTGGGTTCGATCTGCACTCGAGGAAATGAAATATTTGTTTAAATTTATAATTCTATTTATTCCGCCACTCAACAAGCATTTTTTTCAAAATTCGGCGGTAAAAGGGAAACGGAGTGTCTTAATACTTGACATCATGTTCAGCCATTAAAATAATGCATTATAAGTTTTCAAACAAATCGGAAACAAGAAGTGGTTCAAATTGGTTTAGCAATATTTTCTTATTCTTGATACTGTATACATACGACGGTGAAACTAATGGAAGGTTACAGAAATAACACTTACATACATATGTGTTATTTAGCCTCACGCACACAACGGGGTAGGCAGAGAGAAACTACTTTAGTAGCTAAGACGCTCCGTTCTTCACTTTTGGGCGAATTCTGGGGCCATTGTGTGATGAGTGGCGTAATTCAACGCCACGCTTTGCCTGGAAACCAGAGCGAAGAAATGAAAATATAAATTTATATAAATATTTAATTTGCATTAGTAGTGCGCCACGACTCGTCTATATAAATATACTTTTCATTTTACATATAATAAAATTAACATACCTTTTATAAATATGCTATGTTATATTAACATACCTAATAAGAAGATTATAATTTTAATCATAACTTTTTTATACTTTGAAAATTAAGAATATAAAATATATAATATCTTAAGCAAAACTTAAAATAAACATTATATTATAATGAATTCGACCATACGATATCATTTAATACAATATTCCGATAAGATATATTATAAAAATATATAAACCGTAAATGGCTACATTAATAATTGAATAATAATTTAATATTTAAGTAAAAGTCACGCCATACAGTTGAAATAATAAATTAGCGTTACGTAAATTATATTAGTCTACTGTTTTTGTTAATCATTGTAACTACGTTCAATTGTGACGTCGCATCGCGTCCGTGTTTACGTCCTCATGATGTCGTCACCACATACAAGATAAAATATTATCAACTAGATATGTATGTGATAAAAGATCTTTGATTTTTTTTAACCGTATTATTCGCGTATATTTAGATGAAAAGTAATATTACTTTATAGTCCGTAGGCGTATACAAACTTAATTGTGACTGTGGCTTATTATACATCGGTCGAATAAAAAGAAACAAGGGTTAAGGAAGACATCTTCGTTGATATCGGAGATAGAGAGAATGAGCATGTATCGAAGTCAGCATGTGTGAGCATATTGCGGATAAACCCACCAAATTACATCAGACTTGATAAACTTCACATCCTCGCAAAGGAAAATAGGAAATTCCTAGTTTTAGAATGATCCGTGAAATACAAAAACATCCTATTTTCAATAGAATAGACGATTGGAAACTTTCTACCATCAGGGAACCACTCATAAAATCTTTGAAGTCTCAAACCCACCACAACACAGGATACAGTTAAGAAATCGTTGGAGGTAGCTTTTATGATAATTATGTCAACTGACACGAATGTCCCCTCAGTCTACCCGTGACCACGGACTATTGCAAAATGTTCGAAATGTCGGGTTTCCAAAAATGTATTACACTAAATATACAAGATTAATTAAATATAAATAAATTGATTTTCGGTTAAATAATTTCATTTAAAATAAATACTTATGTTTTGTTAGATATAAAATATGTTAAAAATACAAACTTTAGATGTTATTATATAGCGTGTATTCATCGCTAAAGTAGGTAGGTATTAAACAATAATATGAAACGTAATAGTAAACCATTGTTGATATGAGCATTATCAGCATTTTTGATTGTTTTGCTTGGTATTTTCTAGACTGCATCACAATTCAAATGCTTATTTCTTTAACTTGTTTAAAAAAATATAATTATATATATTAAGTCCATTTTATGTATTTTAACATTATGTTCACCGTTATGGCTCATATGCGAGGTAGTTGAGGGTCCAATTTCCTCTCTCACGGAAATAATTGTTTATTATTATTTTTTTATTCATATCACTCAAGCAAATGACTTCGTAAAGTCTCCCAACTAGGGTAGAAAGTGAAGAAAGAAAATTAACATAAAGTTCTCACTGACTATTTTGCTATAGGCATAGCAAGTTTCGTAAAGTTGATATTCTTTCCATAAATGGAAAAATGCACCTATAAGGAACCAGTATTTGTCATTTGTCAAGTTTAGATACATAATAACATATAGTAAATTATAATACCAATGATATTAATTTAATTTATCCCACTGGACTATAAAACTTTATGTCAGGAACATAACATCTCCTTAATATTTTATTTAGTAATAATATTGTAGATGAATAAAATTAGAACTAAAACCTCCTCACTACTAGTGCTATATACAATAAACATAACAAATAGATAAATGTGATAATAGCTTTAAGGAAACTGAATAAAATCTCCCGCATAAAAACAATTTACTTACAGATAGGTATATTATTATGGGTTTTCAAAGCCTTAAACTATCGGAGGAAAACATATTTGTTTATTTACAATTTACTAAACGCTACTACACCAACAAACACAGTGTGTGTAAGTCACATGTGTGTATGATGCTCATATTTAGTACGTTAGTGAGATTATGTATGTGAGTATACACGTAAAAACAGATTTATGTTTAAACACAGTTTTTTTTTCTCTTTACATATTTGTCACTTTCAATAGGACAGCAAGAGTGAATCGTTCTTTAAACCACTCTGCTCTCCCCCTTCCACTAATGCTTCGTATAACCTAGAAGGATGTATAGAAGAATTTCAATATATACTTTTATAAAATATTTTTACTTGAGACACCAATGAATCAAAAAAAAAATAATGAAACAAAAAAGATTACTAAAAAGCCAAGTACAATAATCCATTGTAGTGTAAACAAAGTAAGGGATTTTCAATTATGATTTGTTGAAGTGCTCGTAGCTAACCAATTTAACGATTTGTTCGTCGACTTACAAACCGCGTCGTCAGTTTATAAACACTTAAATTTGCGCATTGCAAACTATGTAAGTACTCATATGTAGGTAACTCCTGCATTATTTCGTGATATTTTTATTTAGCTTTTTAAAATATTACAGATGGAGAAGTATTTATTATTTGTTAACGAATTATATACATAATTTATTATTAATAACAAAAGCAGTGTTATATCAAAAATAGTAAAAAGATATTTATTTTTCTATTACATATATTTTGTCACAGACTAACAAAAAAAAACTACGTATTTCGAAAAGTATAAAACATTTTACGTAACGAGATTGGAACCCGCGCCTCTTGAAAACCGTCCGACCACCACTAACCAATCAAGCCATACGTTATTATCAAGCTGTGTCAAAATTCTAATACGCTTGTTACAACTATCGCTTTACTGGTTATAACGTAAGCAACTCTAGTTTTTATGCATATAAAAGTGATAGCTAAAAAAATAAGTAAGCGGAAAAATAAAGTTCGTACTACACTATTTTTTCATGTAAGTGAATACTGACACTGAGCGACAAAGTGTTGGAATTGAAACAATAAGACAATTCAATGTCTTACCATTTTAAAACAATTTACATATTAAAAAAATATTATTACATATGCAATGAAAGTGCGATGTGTACCTTGTTGCTAATACTACAAGTATCATATATAGATTTAAAAAAACCAACCAAAAATTGGAGATTTTGAGCTTTTTCTGAAACTCAGGCTTAGTTTGACTAAACTAAATCCAAATTTCGGAAGGCTCTGGCTAGAGCCGTTTCATCTGACATATCACTTGAACTAGCGGCTTCAATACCAAATTTTGTCCCCCTTTTAAGGCTATAATTTTTTAAGATTTAACTCCAAATGTATAGTTTTCAGATTCTTCCTAAACCTGTACTACCTGTCGATGCTAGATATCAAATTTCATAATTGTAGGTTAACCGGAAGTACCCTTTTAATTTTGATTCACTGTTTCACGCGTGTTTCGCTATTATTTTGGCTATGATTTTTTTTTGGATTTAACAACAAATTTATATTTTTTCCTGAACTAGTACTACCTGTATCGATATCTCCAAGCGTTTCTGAGATAGAGGCTCTTGACTAAATGACGGGCAAGCAGACAGACAAACAACAAAATGACCATATAACCTAACCTGGTAGCTTTTTTCCTTAAAAGGTACGGAAGCTTAAAAACATAATAATTTGAGTTAATAGTGATGTTTTCTACGAGTGACATGTTGGTACGTAGGTGACATTTTGTAGTATCTTGCTGAAAGTGTAGTTGTTATTCATTTTAGAATAAGTAAATATTTTTGCACAATTACCGCATAACCCACCTATGGTATAAATGGTCTGACCGACTTATAGTTCATTGACGTACTTTCAAACTATAATGTAGTACCTAGCGAATGGCGTAAAATGAAACACAGTACAATATTGGCAGAAGAAACAAACATTTTCCGAGTTAACATACGAGTAAATTCAAACCATATACTAAACTCATATCTGCGGTTGATGATTTCCATGATTTCTTCCCCCATGATTTCTTAAAAAAATCTACATTTACTTTAAAAAAAGATTGGCCGTTTATACAGCAAAAAATGCGTCGTTTTCATTTGTGATTAAATCCCAAAAAATACTAGCCTTAAAACGCAACAAACGCGTTATGGTATCATATGAAACAGCTCTGGCTATTCTAAGCCTGAATTTAAGAAAAATCTTTCGAAATTGTGGGCGAGCCCGACTCGCGTTTGTCTGGTTTTTTATCATCCAGACTTTCCAAGCCTGAACTGAATGTTAAAGCTATATGGGATATAAATACTAAATACAGTAAATATTTAAAAAATCAGATTTACGCTGTAGCACACAGCAGGGTAGGCAGAGGAGAACCTAGTATTAAGACACTCCGTTGCCCACTTTGCGCCGCATTCTGGAGACATTGCGTGTGGAAATAAAACGCATAACATGTAACGTTTACAGTCACACTCTGTGCCCCGGCGCCACGACTGGCCTCGAAACTTTGTGTACTCGTATTATAAGACAAATATAAATCAACGTAAAAACGTTATTATACATACATAATAATATAAGAAAATATAAGTGCCTAATGGTTGTATGAGGCATTGACTACGTCTTTATCGATATAATTAATATCTTCACATAAAAAAAAACCATTGTCCATAGTAAATATTACATTTAAGTACAATTCAATGTGCATTTAGAAGAATGAAGGGTAAGGGTTACTTAGATAACGAAGTCAGCGAAATCAGTCTCGTAACTATTTCTGCCGGAAAGCACGTAGGGTCCTTTCACCCTTTACAAAGATACATTAATATTGTTTAAAATGTTGGTGTTATGCGGATATGCTTGTTACTGTCATAGCCGATTGAAAATAATAAAAATACAGAGGTAAGCTGAATTACGACATAATTGAAAAATATATTTTGAAATGTAACTCTAGTTTAGTTTTGATATTTAAGTTCTCGCCATATATCTGTAATTATGAAATACATTTGAAAACGTTTTGAATACGTTTTGAAATGTAACTCGCAAGCCGAGTTTAGGTCTAATACTTAAATTCTTGCCAGATTTAGTGTAAGTAGTCCCTATTATGAAATATTATTAAAAATACGTTTTGGAATGTAACGCGCAAGGCTAGTTTAGGTCTAATACAGTGTAACTAGTAGTCCTTATTATGAAATTAAGTACATCATCATTTCAATCATAATCCTGTCTGATTGTTAACGCGACGGTTAAGACGTCGATTTCTATTCGAAGAAATGAACTGTTTTTATTATCTCAGTATGGTTAACAAGACAATTCTGTGTCCCCCCACGTTTGTGTCTCAAAAATTGTAAAACAGAGTATCTTAACACTAGGTTCCCTCTACCTACCCTGCTATATGCGAGGTACGGTGTGAAAAAAATAGCTTTTAATAAATTTAAAATCATATTATTAATCATTTTGAAACTTAGCATATAGTAAAACAAAATATCTTATGAGGTAAACAAATAACGGGTCATTAGAAACAAGGACGCCGTATCTATACACTGTATTACTTGTTTTAGTTAATCATTAACGTCTCAAAGCATGCCTGTTTGTGCAAGAGAACTTTGATTAGGTTTGATTCCTTTCCAGAACTGCACAAACGGACATTCAACAATATTATAAATTGTGATGATTTATTACCTTTACCTACAAATAATATATGAATATTATTCTAATCGATATATAACTGATTATAGTACAATAAATTATACATATTTTCAAGTGTTTACTTATATTATAATCAATTACTTAAAACTTAAAAGTTTAATAACAAGAAAGTATACAAGTACATGTATACATATGACATATTACAAAGGATAGGTTAGGTTGGAAAAGCGGGTTGTGGCTCCTGTGGGCGTAGGAAGAGGGGGACCGGGTGGTCCGTGCCCATCCCAGGATAATCTGGTGAACTTAATGTTCCTATATATAAACAACTTCACGCTGTAGGCAGAGTAGGCAGAAGGAGCCTAACGTTAACACACTCCACTTCCCACTTTTTCCCCAAAATATTAATAATTTCGTTTCCGCGAGTAGGATCAAACTTACAACCTGTCGCTATTACAGTCACACACTTGTCCCCCTGTGCCACAACTGGTCTCATTTCATTTGGTATTTTTGTTTTATAAAAAACGTTTTAGGAGGCAATGTGAAAACACAACACAAACTGGACGGAAAGTGGAGAACAATTTCATTTTAAATATTACGCTTAAAAGAGAGATATAATAAAAAAGTCTCATACTAAAAAAACTAAGCCTGTTAAGAAACTGCATTATAGTCGTCTTTTCCCTTAAACCCTTCGATTTTTTATGTATTATTGGACAATTTCAAGTGGCTAATTCATTCAAAATATTTCAGTGATGGAGCTCATGAAATTATGCTGGCGAATGGGCGGAAGCCAAAAGTGGTTAGCAAAGAGGTTAAAACGCAAGAGGAGTACGAAGCGCTTCAAAATTTTCTTAGAAGTATCAGTTCCACTGCAACTCTACCTCCGTACGTAAAGGGTGAAAGCTATTCATCTTGCCGTGGTGTATTTAACCAGGTAATGTCAACACAACTCTATATCTGTAATTATAAGTATATAATACTAGTGCGGGCTCAAATCCAATTAGATAATTAATTTAATACTTTTCTAAAATATTTTTCTTAACCTGATTGTGTCAAATATAATATGTACTAGCGGATCCTGACGCGGCTTCGCGGCTTTTATATGTTTTGAAAGCCGTGTACATGAAACTAAATTTCGATTTTATGTCCCTGATGACATCGATGTTACGATGTTTTATATAAAGCAACATGGAACATCCAAAAACATCGATATTTTATCTACTAACATCGATGTTCATCAAAAATCAATGATCATCGGACATCCCCACTTTCCGCCGAATTCTAGAGGCATTGCGTGGTTGAATGGCGGACCTCAACGCAACGCCTAGCCTCGTTACCCTCCCCTCTAAGATATTTTTTTTATTATTAATAATAATTTTAAAATTGATAAAATCTACACCCTATTTGTTTATTTGTAATTAGCCTATAAACTGTGAATAGTTTAACTTAGGTAAATAACTAATCTTAAATATTTATATTTAATATTAATATCATTTAATATTTTATAAGTAGTAAAAAGCAGCTTAACTTGTTTTAATAAATTGACACGATTTAATTAAGAATATTTTTATATTTTTATGCATATGCTTTATATATATAAAGAGTAAGAACTTTTAAGTAACTTAAAATATTTTTGATCATCCTCAAAAATTTATTACACGTCTTCCTCTGGAACGGGCGACGATAATAAGAAATCGTCTTATTATTGTTATTTATGTTATCATTACTATAAGCACGATATGAATGAGAACAATGCAAAACTTCATCTGCGGAATATTCTTTTGTTTAGATAAACATATTACTCACATGTTTTATTCTTACGTACTTGTATTCTATACTTATAATATATATATATATATATATATATATTCATGTATTGTATCTCTATGTATTGAATTGACTACATAAGCACATATTTAAATTTTTTGTTCTTCTTATGTTGCTATTAAGGTTATCCTTAATATAAGAACTACGTTGAAAGTATAAAAATACAAAAATATCATGCATCCTCGTAGTATTGATGAAAGGCGATAGCGGTATGTGAGACTGTTTGATATCGATCGACTAAATGAATATTGGATAAAATAAGACGTAAAGAAAAATTTACATTTATAAAACAATTTTATATTGTATTTGCTTTGCTATTTGATTATTGGGTTTTATTTGTGTCATACAAATGCCGAGCAGGCGTAATTTTTTAATTAAGTGTAATTTTAGCAGATTGCACTGTCATAAAAACGACTGTTCGTTGTCAATTATTTTTGATAATGTTATTTGAAATATTTTTATTTTTAGCGCGTAGGAAACTTATGTAGAAAAGTAGGTGTTATACAGTTTGATTGAACTAACGAACGTAACAAGATTTTCCTTGTTTATACCATGAATTGCTTTAAATAAGCATTTTCAATTAAGTCATATGTAATCATAAAATAATATAATTGCCAAAATTCTTAGCATTTTCTGGGACAACAATCTGCCATAACTGACCCGGAATTTTCTGGGATTTCTTTCAGAAAACTTTCAAAAGGCTCCAAAATTATAACAATGAATCGAAATAAATTGAATATTTTTTAGGGATTTAGGATCGGCGTAGCGATTAGCGTAATTTATTGCATATTTATGAATAAGTTTTAAAACAGTTAATTACCTTGAATAGCAAGCACGTTCTCTAACGCTGCAACCAACTACAGATACATTCACATTTCGTCAGCCGATTAAAACTTCGTTCAAATATTTTAACTAATTATTTTAAAATAGTTACATTTTTTAAAATCACAAACAAGCTAAAGATATTGTAATTTAAATATATTGAGAGTTACACAATTACGTGATATTATGTTATTTAAATTATCTATAAAGTGATACCTATGCCCCATTTAATAAGCAAATCAGTTACATGAAACAAAATGTATGTTATATTCGAAAATAAGGAACTCCCGAGGTAAAGTCAGTAACAAAATGTATGGTATTCCATATTTGGTGACTTTCCTCTATTATTATTAATATATACCTCAAAATTTTAACTTATCTAATTATATTATAACGTAAAGTATATGTATTTTTTTTATTTATTTTAGTGTTTAATAACCTGCGCAGTTCTTATATTGGCGGCGGGTGCGGGCCATCCCATAGGATTTTCGGCAGTCGCCTTGCCTCAGCTACGGACGGAAAATTCTTCTTTAAGAATTGACGATGAAATGGGATCCTGGATAGGTAAATAAAATATATTAAATAAAAATTCAACAAAACTTTACGCTGCTATTTATTTAAATAGGAAAATGTAACTTAAAAAAATAAAAGGATATTTTCAACTAACAATCTTAAAACGGACCTCGTGGACGCTTGGAGAACGTAGGCATATTATATCTACGAATGGGCTGTGTGCACGTTTTCTATTTGTTATTATATAAAATATAATTTATGTTGAAAGTGATCTATTATCTAAGATTATACAACCGCATTACCTACATGCTCAGAAAAATATGTAAGTTTTCTAGAATTTCAAATATTGCAATGTACTTGTAAAATAATTTTATATTGAGCTTTGCTCTCTAGTTAGGTTTATATATCCTATGAATATGTCGCATCTTCCCAGCTCAGGAGTAAAGCAGAAAAAAATAAAAAAAACTATTTTCAAACTAAATTAGCAGCAATATTCACGTGTCCAGTATCAAGTACATATTTCAATTAAAGTATACAAATTATGTTTTAATTAGAACGCGCCTTCAACTACTCTATTAATATTAATGTTCGTCCTAACAAAACACTTGTGATAATTAAAACTCAACTGCTATAAGTTTTTTGGTTAAACAATTTGATTAGGTCAATAAATGGCGTTTGAAATTTATGTAGAGACCAATCGTGTTGGTTGTGGGTTGATTTCCACTTGAGTAACTGAAAAATGTAATATTTCCATTTCTTCGCTCTGGTGTAACGAGGCAAAGCGCCATTCAACACGTAATGCCTCCGGCATTCAGCGGAAATTGAAGAACGGAAGTGACTTAATGGAAACGTAGAGTCTTATCACTTGCTTCTCAAAATCCCTCTCCCTACTCTGTTATGTGTATCCCACACTCAGCTCTGAAGCACTTCACAACGTGAAGCTGAAAAAACTCCTTTAAAGGAGAGGCCATAATGTAATAATACTAATAAGTAAAGTGCACCAACTTTCGCTTAGTACCCTATGAGCTTTTTATTACAAAATTGGATAAAAATACAAATATTAAATAAGTAATAGTTTAGCTTAATATAAGTCTCTATGATAATAATTTTATCCATAGCTAGTATACACTCAGCAGCAACGCCGTTAGGATCAATGCTATCGGGTCCCATAATGGAAGCCGTAGGACGGCGAAGAACTCTACAATTGTCCACTTTACCACTAATAGTGGGTTGGATTCTGATAGGAACAGCCACGCACCACGCCTTATTATTGTTGGGCAGGATTGTATGCGGCTTTGCCGTCGGCATACTTGCTGCACCGTCACAAGTAAGTATAATTCAATTTTCCTTATAATTTCCTTCCAATATAATATTATTTTTAGCTTCACGCTGTATACCGCAGCAGGATAGGGAACCCAGTGTTGAGACACTCCGTTTTCAATTTTCCGACAAATTCTTGCGGCATTGCGTGTCGAGTAGCGTAATTTACCGCGTTTTGCCTTGACACCAGATCGAAGAATTTTAAATATCATATATTTAATTTCCTCGAGTGGGACTCGAAACCACAGCTTGTCGCGTGAACAGTCACAAGCAAGACTACATATTATTACATTTTGGTACGTATGTAATATAAGTATATGTAATATTATACGTCTCTCAAGAATGTGATAGCCATGACATTAAATTATATATTATTATTGTTCATGCCGCTTTTTACTCATTTAGCTACACGTAAAACACAATTGCGTTTTTTGTTATACAATGATACCTATTCATCAAATTGACGATATTAGACATTAAGGTACAATTTACAACACGCTAACTAAATAAAAATAATAAGGAAATAATAATATAATTCATATTTTATAATAAATATATTAGTCTGATTTAATTACTTTATAATTACAATACTAAATTGTTTTCATAAGAATATCTTTATTGAACGTGTATTTGGTCCCAATTTTATCTTAAATTCGGGCTTAAGGATTCGTGATTCGCGACAAAAAACCAATTATGTAACAACTTCAATAAAGAAGATGGAATAGTATGACGTAATCCAGTTTTGTAGATAATGTCAACTAAATCGTATGAAAATAGTTCTTCACATCACAAAATTTGCGAGTGATTTAGCTATGAATATATGTATAGATTAAATAAACATATTATATCTATACTTATTTAGAAAATGTATAAAAAATTGAACGTAGCGGAGGATTTCCAGGAGGCGCGGGTTCGAGTCCTGCTACGTTCAAATTTTATACGTTTTCTAAATAAGTATTTTTCTTTCCTACATGTGGAATAACACTGTCAAAATGTAAAATATATTATATCTATAGTAACAATATATCTATTTAAATTGTGTATATAAAAAGTTTTTTTTTACAGGTGTACCTAGGGGAGATATCAGAGCCAAGACTAAGAGGACTGTTAAATGGCACTCCTTTCGTAGCTTACTCGTTAGGAGTGCTCTATGTATACGCACTTGGCGGTTCACTTTCGTGGCGGTGGGTGGCATTTTTATCGATAGTACTGCCGTCTCTTGCGTTCGCTGCTTTATGTTTTTCGCCGGAAAGTCCAACTTGGCTTGTTCGACGCGGAAGATTCCACGACGCTATGGCGGCTATGGCAAGGCTGCGAGGAGATCATGACACCGTGAGTACAAATACCTAATTGCAGATTAATTAAAAGCGTTTATCATATTTCAATGCACTGTGCATATGCTTAATAATATAGTCAGAATAAGAATACTTTGCGAGTTTTTAGTGTATAGTAGAATATAGAACCGTCTATGTCTTTAAACGTATGATCAATAAGAGAATGGGATGTTCCCTAATATTTTTATCACTCAATCGACATACAAATAGACCTAAAGTATTTTGTTTTTAATATGCGGCTCTATTGGAACATTCATATTTATTCCACCAATGGTCATTAATGAGCTCAATCAGAACGCACTTGACAATTGATGTTGTGCTTCTCGAATATGTCCACAAATTCAATGGACTACCCTACTCTTTTAAATCGCTTCAAGTTTGATTCGTTCGACAAAGTAAAGTGAGTATTTGACGATATAACTATGGAGAGACTCCAATCGTGAGCAACGCATTACTGTAGACAAGTGTTCATAAATAAGCAGGAACTGAATATGTAGCATTTTTTGCAATTGTAGATCACTAACTCTATTTCATTTATTAGAATTGTTCTTGACAAAAAATTATAATTATATAATCGACTAGTCATTTATGTATATAGAATTATTGTATATTTTTATTGTGTTTTATATTCGTATACAATATAAGCACGTAGATATGTCCTTGTCTTTCATATAGCAAAAAATAATGCTTTTTTTAGCATAAAACATAATTTCACTAGATTTGACCTCCTCCTATTTAATGAAGTCGTTTAAAACTGTTTAATGTAACTTAACTTCCAATTAAGCAATCGAACTCTACCTTTACCTGTACGTGTATAGATTACCAACAAATAGCAAATATGTAAGAAATTAAATCTTAGGTTAACCGTTTTTTTCTTTTGCGAACAGGCACAACGTGAACTCCATGAATTAATATCAGCACGGGAGAAAGAAAAGGCTAGGGGAGAGGAAAATATCCGTTTCTTCGCCACAGTACGTCGGCCATCCGTACTGAAACCACTAATCTTAATAAATGCTTTCAATATGTTGCAAATATTATCGGGCAGTTACATCGTCATATTCTATGCAGTTGATATAGTTAGAGATGCTGGAGGATCGCTCAGTCCACATGTAAGTAATTTACTTAATTTTTTATAGGAATCTATAAAATCTTTATATTGCCATGTTGAGGCCAATCGTGGCGCAGGGGCACAAGCGTGCGACTGTAAACACGACAGTTTATAGGTTCGATTTCCACGCAAGAAAATAAAATACTTAATATTTTCATTTATTTACTCTGGTATCTAGATAATGCGCGGCGTTGAGTTTCGCCACTCAACGCGCAAGGCGTCAGCAATTTGGCGGAAAGTGAGGAGCGGAGTGTCTTAACACTATAGGCTCTCTATATTTACCCTGCCACAAGCGGAATACAGCGTGAAGCTGAAAAAAAATTGTCATGTCTGACAAATGCATTGTTTCTTGGTTTGTTTGTTTCTACTATAGAAAATATTTACAAATATTAGCTTGCAGGAAATTTCTTTGTCCGGTTAGAACAAGCAAGGTATTGTTTTATTTAGAAGAAAGTTTAAAATGGAGTTACTACCTAAACCTAAATTCTTATTATTATTTCTTATAGTTATTACCTAAATTCTTAACGCTGATCTTGTAAATAATAAAAAAATCCAAATAAAATATTTATTGAAAACCTGAATACAGTCACACCTAATCTTATCAATTTTATTACAATAAGCTCTCATCACATAATAATATCGAATAAGTGTTCTATCTAAATATTTATTATAATAAATAGTTATTAAAGATGACCAGCATATTTTCAAATATGGCAACAAGAAATATCTTAGTAATAATATGTTACAACTACGTACAACTACGTACGCGATGCCTTTCCAGAAGTAAAACCAATAATTATATATATGCTATCGGGTTTCTTAAAGTAAGTGTGGGCACGCGACGACGCTATGATATTTTTAATGATAATGAATACTCTTTGATATAAACTTTTAAAAATATTTGATAGTTAAGCGCTCTCTTAGTTTTTATTTTTTAAGCTTTACGCTGTATCCCGTAGCTGTAGGCAGAGAGAACCTGGGAACCAAGTGTAACGACAGTCCGTTACCGCTTAAGACATTTCCGTTCCCCCCTTTCCAACAAATTCTTGAGACATCTCACTTGCAGATCGAGTCTCGGTACCAGAGCAAGGAAATAAAAATATAATATTATTTCACTCCCTCAAATAAGAATCGAACCCACGACTGTCGCGTTTACAGTCACACGCTTGTGCCCCTGAGCTAATACGGCCTCAATCTAATGAACTTTACGGAGTATCCCGCACACGGTAGGCAGAGGGAACCTAGTCTGCACTCTGTTCGACACTTTCAGGCGATATTTCGAGGTATTGCATGTGGAGCTTTATTTGCTTTATCTGCTTTATGTGGAGCGTTGCTTGGTGCCAGAGCGAAGAAATGAAAATATGGACAAATAATACATCATTTCCTCGAGTGAGGATCGAACCCTCAACCGTCGGCATGCACGTACTTTAAAATTTTCAGTCACACATTATACAAAAACACTATAATTTGAAAAAATATATATAATCATTTAATACACAAATATACCAAATATTTTTTAATACCTTCCTACATATATATGTATAATAAATTTGTAAAAACACGTTTTAAGCAAAATCTTACGAAATCAAGTATATTTGGCTTATAGCCTCATGGACGTTATTGTCTTTCGAAACTCAAGTCACACTTAGCAAGCTTGACGATATTCATTGTCAAGAATTTTTTGGTATTATCTTTATCTACAAAAATAAAAATTTAACAATATATCAAATCAATAAAATGTACAATAAGTACCCTCAATTGGGGTTATTTATGTATGTACGTATAGTTGTCTCGTATTTTTTATTTTACTTTTTAAAAAAACCTAAATTTAAAAACCCATTTCAAGAACGGCTTTCCAATTATTATATATTATATATATATATATATATATATATATATATATATATATATATATATATATATATATATATATATATATATATATAACTATGCATATTGTCCGTTGCAATCATGCTGAAGGCAAATTACGTCAAAGGTAAATTAAAAAAGTGAGTTGTTTATGTTTTCACCGTCTTCAGGATATTAGACTAGTTAACGGCAATTTCCTACAAACCGTGCATACTTACAGGTAATTAACCAAGTGTATAATAGGGTAATACTGCGTATAATTTAAGAAGACGCATCTTTATTTATTTAGTTAGTACGTAATTACATATTAAATTAAAAAATATGTAACCAATTTGATGGAAGATATACAATCGAATTTGTATGTTTTACAGTGTACTGCTTTGTTATGCAAAAATATTGTTATTGATTTATTATCTTGCCTTTATTCCAAATATACAATGTTATAAAATTTACAAAAATATTTTTATAAGTGCATTTTATCTGTGACCAATCGTAGATGTGTAATGTAGATTAAATTTAAGAAAAACCAAATATAAAAAGCTTGTAATATTTATTATGATAAACAAAATATATTATGTGTATTGTATACGAGCGATTTATATATATTTTTGTTTAATAATAAAAATATCTACAAAAAAAATTGTTAGATATTAATAGCTCGCCATAAATTATTCATAAATTTGTCAAAAAGTACCAATCATAAGTTGAGCTATAATTTTTAATATATTTAATGACTTGTTTTATATGTAACAAATATCTTCTATAAAGTGAAGTTAAACGCTTTTAAAGGTTTTCACGCTCGTATACACTTGACCTTATCGCTATCAGCATAGTGATGTTGTTCCACAAAGCATGTGATATGAGATTTTTATCTGTGATTTATGAAATGACCGCGTAGCCATAATAAATACTAACAGCTGGGTGCTTTTTAAAACATTCTTTTATAGGGACAGTTATTTTTCTATAAATGAAAAGGACGTGACAACAATGTGATAAAAATAAAAGCTCCAAGTAATAACAATTATAAGTTTTATTTCGATTTAGCAATACAAATACGAGAATTTCTTATATATGTATATATATTTCTTATATATGTATATATATTTCTTATATATGTATAATAAATATAAGTAAGTAAACTCATTGCATTACATTAACACAACTATCCAACTGTTTTGGCACCAGCGCCAGAGGTCGTGGGATTGGCTCCGGCTATAATTAGGAGAACTTTTTCATTGTCACAATTTAAACGTAAATATACTATACCCGTTCGTAATAATAAAAATATTACAATTTCGTTTCGATCATCTCGTCATTGCGGTGATGAATTCCGCAATCGCATTTTTTTGTTAAAGCAAAGGTCAGAAATTGTAGAACGGAGTGTTCCAGGTTTCTTTTGCCAACTCTGCTAAATATTAAAAACTTTAAAAAAATTGTATACTTACTTTTATTTAATTTGTATCCGCTACTCAACACGCAATGCCTCCAGAATCCGCGAGAAAGTGGGGAACAGCATGTCTTAACACTAGGTTCCCTCTGCCTACCCTGCTTCACGCTGTATCGTGAAGCTGATATATTTTTAAAAGTTAATAAAACAATATGTAATCGTTTTTTAAAGAACAATAGTATGTTATTTAAATATAATAGATTACAATGTGTTCTTTTACGCCGGGCGCCGTAACAGTAAACATTTAAAACATAAATAATAGCATTGTAACAATTTAAAGAATTACCTAAACTGTTTATAGAACTGATAGCTAGAAACTAGTGTTCATTTCCAAGCTAGTTTTAATTTTTTATATATTTTTTAAAAGGATGATAAGAAAGCTGTCGCGTAAGACGGACACGTTTCTACATACTACAAGTACCTGTACCGCTCATTTTTTACAACAATAACGTGAAAGCACTTAAAAAAAATTGACAATATGTCATAGTTGTGAAGTGCCGCTTGTGGGTTCAATCACCAATGAAGAAAGAAAATTATGTTATAATATTTTCATTTCCCTGGGCAATTCTATAGAGCACTCTGAGTAAGTCAATAATTCCGAAACGGACGAAAAATAGAGAACAGCACGTATTAACAATTTTGTATTTCATATCCATATTTAGCAATATCACTTATTCATATGTGAAAAGTTTTTAATTAAATTTCTGAAAATCACTTGGTATATATAACTATAATATACTATTAGGTACATAAAAATCTTTAACAGAAGCATTAATTATTAAGTGCTTGAAACCATTTTGAGGGGCGACATAAATTATAAAACGTTAAACCGACACTACTGAGAAAAACTTAGAAAATACGTATCAATCAGTGATGGTATATATGTATATTTCACCGTAATATAACAAACTTTGTTATATTACAATATCTCCCACGATATTGTAATCTATCGATACATTGTGAGCCGACATCCTCAAATGCAAAAATTCGCCATAGAGTTTAAAAACTACTACAGTAGGCTCAATACATGTAAATAATAAAAAATATTATTTAAGTACTAACTCCACAGATTAAGCGATTTTTAAGTACAGGTTACAAACTTTTTAAAATTTAAAATAATTAACATAACCTAACAGAACCAGTGTACCTGCATTTATGTACCAGCAGCCTTGGTACATAAATACCAAAGACAGTGTATAGTCTTGATTCTTACTTCTTAATACGTTTATAGTTTAATTTTCAATTATCAAAACTAAATAACCTCAATACAACATACTTTATATAACATAATAAATAAATTTTCATTTTATTGACACCTTTTTAGATTCTTAACTCTGTGGTCACAACGCGTATTGGTTGGTTTTGCTGTAAAAGCGTCCAATCAGGGCCAGCGCATAAAGACTTTACAAAGTATCGTTAGATTACAATATAGAGAAAAAAATTATGAACTAACAGTTTTTATAATCTTACGGTGACAAATACAATACAAATATATTAGCTAACTATATAAAATTCACAATATATGACTGAAAACTGATACATTTCATCACAGCACATCTACGTTTTTAGCAAATGACATTACATATAGATAATCATACAAACTAACATACTGATTACAGTATTATTCCACAAAGCATCGTGGGATAAAGGGTGAATAAAAAATATAATTGAAAAAAAAAAGTTCAATGCACCTAATTGATTCAAAACACAGATCCCATAATACGTTAACTTAATCCAATATTAAATTAGTGAAATGAAATAGAAGGCTACGTTGATATCGCTTGTTCGTTGATTACACACACACAATATTATCCGCGCACGTGTCACGAGGGCTCGGGCAGGCGCTGGTACAGGTGCGGGCGCGAGGCGCACCCGGGGCACACGTGCAGAGTGCTCGAGATGACGCCCTCGCACTCCCAGCAGTAGAACTCTGTGCAACGTGTGCAACGATGTATCTAGAACAAAATGTGTATGAAAGTATGTTGGGCAGACCTTTTGGATTTTCATATGATAATTTAAAAATTAATTTGAATATAAAATGGAATAACTTTCACAAAATGTATTCCATTTTTTTAATTGAATGTCTAATACAATATGTTTTACACGAGGCATTAATAAAAATTAAGATACCATAACCCATAGTAGCGTATTCCGCGACATGGAAGTTTCTTATAAACAAGACATATTATATCTTTATTTAATGAGGTCACTGAGCCTAAATATTGGTGTCAAACGTCTTATAAGTACTAAGCATTGACTTAAAATATAAAAAAATAATGTTATCGAAATATCGTCACCCTAAAGTGAAGTTTTAATTATTATACAAAATAATTAGTACACTTAAGTCTCAATATATTAAGATTATATTATATATCTATACGGAAAAATATAATATTAAAATATAATAAAAAAAACAACAGCGATAAAGGGTTAATATCCTATTATAGAGTAGCGACATTTAGATAAGTTGGAAACGGTATGACACATTGTCTTATTTATATTGTCACAATCATACTGCTTCTTGTCTTGGTCTTTTTAGCGCTCGCTACTCATTTTAAAATAAAAAAAAATATATCAAATAAAAAAATATGTATCCCGCACACAGCAGGGTAGGCAGAGGAACCTTGTGTTAAGACACTCCGTTCAACACTTTCTGCCCAATTCTGGAGTGGCAGAACTCAACGCCGCGCTTAGCCTCGACACCAGAGCGAAGAAATAGAAATATAAATTTAAGTATATATTTCATCTCTTCGAGTGGGGATCGAACCCACAACCAGTTGGTTTTACAGTCACACATCGTGCTACTGCGCCACGACTGATTATCATTTTTGATTATTTAAAAAACACTTGTGTTTATTTTTGTCAATAATAAAAGTTGTTTCTCGATGGTTAGCTATTGATTGTCTTTTCTTGTAACTTTGCATATGCGTATTTTGAAATGTATGTCATAATATTCATAGTGTGTTTGTTATAAGAAAACGTTGTAACAATGGTTTAAGTTGTTACAAGCGTATAAAAATTTCGACGTAGCTTTATGAGAACGTATGACTTAGTGGTCTGAGTGCCTGGTCGGTTTCCAGGAGGCGCGGGTTCGAGTCCCGCTACGTCCAATTTTTTTACGTTTTCTAAATAAGTATTTGAAATTAGTTAGTCTTGATATTATGAGGGGTCAACTTATTACGTGTGAACAATATGAATGGAACTACCTATAGCATACTATTTACTCTCAGTTGAAAACTCCGACATATTAGAACAATATTGATTTTATATAAGACATTGTTGCGCCCTTATAATAGTCAATGGTTGTGGGTTTGATTTTTATTCGGAGGAACGTTTATTAAAATACGTATTACTATATAATAGAGTGTGTAGCTTTATAAAGTTAAGAAAAGAATAAATTATTTTTAAATGTTATTTTCTAGTTACTTTGCATATTAAAAAATCATATTGCCATCAACATATTACAATTATTTTTAGATTGAATATTTGGAGAAAAATGTAATATAATATATTTATAAGCCGCATATTTAAATAAAAAAACTAACCTGTTTGTCGAGGTCAGTGAAAGATCTCAAGCACGCGAAGCAAAATTGTGCTTGACCTTCATTGTTTAGCTCCTCGTAGGGGTCAACGGGAAACAGGTGATGATACGATCTATAAATATATATATATATATATATATATATATATATATATATATATAAATTAATTTACAGTAACTCCTTACGATCGAAAAGTCAAGACTGCTTTGAAATTAAGTTTTTTGAACTTTTCAATCGAATTGTTCAATCGGGAAAGAAAAATAATTAAAGGTAAACAAAAATCAAATCGGGGAAACCATCTATAGCTAACACATTAGGGCGGCCACGACTTGTCAAACGTACTGCAGCCAGAAATTAAAAATAATTTATGCAAGTTGAAAACTAGTTCAAGAAGTCAAGGACACCAGTGCGTATATAGAAAATATTTATAGATAAGCACATGAATATGTGTTTCACTAAGCATATTGATTTTAACCCCGGTCACTCATGTATTTTTTTACCTATCAACTAAAAATTGAGAGAGAGAATAAAGTTACGTATATTATTAAGACATAATATTATTATTTTTTATCATTTATTATGTTAAAATAATAAAATTTGAAAGAGGGAAAAAATGAAATACTCATTATTCTATGCTATGCCAATAATTGAAAATATATTAAATATTGATACTTCGATTGGCTTAATTTCTCAGACTGATGTCTGATCAACAATACAAAGTCATTAGTCCTAAAGCGTACACAAAATCAAATGAGTGTGGTATATGCGTAAGGACATCAAACATATTTTAAAACAAAAAAATGTTTGTCTTCGACAGCAACGGTAAAAGGAACTAAAGTAAAAAATAATAGCAAAAGAATTGAAAAAAAGTATGACATCCGACAGTCAACCAATATGGCGCGGGTACCTGGCGAGGTGCGGCGCGGAGGCGAGCGTGAGGCCGCACGTGCGGCACTGCGCGGGCAGCGAGCAGTACTTGCTGCGGCACTGCGGGCACAGGTGGCCCTCGCCGCCGAGACCCTCGCCCTCCTCCAGGTGGCTGGCGGGAAACTTTTATTATTTAACCTTACTCTGTCTGTCCGTCTGTCACCAGCCTCTATAGTCTCCAACCGTGATAGTTAGACTGTTAAAATTTTCACAGATTCTGTATTTCAACAAATACCAAAAAACAGAACAACATAAATATTAACAAAGATGTTTATTGTATGGGAACCTGGAGACGATTATTTTCCGTTTTTGGATCCCGATAATGGTAACAGGTTGGCGCTAAAAATATTCCCAAAATATATATCATGGGTCATGGGTTCGATTCCCACTTGAAGAAATGTAATATTTAATATTTTCATTCTTCGCTCTAGTATCGAGGCGAATTGCGGCGTTGAGTTCCTCCATTCAAAACGCAATGCCTCGATAAATCGATGGAAAGTGGGGAATGAAAGTATCTTAACACTAGGCTAACGTTCCTTTTGCCTATTCTGCTGTGTTATGACGATGAAAAAATCATCTTTTATACATTCACTCATTCCATACACTCATTCACGTACATTTACTAGTATAAACAGACAAGCACTATCTAAGTCTCTCGTCATTTTTACGAGAACTACCGGCGAATGTAAAAGTTTTATTTTATTTATTTTATGGGTAAAAAATTGTAACAGCAAACATACCACATACAAACAGTGATGGGAGGGTCCGCATCTGGCTGTGTGACTTGCGGCGTGTGGGGGAAGCCCATCTTGACGAGGCCGGCGTCGAGCGCGCGCGCCCGCGCCGGCGGGCACGTCTGCTCCAGCAGCAACGAGCGGTAGTGGACGTCGTCTAACACCACCTGATTGTACAATTGATAAACTGATCAGTGCTTACCCTAAATTTTACTCACTCTTAATGTTATACAGTCTAATTAGTTCAATTTTATATAAGTACAGTATGTACGGACAACAAGTCATGGCCACCCTGAAATTAGCTATGAATGAATGTGCGACTGTTAACGGGACGGTTGTGGGTTCAATTCCCATTACGGGGAATAAAATATTTCACTGTAATTTCCTCGCGCGGCAATGCGCTTTGCTAATAAAGGCAGAGCGCATCGTTGAATTCCGCCACCTAACGTTTGTTATAACACTTGTTATAATGTTTTAAAAATTATGAAAAGAAAGTGAAAAGTGGGGAACAAAGTGTCTTAATATCTAAGTTAAGACACTCCTGTCTGCCTCCCTCTGCCTACCAAGATACAGCGAGAGGCTAAAAAAAGAAATTAAAGAATGTAAGTACTCCATAGTCTCCTCCAGTATCTTGACATAATTTCTTGCATATTCTTACTTCAGCTGCCAGTCCAATCACAGAGCATCTTATACCATCTGTTTTCAGTGTCTGAAACCAAATTTGAAAATAAAAAGATGAAAGTTCTCTAAAAAGCGTCCATTCATTCATATCACTTCCAAACAACTTCACTAAATAAAATAATATCTTTTTTGTTTTGTTCCTTATTATCAAGATAAGATTTTCTAAAAAGTACAATAAAGCAAAATTTTTACCAATGTAAAATTGAAATTTATTCTCAGTTAATCACATAAAGGGATTTTTATAACAAATATAGACAGAATCAAAATCGCAGAACATTGATCCTTAGATCCTTGGGATGTGCAATATCTTTTACAAAATAAATAAATCACCATTGTTTACTAATATTTTTAATTTTGTATTACCTATAAGTATTTTAAGGTGCAATAAAGAATATAATAATAAATTTGACTTATGTGAAAGCGCGAGCAACAGCATGTTTATAATATTATTATAATTTTACCTGTATAGTAGTATTAATATCGCCGGGATCACAAGTAGTGAGCGACCCAAATAACACTAAAAGTTCTCTTGATGCGTGACCAGGAAGAGGTTTTAATATTCTACCAGCCAATTCTAGTGTGTTTTGCAACGAAGGCTCTCCTGTCATTACTAAGTTAGATAAGCTGAAAGTTTATTGTAATTATTACTCTTAATAAAATATATAATTATATACTATATTCTTATATTACACAATATACTATATTCTATTTTATTTCAAGTGTTTCTGAATCTAGATTTACAAAGCCAAATGGGTAGGAAGAAAGAAACAATAAAGAAGCAAGTTTCTTTGTGATTAAGTGTTTTTATAGTGAACAACTGAAGTTTCATCCAAAGCAAAGACTAAAGCCGATGGTTTTAGATCGCTACAGTCTTTGCATACCTCCTTCACCTCATCTACTGTCATTTATCATACATGCACTCTAGCTGGTAATCATGCTTTTTATGTAACCTTCCTCCAGTATCTTTAATACTGTGTTTTCAAACCCACCTGTGTGTTATTTGATCATCTCAACAGCAAGTTCATTTGTTCTCACTGCCTTACCGCATGTGAGACTTTATATTGCACTTTCAAGTACTTTTAAATTGATTTCGCCATGAGCTACATCAAGACTCAGTGTTTCGATGTTACTTGAGTCTGAGGAGTCATCATATTCATACATCTTGTGAAATTACACTTATAATAATTAAATTGTGGTTGTTCTGTTAAAATTTCCCAGTCTTTCTTATTTCTACAGGCTAGCAAGCAACCCCGAGAAACACTAACGTCTCACCTAAAAAGCATCGTATTTTCCTTGACTCTAACTTTTCACGCTTCGCCTTTATCAGTACAGACTCAAATATAAGCATTCCATGCCTCATTTATTTTCTTGTTACCATACTGACCTAGTACACCCTCATAACTGCTTTGCTCAGTTTCAACCCATCCATTCAAATAGCCACATGTTATTAAATTTTCATTTACTCTAACACTACCTAGAACTTCTCTGATACTCTCCCAAAACTCCTTAATAGTTCGCTTAATGGAGCTGAAGATACGGGTGTATATACCGTTAACGAGAATAATGTTGTTATTTCATGCTTGAAATATTTATTAAGCTTGATATATTGGATTTTCAAAGCAGGCTCAGGTTGAATGCCTTGTATTCTACCACTGCACTAAACAATAAAGAGGACAATAACACACATCCCTGCTTGCTCTCATTACGCCACTTCACAGAGTGACCCCCTTTGTTTTTCCTTTTTCTCTAATTGGCCTTTTGCTTTTGCTTTTCTGAGTCACACAAATACAAAACAACACAAAAACATACACACCAGTTGGTGCATCCATTCACCACCTACTCCCGAATTCTGGAAGCATTGTGCATTTTGTGATGGAACTCAACACCTGAGCAAAAAAATGAAAATATTCATTAAAATAAATATTTTATTCAAGGAAATATGTGTATTGAACCCAAAACCAGTCACATTTACAGTCACACTTGTTGCCTCTGCACCATGACTGGCCTCTATAAAGTTATATTGATAGATTAAAATTATTTTAAAGTTACCCTTGTACTGATTTAATATGCTTCCTAACATTTCCTGAGAGTTCAGTAATTTTTTCAGCCCTTTTATTTTTTATTGCAAGTAGCCCTAACTGGCTTAATGGATTCTGATCAAAGAATTCTTCAACAAATTTTTCTAATAACTGGAACAAAAAATATTTTATATTTATGAAGTTCAAGTTCTACATTTACTAAATAATACTAGCTTAAACAATTGTGTTTAATTTAACATTCAAGTTTTAAATATGTATATATTTTCTAGTTTCAAACTTTTTTTGCATAGCAGGGTAGGCAACTTTCTGCCAAATTTTTTAACCCAAAGCCACAGTCAAGGATGCACTTTATCTACTAGAGCAGGAAAATAAATATGATTAAATCTCCTCAGTGGATATCAAACCCTTAAACAGTACCTTTGCGCCACAAGGGCCTCGAAATATCAATATAAATGTATATTATTAATAAATGTCATATCATGAGTGAATGTTAAGGGACACAACAAACCTTTAGAGTACATAAAAATCTTGTAGGTTTTAAATCTTGGCAATTCATAGGATCTGAACAATCAATAGCCACTAGCAAATGACGCATCATGCCGAGTCGAACAGGGCCTCGTCGAGCAGGAGCAGCAGCTTTTCGAGCAGCCTTCTGAGCGAACTCGGCAACCAATCCCTCAACCAAGCCATCTTCATCTTCTTTAATAGCCTCCCTGAAAGGAGTATAAGAAATAGAATTTAATAAGAATTCTGGATATCCAGAGCAGACTTGATTTTTAAGTTATTCGTTTTTTAAGTTATGTGAACATACCAAGTTTTCTCATATCCTGTTTCCCAACGATATTCTTTAGGATCCTGCTCGTCATCTGCCATTTTAAACTACACAATTTAATTTAAAAAGTTAAGTATACTTTTTTCCCTACTACAGACGTTGCCGGTTATTTACTATTTCTATTGACAATTTATATGAATTGTGACTTGTGAGGTTAATGTTTGAATTTAATGTCAACTTGACTTTGACAACCAGTAGTGCTCTGTGTAAATGTTACCAGCATATATGTACAGAAATGAAGTTAAATACTTACTAAGCTTCACGCTGTATCCTTAGCGGGGTAGTCAAAGAGAAGGGAGCGCCAAACGCTACGATCTCTGCAAATCTCTTTCACCTCGTCCACTGTCATCAACCTATTTTCATACATGCCCGGGAGTTCATACTTTTACCGTGACCTTCCTCCAGTATCTTTGACACTGTGTTTTCGAAGGTTAACCGAGGTCTAACCCTACTTCTCTTACCACTCACTTTTCCTTTATAAATATTTTGTGCTATTCTTTCATCACTTATCTTTTCGCACGTTCTTCTACATTCTCACCATGAAAAGTATGCATGACTTATTCCTAGTGGATCAATTTATTTGAGGCCAAGTTTGGACTCACGAGTACTTAGAGTCACAGTACTTGATGTCATAGGAACAAACGAATATGTTATTAGTATTTGCTAGAATAAGAGGTCTGTTATCAATTTGAAGAACACGCATGAGTTGTCCAAATTTGGAGTCGAATATATCGCATAAGAATGTTTTAAGATCTATCGATCAGATAGGTTACATCCATGATGAAGTGAAAGGAGAAAGTATGTTAGGATCATAAGACCTCGGACAAATCTTTTAAAAAAAGATAAAGGATAAACAAAAGCACCAAACGAAAGTACTGATAAAGATGAAGCGTGAAAATTCTGAGAAAGAAAGGGATAAAATGTTACGAGAATTGCAGGTAAAACACAAAATAAGAGATTTTAATGATTCCCGAGGTGGTTTACTAATTTACCACACGTTTTACGGAGGTGAACAGAGTTTAGGTATAAGGAGATGTATCTATAAAGAGATGTATTCATAAGTAGAGATGTATCCCTAGATGTATATTTATAAGGAGATGTATTCCTCGTAACTAGGTGTGTAAAATCTACTACATTGTGTGATACACAATAAGACTATACTGACTGTACCTCTTCCTCCAATAGTTAGCAAAATCTATACGCCGAGGTATAAACTGGCTCAACATCTTATATCAGGGATTCTTACCATTTTGTTAGTGGGCTGAAATATCTTAACCTAGCTTACAAAGACCATGGTAAGCTTTACGTCCAGTTGCTTTTCACCAGTATACCCACCCATAAGGACTGCATCAGCATTGTCAAGCGGAAGCTAGAGGATAAGAATAGATCTATAAACTATATTGAACTACTAAAACACTACCCTACATGTAGATTTTATTGACAAAAAGATGACTTGACTCCATTGATGATTGTTATGGGTTCACCTGTAGCTCCAGTAGTAGCAGATGTATACATGGAAAATTTAAGAGATTGCTTTTATCTCTGCACTATGTCAACCTATGATATATAAACGTTACGTTCATTATATTTTTACAATTTTACCTATGGACAATACCCATATAATCTTAAAGTATGTCAAAAGATCTCCAGTAGAAAGACAACTTCTACCATATGTAAAGGGGGTTACAAACAGGATTCGTAACATCTAAAAAAAATTTTTTACTAAAACTACATTTAAGTTTAACAAGAAAGTAAACCAATTCTTGAAACCAGTGAAACGTAATATTCCTTTGCGGAGTGTAGACCTAAAAAACTAGATAGTAACTGTGGCTTACATACATTGTTCCAAAAAGAAGAAGCATCGGTGTTGAGGGAACAAACACATTTCTGATGTCAAGAATGGACATATATCGAACTTAGCTGCGTATGCGAAAAGAGCAGATGAACCCAAACATTACATCAGATCTTATAATTTGCAAGACCTCACTAGGGAGAACAGATAGGGAGATATACTAAAGATATATTTCAAGAATGATCTGCGAGGATAACAAAACACAATTTTGTTGGGAATTTATTACCAACAAAGGAGGAGACTTCAGTCACCCTCAGGGAATATAATATTGATGATATAGGAGAAAGGTCTCCTCGAGTGGGGATCGAACCCACAACCAGTCAATTTAAGTCACACTCTGTGTCACTACTGGCCTCAAGTATATAATTATTCTAGATATAGATATTTTCTGAATCTGATTGAAACACAGCTTCATTTTATTACCTAAACCAAATATGTGTATATTATTCTTTTTCAGAAAACCCTACAGCTCACATGGGTTGACTATTTTTAACACATGAGCTGCCGTTAAACATATATATATCTATACATATTATATATATATATATATATATATATATATATATATATATATATATATATAACAGTATTTATAAATTTACCAATGTAAACCCAAAATAAAAAAAGGGAACAAGTGTGTATTTCTTACGATAGCAACGGCCTAATAAATGAAAGCTAGTACTATTTTACGATAATAAAATAGGAGTATGACTCAGAGAAAGATTTGTCTTTGCTTGTGAATCAGAGAAAGATATCTGGTTAAAATAACCAAAAAAAAACAATAAAACAAGATTATTTTATTACATTTATTGTGGGTAAATCTAACGTAAAGATACAAAAATAGATTAAAATTAAAATGTAGTTTTCCATTCCACTGTCTCAAACATAATATAGATCCAATCGATCATAACTAGCTATCAAAATAATTAAAACTAGCTGGAAAAGTTTACATAAGAGACTGTAATACTATCTAATGTTTTATAAGCGAGTATACACATTCAAATTTTCTTAAATTAAATAGATTTTGATCAGAGATTTCTAAGCACTTTTAATAAGTTAAAACCTATCACTTAACCTGTAATACAAATGCTCCATTATCTTTAATTGAACATAAGTGGTATTTTAATTAAGCAGTTTTTTAAAGTTTGTTTTGTTTATTTACTATCTTTTATGACAATAGATTGTAAAAACTTACTTAAATTTAATCATCTTGGTTGATCAACTCTGTAGCAAGACTGTTATTAAATTAATGATTTGTATCATGCCAATATTACTGTACACAAAATAAAATTGCCCTTTGCTACAAAGATGATCGCTACATTCACATTTATGTCAGGAATGTACTTGTTTACTCTGTTGCCGCCATAGCTCGTGCCTGTGCCCTGACTCTTTTGTCATACTCTAATCGATTTTGGCTGTAAACAAAAAGAAATAAGTTTAATGAACATAATTAGAAAACTGTCACAACTTTTTGCATTGTTTTTTAATTCTTTGTGAAAACAAATGTTTAAGTAGACTAGATACGGGATTTTCCCTTTTTTTCAGCTTAACAAATATAGCAGGATCAACAAAGGAAACCTACTGTAAAAACTGCAGATTTTTTGAGAAATTGCAAGTTGAATGGTGGAACTCTACATAGCCTTTGCACCATGACTGGCCTCCAAAATCCAACATTCTCTTAAAGTTTTATATTGGATTCAGTTCATAGTTACAGATATTTTTTTTATTTATATTGTAGGTCAGTCAGTCTATCTGATAGAATCCACAATGAAGATTTACAATGATAACAGGTAGTAACTAGCAAAAATGTCACGGTGAGAATGAAGAACATGCTCAAGTTTGAGCACTTCTAACAAATAAGTGATGAAAGAATAAAATGAAAATAAGAATTTTAAAGGAGAGGTAGGGAGAGACTTTGGTTGAGCTTGAAAACACAGTATTGATAATATTGGATGAAGATCACATAAAAAGCATGAAGACCCTCCAGAGGGCATACATCAAGAGATTGATAACAGTGGATGAGGCAGAAGAGTTAATCATTACGTTTAAGTTAAGCATTCCATACTCTCTGGTTAAGTAACCAGAGAGTATGGGAGTCAAGTCAAGTGACTAGCGATACAGTGTGAAGCTAAATAAGTCGTTTTTTATTAAGGAAATCCCATAAATTAAGTTGTGTCAGTCAAAGTCAAGGTCAGAATGCAAGAATGATTACAATATAAGCATCATACCAGTAAATTGTGTATGCTTCAGCTTGTGCTGGATCTTTTACGTTGGGTTCATTTAGCAGATCCTGAATACCAAGTAGAATTTGTTTAATAGTGATTGCTGGACGCCAATCTTTTTCTTCATCAAGTAGTGACAAGCATACTGTGCCAGATGGGTATACATTGGGATGGAATAGTGGTGGTTCAAACTTGCACTTTGGTGGGCTTGATGGGTAGTCATCCTTGAAAATCATTCTTAATTTGTAAAGACCACCTTCCCATGGTGTCTAAAAAAAAATGTTTATTATTGCTATTGTCATATTAAAGTGAAATAATTAAAAGTAATACACTTACTTTTTTAAATTGAAAGTTTTCAAAATAACATAAGCATATTGATTTGTTGTAATGTATATCAAAATCAAAAAAAATTGAATGCAATATACTTTTTTCTTTTCATGTTTTCAAATCATTGAATAATATTTTTTATATATAAGCAATTTTTACTATCCGAATTAGCTCACGCAAAAAACATGTATTACTAAAAGTTCTAGAACTATAAAAGGTAAGTAATCGAACTCCATACTAACTCCTTTTTTGCCAGGAATCGCACATTCCCAAGTCATGAGATTTAATGACCCATCAGGATTTTTCATTGGTCTGGCAACGAAACCCTAAAAAAATGAATGTTTTATTTACTTGTGGAAATTATATTTATTTTTCATAGCTATCATACAGCCACTTACAAAAGGATGGTCCTTCCGCCAGGCTTTTCTTTCTTCAGCTAAACGTGCACTTGCAATACCTGACATTGCCTGCAATTAAAAGGATAGGTAAATTTGTGTGAACGTAATATTTTTTATTATTAAAAAGATAACAACGTACTCTATATAATACAGTGAAACAAATACGAAAAATAAATTATACAGCGCGAATAAAAGCGTCCCACGATGCGTCAAGTAAAAACCACAGACAATAACAAAATAACTATAGAACAACATTAGTATAGTTCATTTTATTATATAGCTGATAAAAGAACCATTCTTTAAAACACGTTTATTTTTAACATGACCAGACGTTGAACAGACTATTCTGTTATATATATATATGTAGTCACACTTTGTGCCACTGCGCTACGACTGGCCTCTATATAATAATAAAAGTGATATTATTATAAAATAAGTTTTTCGCTTAAAACAATAAGATAAAATTTATAAAATCATTTAAAACTAAAGCAATAAAAAAAAGGAAAGATTTTGAATTTTTTACTTTATTAAAAAGATTAAATCAAGGTTGCGGGAAGAGAAGACCTCGCCACTCGGGAACACCCTTACCGTCTTTCGTCTTGAGACACTGAGGTATTTTGGACGTGAAGGTCTGTGGCAGCTTCCCAAACGCTGCTCATCTCTTCCCACGACAGTTCTCTTTCTTGAAGTTGGACTTACCTAGTTGGAATGATTGTCCCAGGTATATACAACGGTCAAAAACTTCGAATGTAGTATTTTCAATACTAGCTGGAGAGGTACAACATAATCATTCAACATGATCTTAGTCTAAATGTATATAAAAAAATTATTAATTAATATGAAACCTCCTCCTTCCTGAAAAAGAAATTCAGTTTGAAATAAATTTATTTTAATAATTAATTTCTCTATCATTCTGCAATATTATGGACAAAAAAATATTCCCTTTAATACGCGCTGAAATAAGTAATAAATATTTTAATGTTTGAATACAAATACAAAGATATTAATGTATAAATTTTTTTCAAATAAAACACGCTAAATGAATATATGCAATTAATATATTAGTAAAAAATAACAGTTGATTTTAAAATAACATATCGTTGTGTAACGTTAATATAGCCGTACACAGCGTGAACACACCTAAATAACATAATATTTAATTTTTTTAAGAAATCGAAATGAGCTATAACAAAGCAACTTTATTTATTATTTTGACTAACTATAATAATGACTCATATCGTAATATTTTTGTTATAAAAAAGACCATGACCATTTTTAATCTGTGGGTGGTCAAATTTACTTAGCACAAGCTATATCTACGGATTAACAATACTGTAGTTATTGCTTAATTAAAAGTTATTAACTTATTTAGTGCCTTACTGCTATTGCAATTAGGTTTATAAAAAAAAGTAGTAAATTCTTTTTAAAAATGGAATTCCATCCAAACTAATTTATGTGCACTTAAAAAGAAATTGTAATTGAATGATTTTATAATATGATATTACGTATTATATAAATACTTGTTCGAAATTTGTTATTTGAACTCATACATCAAAATTATTTGTCTCTTATCTACTAATCATCAACGTTTTGTTGTTAAATACATAGAAACACGACAGAAGGACACTACTCAATAGAGCTAACGTCTTAGAAGTCCCATATATCCCAAGTTCAAGCTAATTTAAACTTTATATTATTATATTACCATTGGATATATTAATGAAAAGGATTCATACTGTATTTATATTTCTTAGATTTTCTGTTATATGAACATGCATAAATGAAAAGCCTTTGTAAAGCTATACAAATGGGCAGTGATGAGATAAAAAAAATTAGTGTAGTACTTTAGGTTTTTGTATTACACTAAGCATAACAATTTTATAGAAATTACTTTAATTTTATTCATTTATTTTTATATTTAAGCATTTTTTTTTATTTGCCTAACTTACTGTTCTATTGTATCTTAAATTGAGTAACGATATCTAATAACATCTAATACATACAAGCATACGTACAGTACGAATTAAAATTAATATCTAATACTTGTTGTGTAATTATATTCTTACAATAATATTAGGTCTAATAGAATGTAGATTTATGTTATTATACGGTAAAACAACAATATATACATATATTATACTAAGAAATTAAGTCTTATCTCTAATATTGTACTTTGTATGAATCGTAATTCAAAATTTCATTTCCATTATTTCATATTCCAAATTTATTCCGCCAATGAATTATTTAAAATATAAATTATGAAACCTATTTATACTACATTTTTAACTAATTTACATGTAACATTATTTTGTTGTTGAGTATCAATATATAAATTACCTTTAAATGTTAGGAAAACCTATATTATCAAGCTTCTTATTGAACAGCACATAATGTCGAATAAACATGTCGGCAAAAATATATTTTCGGCCAATTACGTCGTCATCACAACGACAGCAAGTCTGTTACGTTATGCCGAATAAATAATTTGTTCCTATTGGCTTGAACTATATCGTGGCCTCCCTGCTATTGGTGTATTTGATAAAATATCGCAGCGAGAACGGACTATGTCGGTCTTTATCCGAGGGGTAGTGAGGTGATGTCGGCATAGTTTTTTTTCATCATAAAGCGTTTGATGCTTGCTTTAGTTGTTCCGTTTTTCGTGTGCTTTAATGTGCAATTTTATAGAATAAAAAAATATAATTTGACATTGTTTTGGTGAGTATATTACTAATATTAAAGAACATAACTTTAGTTGAAAAGTAAATATTTGAAGCATATATTTAAAAAATATATAAATTTATCACGGTGTAATAAGAGAAATGAAAGTCAATAAGCGTCGATTTATGTTATGTGTCACATCGTTCAATAGATAACAACCAAAATATACGATTTTTATATTAATAATTATACATATATTGTGTAATTTATCCAACAACGCAATGATTATCGTATAATAATTTACATAAAATGAATAAATAAAAAGAGAATAGTATTTTTAACTCGGTATATAACTAATCAAAAGAGTTGGCGGGAACTTGATGTTTGTAAGGTTAAAAAATTATGGCTTATTGATAATTGATAATATGTTATATATTACGATTTTAGTAAAATATATTATCAAAACACACCGACACCAAAATGACAACAATGGAAGAAGGAGAATCTCCCACGGAGGAAATACCTACAGGGAATCCGGAGGAGTTAACGAAAAATCCTACTGCTTTAAAGGGTATTTTTTTTAATTAAACAAAAAACCAGCTTCTCGTTGCATCCCGCACACAGCAGGGTAGGCAGAAGGAACCTAGTGTTAAGTCACTCTGTTCCCCAATTTCCACTGAATTCTAGAGGCATTGCATGTTGAATGGTTGAACTCAATGCCACCCTTTGTTTTGACACCAGATTCAAGAAACATAAATATGTATTTAAATAAATATTTAATGAAATGCAGCTGCATTTATAGTCACACTTTGTGACCATTTGCCACAACTGGCCTCCTTTTTTAAATTATTAGCAATTTTCTTTAATTTAATTATAATATTTATATTTTTTATATTGATAATATTTTTTTACAGAAGCTCATGAAGAAATGGCTACTCTTGATGTACTTGTATGTGGCCAATGCCATTCAGCATTTCATTTCATTGAAGAATTTAAAGACCACAAAAATGCCAATAACTGTACTGGTAAATCTCCAGTTAGAGATAGTGTAAGTTTATATTTTATTTGAATACATACAAAGCTACAATGTGAGTGGTAAAATTATTTAATTATGGCTATTTATCAATAGATTTTTTAAATAAAAATAGTATATAATAATAACTATAACAAGCAAATATTACCTTCATATAGACATAATGAATGTAATGTACTTGTAACTTGTTTTTTTTTTGTACAAGCACATATTTTTCATATTTCACTCCTTCTTTTTAGTATTATATCAACAACAGAGTATATATTTTTTTGGAGTTATGCCATATCCCACCTGTATAACATTATAGACTGGTAGGCAAAATGTACTTAGTGTTCAAACAATCCTCGACAAGACTCATTTTTACAATTTTTGAGTCATTGCATGTTGAGTGGTAGAACCCAATGACAAGAAGACAAAGTGTCTTCTATATAAGAGTGATTAAATGAAAATAATTCATATCCCATGGTAATTAAACCTATAATGTTGCATTACAGTCAGTGTCTGTGGTGCTGCTTAATGATGGCCTCAAATAATTTAGAATATACAGCTGAATTAATTTAAATTGTATTTAATATAATTAACTAACATTATCATAAAAACAATATTATATAAAAAATATAAGAAAAATATTCTATAAAAAAGCTAAATAGCTTTTTCTATAATTATAATCATATGTATTTTTATTACTTTCAGAATGAAAGTAAAGCACAGGTGTGGGCTTTCCTTTTATGGAAGTGTTCTTCTGTAAGAGATGGATCAACATCTAATGCGGATAACAGCTGGAAGTTATATCAACAGTGGTGCAGAATGCCGGAGGCTCAGAGGACTGCTTGGATTACGGCCGGGTCCAATGTACAGTCTTTGTCTAAGTTTGCACATGCTAAAGTAGTAAGTTTAATTTATTTTTAGCTTCATGCTGTATGTCGAATATAGCAGGGTAGAGAGGGAACCTAGTTCAGACACTCCATTCTCCACTTTCTGCCTAATATTTGGGCTTTGTATGTTGAGAGGCTGAACTAGGTGGCACACTTTGTCTCTTTAGCAAAGTGAGAAAACGAAAACAACTCATCCCATCAAATGGGTATCAAACCCAGAGTTGTCGCGTTTACTATTAGACACTGTGCCACTGCGCCCCAATGGCCTCAAGTAAGTTTGGTGATTTTTTATTAAAAAAATTTAAAATTATTGTTAGAAAATGTTATAATGAACACCTTTTTCTATATAGATGGAGCTTAAAACTGAAGATCAGTTGGTGCCAGTACAAACAGCAGCACCTGAAGTTAAAAGAAGAGGTAGACCTAGAAAAGTTGCTAAAGTGGTAAATATAATTTAAATTTAAAATATTTATACAAGTAATGTAACAAATATCATTTTTTGACTTTTTTATTTCAAAGTTGAAATAAATATAATATTTTTGTATTATTTACTAAATAAAATGATGGCTCATTATGAAGTTAAAGTCAAAAAAAAAATATCTGACAAATTATTTTATTATTTATATGATCTTCTAATATTTTTTAAGTGTGAAAATGTAAATATATATGTACAAAAATATGTGATTTCAAATATTTATTATATTAAAAATGTACAAAATCTGTACTATATTAGATCGAAAAGTTAGCTATGTTAATTAATCTATTTATTAATTTTTTAATCTCTTCTTTCAGGAAGACAACGAAGCGCACCCTTCAGGTGAAGAAAGTGATGAAGTTAAGGCAAACTCTGCTCTAAAACTAGCCAATAAGCTATCTGCGAATGTAAGCAAAACCAGAGTAAGTGGTTTTTTATTTATTCATCTATTAATCTATATAATAATTTTAAGTTGATTATTGCACATGACACTGTTATAGCTATAGAGCTTGGTAACATCTCACTGTAAATGTAATGGACATGGGTGCAATCATTGCCTAGAAAAAGTTTTCATGTATTATCTTCTTTTCTCCATTCTGGTAAGACAAAATATTGCATTGGTTCAGATCAAATCTTTACGCTAGAACCTGCGTAACTTGCTAGAAGCGGAAAAATGTGACTCTGGTACAGTACGGTTGACAAGTCTTGGCCACCCAAAAGTTAGTTGTAGATAAAAAAAATCGATTTATGGATTTCTCTTACTTTTGATTACTCTATTCCCGACTGAACAATGCTTAAAAATTAAGAAGACATAACTTTAGCGCCGCCACGATTCACCGATCGTACTGTAACGAAAATAATGATTCCAACAGGATCTATGAGGTCAGTTGTGGCGCAATGGCACAAAGTGTGACTGTTAATCCGACTGGTTGTGGGTTCAATCCCCACTCGAGGATATGAAATATTTACTTAAATTTATATTTCCATTTCTTCGCTCTGGTGTCGAGGCAAAGCGCGGCGTTGAGTTCTGCCACTCAACACGCAATGCTACCCTGCTGCGTGCGGGATACAACGTGAAGCTAATTTAATTTTAATGACATTTTTACAGGATCTATCAGTGGAGTCGGTGCGCAACGCGCAGGAGCGCGTGCCGGCGGAGGAGCGCATCGCGCGGCGCTCGGAGCGCGAGGGCGGCGCCGGCGCGGAGGCGGGCGAGTACGTGGTGGAGAAGATACTGGCCAAACGGTTCAACCCACGGCGCAAACACTACGAGTACTTGCTCAAGTGGGAGGGCTATCCGCAGTTAGTGTTGTTTTAAATTTTATATTTGTAGCTTTGATTTCTTTTTATATTTTCGAAATTACTTAAAGATAATATTTATAAAATCTAACTGCTTAATAAATGCGACAGTCTATGGTTTTCCCCAGTCGATAAAATGAAATATTTAATATTTACATTACCTTGCTTTGGTTTCGACAATTCAAAGAACGGCGTTTTGTCGTCATTTAACACACAATATCTCCAGAATTCTTCAGAAAGTGGGAAATAGGATATCTTCTTATCTCTACATGTCTCAGCATACCCTGTTATATGTGGGATGCAATGTTAAACTAAATAAAAAAATATATAATTACAGTGAGCAAAATACGTGGGAGCCAGTGGAGAACATGGAAACTTGTAAGCATCTTCTAGAAGCGTTCGAGAAGCAGTTGGCGCGACAGAAGGAGCTCAAGGCACTTCGCGCGCAGCAACAACAGCAGCATCCAGTGCAGGTACAGATTCGATTTTATTATGTTCTTTTCTTTATTATCTTCTCGCTTTGACTCTAGTGGTGTAGTAAAATAATAAAATTAAGTTGTGATTTTTTTGTTTAGACGAAATATTTAAAGGATGTGTAAGTGCCATTAATCACCCATTTCGATGAACTTGGCATTTGTGTGAGTGTTTGTTGGTTTAAACTGGTTAGTATTGCTTATTATCTACCGGCCTGAGGCGCGGCGCATCTTTTATTTGACGTAACTGCCTCTTATACTGATAACAATGTTATGTATTTAAATCGAAATATTTTATTTCTTTGTTCGATTTATTAAAAATGAAAGAAACACAGATAATGACACGGACGCTGTATAAGAATAGAAATATGTATGTGTCCAATTGAAAGAAGATGACAATTTTATAATCACAACACTGTTCTTGATGATCACAACCAAAACAAGATATGAGAGAAAATGATGATGCATGTCATGATTTTTTTAAATTTAACCAGCGGACACGCACAACTTCGCCCGCTTATTTGCACTCTTAGGGATTCATCCCTAATTAAATAATAATACCTAAATTCTACTAAACCATGAAACAAATGCTCAATGAAATATTTTTAAAAGTCTAAATTAAATTTTTGTTAAAATCGGTGTTAATTTAATTTGTTTCTCATACAACCCCTATTTCATTCCCTTCAGGATTAAAATTTTTCAAAATCCCTCAGTGGATATTCACATTATGAAAACAAACATTTGTCCAAACTTATCATTTCTACCATCAGCGGTTGTGGCTGTGCCTGCGTCTATACCTCAGTCAGTGGAAACTTCCCCTTTTATATATATACTTTTTTTTTATTTGTGTCTAATAGTAAATTTTATTTTTAAAACTTATATTGTCTCTACTTTATAGGATCACTCAAATAAATGCCAAGATCAAGCTTCTTACTCCTCACCGGCTCAACCTACTTAAATAAAAAAAATACCTGTAGTAATTTATAACAACAAAAAAAAACCATTATCACATACTAATATTTGATTTATGCTTTAGGTTAAACAAATGAGTACTCCAGTGCCACAAGTTGTAAAGCAAATGATAAAGAAGACTGAAAGCCCGATATTGACACCAACTGGGTAAGAACAAACTATTTGTCTTATATTGAATACATTAAAACACAATCAAACGTAATATAATTAATACTACTATTTTATATTCAGTCTTGCATTATTGTAATTAAATTATATTTAAATATCTACAAAATTGTTGTTTCTGATGATTATTGTATTAATAATAATGCATTTTTAAAATACGACAGTTGTTGGTTCATTCCCTCTGCTTCTCAGTCAAGAGAATCAATTATTTTAATTTACTTTCTCTGGTTAAACAAATTGTTGAAACATATTGAGTTTCATCACCCATGAATGAAGCAATGTTAGGTACTAAAGCGGAAACTGGAGAACATGTGTCTTTTCCGTCATTTCTCTCTATTCACTTTTAATTTTCTTATTCTATAAATAAGCATCTACAATGTATGAGTAAAGATCCAGATCCTTCCATAGAACATATATTTGGTCCATATTATTCATTGTTTTATTACTATATAAATAGTCGTCTACAACGCACAAGCAAAGCGCGCGCTCTAGACCAAGTGAAGGCGTGGTGCGGCGCCGACGACGAGCCCGGCGCTAAGCGCATCAAGCGCGAATTGTCCAGCGACGACGACTTCTCCGATTCGGATTCCATGAGAGGTTTCACCATTTTATATGTGGTTTAGAAAGTGACGATTGTAGGTGGGTTCGATTCCCATGATGACGAATGAATTATTTTTATTTACGCTTTGGTAGCATGACAGAGTGCAGCGTTGAGAGAACGAAGAGTCACTAACACTTGGTTTTCTTTGTCTACCTCTCTCTCGTCTTCTGATATGGTTATTTTTTATTTACTTTGGTTTTGCCATGTGCGGATCAAATGTTTGTGGGGTGTGGTATCATACTGTATAGAAATAAAACAAAATAATTATAATTAAATAAGTTTCAGTTTTTAAGACATTTACAAGTTATATTTTTACTGATTTCTTATAGCTTCAAAAGCTAACTGTATGGATTATCAAATCATTGTATTCTCCTTTTTTTTACCTAATACACATAGGTTTATTTTGTTTTAAAAGTGATCTTAAAACATATATAAATTATAATGTACAACCAAACTATTCTTATCTTAGCAGCCAGCAAAAGTGATTCATATGTATCTGAAGGTATGTGATTTTGCTTGAACTAGATTTTGCAATTAAAGGCTGTTTGAATATAAATGAAAATAATGATATAAATATTTATTTATCAATTAAGGTACTATGCAAGTTTGCTAAGGCTCGGCAACTGTGAGGAATAAATATACTGAAATTATACAAAATTATATTATTGGATAAATAAATAAAATTTTAAATGTATATGCATATGCATATTTAATTATTGTTTACAGAAAAGAAAATAATGAATGGACAAACTTCACCAAAGTCAAACATTGATCCTGACCTAGTGAAGTCGTTAGGACTAGGCGGCAAGGGCATGCCAAACATAAAGGGTGTTATTAAAGTTGATCCAAAACACATGCCTAATCTAACTACAGGTTGTAATTATAAGATATTTTTGTTTTATTTTAGCTTTGTGCTGTATCTTTTGTGCATATGGCACTGCAGGCAAAGGGAATCTAATGTTAAAAATTTGTTCCCCACTCTTTGCCTAATCTTCGAAATACTGCATGTTGAATAGCGAACCTCAACGCTGTCGTAACTACTTACCAGAGAAAAGAAATGAAAATAATTAATCCTCCTGAGTGGGATCGAACCCATAACCGTCGTGACGTCGGCGTTGTTGACGCTGCGCCACGACCAATCAAATGTTTGCTGTGCTCAAGGACTTATTATTAAATGAATGTATGTGAAGTACAATGTAAGCTCATAATTGTATGAAGTTAAATATTTAATATGAAAAAAAATCAGATCACGTTATACTCCGCAGTTTTGCCTCGACACCGGAGCGAATAAATGGAAATATACATTTAAATAAACAGTTCATTTCCTCGAGTGGGGATCGAACACACAACCAGTAGCGTTTACAGTCACATTTGTGCCTCTGCGCCACAACTGGTCTGAGTTTTCATTTGTTGGTGTATTTATTAAAAAGGTGTAAGTTTGCCTTAATTATCAGAATATTTATGAGTATGCTCATATTGTTAATTTTATTGTAGGTGTTTATATAATGTCAAAGAGCTCCGGAATTATGAAAATTGATTCCCCCGGAAAATTGGGTCCAGGCTTGAATATTGATCAAGAAGTCATTAGAAAACAAATAATGGCTGCCAAACAGGTAACATATATATATTTTGAATAACATTATGGTAAAAAACGTTGCGATATTGTAGCAGTTAACATTTATTTTATATAAACTTATAAAAATGTAACTATTTCTTTGTTTACAGAAAAAAATGGAAGAAGCCAAAAAGACTCCTACATCTGCTACCTCTCAAGTAAGTACCATTATCAGTTATATTTTTAAATCATTTTTTTACAACTTAATAAGGAGGAGAGAAAAAGAAAGAAGATGAAAGATATTTTTTAATTCATTTATTATTTAAATAGATAAGAAAAACATATGGTTCCGGAGGTCAACAAGTAACAGAGAAAACTATAATTACTCCTTCGGGCCAGAAGATAATACAGCGCACTATACAAAGGCCCTACGGTGCCTCCGAAGGGAAATCTCCTGTTACAATATTGAATAGGAAACTGGCGCAGGTAAATTAAATGTTCTAAAGGTATTGTTATGGTTTTTCAATTTTTTATTTCAGGGCTTAAAAATAAATCTCTACGTTTTTTTCCGCACAGCAAGATAGGTAGAGGAAACTTTTTCATGTATAAACTCTATACTTCCAACTTCCAACAGTTATTATGCCAGTTAAAAAAAGTTAAAAAGAGAAAAAAACTACTTAGATCCACCGTCGCAAGGAGAGACTCTCAGAACATTGTCTGGAACATGCAACATAATGTGTAGGTTTAGAAACGCCTTTAAATGCACACCTTCATTGTCCGAGCTACTTCCTATATTGGTTGAGTTTGTATTGTCTTCGACGAACATTGAAGACAGAAGACGAAAATATGAGATCTTTTCGAAAACGTGTTATTTCAACAGGGCGACAGTCTAGTACGCGGCGCGGGCAGTCCGCGCGGCGGCGGGCGCGGGCGCGGGCGCGGCTACTCCGTGTCCACCGCCGCCGGGAACATCGTGCGAATACGCGAGAAGCCCATAGCTCTTGAGTTTGACAAGGTGAGTCATCAAATTATGGTTTATATTCTGTGTGCGAGGCCATCCTTGTGCAGCGGCACACCATCTGACTATAACGCGATAGTTGTAGGTTCGATTGCTGCTTGCGACAAAGAATTATTTTTATTTTCCCGATATGGTAACAGGACAAAGCGCCGCGTTGTCTTGAAAATTGAGCGATGCGTAGAAAAAGGAGTGTTTTAACACAAGGTTCTCGTCGCCTACCTTGCTATGCGCGAGAAATAAATATTTAAACATATACACGCATACGTACATATGTGGCAGTGGGAGGCGTCGTCGGAGTCGTCGGACGGCGTAGAGGACCCGTTCCCGCGCGAGCTGGGCCCGCTGCCGTCGCCCAGCCCCGAGCGCGAGCTCACGCTGTGCCCGCAGTCGGGGCGCCGCCTGGCGCGCGCCGAGGGCGAGCCCACGCCGCCGCCCACGCCGCCGCCGCCCGCCACGCCGCCGCCCGACAACACGCACGCCGCCATGCTCATGAAGGTACCACCTATTTTATTTTTATTCTTAGGCACGATTCTGGAAGAAAACAATCAAAAGTTCTAAACTCAGATCAACTGTTATGTACTCTTTATTTTTTTGTATCGCTGATCAGCGGTGATCGTAGGCAGTCGTGCTCGTCGTATCATGCTTATAAGGATATGTCGGTTCTGTTTTTTTTTCATAATATCGATGTTCACGTTCGATGAGACCCGACACGCCCATCCTCTTTATTTTTCTTTCTTTACTTTTACTAGTGATAACCCTTTGGTCATGCCTATGACCAACAAAAACGTCCGCCGCCTGAAAAAAAGTAAAGTAAATATGTAAGATACTCTTAATTGTACCAATTAATTGATTATAAAAATATCCATAATTATATATAAAATAACACAGTAAGTATACTTGATTTTTTTGAGTCTATAATACACTGACTTTAGCTAATTATATATGTACAGCCTTTTTTTTTTTTTGGGTATAATTTATTTCGCGTATTATAAATACATTGTTAATTTAAGAAATAAAAATGGAGATAAGTTTATAAATATAAAATAAATAATAAATTGCTTATGAAAACTAAATAAAGAAAAACAAATGTTAAAACTTGTAAATGTGTGCTATAATTTTGGATTAACTATTTTCTATATGAAAGTAGTATAGAATAAATGGTCATTCTTATCTTTTTACAAATTTGTTTGTCTAACAGGTTGAAATTTCCCCTGGGGGAACGACAGGCATGCTAGTGCAAGGAGATGGAGCACAACCCTCTCTACCAGTACTTACAGATGAAGATGGGGTAAATTCTAACTATAAGAAATTCTAATAAGTAAATTTTTTTTGTCCAATAACTAGTTATGTTACATTTTTTTGGTCTTCTTATTTCACATTTTTGCTTTTTACCCGAATGTGTATGCTTTTGTCAGTAAAGTAATTCATATACGAATATGAGTGAATTATTCAAAATATTTTTTTTACTATACCTAAAATGTATAATAAATATATTTTGTTAAAAATTAGATGAATCTAATGGTACTTATCGATTGAAAAAAAAATGTAAATTTATAAGGATATAACTATTATTACACATTGTTCATAATAAATGTGATACTATTAAAGTATAAATAAACATATTATTCACAGACGGAAGTGAAAGTGGAGGCGAGTGCGGTGAAACAGCTCCTGGAGGAGGGCGTGGGAGTGGACGAGGGGGAGGAGGTCGGCTTGCTGCACGCCGCGCACCCGCCCATCATGATACGGGGCGAGGATGGCGTGCTTTACCAAGTTAGTATATTATTTACTACGCCAAAGCGAAGACAATGTTAATAAATTATATTTACTTTTAGAATAACGATGTATTTGGCGTTTATCATGGTGGGGGACCTGAGGGAATTTTGTGTTTACTTATTTGTCCGCTCTTTTCAACAGAACGTACTTCGCCCCGTTAGTAGCTTCATTTAGAACTTATATTTTTCTGTAATTTGATAATTCTAAAGTGATTGTAAATGAGTAATTTAATATTTTTATTTAAACCAGGTGGCAGGTGAGAACGAAGCTGGTCAAACACTACTAGTAGCAGCTGAGGGCGTGGAAGGCGCGGTGGAGGGCGTCGAGGGCACCGTGGAGGGGGAGAGCGAAGGTGTCATGTACGTCACCAGAGAGGATGGACAGGTGATTGATTAATGTTGTTTCCTTCACGCTTTATTCCTTATGTAGCAGAGTAGACACAGAAATCCTACACTCCGTTTGGCAGGACGTTTTGGTAATGGCACTGCATGGAAATAAAAATATTTGGTGAGCCCCAAATGGGGGGCGAACCCACAATAAAGATTCTCACAAAAAAGATAGGGGACTAGTTAATAAAATATGATATTCAAGTGATATATTTTATGGATTGCCCCTACTGTTTAGTATTATTTTGCACTTTTAATTACCTGATTAGATTTTTTAAGCATTAATCATCAGCAGAGTAAGCAGAGGCAAGTTACTGTTAATACACTCCGTTCTCCCACTTTCCGTCGAAATCTCGAAACATAGTGTGATGCGTAGCGGAACTCAACATTGCTCTTTTCTGCTGCCTTGTTACCAGAGCGCGGACTTGTGACAGTATTGATTTTCTTTGCAGACATTACTAGTTGCCACGCAGGGTGTCGACGGCACTGTCCAGGGCGTGGAAGGAGCGGTCGAGGGCGAGGCTGAGGGAGTCACGTACGTCACGAGAGAAGACGGACAGGTATATAACGCTCATTAAGTGCAACAATGACGTAATTACACTATTTCAAATAAAAAAAGAAGTGTTAAAATTGGTTCACCCAGTTAAAAGTTATGAGGTAACAAACATTTTAAAAAAATTGTATTTATAACCTCCTTTTCTTAGAGAAGTCAGTTAAAAATTAATAGTTCCATAAAACAATCTAGGGCTATTTTTCTTTTTTATAATATATTTTTTCGTTTTGTATATAATAAATAGTGAAATTTGTTCCTGTAAAAATAGTAAGTATATGTAAAAAGTGACATTTGAAGTGTAATACTATTATTATTGTCAAAAATTGCAGGACGTGCTAACAATAGACCCGGCGCAGCTGGCGCAGCTGATGCCGGGCGGCGAGGCGGGCGGCCTGCAGCAGGTGGCCGTACAGGTGGAGGGCGAGCCCGGAGAGGACGCCACGCAGGTCATCGCCCAGCTGGTGCAGGCTGACTTACCATCACCAGGTAACGGCGACCAAGGGTTACGGGTTATCAATAACAAATTTGTAACATATAAGACGTTACAAATTTGTTTTTGTTAGAAAATAACATAAAAACGTAATTCGCCTAATTAATCATTTATTTTCACTAAGGCCAGTCGTCGCGCAGGGGCACAAGTCTGTGACTGTAAACGCGATTGGTTGTGGGTTCATTCCCTACTTGAAGAAATGAAATATTTGTTTAAATTTATATTTTCATTTCTTCGCTTTGGTGACGAGCCAAAGTGCGGCGTTCAATTTCGCCACTCCACATGGCAATGCCTTCTGAATTAGGCGGGAAATTATATATTCCTTCTGCCACCGTATGCTGTATGCGGTATACAGTGAAGGTATTCCTGATGCAACCATTGTGATGAAGTCTGACTGATGATAGTTGTGGGTTCATTGCCCACTCAGGGTAATTAATTATTTCATTATAGAGGATTAGACATTGCGGCATTCATTTCAGTTAATTCTTAATGTTTTATTCACAATTACTTTATTTAAATAAGTAATCATGTTTAGGTGGTACTCGGCGCGTAGTGCTTCTATTACCAGATGGCAGCTTCACAATGACGGAACTTGACAAAGAACAATATGAATCAATCACAGAGGCCAGTAAAGCACAAGAATGATCCAGTGAATGTGATTGTGCCCTAAAAGAACTGAATTTTTTGCAAGTGCTCTAAAGTGGTTATATATTTAATTTATATTACAAATCGACAAACACTACATGGAAGAAAGTAATATTCATTTTTTATTTAATTAACAATATTTTTTTATCTAGGTCTAATTAAGAATATTTTTTTATCTATATTTTTTTATTCAAGTATGCATGGACTCAGTTGAGATCAGTTTTATTGATATTCCACGATTCAAATAAATTAATTGATTAAAATTTTTATTCAAATTAGAAAGAAAATTTTCTTTTATATACTTACGTAGATATTATTCATAAAGGAACACATATTTGTAAATCCAACAAGTTAAAGTTACAAAGAATACTAAGCCAAGGCTAAGCGTAGATAAATTGTTTCGTTGATGTTTCTTTTAAATATTACAGCTCATAAAATTCTAGAAATAATTTTAAGGTTGTAAATAGTAATTAATTTCTTAGAATTAGACACTTATCTGTAAAGTTGCCTTTTATAAAAACAATATAAATATATTAAGATTTAAGATTCTATATATTCTACATAAAATTCCGATTGAGACGTCACAAGGGGAACCAACGACGATGCTCCTTCTCCTGAGCTGAAAGCAAGTGATTATATCATTATATATATTCTAAATGTACTAAATATTTTTAAATATACTGACTGTAAACGCGGCGATCGTAGGTTCAATCTCCAGTTGCGGGAATTCATTATTTTCATTTCTTCTCATTGATAACAAGACAGTGTTAGTATCAGAGCGAAGAAGCGCAGTTTTCGGTTATGCTGAAGTTTCTGCGGAAAATCGGACCTCCGTTACCGATTTTCCGCAGAAACTATGTATTCGTCGTGCTACATGCCGAATACATGATCATGACATAAACAAAATATCAGCAAATTGGTATATTTTTTTTGTAAAATAATTATACTACTTTTTTTATTTTTTCTGGCGATAATAATAAAAAAGTAAATAGTTTAAAATCTTCGTCAAAATATGGGGAGAAAGCAAATTTGCAGATATAATATGATTAAATGTGTGTCAATTTATTTGTTATTAATTTGTTTAATAACAAATAAATTGACTTGCACTTATTTAAAAAAATATTTAAAATAGCAATTAAAATCGTGATAGTGGAGGATTGTTTTTTTCAAAGTGTGCAACTGTAAACACAACTGGTTGTGGGTTCGATCCCCACTCGAGGAAGATATTTATTTAAATTTATATTTTCATTTATATAATAAAGCGTGAAGCTGATAATAAAAAAATCTACAAAATACGCTATTACAAGATATAATTTAGTAATGGAGGTTTCATAAGGAATTAAATTGCAAAAATGATTTGTCTCTTATTCTAATTTAATCTATTTCTTGTACTACAACGGTACTACAGTACCTTCTCAATGTACCTAAGTTATATGATTTAAATGTAAGATAACAAAAATTTTAAAATCCTCTATTTATTATAACGATGTAATTATTTTGAAGCTACCATGGCTCAGCGTCAGCGATTGCAAACGCGACGGTTGTGAGAGGCAGAATGTCTTGACAGTAAGTTCCCTCAGCCTATCCTGGAAAGAATGAAAACGAACGGGAATCAAACCCATTTACAGTCAGAAGCTTTGCGGCTGAGCCACGACGTTATCGGAAATATATTTGTTTTTTCTATTATTGTAAATATCCTCCACACATTACACTTGCTCATTTATCATTGTATATAATCATTATTTCTCTTACAGACAGAACATTCTGAACTTAACATGTTTAACAGTTTTTTTATTATGCCTAATTTATAATTTAAAGACTTATTTTATAAGAGTGATTTTTATTAAAATTGATTTACAATAAACAGTTTATTATATTACTTACTTGTTTTATTTAATCCTGTATTAGTAGTTAAATTATATGATATCAATCTGAACTCCATAAATCATGTAGCCATTATCTGTCACTGAGACCATTGTGACGTTTATGTTATTAAAATACTTCTAGGGTTAATTTTGCAAGTAATAGAAGCTATTCTATTCTATTAACCAAATGATAGCCGTCATGATAAACAGTTTTTTTTTTTAACATTTTAATGGATTGTTATATAAATAATATTTTTTCGTAATAACAGACGTTCCTTGTGTTTTATTGATTATGCCGCTAGTTAGTCACATACATGTGACACCTTGAACTATATTCCGTACTTTTCACCCGTAACAATAATTGATAACCTAATTATTATTCATTACTAGTGGCCCCCGCGTAGCTTCGTCCGCTTGTATAACTTCGTCTTTTTTTAAACTTTTATTTGTGAACCGATGAAACAAACACTAAACTGTTAAGTGAAGCTTGGCAAATTCCAATAGGGAAAATTTAAATTCATTAAGCATTTCTCATATTAACGTGATGAACCAACGCACATATTTTTATAGAATTTTCAAAGCATTGTTTTGGGATCTGTTAATGATGCATCAATAAAGGCTCTCAAAAACCAACTGTATAAAATAACAACTATATTACTCACACAGATTGGTGATGATGATTTTAAGGTATCAATTTTAATATAAGGGGGACGGCGCGTACGCAGTCCCCACTACCAAAAATTACGCGTCCGAGTTATCCACATTAGGGATAATCGCAGAGGTCAACCCGACCGCAGTGCAATGGAAGGGCCTCGCTCTGGGGGAACCGCCTTCTTGATCACGGTGTCCCCTACGCCAGGTAAGTATGCTCAGCTCTAGGAATTTTTACGTCGTCATGTTTTGCGAGAAAATCTTGCCAGCGCGATTCAGGAATTGCACTTATTGGTACAACGCCATCTATTGGCACATATCACTTAATAAATGTCAAATCATTTGACTTGTAAATGTCATGGTCACATCATTGCCTATTTATTTAAATCGTCAATGTTTAACCAAATTATAATTAACTAAAGGCATAACTACTTCATGAAAACGTTAATCTCATTTGTCTAATCGTAAAATGATTTACATTATTTACCGATAGTTTTATATGTCAACATGGGAGACGTTAATAACAATGCTAAATATATAGGTATCCCTCTTGCATATAAAGAATGATAACTTGACGATAAACTATTTGATGTATTCTTAAAAATATAAAAATGCTAATATTTACTACAAAATGATTTAATAAATTATATAGGTTATTTATTTTGTACGAACATATAAATAATTATATAAATTTTAAGAGCGCCAAAAATATAATGTTAAATTGAAACGAAAAATATTCAAGAGTTCTTTTAATCTTATGTCTACTGTATCATGTAGAAATCAATTTTTCGCAAATGTATATGTATTACGAAAAATAAGTTTCTAGACTTTTAAATTCAAATTAGGAATTTCATTAGGAATTTAGTAAACAAACGTGAACAATGAGACATGTAATCTCTATCTTAGGAGATATTTTTATACATTACGATAAAATTAAAATAAAATTTTTCACTATACAGCTAATAATTTTTATATAATTTTTGTCATTGAGACAGAATGAATAAATATTTTTATAGTCAATAGATTAGAAATAGATTTTGAAAAATCTAATACCATATTAAATTAAGCTATGAGACTTAAAATTTGATTTAGTAAACTTTAGAACTTATGTTACAACAAAAAGCAAACTTAAACATTACTTCCTTTTTAAAATACTTGAAGCAACATTAATAACTTACAGTTGCAGACGTCGTGACATTATGATTGACACATGACGGTCATGTCAGCAAATTTTGATTATCTGTACTTGTCACTTTATTATGTTAGATTTAATTTGACCAACACTATTAACTTCATGACACTGACTTCATAATTTTTATCATTATCTCTATTATATTTATCATTATTATCAAAAAATCAACAATTCAATTATATTTATTTAATTAAAATAGAATAGTAAACAGCAATGATTTTGTTCATTCTTTATTTGTAGCCTAGGTCAAATTTCAAGAATGTAACTGCCTACAATATTATAAATTAAAAAATATATAAATTATGATTTATATATTTTTTAACTTATAATATTGCAGGCAGTTACATTCTTGAATAGAGTACAGTCTATTTAACTTATATAAATGTTAATTATTGTGTCTTATATAAAAGGGCAAGTTTGGCTTGTTGCAATAATCACTATTTTATTTGATTTGCAAGAATACTATTTGTATAGATATAATCACAACAAATGTTTATAAGCAATAAAAAAGTATAAAGTGTTTATTTGTTTTATTTCTTTATTTATCCTGTATTATTATTAAACCAGAAATGATTCTCTCCTTCAAAATCATTTGGAAGTATTTTTGTTTAAATTAAATAATGATATTTCCAATTGATTTTGAAAGAGGGAATCATTCTGGTTTTGAATAAAAATAGATTTATTATCCAAATATTAGCCAAATTTTGAATTTCCCGCCCATATCTGAAGCGGTAAATTTTAAATATTGTTTTTGGTGGGCACACGATAGATGGCAGCAGTGTCGTTTAGTCCCCCATTTTTTTGTATGAAGTGAACATTCTTCCCTTTGGGTATATGTATTCTGTGCTTTTGCTATCGTTAAGTTGAAACGTTTGTATTTCGAAAGTTTTTCAAAGAAAAGGGTTTTTTTTTAATGACGTGGTAGTTTCTGAATTTCTCTTGTATGAAAATTTAAATGTATAATTGCAATATATAATAAAACAGAGGTTATTTCAGTGGATGTTTTCTTTTGAAGATTCATGACTTTTTTGCAAATTGATGAACCTCTAAATATTTTAAATTTAAAATATTTTACTTACATATTAGCTTAAAGTTACATTTTGACTTTCCAAAATATGTTTTTCGGTGAAAAATTATGAATCAGCCAACGAAATTTTGTACATAAATGGCAGAATCAAAAGTTGTGTGTGAATTTTATTTTGAGAACATTTTACAAAATCGCAAAATATTGTTTAATAAAACTTTATTTTCTGCAAAAAATGGGAGAGTTTTGTATATACTACCAGAAGAGTTGAATGAATTGCCACAGTTGTCTCAAGATGTTAATCAGATTGACAGGCATTATATAAAAATGATTACTTTTATTTATGCACCTTCACTAAAATCACTCTTAGAAAGTCTTGTAACTCTACCTAATTGGCAACATATTCCATGTACAATAATTCTCGACAATCTAACTGATTATTGCAACAGAGAAAAAGTCTCAAATGCCTGTGCAATTATTGCTTTTTTAATTGATACTGTCAAAAGTTGCTCTAAAATTTTAAAATCAACTTGCAGTTTATATATTTCTGCACCAAAAGCAATATTAGGTGAAGATACATGTACTTTATTGGAAGAAATATATGGTTAAAAATTTATCGAAAAAAGAAATAAGTATGAAAATAAATTTATATCAACATTTAATGTTAAATATTTGTCAAGAATTATAAATAAGGATTGAAACTTTAATTATAAGACTTAAGTTTCTTAATTATAGATCAATCATAGCCATATTGAAATATTAATTAGTATCAATGTTCTAGATGATTCCATGTTTTTATGATCAAATGTTATGGAGCTAACATAAACTTCCCTCTGGCTACCCTGCTATATGTAGGATAAAGCATGAAACAAAAAAATAAATAAATGAAATGTTTATTTGAGGGAAATAAAATAATTAAATGAAATGAGATAAAAGTGAATATGAGGGATTATCTAAAAGAGAAAGTTTACCTTTTTTGGATATTTATACATTTTTGGTGAAATCACTGAAATATAGCAGTGCACAGAGATATAATTGATAATAATAAGATGCTGAATAATATTGCAGGCAACATGACATCACCCTGTTTGAATTTAATGGCTAAAAATTATTAAAATAAACTTTTTGAAGTAATGTGTTGTTTTCTTTTCAATTACACAAATAATTACATCTTTTTTAAATAATACATTTAACCAACTGTTTACATATCAAATTGATAAACCGATGTCTTTGTAACAAAATGATTTTTATCTAAACTTCAATACAATATACAGCAGGAAAAACACAAATATCGAAAACAAGAATAGGTAAAAAATGTAATAGTTGTGATTTCCTTTGCCTAATTTAAGAACTCTTCCCATTGTTTTCCCAAGAAATCCTGAACTCCTATCAACGTCATCGTCTAATCCTCTTAATATTTGATCTTGGAGACGAACTTCATTTCCAATTTCTATCGACATATGTTTTAAAGTGCTAATTTTTCCACTTAGCTCCTCAGCCATTCGTTCATTTTCATGTTCTAAAACATCATCTGTAGGAGCCCTTGGTATGGGCTGATACTGATAGCCTTCTCGAGCTCGTCTCATGTTGGTAATACCTCGTCCCGCCGTGTTGACACGTAATTAAATTGATAGTAAAAAATTTGCTTCGGATGCCCAAAAATATCTTTCTTCACAATTTTATTATATTTGTAATTATTTAATTGATTTCTTGTTATATGTTATGAAAGTTTTTTAAACTTTGTGTTCAATGTAAAACTTGCGTGATGGAGAAATAAACACATCAGCAGTCAGCTGCAAGTAAATGTCACAGAATAGATGTCACTGACAAATGACATCTATGACCACAGAACACATATCCAATGGACACAATACCCAGGGGTCTATGACGTTGAGTATTGGCGGATCATTAAATTGATACCATAACATATAAAACTTGTGAAAACATTTAAATATATAAATTAACTGTATTTATAGTAATTTTATATGTCGTAATTTTTTTGCAAGAATAGCTGACCGTAAGATGAAATCAATAGAGACATTAGTCTTTTTTTACAATATATCAGACTTTAAATACTAAAATGATTTATATTGAAGAATGAGTTAAAACTTCAATATATACTAGGCAATAAAAAATTCCCACAATTTGTCGTAAAATATAAAATAAATTTTTTATTAATCGCCAACATTATAAGCTAATCGATCAACAATGAAATGGACGTATATCAAATATAATAATATTAGTATGTGTTTGTAAATTCAGTTTTACATTCAATTATTTATAGCTTTTTTGTATTTATGTTAGTAATTTTTATAAACTTTGTCAATATGCTGTTAAGATAAAACAATATTTATCAAAATTTGTATTCTCTGATTTGGATCCAAGCAATAACATAAGGTAGTGTTAATAACAGTTATAATATATGATAATAAGAGGTTAAGATTTAATATATTTATTGCTAGAATATTAATAGGATCACGTATTTCAATAAAAGTACATTTCAAAAAAAATTATATATATTTTATTGATATTATAATACAACTATGTACAGCATTAACCAAGGCAATTGACACCTGTCTTAAATAATTACATACTATACAGTCAATAAGCACATAGACTTTTCAAGTACAATCACTATAAAAGAAATACATGATGAAATTGAATAAGTCTTACCATAAGTCAAATCTATTTTATTTTAAAAGTAAAGGGGATATTTTACAGTTCTAGTACATAATATATAAAAAAATAATTGCATTGATTTATCATTCATATAGATTCATATAAATGTGCGGATAGAAAAAGTGAACAATAAATACATACTAAATCTTTGGCTGCAAGGCCCACGGTAGTTTAAATAACGCTATTAGGAATGATGTACGGGGCCGCCCATATTAGGGAGATTCCAGTTGAAACACATTAAAAGACATGAATATATACAAATGGTTGACACATGCTGTGTTCGACAATGACAAGAAGACCAACTATTAACAAAAGTATAGTGATGCTACATAACTTTGATTTTAGCAAGATTTTGATATTTTATAATAAATATGTTATAGTGCAAATGAATACAGTGATAACGACTAAACATTCACTACGAGTACCATCCGGGATCCATATTATATCACTAGGCGGTTCAGTCTTATAAGCCGCGATACAACATCCCATTGCATGAGTTCCAAATTATTACACCAATGTAGCACTAATTAAATAAAAAAAGACAATATACAAATAGTTTTAAAGTTGTGATACATAATATTGTAATACGTTTTAAGTATTTCTATATGTTCAAATGAAACAGCATCGCGGCATCTACTAAGCGATTAGTTCGACGACGATATAATATTTTACATGTACATAATACAACATAGAATACATTAGAGTGTCGATTATCCGAACCAATTGCCGGACATTGAATGTTCGAAAAAAAATTGTATTGATTACGTACAAATAGAAAAGAATTATCTTTTCTATTTGTACCTTCCACAAGGAAGTGAAAAAAAAGTGTATATCTGTACTGACAAATAGGATTTAAGCACAAATGTAGTCTTGTAACTTGCTACAAGTTGCTTAAAATTTACATCAATTGGTCTATTTTTATTCCTTTAATAACTTATGCACGCTAATACTTTTTTTTTACTTTTTGGCGGCAAAACTTACATAGGGTATGGGTGTGACGCCACGGCCACGGCCGTCGCGTTAAACGACTTTCGGATAATCGACACTGTACAGGGTACATAACAAGTCGTTGGATTTAAGCACGGCTATGTTTCGAGCTCCTAGTTCCATATCGTCATATATGCACTGGTACGTGGAGAAGTAGCGCGTCCAGTTTTGGGAACTCCTGTGAGCACATGGCGCACCTAAACGGCCCCTCGTCCTGGCCGGTGGGCGAGGGGGGATTGGGTGAGGGCGGAGAGGGTGAGAAACTTGTGGGTGGAGTCTCCTGCGGAGGCGTGGGCGAGCGGGGGCCGATAGCTCGGAGATCGTCCGCCGGCCGCCTCGGAGGTCTTCGACTTCGTACCTAAAACAACAACATTTTAAAGGTAAAATAAATCTCATTATACCTCTGCGCCACGACGGACGTCACATTTTATGGAAAAAATAAATATATAATTTCGCATATAAAGTATATATAAAGTAGAATAACTGTAATAGTTATTAAATAATATTAAGATTTTCATATTGTAATCAATTAAGTTAAATTTATTTATAAGGTCTATTTTAAGCATGTAAATTTAGATTATAGTATTAGATTAAGTTAGTAAGTGGCAACTCACATGAATATCTGGACTGTCTTAGGTGGATATTGTATAAATATGTGAATATATGTATGTAATAACATAAGTCTAGTTCTGGGTAATATCTACAGAAAAAAGTTTTTAAAGAAATGTAAAAATAGCAAAAGGTACGGACCATAAGTCTGTAGTCCAAGTAAGATTTAAATTTAAAAAATAATAATAATAATATTAAGTAAATTACATAGAGATAATTATACTGCGCAACCTCAATTTAACTATATTGAAGGGAATCAGAAAATATCCAAGTTCGAATATAACAAGTAATTTGTCACAATGAGGTTCGTTATGAAAAAGGTTACGATAGTCCATGATTCGTTTTTGCGAGGTTAAAAAAATATGTCAGGTTCTTAGTTTTTCAGCCATTGTAAACTTTAAAAAAACAATTTCAAACAGAAATTTTTACATGACTGAACACTAAACAATTATAACTCTCTTATGAGAGATTTAACAAGTCTGAACCTAGAAATGGATTTAATGTGAAATTGAATGTAGTAAACTGCTGAGATTCGTTATGTAAAGGTTATAAGTTACTCGAGGTGTTTTTGTCACCACTTTAAATGAAACCATAGTTTTAACTGCTCTATAAAAACCTAATACAATTAAAGCAAACGAGATTCTACCAAAAATTAAAATCGTTTTTGTTAAGCAAATTAATAAATAAAATAAGTAGATAAGTCATTTGTCAAGAATGACGCACACAGACTCCAACCTATCAAAGCGATAGCTCTGCATACGCCTTATTCACGAAATCGACTCGTGTGTAATGGCAGCGATGTTGAATTGCGTAAAATAGAACAAGAAAATTGCATTGTCGTTCTATTTTACGCATTTCAATGTTGTATGTTTTTCAAGATTGTAAATCGGCAAGTCGGCAACGCTAAGTAGTATTTTTGTAGATTTACCCTATGTCTTGCTCCCGTAAAGGGAGCGCAAATGGAAGCGTTTTCACCTTGTATAGAAAGAGATTTTTTTATATTTTGCAAGATTGAAAATTCGTTATAAAGGTTTTGAACAAATGTATTCGGAATATAAAGATATATTTTGTATTAACTCTAACGGGCAATCTTAGGGGATTTCAAAAGTTCGTTGAATCGAGAAAATCTTTATACTGATGGTTATAAGGTTACACTATATATAGTTTTAAGCATAGTTTAAGTAGTTAAAAAAGTAGCTATTTACAACTTGAAAAAAGTAAACATTACGTATTTGTGTAAACGAAATAATATATTTGAAACATGATACAAGTCACATACAAACATTGAAGTAAAAAAGAATAAAATCCTAATGGAGATCAAATCCACCATCATCATATTTACGAACTGCTAATGATTGACGCACATGAGGTCAATAATTACTTATATTTGATGTTACCTGTTTAGTCCTCGGCCTCGGCTCTTCAGTGTGTATCATCTTGGGGCGCGGCGCGGGGGGCGGCGCGCGGCGGCGGCGGCGCGTCGCACGGCGGGGAGGCGCGGGGGAGGCGGGGGAGGCCGGCGGAGAGGGCGCGGGGGAGGGGGAGCGGGCGGGGGAGGGCGAGGGCGCCTCCCACTCGCGACGCGCCGGTGACTCCTCAGATTTTATTTTTCTTCGACGCTTATACTTCCGCGGTCCACTCTGTATTTATATATTTTTATAAATTTATAATGCACTATATAATAATATATTAGCATAATAAAATGAATGTTAAAAATAATATAATTCAGTAAATATTAAAATAAATAAATCATTATATATATACATATACTACTATTCTATCATAGATTATTATGAAAACAATATGGCAAATAAAACTTGGCAGTGATTTCATAGAATTATTAATACAAAATTTACCTGGGGTTGCCTTTTCAAGGCGGTGTTTTCATCACAATGCTGTATAAGATGTTGAACTAATTCTGCACTAGAGTGCATAGGCCGCCCACAAACTACGCAGCAATATTGATATCCACCTGAAATTATAAAAATAGTTTTAAAATGACGGTCATTAACAAAATGTCTTGAAAACACTTTTTAAATGAAACATTTTATTTCCTTGAGTAGCAATCATAGTTTATAAGTTCTATAACCTCTTGCGTTTACAGTACCACACTTTTGATGCTGCGCCACGACCGGCGCTCTTGTAACGAGGCGCCAGTCGTGAGCACACAGCGTGCGTTGAGTTCTGCCTCTACTCTGTTGAGTACCTAGAGACTTCAGCGAAAGTGGGGAAAGGAAGTGTCTTAACAAAGTGAGTGCAGCAAAAAAATGAGGGAAAAATATTTTTATTTTTAACTGCAAGTAATATCTTGAAAGTCCAAATACAATTATCAAATAATATATAAACAATATAGTTAGTAAAAAATGGTTGAAAAATATTTTTGAAATAGGGGTTTTGCAACGGGTATAGCTTGGAAAATTCAGCATAATGTTTGTAATTTTTCAAAAGCTTCAGGCTATCCAATCAAAGTTCAATAGACATCATTCAACAGTATTATTTGTGTAAGTGCTATCAGCGAATTTTTATAAAAAAATATTAACTCCATCAATTGTGACCTGTAAAGTAACTTTTTTTTCCTTTTATCTCACCGCTCCTTGAATAGACTATAGTAACCTTCATATCAACTTACAATTTTAAATTAATTTGATTTATTTAAATTGATTCCTCACATACCGTCTAATCTCGATCATGAGCGCTTTGTCTTGAGACCAGAACAATGAAAGGAAAATAACTTATTCCCCCAAATAGGTACCGAACGCACAAGCGCAACGGTTGTCAGTCAGCTGTGCCGTTGTGCTACGACAGTATTAATGATTAATATAGAAAATAAAAAAAACAATAATAACCATTAGCACGTCGATCGGGTGCGGAGTGGTGGGAGCGCACGTGCTCGCGAAGCACCACGCGCTGGTTGAATGCGCGCGGGCAAACTGCACACGCGTACGGTTTTTCACCTGTTAAAATGTATGTTGGAATTAATTATACTATATAAGATATTTTAATATATTAAAGAAATAAAATAGCAGTTTCTCGCTGTATATCACATATAGCACGGGACAAAGAGGAGCTATTGTTAAGACAGTCTTTGTGTGTTGAGTGCACGAGCTAAACGCGACATTCACAACCGTCGCATTTGCAGTCCGACGCTGTCCTGCTGCGCCACGACGGCTTCAACTCAACTTGTAATTTAACGTGTAATTTTTCTGTATTTGTTTATTTAGGACTAGTACAATAAATCCAGTGTTTTAAAAAAGTAATCTTTTGAGGGCTATTTATCTGGGGAATAGAGTATCTGTTGTGTTGTCCCTCAACCTAATCTACTATCTACTACATATTAACATATACAATACCAAAATTTCCACTTACCCGTATGTATCCTTTCGTGCTTTCTCAGCGTGCCGCCGTCGGCGAAGGCCTTCCAGCAAAAACGGCACGCGTAGGGGCGCTCCCCGGTGTGGATGCGGACGTGGATCTGCTGTGAACTACGCGAACCGAATACCTTTCCTGAAATCATATTATATAAATAAAATAAAAATAAATCAGCTTCACGCTGTATCCCGCACACAGCAGTGTAGGCAAAGGTAACCTAGTGTTAAGACACTCCGTTCCCCACTTTCTGCTGAATTCTGGACGCATTGCGTGTTGAGTGACAGAAATCAACGCCGCGTTTGGCCTCAACACAAGAGCGAGGATATGGAAATAACAATTTAAATAAATATTTCATCTCCCCGAGAGGGGATCGAACCCACAACTAGACGGTTTTACAACCACATTTTGTGCCCCTGCGCTACAATTAGCCACAAATCATATCATATGTTAGAGAATAATGACTCAACTACTTCTGCAGTGCCGGCCGTACTGCGGAAGTCACAAGTCATGCATAGATTTTGATTATTTTCTTCCTGGGGAAAAAATGCGCAAAAAGTTCAAGGAAGCCTAAGTGCAGGGCGTTTACTACACGTCGGCCGTACTATATTTGACGGTAAACTATAACACTTAGTAACTATAGTGAGTAAGGTAACTTCAACGTGAGATCTTGACTGTGCCGTTCGCGGTATTGAACAATATTGATTTAGAATTATAAATTGTCGTTTATTTAGAAAATTATTAGTAGCACATTATTTAGTTATTGTCACTTATTGGGACAGCGTCTGTCAACGCGACGGTAATGGATTCAATCCCACTCGAATACGAATAATGATACTCAAATTATATTTGTTTCGCCGCTTTGGTAGACAAAGCACAGCATTGTATTGCGTTTGCATCACAACGACGTGCGTTGCGCGTTGAAGAATGGAGTGTCTTACACTAGGCTTTCTCCACCTATTCTGCTATAAGAAAAAATGCGTGAAGTTGTTTTTTTTATTTTACTTACCACACTCCCTGCATGGAAACTGTCGAGAACTGTTCGATGTTGAATTGTTTTTACCACGACCCATTCTTTTTAGCCTGTAAACATATAGATATTAATATGCAGGTACATCGACATCGCCATAATCTGCCTATTACATAGTACAACAGCAACACGCACCGCGGGGCGCGCGCGGCGCGCGGGCGCTCGGCGTGGCGCTCGGCGTGCGCCAGCAGCTGCAGCGCGTCGGGGCACGCCTCGCCGCACGCGTCGCACGTGTGCTCCTGCTCCCACGCGCTGCTCGTGCTGTCGTGCCGCTTGTAGCTGCAACGCAATTTGTAGACGTTCAAAGTACATGCTACAAGAACAACTTTTGCTCGTAAGTTTCAATATTTTTATCAAATAAAAAAGCGTTAAAATATCACCTTGCAATTCTTAATTATTTTTTGTCACAAAATTATAAGAGATAGATATATGGTATCACGGACTTTTTTGTAGAACTAATAAAATAGAACATGTCACTGTACACACAACAATGTACTTGCATATATTAAACTATTTTTACAACGCACGCGCTTAAAGCAATTCGATGATGTTCATTATTATTCATTTATTTACACTTTATTGTGCACAATTACTCCTCAGGAAATAAATGATATAAAAAGTACAAAGATAGAACAATTGACACACAAAAGGCGGTCTTATCGCTAATCAGCGATTTCTACCAGACAACCTTTGGGTTAGGATATTTGCGATAGAATAGAGTGGGTGGTGTAAATAAACTTACATATCATATTATATACTAATACATAAACATAATACATATATATTTGAAAAAAAAAAAAATGTATAATCTTATAATACACTAATATATATAAAAATAAAATTTATAATAGTGAGTTGTGTATATAGATGTCATTTCAAGCTGAATCATCCATCAAATAATAATTTTTAACTAATTTTTTAAATATGTTTAAAGATTTTGAACGCCTAATATCTAGAGGTAGATCGTTCCACAACTTAGTTGCTTTCACAGCAAAGGAGTGCTCATAAGATCTAGAGGAATGTCTCGGAATTCTAAGAACAAGGTTCTCGGAAGATCTCAGGGTTTTTGTATGTGCTCCTAAAAATTCGAACATCTCTTTTAAATAAGGAGGAGATTGTTCGTTGTGTAACACACAGTACAGAAGAGAAAGTGTATGTAGGTTCCGGCGACTGCGTATTGGAAGCCACTTGAGCTTAGAACGAAATTCAGATACATGGTCATATTTACGCAAGTTAAATATGAACCGAATAGCGAGATTTTGAAGTCGCTCAAGTTTATTCAGATAGTCCTCGGTTAAGTTAGGATAGCTTGCATCGGCATAATCGAGAATTGGTAGCAATAGAGTATTTGCTAGCATAATTTTGGTTGGAATAGGCAACATAGATCGTAGACGTCGTAGAGAACTTATCGCATGAAATATTGTTGTCTCATTATTTAAAGCTAACTAAGACGTACACCTTAATGTCATACAAAACAAAATATATAAATACGATCAGTAGTTCTAGAGATTATAGCGTTTAAACAAACAAATAATGAAACTCCTCCACTTCATTATTTTAAACAAACAGACACGCTAATTGTAGTGCAGTCGTCACCTGTGCGCAGCAGCAACGTGCCGCCGTAGCAAGTCGGCTCGTTGAAAGGCGACGCCGCAGTCCCCGCAGAACAGCTCGGGGCCGCGCACGTCGGCGCGGTCGGCGCGCTCCGCCCGCTCGCGGCCGCGCACTCTCGCCTCGCCGTCGCCCTGCTCGCTCCCGCTGTTCGCGATCGGCGACAGGCGGTAGTCCATGTCGTCGCCTTTTCAAAAAGACCGTAATTAAAATATTTTTAACAAGCAAAATAGGAGTTTCCACACAGCTTAAAGTTGCTCTGGTTGCCAAGGTCTCCAAGAAGCGCGAGTTCAAGTCTTAATTATTTTTTATAACCAAGAAAGTTTCATTTTTGTACCAAGCAAGTAGAGACGTGCATACTCGATCATTCAAATTTAAAAATAGAAATGATTTTTTGATCTCGTTTACAAAAATGTAGTGTGACTTTTTGCAATCATGTCTTTTCATTGTGTGTTTTGAAGACATGCAAGTAATTTATTGAATGGGGACCGAATCCACAACTGTGTATATATGCTTATCGTCAGTGCAGGCCTCAAGCACAGTTACAGCAACTAATGTATAGTTTCAGATCTGATGCTATATATACTAACTATATTATTAAAGATGTAAGTATTACAGCAGACACTAACAAATAATTTGAAATATTTTACATATTTCAAATTATTCGTAAGTGTCGGATAATTTCGGTTACGGATATTAGTTTTAAGAATTATAATGACAAGTTTTGTAACCCAATAATCTTTTTTCAAACTAAAAAAAGATTTAAAAAAATTTTGTTTGATAAATAAATGATTATTTTTATAGTTTAATGCGTGGTGGCTTTATTTTACAAGTAACAACGCGTCAATGCGATGCGGTACCGGAGTTGCAGTCGTCGTAGCTGGGCTCGCGCTTGGGCGCGGGCGCGCGCGCGTGCGGGTGGCGCGCGGCGGCGTGCGCGCGCAGCCCGTCGCGCGACCAGCACATCTCGCCGCACTCGCCGCACTCCACGGGGGAGTCGCCGCCGTGCACCTGGTTATGTGGGAAAATGGATATCAAACTTACAAACATCGCTTTGTCACGACAGCTCATTATGGTTATTTACAACTCGAAACAAATTCGCTTACTAGAATGTCGTTGATAATGAATGACAATAATGATAGGGGAGCCGAAGCGGGGACTTCGGGATTTACTAAAGTGCGGTAGATTAATATACTGAACTAATGCGGTTATTATCGTTATAAATTGTTATTTTGTTTGTAATTTTGTTATGAATAAATTATTATTATTATTATTATATTATAACTGAGGGATTACTTGTACTTGATTAAGTACTACCACAAAATATGAGTCACCATATCACCGCCATGTTAAATCCTATTCTGATAATATGAGAGTCATGTAAAAAAGGGGAAAGGATTATTCTGAAGGAATAAATAATTCGAGGATTACGAAAAATATATAATCTGAGGAATTCCACAAGCTGAAGTAATAAAAATTGATCGATAAAGTTTAATGCAGCTAGGGTTTGTCTATATTGCCCTCCCCATGTTACTATTGGTCTCCATCTATTACTTTGTCACTCATCAATAAAGATGAAAATAAAAAAAATATAGTTTTATAAATATTTTCTTATAAATACAAGTATTCTACTTCAAATATAGTGTATATTTGAATTTACATTTTATATACTTTATCTACATGCTATTTATTTTACATGCTATATCTTGAGCTTTTTTATTGATTTAAAAAAATAAAATAAAAATCTAAAAGGATTTTGCAATATTTTATTTATAACGAGATTGCCAAATCAAGAAAAGAACTTTTCGAGTAAGGGAATAACCAGATGCTTTAATTTTATTTAATTTTGACATGAGTTCTCCACTTTTACCAAAAGATGAACTATGCATAACGCTAATTTAATGCTTTTACCAATATAACATAGACCAACAAGGCTTATTAGAATTTTGAGTACATTGATCAATAAATACCTATTTGTGGTACTTATAGTATAACACTACTTTTCACAATTTTATGAAACTATTATTTTTATCGTCATCTATACATATAAAATATCTATACAAATAAAATTGTATCTGGTTGCAGTCTGTACATGGAAGATATATGAGAAAATTATTGGGGGCATTTAACAGAGCACAAAACAATGATTTTTGATTATTTTATCGTGTGTTTGTGGATGCTAGCCTCAGAAACAGTTTAATCAATTTAACAACTTTTTAGTATTGTATTTTCGTAAATTATTCTTAACATTTAGAATTCTTTTATTTAAATCGGTTAGTAATTACTAATTAAACAAGGTACATATGTGAATATAAAGTATTTTGTTACATCAAATTGCTACAAAATAACTGTTTTAATGAATTGGCTCAAACTTTAGTTTTCAATGTATAGATATGTCTTTCAATTTATAATGTTATTGGAACTTAAATTAAATCAAATTCGTAAAATAAATATTGTGTGGTTTAAGCTAAAGCTAAGGGATACTGCAAGAGGATCGATATACTACTAAGAAAATAGACACTTACCCTAGAGTGGGACTGAAGGGCCTTCTCTCTCGCAAAGCCAATCCCACAGTGGCGGCACACGAAGGGGCGCGAGGGGTCGGCGGGGGGCGGCGGCGAGGGCGGGGAGGGCGGCGGCGGGGAGGGCGACAGCGAGGGGGAGGGCGGCGAGGGCGGGGTGGGCGGCGGCTTGGGCGGCGTGCGGGCCCGCCGCGACCACTGCTGCGTGCGCGCTGACGTCATGTGCTCCCATACACCATTCTAAACATACATTTATAAATAAATATTTTATTATATATGAGTAAAATATGTTAAAAACTACAGTACCGTGACAAATTATAGATAAAAGAAACACAAGTTATTTGATATTGGAAACAAAGGACAACGCCGCTCTGGTGTGGAGGCAATGCGCGGCGTTGAGTTCTGCAACATTGCAAGAACTCAGAATTAGTCGGAAAAAATAGATTTATTTGGGCCTTAGGATAGAATTAAAATACTCTAAAAATAGATGTGTTACTTTATTATTACTACAAAGCACACAAATTTTGTCAGAAATGTTAATTTAAGTTTTTAATGAAATTGATAATTTACCTCAACAGGTTCAGGATTCTTTTTCCGTCTACCTCGTTTTTTCTTTATTTTGACTATAGGACTGTGTGCTCGTTCATCTTCTGCAAATAAAAATAAATATTAACTTAGCACAGCAGACTACCAAAACTACAGGCTATAATTTGGGAAGTACGTAAGTAGTCACCTGTAAACAGAGCGAGGAGTTATTTCAAATTTTTATTTTCTTGAAAAGTATACGTCCAAATTGAGTCCAAAACGAGTGAGCAAAAACTATTTTCAAATGTCACAAATGTTACCAGCATCGACAAATATGTGGGAGGGGAAAAAAAATAAATTAATTAATTTTAATTTAATGGGTTAATGAAAGTGATGTGGTGTTTACCTGTATGAATAGTTGAGCAACAAACCTTGTTGGTAGTCGCCGGGCTCGGGGTCCGGCACGTAGGCGTGCACCTTGAGGTGCGCCATGAGGTCGCACTTGCGCACGTAGCGCACGCCGCACAGGTTGCAGGCGTGCGGGCGGTCGTTCTGGTGCGCCACCATGTGGTTCATGAGGGCCGCCTTCTTGCGGAACCGGCGCGAGCAGAAGTCGCACGGCCACGGCCGCATTGCCGTGTACTCGTCCTGGATTGCATTTATTCATTTTTGTGTAATTGCATTATTTATTGAAACATTTTTAGGATATAGGATGTTTCCATCCTTATAACAGATATAGAATATAATAACAGATTTATCTCAACAATATTTATTTAGAATAGTATTTTCTTTTCTAAGTGTAGAATAACACTTTAAAAATGTTAAAAAATTATCCCAACAAATTATAACTTATATTTTAGAGTATAGTCTACAAAGTTCATGTACAAGTACAAGTCATGGCCACTCCGAGATTAAGCATAGAATTATTTCATTTCATTGATGCTTAAATATCTTAAACAATTATTATTAATTTTAAATCAAATATCAAGAGTGCAGCTTTTTTTTAGCAGTTGGAAACAGCAGTCGGAGCACCATGATATAATCATTCTCATATAAATATTTTGTATTGAATTATTTCATTTATAACAAATTATGGATTTCATTGTGTACTTGCTTAATTAGTATATTCCTTTAAGATTGTTAAATACTGAACTGAACTGAAATTTTTAAGCAACTTTATGGTTTAAAAGTGCTTGAAATGGTAAACAATAATGATGTTGAATAACATTGAACTTATTTTTTTTTATTTATCTAGTTAATAACATAACTTAATTGATTTTAAGATTATTTATTATTTAGTAGTTAAATTGTTCTTAAAATAAATTATTCTTACTTGATCAGTTGGTAAAGGAACATCAATATCATTTTCTTCTTTAATATCTTGGATGGGATTTGCTAAGTGTTCCATAGGCACTTCCACTCTGAAAGGAAAACTGCATGCAATCACTTATTATAAAAATATACTTTTTTAAATTTTGATATTAGTAATAAAATGTTTATTAAAATTTTATTTTTAATATGACACACAATTCCCAGAGTGTGAATCGAAAATGATAATAATCACTTATAAAGGCCCATTCTGACCCATGGGCCAATCAATGGCAGGGACTTATTTCTGATTAACAGGTAATTAATTGGAAAGTTATAAATCAGGAATATGGAAAATTTTAAATTGTAAAGTTGGACTGTGGAATAGTATTTGTATGTAGTTACCATACTACTATCCAACTAACTTAAATAATGTTAAAAAAAATTAAGTTTTGGGAATGGATGGTTGTTTGTTCAACTTTCACATAAAAACTAGTAAACAGATGTTGATGAATACATAGGCTACAATTTATATAAAGTATTTATATAATTTAATAATAACTTTTAAGTTAGATTTAATATTACCTTTCTTGCCCACCAGAGATAACCCAGTCATCAGTTACAACTTCTTCAGTGACACACTCAACATTAGGATCTTCAGCTAATTCAGCACTCTCTGTATAACTGACTACATCTTGAGACAGGTAAACTAGATTCTCAGCAGCTATTTGATCAGTATCAGCTATTATTTCTTCTGTGGTCTGTATTTATATGAACAAGTCAGTGAATAATAAATTTAATTATAAAACATTAGTAAAAAATATTATTATTTTTATACTAAATGGCCCCAATTAAATTGTTTATTTAAAATTAATGTTGAAAGTTGCTCAAAACACCATAAATAAAGAACAGAACTGAAGTTAAAATTTAGGTTACTTAATTATACTTCCATTGCTTATATTTATACAAACACATAAGTAAATAACTATTTTAATTATAAGCTACTATTAGTACCACTTGTAAATATTATTATTCTTATCAAAGATCATTCAATTTAATAAACAACACTTAAGAAGTTCGCACCTAAAAAATTACTTAAAAAATATTATTGAATTAAAATGTTACATTTTATCTCATAAAATTAATTGGTACATATTTCAAGATAGTCTTAACTATGAATTGACCTGTTGTACGTGTTTTGATTTTTTATAATCTACCCAAGTATATATATATATATTTTTTTCTTATAATAAAGTAATTGAATGTTTATAATATTTCATTAAAATTGTTTATAAAATAGCTCAACTTACAATATTTCCATACTCTTCATTGTGAACATTTTCAAGGCCACATATAACTTCTTCACTTGCCACTATGGTAGGCTGAAAAATATTGAACTAAAATTTATGTTAATTCTTTTGTAAAGAAGAGTCATTTTGTAGATAAAGAATAAAAGTAATAAAGAATAAAAGCTATTGTTATAAGTGTAAATTAATACTAGTTTTATAATATGATTTGTACATCTATACACAATCTTAAATTTCTTGAAAACTGAGAATTCTTAGAAAATAAGTTTTGTTAATAGAAAAAAAAGAGTATATTATGTTATATATTTATAAATAGCACTATTAAGAGTATAACTTGATATAACTTGTACTAACCTTTACATCTTCCCATTGAAGATGGAATTCCTCACCTTCCATCTTATCAGGTGTAAAGTTAATTCCATATAATAATTATTTCCATTGTAAACTGTCAATAGATATCCAATCCATAAAATTTAAGATAGTAATAATTGCCACTTTTTAACTTTCACATATTCATTGTTAAATGATAACATTTATTATTTTAAGAAAAAAAACATTGAAAATATTATAAATAACCTTTTTTAAATGTTTCATCTATTGCTTCTTTGAATAGAAGCAGAAATTTTAGCTGAAATTTAAGTCAATTATCATCACTAAATAATTTGTATTCACAGAATGGAAGCTCTATCCCTGTCAACAATTTTATTATACATCTATCATCTGGAATCAAAACATCAACATAACCTTATAAAGCTAAATGTTAACATTTTTCCTTGAGGTTTGCTTAATGATGTAATAACCAGCTCTCCACACTAAACGAGAAAATTTAAAAGATATTCTATTGAAATAAAGTTAAGCTTGAACAAAAATGGTGTCGAGTTTTGAGGCATTAAGACGTGAATACTGAATAGGTTATACTTGTCAAACATAAAGGTTAAGCCATATATACAAACTAGCACTTTGATGATAATTTATCAACAGGGTATAGAAATGTACATTTTCTGTAAAAAATCATATCGTCATAATGGAAATTGCTGATACTTTATATATATCTATACGTTTACATGACGCAATCAGTGAACTTATCAATAGTTAAATATGGATGAAAACACAATATAACCAAAACCGAAATAAAAATTAAGAAATTTAATCACTGTAAATGTATTTATATAATAATATATTTTGCGATTGGCCGTTCACTATGATTTTAAACGTGATAATTGGTTATAAAGCAAATGGCTATCTTGAACTTTTCTTCCGTTTCCAAAATTTCAACCATTTAGCACAGATAGTTATATATTTTAAGAAATAACAGATTAATAAAATTTCATTATTATTTCATTATAAATTTCATTATCTTAAAATTATTACAAAGCTTATTTATTAATTAATATGTTATTAATGCTATTTGCAATCTAAAAAACACTACATGTTTCATAATTTATAATTTAAGTTAAAATAACGAGTTTCGATTACAGAATCCAGGATTACTCTGTTTTAATAATAACTGCTGTCACCTTGACACTGACAGAAATGACGATTAAATTATTAAATGACATATTTGTAAAATAAATATTTTATTGTATTAAAATTTATTTTATTTTCTTCACAATTTCGAAAGAAAGCCCGAAGTTATAACTAAATATCTTTATCAAAGTAAGAACATTTTAAATTTCTATTTATTTCACAAAATTTTAATTACTGAATACATTTTGAGATACTTGAAAATAAGATATTTTGTTTTGATACTTTGAAGGCTATATATCAGACATGGCTCAAGAACTTAAGGACCTTTCTCAACTCTTATTCCCAGATTCACCTACAGGTATGTATATTTTATTCCTTTATTATGTATAATTTATGTGTGTTAAAAAAAATAAAAAAAATGTAATTTCAATTACTTTTTGTTACAGAAAATGCTGAATATTTTAGTGATATAACAGATTACATAAAAAAATTAGGATCACAAAGTTGGGAACAAGTACAAAAGGAACCAGACAGACTAAATGAAGAAATGAAGCACCTAACAGAACAGACTCAAGATTTAGCTTTTACAAATTATAAAACTTTTGTTGAAACTGCTGATATTTCAAGGGCTATTATGAAAGATTTGGGCAAATCTAAAGATTCACTTACTAAAGTTATTGATACTATACCAGAATTTGTAGAGCAGTGTGAGAATTTTTCACAAATATCTGGGACTATTATGCAAGAAAAAAGGTTTTTAATTTTTTTACTAAGTACATATTACTACCATTTAAGTTAAAATTGATTTGTAGCGTAAAATTGAGTTGTGGTGATCTGGTTGTGAATGCTTTGGTTGCAGGTTTGATTTACACTTAAAGAATGAATTAAACTCATTCATTTTCCTTACTCAGTTATCAAGACATTGAGATTGGCCATTTAAAATACATGTCTGAAGATTGGTGTGTGGAGAACAAAGCTTATTAAGATAATCTTCCCTCTTCAAACCCTGCTATATGTGATTCTACATATAGCAGGGTTCAAAGATCCCAAAGGTTCAATAAAATGTTGCAACTAAATAATAAAACATACAATAAATATGTACATATTTATAAATAGTTAAACATATTTCTATTTAATTTTAGAAGATACAGTAGTATAAAAAATCAGAGTGATAAATTACTGGAACTACTAGAACTTCCTTCATTGATGCGTGAAGCCTTGAATGCTGAAGACTACGAGAGTGCATTAGATATTTTTGCATTCATTCGTAATCTCTCTAAGAGGTATTCAGAAATACCAGTTGTGCAGGTACTTTCTTATGCAAAATTAAATTTATCTTAACAATTAGCAGTTCTGCAGGCTAGTAGTAATGCAAGAGAATAAAGTGTGACTGTAAATCAGATTGGTTGTGGGTTCAATCTCCTACTTAAGGAAATGAAAAATTTATTTAAGTCTATATTTCCATTTCTTTGCTCTGGTGTCGAAGTAGAGTGTGAAGTTGAAGTCTGCCACTCAACACGCTATGCCTCCAGAAGCTGATTTAATTAGAAGTTGTAGTATATTGACTGTAATGGAAACTTGTGATGCAGTGTCTCAAGGGTGCGACTAAAACGCGACGGTTGTGGATTTGATTCCCACTGAAGGGAATGAAATATTTAATATTTTTATTGTCTCCCCTGTTAACGAGGCAAAGCGTGGCCTTGATTTCCACCACTCGAGTTGCCTGCATCAAGAATTCAGAGGAAAGTCAGGCAATAGTGAACATTGTGTATTAACACTAGGTTGCCATTTTTTCTGTGCCTACATTGCTATGTGTGTGATACAGTTTGAAGTTAATGTAGCTAAAAAAAAATGAAACTTATGAATATGAATGTATATATAAATAATTTTCTCTTTTATTTTAGAGTACAACAACAGAAATCATGACACTTTGGTTTGAAACACTGTATTATCTCTTTAACCAATTGCATTATGATTTACCTTTGCCACAATGTTTGCAGGTAATTGATTGATCTTGTTATATATTGTTGTTTATTTATCTATACACATATATAAAACTCTTCTTATATTAAGTAGCTTAGAGAGTCTAGGGGAACACAAGCCTAGTTCTCATTATACTAATATTTTACTTGAATATGGAGTCATTTAGTAGCTAAAATACTTGATAGACTACTGCCCAAGTCATACACACTGCTTAATCAAAGTATACACCGCCCACGGCGTTACTGTTGTAGTTCCCAGCCGAAGTTGATTGCATCTTTTGCAATTTAAAGGGTAGCTCAATCATATATCACGAAGTTCTTTGTCACGAGCGCAAATACCGAAACCGAGTGGGAGTTCACGATGTAAACCAAAGATACACAGTATAACAGTTTCTGCATTTAATGCGCGTACTCTAACTAGGTTTTGTTTAATCAAAATCGTTTCAGGATTTCCAAAGTCCCAATTCCAAAGCTAGTCGTTTTGGAAAAGAGGAAAAAAATATAAACAGATTTTCTCGAGCTACCTATATTTTTTTAAATATTCTGATAACAAAAAACGTTGGTGTAACAATACTTATATACATCAATTTTTCTTTTTACTTAGTTTATTGTTTTTATCTTTAGGTGTACAACTTCTCAGTGTTATTATTTAACTAGCGACCCAAATCAGACTTGCGCTTACACTTATTGTCATATTATAACCGAATTATAAATATTTACATAAATTACAATTTATGTAATGGAATGTGTTATTCTGTAGCAGCATTCTGTTATATGAGGCCAGTTATGGCGCAAGTGTGAGCTTGAGGCTAAACGCGACAGATTGTGGGTTCAATTCCCACTCGATTAACTTTAATTTAAATGTAAATTAAATTAGATTAAATATATTTAATATTATCACGCAAAAATATAAATATATTTATATTTTTGAAAGTGGAACAAATATCCATCAAACTTTCACATTTATAATACTATAGGCTAATACTACTAAATATATATACTACTAGATTTGTATTTAAATGTATTATTAGTATGAGTTATTAGATTTTAGGATATTTACGCAGAGCCAATACGGTGTTCAAATCAACAGAAGACGATCAGAACAAATTGCAATCAATTGGAATCAAAGCAAATAATATTAACTCTGATGGGTTACACTTGCATTTTCTTAAAGCAAGAAATGCATGGTTTGAAAAAGCCTTGGAAGATGCTAAAACCATAGAAAGTAAGTTTATTTTACTGTTTTTACATCTTTTTAAAACTAAAAGAATAAATATATTGAAATCAAAATTAAAAGGCTAGTTATGAGATATTCAATTTTTGATTCTGCCCAAATTCAAGGCATTACATGTTGATTGTAGAAACAAAACACCGTAAGGTACTAACAATTTAAAGAAGTGGTATAATAAGAGTAATTGATTCCTTTTAGAGGGGATGGAGTCTGTAAAAATTCTGCCTAAAGTCAGATGTTGCACCTCTTCAGACCTTGTTTGCAATAAGTTAAAGATATAAGATTAAGATTTTAATAGTCAACAGCTTGTATAAGTTATATTTATAAAAGAATGTTCTGTAGCACCTGAGAAACTACTAAGGAGGATGGTAGAGCTGCATAGAATTCATTTATTTAATGTTATAACTCAACACAAATCCATCTTTTTATCTGATGCTCAAGAATCAAAAGTTAGAGATGATGAATTAAGTGGCACTAGTGCTTTATCATGCTGGTTAAAACAAAAGGTATTTATTATTTTACAATCTTTTTATGGGTGATTGAATGTAACTATCCTCATAGATGTGAGGGTAAAATCAAACCCTATGCGGGAGAATATCTCATATATCAATAATAAAATCTCATTGTATTTTTTGCATAAAGCGAAGTGGAATAAATATAGAATGGAATCTCTAAAAATGTTATTTATAATTTTTACACCTATAGTTATGTATGTTTATTTTATACCTTTACTGATTACCACATTTAATGAAAAACATGTTGAAATACATGCCCTCAATAAACTGTTCTCTGTAAATGGAGAGCCAAGCATTTCATCACTGCTTATACATTATTTTGCCTTATTTTTTAATTCTAGGTCGAAGGCCTTGCACATATGTTGAATCAAGATCTTTGGAAAGAAGATGAATCAAACTTCGAATCATTGATGAACCAGTGTATGTATCTTTGTCTATCCTTTGGAAGAGTTGGTGCTGATTTGAGATGTGTACTCACACCTCTTTTTCGAGATAATATATTGATGCAATTCAATTCCGGTGTAGACAAAGTTGACAATCAGTTTGAGGGTCAGATGAAGTCATACAAAGTGCCAAGCATTAAAAATGTGCAGCGGCCGATCAATGAAAACATGGCGTCCGGACCTCCTGAAATCTTGCTAGACTATTATCCTCTAGCAGAGTATTGTAACGGATTGTTGACAGTATTAAATTCTCTTAGAGTAACTGCTCCATTAAATATTGTCAAAGATGTGTATAGAGGTTTTAAGAAGTCTTTTGATAAGGCAGTGCAAATTTTGGTTGCATATTATCATAGGGAGCAACAAGCGTTCACTGATATAGACAAGCACAATTTTTTGTCTCTTTGTATATGTTTCACTGAGGATTTAGTGCCATACATATCTAAATGTCTGTCACAGTCATTCCCACCAAATCAGGTAGCAGAGTTGCTTGGAGTCACATTGACTGTATTACAAGAAAGTAAATTATTATATTTAGATCAAGTTGAAATATGTAAACCGTTAAGTTGTATTACTGGCCTTTAAATAAATTAAATTATTAAAAAATAATATATGTAAAAAATAATATTTTATTTAGTAAGGAATTTGTGAATAAAAATAAAGATTTTTTATCTAAATATATAAAGAATGTTTTATTTCTAAAACATATTTTATAACTTATAAAATAACATATAAGGCACTTCAGCCTTCTTAACAATAGGAATAATAGAAATAAGTAAGGAATGACTTACAAATATAAAAAAAAAACTTAGGTGAACCTAATTTTTTTGACTCTTGATTTACCTTCGTCATTTCTAGACACTTCATAGTAGTGTGTAACTTTATCAATATTTCCTAATGACTCGATAAATTCTTTATCGTGTGTAATAATAATAAACATGAAGTTCTTTTGATTCATTCTCTCCTGCACTATTTCACCGAGGGCGGCACATAAGCTTTTGATGTTTTCTTGATCTAAATTTGTAGTGGGTTCATCTAAAGCCAAAATTCCAAATCTGAAAAATGACACACATGTTTATAAAGATAAAATTAGAGCGAGCGAAATAATACGTTGCTGAAGGAAAACAAGTACGAATTGTATTTACTGCATTACTGTTAACGACATTTTTAATATAAAAATCATACTACTTATTAAACTGTAATTATTTACAGTTGCAGTTCCAATAACGTATCCTAATGTTCTAATCAAACCTCCACATTCCACAATAACAACTAGAAAGATATATTTCTAAATGTTACCTCGAACTAAAAGTCTCTGCCAGAGCCAATCTTATGATAAGACAAGCCAAAACTTTCTGCCCGGCGCTGCACCGCCCCCTCATGTCGATCTCCACTCCGTTTTTACATTGTACAACCCTAAAAGTATATATTTTTTTTATTTAATTTTTATATACATACAAATATTATTTATTACTTATGTTACACGCAGAATATTTAATTTTATAAACTCTTTAATGCTTTTTCTTTTATTTTTGGATCTAACAATATAAAAAAATTGTTTACATAAAATTAATAATGATATATTTATAATATATATTTTGCGTATAATAATATTAAAGTTTAATACCTGTAATCATATTTTCGTCGTTCAGAATCAACAGTCATACTACCTTCAGTCTTAATTTCAATATAATCAATATCGTTTCCTCTATATATTTTTCTCCACATTTCTCTATAAAGAAATAACATAAATTACATTACATATTTATTTATGGTTTTTATGATATAGCAGTGTGAAATTTACACTAATAATAAAATTGTCACGTATCGGCGGTGTCTCTATATAGAAGGTAATTAAAAGAAAAAAAATGTTATTGGTGATATTCAATAACATAATAGAACCAAAAACAATGATTTTATTTTTTATATGTGTGTCTATGCATTTGTTAACGTTTATCTCAGAAACGACTACACCAATTTAATCGCAGTTATCACTATTGTATTTTGGCAAGCTTCTCTTAACATTTAGTGTTTGGCTTATTTCAATTGGTTAATAAATAAAAAAAATCAATCTTAAGGAATGTTGTTTGACACAATTTCTATAACTAACTGTTTTATTGAATTGGCTGAAACTTTACTATTCAATATACATAGGTATTTAAATTATATTATTATTAGAAAAAGAAAGTAATGCAGCGGGTCTAAGAAAATAATGTTTTATGTCTTGATAAAAAACCATTTTTCTTTTTCAGTGTTATATAATTTGGCTTTGTGGTTTATTTATGTAATATACGAGGTTGTTATTCAAAAGGTAACTTAACTAAAAAAAACTATTATTTTCCTACATAATTTGTAATATGATACCTTTAAACATAAAAGTTTGTAAAATTTTTAGTATTTTCTTTTTTTGAATATAATTTAAATATAACAATTTTTCTTTGTGGGGATCAAACCCACATCATGTTTACAATAACACTGTCTCACCGCGTCGCGATGGCCTTTAAAATTTGAAAACAAACCTTATAATCAGATTGATATTTTCCATTTTCTCTCTGTGGAACTCCATCAAGCATTTTTCTAAGGCAACAGAATAATCTCTGACATCCTTGTCTATCGCTTTAGTGACGTGGAGCTCGAAAAATTTTTTTCTATAATTTGTTTCTACGTCTTTGTTCTGAGTTTTCTTGAGTTCTAATTTGTTTTGCTTTAAGTTTTCCTGGTAATAGAAATAAATGCTATATCAGTCCTTAATTATTTTTTAGCATTTACATATAGCAGGGTAGGTAGAAGAAAAGTTTTAAGAAGGATTCTCCAGACGTTGGGTGTTGAGTGGCGTGACTTAACGCCGCGCTTTGTCTATTAGAATGAAAAATAAAGGCATTCCCCTGTGTGGAAGACCGAATCCACATTAGCGGCAATTACACATTAGCCGAAAATTTATGTATACAGAAACTAAAATAATCTGTTACCTTTAACCCTCCAAGTTGACCTTCCGTTTGTGCTTTTTCGCGGAAAATTTGAGTTTGTTTAGTAATCAAAGGTTGTTTCTCAGATATCATGTCCATGTTGACGCCGCCGAGCCTCTCGTTGATATCAGAAAGGTCTTTTTCGCCACATTCTATTTCTTTTAGCGCTTTACGTAATTTAAAATTATCTTCCAAGTTTCTTTTATATAACTATTATGAGGAGTAATAAAACTTTTAGAATATAAAGAAAAAAATAAAAATATAAATATCAAACAACAACATATTAAGTAATCATTGAAATTATCCTATTTTTATTTATTTCTTGCATTCTTTGGCACAGGCAGAGAGATTCTTTCACAACTTTTCACTTAATTTTGAGATATTGCGTCAGGAGTGGCGGAACTTAACGCCGCGCTAGCTTACTAAAGTAATTATATTTATCATCTATATATATATAAAAGGACATGTACCTGACTGGCTGAGGTAAGACGCACGCACAGCCGTAACCGCTGTGCATAGAAACATGGTCACTATCGTGAAATTTGGACAGATGTTTATTTTCATAATCTGGACATCCATTAAGAAAAGATTTTGAAAAATTTTAACCCTAAAGGGATGAAATAGGGGTTGAAAGTTTGTATGGAAAAATTTTTAAATCGGCACCGATTTTAATAAAATTTGAAACTCAGACTTAAAAATATTTCAATGAAAACGTGTTTCATGGTTTTTTTTTAAATTTACCTCCTAAGGGTTGAAATAAGACGTTGAAAGTTTATATGGAAAAACTTTAAATTGCCACCGATGTCTATAAAAATTTAAATTCAGACTTAAATACCTCTTGCTTTGACAATTCATCTCTCAAGCTATCTATTCTCTTTGTCAACGTGTCTCGGTCGCTCATGATTTGCTTTTGTCTCGCCAATAACTTTTCATTGGCATCCTTGATTTTATCCATCTCGCGCTGTAAGTTCCTTTCCTTGTGTTGTCTTATGTCCAAATCTATGGCCTTTAATTTATCGTAAGCGTTATCTACTTTGACTATTTCATTTTTCTTTATATCTATTTCGGCCCTGGAAATCAATGTATCCAGGTTAAAATTTTGTGTATGTATCTTTATTATACTCAAGTATTACAAGCAAGTCATCTTTTTCTATTAATCCTTTCTCTATATGTTTAGTTAGCATGTACATATAGCATGTACATTCCAAGTGATCTTTGTAAGTCAAAAATAATATTGTATATAAATATTTATGTACAGTACTAATTGCGACTCCCAAAAAAAACCGAAAGTACCGAAAAAGGATTAGTAAGTTGGGTGATTTTGCTTAGTGCTTTTATTTTAGTAAAACAATGTTACATTTTAAAACATTGAATAATTTAGTTTTTAGATAAAATTTTAACCTATATTTATATAAAATCGATTTTTAAAAAAACGTTTTTAAGTTTGTACTTTTAATTATAAATATACCTGTTTTTCTTTACAGCTTCACTTTTGGTATTCTCTTTTTCCTTTAAATCTGTCTCTAATGCTGCTGTGCCATCTTGTAGCTCCTTTAGTTCCACTAAGTACTTCTCCCTATTTGATTCCATTTGCTTCTTTGATTCTTGTAAGTTGCATAGTTCTTGTACCTATATTAAAAGAATATTTTATATTCATCACAATAAACTGGATAAGTGATAAATATAATAAATGATAATTATATAGGAAAATAAAAATGAAAAGTAAACAAAATCATTTTTTATACTACAACAGTAGTAACATACAACTAAATCTTAGTTAATAGTTTCTTATTTTTTGGTTAGTTCGGAAGACACGTATCCACTTAATAATAAAAATAATTCATACCTTTAATAGTAAATAATAATAATAAATACCTTTTTCTGCAAATTCAGCAACTCCTCTTTCAACTTCGTCTTAGCTTCCGCAGCCTTGTGCAATCTCCTGGTGTGGTCGTTGAGGCGCGTGCGCGCCGCCCGCACGCGCGCCCTGCTCGCCGCGACGCGCTGCCGCACGTCCGACTGGCGCGTGGTCGCGTCTTCCAGTGTTATGTCTGATATTATATCTGTGCACTGCTCGTTAACGGCTTCTAGCTGTAAAAGATTAATAATCAAATCAAATCAGCTTCACCGTGTATCCAGCACATAGCAGGGTAGGCAAAGGGAACCTAGTGTTAAGACATACCATTCCTCACTTTCCGCCGAATTCTGGACACCAAAGCGATGAAATGGAAATTAAGTAAATATATATATCTCCTCGAGTGGGGATCGAACCCACAACCAGTTGGTTTTACAGTCACAAGCATATTAGAATTTAGATGTTGTTTAATAAAAATATATGGGGCTTAGTGATCCATGCGTTTGAATGGTTTCCAAGTGATATACAAGTTATAATTTGTTCAAATTTTTATATGTTATTAAATAATATTATAAAAGTTTAGAAATATCACATTTCATTTTAAACTTACATTTTTCGTAGTAGCTTTAATTTCGTTAGTGAAGCGATCTATAAGCGGCATGTCACCTTGCAGAGACCTCGCATTTTGCAATTTTTGCTCTGGCTCCATTACAGTCATCGATAGTTCCTCCATTGATTCAGTCAAACTCGATATTTCCTAAAATAGCAAAATAAGTGTAAAACAAAATAGTTGACATAGTATGGTATGGTATGGTTCTTTGATTATGGCGTTCCGAGCGTGCCAGTAGAGCACATATCACTTCGCCAATGTCACGTTGTGTGGAGAAGTTGACATAGTAGGTACTTTTTTAATGTAAAATGTCAAATAAACATAAATTTTAATGACTGTTGAAGAGGAAAAATATAATTAGAATAGTTTAATATTTCTTTCGTAAGTGTGGAATAACACTTTAAAAATGTAAACAATAGTTTAATTTTATTATTTAGTTTATATAGAAATTATTTCATGTACAATGAAAATAATGAATTATACAATAAAAGATTGAACTGTAGAATAATAAACAATTTTAGTAGTACTACACGTTTTTTAAGATGTTATTAATTTATTACATTACAATGTAAGACTGCACTCAACCACCCAATATCTAAAATAATCCTTATGTCAAAAAGATGACGAAGCTTACTTGGAACAAAGGACAATGACAGACTATGGGGGAGGGCTACGTCAAAGGAAACCTAATTAGAAACTAGCTTTACTCATCCATACCTACTTTTTTTTAATGTGAAAGGACAAGCGAACGAGCGTTCGGGTCACCTGACGGCCAGTGATTACCGCCGCCCATGACCACACGCAACACCAGAGGCGCTACAGGTGCGTTGTCGGGCTTTAAGGAGCGTGGAAGGAAGTTCCTACTTTTTAAAATTACATTACCTTATCAACGTCACTCAAGCGTTTCTCAGCTTGTGGTATATCAGTTTCCTTCAAAGTAAGTATAGTTTCATTTAGAGACCTCATGCTTAACAAATCGTCTTTTTTGGCTGAAGCACGTTGCAAATCTTCTGTTACTTTTTCCAATTTCGCTGGCACGTTTAGAACTTGAGTTGTTAGTTGAGATATTAAATCTGTAACCTAAATAATTGTTTATTACTATTTTGTGATATTTCCATGTCATAGAATTTAATATGAAGCAGAAAAGCCGAGTAGGCAAAGGGATCGTTTCCATAATTTCCGAGAGTTTGTATGTTATTTGGTGGCATTTACCGTCACTTTTTATCTTGTTACCGGAGCAAGGAATTGAAAATAATTTTAAAAAATCCATACAAACTCAACCTTAATTTCATCCCTTTAGTGTTAAAATTTTTCAAAATCCCTTAGTGGATGATTATAAAAATAAACATCTGTCCAAACTTCACGTTTCTACGCACAGCGGTTACAGCTGTGCGTGCGTCTTACCTCAGTCAGTCAGAACAAGTCCTTTTATATATATAGATAAAAAAATATAAATATATATTTAAAAGATAGTAAATAATGAAAATACAATATTACCTCTGATTCGGAGTCGAAACCACGATTACAGAGCGGACAGCAGCTATTGTCTTTTATTTGCCCTTTATACTTTGTTATAATAAACATAGATGACTGCAATATGTTTTGCTCATCCTAGAATGTTAAAATTGCTTTTTAAATTATTTATTCTTTTATAATTAACAAGTTTATTTATTAATAATCAATCATTCTGTAAGCAATACGTACACAGTACCTCATTTATCAAAAAAAAATTGTGTTTAACTAAAAATAATTAAATAAAATCATTGCTCTTGAATGGAGATTGAATCTTCAACCTGTAAATTGTGTCACATCACATTGCCGATTGTACTTAAACGATCTTACATACATAAATAGCATTACAATATATATTTTTTCAGTTTTATAACCTGTAATTTGTCAACTGCAGCAGTCGCCTTAGCGAGTGCCTGGTCGTAGGTCATAGCGCCGCACGCCTGGTACATGCGGTCCTCAGCGCGCGTCAGCTCGCCTCGCTTCCCGCTCAGCGCGTCACGCGCGTGGCGGCGCTCTGTTTCCATACGAGTTATCTAGAATTGTTTATAATTAATAAAGCATAAAATTTTTAATTTACTTACTATCTAACTGACAGTCAATATATGTATAAAGCCAAACGTAAGTAAAAAGTAAAAGAGAATTTAAAGTTTAAAAATCCATACAAGAATGAAAAACTTAATATATAATATAGTCAAGCAAACAATGTTGCGAGCGACAACTAATAATCTAAATAGTACTCTTTTAATAGAGGCCGGTCATGGCGCAGCGGCACAAAGTGTGACTGTAAAACAGACTGGTTGTAGATTCGATCCCCACTCGAGGAGATTTACTTAAATTTATATTTCCATTTTTTCGCTTTGGTGTCGAAGCAAAGCGCGGCGTTGAGTTCTGCCACTCAATATGCAATGCCTCCAAAATTCGGCAGAAAGTGGGGAACGTAGTGTCTTAACACTAGGTTCCCTCTGCCTACCCTGCTGTGTACGGGATACAGCGTGGAGCTAATTTAATTTTTTCTTTTACTCTTTTAATATACCTTTTGAATATGTATTGTGATAAAATATCACCAGACCAAGTATCTGATTTATCCTGGTGGCTGTCGTTATAAGCAACGTTGGTAATAAAAATTCAATTAAAATTGTTAAAATATACAAAACAATACAAAACCTCATTTTGCTTATCTGTCATTTTCTTTTTAATCGACTCAACTTCTGTTCTTATTTCGCATTCAATTTTATTTATAGAAACGGCAAAGTCCTTCTCTGGCATGTTACCAAGTAAATCGGTAATGGCCGATTTGTGTTTGTTCTTCAGTACCATCATCTGTTTCTCTTTCTGCTTTAATGATTCTTCGATCATATCTTTTTCTTTTAATTTTGAACTTTGTTTTTGTAATTTAGAAACCTGCAATTTTTTTTTATTTAAAACTCAAACAAAAGTCTTTTTTTTTAATTTATACCATATAAATTGAATCTTTCGTACGTTATTTAAAAGATCTATCAGTAAATTAAATGTAGCTTTTTTGAAGTGTACCACAGCAGTAAGGAGAAAAAAATATTTACTATAAAACATTTATGACAAGTTTCATTGTTATAAATTATATTAAGGTATATTGTACTGTTATTAAATGATTATACTGTTTGAAGCTTTCCAAGGGCTTTTAGGGGATATTCATTCTTGCTGTAGTAAAATTTTTATACTACCTAAAAAAAAAACATTTACCTTTTCACTGAGTTGCTCAAGCTCTTGCTCTTGTTCTTCTACAAGTTTTTCGTCAGAATTTATTTCATTTTGACATTCCTCTGAATTAAGTTCACTAGCGACTTTATCATAATTCCTATAAACATGCATTTTTTGTAGTGCATCCCTTGTTAAGATATAGCTTAACAAGGGATGCGCTACAAAAAAACAAACGGAGTATGTACAAATTGTTTAATAGCACAAATGAGTATGAAAAATAGTCATGACAGTATCGTAAACAGAAGTTATTACAAAAAAGCTGATTCATGCCTGTTCATGTTTATATGAGAAGGAAACTAGTAAAGGCTTTGCATTTGTTTCAGGATAATTTTCGACACATCGCATGTTGAAGCGGTATTCACGTTACGCATTTGTTTCTAGCTTCACGCTGTATCGCGTACAAAGCCGAGTAGGCAAAGGAAATCTTTTGAACCTGGGTCAAGACACTCCACTCTCATTAAGACAATTTCCGCCGAATTCTGAAGGCAATCTGTGTTTGTTGTCCCGTTACTAGAGTGAGCAAATAAAAATATTAAATATTTAACTCCTTTGAGTGGAAATAAAACCCACAACGTGTTTAAGCCGCATTCGTGTGCCACTGCTTCATTTAAATACGTTCATTTGCCCCGAGCGGCAGCAAGCCCAAAACCATCGCGTTTACATCAAGACGCTATCTTGACGGCACTGCGCCACGACTCCCTAGAAGTTATTAGTAAAGTTGTATCCCGCACACTGCAGGGTAGGCAGAAGGCACCTAGTGTTAAGACACTCTATTTCCCATTTATAGAATAATTGGGGTTTAATCAAAAATACCACTTTAAAAAAACTGGACAGTGTTTGTGGATGGAGTACTTTACATTAGGTTCCCTCTGCTTACTATGCTTTATGGGGAGCGAAAATGAAGCTAAAAAAATATAATAACCATAATAAAAACCAAACTATACATACTCTTCAGCAGTCTTTAATTTTTGTTCTGAAACTTCGACTTTTTGTTTGGATTTATTTGCCTCATTTATTTGTTTTTCTATCTTAACTAGCTCTTTTTTCACGTTTTGTATCTCAGACTCTTTGTTTGATATTTTTTGCTTATGACGAGACTATAAAAGTATTAATAAATATAATTATTTATGATCTACGATTTCTTTGCATTCAAGGCATCATTTAAAGTGACGGAACTCAACGCCGAATTACTACGAGAAGATCAGGAAAATGTAAAAAAAAAACCTAAGTAAAATACTGTCGCAAAGCGCAAATATTTAATGTTTAAGCGATAAAATTAAATAAGTTATACAAAATGTAAAAATAATATTGAAGTCGTGGTGGCGCAGGGAAACACGCGTGCGACTGTACTGAAAGTAAATGTATGCGACGGTTGTGGGTTCGATTCCTACTCAGGCGAATGAAATATTGAATATTTTCATTTTCTTATGGTAACGAGGCAAAGCGCATCGTGGTGCTGGCGGATTAAGGAAACGAGGAAATAAAAATAATTCATCCCCCTGAATAGGAATTGAATCCATCACTTTCGTGTGTACAAACCATCTCTCATCGCACTATAACGGCTTACAAAATGTAAGACATAATAATTCCAGATATTTTGTTTTTAAACTTACAAGAGTGTCCCTGCACTCATCTATATATTTTTGTAATTCCTTTTCACGCTGATCACTAAATACTTTTTGTTCTTTTAACTTTTTCTGCAATTCTTCAATCTTGTCTCTAATAGCATTTAAACCACTCACTGCTTCTTCACCTGTTTCTATTTTTTCTAGTTCAATCTCTGTAAAACAATATTTTATATTTAGAAGAGGCACAAGTTGAAATCCTAAAATTTTTATATGTTTTTAAAAAAATATACACATAGAATTAGCTATTATTAGTTTGTGTACAAATGTTTGATTCTCAACTTTACTCTAAAATTATACCTTTAAATTTTCTTCTTTATTAGAGAAAACCGCATTAAAATCCCTAGCGTGGCTCGAAAGATTTAAGCGAAGTGACTTTATTTCATACTATGGAGAGATTAAAGAACGATACAAAAAGTCACTTACATGTGCAAAATGAAAATTATGGAATGTGTTTTTAACTTGTACTCCATTCCCCATTTTATCTATTTACCCCGCTTTGTCTATTTACAAACAGAGCGAAAATCGGAATAAAAATAATAAAAGCCACTATTATAAATATAATAAAAAAAATATACCAGCAAGTTTAGCCGTTTCAACGATCATCACATTCCTCTTATCTATTTTATCTTGATTTTGACTCTCCAACAGAATAAGTTTGTTAAATTTAACTTCATTTAAAGTTTTTTCATTTGCGATCCTCTCTTCTTCTTTGTTGAATGAGAAATTCTTCTTGTATGAATCATCCAGTTCTGCTTGCTTTGTTTTAGCAGTAGCACCATAGTTAGCTATAAACACACACAACATAACGCTTGGGAAAAAGTCATAAATTATATTACACGAATTTTATTAATTTTGACCCCCATCCTTGTCACAACGGGTCAATTTTGTTACGGTTCACAAGTTACAACGGGTCACGTAACATCTTTTGCAATCTAGAAGTTATTATTTTTAATATTATATATTAAGTTATTAAATAAAAAATAAATAAATAAATAAGCTTGACGCTGTATCACACACACAGCAGGGTAGCAAGAGTTGCGCCACTCAACACCAGAGCAAAGAAATAAAAATATAAATGTAAATAAATATTTAATTTCCTCGAGTGGGGATTGAACCTACAACCAGTCGATTTCACAGTCACACTTTGGGCCTCTGCGTCCTTGCGTGGCCTCAAGATATATTTATGAAAATTATTATTCGAAATGTGTTATGTATTGTCATATTATGTATATAACGACAGCGAAACTTCTTAGTTATTGTTATATAATTGATATATTATTTTAGAAAAAATTTAAAAAGCAATAAAATTAATTATTTTTACTATAAAGAAAAAGTTACATATTTTCATTAAAAAAAATTACAATTAACTTGTGTTTGTTAAATTGTACAATTATTGTTATTTTTCATACCTATATTTTCTTGAAGCTCTTCTGTTGTTCCTTCATATATATTTTGGATAGATTTTTTTAAATCTTGTTCTTCATTTTTGCTGTGCTCTAATCTACAGTATCATATATTTTTTTATGTCAATCATTTGCTTTTATATGTAATTGTTAAAGATAAAGAAATATATTATAATATATATTGTTTATAATAAAAAAATAACACAAGGTTAGCATTATTTTTGTATCTTTCTTTGATTACCATCAAAATATTTTAAGTTAAATCATTATATATACTTCTTATTTACATAAACACACAAAAGACTGACTATGAGCGTGAACTCCATTATATTCTTATTTCCTTGATTTGGTAATAAGACAGAGTGCAGAGTTGAGTTCTGTGTATTTGTATTTTTTTTAAATAACAATGCACATATTGTATGATTACTAAATCAAAAAAACTTTTTTTAATCTGTAAATTTGATGTAATTAAAATATATTAGTAATTTGTTGGTTTTAAAATATAATGCTAATTTTTTTATAAAATTAGTGTATACCTACCTAGTCTTGATCTTTTCCCTCTTTGTTTCAAAATCTACTAAATTTTTCTGTAAAGTTTCAATAGCATTTAATTTCTCAGTTATTGGCTTCAATTCATGACTTAAATTTGCTATTTTAATTTCAGCTTCAGAAATTTGAGATTCAGTATTGACAAGGTCTAATTTTTTTTTATCCAAGTCTTGTTTCTTTTCCTTCAAAAATGATACTTCCTGATCTGCAATAGAATTTTCATCTTTAGAAAGACTTGGTATGTATTTTAAGACAATTTTTTTAGATAAATATTATTATTTTAGAAGAAATATAATTTTTTTATGTAGCAGGACCTCAAACTTACAACTCTTAAAACCCAAAGTCCAAGTTCAAATTTTTTATACTCTTATTATAACTTATTTACACAGTCCCACAACATAAGACAGTTTTATATATTTTATAAAAATTTTTTTTCTAGTCTTAATCTGGAATAATGATTTTTAAAACAGTTTTTTAAATCAGCTCGCTAGTTTTTTAGTATTTTTAAAAAAAACATAATATAGTATTTGTAAAATAATATATACAATTATCGAAAATTTATGTTATGTACATATAAAATGCTTTACCCAAAAGTTTAATGTTAGTGGCATACTCTTTTCTTATCTTCCTTAGACGATCAAAGCAGTCACTATACTTATCAGCATCAAAGATTTCATCAAATCTTTCTTTTACTTTTTTTCCTTCATCTAAAGGCCAACTGGAATCTTCTTGGTGGCAGAATATGACAGAATTTAATATTGCTTTGGACACTCCTTAAACAAAATACAAAATAAGTCTGTAGCAAGTATGTTATGGACTTCTGTGACTGTAACTATTGGACATCCAAAAAAAAATATCCAAAGCTGTAAGCAAATCCACAATAAATGTTTCACATAATTTTTGGAGTGCAGGGAAGTGTAAGTAAGGCTTGTTTTGACAGATTTTTTATTTTTATATGGCCGAGCTTACATTTTAGCACTTAGTACAAAGTAGAAGTAAGTACAAAGAACTCTCTTTACTAGAAAAAGATAACTAACAAAAATGACATGCAAAGAAACAGTTAACACCATTACAGAAATGTAAAAGTTGTGAATAAAATATTTGTTAAAAATAATTTTTATTAAAATCCATGAAAGTGATTATCTTAAAGTAATGACATAAAATTTACATCTGTAAGCAGAATGGAAAATGAGTTATAGAATGGAACATTCTATTATTATATTCTGCTGACAAATTCAAGTTGTAAAATTGGTCTTGCCTCACTGCCACTAATTACACTAATACATAAGTTATGATGCAAAAATTATTATCTTATTATAAATACACTTTTTCCTTAAAATATTTAATACAAGTTGCAGTCCACAACAGACTGTGATTTTATGACTCTTTCCACAATATGTCCATAAACTACTCACTATCATTATAAAGTTGACCCATTTTACCAAGTTGTGAACCAATCCACAACCATCATATTTACTGTTACACTCTACAATTTATATTATATAATGTTTGATTGTAATCAGTGATCATTTTCTCTAATTTTTTTTTGTCAACTAAAGCTATATAATAAGTTCTTTGATTTTCACGATTATTACACATATTAAATGAAACTAATTTAACCAGATTAATCGCATATATTTCAGATTATACATTTTTGGAAACCCGACGTTTTGAGCACTTTGCAGTAGTCCGTGGTCACGGGTAGACTGAGGTGGCATTCGTCTGTCAGTTGACATAATTATCATATCAAACTACCGCCAGCGATTTCTTAATTGCCTCGCGTACTGCCCTGGATTCCTGCAGAATGAGCTGATAGTATCTTGCCCTCTGGTATGGTGGGTTTGAGACTTCAATGATTTTATGAGTGGATCCCAGGTGGTAGAAAGTTTCCAGCCTTCCTCTCTATTGAAATTAGGATGTTTTTGTATTTCAATAGCCTCACGGATCCTTCTAGGAATGTATCTGTTTTCCTTAGCGAGGATTTGAGGATTATCGAACCTAATGTAGTGGCTGAGTTTATCCGCAGTATGCTCACACACAGCTGACTTTGATACATGCCCATTCTTGATATCTGAGATGTGTTCCTTTACCCTAACACCGATGCTTCTCTTTGTTTGACCAATGTATGATAAGCCACAGTCACAGTCTAGTTTGTATACACCTGCACTCTGTAAAGGAATATTACTTTTTACTGGTCTCAAGAATTGGCTCACTTTCTTGTTAGGCTTGAATATGGTTTTTTTGGAAGCTCTTCTTAAAATGTTGCCAATCCTGTCTGTAACCCCCTTCACATATGGTAGTAAAAAGTCCACTCATAAAATCATTGAAGTCTCAAACCCACCAGCTCATTCTGCAGGAATCCAGGGCAGTACACGAGGCAATTAAGAAATCACTGGCGGTAGTTTGATATGATAATTATGTCAACTGACAGACGAATACCACCTCAGTCTACCCGTGACCACAGGATTACTGCAAAGTGTTCGAAACGTCGGGTCCCCAAAAATGTAAAATCTGAAATATACGCGATGAATCCGGTTAAATTAGTTTCATTTAATAAAGCTATATACCAAAAATATCCTTCTTTATTAATCTTCCATTTAGAAAGAAAATTATTATGGCTCTTAATCCGAATAACTTTGGATAAGTTTATACCTACCTAATTCTTCATGCATTACAAAATCTAGATCTGCACATCTAGATGAAATATCTTTGGTTTTACCACTTTCATCTATGACAGACAGGAATGACTCCAATGTTTGAAATTTTGGCTTCTTGTTCAGATAGGCAGTGACTCTCATGGATCTAGATACTTCTAATTGTTTATCTTTAGCATTAACAATCTAAAATTTAAAAATATTTAAAATATACTACAGTATAAATATAAAAATAAAATAAATCAAAACATCATCACATAAATTATTTTTTATTAAATTAGAAACATTACAATGTATATTAATTTATAGTTAAATTGAAAAAATGTCTTCCTAATAAAATATAGATTTATAATATTCATTGACCTTTAACTTTACTTGTCCCAGGACTTCGGTGGATCTATTTACTTTAGCATCGTGAACAAAACATTCATTTCTACTACCCGGTGGCATTTGTCCAGTTATAGCATATCGTAAGCATTCTATGATAGCAGTTTTACCACATCCATTTTGTCCGAGTATTAATGTTAATGGTTTCTCAAAAGAAATCCGTTGTTCATCATTATCTTCTGGTCCAAAACTACGAATTCCTCTTACTGCTAAATATTTTATTCCCGCCATTTCAATTTAATTCAGGGATTTTAAGGATGATATTATAAAGGAACAATTTCTTACTACCATTCATCAATATCATATATTCTTAGAAAATATTAAAACGAAGGAATGCAAAACAAATAAGTAAGTAAAGAAAATTATTTAAACTTTATAAGTCGGATTCATATTGAAATTCTCATGTAGTTAAATTTTGACATCTCAGTCATAAAGTAGCGTAATTACTTATATTATCTGTCTCGACAACTTTAACAGATTTTTCATTTATTTCGTTGTTTATGGCTATTAGTTCAATGTACGAGTTCTCAAACTTGTAATATTCATAAGACTGGATATGAAATATGTGAAAATTGAATATAACTCAAGTTTCAGTGCTTTATTTAATAAATAGCTTTATATAATAATTAACAATTATGGAACAGAGGTATTTTCCTATAGCCTATATACAGCTTTTTGCTGACTATGAAATAAACCACTGACTATAAATCAGAAGTTGACCTAAAAACTCCATTATATTAACTCAAAATATATTAACAACTAAAAATGTGTAAGGTCTTTGATATATTAATCACAAGACACACACAGAATATCGATACAAAAAAATCGATTCTCTGTTCGATTCCATGATTAGCAAGCATAAAGCATCACTAAATCAAACTTGAGAGTTGAGATTTTAGAGTGAAGAGACTATATAGTTATGTTATTGTGTCACCTAAGTCTAAAACATATCTTAATTTCATTGTATTGATTTTATTTGTTTCTGTTATTATATTATTTTTTTCAATGTAAAATATATTTATTAAAATAATTTCACGTAAGTTTTACACATTTTATAGCTAATATAAAAAACATTAACAATGGAGTAATTTGTTAGTTATTACCATGTAAACAATTTTGTGATATATGTTTTATTTTAACGCGTATTGATATCTTACAATATAAATAAATTATAATTTGACATGAGTAATGTAATATATTTCATTGTATTATATTAAGTCGAGCTATTTTATATTAGTGACCTCGTATTTTATGCACTCCTTACTGTGATTGAGATACATATCCCATGTTATCTGCTAGTTATTTTTTAATTTATCAGATTATAATAATATTTGTGTAAAGGCCACGTGATCATATATAAAATACATGTAACTTTGCAATACATTTTTTTATTATATGCATTAGAATGACACATAATTCAATTTCAAATTAATTCATAAATATTGTTATTGCTTGTAGGTAAAGATATACAATGATGGCTTCGACTACGATGATTGAGACAGTGACAATTACAAGGCCACTTAAAGTGAGTAGTATAAACTATTTATTTTTTATTTTTATTATTACTGTTATTGCCTTATTGATTTTGAGAATTGTTAAATATTTAAGGAATTCAGAGGCACTTATGAGTCTCGAGGTAACTCAATGTCTCAATATAATTAAAATTCATTATTTAAAAGATAGCGTGAGCTTATGAGAGGCTACTTGTGTGAAGGCATTTATTAAGCAATGCTATGGCTTAAGTAAGTCATTGTCACATATATATTTATAAATAAAATAAATCAGCTTCACACTGTATCCCGTACACTGCAGGGTAGGCAGAGGGAACCTAGTGTTAAGACACTCTGTTCTCCACTTTCTGCCAGATTCTGAAGGCATTGTGTGTTGAGTGGCAGAACTCAACACATCGCTTTACCTCAACACCATATTTATAAAGGCTAAATACTTCGCTTCTGTTTACATTGTTTGCTTCATTATTCTACAAATATTTTTTGTTATTAAATAGAGTATTTTTACTATACTTTATAGCTTTGCAATTTTTTTACATATTGCAAGGTTAGCAGAGATAATCTAGTGTTATTAATTCTGCTCCACTTGACTTGCAATAAATTGAGTGCATATCCATCAGACAAAGAACATGAAAATAATGTTCACTTCACACTTTATTTTAATTAAAAAAAACACAAGCACTTGACAGGAATGGACAATCAAAGTCTGTGTCATAAAACAACTCATAAAAGAATTAAACTGGTTGTCTGTAAATTCAGTTTATAGATGATAATTTTACATAATAAGAAACATAGCATGCCTTTATGAATAAAATTGAATTATTTTTAAATAATTATGATTTTTTTGTATAATACCAAGAAAGAGTCAGTTGAAAATCACAATTTTTTTTTCAAAAAAATTACTTGCAATCATTTATTTGCACTCAATCATTCATTTTTGTTTTAAATTTATATTATGCAGATTAATTAGTGACAAGTAACATTGTGCTTTTTAATTACAATTAACAATGAATGTATGGATAGAGTCATAAGCAAAACCCAAAGTCAATCATATCTCTCTATCGTTTGTTCAGCACTCTCGCTTGTGTGTTTGGCACAGGCAGAAAGTGACATTAAATAATGCGTTTTCGTAAGTGCAATGAATGAATATACACAACATATCTTGTAGTTACCCTACCTAAAACCACTTTGTTTCAAAGTAATGTTCGTAAGAAACACTTGTGTGTTGTTACTGATGAAAGAAGAATATTAAAAGCAGCTCAACTCTTCTGATTTTGTGAGACACTTGAAGGAAACAAGGGATATGAAAAGACACAGTACTTTTTAAATTATTATCAGACATACTACATTGCACTTAAAATTTTAAATTTTTCCATGCGTTTATAGCATGTTAAAATAAAAACTGTATATTTTATATAAATTGTCATTACAATTAAACACATTTCTTAACAAAAAAATAATAATAAAAAAATCACATATTGCATATATTCCATTCAAATCAATGACCAAATGTATAATGAGAGATAATAATCAGAATTTAAACAATATACAAGATTCAAGATAATTTCATTATCTTATTGCTTATTTATGGTAGGTACAGAGATTCCAGTGAGTAACTATACTTTTTTAACCAACTTCTGTAAAAGGAGGAGGTTATCAATTCAAATGTTTTTTAATGTTTCTTACTGGGTGAACCGATTGTGATGATTGTTTTTCATAAGAAAGCTGGTGCTTCCTGTGTGGTCCCATTTTAATTGGGTCCGTTTCTGATATTTGGGTTGAAGTAGTTTTTTTTATTAAAAAAGTATATATTTTTAGAAAGCTTGTGTGTAGAGTAATAATAGAGAGCATCTAAACTCTGCACTTCTTTAAATGGATCTTTTAAGCAAAACTTGAAATGATCTACAGCTTTGCCTTTTAAAAAATTACCATAATTTTGCTTATTTAAATAATGAAACATTTACCCAAAAAGTAAAAAAAAAACAAAGCGTATCTTGTTCAAAATTTTTTTTTTAAATGTAAAAAGCTGCTTAGCAATTATAATTTTAACTTGGCTTGTTTAAACTATAAGTATGTTAATATACAAGGATATCTTAAAGATATAAGACACTTGTAACTCTACACTACTACTGCAGTACTGCTATTATTATCTTAATTACAAGGATAAATTTAGACTTGACAATTTCTAATTTATATATCTTCTTTAAATAAAAAAAATGTATACGCAATTTAACATTTATAACATTAAAAGAAAACATTAAATTTAACATTTTTAATATTAAATGTTCCGTAAAGTTACTCATAATTAAATTAAGAAGCGAATGATTATAGGTGCACGTTTTTATCTGAGAATACTGTCAAGTGCGCAAAACCTTAGTATTGGATTAGCCCATATGCTTTGCACCGTTAGTGACCACTAGTATCGTGATGCAAACACACGGAAACTTAGCAGCGAGTTCTTTGTGGCAACCTACGGAACTTGCGAGACGTATGCTCGGAGAGCGACCGTCGCCTGTACCCCCAACAAGGGAACTTTGGCCACCGCCAGAGCCTGTACTAAGTATTAGTACATTGCAACTGGCTTATCAACAAGATTTTCAAGATGAAGACTTGTCCCCGAGAAGAGCTTCGACTCTTTCCTCCCAACCTTATGTTCCGACGACGGTACCAATAGACAGCGACGATAGGCCTCGCTATTGCACTGTTGGCACAAATACGGAACCTCCACAAACAATATTGAAGAAAATAAAGCGTCTTTTTCGAAGAGAAGATGAGTTTATTTCTTTCCCAACAATACAATTAAGTACGAGGAATATGGAATCCCAAATACAAAATTGTGATGAGAAACCAACAGTTCGTGCAGTAAATGGTATAAAAAAGGCAATATCAGGAGCTAAATATCGTGTTGCGCCAAACTCTGATGATATTGATAGTCCGAAGATAGTTTATGACACATCTAAACCCGGAGACCGCATGATTGCCACGTTTGGAGCGAGTAAATCATCAAAATGGTTTAAATTTCCGTCCAAGTTGGATTGTTCTCAGCAAATTAGAGCTCTTCAAAGCTTTTGTGGCCGACGACGTCGACAATCTTCCCAGCGCGAGCCTCCTCGTCCACCCTTACAAATTACTCAGGTGTGAACAGCGAGAAGATTTTTTAATAAAAAGAATTTATAATTAAAAAATATTGGCATTCATTAAACCGCTTTCTTAGATGCACGGCACACGTAATTGTAATGTGCTAAATAATGTTCCAAATTATAGTAGAATAAAAATATACAAGTAGCAGTTTTGCTAATTAATATGTCTTTATAATTTGCGTTTCGTTGGAGCGCGGGAGGGTGGCTGAAGCAGATGTGGGGTGCAGGGGCGGCGGGCGGGCAGTCTCGCGTCAGGCGTCGTGCCGCCCGGTCTTACCCAAAAAATACACCTTGCTTTCGAATATAGTCATATTGCTTGTTTATTTTCTATACATTGTTTTAATCCCAGTAGTAGTAATCTATTTGAAACAGCTATTAGTAATAATATTTCAAAGGTGTGTCTTTTTTTAACAATCTACCTACATAGAATCAAAACGGATTTTTGTGTAGAGCAAGCAAGTCGGCGCGTCTCAATGCGCAAAACTCACAACCAAAAAAATTTGGGCGAATTAATAGAATGTTTTTATCTATTTATATGTATATATATAATAAAATATTCTCTCAATTACTTTTGCAAATATATTTGATTATAATCACGATACTATGCAGAGTAGTCATCAAAGTGGGTCTCTACCATACCAATTGTTACTTAAAACGTCACTGTTTGGCCTAATTTCGTGAACTGAATCCCATGACACAGATTTTCAAAATTAGTACAAAATATTATTTATATTTGAGCTAGATTTTTTAATAATAAAGAGAAAGTTGTGGATAGATATATATAATTATAGTTATAATATGTCATTAAAAACAACCCACTTAAGCTTAGGATTATTTTATGCTTATATACAACGCGTGTAGAATTTTAAACTACTAAATTCATGACGTATATCATTCACGCGTATAACGCAATATATTTTGTCAATATTTGTTGTTGTCATGCTTGTTTATAATTTTATACTTTTGTGAAAAGCTCTAAGCTATGTAAGCTTGGACAAAAAAATCGTATTTTAATATTCATGTCAATTGACGAAAGCTTCATTGTTTCTGAGCGTTTCCTTTTATTTATTTTGTCTTTTGCAAGCTTTTGTTTTATACTGTTGTTGTGGTCTCTGATAGCTAATAAAGTATTTGTCAATTCAGTGATGTCTTTTGAATTTCGTTGTCTTACCATCCTTCAAATACATATTATAACAATAGTTAAAAGAAATTAGTTTTTTTAAAATTAATATTTTTATTAAGTAGTTTTTATTTAATATGTTTTACGTTTTGTCAAATTATATATGGATTTATTGTCCTGTATTCTCTGTACAAAATACGTTAAGATTTAAGTCTTAAAAGAGTCCTTACATAGTTTTCCTGAGATTAAGTAAAGAATATCGTATGTTGTTATATATGTATGTAAAATAATATCATGATAGAAAATTAAAGACTGGTACTACTAATGTAGCTTACTTTTCTTTTATACCATATTATTAATTTTTCTTATTTCGTTACTTCTCTGGCTTCTTTGTTGTCACACAAACCTGTGTAAACACCTATTCCTTAAATAAATCTAAACGAAATGCTACATATATTTAATGTCCTTATCCACATTAATTCAATATAATTATTACTTTTAAACTTTCAAAATTAAGTTTAAAAACTTTAAAAATACATCATCTTTGTCATATAAACCCAAGAGCGTCTAATCGAAACAAAAAGAAGTGACCACAAATCGCATATTGTTAGATAAATAAGAATTGTCGTGAACAACACTAAATCACGTGACACGTGACGAGCAATGTGTTAAGAGTGCGTCACTTGTGGTCTTTGCGGTCCAGCGGAGCGTGCGCGCATGCAGGGGCGCGCGGGAGCTAGCCCGAGCGGGCTCCGCTCGCACCCGCGCGCCCTGCCGCCCGTCCTGCCGCCGCCGCCGCAGTTTGCGACCGACCAAGACGAGATGCCGGCCAATCAGATTGCTCAGGTTGTTTTATCAGCTTTTATTTTTTTTTGTATCTGTAAAACTGAATTTTGGTCAATTCTCCTTGTTAGTATAAAAATATGCATATTTCTAATGAATAAAAGATGATTGTTTTTTGTTAGCTGGAGGTTTTTGATGTCTCTATATCTTAAATGTAATTGTGGACAAAAATTATGTCGATACACTTCTTAGTTAGTACGAATAATATCACTATTTTTACTATCATTAAATAATTATAACCGTATCATTACTCTCTCAACTTTTACTTATTTTCTTGAATATTGGAAATGAAAATAAATATCCAACTTACAATTTTTCACAAATATAGCAATATTTTAGCGTCAACTACTTCATTTTTTATGAATCCAAGCCATTGGTACTTTCTATTAAAATTGACATCGCAATACTGCATTACTCAATAAAAAATCACGTAAGAGAGTTCAATATATCATATTGTAAAGCATGTACCTGACTTTTGATTTTTGATTGTATTTTTGATTTAAGATCAAAATGTATACCCTTATCATAGTCTAAATTAAAATATGTGATAACGGCAATAACAGTGGGAGCTTATTAAGGTAACGTAAACAAAGATTCAAAGCTCATTTAGGTTAAAAGCATTAAAAGCTTGAAACTTTGTCTTTGAAATGCATGCTCATAGTTTACTTCTTTTTACTTTGAGGTTTGCCACTTCAAGTGGCAATATTTCATCTCCTCGAGTGGGGATCGTACCCACAACCAGTCGGTTTTACAGTCACACTTTTTGCCACTGCGCCACGACTGGCCTCTAGTACTACTACTAATATTATTCAATGCTAAATATAATACTGACATTGGTAATATTATTTAGAAACTTGAAATCAAGAAGAATTACTCACAAGACTAGAATACGTATAGTTCACGAGCTTTAAGCTGAGTTTTCCTTGTGTAAGTAAGTGATCAGAAAAGTAGAGTCAGAAAAAAACTTTCAAAATCAAGTTTATTATTTGATATCAATAAAAAAAACTTTCACTCCCGTCTGATGTGTCGTTTGAGTTAATAATGTTCCGTTACATCATAAAGAACAGCTTAGTCACTTACAATTTTCCGTTCTTGTGCAGTGAAATCGTCACATATTTTTTACTTTTAATAAATCGAACGCAAAAATAAAATATTATGCTTAACATATTGGAAGCGCTTGACGACCGACGCTATGACAATATGTATAAGCGAATATCTCCAAACATTTTCTTAAGTATATAATATGTACATGTATTTTTTTTATTATTATATATTGTAATATGTAAAATTGTTAAATATACATATAAAAACATTCGCTTAACCTTAGATCCAAGTAAAATTTTGTAAAATAATGTAAAGTTAAAAATATTATGTTCTTATTATAAATATTAATTGTATGTAAACGATAATGTAATTAATATATATGATAAGGATATTAGATATAATAATAAATTTAAAAAGGGTACGGACCAAGTGTCTGTAGTGTTAAGAAATAATAACAAAAAAAAATGTACATGTAACATCATATCACTTTTGCGTACAATTTAAATAAGACACGTCAGTTTTTTTAATATCGTTAAGATTATATTTTTATTATCATCGCGAAATAAAAAAAACTTGCAAGTGAAATTTTATACCTCCAACTTACAGAAGGTAAAAAATACACTTGAATTGATAACCTCATTTTCTTACAGAAGTCGGTTAAAAAAATTGTTTACGGATCCTTTGAATACATCTTTAATATCATACCGAGTCATCGGTATGATTTTAAAAATGTATTCTAAGTTAGGATACGGCTAATGTCCCCTTATGTTATATTGAAATAGGTAGTTTAAAAAGTGGTGAACGGAGTGTCTTATTACTAGGTTCCCTCTGCCTACCCTGCTGTGTGCGGGATACAGCGTGAAACCGATTTTTCTATTTTTTTATTTTAAAAACTAAAGTAAAGAATACGGACAGCATAGTATATTTATATAATAGATAAAAACTATTACAAATTTATTATTGTAGTTCATTTCATACAAAATGAGTGTTAACGCCCGCAAACTTTAGTTTGTCAACAACAACTTATAAAAAGTTGTACTTCCCGTTGACTTACAATCCAGAAAATGATATGGAACCATCAGTGGGCGCGTCCTACTCACATTTGGCTGGATTTTGAAAAATATACGTTGATATTATATTCGAGCTTCATAATATATCTGTAGATATCTGACAGTAATTTCGTGTATGTAACTTAATCACCCTTCCGTTTACAAACTTTCACCGATTTTAAAACAGTGCCTTGTTCGGTAGTTTCCATAAGAGTGCTTCGCTTTGTTTTAAAGTATACTTTGTTTCCATTGAGCCAAAAGTAAATTCCTCAGGACGTGACTTACTTTGATGAATCGATAAAAGAATGTTATAAACGTAAACGATTTTGTAACATATGCGTACAAAACGTACAGTAGTATTAAAAATAAATTTGATTTTCATCTTAATGCTTCTTGTATATGAATAGTTTGTTGTGTAGCATATTTTCGTTTCATATATTTAATTGCGTACCCGTATTGAAAATTAAATGCTATTATGGTATTCTTCTCGAACTATTTATTAATTTATTTCAAAATTCACTTTTTGAATTTAGTAAAAAAATACTTTACTATGTTGTCATATAAACACGCAAAATTCTTATAGTTTTCTAAAGACGTTTGATCCCACTAACAGCTGATATCAATCAAGTACCGAGCGCGCAGTCGCTCCCGATCGATGTGCCTCACGGCCCCCGCTTCTCCTCGAGACACCCATGCGACATACCTCTCACTTTCACGTTTTTCTTAGCCCTTAGCGTACAATCCGTATAATATCTAGTTCCACTTTGGCTTATTGCAACGTGCGAGCTTGATGGATGGCGTACTACCTAAGTCTGACGGGGCGAGAAATGCTTTGTTTTCGATGTTGATTGTTGGAAACTTGTATATTGTTATTGTTGTATACAAATATTATACGTATTGTATGGTAAAGTTAGATTAAATGTATCTAGACCCGTATATTCAAAGAGTTTAACGATTATTTTTAGCTTCACGTTTTATCCCGCACATACTAGGGTAGGCAAAGGGAACATGGGAACTAGTGTTAGTGTTAGGATAGTATCTTACACTTCCTTTCTCTACTTTCCGCCAAAATCTTGAGGCATTGTGTGTTGAGTGGCTTAACTCAATGCTGCACTTTGCCTCGTCACCAGAGCGAGGAAATGGAAATATACCTACTGACGCTTAATTATTTATTAACTAAGACTAGATAAACTATCAAGCTTCTTTTAAAATAAATCAGACATCAGAAATTTGCTTTCACGCCTCACTTTTCATTAATGATCCACGTTATTTTATTACTTACTAAATTGAGATAATTGCGTTCTTTTGATTTCTGCAAAGCAAAAATATAATTTATTCACTGAAAAACTATGAGAACTGTCACGATTCATAACATAAAATAAATAGGTCTCACTAACGAGGAAGTAAAGTACCTACTCTGTAAGAAATCATCTTCTATGTCGTGCTTGATTTCTGTGAAAAAGCATGGAGTATTTACCTTCTACTTAATAATGATTAAACATGAAATATATATATATCTCTCTCTCGTCTTTATGATTATACGATTTTGTTTTATTTCAGTGTTAAAATGTTAATTGGTATATTGGATAAATAATACTTATAGTAAGTACTTTTTGCTAACATTGGATCGCCTTTTTTGTGCGACTCAATCGAAATCGACTATAGAGTCTGAATAAATCGTAAATAAAAAAAAAATGTTATTCTTTATTTGCAAACAACTAACAGATGGCGCTGTACAGTTTCTCACCATTCGCGACTCACGCTGGCAAGATTTTCTCGCGTAACGTGACGAAGTAAAAATTCCGAGTGCAGAGCATACTTACCTGGCGTAGGGGACACCGTGATCAAGAAGGCGGTTCCCCCAGAGCGAGGCCCTTCCATTGCACTGAGGTCGGGTTGACCTCTGCGATTATCCCTAATGTGGATAACTCGGACGCGTAATTTTTGGTAATGGGGACTGCGTACGCGCCGTCCCCCTCTTATTTGACATTAATATAATATAATCATAATTATTTAGATTTTTTGTTGAATGCTAACTATAAACCTGTCCTTATGGTTTAGGTTGTAGAGGTTTTCATCCGGATAAACTATTGATTGAAGTTGCTATCGCTCTTTATTGATAGTCTTTATAAAACAGTGTCTCTATGCAGCAGTTCTATGTCTTTCGAAATTAATTTTATTTTTTTCATACTAAAATTTTTTGAGGTTTTATTTTTGTAATAATTATAGGATTTATTATTAGGTTCCAACTGTCGGGCTAAAATAAACAAAATATTTATTCCTTATTTATCAGGACTATTTTAGTTTATAAGAAGCTGTATCTAACTTAAAATTATACAATTGTATGTGATTGTTCGAAAAAGTAATTATCCACAATAAAATTTCTTAAATTACAGGTAATCGCGTTAATATGCGGTCTACTGGTAGTGATACTAATGGTGTTGGGGCTGGCGTCAGCCGACTGGCTGATGGCGGCGGGCTGGAGACAGGGACTGTTTATGCACTGCATAGACCCCGAGGCACCGACGCCGCTCCCCTTCGACATTACGGCTCAACCTGGCTGTTACGCTGCGAGGCCTGCGCCATATATCAAGTAAGTTACCCATAAAAAAATATGTCGGAAAAAGTTTATATTCATTTATTTTAACAATCTAAACAATCATTGCAACCTATGAAATATGTATGATATTGTATTATCACATGAAACCTCAAAACATAAAGGAACTTGTAAAAAAACTGTAAAATAATTTCTTAAAAAATTAAACGCAGCATCACGATGTTAGAAGAGCTCTTGCATTTTTTTCACCTTACGTGATGTGCCTGTATAGCGGTTACGTGATCCAACATGGCTTTCGTCTTGACACTTAACTCTTCTATAGCGCAAATTATACCTTGCTTCTTTACTAGAATTACTACGAAATATTAACAAATAAAAAAATGTGAAATCACCCAATTAAAGACATTATTGCTTAATACAAACAATTACAATACATCGATTGACCTATGGTTAGACTCTAGCTAGAGAATATATGCATTTACAAAAAGAAATTGTTTTGGAGAAAAAAAGAAAACTCAGATTTATTTTCTAAAGAAGTACTCAAAGTGCGAAACTACTTCCGCGAGCTCATTAGGTCGGTTAAGTGCAAAATGTTAACTTAGTAATTACTTTTTTAATAGAATTATTTTTCCTCTTTGTGATATGATTAATACTTGTAAATGCAGTTTATTATTAATACTTTATCATTGGATATGTGGGTCGAGATAAGAATTGCAAGGAGCTCTTTCCTGTTGTGTGTAAAATATGATTAGAACATATATTTTTATACTAACATTTATTTTTTTAAATTGTATTTATTTTTTAATTAAAATAATTTAATAATAGGAGTACTTTTACTACTATTATATTATTACTTTTTTTATGGTATCTCTAGTAATATTATAAATTTAGTCCTTGGATATAAATATTATTTGTAACGCTCTTAATCTGTATATAAAGCTTAAACAGATCGCTGCCTATACAGCCTGCCTATATATATATATATATATATATATACATATATATATATATATATATATATATATATATATATATATATATATATATATATATATATATATATATATATATATATATATATATATATATATATATATATATATATATATATATATATGAGAAAACCTGTTATTCGGACATCCTTCAATGCAATAGGAACCCAAACTAATGATTTTTATTTTTATTTGTCTGTTTGCCGGTTTGTCTGTGCGTTTGTCGCCGTTTCTAATCCTAGAAACGAACCGAAACCGTTCTCAATGCAGTTTTCAATATTATATTTTTGAAAACTTCCTTTAACATTTAAATAAATCAGCCTCACGCCGTATCCCGCACACAGCAGGGTAGGTAGAGGGAACCTAGTGTTACGAGTTCGGGAGGCATTGCGTGTTGAGTGGCGGAACTCAACGCCGCGTTTTGTCCCGACACTAGAGCGAAGAAATGAAAATATAAATAAATATTTTCTTCGAGTGGGGATCGAACACAACCAGTCGATTTTACAGTCACACTTTGTGCCCCTGCGCCACGGCTGGCCTCAACATTTAATGCTTGTTTAATTATAATAATTCATAAATAAAAAAGCTATGTGCTATGTAAAGCTATATGCAACATAAAATGTGTAAGAGTAACCATTTTTAATTTTTTAAATTTCAAAGATAAAAAATATGTACATAATTCAGGGCGGCGGCGGGACTGTGCGTGGCGACGCTGGCGGCTGACGTGTGCGGCGCGCTGCTCACAGGGCTCGGCCTGCGCTCCACTGACCATAGGACTAAGTTCCGCTACTACCGGTTCGCAGTGCTCGCCATGTCGCTTGCACGTATGTATATTATCGTATATATATTCATTATGCTTTTGCTTTTTTTAGCTTCGCGCATTATCGTGTCCTCAGCAGGGTAGGGAGAGGGAACCTTTCTGAGGGACACTTCGTTCCTCATTTTGCGCTGAATTCTGGAGGAATGGAGTGGTGCAACGAGTGGGTATTGAACCCATAATCTGTCGCGTTTACATATATATATGTCTGCTCCTCTCGTGTTGCACGGGGCCGTGGGCGGCGGTAATCACTTACCCCATCAGGTGACCCGAACGCTCGTTTGCCTTGTCCTTTTCCATGAAAAATATATATATATATGTACACACGCATATATATATATATATATATATATATATATATATATATATATATTATTAAATATTATACACATATATTTATATTATTGTTGCTAGTATAATTGAAAGTTTCGTTCAAAGTCAGTATTATATTACATCATTGTTTGAAGTATCATATTTTTCTTGTTTTGTACCCAGCCTACCGTGTAGGCCAACCTCGTCACGTTTATTAACATGACCACACAGTAATGTAACAAATTTTGAAAGGTGTAAAATGTATTAAAATATTACCTATAAATATTATAAATAATAATTTAAAATATACTTAAGTCTACCCCGTTACCTATTTCTGGCTACATCGCTACGGATAATGAAGGTAACAAAAAGAGAATAATAAATAATTGTAATAGCTTAATGCTAATAAAATAAATTAAAACAAATATAAAACAAAAATAAATTTAAATTGTGGACAGAGGATATTTATCCCTTGCTTGGGAATATATTTATATTACATTAGTTGTAAATTAATTTAAATTTGTTATATAATTTTGTTGTGTTATTAATAATGTATCAATTCCATGCTTATTTTCAGTGATGTGCATTTTAATAGCACTAGTAATATATCCGGTATGTTTCGCCGCAGAATTAAATTTAGGTAAGAATACAAATACATATATATATTTTTTTAAGTTATTATGCTTTTCTATAAGATCTACAAAAACTTGGTATCATTGCATACAACTTGTTGACAGCATTGACGAGAGAAAAAAAAATTAAAAAGTTTTAAAGTCTCAGTTAAATGTAGTTTGTATAATGTTTGTATAATATAAGCGATATTCCGTACCTGCGGTTTGTTATTCTACAAATTTAATTTGTGAATTTATTGTTTAACAAGGTATATTTTCTTATATTTCTTAATATATTTATGTATAATGTTACAGGTAACAGGTCAGTATGGGAGTTTGGATGGGCCTATGGAGTGGGATGGGGCGCCGCCATTTTCTTGTTCGGCGCCGTTGTATTGCTTCTCTGCGATAAGGAGAGCGAGGAGCTTTACTATAAGGAACGAAAAGTGAGGGAAATATAATTTTATTAATGAGAAAGAAGTGTTTAGACACTAGGATTTTTCAGAGTACTTTGCTGCGGGTAAAATCGCGATGCTGTTAGAATAATATACACCAACCGGTCGCATCACTAAAAATATATGTACCTAATTGATATTCAGAAAAATATTTGTTTTGCTTCTTATGTAAGATCTCATAATTGTTTATGGTTTTGTTGGTATATAAAAAAAATATAATGTATCAGTAATGATGTGTATAATGTTCGCAAATTATTTTGAGTTATTGTATGTGCCGTCAGTTTAAATCAGTAACAAGAAAGCTAAGTTCATATACAAAATACCCATAATTGTCAAAAGTACTGTCGAGCTTGTTGAATTTTGTGTTACGCTGCTTTTAGTTAATAATTTAAAAATTGATTTAATACATGCTCTGAAGTAATCTGTGACTTAAAAACATTTTGAATATATCTGAAAACTATAGAAATGTTTTTAAATAAAAAAAAAGGATCCGGGACGGCCCTAGCAGGATAAGCATATGATAACTGTAGTAACTTTGATCAATCATAATAATTAATACCATCCATGTCTCATATGTTTATTCTTTTAGAATCTTTGCCGTCTCAAAAATCTATCCTAGCCTCTAATAAGGTCTTAACGCTTCTGTGTGTGTTCGTCTACGCCAGGTGGTGAGCGGGGAAGGCGGCGGGCGCCCCTAGGGTCGCGGGCGCCTGCCCGACCTCGTGCCGTGAGCGCGCTAGCGGCCGCACTCACACACGCGCACACACGCACACACACGCGGACACGTACACGCACGCGGACGGACACGGCCGGCCGTGAGGGCCATGCGATGTGTTCCAATTTCGAATTTACTGATATGATATTCTGTTTTAATCATTTTTTAAAGTGTTATTCTGCATTAAGAATAGAAAATTATTTTAGGCAAGGTATAAAATATTAATGTAGCGGGACTCGAACCCGTGCCTTGGAAACCGTCCAACCCCAACATGGCAGGTTTCCAAAAGGCGCGAGTTTGAGTGCCGCTTTCTTATAATTTTTATACGCTTGCTAAAATATAGTTTTTTAATATGATTTTTTGTTATGTATAAGAACATATTTTGGCTATTCTTTTAATTATAAATCTTTCATATAGATTTTATGTTCATGATTATCAACACATTTTTTTTAATTAATATGAATTAATTGAATTATTTATTTATGATTAATTTCTTTTATAAACAAAAAACAAATGTTCATATTGGTAGTTCGAAATGGTAAAGTATTTTTGGATGAATTTGTAAGACTCTCGTATAGATTTAGCTATTAGGCTTGTGCGGACATTGAAGTTTGCGTGTATTTAATGTGATCGGGCTTTCGGTGTGGACGTGTGCGTCGACAGGACGACGGTAGTTAGGCTCACGCTACACTTTTGTTTGTTTACTTCTGCTGCTTTCGATACTTTCGTGTAATCGTTATTCATCATTTGTCTGTGTTCAATGTTAATATTAGTCGTTTAAATTAGTTTTTAATTTTTTTTAAAAGACGCAGTATTTACTGTTTGTTGTTCAATTACCAAACAAACTATTTTGAAAGTACGCAGGTACAATATACAAGTGAGGACCGCCTCTCGGCCATATTTCGTTTAATTTTAGTTTTAAGGTTTTACACTACGGCGTCGTCGCTTCGTCCGGGACTCGGGCCCGCGAGGCGCAACGTTCCAAAGAGCGTCGCTTTTATTTATTCACGCGTTAAGTTATAATTAGTGACGTGAGACTCCGGTGCGTGTGTGCGTGCGGCGGCGGCGCGGCGGCGCGGCGGGCGGCGGGCGCGCGAATGACTCTAGCAAGTTACCCTCTACTGTGGCGCGTTGAGCGTCGCCGACTTTATATTGATTCATATTTTTGTCGTACTTTTACTGTTTTACATTAGGTACGATTCCACCCTTTGTTTCCATTCGGGTGATATTCTCTTTTGGAATTGAATGTTTCACAATAATCTCAATATTTTCTTAATACTGTTTAACGTGATAATTTATACATTGAATCTCTGTGAGCCGCCTCGGCGGTGTGGTGATTGCGATATTGATTAATGTTATATTAATATGTTTAGAGGATGACTAAGAAATTTCATTGATCAACGGTTTGGGTTGAGTACTGGTGTGTATTCAATTAGGCTTTTGTGGTTTGTTTCCATTACTAAGCTTATATTGTCTAAGTATTTGATTTTATGGCTTTAATTTCATACTAATCGATCTGTGTATTTATTATTTTATACTATTGTTAATGTATTTTTTTATTGGTTTATTTTTTATCATACTTTTATAAAGAAAGAGAAGTTAATTAAGTATTAAATTTTGTATTTTTATTACGATTATCTCATAGTTTCTGCTCAAGAAATCAAAGAACGCGTGCTACGATGCGCGTGCACCACTTGTAGGGTGAGGACCCATTAATACGTTGGGTTGCGATATGTCGTCGAAATGTCTTTACGTATTTTACGTACAGTACGATCAATAAGTCGTGGCCGCCCTAAAGCTAGGCTCGATACTCGCAAAGAATATATTTAAAAGCAAGAAAAAATCTTAAAATCAAATCTGCGCAGCCGTCTACTGATAAGGGTGGCCACGACTTGTTGACAGTACTGTATATATTTTGTAATATGTCCTATCAGTTCAACCTTTGGTAGCCAAATGAAGCGTAAAAGAAGATGTTGCGCAGGGCTGTCAAAGCGATGTGTTACAAGAAAGACTATATTTGTTATTTAACAACAAAACTACATTCCTGTTTTACTGAAATAGTGATCTTTAATGATAAAGCAATGCAATGTAGATCTACTGTCTTCAATTGTTTATACGTTTGTTCCGAGGGTGGTGTATAAAAGCAATAAAGAAACATTCATATCTACGAGTACTATGTGACGCGACACAACGTACTAGTAGGGCTTCTCTCTTAATATAATAGAATTTAAAACTTTTCATGAATTGCATTATACAGATAAGTCGAGTTATAATTATTATAATAAATATTTTTAGAAATCACAATTTGTATTTGAATAAATGGAATGGATGCCTAGTTTTAATCAAGTTCTTTCTATCATATAAAATATACTCAATATTTTAGTAATTACAAGTGTTGTTTAGCTGTACATAATAATTTATTTTTACTCTTTTTTCAGCTCCCCCGTTCGTATTCTAAGGTTTCTCATCAGTGATGTTATTGGTTATATTTATATTTCAACAGTATTAAAGTAAGATGCAGACACATTGATAACGTTATTGAAATGTTAGGTCTATATAGTAAACAGAAATCCATTATTTCAGCAAGAAGTGGAAGAGTTATTTTAATCTACTTACAATGTGATGTTATATTGCAAACTCAGTGAAATCTTTCTGGTTGTTAACCTTGGAGCAGCAGGAGTTGATCATAGTTGTTTGTACATGGGAATTCGATAAGTGGGTCTTTTTGAGTTAACAAGTGCGGCACTCACATATTAAGTTTTTTTTGTATTCAACCTTGTGTAAATATTTCAAGACATTCTTTCCTGCAATCCCCAGTTCCTGATCAATTGAAATAATTCTTCCATGACAGTCGGACTTGACTGTCGCTGACAAAAAATTTAATAAAAAGACTGTCCAGTGAAATATTGTCTTACTATGGACAATTTGAATAACTTACATGTTTACAACTCTAGTTATTATACATACTAACAGCATCGCGTTAAAAATAAAGGGATTACTTTTTACTACACTTATTATATTTAAGTAACATTAGCAAAACATATTTTATTGGATTTCCGCATTTTCTTTTGTTTAGAGTATTAATATTCAAACCTAATTATATTTTATAGAGATTAAAAGAATCTTTGTATAGAATATATCTCAGGTATTCAACTTCAATTGTTAATAAATTTATTAATGTTCAATTTATGTTCTGTAATTAATTCTTCACATATTCAGCATTTATAAAAAAATCACTGCCAATGTTATGCAAAATTTTCGTTTATATTTTTTATGAACCTTGTGATCATTATCATGAGCTACTATAATCTTCATCTAACTATAGTCGCTAACGTTAACGCGCAATTAAATATACTAATAATTTACGCGTCCACTGTCGTGTTTCGCACGTGTTGGTAACTCATGATAGAGACACTCGATTTATTAAATTATAATATTTATAAGTGTAAATTTTAAATTGTAATAGTACCCTCGTATGCTTTAGTCGTATTTTAAGGTTCTAGTTGATGTTCGTCTAACATGCTTTCGCAGATTAAGTATATTTTGTCAGAAATTAAAATTTTCGACATACATATACTATATTGATGTTGAATATATTGTATTAAGCGCCTCGAAATTTGAGACTCAATTAAGATACCAGAAGTTTATTTCTTTAGCCAAATTAAAAGTCATATCAATGAGATTAATAATAAAGTACCTAAATAGTAATCGTGGTTTTATTTTATTTGACAATATCATATTGTGATTTATAAAGTGAGAAATTGTGTATGAAAATGAAATATCCATACAGAAGAGAAATAGTTTTTTTTTTTCATTGCACCACTCTGGTGAAAAATAGCGCGATGTGTTGCACCACTCGCTAAACAATGCCTATAAATATTAGATCTTTTTTGTGCAAGTGCCTAAGTATTTATTTTTTCGTTTTCGTCTTATATGACAAATAATATAGTAATATATAAAAATAAATTAATTTTTTTATTAATTTAATTATATGTATTACTTTGTCAAGTTCGATGTAGATTCATAGGTGTAATACACGGGTCAATTTCGCTTAGACGCGAAAATTTAAGAGAGAATTATTGTTAACCTTAGTATTCTAGGTACTAGTTGAAAAGGACATAAACCGTACCCGTACCTGTACCCACAGGTGTACTGTAAGGAAATTCATTTTTCATTTAAAATAACAAATATGGATATTCAATTTATACAACGACAACAGGCACTATTTAAGTGTACGAATACATAAATATATATGGCACGTTTATTTCATGGTTTTTGGATATACAGAGTACATACTCCATACAACATCCGGACACAATCCAAGGTTTAATAAAATAAAAGTAATACATATAATCAAATGTTTATTACAAATAAAAAAAAATGTATTATTTGGAATATTTTACGAATCACAAATCTATAACAAGCATAGGTATCATAACATAATTTTACAATTAAATATATATTTTTCTTTGCAGTTGATGAAAATACAATCATGATGAAATGCTATAATATTATAAGCCACTAACTTTTAGACGTGACATTATTACAAGAGAAACCAGTTTTTTTGTTAAAGCATAATTAATTTTTAATTAGTTAAATTTCAATTCCGCTCAGCGCTTTAATACTTTTGACGAGTTTTGAATTAACATCTTTGTAGTCTACTGGCTGCGCGCTCATTACAGTAGTCTTCAAACGAGCTTCATCCTGGAAAAAAATATCTTTTATATTCACCATATAACAAACAAAAACATTATATATATATTTAAAGCTTTTAAGATTGTTGTGGGCAGTACTCGTTTTACAGTGTTTCATTTTGTTTACCATCCCTCGGGAGGGTCTCAGATTATTAATCATGTCGCTTATATTTAGTATAACAGTTTTGGGAACCCCACGTGAACGTTTATAATGGACCGTGGTCAAGGTCATTTTAGAATAACTTTTGTACAGCATTTTAGTAGTGCATGCTATTACTAATTTACTACATAGTTGAGTTACGAAAAGATACAGAAAACATGAAAACATGCACGAAAAAAATGGATTAAAATTTTTCTGACATAGTTAACTGACCTTTTAAACCCTTAAATTTATATACAAACAAAACATTAATCTAAATGAGCCTTTAAACCAGAATTTACCAGTATTATAGACACATACACTGTGATAGCACATGAATTTTCCATAACACCAAATCCTGTGCAAATAATTGGCTTATAAAATGTTTACCTATTATCATATTATAATAATTACAAAAATAATATTAAACTCACATTGTAAGTCTCCATCTTAGTCCTAAATCTAAACACAAAAGTTTTGAATTTGACTTCCTCAAACAGCTGCGCGTACGCATTCTTATCGTATTCCAACAATTGCCCGATTTCTGCCGCAGTTTTACCGAGCATTGCTTCGGCCGCTTCGTTAAACGCCGTTATACGCTCGTCGCCCGTTGGGTCTGATACGTTAGCCTGGAAATTAACATATAATTATTTAGCTTCACGCTATGTTTTCTAAAAAGTAGAATATGCAAAGAGAACTTAATGTTAAAACATTATATTTCATACACTCCGCTCAGTTTTAAAGATATTGCAAATAGTGGTGGAACTCAACGTTGCGCTTGTTATTATTACCAGAGTGAGGGAATGAAAAGCACTCATTCACCCTCAGTGAAATCGAACCCACAACCGTCAATCGTCAGGTTTAAAGTCAGGACAGGAACGCGACTGCCTTTAGGGGCGTATAAAAGTAGTTTAATTTTATATTTTCAATATATGTTAATATCACAATTAATTAATATCACAAATACTAACACCAAGCAGCAGCCTGTGTTTGTAATTGGGGTACTCTCGGTTACACTTTTCACATCGATACGATCCGTTCTCCTGGTCAACAACTTTTTTATTGCAGGCGTCTTGAGGGCAAGCTTTGTAAATGGCGTTATCAGAAAACGTGAAAGTTAGAACTCCTAGCAGATTGTAATAGTCCCCTTTGTCGCCTCCGCCCAGACTTTTTGCAGCTGCTTCGCTGAATGTCAGCCATTCACCGCCACCGCCCATGCCTCCATCACCCGAGCTAGAAAAAAAAAGATAAAATAAGTAATAAATCCTATTATAAAGAAATAATAAATAATTTAATTAATAAAGTGGAAAAAAATAAATGAATTTAAGTCAAACTATTTTTACTCGATTTGCCTAAGCAACCACTAAGGGACTGGATATCAATCACGTCACGCACTAAGAGGAAGGGAGGGATTGACGAAGTGACAAGGCGAGTATACTAAATATCTGACACAAAATAGAATTGCATAAGATGTGTCGTGCCATTAGATAGGGAGAGGGGAGGTGATCTGACAAATATAACCAGCTGTGATAAGAACGGGATGAGTCACTTCCGCTTTGAGGGGCTTGAGGAACATATCACCTAGTTCGCCGTCAGCGCCTTCTACCAGTCTCTCCGGAATAAGGAGACGTACCGTGCGGATATATTGGTGACGCTGGCCGCGGCGCCGGCGCGGTCGTACCAGCCGCGCAGCTGGTGCGCGTCGGGCAGGTCGGGCTGCACGCGCAGCAGCGAGCCCGCCAGCAGCGACAGCGACTTGCTGCCGTTGAACTCCGACACGCGCACACCCTGTGTAGTGGACGTATACATACATACAGTGTATCCTGCATAAATATGTTAACATTTAGTTCCCTATTTTGGCGCCCAGTTTACTTATACTTAAAAAGAAAAGATGCTTTAAAGTGCTTACAATAATATATTATGTGCTTATAACAATCACACTTACAAGAGCGGGGAAATAAAAACAATTATATTACTGAGTAAGGATCAAACCCACAACTATAGCGTGAATTAGCCCTATGCCAGATGATACTCCTTTATAACTTAAAGGACTTTAATAAAAAGAAAATAAGACTATCAAAAATATTAAATTAATAAACACACAAAAACAGTGAGTTACTTTAAAATTTATTATTTAGTACAAAATGATTATTTATCAAAAAAATCCTCTCATGGATTTATAATAGACAAGAAGAAAATAACATAAAATTGCGTTTCGTCTACGGAAAAAAATAATAATAGTTAAATATTCGAAATATTTTTATACCTTAACAGCAACAACAGGTGTACTGCTGCCATCGAAGTTCTCAGCATCACTGCCCCACAGTGTCAGTGTTACCTAAATAAATAATAAAAAAAATTGTTTAATATGTTTTTAAAACCAATAAACAGCATAATTACATATTTTAAAAGTTATCTACATTTATCAAAGAAAAGTACTTTTTATTAGATTACTTAGTGACCCGAACGTTTGTGTGCCTAGTCTTTTCCATAGAATCAAAAATATTGTTATAAAATATACATACAGCTGCTCCAGATGAATCAACAAGTGTGATTTCCCTTTTCTTAAGCAACTTTCCAGTGCTTTTTGCAGTTAATTCTTGCACGTCAGATGCCATCTTGCACACTCCAATGACATCTGTAAAAAAAATTTCGATAAATATTTGGAAAAAACAAGATATTTATATTTAGCAACACGCTGTATATCGCTTAGCAGGGTTGACGGAGGGAACGTAATGTTAAAAAATTGCGATTCGCCCTATTTTTAAGACATTGAGTATTAAATGGCGGAATTCGAGGTTCCCTCTGCCCGTCTACCTACCGTGTTGTGTGCGGGATAGAGCGCGCCGAGGATTATAAGTATTGTTATTAATTTATTAAAAAACTCAGTGATGCAATATATTGGATACGGATATAATTGGCTATAGGTTTCGGTTTTGAATTTATTCAAAATTACCAGTATTTTCTGATAATTTCGTTACATAGTTCATATAGTTCTCATTTTCCGGTGAGTTACTAAGCTCCAGAGATCCTTAAAAAATGCTAAATAAAAAAAAAACTAACCTAGCAAAGTGTTAGCAGGTTTATCAGCTATATCAGTGATGGGCACGAAGTCGTACTTCACGGTGGGCATAGAGGACGCGTCGTCCATACATTCCGCCACTATAGTATTAGCCGTAAAGGTCATTTCATAGTCATTCTTTAATGTGTTAAACTGCTTGTTCGCTGTCTTTAGTTGACAGCGACTTATGTAGTAAACTTTGTCTATCTGATAATTAGAGAAAAAAATGTTAGTTTCAAATGCTGTTTTCCATACATAGCAAAGTAGGCAGAGGGAAACCTGAAAACCTAGTCTTAAGCTATTTTATTCTTTATTAAGGCTTTTTCCTTGCCTACTTTTCACCGAATTCTTAAAGTATTTCGTGTTGATTGGCGGAACTCAACGCCACATTTCCCCTCGTTGTTAGAACGAAGAAATAAAAATATTAAATATTTTATCCCCCCGAGTGGGAAATCGAACCCACAGTCGTGCGCCACAACGGCCTGAAATAATATATATGTATGATGAACTGTAATAACTACATATTATAGTGTTGGCCATAAAGGTCATTTTATAGTTATTTTTCAATGTGGCATACAATATAATATTATTTAATTGACAGCGACTGATGTGAAGTGAAGATTAGAATTAGACAGCACCTTATTTAGTAAACATTGTTTATGTGATATTGTAAAAAAAAAATATTAGTAGGACATTGTTGATGTTTTGTTGCTTTAATTTTAATAGTGCTATTGTAGCACAACGAAAGCATGAGTTATTTTACATTTTATTTAAAAGGTTGTTGGTGATCCAGAGGGCTACTTATTACATGTATTAGTACTTATATTTATCATAGTATGGAGGATTATAAGGGGATTGTTTTACTATAATTATGTCCATTTATATCTGTTCTGTGTAACTTAACACCATACTTTGTCTATAGAAATTAAAACCATTAATACTCCGAAAAAGAAGTCCGAAAGAGGATTGAACCCACAACTATTGTGTCTTATAGCACCACTATTAACGCCATTAATGTTGAAACATATACATTATATTGTTATATTTTTAATTTAATCTAAATACACAGATCAGATCCATTTCCAAGACTTAAAAAACTAAACAGCTAACAAAAAGTAATACCTGAATCATATCATAGAACTTATCGCATTCATTTTTAAACGCGGTTGCTCTTATTTCACCACTATCATCACACAAGTCCATACTGAACAGTTTGCCTTCACCCTTTGCGTTGCTCCAAGTACGTATCGCTGATTTATTCATCACTCGAGCCTTTATTACCCACCTAGGAAGAGAAACAACACAATTTATATTTTTTTTCAGCATCACACAGTATTCTTGCATATGATACTTTACTACTATTTATTGGAACATTAAGAATACATTCAAAAGACAATCACTACATTTATATTACTCAAACTTTTAAAAACTTTTTTTAAAAGGTTGATCCATCTGAAGCTAAAATAAGAGTAGCCTTGAATTTTCAAAGGAGAAAGGATCATAGATTGGTGCCCCTATGGCGTAGGGCCCCATACAAAAGTACAAAATAGTGATACAGTATAAGCTTAAGCAAGCATGTATTAAAAATTTGTATCCACACAACAGGATAGGCAGAGGGAATCTAGTGTAAAGACACTCCATTTCCTTTTTTCTGCCTATTTCTAGCGTAACTTAATGCCGCGCTTTGCCCTGACACTAGAGCGAAAAAATATTAATTTAAATAAGTACATCGCGTTAGTTGCTTCAAAATGGGTTATGCTTAACATTAACTTAACATGAATTATATGCAATAAAATTTTTAAAATGTTACTTTCTTAAAATTGTATTAAGAAAGTAATAGTACTAACTTGTTTATGGTTTTAAGTGTAATGTGGTCTTCTTATATAGAAATATATAAAAATATTAACAGGACTCGAACCCGCGCCTCCTGGAAACCGACCAGGTGCTCTGACCACTAAGCCATACCTTCTCATCAAATCATCACTACATAGCTTGATGATTTTATTATAATAATTTTTATATGTTTTTAAAATAAATATTTTTCTTTCCTTAGTGTGGAATAACACTTTAAAAATGTTAAAAATGTCACAATAATTAAAAGTAGGGTGTCTGGTCACATTAGTTATGCTGTACTGTACTGTAGTCAGATTTATATCAGACATACATAATATGTCATATATCATACACAATTCTTGGACATTTCCATTTTACAATGGAGGTGATTAGGTGAAGCAGCAGTAAAAGGTAGCAGTAAAGAATTTATTAGTTTAATTTTAAACATAAACATAATTGACAATCTACAACTTATCTGTATCTGCAACAACAATGACTTACTTGTTTTGATAAGGACTTAAACTTGCAATAGGGTGAGTCATTTGAGAGCTAAGAATACTTGAATCCAGATTGGCTCCTGTGTTATCCATAGGTTTAGGTGTATAAATAGTTGGTGCTGAACTTTTAGTTGGCTCAAGCTTAACAGGAGGCGGTGGTGCTGATGATGAAGAAGAGGAATCTTCACTCAAAGTTTGAGGATTTCCAATTTTCTTTCCTACTGCAGAGCCTGGTTCTATAATAGTTAATTCTAGAATAATCATAACACGTCTGAAAAAAACATCAAGACTGTAACAGTAATACATAAAAAAATATACATATAATTTTTATATTTAATAAAGTTTTACTTACTTTTCTTTGTTCCCAGCAGTTTTCAATACAGATGTAATATATTTATCAATTTTTATAACAGAGTAATCTGAAAGCTCTCCTGTAATAAGTTTATCGTTAAGCTGTGTGCCCAACATAGCAAAGCTATGAGAATGCTTTCCATCTGATACCAATAATCGGAACCTCTCATTGGCGCCACTGCCCTGAATCTTCTTACTACCAAGTACTTGCATTATTGGATTATCATAATTCCCACCTCTCATAATAACCTGCACAGACAATAACTTATAAATAATTAAAAACATTAATAACTCAACACAAATATAAAGTATTACAGTTATCATTTCATTTTTCTCATTAATGTTATTTTGCTACAGGGTTTTTCCTATATAAATTTATGTAAATGCAACACATGCTGCATCGTTAGAATTGTTTTAGATTTTACTTTAATTGAAGTAGTAAAATTTTGTAATCCCATCAACAAAAATACAAATTATTCAAGTTTTTTTTTATTATAGTATTAAATATATATAGTATTACTGTGCATATGTTTGGAGTATAAAAAGGTATTTAAATTAATTTCTTTTACAAAATCGGATAGATATGTTATTTAATTTTAAATTAACTTTAATTAAACGTGTTGAAACATGTTCTTACCTCTAGAGAGCCTTCTGATAACTTGTGACTCATTTTGAAAAATGGTTTTCAAAGTAATGTAATCTAAATGGACAGAATAAAACCCACGTAAAATAAAATAAGAAAAATAAGATACACTTTAAGCAAATGAAAATTTAAGCATGTGTTTGACTGTTTAAAGTTGTAAATTAAATGTCAATAAACAAGAAACAAGATTTGAGTTTTGACGTTATAATTTTATCATTGACAAAAGTAAATAATGGCGGGAACTGTCTTAAGCTACCATAGATATGTTTTCTATCAAGGACAATTTACGCTCCAATCATTCACAAGCGCTAGAATGCCATTCTCACACTTGTGTTGTGACCATAAGTGCGTTAGTTATAGTAATATTCCCGACAGGCATGGCATGGCAGACGTGGGTGTCAAAGATTCAGCTCTTGCTTTAGGCTTTTAATATTTTTAAATTATAAAAAAACATAGGAAGTGAAAATTTCGGCCGAAAATCAATCAATGCCAGTTTAACATTAGTAAAAACGGCATGAACGAAGTTATACATAAATATTACCGAGAGAAATATAAGCAATATCAATAGCCAGCTCTTGGTTTATCTAGAGGATCACCGATTGATTAATAACTGATAATATGGCTTCCACCATGGTCGCTCAAACAGTGATCTTCTGGTTTACCTAACTCACCGCTGGGCTGCGGCTATTGAAAGGAAGGGACCTCTCTCGCCTGGCAGTTAGTTTTTAAGCTTCCATCCTATGGGCTTTTCAAGAATTTATGCTAATGGACCGCTAGCTTTTAAGGTCGCTGTGGACAGTGCCGAAATAAACTTGAGTCTTTTGTTGAGATATCCCTCGAGAATGTCTCATCATGGGGTGAAAGGAACTTAGTTCAATATAACCCCCCGAAGACCCAAGTTTGCGCGTTAACCACTAAAAAAAACCCATTTGTCGTATCGCCAGTCTTTCAAAACATTCCCCTTACAGCCGAGCCCAGTATCAATATATTGGGCCTTAATGTTACAAAGGCATGGAAAGCAAGGCCAAGTTGGCATCAAAGAAACGGGGGGTTATCAACAGAGCGAGACGGAACTTCACGGAAAAACACCGTTTGGCCCTATATAGGGCCCAGGTTCGGCCTCATATGGAGTACTGTTTTCATCTCTGGGCTGGTGCACCCCAGTATCAACTTGAGCCATTTGATCGCATAAAACGTAGATCCATTCGAATCATTGGGGTTCCAATGATCTGTGAAAGGCTTGATACTTTGGCTTTGCGTAGAGACGTCTCCTCGCTGTGCGTTCTCTACCGCATTTATCATGGGGAGTGTTCTGAAGAACTGTTTGACATGTTACCTGCCGCTGAATCTTCTAACTGCACATCGTACACACTAACCGTACGTCACAAACTAAAATATCATCCACACCACCTGGATACGTGGCAATCTACTACTGTGCGGTTTCAAATAAACTTCCTTCCACGCGCCACAGAACTGTGGAATGGCCTACCCGCGGCAGTGTTTCCAGGTCGATATGACATGGGTACTTTCAAAAACCGCGTCTATCTCATGGCGGCGGCGCACGGGGCCGTGGGCGGTGGCAATAACTTACCATCAGGTGACCTGAACGTTCGTTTGCCTTGTCGTTTATAAAACAAAACAATAAATTTAATTAAACAATAAATTAAAACAATAAATTAAACCATAAAATAAAACAATAAATTTAATTAACATATTGAAATAAACTATTATATAAAATCAAAAATTAAATTATCTGAAGAAGAAAAATTACATCAAATCAGCTTCACGCTATATCCTGCACAGAGCAGAGGGTAGACAGAGGGACCCTAGTGCTTAGACAGTCCGTTGCCCACTTTCCGCCGAATTCTGGAGGTATTGCGTGTTGAATGGCGGAACGCTTTGCTTCGACACCAGAGTAAAGAAATGGAAATACAATATTTAAATAAATATTTTATTGCCTCGAGTGGGAATCGAATAATTACTATAATTTTAACATATTTTCTAAGGCTGTGCTATTCCACACTTAGGAAAGAAAAAATATTTTAATATAAATGTATAAAAAATTTAACGTAGAGATTTGAACTCGGGCGTCTTTGAAACCATACATTCGCTCGAATCCTTAAGCCACACAAAAATTCTTTTATGCTTTGTTAAAAATCCACACTGATTTGGATTGGCATCAATCTCACCAGTGTCACAAGTCAAACCAATCACTTTATGCATATGCTAGTGTTCGTTGATGCTTTGCAAGCGTCATAGATAATATGCATAATATACTAGAGATTGATGTGCTATTGATGAATCAGTATTTTCCTACCTACCTATAGGTACCTACTTATAGCTATAGACTTTTATTGTATCCATATATACATATACATGTATATTTGTACAGTATATTTTCCTTGAATGTATCGATTGAATATAGATTTAAAGATTACTTCGAAAAACAAAGCTTATGTTGATTTACATTCGAAGTAAGAGTTAAAACGGGTATTCTACGATGGTTTGTGTTATCGTTATGGTGAAATATTGTATTAGTCCTTAAACCAAAGCCGAGGCCAATCAGGAAGGTGGAATAGTCAAATAATGAAGTAAAAGTAATGAGAGAAATAGCAATATATATGATACTCATAGTCCGAACAGCACAGTAGAGTCACAAGAAATAAGTTTACCGATAAAAGAGTAGAATACACACAGCCGCAAAACACAATCACAAAAAGTTTTTAATTTCTAGACATTAACATTTAACAATAGTTTTACAGTGTTGCAATTGCAAAAACTTTGAAATACCTTACAACAAATATATAATTATAATTCTAATAATATATAATTAATAAATATAGTGTAAATTTTATATTTTATTTGAATTTCAAAATGTAATAAATAATTTATTATTTTTAAGTTGTTTGTTTCCTTCTTCATTTAATTTGAAACATGAATATAAGAAAACGAAATATTGTGTTTTGTAATTCCATTTAATGTCTAAATATATTAAAAATAATTCACCGTCCTTCGAAAGCACCTTTTCATTCTAAAGGTTAGCGAGCAACCTCGACAAACACTAACTTCTCGCCAGAAAGTTGTTCGTTAACCTTTTATCTCTTTCATTCTCTGCCTTTTCACGCTTTACCTTTCAGTATTTTCGTCTGGTGGCAGGATTATAAAGCCTCAGGATTATAAAAGAAAGAATATAAGCTACAAAAGTTATACTCTTTCTTTTATAATTTTGAGGCTTTATAATCCTGACATGCTTTCTTATTGCTTTCTACAGCATCTTGCATTTCATAATCCCAGTATTCGTCACGCTTTTTGCCAAAGCCTCTTTTTCCTTTACCAAATACCCCTATCGCTGCTTCCTTCATACAATCCCTAAGGTTCTGCCAGCATACTTCTGTCTAGCTTTTTGGAAACTCCTTCTTGTTATTCCTCTCTAGTCGGTGGGTCTTGAAGCTTCCAGTTGCTTATGCGGTAACTCGACTCCAAGTTTGGACACCTCGTGTAGCTGCGCCAACCTGCGAACAGACCTCTTATTCTAGCAACGACTAGATTGTGGTTTGTTCCCAGACCAGAACCCCTAAACAATCGTGTGTGGCTTGGCTGACCATGACTTGGCTTCGAATACGCTGATCCACTAGGAATAAATCAATCATACTTTTCCCTTCTGTTCTCTTCTAATCATACATGTACAAAAATAATTATGGGAATTAAAAAATACATCGCCTGTAATCTCAGAAACAAATAAAAACACGAAGGGAGAAAGAAACACGGAACAATAATTTGGAGAGTTAAGGTAATTGAAATTATACTGGGTGTTCTGACCGGAATAGTTTTTAAACTATTCCGGTAGAGTTTTAACTCTAAATTTTAAATGTTAGAGTTAGTGGAATGGCTTAGAAACAGACAGAGTGTGAGAAGAAACTGAGCAGTCGGAACAATATTGTTGTGGAATTTGCAATGACTCATTCCTATTCCGAAACAGCTAAGTCCGTCTAGTGGGAACTGTTCCAGAACAGGCGTCTAGCGTTTTGTGTTCCGGAACCATGTACCGACCAGAACGAGACATCATTAGTAGGTACCTAACCACAAAGCGACAATATCGCACACGCCTCATTCACTAAATCCAGTCGTAGGTAATTACGGTAAAGTTGAACGTTGTTATGGTTTATAATGGAAAAAAGATATAAAACTATTTTTAACAAAAAGAAATCCGACTTCCAACGGATCTCATAATCAGAAAATAACCAAACGTTCATCAAACCACCCTTGATGTGTATGTACTCTTTCCAATAAAAAAAGAATCATCGAAATCATTTGGCGTGATATTGCGTTATTCGTCCAAATGTACAAATAATGCAATATCACGCGCGACAATGGACCAAATTAAAATGGGATCACACGGGAAGCCACAGCTTTTAAATGAAAAAAGAATTATCAACTTCCTCCTTACCTAAGTAGATTAAAAATTGCTAATTAAGTAAAATAGAACGAGGGATATCCTTTTCTCATTCTGGTATGTTTTACGAGAATGAAAAGTGGCAGTTATCGATCGGCAACGGTTAGTAGTATTTTTGTAGTAGTAGATGTTTACGTTATTCATAACTGCGTTACATGTAATACAATCCTACGTCTAAACTATTGAGGAATCTTGATAATTTTTTTAAAGTATGAGTTTGAAATATTTTACATATTATTTATATGCTGCTATATTTTACATATTATTTATATGCTGCTCTCGGAAAAGGAGCGCAGTCGCTTCCACTCTGTGTATATTTAAAATTTATTAAAAAGCTTTTCAATTTTCCAAATGTTATCTTTATTCACTAATATAATTAACTTTAAACAAAATAAAAAGACAAATTACAAATATCTAAATTTATTTTATAACTAAACAACAACACAAAATAACAATATTCACATCCAAAACAAGATTAAAAAAAGATATTAATACTTATGTATTGAAACTGCCATGTATTATTAACTATCAACCCGCTCACGGCTTCGCCCGCTCGTACTAAAATATTATATATATATATATATATATATATATATATATATATATATATATATATATATATATATATATATATATATATATATATATATATATATATATATATATATATATATATATATATATATATATATATATCGTGATCTAATTTTTTAAAGACACTGTTCATACATTGATAGCTAAAGTTACAACAATTCAATAAAACATTTATTTTGTAGCAATATTTTTCACAAGCAAGTCTTTAATATTGTCAAAAATATTTTTTTATGGACCGATTGAAATTAAACAAACACTAAATGTTAAGAGAAGTTAGCCAAAATACATAAGTGAAAAATGCATTTAAATCGGTTAAGCCGTTTCTGAAATTAGCCTGAGATTAGCACAGACAAACCGACAAACAGACAAAAAAAATAAAAATGGAGGATTTTATTACATTAATAAATAACAGTTTCTCATATATTTTCCACGCACAAACAGCGATGAGTTAGTTTTAATATATGAATATATGTATATGTATATGACACTGTGAACATTGTGTATGTAATTATAAACTAGTAGCGATAAGTACCTATATTATATATTGCTAGTTGTTTCTACTATAATTTAGCTTGTAAATAATCATTTACATGTTGCTTTTACTGTTTATTTTTCGATATTACTATCTAGATGCTGGTGTAAGGATACGATAAAGGTACGAAGGTAAGGATTTTTTTTCAACACATTGCAAAATTGTTAGTTTAAGTACTACGATATTATGTAATAATATTTATTTTCCAGTTGCGTTTGTAGTTATACAATCTCATATTATATATATACGTCATCAAGTATACGAATTACCTATATTTAAACCTACAATATAACGTGTCTTCTTGTTTTAACAGTATCATGCAAGAATACAAACATTCAACAATGTTCACAGCGGCAAAAAAATAGATCAGACCATTACCAAGATCACATGATTTTTATATCTATCTAAAATTTATATTAAGAAAAACTACTGTACTTATGTTAAAATGGTATTAAATAGACAAGATATAAGTATTATTTGTTACGAAACCAAAATTCTTATGAGCCTGGGATTAGTATTATTAAATTTCATATTATAAACTATTATTCGGCTCTATTCGTATATAACTTTAAGAAATATACGTTTAATTACGACTCATTAGGTGCATTTATGTTAAGAATTGGCAACTATATAAAATATTTTGTAGAGGCACAGTATTTCAGAATGCCAACAAAATGCTTTCGTTTTAACGTATATAACAGAAATAGTATGTTTGAGATCAAAATCCATCCACACTGCCGATTCTTCTTTTGTCTGTATGAACAGATAAATCACCATTGCTATCACGTTTAGCGCCATTCATGGCCGCAAATCCTGCTGTGCGTCCACGTTCTGTAGTTGCGTGGCCTCTCGCCCTTAAAGAAGCCACCACTTTCTGAAAAAAAAAAATAGATTATATTTTTTTTGTTGCATTGCATTTGAAATCTTAAGAAACTCCTTCCCATTTTCTGCTTTCTTTTCGTGGGAAATGAAAATAATTTATTCCTTCGGATGGGAATAAGTCGTATTCATAAGTTATAGCTATCTCGATTACAGTCAAGTTTTAGGTCCACTGCTCTACATATATATTTATATTATTAGTTATTTCAATATAACTATTAATAACGTCGCAGAGTAGGCAGAGGGAACCTAGTGTTAAGACACTCCGTTCCCGACTTTCCGCCGAATTTTTCGATAGGCATTGCATGTTGAGTGGCGGAACTCAACGCCGGGCTTTTGCCTCAGTGCCACACTGATGAAATGAAAATATTAATTAATAATAATGAATTCCCTTAAGTGGGGATTGAACCCACAACCTTCGCGTTATAGTCACACCATTGAACCCTTGCGCCACGACGGCCCTGTAACGTTTGGATAAAGATAGATAAATATTAAATAACAATGGTGACCGTATTTTTTTATCAGCTTCACGCTGTATGCCGCATACAGGGTAGGCAGAGGGAACCTAGTGTTAAGACACTCTGCCATTCCCTCACTTTCCGTCAAATTTTGGAGGCATTGCGTGTTGAGTGGCGGAACTCAACGCCGCTCTTTGCCTAGACATCAGAGTGAAGAAATAGAAATATAAATTTAAATAAATATTTCATTTCCTCGAATAGGAATCGAACCCACAACCGTCGCGTTACAGTCACACCCTTGTGCCCCTGGGCCAATAAAACGTTGAGGTGCGTTCAATGCATTCTCCGTATCGGCATGAAAAAGCACACAAATTAAACCAAAAGTATTTTAATATTTTTATTTTATAATATAGTCGCCCCTTAACCTCAACACTTATCCTCCTCGATTTTGTCCTTAGCTTTCCTAGTCCTCAACCGTTTCTTCCTTACCTGAAAAATGCACATCTGTTGCCGCCGTCAGCTCTTCACCATTGACAAATCATTTTCCATGAAGATATTTTTTTTTATTTGGGAACAAATCATAATCACTAGGTGCCAAATCTATATGGTATATGGTAGCTGGATAACCTGTTTAAAGCCATAATTGCGTACCTTGTAATAAGTCAGTCTTGAAAACATGCGCGTTGTGACCGGGGCATTGTCATAAAGAACCAACAGCGGCGGTTTATCCCTTTTCTCTTTAATTGCTTGCCTTAAATTACGCAACGTTGAAACATGAAATTTTACGTTTGTTGTCTCCCTTTAATTTTTATTTCCAATCAACAAAATTCCTAAACATCGTGGCTATGACTTTTCAATAGATGGAGTGACTTTGAATTTCTTTAGGGGGTCTGGACCCTTCTTGTGCCTTGTGTTGCATAGATTCTTGTTTACTTTCAGCGTCATAGTGATGAACACACGTTACATATCCAGTAAAAATTTTTTTTTGGATTTTCACCACAGAGCTCTAAAACTCGCTACAACATTCGATTCGCATTTGTTTCTGTGGCGTTATCCACATTACGCTGAGGTCAAGGCAAGGTTAGTCATCATTTATTTTATAATTAACCTTCATTTGGGCATCTTCAAGAAAAAATTTCTCAACTTTTTGATATTTTCATCGAAAGAGACCCCCCCCGCCCGAGGGTCGTCTTCCATGCTCTCTTTTGAAGTCATTTGACAACTTTGACTGAATGATTGATTTGATAATGAAGGTGCAAATTCTTGATTAGCAATCACCACCACTTTAAAAATGACTTTTGACGTTTTCCTTGCTTAGCGTTTAAAGGAATTTAAACACAGCGCAATGTTAACTTTTCTTCAACATTGTCGCGTCAGTCCTTTCACTTGGCGTTAACAAAGTATTTCTAGCAAAATAATCATTAGAAATTTTATTATATTTAGAAAATTCTACCCTCAAATGGTGTTAACGAACGAATTAACGAAATAATTTGTTTAATTAAAAATATACTAAGTGAATCATATCGATACCGAAAATACATTGAACATCCTTCATATATCGGGATAATACTTACTGGATCAAAGTCACTTTCATATTCCACCTCCATGGGAACCAGTTGGTGGTGTAACCGTGGGCGCTGTATAGCCTCGTTGAGGTCATTACCTTCCAACATTGCGTGCATTGCGACCTGATTGAATAAAATAAAAATTGAATAATAATCCTTTTCAAAATGATATCTACTTGTTTAACTGCTTTCAATAATTTAATGTGATTTTTGAATTACTGAATAATAAAATATATGAATTTAAATGCGAAAATCTAAATTAAAACGAAATTAAAAAAAATTACAAAAAGACCTTTAATAAAAAAAATATTACATAAAATTACGAACCAAAGCGATTTGCGTTGTGATCTTAGTACCACCAGCTGCGCCGATCACTAAGTCTGCAGATTGATTCCTGTAGAGTACAACGCTTGGAACCATAGAACTTAAAGGCTGCATTCCTGGTGTTAGCATATTTGCTGGCGAGGGAGGCATTCCGTATGAAGATTCACGATGTGGTATTGCAAAATCATCCATTTCGTTGTTTAATATGATACCGAGGCTTCTGGATCTTCGCTGTGAGCCCCAACTAAGGTACATATTATATATTTTATGAGAGTATTATTATTATTATATATTTTTTTTACTATCACATATATATAAAATTACCTTCACGCTGTATCCCAAATAGGAAATTAGACTATCAAATATTTCACTTCTACAGTGGGAATCAAAACCACAAGCTGTCGCGTTTACAGACGTACACTTGGGCCCTGGCGCCATGACTGGCGTCACTAATATTATTTGATTTTATCTTCACACAGTATTCTTGGTCGGCTAAACTGGGAATCAGTGCTTGGCGAAGCACTACAGTCTTCCATAGTCACTGACCTCTTTATACCACATCCTACTTCTTCATATTATTTTGCTCCATATATTCATATATATATATATGGATATTTTTTAATGAATATTAAAATAATTATTATTACATGTAATTGATAGTGCTAGTAGCCGAAACGACGCTGCCATCAGGTGCGACGACCACCACATGGGCAGTCCCGTGGTCATCAGCGCCTTCAAACAGAGCTCCATAATGTCTCCAGTCGGAAAAAGTACGTGTATCATCTATCAGATCTCGAAACGATCGTGCCCACGCAGCATCGCTTAAATTTCGTTCTAACTAAAAATTAACAACAAGTACAAGAGTAAAAGTACTGCAATATTCTAATTAAACATGGTTAACATAATGATTGGATGGTTGGTTTGGAAGATAATCTAGGCTTTAATTACGCTTCAACATCTACTAAAATATATTTTATCTATAAATACAAGGGCACAAGGGCACAAGGGTGTGACCGTAACGCGACGGTTGTGGGTTCGATCCTAACTCGAGGGAATAAATGATTATTTATTCATATTTTCATTTCGTCGCTCTGGCACCAAGGCAAAAGGTCTACCCTGCTGTATGTGGAATAAAGCGTACAGCTCATTTAATTTTTAAGTTGTTTTTAATTATAAATTCTCGGTGCGGTCTTTTAGAAATATTTATTTAATATTTTTTGTACCATTTTTAAATAACTCTATTATACCTCAGTAATAATGTGTTTATTTCTACTAACCTCTTTAATATTATATGGTATATTAGAGTGTGAAGGGTCGCCGAGGCCTGTACGTTTTGCGTAAGCGAATTTGAATGTTTCTACGACGCGGTGCCAATAGAGGTTGGACCCTAGAGTTACGTTCGTTCCGGCGCCGATCCAGTCCCTCATTACGTTGAGCATGAACGCTAGGACGGACCCTGAGCCGGGGAGGGGCACCGAGTAGAGTGTGTGGTCGCTCGACAATTGAACTGCGATGGGATCTTGCCATTCTGGTCTAAAATAAATTAATATAATATTAAAATGTTACATTTTAGTCATAATTTTTAACATTTTTTTTTCATATTTTTCATATGGCCTTAGTTTCGAATGTTAGCAGTGTCGAGATTCAGTGTAAGTTCATAACTTTTTTAGTTACCATGATATTTTTTTAGTAATAATAGTTTGTGACTGAATTAGGATTCATCTCGTCTCTTTGTTTAATTACAGGAAGTATGTATTTAATATTTATATTTTTAATATTCCACTCACTGATAATCCCTGAGGTCTTGCTCTGTAATGATGCCGCCGTAGTTCTGTATTTCTCGCACGAGCGTTGCGGTTAAGGACCCATTGTGTATCGCCTCCGGGCCCTCCTCTGCGATCACTTCCAGCGTGCGCGCCAATGTGGGCTCGCGAATCAGGTCGCCTTCGTTCCACACTTCGCCTGTTTCTGGGTTCACGTAAACTTCCCTTTTAAATTAAAAATAAAATTCTTTAATGTTTGACATATTCTTATTTCAATATAGAATAAAGAATAAGAATAAAGTGTAATCTAGATTTAATTTATCAGGTTATGTTGGGAATTACCTATAACTATATATTACTAAGATAACTTAACTGTACAGAGATGATTGTAGAGTAGTTTTCTAAGGTACTCTGCCTAGCCTGCGGTGTGCGGGATACAGCGTGAAGCTGATTTTTTTTTTTACGTATTAGGAAAGGGTTCTTAAATTTTAAATTTTATGTATTCTAAGTATATGCTTATATATTTTGAGCTCTTGCTCAGTAATTCCAATGTATAGTAACTAATAGACTATTATCACCTCATAGATGGTTCGTCTTGGATTCTGCTGCTGTACGATTTGAGAACGCGTCCCATATATTCGCTGACGCGGTGTCCTTTGCGGCAAAGTTCTGCTGTTGGTCGCACGAGATCTGCCCACGGCAGGTGTCCATACTCCCGATAGAGGGCGCCATAGCCTCTGAGTTCTCCTGGCACGGCGATGGCTAGCCCGCCTATAGTTGAGGAAGCGTTCGCGAACATGTCCTGAGTCGTCGCTGCTGGAGCTCGTTCCCGAGCGTTGAGAACTCGTACTCGGCCCGTCCTCGCGTCGTACACCGTTGCCAGAAATCCTCCTCCGAGCCCCATACATTGTGCACAACCGATGCCTTCACAAAACAAAGTTGCTATTGCTGCGTCTACTGCCGATCCGTTCTTTTCCAATATCGCACTGTAATTAAATTCATAAACATGGCTTTAAGTTACGATTTAAACTAAATTTAAAAGAAATTTACTGAAATCTTATTGTTTCTTAAAATTTCATATATATATATATATATATATATATATATATATATATATATATATATATATATATATATATATATATATATATATATATATATATATATTATACATTACATTTGTGAGATAAAACTTGCGAATAATTAATGATATATATGGAATATGTTGAACAGTGTTTCATATTACCTTGTAACTACTACACGTAATTTAAAGATTTCATCTCGAAACATGGTAACAATATTATAACAAAACATTAGTACAACATAAAGTTATCTCATTCTTGATTTTTTTATGTTTACATTATATTCGGCTGTGTGTGTCATGTATTTATCATTTAGGTATATTTCAAGCAGCTAGCTTGGATAAATTTATTACCGTCCAACAGATGCGCATTCGTATCCATTGGCGGCGACGACGGCGCGGCGGTAGCGTATCTGGTCGCGGCCGGCCCAAGGCTGCAGGACCAGCACCGCCACCAACGCGCCCACCACCAGCGCCGCCAACACGCTGCTTACCAGCAGACACCTACGTGACTTGCAGCTGTAATCATAACACAATAAAAAATAGATTAACCTATTATTCGCATTGTATTTTTAAAAAATCCCGGTTAAGTGCGAGTCGGACGGACCAATTTGAGGATTGTAGGCCAATGGGAAATACAACCTATAAATGTTGGCAAACTTAACTTTATGGGCACATTCACTCATTTTGTACTAACTATAAATATGAGTTTGTTAATATATTTTATTTTGAAATACATCCCTTCGTGCCAAGTTTCCTAACTGTACGTCCCCGGGGATCCCTAATCTCCGTACAGAGATGCACCAACATAAATAAGTTGTAACAAGCGTATAAGAATTTCTACGTAGCTCGATGAGAACGTATGGCTTAGTTGGTCAAAGCGCTTGGACGGTTTCCAAAGAGGCACGGGTTCAAATCCCGCTACATTAAAATTTTTATCCAAAACTTTTTTATATGCTTTTATATCAGCTTCACACTGTACCCCACACAGCAGGGCAGGCAGGGGGAACCTAGTATTAAGACATTCCGTTCCCCACTTTCTGCTTAATTCTGGAGGCATTGCGTAGCCTAGACACGAGAGGGAAGATATGGAAATATAAATTTAAGTAAATATTTCATCTCGTCCAGTGGGGATCGAACCCACAACCAATCGGTTATACAGTCACACTTCGTGCCGTTGCGCCACGACTGTCCTCATCTTTTTCATGATATATATAGCTATAGCAAAAAATCCGTTCAGAGCGTCGAGATCAAGGTTATGCGAGATGGTAAATGATTGCCGGCCAATTCCAAGTGTCCAAATGTGGACAAATCCAGTTAAAATAGTTTCATTTAAAATGTGTAATAATCGTGAAAATCGAAGAACTTATTATTAACTTAACTTAACTTATTTCTTGGGTTAGCCAAGGGGCGGGAAGGTGTTTTAGCTTAGTAGGACAGAAAGGGGCATGCTTACCGAAAAGGTATGTAAATAATAAAATGTAATAAATCATTTTTAAATGCTTAAAACTACGACACATTAACACGGTTGGTTTTAAATTAGGAGGGCGTATTTTATAAGATAGTTAAATTAAGTCATGGTAAGAAAACCATTCAGTCGGAAAATTTACCATGGCTTTCAACGCAACTTTTTTTTATTGCATACAAAACTCTAATAAAGAAAGCGAACAATTTGGAAAATAATGAGGGGCTTTAGATGGGAGAGTATTTAGATTGGAACTATTAATGATGTTTAGTAGACGCTTGGCAGGTACATCGTTCTTAATAAGGCAGGTATTAAGATCTTCCATAATAATAGTATGGTCTGCATTAGACACAAACAACTCTAATATATTTTCAAAGCCATCAAAATAGTCTATATGGAGGGATGGACTATAAAAGACATCCAATAAAAGTTGTGTTCGGCCAATCAGAACCTCTATGAATAGATGTTCAGCCGAGTCCGAGTACTTAAAATCTGATTTGCTGAGAATAGAGAACGGAATATGGTTACGAAAGTAGATGGCAACACCGCCTGCACCTTTACCTATGCGGCCGTTCCGTATTAGGTGAAAGTTAGGAAGTTTTATTTATTTAATTTGTTTTAGTTATTTAAATAATTAAATAAGCAATACTAATTTATTTTCTGCAGCCCTACTTTCTTAATTTCTTAAACCATTTTAATTATTAATATATATTTTTTTAGTCACACGTGTAAGAGAAATAATATAAAGTACTTAATGTATGTTACTATGTATTAGAGCGCCATTAGGTAGCGTGTAGGTAACTGGCTTCGAAGGAAAAACAATGATTCTAATTAGCAAGGTACTTTCCTTATTGGTGTTTTGTTGTAAATACTCGTATTATTCTTTAATGTTTAGAGTGAAATGAGTAAAACAAACATTATAAATATATTAATTTATCCGAAATAAATTATCTTATGCGTTAAACAATGTCTGGATTGTAAAGAATATTTAAGAAATATTTTAAAATATAATTTTCACATAATTATTATAAACGAAAGGTATTTTGTTTAAATGCCTCCTTCTCTATTCTTTTAAGAGTACTACATAAGTACAATTCTTTTAATTTTTGAGACAATGTAAGGTAAGCTGGTTAAACAGTAGTTGTATTTTGTAAATTATTTACCTTATTTAGTCACGCAGATGCTGTTGTAGAGATTTCTGCCTTAAAATTTAAAGCATACAATGATAATATTTATTTTTATTGGTATGGAGAATGATTTATTTATCACGAAAATAATTTTCTATGAATTTTGTATTGTCACTTTGACTTGTTGATTGCTCGCTGACAACGTAATCAAAAAAATATATATAAATACTATAAAATAATATATTTTAAACCAAATTCAACATAGACAAGAAAAACCGTACCTACATAATTGGTGAAAAATATATTGATAAAATTTTATTTTATTTTCATTCTATTTGCCTATTTATATTATTTTTGTAGCTAGAGAAAGTACCACCACAGTTCCACAAAAAAATCCTTCATTATCGAATCGTAATAAATATTGTTAACATTTTAATCTCAGCAAACGCCATGTTTTTTAAGAAGAAATATTTCTACATTTTTTTACTTTTAATTTATAAACAATTATATATATTAGCTTCACGCTGTATTCCGCACACAGCAGGGTAGGCAGAGGGAACCTAGTGTTAAGACACTTCGTTCTCCACTTTCTGTGGAATTTTGGAGGCATTGCGTGTTGAGTGGCAGAACTCAATGCCACGATTTTGCCTCGATACCAGAGCGAAGAAATGGAAATATAAATTTAAGTAAATATTTCATCTGTTCTGGTTTTACAGTCACACTTTGTGCCACTGTGCCACGACTGGCCTCTTTCTTTATATATTTTTATTATATATTATTATTAAATTATATATAATAATCTATATTTTCTTTTTATTTATAATCTTTTTCTCTATGACGAAAAAATATTATGCTTAAATGCTTAGGATATAGTTAGGAAATAGAATTTGTAATTTAGAATATAGTTTTAATATACAATTCATATTGTATTCTTGTACTATCATACTTATCAGTGTCTATATAAAGAAATATATAGAAATACAATCTAATAGTAGATACTAAGACGCTGATTATACACGAAAGATATTAGATAGAGCGTCACTTAAGAAGCTGTATAATAAAAATTAATTTTGTAGGATTAATTTTATAAACTAGGGCTGTCGTTGCGTTCACTCCCACTCGAGGGAAATGAAATATTTATTTCAATTTATATTTTCATTTCTTTTGCACTGCTGCGTGCAAAGCAAAGCGCGGCGTTGAGTTCCGCCACAATGCTTTTAGAATTCGGCGAAAAATGGAAAACGGAGTGTCTTAACACTAGGTTCTCTCTGCCCCTCTGCCTACTGCGGTATAGAACGTGAAGCTTATTTATTTTAATTTTATAAGCAAAAAAAAGTATATTTTTTATTATCATAATATAGTAGGTAATCTATTTACAAAGGTGTCGTAAGTTGTAACCGACGTGACATTAACGATATTTTTTGCCATAATACATACGTTTTATTATGTACATTAAAAAACAAATCTGATGTTGAATATATGGCGAAAAATTTATAGATCAGTTTATTAAATACTATTTAACAAAAAAATGTCACTTCATACCCCTCCCCTATTAAGCCCACGCTATCATAATTTTATTGTTTGGTATTGTTCTTATCGTATTTCACTAATGCTATATTAAGCAGTAGATAAAATAATATTTTATTGCTATAACATTCTACGTTGTGTTTTTAAATGTTATAATTAATTTGCTTCATTGTTTATTACATTTATGTACGTGTTTTTGGTTCTATAATTCTACATAGAAATTTCCATCTTTATTCATTTATTAAACAAAAACAGATGTTATGAAATAATTTACATGTTTTGTAAATTCAAGTTTCAAATAGCGGTAGAGTCCCGCTTCCGATACCGTCAGGCGAAATAAAACAGTCCCCTTTGATTGATATTAAAGTTCATCATCCTTTATGTAATCTATAAAATAAATCATTGTTACGCCACAATTTATGGCTTTGTATCTCTTTTCATTGGCGAAGCAAGAGTACCGCAAATTATTCAGAACGTACCTACATATTGTACTTTATTATTAAACAACTTATATAAGTTTATAAACAGTTAACGTAAGGTATGTAATGTTTCACATGAAACTAAATACCTTTTATTGCACTCTTCTAACAATACCTTTCTTATAATTACTAACTATAATTCATGTTTATTGGCAACCACGTTTAACTGGTTTTTCATTACAATTTATGAATGCACAATTACAGTATTTTTCCAGTTTTAGCTACAAATTCGCAAAGTTATAGGTAAATTAGAGAATAAATTATTCTGACAGCAGAATGTTGCGACGAAATAATACGGGCTTGACTAATTTAATTTAAATGGTCCGACGACATTGACTTCGACGTTTATTTGGCACAGACCTATGACACGCAGGTACTTAATATGTTATACAGTTTAAGTTATTCTTTGTAAACTGCAAACTGACCGTGAATCTAGTAACATACATATTTACTATTATGAATGACACTTTAACAATCGGAAATCTGTGTCATTATAAAAATCCACAGGAAGTTAGTACCTAAACTCCTGAACATAATTTGTAATATCTATAACTTTTTAAAATATCAATCGACGTTGATATTTTTATAGCACGTTTGCATATTTATTTACAATTTCTACATTTTAATAGTTTACTGTTGCTAAAAATAAAATCAGCTTCCGCTGTATCCCGCACACAGCAGGGTTCTGTTCCCCACTTTCTGCCGAATTCTTTAGGCATTGTGTGTTAAATGGCAGAACACAACGCCGCTCTTTGCCTCGACACCAGAGCGGAGAAATGAAAATATAAATTTAAGTAAATATTTTATCTCCTCGAATGGGAATCGAACCCACAACCAGTCGGTTTTACAGTCACACTTTGTGCCGCTGCGCTACGACTGGCCTCTGTTTACTGTTACTAAATAAATGAAAAATTAAATTGTGTGATCGATGATTTGTAAAATTCCAGAGCCCAGTTGTAAAATTGAGGAAAGCTTATCACAGTACTATCTAACTAATATCCGCATACTAAAGAGTGACGTTGGATTGTCTATATTGTTAATGTATCTTTATTAAATGTTTATTATGACTTTATTCTAAAAACGTATACGTAGACTTTTAAAGTGCGTATTAAAAACAAAATTCAGAGGGTGCATACTTATATTTAAAAAATCTACACTATGTTCATGGTCTTCACAGAAAATGGTAAGACCCTGGACACTGAAATGTTAGGCGGAATAAAATTTATTTTCTGTTTGTAAATATACTTTTGGTAGTCATCGGGATGATCAGAAATAAAATAAAGTGAGATTTAATACAAGCCATGGGACCGTAAATTATAGAAAGTCAACGCACGAAGTCTTCGACACTTGAGGTTTCTCTCACTATATCCCCACCACTAATCCTACGATCACTATAATAGGGTATAAACAACAACTTAACTAAGGTATTAACAGAGCATAAGAGCCTTGTTAGTGTTTTTCTTGGCTGCCTTTTTTATAGAGATGCGACTGTAGTTTCGACGCATCTCTATGTGGAAAATCCCATTTTGACATATCAGAACGGGAAACTAAAATATAATATACACCATCATTATTAGGGCTATATTTATCGTTTCTCTTATTTATACGTATCTCTTAAGTAAATAAAAAAGAGACACCACGTCTTCTATAGTGATCTAATCTAATCTGTTGCTTCTCCTTTTTTAGCATGTATAAGGCAGACATTGATAATACTGGTACGGTAAGTATGCTGATGAGCAATGGCGTAGAATTATGGAGGGCTGGATGTTCCAGGAAATAGAGCCAATAACAGTGGCTTAACCGATTTAATTGCAGTTTTCACTATTGTATTTTGGTAACTTTTTCCCTTAACGTTTAGAGTTTGTTTTATTTTATTAGAATTAAGAAAATTGATAGTTCTATAGATTGTATAAAAACTGTCTTAAAGCATGCTTGCCGCACGTGTGTGCGCGCTGTAATAACTATTTATCAATTATACTTGTATTGATGTAAATTTAACTACTAACATATTTAAAAAAACCTTCACGCTGTATCCCGCACACTGCAGGGTAGGCAGTATAGTACCTTGGTTTTAACACACTCCGTTCCCCACTTTCCGCCGGATTCTGGAGGCATTGCTTGCTGAGTGTTGGAACTCAACTCCACGGTTTGCCTCGACACACAAATATATTAATTTCAATAAATATTTCATTGCCTCGAGTGGAGATCGAACCCACAACCAGTGGCACTTACAATTACACTTTCTGCCCCTGCGCCACGATTGGCCCCAAACTACTAATATATGTTTTTAATTCATCTAAAAGATACACAAAGCTAGTATTCAATTATTGCAGGTGTTTTACAAAAAATAATCTTTTTTTAAAATGAATCGACTAAAATTCATGATATCCTTATAATAAACCTGATTATCGAAAACCAATGATTACATACATACATTTATGAAGGTTATACAGGTTATTTATGAAGTAAAAAACTGTGCCTTTGAGTTGCCCCGAAAGTGGGAAACGGAATTGTGAAGACATTGGGTACGGGTATAGGAAAATTATATCTTAGCAGGTTCTGCCAGGTCTGCCTACCCTGCTATGTACGAGATGAAGCGTGACTTTAAACTTTTCAATATTTAGGTGAAAATAATATAATTTTATAAAAAAATATATATGAGACACAATCTTAGTTTTTTTTTGATTCATGCTCAAGGTTATATTAAGGTAATATTTTTTATAATTTAAAACGACCAAAAATCTTTATAAATAATAATAATATACACTGTAACCTGCATATAGTAGGGTAGGCAAAGGAAACGTAGTATTAAGACACTCCGTTCCTCACTTACCGACGAACATTTCGAAGAATTGTGGGTTAAGAGGCGGAACTCGACGCCGGCTTTTGTTTTGAGTGAAGAGCGAAGAAATGAAGATGTTAATAAAAAACATTTAATTTCCCACGTCGATCCCACACCGCCGCGTTATAGTCACACCACTATGCCCTTGTGATACTAATGGTCTAAGATATGATATCTTATATTTGCTGGCAGCTGGCAACCATTGTTTTTCCAATTCCTTATACGGTTTTTTTCAAATGATGTAAGATTCGCATAAGAAAAATATGAGTGCAATTTTCTTCAAAAACGCATTACGAAAAGAAAATTATTGTGGCAGGATTCCTCTAGGCAACCCTAGTGTACTACCACTTATCTATCTTAAATTTAATAAAGTTTCATAAAAAAACACATCCCTGCAGATTTAAGTAATGGGATTTCGACCTATAATAGTTTTTACGATAATGCATCCTAAAATATTAAAATTTTGATAGAAATTTTTAGATGTTACTTAACACATGAACGTAAGCGCTTAAAGACATGATTGATGTCTTCATCATTATTTTAATAACTCTCATCGTGTATTTCAAATGGGCGAAGCTGCGGGCGGGCCGGAAATTGTCAAGAAAAGGAAAGAAAAAAAGAAAAATACTTATACAGAAAACGTATAAAAATTTGAACGTAGCGGGATTCGTACCCGCGCCTCCTGGAAACCGACCAGGTTTTCTTACTTTTATAACATACAAGTACAGTTAAATAATATATTTCACAAGTAGCGGAGAAAAGGCTCTGGTATTTTCAAATTATTTAATTTGCAATATTAGCAATAGAACAATAAAACAATTGAATAATCACTATCCAACCATATACGACATCTGGATTGGGCCGTATATAAAACGAATTAACTTATCAATACATGATATATACGTATAAAAATGTAAATTCTCACCTGAACATTGTGGTGCACGTCACACCGTATTCACTGTTACATGCAAACTGCACGCGCGCAGATTGCTAGGTCGGACTGTTATTAAGCAACTAAATATTTCTTAGCTCTTGGATGACTGACGTAAATATTTATTTATCAGATCTATCGACTTGTTGAATAACCTGAATAATTTTCTTTCTGCTTTTATTAAAAAGCCATACCTTTAAAAAATTATAACGAGTGTCACCTGAAGCGGAAAACTAAAGTCAATTCGTTTTTATTTGTTGCGGTTCAATTGTTTTTTGTTTATCTAAATATTTTTTCTGATACGCAAGGTTGAAATATAAAGACAAGAATATAGGTCAATCATAGACATTATAAATGCTTGATACGATCAATTTTGAAGATGCTCTCAATATATATACACTTATAGGATACTCTTATGCATAGTAGGTATACTTAGACGGCGAACGGAAATTTTTTATGTGTAAATTATTAAAGATTTTATATATAAAATAACAGAAACTACATCGTTATCCATTTCGTAATTAAAATATTGCATAGTAGATGACAGTAAAGTTGTTGCTTTCTTTATCAAATAGCGTGTAAACAGCTACATTTTAAAAATCTTTTGTTTTCCGAATCAATTCTGCGATCATCATACTGTAAGCTTTCACGCATTTCACAACTGCGCCATAACACCTTAGAGTTAGTCATAGGAAATAAAATGGAACCAAATCAAATCAGCTTCACGCTGTATCCCGCACACAGCAGGGTAGATAGAGGGAACGAGGTTGAGACACTCCATTCCCCACTTTCTGCCGAATTTTGGAGGCATGTTGAGTGGCAGAACTTAATGCCGGGTTTTGCCTCGACACCAGTGTGAAGAAATGTAAATATAAATTTAAGTAAATATTTCATCTCCTCGAGTCGGGATTGAACCCAGAAACCAGTCGGTTTTACAGTCACACTTTGTGCCGCTGCGCCACGACTGGCCTCAAACCCTCGACCCTTCAACTGCGCCATAAGACTATGGTCTTCAAACATTAATAAATTATTAATAAAATATTGTTAGGTAAACGAAATAATGATATATAGAAGTTTTTAATTAATTTTGAACATAAATTTGAAAACATAAGCCAGTCTAACACAAGACAATGAATAATTGTATATACAAGCATGAACTCAAGTGAATGATGTGTATTAGTTTAATATTTATATCTACTTGATCTTAAATACTGTTACAATAAAAAATAAACATTTTTTTTTATGGAAAAGACACAAAACGAGCGTTCGGGTCATCTGACGGTAAGTGACTACCGCCAGAGGAGCTACAGGTGCGTTACCGGCCTTTAAGGTGGGTTGGGCTCCGGAGCCCGACATTACCTGATGCGAAACGCAGTGGCATAAAGCCACTACTTCACGCCGGTTTTAAATGCCGGGGGTGGTAGTGATCCGGTCGAGTCTCCCCATGCGTGTTGCCTTTGCTGGCGACGTGTCTCTACCACACGTACTTTAGTCGCCTCTTACAACACCACCAGTACCAGGATGATCCTATTCTAGGCTGGGATCACACGGCACAAATTATATTATTATTGAATTAGGAATCTATAACAGTTCGTATAAAAGAGACGATTGAAGCAGTAAGGGAAAGAATTTGAGGAAATCCTGTCCGAAAGCAAAAGATTTTATTTCGGGAGATGAAGGTACTCCTAGCACCAAGAACCATGTCGCGTCTTATGTATGTATGGGGCAGAGTTGTTAGATTTTCTATAGGTGAAAAACGGGATGTTTGAATATTTTAAGTAAAAACATGGGACAAAAGAAATGCGGATTTAATTTGTTATTTATCAATTAAATAAAGCTTGCAATGGTGTTGTAGAAATATTGCACAATAGTTAATATTATTTGAGAATAACATTTGTAAACACGGTATGTCTGCGCCCTAAATTTATTTGTTTTACACTATTGTTTTGTAGCGTATAAATAACCAAATTTAATATACACTCGCGTTCAGGTGAATCTACTCAGCCAAAAAAAAATAGATGAAAAGTGTGTTTTTATTTCAAAAATTTTCAAAAATATACTTTTTAAAATGTATTTTTTATTAGAGCCTATCCTTTTAATTTTAAAATAACAACTTTAACATTTTATTATTAGCGTGGTATGAACGTAAGTGCGTATAATTTACTCCTTGCAGTACTAATGAGTTGCGCTATGTAACCCCCATAAGCAATGCACCCTTACCCGCCCGGTGACGCTGAAAAGACCATCTCGTGTCAACAGCAATAAAACCAATTCGGAAAAAACGTACCCTTGGCATGTCATCATATCAGAAGTTGACCTGAACAAATTTCCGCAAGATACGATTACCAATTCGCCCCCACTTATACAAGATCAGAAGAATCACCCAAGTTGCCCTTTTGGTACAACAGGGGTTTAGCGAGCGAGCGAGAACCCGATCGTCGACTAAATCTGAGCCAATCTGCTGTATCCAGGACATACAGCAGGTTCCAAGAGACAAATTCTTACTCCAGGAGGCCAGATAAGGCTTCTGGTGGAGGCCGAGGAGGCGGTCAGACTGCAGACCGATATGTGGAAGACGTTCTCCTTGATCACTTCCTTCTTATGCACGATACGTACGTGGAATAATCCGTAACAAGCGGGACTATCCCTGTCCCGAGCGGGACATTTAATTTTTGGGGCTATAGCGCTGTGCATAGGATAGATAGCAAAGGCGCGTGGTCGTCGTCGGACGAGTTCAGGCACACATAGGAGCAAAAAGAAAATAAGAAGAAAAATAGAAGCAAGAATTCAAGGAAGACATATTTAAAGAAGCCGCCAGCCACCTACCGAGATATATTATAAATTCATTCGATGATCCCCGAGTACCCCACGATCCGGAACTTATAGTATGCAGGGCGAAATCCGCCCATCTGGTATACAAGTAGTCCTCTATAATTTATTCGCCGCTATAATTTATTTTGAACATCTGAATATCTGATGTGAAACCCTAACCGCCCGCCTAATCTATAAGAGATATGAATATAGCACCTTATCAATAGTTGGCCAACATGATGAGCATTTGCGTTTGACGCAATTAAAACGGTTAAATGCAAGTCAGACACGGCCGAGTGTGACTTGCATTTAATTTTTTTAATTTATCAACGATTGGAGACTTGATTTTTTTTTCAAAGTAATAATATTGTTCTTAAATTGATAATATTATTAAATCACTAATGTAATAATTTAGATTCTTGATTTAATAATATTAATATATTACAAGTTCAAGCGGGTGAAGCCACAAGCGGGTCGCTAGTTTTTAATAAAACTATAATATTTCCGTCAGTACAAAAATATATTTAACTAAATAAAAGATATCATTAGTTATATTTACTTACGTACAATATGTACACAAATATATATTCTTTAATCTCAATGACTATACAATTTCTCAGTTTTATTACATAGCACAAACATTTTAGGACTCATGTGTTTTATCGCATTTATCATAATTATATGAAATTAAATTCATACAGGCTAGTCTTTGTCTAGGCCTTTTCCTAGCTAATAAAACTAACACTGAAAAAACACATATTTTTTAATGCACTATAGATTAAAAAAAAATAAACTAAAATAAAAAGAAGTAAAGTCTACTAAAGCAAAAGATTTCGGTTAATGGAGTCAATAGTGATGTTACATCATCCTAAAAATCAGCTTCACCCTATACCCTATTTCACCCTGCAGCTGCGTCGTCAGAGGGAACTTAGTATTAAAACACTCCATCCCCCACTTTCGGCTCACTGGTGTCCTAGTTGTGTCTTGGCGGCACCCGAGCGAAGAAATGGAAACATAAATTTTAATAAATATTTCATTTTCTCGAACGGGGATCGAACCCACAATCAGTCGCGTTTACAGTCATAATTTGCGCCCCTGCGCAACGACTGGCCATTCTCTTCTCACTGATTCTAAATATATGAATAAGTAGACAATATACTATATACCATAGAAAAAAATATATACACATTTTTTTTGCAACATGTAACTTCTAGCGTAAGTATGTTATTACAGATTGACTATTGTATGTATGTATGTACTACATATTTAATATAACAAAGATATGTGCATAAAAGCCAATTGTATTAATTTCAACGTTCAGTGCATTTACATACTAACATTAAAATTACAGTAACAGTTATTATAAAAATAAATAATAAAAACAATTATTTACTAGGCATAAATTCAATACTTACGTTATAAGGCCATTTTTCATATATATTTTCACATATTGAAACTCTTATTAATAACATTATTAATCATAATTTTGTTCACAATTGTAATTCATAAGTGTCGTAATATAACTAAGAATTTCATACAAACAGATATTATGATTTTTGTGTTAGGTACGCTATAATAGAAACAATGACTTTTAATATTATTTTTCTTATGAAATCCATAAATTATTATTTTTCTTATGAAATCCATAAATTATTTGTTAGCATTATACACAACAAAATATGGATATCATATTTGAGATCATCCATTTGATTGGGGGAATAAAATATTTCTATTTCCTCAATCTGGTAAAACAAGCGCGGCGAGAATCTGTGTACATTACATACATTAATTATATTAAAACTGAACACTGATTAATTTCAATAAATTATTATATATATTTATATATTTCTAACAGAAGAGTTAAAAAAAATAGTCGCAATGTTTTTAATTTGATCGTTTTTATAAATTAGATAAAATATAATATTTTTTATTCTTAATAAAAAAATTACATTAGTTTGAGTAATTTGTTTTTTGTTTGAGAAATTATATAATCTCAAATTAACAGTTATTATTTTTTGACAAAAATGGTATAGCCCAAGAACCCAGAGCCCACAAATCTATGTAATTTTAGCAAACCTGAAACACGATAGACAATGAGTGGAGTTTTTTTTTATTTAAAAAAAAAAGAGTATAATCATTTTATAAATGAAGCCCCAAAGCTTGTAAGACACACGTGTTTAAAATCTTCAATTTGAACAAAGAAGTCCAATATGTATACATAATTATATGTGATTGGGTAGATTTTTATAGTATATACTATACTTTTTTAACCTTTTACCATTTTAATTTGCATTTGTCATATATACAAACGTTTCAATGATTCGTATAATGCATCAATTTAGTTTCCTTATTAATTCTTCTGTATTATTTATATGTATAAGTTTTGTAATAAAAATTTCTCCCTATTAGCAAAGTCATTTAATTTTATTTCAGTACTTTATTATTTAGTGAATGAAGATTTTATTTAATTGTTGAATCATGTAGAGTAAATAAAGCAATCTACATTCAGTTCAATATTTGAAAAAATAAATAAAACAACTTTTAATAAAAGTTCTTGTTACTTTAGAATAAATGTTATTGGACTGTAATCAAGATAATCTCTATATATAATAAGACAGTAAAAATATTTTGTCTGTACATTTAGTAATTTTGACTGAAATGGATAGAGGGGCACTTAAAAAGAATAATAAAAAGCAAAAATATTTTTTTTGAATTTCTTGTCTGTCTGTCTGTCGATATGTATGGCCACATTTTTCTCTGAAAGTACTGAACCGATTTACTTGAAAATTTCACAAATTACTTTGTTTTAACTCAACTAACCTACTAAATTTTGGTTCATCAAAATTTAGTGAACATCAAAATTGTGAAACATAGTGAAAAATGTGAAAAAGTGAAACATGAAAATTGAATTAACTCAAGACATTAGTTTGCCTGCGAATGTTATATAGCAATCCCGCTGGTAAGATTCTTAGCCAAAGACTGACATTCTAAACGTCTTGGTTATATGACTGTTGATAAAAATATATATTTTTGTAGAACTATAATACTATATTTTATACATTAAAGTAAACAAAATTGAATTGTTAAAGGACCTTCATAAATCATAACAGTTAAGATTAAGTCGTAATTAATTCAACACAGAGATAAAGAACGATTTGAACTTCAATGAAATATCAAGTGCATACATCGATTTTTTGATTCGTACGTTTGTTTGAAATAAATCTATATAAAAATGCCTAAAACATCCTTTCTACGTGTACACTGTAATAACTACATATTTACCAATTGTACATTTATCTAATAATATATGTAGCTAATTTAAAAACTGTACAGGAGTTAATTTGCAATGATTACAGTTATTTTACAAAGAATATTATGAATTCTTACCCAAATCAATAATTTAACATTTAAGGCTGTTTCTGAAGCAGTAAATTAAATTATTCACTGACACCAGCACATTTAACAGTTTTAAAATTATGATGAGACTTACATAACATAGATAAAAAGAACGTAATTTACAAAAATATATACATATAATAAATAATTAGTTTTATGTGTATTTTATAAATATCAACATTGATCGTATTTTTTAATTCCAAACAATCAAATTTTTTTATAGAAATTACGATAATGTAGTAAAAAATAACATTAGAAGTCATAGTTGTCAATCAATTCTGTTTATTAAATCAAGAATGATGTAATTTCAGCGGGCGAAGCCGCGAGCTGGTTGCTATTATAACATATATGTACTGTTAGAAAGTGAAATAACCATTTAATTATGTTTAAACAAAGAAAAAAATTTTGGATATTGCTCATTACTTGTTAAAACTATATAAGCCAATTTGGTTTTATATGATTCAAATGTTTTCTTATGTTTTGTAATAATTATTGCTAATCAGGAGGTCGGGCATCCACTCCATTGCCAAAACAATGCTTGTGTTCTGAATCTTTATAGGAATTTTCATGGAGTACACTGTGTGAACTGGTACGACACTTCGTGAGACATAATTCATAATCATCACTTATGGAGTGAAATAACACTTTTTCTTCAGCCGATAGTTTTGAAAGTACTAACTCTAATAGGCTCCGCTGAAAAATACCAAAATATATAAATGAAAATAAAATGATAGCTTATTCAGAATTTGATAATTTTAAAATCATCATTTTAAATAATTTAGGCAAAGGAAATGTTGTGGTAAAACACTACCGAGTGTTCAACAAATACTGCTCGTACGTCAACAGAGATAGAATTTAGTAATGCGGATAATCTCTATATATAATAAGACGTAAAAATATTTTGTCTGTACATTTAGTAATTTAAATAAATAGAAGAAGAAGTAAAAATATTTTGTCTGTACATTTAGTAATTTTGACTGAAATGGACGCTTAAAAAGAATAATAGAAAACAAAAAGTTTTTTTTTAAATTTCTTGTATGTCTGTCTGTCGAAAGTACTGAACCAATTTACTTAAAATTTTACCAATTGCTTTGTTATAACTCAACTTAACAATCAACTTAACAGTTTCATCAAAATCGGTTCATTAAAAAAAAGTTATCGACATTTGAATGAACTCAAGGCATTAGTTTGCCTGCGAATGTTATATAGCAATCGCGCTGATACAATTCTTGGCTAAAGAAGGACATTCGAAACGTCTGGGTTATATGACTGTTGATAAAAATATATATTTTTGAAGCATTATTATATAATATTTTATACAATAAAGTAATCAAAATTGTTAGTGGAGATTACCTTCATAAATCATAATAGTTAAGTTTAAGTCGTAATTAATTCAACACAGAAATATAAATTAATAATAAAGAACGAAATATAAAATGATAAAGAACGATCTTGAAAGAAATATCAAGTAAATACAAAGATTGCTTGGTTGGTTCCTTCATATAATATATGTAACTAATTTAAAAACTGTACAGGAATTAATATGCAATTATTACAGTTATTTTACAAATAATATTATAAATCATTACCCAAATCAATAATTTAACATTAAAGGCTGTGTCTAAAGCAGAAAATTAAATTATTAACTGACATCAGCACATTTAACAGTTTTAAAAAACAACGTAGGTAAAAAGAACGTAATGTTACGAAAATATATGTATAGTATACATATAATAAATAATTAGCTTTATGTATATTTTATAAATCAAATATCAACATTGGCCGTATTTTGTAGTCCGATAAACTAAAATTCTTATAGAAATTACGATAATGTTGTAAAAAATCATATTCAAATATTACAGATTAAAGTAATAAAAAATCATATTAGAAGTCATTTTAGTTGTCAATCAATTCTGCTTATCAAATCAATTATCATGTAGTTTAAGCGGGTGAACCCGCTGGCAAGCTGCTAGTTTTATAAATATCTTATCATTGGTATAGCAGTTGGTAGGGTATAGTATGAGTAAAGTAGAAACTTGAACAGCCATAGTAATTGTTTCCTTTTCTGGTGAATAAACAAATGAAGATAAATCTTTGTTTATTAAAAAGAGAAGAAACTTTGCAGGAAGTGGGAGGTAGGAGGATTCTTGGAGGATTCTTGGGAATTCACTGTAGGCTTATTCAAATATCCACATTAATGCTCATCTTGTCTTAGATTGTTTCTTTATTAAGTTTTAAAGGATCTGAATATTGGCATCAATGTTTTTTTTTGTAGAAATTAATTATCAATAATTCTAGGGACTGAAAAGAGCAGAATATAAAATTGTCCATTTATGTGCATATCTTACTGCTACTACTGTGGCAAGTTCTAACAAAAGTAAAGTCAAGAAAAGATATTTCTTAATGTAATAAAATTAAGCATTACCTTACTGGGATCTAAACAACAAGATACACAGTATTCATATATAATGCAGCAATTATTACTTTTGCATGAGTCGCAGCTGTATCTTTTAGTATACTCTGAGTCTATAATACAACAGCCATTTTTGGCTACGTCCGACCTCTGACACACATAACCTAGGAAAACAATGAAAAAATATTTATGTACATATAACACTTTAAATGAAAAACAAATAGTAAATACATGTTATTTAATATTTTATTACCTCTATCGTCCACCAGTAAAGATTTACCTTGGACAGAATTTCGACATATACCATCATTTGTTTCATTATGTTCTTGTAATGTCCTCCATACAAATGGTTTTCTTTCAATAAATACGTCTTGATAAACCATATTTCTATTGTTACCCTTGAATCCAATATAAAATTTAATGATAACTTTTTAAAATTTATAATACATAATTTATCAATAAATTACTTACTTCTTTGAGAAAACTAACAATACAGTAGGTTAAAGAAGACGCAAAGATAATCCCTAACACTATACGCCTTCTGATAAACCGCAGCAATGCGGCATACCACATCTTAAGTTATTAGATAATAGTCACCTAATTTTCATCATAATAACATCAACTTATTTTGGGTTTCATGCAACGACAACAAAAGGTTTGTTAGTTATGTGACCACATGTTATCGAAAGCCTTCATTATACGTTTAATATCTCTCATTGTTGCTATATTATAATAAAATTATTATAGTCGTCAACGGTTTATTTATTTTTATTCGTATTTGAGTAATGGGCAAAAAATTTAACTTTTGAAGATGTTGATTTTCTGTAAAAACTAAAAGAGAACTATCAATTGATATTTTGTTAGTGTCAACTGTCATCTGTCAACTCAATATTATGGGGGTGGCATTCATAGATAGAGGTGTTCGTTTTATTATAGAACTGAACAAAAGAACCGATCTCTAAAAAGAATAATTGATCCGTTCAATTTCAGAACAACTATGCGTTCATTTTTTGTTGCATTCTTTTTGATTGGCTTTTTAAGCGATCGCTCCGTCCGTCTGATCATTCGCGTCACAAGAGAGAGATATACCGACATCTCGCTCACACGTACTCTTAATTTCGAATTTGGAAACCTTTGTTAGTGAGGATTGTGAGTCGTAATTGGTGAATATTTTTCACATTCTAAATTATGATTTCATAAAAACTATAATAGTAACGAGTACTTACATTTGTTATACTTAAAATGTTAGATTTTTTTACGGTAATTTCTTATTATTATTAAAAAAAAAAATTGAACGTTATTACGGATTTCACTTTTAAAGGTTACTGACGTATTGTATGTATTAATTAGAAGGACGCTGTTAGAAATTTTTGTTTTTTTTCGCTTTCTTTTACTTTTATTTGTTTATATTTAATTGCCTAAGTGTAAATAAGTGTTAGTACGTAAGTAAGTATTTCAATATTCCAGAACATAAAATTACCTAGAGTTAAGACACGTCGAATTTTTTAAGACATTGCGTGTAAAATAAAAATATTTAATAAATAACAATTCCTTCCTTCGAATGAGGATCGAATCCACAACTATGTTTATGTGTGTCCATTTTATTGGTAGTCTATATTAATTGTGAATTGTAATTTAATTTTAATGTGAGTTTTATTTTAGAAATAAAGATTTCATATCATTATTATGAATACATTAATTGACTTTCTTCACTTTTAATGAATAGTACACGGATAATAGACGATCGATTTTTTAAATTGTCTTTTGAAACTTACATTTAGATTGAAATTATATATTAAAAAAAATAAAAAAATGGATTTAAAACATTCAGACTTGAACTAAGATCTTATAGCTTAAAATTCACCCAACTTACTACTCAAGCAGCTACAGCCACATTTTTATTGGCGAAATTTACCTTTGTATTCTAATGATATTTTGTATACGCTTGTAGCCCCCTGCGCCACGACGCCCTCAATACTGAACATATAAAGAGAACTGAACGTAAAACTGAACATGTTCTTTAAACTGAACATATCGTTTGTTTTCGTTCACAAAAGTGAGCTGTTGTGCACTCCTATTCAAAGATTCAAAGTTGATATAATGAGACATTAGATGTCGTTATTAAACACAATATTACGTTCTCTTATATTTTTATTTCAAATTTAACGGAGGAGAAAATATACACATACAAACAATCAACATAAAAATAATTTTATAATTTTTTTATTAAAAAAAAAACAGCTTCACGCTGATCCCGCGCACAGCAGGGTAGGCAGAGAGAACCTAGTGTTAAAATACTCCGTTCCCCACTTTCTGCCGCATTCTGGAGGTATTGCATGTTGAGTGGCAGAACTCAACGCCGCGCTTTGCCTCGACACCAGAGCGAAAAAATGGAAATATAAATTTAAGTAAATATTTCATCTCCTCGAGTGGGGATTGAACCTACAACCAGTCTGTTTTACAGTCACACTGTCACCTCTGCACCACGACTGGCCAGAGGATATATATATATATATATATATGTATATAGTCGATAGTATATACCACCGACACATGAAGTTTTTATCTTTCTATGTAATAAATGAATTATAATACGTTTCTTCGGAAGTGTGCCATACCTGGTCCACTTTCTTTTTGTGTTTATTAAATTTATGTTATCTAATATTTTAAACTAATTAAATCTTTTAACTACACACATTTTTTACTTTTAAACTTACTTTTTAATCGCACAGGTTATTCTAGTAAAAAAATAAATGGAAAAGGTATGTTTTTAGTAATTTTTTTGTAGTAAGTATATATTTCAAAGGTCAATAAAATCAAGGAAATACATTTAAAGAGATACATTTATTTATATATCAAACTTAAAATCAAAATACAAAAAAATAGTTCAAAAAGGTAAGTAATATAAATTAAGAACAAATAAGTAATTATAATACAAAAACATTTAAAATTAAATTAAATGATAAAAATTCTAGGTAGCAATATTATAGCACAATCACAAAAATATAAAAAAAATCTAATTAACACAGAAATTGAAAATCTAAGTACAACTACATTTTAAAAAATGTAGGTAAAGTATAAACTAAACACATAAGTAATCAAGTTATTATAATACAAAAATTAAAATCAAATTAAATGATAAAAATTGAAGTGTAATACAATAAATAAAAATAATTTTGTATAAATATATAGGTATATTAATAATACAAACTGTTTAATAAGAAAGTCAGCATTGCTCTGCCCTGGACAAGACCATTTGTATTTGCATTGGAGAGAGGATGGAAGGATACAGGGTATCATCATTATCATTCTTTTGTACAGCAGGAAGTGAAGTTGGTGGTGGCAATCTGGCTTTTAAGGTCATGTTGTGGAGTACACAACATGCTGTTACAATATTACCTGCAACATGAGGATGGTAATTAAGTACCCTGTGTCTCAACAAACATCTCCATCTTGCTTAGAGCAGCCCGAAGCAAAGCTCTATACAATTCTGGGCTTGTATATGCCTTTGCATATATATGTGTTCCCTAGAATTTCCACTGCATTTAGAATAGGAGTCATGCGCCACGGCCATTGTAGATATCTTGAGTCCCCTGTAAATTTTATTGATTTAAAGTATTGTTTATAAGCAAATCTATCATGCAGATAGATTTATTACTTATGGATACTATGATACAATTATTCAGAATTATTTTAAGATATTTGTTGAAATTGCAAAGTCGTTTGTTGTGCATGTGTTTGCCGTGGAAATAAATTAAGGAATATGAATTGTATGAGTAAGTAAAACTCATCTAATAACCACAATTGTTCATTCCTTAGATGAAGCTCACTCATATGTTTCAACCCTGCTTGTCAACCAGATAATATGTGAGTCGTGTGAAGTCTTGTTGTGTTTGTGGAAACTTTATCCACTTTACTATGATTGTAGGGTGATTCAGTGCTTCCACAACTTGCCTTATACGACAGCTTACGGTGCATTGTGTAAGATGGGTTGACTCGCCAATAATACGTTGGTATGTTCCTGTGGCCAAAAAACGAAGGGCACACAAATCCTAAAACACGTATAAATACGATTGAATGCATGAACTTCAACTGAAATAATTCCAACTAGAAACAATTTGTCAAAGGGAAATTTCTTACCTAGTACTCTATTGGAATCTCATAAGACCCTTTTAATTTACCTAAGTCTCGTAACTCTTCCCACAGAGTTAGGTAAATAATAGAGCTGCAGCAGCAGCTTTGCCGTGTGATCCCGGCTTAGAATAGGATCATCCTGGTACTGGTGGTGTCGTAAGAGGCGACTAAAGTACGTGTGGTAGAGTCACGTCGCCAGCAATGGCAACATGCATGGGCAGACTCGACCGGATCATTACCACCCCCGACATTTAAAACCGGCGTGAAGTAGTGGCTTTACGCCACTGCGTATCGCATCAGGTAATGCCGGGCCCCGGCGCCCAACCCATCTTAAAGGCCGGCAACGCACCTGTAGCTCCTCTGGGGTTGCATGGAGTCGTGGGCGGCGGTAATCACTTACCATCAGGTGACCCGCACGCTCGTTTGCCGTGTCTTTTCCATAAAAAAAAAAGATCTGCATCAAAATAGCTTGTTATATAATGTATAAATTAATTTTATTCAAATTCAAAATGTTACGATACAGTGACATGACGCGCGTACACAATACGACTCGATTCATTGGTGCAACCGAACATAGCAGGTTATATGGTATCCAGAGTAACGAGTAACGTAATGATACGAAAGTAACGAGTACTGTTTGTTATAGTACCGAATACATACGGGTACGCTCGATTTCGTTGCTTTTACACCTCTACAAGCGACTAAGGGCCGCTATGTTATACTTGCTTTCTGCTACATTTCCGCGATCGAAAGTTGAGAGTAAATTTCAAAATTTTCCATTGACACTTTAAAATAACGCTTTGCTCTATAAGTTATGGTGGTATCGTCGCGATCGCTTCGATAACGTTGAACGAAAGTGTCATTTGGCTCCGGTTTTTCTATTCCATCGTCGACTTTTCTACATCTCCATACGTTTTGATATCGCACAGAAAGTTAGTGTCAGTGTCACTTGGCTAAGCCCTCTGAAAGTTTTTATGGGAGGGATATTAGTTGTTCGTTTAAAACTACTAGATAAAAATTTGAAAGAGTCAAGCTCACACTAACCTTGTTACCATTTGCATTCAGAAGTTTTGAGAAAGAAATATACTTTTCTTTATTTTGTGGAATGATTTGTACCTCACCTTCAGCAAAATTTAATGCATGTAAAATAAAATGAGCATCGTAATTGCTCAGATTATGTAATATTATAGATATAAGTGAGGTGTTATGATTTTTTTTGCATCAATTCTAATGGCATACACCTATAAAAGTACCTAAATGCCAGTCGTGATCGATATATCGTTCATCCTTTAGTTCACTCTCACATATGTAACATATATAAGCTTCTTGTATTGTTTTGTTGTCTATTTCTGATAGAGGAAGAGGACATTTTTGAAAAGAATTAGCTCTACAAATAATTTTCATATCTTTACGTAAACTTGTCAAAAATACATTAGCACAATTTTCGCCGGTATAAGTAGCATATTTAGAAAGTGTATTATCATATGAACATTTGACATAATAACCAAAGCTGTACTCATCATGTCTTTGAATGTTGGTATTGAAAGATTTAAAAGGATCATTGGAATATGAATCGATTGGATTGAGAAAAGATTCAAAATCTGCGTAAATCACAAAGGGTACTCTCTTTTTCTTTTCAAAACCTTCGAATTTTATCTTATCACTAGGTACATTTTCACTACGCCATTTTTTACTATGTCTTTATTTGGAAGATCGGTTCTGACATGTGTGCAATCATTCAATCTATGTCTATCGAGAGCTTCCTGACTGTTAAAATAAATAAGACAACCGTCACAATTGTAAATGGCATTATTTCGTGATGTAACCTGATGACTCACTAAACCAGATAATTTTTTTATATAGCAATAATGTCCATTACTTCCACTCGTTATGTAAAGTAAATTAATATGAATAGGTGTCAGACACTTTGTAAAATATAATGGACCAACCACAGAGTTAAACTTACTCAAAACATTGTATTCCCGTCCATAAACGTTAATACTCAAATTATTCAACTTTTCGATTTTATGAATGTCTGTTAACTTTACAGGGAAGGGAACACCAATAAAATATAACTTGTTTTTATATTTTAAATATGACACTCGATCTGAACTTTTATTGCTGCTGGGTACAATGCTGAGAGTAAAGCCCACTTAAAGCACTGAACATCGCTATTTTTTACATTTATTACTGCCTTTTTGTTTCGTATGTCATGAGGCAAATCAATATATGAAGATCCACGATGTGAATTAAATTTATTTACATTTATATCCAAACTAAATATTTTTTGAATAGACCAACCGCTGTCTTTCTTTTTAAACTCAGTTATTTTGTTTGCAAATGTTTCATTTAAAGGATTGAGAAATAAATTTATATTCTTAGATTCGTTAATGACAACATTCGGAGTTTGAAAATCAAAAATATTTGTTAATTCTTTACATTGTTTAATAAAATTATTTTGGAGTATAAAATTAACTTTCAAGGTTTTCAAAGCTACTATACTATCACTAACTAAAGTGAAAAGAGTATCTTTGATTGAATTTGAAAACAAATTAAAATCCAAAAGCTAAATAACGGAGAGTGGAGTTATTCTGTAAGTATAAACACGTTTCCCAAATGCTTTTTCGAATAATTTTACGAAATGATATCGATAATATTCAACCTGTATTGTTACGACTTATGAGTAATAAAGAAAGAATCGCCGGTTGGCGATTCTGGCAATTGGTTTTTCAAAAATATGTTGAGATGCAACTGTTAATATATTGATTTCTTTGGCTCAAGGATTCTTTAGGGACTAATTTATCGATTGCACGAACAGCTCGCTTCTACAAGACAAATATTGGTTGGATACCGACTGCACTACCTCAAAAAAAAAATCCTATAGTACATAATACTGTGGAAGTAACTGAAGTAAACAAGTCGAGCCGTTTCCACGTTAGTTAATAATCAATCAAATCAGCATTGTTTATATCGTCATATACGATTTGTCGCCTTTTTATTTTGAAAATCAATAAGGTGTCATCAGCAAACAATACCGTCTCATGGTTCCTTTCAACTAGATCAGATAGAATAGACCCTTGTGGGACCCCCATGCTGATTACTGAACCAGGAGATTTATTGCCATTCACATCAACCCTCTCAACTCTCACAGCTAAATAAGGATTCAGAAGATTGAGTGGACGTCCTCTTATGCCGTAGTAGTGTAGCTTCATGACCAACGTTGTGTACTGTACGTAATCAAAGGCTTTGAACAAATCACAAAACATGCCAAGAGTATCCTGCGATTCTTCCCAAGCCTCATATATGTTCCTTATAAGACCTACCAGTATCTGCAGTTGAACGACCTTTAGTAAAACTATACTGTTTATCGTGCATAAGATTATATTAATTAAAATTCAGTAATATTTAATTTAAGATTTTTTTCAAAAGCCTACTAAATTATTGGGATCAAATTTTATTAGGTCAGGAAATACACCATCCTCTATCCATTTATTAAATATAGTTGCGAGGTAAGAAGCAACAGCGTCTATTATATAACCAATCAATTGGGCAGATATACTCCATAGATCTGATGTTTTCTTAGTATCTAGGGATTTAAATATTTTAATGATGTCACTTTAGTTGGCTGATTTAAATTTAAAATCTACATGGCATTTGTGTACGGTTGTGGAGGATATAAGTGTATCAGTTGTTGAAACTAGAATATCACAGAATTTTTCAACTACACATGCAACTTTTTGATCTGAGCTGGTTAAAACAATGTCAATTTTTTATCTAAATTCAAAGTTATGATTCTTAGCTTTTTCAGTTTCACAATTTATTATATCCCATGTCATTTTAATTTTATCAAAAGATTTTTTAAATGTAAAGATTTTGCCCTGGTACATACTTAAACAATTTAGAATAGACCCCAACATAATGATTACATGAATATAATCAGAGAGATAGAGAAACACGGAATATAGTGTCCGCAGAATTACAGCGACACGGCTGCTATTTTCTTAGACAGCTAAATCTTTCGATATGATCTGGTCCGTCGTATGGCACTGCCAGATTCTCTCGTCCACACCATTAGGGAATATCTTTCGAATCGCACGTTCTGATATAGATTAGAAGGGACACTATCTTCACGAGCTGTGTTTTTTAAAACTCTGTTAAATGTGCTGATGTCAGTGAATAATGTAATTTACTTCTTCAGAAACAGCCTCAAATGTTAAATTGTTGATTTGAAGGATTCATAATATTCTTTGTAAAATAACTAATGATTGCATATTAACTCCTGTACAGTTTTTAAATTAGTTAAATGTATAATTCGTAAATATGTAGTTATTAAAGAGTACACGTAGAAAGGATGTTTTTTTATATAGATTTATTTCAAACGAACGAACAAACCTAACAATCTATGTATTTCCTAGATATTTCCTTGAAGATCAAATCGTTCTTTATCTCTGTATTGAATTAAATAAATATAAATCAGATTCATGCTGTATCCCGCATACAGCAGGGTAGGCAGAGGGAACCTTGTGTTAAGACACTCCGTTCCCCATTTTCTGCCGAATTCTGGAGGCATTGCATCGACACCACAGCCACCACAAGTCACACGCTTGTGCCACAAGAAAAGAAAGTTAATAGAACTTTGAATAAGCTTTTACTGTTTTGTAAAGGACGGCATGAGTATTACTGTCTGCCTAATATTTTTAATGTTCTCAGATTTCCTTAGGTATAACTATAGTACCAAAATACTACTTTAGAGATATAATAAAAATAAAATAAACGTTAAATATCGGCGAAGTCTTTTTAAGATCTCACTTGAAATTATAAAAAAATATATACTTACTGCAATGTAAGATATTAATTAATTTTGTTGTAACTCCTGAAAAAAAGGGTGTTTTGTGCATTCGTTTCTTTTATCTTAAAGCCCGTGACATGTGTGATGTGTGATCACTTGTTTTTTACTTGGGCTAGGATTGGATTTTGTTCTAGGGCTTTTGTTCTTCTATTTAAAATTATATATAAAAGAAAAACAATACCTATCCATCTTTTGACGAAGTTGGGTAAAGATAATAGACGTTGCAATGATACTTAATGTATTGTAAAATTCTTGTTTTTTAAGAGTTATTTCTTTTGAAACTCTCTCGTTTTGGTATGAAACGTTTGTAAATCCTTTATAGGTATTGTGAAAACTATTTGCAATTTTTATAATACTTTCAGATAATCTATCTAGTGTATTTATAAGTTGTCTCTTATACAGGGCTACATTTTCGTTAGGTGCATTAATAAAATGATCTCTTTGATAATAAATATTGTTAGTTGGACTTCTATTTTTATTAATTATATTGTTACTTCTATTTACATATTCTCTTTCTGCGTTATGTCTAAAGGTCGCAGGCGGTGGTTTATTATTAACATAATCTTGAGTATTCGTATTTTGACATAATTTATTAAACTGTGTGCCAATTGATCTTGAATACTGATCTATTTCTAAATCTTCAACAATTAATGTAACATTGAAAGGTCTGTTAAAATCAAATTTCTGCATGCACGTCATGTTCGAATCTGTAACAAAAAAATATTTACTGTAATTAAAATATACTGAAAGAATGCGATTCAATGATTTTAAAACCTTTGGTCTTTTTTTGTCTTCACGCTGTATCCCGCACATAGCTGGGTAATCAGAGGCAACAAGGGAATCTAGTGTTAAGCAGCGTTAGCGTTCCCCATTGACACTTCCGTTGCATAAAGCCGCACTGGGCTTTGTTTCATTATCAAAGCGAAGAAATGAAAACATTTTATTTTCTCGAGTCGGAATCAGACTCATAATCTGTAGCGTATACAAGCGCACGCTTTTGCACCTGCGCTACGACGTCTTCTTGTATATGCTAATCTCTAGAAGTACTACATATCAGTCAGTTATATAAATCCCCTGATTTTACGGGGCTCCCCTTGCAGCTACTTAATTCACCAATGATCGGTTTTAGCCCTCTGCCTATCCTGCTGTGTGCGGAATATAGCGTAATGCTATAAAAAAAAGTTCATCTCTTGATTCTAATGCTAAATATGTGGCTTTGGGTGTGGGTGTTGTTGTGGTATTGAACGTCTGTTAACATTCAGATATTTTTTAATGAGGTTTTTTTTCATCTCCCTTAAATGCACCAAAACAATGAGAATGAATAAAACAAAAAAGCAATAGCGGTTAATGAATTGTATCGTTTTTTCGATTTTTTGTCTCTGAGTTTGAGGCTCATCTAATTTTTAGGTTTTCGTACCCAAAGGGTAAAACGAAACGCTATTATTAAGACTCCGCTGTATATCTGTCCGTATGTAACGAGGCTCATGAACTGTAATACTCAGACATTTGAATTTTTTAACAAATACTACAAAACAGAATAAAATAAATATTATAGGTGGATAATACAACAAACGCCATATTTTTATCATTAAAAATATAAAAAATATACAGGGTGGAAGTTTCAGCACTCCTTTTACGCGAATAGCATATAGGGTAAATTATTTTAAACCCATACCTAAAGAAATTAATCAACAGACCTCAACAGTTTAGACCTACATTTCACGATGTTCATCCATACCTATATTTCGTGTGACGCTGTAACGTATAGATACTTAAACACATACAAGTACTACTAAAGGTTAAAGAACTTTGAACTTTACTCTGTTTTACTGAGGGGTATGCAGCGGTTTCCCTTTGATAGGTTTTATGTTCGCATCGTCGTTCTTGACAAATGACATTCTATTTTACAATGATAATTTTATTATTTATTTTGTTTGAATAAATCACTTTTTTATTTTTGGAAAAAAAAGGGACTTAATTGTATTAGGTTTTTATAGAGTAGTTAAAATTATGGCTTTAAATGAAATGAAATTTAAAGTGGTGCTAACAGTTCTAATGTGTTCTAATAACATTATCATTTTAAAGACAATACCTATAGTTAACCTTAAACATTGAAATAACAACAATAAGGAACGCCATCAAATTGCTATAAGCGCGTGCGTTGCAAAAATAGTAAGCGTTTAAACAAACAAACAAACTTCTGCTTTTTTATATTAGTGTAGATATGTTATCTCTTATAAATAAGTGCACAATAAGGCATTTTGTTCATATTTCATCCTTTTGTGTTTCAAATATATATTAAAACTTACGAGCTTCTAAAATTTATGAGGATGTAATTTGGACGCATACTTTTCGAGAAAATGTAAAATTTAAATAATTCAACGCTGTTTACAGTCGCAAGCATACCCGCGAGTCCCGCGGGGGGCGCCCTTGCCGCCGTTTTCGTCCTTGCAAGCAGCCGCGTTATGCCTGCAATTTCTCAAATTTATAAAAAAATATTGAATGTATAGTTACTCTAATGCAGCATAATAAAAAAAATATTAGTGGTAAGCGGGCAAGGCGCGGGTGGGCCGCTAGTTTTATTATATATATGAAGTATAGATAAAATGGTTTTGTTTTACTCTGGATTTTGCTTCAGGTACGGAAAGATATGCCATTTAGTATAGGAGATACTGTAACGTATTAGCGTGAAGCAGTTAGGGTAAACCAAATACGTTATATAACTAGCAAAACCTAAGTAATAACGATTATTTTAGAAAAAAATTAAAAGACAATAATAATAATTAAACATGTTTATTAGGTTTTTAAAATATGTAAAAATAACATACATGGACGCGTTTCCTTATCTTCTGCACAAATCTTTGTGAGTTGGCCACTCCGAATACTGAAACAAAAATTTTTCTTTGATTATTAAAAGTTAGAAATGCATAACTCTTGAAGTTTATACGTGTTGAAATATATATTCTTCGATATTTGGATTATTTGCACACGGGATGTCTACATTTTAAAAGATAATGTATAAAAACAATTATTATTAAAAAAAAAAGCATAATATATTGACTAATCTCGTTTCTGTTGTATGTATATTATTATTCTATTATAATAAAATCGCTAAGCGTATGTTACTACATAGAAAAGTGTTTATTGTCAAACAGGGTATGTGTGTGTGTTATATTAAAAACAAAATAAATCTGCCTCACGCTGTATCCCGCACACAGTGGGCAGAGGAAACCTGGTGTTAAGACACTCCGTTCCTCACTTTCCGCCGAATTCTGGAGGTGTTATATGCTAAGGGACGGAACTCAACGTCACACTCTACCTCATTATAATATTTAATTTTCTTGAGCGGGGATCGAACCCATAATTGGCCGCGTTTAGTCACATTTTGTGCTCTTGACTGCCCTCAATTGTTATATTTATTTCAATTCTTTAATAAGACTTGCCTCAAATGCTATATTTATTTCAATAATTTAAATTATTTCTAATGCATTATTTAAAAATGTATTGACTTTCTGTACTCCTTTTCTATAAAAAATTTAGGTATGCCAAAAATCACATTACATTGTTCAACTTTCTTTTACAATGTTAGTTACAAAGACCATAAATGTGGACCATATTAATATAATTATAGAGATTTAAAAAAATAAACATAAAAAACTTATAACATTAAAAAAAACTATTCATATATTCGCAGTTAATTCGTTAATTCAATTTTCAAGATGAGGCCAGTCGTGGCGCAGTTACTTAAATTTATATTTCCATTTCTTCGCTCTGGTGTCGAGGCAAAGAGCGGTGTTGAGTTTCGCCACTCAACACGCAATGCCTCCAAAATACGGCAGAAAGTGGGGAACGGAGTGTCTTAACACTAGGTTCCTTCTGCCTACCCTGCTGTTTGCGAGATACAGCGTGAAGCTAATTATTTTTTTAATTCAATAGAAAATAAAAACAAAGTTTAAATGGCACCAGCAATCGATACGTAAAGGAAACAGCATATTTTCAGCACAGATTTTACCTATACTAATAAAAAAAAGCGGAAGAGTGTTGTTTGTTTGTTTAAAGTTTAAACTAAACGCTAAGATTTCTGGATCTATTGGTCTGATTTAATTTTTGTTTGTTTTGTATAAAAGTTACATTCTTCGATAGTGCTATAGGCTATATATCATCACTGTTTAATTCTTAGGTACCTTTAGTTACTTACTTACTTAACTTTACGCTTCATCCTTAGCGCGGTAGTCCGAAATAACGGAGTAGCTTAGGTAGCCTTAAATAATTAAATAACAATAATTAGGAACGCCATATTACTTTAGCCTCGTACGCTGCAGCGAAATATTTAAATATATGTAAGTGCATTGTCCTAAAACAAAATTCTGTTTCGTTAGTTCTAAATTAAAGCCCGCGAGGCCCTATATCTATCTCCTATAAATAAGTCAGAATATGACATTTTGTGGCAAAAATTTATTGAACATTGCAAGGTTTGTTATTTGACGATATTGAAACTTACGTGCGAAAGCTATCTCATCATCAAGGGAATTTAATAAAGATAAGCTTTGGCTTTCAAAGCGTGTATATTGGATTTAAACTTTTCGAGAAAATGTAAATCCTACTAATATTATAAATGCGAAAGTTTGTGAGTATGTATGTTACTCTTTCACGCAAATACTACTGAACCGATTAAGATGAAATTTTGTATGTAGGTAGCTGAAGACCCAGAATAATATATAGGGTACTTTTTATTCCTAATTGAAAATCGACACATTTATCGCTTCTGAAAAGAAGAAGAAGAAGAAGAAGCGCGACGCGTGAGGTGGAAGAAAAAGTCGCTCATCGCTGAGTGCGCGACCCGAACACAGGCAGACGCGTGAGGGCAGACGTACATATTACATCATATTTTTAACCAATTGCTTAAAATTTATATTATACACAAAAGTAGAGAAAGTCTCCAGCTGTAGATATTAATAGTAATCAAGAAATGAAGAAATATATTTTAGAAGAAACAGTTATTATTTCCAAACCTGTTCGTTTTGCAACAGAAGATTCATAGCAATCATGTAAGGAGTTAACAGCTCGATCATTATTTGTTCTTTGCTCTGTTTTACGAAAGCATCGTATTATATTTTGTACTAAATGTCAGCAGGAAGTATTTAATTTGGTTTTTTACTAATTTAAGAATATTTTATTCGGGCTGATCGGTTACTGGTGCTATTTCCCTACGAACTAAAATATTAGTTACATGTTTGTTCGTTTATAATAAAAAAAATGAGTTTAAATTTGCTATAAATTTAAACTCATTATATTTGATTTTTATAAATAATTTAATAAAATATTATTTGAAATAAAAAAGGCATACCTGACAGTCGAGACTACAATAATATATTTTTTCACACCCTAAGCACATGTATGTTGTAAAGTTTTCGCAAACTGAACACTGTCCTATGAATGTATTTGAGTTTGTAAACTCCTCATTCAATGTAATATTATGATTCTTTTCGCTCATTATTGTTTCTGATCCATCATGAGCTGTAAAAACCTGGAAAAATAAAATACTTATAAACGTAGTTAAATATTATTATAAACTATTGATTGAGTTCGATAAAATTTTAAACATAAAAATATAAACATTTTACCACTTCATCATATGGCTCGTTATTGCAACTAGGAATGCCTATTGCGTTGTCTCCAGATTCTGTAGATAGATACACTGTAGGATTGACTTCTAAATTATCTCTTTCCTTCGAAAATCTAACGTAATTAAAGTCTTCAAAATTATTTTCCGAACATGTTCTCATTATTTTTTGTCTCTTTAAAAGTAATATCCCTTCACCTTCAGTAACTACTTTATCATATAAATGTTTTTTATATGTTGGTTTATCTACACTTGCGCTTTTTTCTATTAAATGATGTGATTGATCACGATATATGCAGTGTGATTCCTCATGATGAATCATTATTTGATCTAATTCTATATCTTTACATCTATTACGTTTAACATTTTTACTAGTGTTTACGATTTTCCCTTGTGTCCATAGGATTAAATCTGATAATATATTTTTTATCATTTTTTCAGATATAGCACAACTTGAATGTTCCTGTGCTATAGCTAATGTCCTGTTTATAAATGTCTTCATAAAGGAATCATTTTTTTCTAATGGTACAATTACGGACGAGGAAATGTTATATGATTTATTGAAAATATTGACTTTAAATTGTAAATAATTATCTCTGACTGTTTCATACATTTTGGTATCATAATTATAATTATTTGATGTATATTTTTTGAATTCTATAATACGTATTAAATCGAGAGATAAATTGTCCATCTGTGTCAATAATCTGGACGTTTTTGCATTCGACTTCGTGTGTAGCATAGGTTGGTGGTTATTAATTATTTTCATGGAATCGTTATCATTAAAACGAGAGATATTTGTAGATACTATTTTCCCGATGTTGCTGAGAGTGGAATCTTCACTTCTCACATTTAAAGTCCCATGGTGCGAAATTTTATCATCTGAGTCATCTATTATCAAAGACACTTTAAGGGGCATATCAAATTGATAAGTTTCCATTTGCTTCAAGACATCGCGTGCTAAAACATAAAATTATTCACCCTTAGCAGGGTAGGTAGTGGGAACCTGGGAACCTAGCCTATGACGTGATTTCCATTAATTTCAAATTCTGAATTCTTTAGGCGTGTTGAGTAGCGGAACTCAACGCCAAGCTTTGCCTTGCCACTTGCTACGAAGAATTGAAAATATTTATAAATTCATTCTCTTGAGTGGAATCGAAGCAACAAGCAATCGCCTTTTTTTTTTTACGGAAAAGACACGGCAATCGAGCGTGCGGGTCACCTGATGGTAAGTGATTACCGCCGCCCACGACCCCGTGCAACCCCAGAGGAGTTACAGGTGCGTTGCCGGTCTTTAAGATGGGTTGGGCGCCGGGGCCCGGCATTACCTGATGCGAAACGCAGTGGCGTAAAACCACTACTTCACGCCGGTTTTAAACGCCGGGGGTGGTAATGATCCGGTCGAGTCTGCCAATGCGTGTTGCCATTGCTGGCGACGTGACTCTACCACACGTACTTTAGTCGCCTCTTACGACACCACCAGTACCAGTATGATCCTATTCTAGGCCGGGATCACACGGCGCAAAATTTGCCTATTACATAATATTTTAATAAAATATATATTTTTGATAAATAGTTAATTTTGATATTTGCAACGATTTTAATAAATGGTCAAGATGGCAAGTATATTACAAAATCGGCAAATTAATTTAAATTGTACTCACCTTTTTTATCATTTGTCAACTGATCCATTGTATTATTCAACGATGCTTTAAGCTAAATAAAACAAGATTATTTGTTTTAATTGTTGTTGTTTATATACCCTTGTGAAATGTCGCTGCACTATTTATTTAAAAATACAAAGAAATTAGGACGTAAAAATATAAATATATTTAAATAGTGGAAATTTAATAATTTATTGGAGAATCTTAAAGGGTATCGACAATAATAATTCTATATAACTGAATACAATAAAAGCATATATGCTATTTTATCATATATTATTCGCCCCGGCTCGGCTTCGCCTGCTTCTTTTTTATTTAATGCTATTTATATATGTTATCTATGTTATTGTTAAACACTTAATGAATCGTAATTTTAATAGTAAAATCATAATTTTTGAAATTGAATACTGTTTTTATTTTAAGTGATTGACAGCCAATAAATACGAATTAGTTCTTATTTTTACCCGACTACGTCGTAGCAAGAAGCAGGGTTAAAATTTTGACCTGAATATGGATTAATAATATACGTGGATATGGATGTTCATCTGTCCCCTTATAACTTCTAACCTAGTTATCATAAAGAGACAAATGAAGTGTCGTTAGAAGCCTCTTGATCATCTGCTGGTTATAGGCTACATGAAGTCAAGTTAAATTGACTACAGCGCTCTCTAGAGAAGTAAAAAATTTAAAAAAAACTTTACGATACAATCTTTTTACTTTATACTTTATAAGCTATATATTCTTTTTACTTTATAAGCCTAAATAATGATACCAGATAAGTTATTTTCCACAACATATTTATATCGTTCACATTGCAGTTTTTCTGGGCATAAAGTATAAAACGAAGATGTGCATTAAAATAACCGGACGCGGTTGGATTCAATCAGATTAAGCTTCTATGGTAAATATTGTAAGTAGACCTAAAGAAGATAAAAAATAAATACTACAAAAAATCTAAACATCCTAAATAAAATAACTTCTTTTTGGACTAATAAAAGCTAAAAAGTGTTTCCTTTTATTAAATTTTGAGTTAAGTTAAAACGGTATGTTACCCATCAAGTATAAGAGTTACCAATACAGGATCCAATTAAATAAAAACAGTATCTACGAATGGTTTAAAATATTTTAAGCTTTATTGCAAATAACACTGTGATGCCTCATCTGGTCATAGTGCATATAGCAGGTGTTACTTGAAGAAAATTAAGAGATTTTAAAAGATAATTCATTCAGCCAAAAAACGGGATCAAAGCAATCGATCTGATAGCACGTCAAAATATCGAAATATAAAGAAAGATGCAGACATGCAAACCCAGGAACAACAAGAGCCTCACGTTTCTTGTCCGCGTGGAACCAGAGATTAAACTCCTGAGCACGTTGAATATATTCTTCATTTTTGCAAAATTGAAGAAGATTTTAGCTTCGCCAACTAAGAAAGGCCCAGGAGCCGATTGAATTACAAGCGCCACGTTAAGTCGTCTACATTGTTAATTGATCACAGCTTTGACTGTCAAATGCCCTGCTAATAATTGGTGACTTCAACTATCTGGAAGAAAAGCTAAATACTAATGCTTTCAAAACTAGGGAATAATGTACTCTCCTGGACAGCTACCGGCCCTATTACGATTCTACATGCAAAGGCTAGAGGACCTGGAGAAAAAGATCCTTTGTCACTCACTTCCACCCGCACTCTTAGCAATTTGGCTTACATAGCAACCACCCCACGATGCTCCAGTTGGCTTGTGCGCTTTAATATGAGGTAGAAGCCAGCAATAAACATTTAAAATAATATTGTAGTTGTAACATTTCTGAACATTCGTTCGTCATTTCGTCTGGAATTCTTGGCATGTCTGTTTAAGCCAACGTCTCTAGACGCATATGTCTCCTCAGGTTGTGAGAGTGATCGGGTCTTATCTGAAACGCCAAGAGTTTTCTATAAGGGTAGAGGACGCAGTCAGCAACGAATATGCCAGCATATTCGTTGGAGACGCAAGAAAAAGCAAGAGTCATACTGTAGTCAAGATGCAGTGTACCTTTGATGTTCTCCCAGAGTTGTTGGCTAGAAACTGTCCGTTAATATATGAAAGACACGTGCAGTTTTAGTTGCTTTGTAGAGAATATACAAAGAACAGTGGATACTACAAGATGCAGTCCTAATTAGGACTGCAACTGCAGGCGACGACAGGTCGGTATCTGTACTACCTACATTAGAGCTTAATCTAACAAGCCAGTCAAATGGACAGAACACACCAGAAGAAAACTACGTGTAATTTTATAGGATGTAAATATATATATCGTAAAACCGGTTAGACGTCCAACACGGGCTTTATTTCAACATGGGTTAGGCGTCCACCTGCTTCTGGCGCCCTGCGTATGGACGCAAGATCGGTGGACATTACCGGTGGTTTGGTAAATAGGTATCTTGGCTCTAAACCTAAAGTATTATTATTACATACATGAAATACAATTTTTAAAAAAATGTACAAAAAGGCGGTCTTATGGCTAAGTAGCCATCTCTTCCAGACAACCTTTAGGGCGAAAAGAAGCTGTCATAATTATGAACAGGTAGGTAGGTGGCAAATTAAAGATATGTAGAAAAAAAAATACACATATCTCTACATATATGTACATATACATAAAGTTAACTATATAAAAATAAATTGATATATAGATATTTATAACAAAATATAAATTTAAATATATAAGACAAATAGTTATACACACATACATACTAATACATACACATGCAAACAAATACATACACCTACATACATACATACTTTATATTATACCCAATATCAACATAACCTATTCAAGATGTTGTCATAAAGTGTTGTCTTACAGCTTTTTTAAATGATAATAATGAATTCGCCTGCCGAATATTTAAAGGTAAGTTATTCCACGGTTTTATAGATTGTACTGTAAACGACTGGTCGTATATTTTTGTCTTATATACGGGAATGCATAACGTTAGATTGCGCAATGGCCTAACTTGATTCCCTGGTGATTTGATGAAAACAAATTTATCCCTCAGGTAAGAAGGAGCAGTACGGCTAAATAGTACACAGTACAAGAAGGTAAGAAAACATAGATTCTGGCGACAACGTATAGAGAGCCACTTGAGCTTTGAACGATACTGAGATAAATGATCATATTTGCGTATCATGAAAAATTAATAACAAAAATCCGTCCGTATCACGAAATGTTTCGCAAAAATCTCAGAGATGGGCATTAATTAAATTATTACCTAATCATCTAGTAAATTTAATCTAGTATTAAATAAAAAAATGCATTCGATTCAATTGCAGTTTAATTTTTAATTACGCTATGTCATTTTATTATTTAAATTTTATTATTTAATGTCATGTCAAAGACGCCAGATTATGGGAGAAGGTCTCAAGCTGCGACGGAATCTTCAAGCACCGCTGATCTTTTAACTCCCCAAACATATCCAAAATTAAATGAAGAATAAGTGAAACGCAAAACTGCTTGGGAAAGATGGACTTGGGAAATATAGATAGAAGATAATAGATTATCTGAAGCAATGAAAACTAAAATGACTAAAGAGGATACAAAAGAGTGGGTTGAGTCTCAGGATACTTATATTTTACATAAACATGTTCAGCGACGATTTTCAAGAGATAAATATGTTTTATCTAATATTAACGATCTTTGGCAAGCTGGTTCGTGTAGGTGAGGAAATATTTATAATTACATCAGAGTTCATCGTGGTTAGAGTATACTTTAAAAGATATAAAAGATAAAATTAAATAGGAACATTCTATGAAAAAGAGTTAAAAAAGTAACGTATCATACGTTACACCCACCACACCCATCATACCCACCACAAAATACAATATAGGTCCCCACGTAGCACGTAAGATACAACAACGAATATAAAGAAAAATGAGTATAAAAATATAATATATTTCAACGCAATCTAAAACGTCAGAGTAGTAAAATCACAGTAAAATACACAAATAACATAAAAAGTAATGCTCACATCCATAATGGTTTCCATTTAATTTAAATACATTCCGCTCTTACTAGACAACACTCGCACAATAGAAATGTCTTTACAAGAAGGCACAGAACAACTTAATGACGAATCCAAAAAGATACACAGTCGTTTTATACTAACTTAGACAATGTAAAGCACCAAACCTATTAAAATACCGCAAATGATAACGATAATATGACTTATGAGTAATAAAGAAACAATGGCATTAGTAATAATGGCAAATCTGTACAAGTTTGGGCAGGCTTAAAATTCCACAACAACAACTAAAAAATATATATTAAATCGAGAACTATATAATAAAAAAATATTGTTTCGCCGGCGCACCATTATTTGAAACATTATATAATATAATAAAAAATACAATGGAAGTATTTAGACTAAATAAATTCATAAAGACAATCATTTTGCAGGAAGCGATTTAATTTTGCGGGCTCTAGCACATAATATTGTACTGTATCGTGATTTCTGACGCTTTTTATTAAAATGAGAGAAATTGCATTAAGTAGTAGACAACATAGCAACGAACAAACAGAGGCACTGTGACGTAGTTAGGATGCATGCATGATCAAAAAACTATCTTTGAAACGGTTAGATATACAGCTCTGGGACCTAGCGTTTTCTTTTAATTTCAAGGCACCGACGATTGGACTCACGGGGTCTGACATAGTCCCGGAGAACCATATTATCTCTATTATATAATAAGGGACACCTTAAAAGAATAATAGAAATCAAAAATATATTTTTTTAATTTCTTGTCTGTCTGTCTATCAATATGTATGGTCACATTTTTCTCTGAAAGTATTGAACCGATTTACTTAAAACTTTCACCAATTGCTTTGTTTTAACTCAATTTAACTACTAAAGTTTGGTTCATCAAAATCGGTTCATTAAAAAAAGTTATCGTCATTTGAATGAACTCAAGGCATTAGTTTGCCTGCGAATGTTATATAGCAATCGCGCTGATAACATTTTTGGCCAAAGAATGTCATTCGAAACGTCTTGGTTATATGACTGTTGATAAAAAAATATATTTTTGAAGCACTATTACACAATATTTTATGCAATAAAATAAACAAAATTGAATTGTTAATGGAGATTACCTTCATAAATCATAACAGTTAAGTTTGAGTCGTAATTAATTCAACACAGAGATAAAGAACGATTTGATCTTCAAGGAATATATATAGATTGTTTGGTTTGCTCATTCGTTATGACGTATAACGTTTTCTAAATAAGTAACTACATATTTACCAACTGTACATTTAACCAATTTAAAAACTGTACAGGAGTTAATATGCAATCATTACAGTTATTTCACAAAGAATTTTATGAATCCTTCAAATTAATAATTTTACATTTAACCCAGATAAGCCTATTGTCCTATATTTAGGACAGTAGAAATAAAAAAAAATATCAGAATACCCTCTTTATCTAAGATTATTTAGTATTATGATTTGCAGTAAGAAACGTGTCAACTTTATTAGAAAAAATAAAAAGACAGTTATTTTAACAGTTTTTACCTTATATTTTACCTTATAAGTGTGTAATAAAAGTGCGTTGCAGACATGGCAAATAGGTATGTATAAAAAGTTATATTTTACTCGTGAGTTGTTTTTTCTGTGTTAATATCTAGTTGATAACCTTAACTTTTGTACTAAATAAATATTCTAGCAAAATAATATAAATAAATTACGTATAACTTGTTACAAATACTAGCGTACTATATATAGGACAGTAGGATAATATACATGATTTTAGTACAATAATACAACTTTTTCTTTACAGACCGTTAGCTGCGCATGAAATTTTAGATGCTTTAGAAAATGTTTCTGATAATGAAGAAGATTATAGAGATGAACCGATATGTATTCTACCTCCTCCTGTTGATCCTGACTGTCTCACTGACGAAGATTCGGGTAAAGAAGATAATGTAACTTTGAATAATTTGCCATGAAACATTCTACTTCAACCGGCTGAAGTAATGATTCAAGGGCAGATTATGGTGAGTGATACAGAGGAAGAACCTTCTGATTCTACAGGTAAAACTAAACGTAGGCGTACCTACGCATGGAGAAAACGGGACTTGGCAAAAAATCCCGTGAATGGACCAGATGTTCAAGGCGCTTGCCAAGATAAGCGCCCCATTGAGTGGCTTGAAAACTTCTTAGATGAAGATGTTATTTCGTTGTTGGTGTCAGAGAGCAATAAATATGCTGTCAAAAAGAATTTGCCTGGAGACATAACCACTGAAGATATGAAATGTTTCATCGGCATATTGTTGGTTAGTGGTTATTCATGGCTCCCCCGTAGAAGAATGTATTGGGAAAACTCCCCTGATACAAAGAATGAATTGATCAGCTCGGCTATGACTAGGGATAGATTTGACTTTATTTTTCGCCACCTTCATGCCAATGATAATCTGGATTTGCAAGACAAATACACAAAAGTACGCCCCCTAGTTACACTTCTAAATAAAAAGTTCTTAGAGTTTTCTCCTCTTGAAGAGCATTACAGTGTAGATGAGGCCATGATCCCCTACTATGGTAGACATGGCTGCAAAGAGCACATAAAAGGTAAACCTATTAGATACGGGTTCAAAGCTTGGGTTGGTGCTACACAGTTAGGGTATGTTTTATGGATGGAACCATACCAAGGTGCTACAACTATGTGCAATCCAATATATAAAGAATTGGGGCTGGGTGCAAGCGTTGTTCTCACTTTTTGCGATGTGCTGATTTCACGTGGCTTGGACCTTCCTTACCACGTAGTTTTTGATATTTTTTTTACTGGGACGCCCTTGCTGGAAGAGATAACAAAGAAAGGCCTTCGTTGCACTGGGACAGTTTGAGAAAACAGGACATCTAGTTGTCCTCTGATTACATCGAAGTTACTGAAAAAAAAGGAACGTGGTGCTGTCGATTACAGAACGACACATGACAACACGTTCATTATTGCTAAATGGCATGACAATAATATATTCAGTATTGCTTCTAATGCTGTAGGAATAAATTCTAAACAATCTGCCAAACGCTTCTCACAAAGTGAAAAGAGAAACATTGTCATAGAAGAACCACATATGGTGTCCATCTATAACAAATATATGGGAGGAGTGGATCGGTCTGATGAAAATATTTCACATTACCGAATTGGTATACGAGATAAGAAATGGTACATGCCGTTGTTCACACACATGATTGATCTTGCCGAACATAATGCATGGCAGTTATATAAAATAAATCATGGAAAACTGGATCATCTTGGCTTTCGCAGAAGGGTAGCAATTGCTTTGATTGAATCAAACAGAAAAAATGCCAAAAGAGGGCCTAGCCGACCCTCCCATCATGAACATGTTGATAGTCGTAAAGACCAAATGAATCATCTGGTTATTACTCAATCGAAGCAAACACACTGCCGTCAATGTCACAAAAAATGTTTTTAAGAAGTTTGTGTTGGAGTGTGTGTCAAGTGTTTTGAAACACGTTGCAAGAAATGTGATGTTGGAGTGTGTGTCAAGTGTTTTGAAACACGTTGCAAGAAATGTGATGTTGGAGTGTGTGTCAAGTGTTTTGAAACATATCATTCATAAATAGTGTTAATCTAGTAAATTACATATAACAATGGGTAATATAATCAATAGTTATCTAATAAACTACACTTTTTGATTACATTCTGTTTTGTCATAAATGGTCTTTTATTTCCTCTTATTATCCTACTGTCCTACATATAGGACGGCTGTTTCCCTGAAAGCCTTACACTTAATTTTTTTTTCATAATTTTTTTTATGTTGCATAGGATCTAATAAACTAAATAATGTAACTTTTTTCAAAATTTTCAGAAAATTTTAGCTTCAGGCTTATCTGGGTTAAGGCTTTTTCTGACAGAGTAAATTAAATTATTCACTGACATCAGCACATTTAACAGAGTTTGAAAATTATGATGATACGTACATTACATAGGTAAAAAGAATATAACGATACAAAAACAAAAATTAGCTTTATCTATACTAATATTATAAAGAGGTAAGATTTGTATTTTTGTATGTATGTATGTACGTATGTGTGTATGTTTGTAGAGTTTTCACGCAAAATGTTAGTTGTCTTTTTATTTAAGACAAGGGAGAATGACACATCTAACATTATATTCTATTTACTGTTAATTGTAAAAATCCATAAATTAAGTGTATTACTGAATAATATAAACTAACACCTATTTTAATGTAAAAAGTATAATGTAAATACCTTTTCGTTAAGCTACAGGGTATTTAACCCTATCGAATTTTGTAATTTTCATAGTCATTAGAGAAAATCAGCCTTTTTTAGCAAAAAAACTAAATGGTATCTCATAATCGGCATCTTAATCTTTCTATAGGAGTTTTTAGAAAGCCAAATAGATATTCGGGTAATTTGATTATAGATACGTAAGCGTATAAAAATTTCGACGTAGCTTGATGAGAACGTATGGCTTAGTGGTCAGAGCGCCTGGTTGGTTTCCAGAAGGCGCGGGTTCGAGTCTCGCTACGATAAAAAATTTACACGTTTTCTAAATAAGTATTTAACCGTAATAGTATTCAGAAATAACTACAATTTAAAATAGTAATCAATTGTATAAAATAGCTGGCGAAGCCGCGGGCAGGTACACAATATTTAATATTGAAACAAAGAACTACTACTGTTCATATTTGTAAAATAATTGTGCGTATACTATACTATATTTAAACGCACAATAAAGTATTATATAGTCCGAAATAATCGTTATTGCATATGAGAAGCACGCTTTCAGAATTTCGCAGATCGCGTATTTGGATACTTGCACATAGACGCCCGCTCACACCGTAAAAAAATTAAATTAAAAAATACTTAAAAATTAAATTATAAAAAACTTTATTACCGTTTTACTTACAGTAATGCAAAAAAGTAAAACAAAATCAAAATAAAATGTGACAAATAACAAAGCAAGGATTTAAAAAGTAAAATGCATTTTAGTTTACAATTAATTATACTCGATTGATAAAACGCTCACTAAGGCACAGTAACGTTATGGCAAAGGAATTTTATTTTTTGTACCTCAAAATTGATTTAAATAAAATGCCAAATATTTTTTTATCCATATTGCATAGCTTCCAATACGCATATTAAATGTTTATGCTGTACCTAGATGTGTATAGTATATGCATAAATGTTAGGGTTCATATGTGTATATACATAAATAGTGTGTAAATACATAAATATCATGGTGTGGTAAATATCATGTTGGGTGTGTAAATACATAAATATCATGGTTCCTTAGTTATATGAGCAGCATTTTATAATAGACTCCAGATCGTCATTTACAAAAAGTTTATTATTCTCGACAACCGATGTTTAGAGCAACTGACTATTTTTCGATATTTAGAAGTCCTAATAAAATTTATGTTTTGTATAATTTACTATAACATAAAGATTACGAAATATTTTATTATCATTTAAATGTGATTTGCTAATCGTCAACGCACTTCACTGTGCAATTTTACGCGAGTACCTCCGATAATCAATAAGGATTTCGACGGACTTTACTAAATTTTTACTTAAAAGTTAATTGATATCATTTACATACCTTGAAATTTCCTAAATTAGTGAAGTTAACTAAATCAGCACGACAATCCCAAATGCACTTTTTAATTGATAAGCAAGCACTTATATATTTCAGTTTTCACTGCGCACAGACACGTCCATACACATTCTGTGCTTACTTACAACTGCAAAACAAAACAATATTGCCCGATAAATTCTGATGGTGCGTTTAGACGTGCGCCGGACTGGATAAGGATACTATTAACTTACTCGTGGGCATACTAATTTTATTAGTTTTCAACCTGATAGCTTTATTCTTTTAGTTTATAGTTGAGTTCGACACTTAACTTCTTCCAGCATCAACATTTTATTATTTCTTGCATTATAGTGTATTATTTTGTGTAGTTTAGGTTTCATGTTACTGATTCATCATAGTATCCCGTTCTAATTCTGATCCTGAGACCAATCCAACATAGCCACAAATAAACGACAGTAGTATGTATTCGTTGGTTCTGGAGGGCTGCCGCCAGAACCAACGCATACGATCCTCCGGAAGTATATTAGGCCCCCACAAGTACAATCGTCGGTGGTTAGAAACTAAAAAAAAAAGGAATAGCCTTCATTTGAATCGATTGTGCTAGGTCTCAAAGCTGTGTCTCTAACCGTTCCAAAGATAGCTTTTTCATTAATTAAATACCTACTAGTCGATTCGCTCTCATTAAGCTCCCGCCCGGCCTTATCGCTCACTTCCTCGAATTGCTAGCAACGTAACTAAGTCACAGTGTTGCTGTCTCTTTCTTGCATTGCTCATCACCTAAGAACGCCACAGTGCCTCTGTCTCTCTGTCGCTGTGTTGACTAATACTTAACGCAATTTCTCTCATTTTAATCAAAGCGCCAGAAACCACGATACAGTATAATATTATATGCTAGAACCCGCGATGTTAAAATGCTTCAAATGATTTTCTTGTTACAATCTTTATGAATTTATTTAGTCTAAATACTTCTATTGTATTTTTTATATACAAAGTTTTTAAGTAATAATAATTACTTATTGATTCAGAAATTATATAAATTATGATTTCAAAACACAAAGACTAAATAAATTGTTACAAGAAATTTACTTTGTTTCATTTTTAACTGGCTATGCCCGCGGCTTCGCTCCCGCGCCAGTACGGACTAAATTGGAACGATCGATGGAGAAACGACTACTACATACAGTGTAAGCTGCATGAAATGTCACTCGATTTAACAACAATTTTTTTTAACGAAATTATTATCTTTGCTTAGTTTAGCAGCTTAGACTTTTTCCATACAATAATATCTATCTATAGTGCTACCCACTCTAAATAACGACAATTACACTACGTCATTGTTAACTAATATGTTAATATTGATGATTCTTATTCATTCTACCCTACAATTTATTTGTTTGCGATCGTCTAAGTAGTAGGGATTCGGGAGTTCTGGCCCACCCATCTGGTCCCCAAGGTCCAGATGGGTGGGCCAGAACTCCCGAATCCCTACTACCAAAAACGGGTGACGTTTCGCTCGGGTAGCGCTAATGAGTCACACTCCTTATCGCACCCAATTGTGGTTCTAGCTAATAAAAACAACAACATGTCTTACTTTACGTTTATTCAAAATATTGTTTAAACAGAATATATAGCAATATATCATTCATTACAGTGTCGTTTATATTAAATAATTTGGTAAAATCCAGCATGCTCCCACCCTGAAATTTATAGTACAAATACACTAAGCAGTATTCGCCACATACTGAAGTCCAATCATCTTGTATTCTTTTGACATTGAAATCCCACAGTCTACAATTTCTGTTCAGGAAAGTTCTATGAAATGCTGCAGGTGGTCGACCAAACGAGTCAAAGTATTGTCCAACTTTGTTATTGTCTATGTGAAAGGCTACCCAATGTGAACCAGGTTGTGTATCCGAATCCAGATTACTTATTAAGAACGTAGGCGCTTCGGTACGAAAGGGCAATCTGTTCGCTGCGTACACATTATTTTGTAGAGGCCAATGAATTTTAAATAAGCATTCCCTGATCAATCAATCCCCTGATCAATGGTGTTCATGTTTCTAACTTGTGTTATCTTGTGAAGATTACTCTTGTTAATGTTCTGTGGTAATTTCAGAGATGACTATTTAAAGGGACTTTTCAATAAAATAAATGCATGTTATAATATAATATTTTTATTTATGAAATAAACACATTTATTCTTACGTAAGTACATTACAACTAGCGCATAATATTTATCCTATGTTAACTACTATAGTCTACGATAACATTGCGGTTCTTATCTATTTCAATAACATTATCGAACTCGGCATACACAATACAGTTTATAGTTTGAGATAGAGATGATTCAAAACGAACTTCTAATCTTACACTTCCATTCCTTATCAAATTCCAATGACTTGATGAGTTGGCTGATAAATCAGGAGTTAAGTCAAAAGCTAGTAAACAGTAACCTTTAGCATACTGTTCCCTAGATATCCCATTGCCTTCGTTAAGAAAATGTATACCCGTTCCTGAGAATAACGTATGATAGGCTGTAGTGAAGATTTTATTCTCGAACGATGGTTGTAATGCTTTCGAAGGTATTTGCTGACCATCGATATACAAACAAAATGAACTCATATCATAATTCTCAAAATTAAAGGGATTTTTAATCAGACTTCCAACAAAGCCAACAATGCATCATGCAACCTGCCCTAGAAAAATATTATCTAGTGTTTTTCCCTGAACTCCTGATGGCATGGTTAAAACTTTAACTTCAGCTCGAGTGATAGGGTATTGAGCTGTAGTAGAGGCTAAAACTTTTTGGTATGCGAGTAAAACTGTTGGATTGATTCGAGCTCTACGGACAATGAGAGTAGCATCTACAATGCATACTTTTAACTTTAAATCATTCGAAGAAGCCATTAAATTAAATGTTTTTCATATAGCAATTTATCATTCATTACAGTGTCGTTTATATTAACTTAATGGTATATGTAAACACGATATCTTAACTGCATGGAATTTACCCGGTCCTCAAAGATAGTTTAACGTTTTATTTACCAAAACCATTACTTAATGTAGTGTTTCTTCTTTTAAAAGCAATACAAATTACAAAGTTTAATGTTTTATTTACCAAAATCGTTACTTAATGTAGTGTTTCTTCTTATAATAGCAATACAAAGTACAAACAAAATACACTCAGTATTAAGTGGACGTTGAATTGTGAGGTCTGAAGTGGGAATAATAAGTTTAAAACAAATTTAACCGAAGTTTATAATCATCTATCAGCACTAGAATGGACGTGAGTGTTTTTATAATATTTTTTTAATTATTTATAATTTTTGCTTATTTCTAATCATGATTTTTCAAAATATTGTTTATGTTTTTTTAATAAAGAGAATCTACTTATCTACTTATCGAATACTTTGTAAATTTAAACTTATTATTATATTTCTCATAGCAATTGTAATTTATATTACAGAATTCAATCTTCGAAGAAAATACATACAAACAATATTACTTCCAACCTCAACTGTCGGATGAAGATACTGACTGAGATAATAATTTGAAAATAGAACCTAAAACACTCAAAAGGAAACGTGAAGAAACAGAAAACCTTGACGAGTTTTTTGACTTTTCTAAAAATAAGAAGAAGAATAAACAATCTTCATCAGTATCGAAATCGTCAAATGGAGGGGTAGCTTTTATCACAACAAACAAAGATGATGCCTCTAATGCATCGCACTTAATCAAAATAGAAATTTATGATCTTAGTGAAATCGCAAAACTACCTGCTTCCGATCATTGGAAAAATACTAAAATGAGAATAAAATATTATACCACCGAGAAAAACAAAATTTTTGATGAAATCAATAAGGCTATTTATAACATAACAAAAGAAATTTCAAGTGAAGAAAGTCAAGTAAAAAAATGTTATTTAACAAATAGTGGTTATTAAGGACAATACGTGTTTACTTACTTGTATTGTAAAGGACTTACGATTAGGAACAATATGTTGTAAATAGATACTAATTACTTTATTTTTTAACTTGTCTTGGTGTATAAGAAGACCCTTAAATGTGAAGAGAACATCATTTATAATTTAACCTCATTGTTGTCAATTGCTCTTAAAAAATGGATCGTGTTGTCGTCAGTGCATTCTTTGCTAATACTGAAGATTCGGAAATGTTTGAATGTAGTCAAGGTATTGATAAATGTGAATTGAAAGAAATATGTGAAGACATAGATCTCATGATCCTTTGTGAAGAAGCTGAAACAAATATTAAATTGTTCGATCCCACATATGACGATGAGATGATTTTAATGTTTCGTTACTCCTCTTACATCATCATCATCATATAACGTGGTTCAAACGGGGCTTGGAGGAGCGTTGAAAAGAAGTGCTGAAGCTGACGTTGAAAACAACAGTTCTTCAAAAAGACCTCGAAACGAAGAAGATACTTCGGTAGTGGGCATGGTACATTGCGGTATATGTAATATACTTGTTAGTAAAAGATATTTTGCTAATCATCTAAAAAGTAATACTCATAAAAATAATATATTAAAATCACATAACTCGTTCGCAAATGTATCCGTTATAGAGCCAGCTTTCGGACAGCGTATCATAACTTACAAAATCAAAAGTAAAGAACAATCTGACTTAGTTTTTCAAACGCCAGAATCTTTTCTCGATTCAATAAAAAGCGAAATGTTTTTCTTAATTGATGATACCCTTGATAACAACATGCTACTGTTAAAATTAATTTTGTGCTTCATGCAGATTTTGTTTAACAGACCAAAAATATTTTAAATTCATTTGATTTTCAAACAAACAACTTTATAGTTTCTCAAGCAGATGATTTAAATATTTTTGTAACAACTTTAACGTGACACTTTAGCGAACAAAAAAAGCTCTTTTGAGAAAAAAGACAGCGGATGGAGTCTAACTAAAATCAATTACATAGAACTCAATATAAATAAATTTAATCCACTAAGATGCACCTCTTATATAAATTTACCTAAAGATATAAAGTTAAAAAAGGCAGTAATAAACGTACAAAACTCAGATAATTTATGTTTCAAATGGGCATTACTTTCAGCACTATATCCTGTAAAAAAACATACAGAAAGACCGACATCTTACAGTGCTCATGTAAATAAACTTAAATTTGATGGTGTATCGTTCCCGATTAAGTTAACAGACATATCTAAAATCGAAAAAAAAAAAAAATCAGTATTAATGTTTTTGGATTAGTTTAATACCAAGTCTCAAAAGCATTCCATTGTAGGTCCGCTTTACTTCACAAAATCACGAAAAAGCATATCCATTTTGTAAATATAAGCAAGCTTATATTTACAAAATGGAAATAATGGTCACTACTGCTACATTAAAAGTCTCTCACGATTAGTGAGTAAACAGTTGTCTAATACTAATGGCACAGTTTATTTGTGTGATGGATGTTTTGCTGCGCTTTACCACTGCAGATAGATTAACTAGTCATCAACAGCATGACTGTTCTCATATTAAAACTATTTTGCCCAATAGTGAGAAAACTTCGAAGAGTTGGTTTGGACAGCCGGTATCCAATGATACATTGCAATTCGATAAATTTGAAAAAAATCTTAGAATCCCTTTTGTAGTATACGCCGATTTTGAAGCATTTTTAAACCCCATACAAACATGTGCTAAAGACCCATCAAAACCATACACTATTAATGTTCAAAAACATGAGCCTTATAGTTTCGGGTACTACATCAAATGTGCATTTTTTTTTTATGGAAAAGACATGGGAAACGAGCGTGCGGGTCACCTGATGTTAAGTGATTAGTGTAAGTAGTGTAGTGGCTCCGTGCAACCCCAGAGGAGCTACAGGTGCGTTGCCGGCCTTTAAGATGGGTTAGGCGCCGGGGCCCGGCATTACCTGATGCGAAACGCAGTGGCATAAAGCCACTACTTCACGCCGGTTTTAAATGCCGGGGGTGGTAATGATCCGGTCGAGTCTGCCCATGCGTGTTGCCATTGCTGGCGACGTGACTCTACCACACGTACTTTAGTCGCCTCTTACGACACCACCAGTACCAGGATGATCCTATTCTAAGCCGGGATCACACGGCCAAAATACGATGTTAGTTTGTCTAAGTATGAAACATATAGTGGTCCTGACTGCGCCAGCGTATTCATCAATTAATTGTATGATGATTTAAAAATAATAAGTAGAAAAAATTGTTTTCAGAAAACTCCAAAATCTCTTTCAACTGCAGATAGCGATAATATAACTAACGCAACAATTTGTCACATTTGTGAAACCAATTTAAATGGTGAAAGATTCCTAGATTTTGATTGGCAAACTGGTGACTTCAGAGGTGTTGCACATGAAATATGCGAAAAAAAATTTCGTGCTCCTCGTTATATTCCAGTTTTTTTGCATAATTTAAGTAATTACGATGCGCATTTTATTGTGCATGCTCTTAATTTTTTTGAAAGGGAAGTTGATATTATTCCTCAAAATAAAGAAAAATATATATCATTAAAAAACATTTAACAGTTAATAATTAAAAAAATTGTTTAAGATTTGTAGATTCTTTCAAATTTTTACCATGCAGCCTTGATCAACTAGCCAAGACTCTTAAAGATGATAATTTGTATGAACTAAAAAACCAATTTCCTGCTAAAGAAGATTTTGTTCGTCTTCGAAGAAAGGGCGTTTACCCTTATGAATTTATGACATCTTATGAATGTCTTAATTTAACCTCTTTGCCAAATCAAGATAAATTTTCACTTACTGATACATCAATTTCCGACGAAGATTATAACCGTGCTCAGGATGTTTGGCAACACTTTAACTGTCAAAACATGTTAGATTATTCAAATTTATAGCTAAAAACTGACGTTTTGTTGCTAGCTGATATTTTTGAAAATTTCCGTGCACTTTGTCTTGATACCCATGGTTTAGATCCAATTCATTATTATACAGCTCCAGGACTTAGTTGGGATGCAATGCTTAAAAAAACCAAAGTGAAATTAGAATTACTTACAGACATTGACCAGATTGCCTTTATCAAGTCAGATAGTAGAGATATGCCCCATATCTCAATGTAGCAATCGTCATGCAAAAGCAAATAATAAATTTTTAGATGATTTTGATGAAGATATACCTGCATCTTATTTAGCTTATTTTGATTTGAAACAATCCCTATGGCTGGGCTATGTCACAGTGCCTTCCTGAGAGAGGTTTCGAATATGTGAGCCCGCAGACAGATTTCAATGTTTCTGATACTCCAAAGATCGGTTACATTTTGGAAGTCGATTTATCCAAAGGAACTTCATCACTTACATTCCGATCTACCATTATGTCCTGAAAATATATGTGCGGGGGAATCAAAAGAAAAAAAACTAATACCTAATTTAAAAAACAAATCAAAGTACATAATTCACTATAGAAATTTGAAGCAGTGTCTTAAAATGGGACTGAAATTAAGCAAAATTCATAGAATATTGAAATTTGAACAAAGTTCATGGTTACAAAAGTATATAAATTTAAACACAGAGTTATGAACATAAGCTGTGTCAGATTTTGAAAAAGATTTTTTCAAACTTATGAATAATTCAGTGTTTGGAAAAACTATGGAGAATGTTGAAAAACGAGTAAATGTCAAGCTACTTACCCACTGGGAAAATCGAGGTAAATCTTTGGCTGTTCAAGATCTGATAGCTAAACCTGAATTCAGAAACATTTCAGTTTTTTCTGAAACTTTGGTAGCCGTACAGCTTAATAAAACAAAAGTTACTTATGATAAACCCATCTACTTAGGTTTCTCAATTTTGGATATATCGAAAATTCTCATGTATGATTTTCATTATGAATACATATTAAAAAAGTTTGACAAGAAAGTTAAATTAATGTACACTGATACCGATAGTTTTTATGAAGACATCAAGCCTGATATACCATCACTATTTGATAGTTACCCTACAAATATTTTTTTAACCGTGTGATCCCGGCCTAGAATAGGATCATCCTGTTACTGGTGGTGTCGTAAGAGGCGACTAAAGTACGTGTGGTAGAGTCACGTCGCCAGCAATGGCAACACGCATGGGCAGACTCGACCGGATCATTACCACCCCCGGCATTTAAAACCGGCGTGAAGTAGTGGCTTTATGCCACTGCGTTTCGCATCAGGTAATGCCGGGCCCCGGTGCCCAACCCACCTTAAGGGCCGGCAACGCACCTGTAGCTCCTCTGGGGTTGCACGGGGCCGTGGGCGGCGGTAATCACTTACCATCAGGTGACCCGCACGCTCGTTTGCCGTGTCTCTTCCATAAAAAAAAAAATAATAATATCCATGGCTATCCTCAAATAAATAAAAAGAAGTTAGGATTTTTCAAAGATGAAAATAACGGTGAAATAGTAAAAGAGTTTGTAGGGTTAAAATCTAAAATGTATGCATTACAAACTAAAACAAAATTAACTGCAAAAGCCAAAGGCGTTAATAAATGTATCACTCAAAGGATGTCAATGAAAAACTACAAGTCATGTCTTTTGAATAGAAGCATTGAATATAGCACAATGTATAGGTTTAGATCAATAAAACATACTATATTTACGCAGCAGATTAGCAAAATATCTTTGTCATGTAACGACACTAAACGACATATCTTACTCAATAATGTTGACACGTTAGCATGGGGTCATTATAAGTTGCAAGAATTTATGTAAAATTAATGCACTTAGATGTAAATAATGTTATGTAAGTGGTTCCTTTGTCTGTATACTTTAATTCAATAATGTAAATATAGTTTAAGTAGTTTCCTACAACTATTGTATTTCTTTTCCATTGTAGTGTTGATGTAAACTTCAATCCAATTTAATATAAGTGTTTATTTTAGTAATTAGTTTAAGCTATTATCAATGTTATTTTTATTGAAATAAATATGTTGACTACCTACCATAGAAATCATTTAATTAGTTACCAAGCCCCTTAGTGATTACACGAACCAGAATGTTTCACTTTGTTCATCCATTTACTGCAATAGTTGCAGGACCAAGTGGCTGTGGAAAATCAAATTTTGCTACAACGTTTATAAAATATGCTAGTAATATTTGCAACACTACTTTCAAACAAATAACGTGGTGTTATGATAAAATGCAACCATTATATAACTTACAAAACGTAAACTACTGTCAAGGTATTCCAGATCTTACTATGTTTGATGGTAAAGATGCAAATCTCATAATTATTGATGATCTTATGAGAGAATCCGATGGACGAATTGTTGATATATTTACTAAAGGCAGTCATCATAGAAACTTAAGTGTATTTTACATAACACAGAACTTATTTCATCAAGGCAAAGGACAGAGAGATATTTCACTGAATTCCAGTTATATCATTTATTTCAAAAATCCTCGAGATAAAACGCAAATTCAATATTTGGCACGTCAAGTTTCACCAGATAACTCAAAGTTCATAGAAGATGCCTACAGAGATGCAACCAAAGAAGCACACGGTTATTTGACGATTGAAACAAGACACTAGTGATATATGTCGTATTAAGACACATATTTTCCCCTCTGATGGACATTGTGCTGTATATGTTCCAACGAAGGGGTTTAAATATGCTAAAAACCAACAAATTCCCGTCATTTACAAATAATGTCACGTAGTCTCAAGACGCATAAAGATTTATTGAGTGCGCTACATACACTCAAACCAAAATATAAAATAGCTCTTCTAAAATCTTGTAATGAAGATGAAATAAATTGCATTTGCGAATGCGTTCATGACGTTTTGCGAGGCAAAGTGCCGCTGGAAGAAAATAATAAGAAAAAATTAAAAAAATATTAATCTGTTCTTCGCAAGTTAGTACGCAAAGGTACAAATAAAATAAGAAAAAGTATTTTAGTACAAAAGGGTGGTGCATTTCTACCAATAATACTGGGTACCAATTATAAGTGCATTACTTGGTTCTCAGCTTCACACTGTATCCCGCACACAGCAGGGTAGGCAGAGAGAACCTAGTGTTAAGACACTCCGTTCCCCACTTTCTGCCGAATTCTGGAGGCATTGCGTGTTGAGTGGCAGAACTCACTTACCATCAGGTGACCCAAACGCTTGTTTGCCGTGTCTCTTCCATAAAAAAAAAATCTAGAAATTCATTTAGATTAACAGAATCGTTAATGACGACATTCGGAGTTTGAAAATTAAAAATATTTGTCAATTCTTTACATTGTTGAATAAAATTAGTTTGGAGTATAAAATTAACTTTGAAGGTTTTCAAAGCTATACTCTCACTAACTAAACTAGAAACGTTTTTCGATGTTATAGATTCTTTGTAAAGGAACAAACCCATTAAAATACCGCAAATGATAGTAGATGGAATGCTTACCTGCTCAAGCATTCCATCTACTTAAAATTCCACAATAACAACTAAAAAATAAATGAACAAACCAATTAAAATACCGGAAATGATAACGATAATATTCAAACTGTATGCTTATGACTTATGAGTAATAAAGAAACAATGGCATTAGTAATAATAACAAATCTGTTACAACTTTGAGCAGGTTTAAAATTTCACAATAACAACTAACAAATAAATCAAAAATATATATTAAATCGAGAACTATTTAATAAAAAAATATTGTTGCGCCGGCGCACCATTATTTCAAACATTGTATAGTAAAAATACAATAGAACTATTTAGATTTCATAAAAATATATAATTAGGAGACTGCCGTACTACAATATGTCAACTGTCAAATATAGTACTTCAATGTGACAGCTGTCACATTGAAGTACTATATTTGAGCTTAGCTGTGTTTTCATTTTTTACATTTCACTTCTGAAACCTAATTATATATATATTAAATGAGAAGTTTTTAATAAATAAAATATTGTTTCACTGACGCACCATTATTTGAAACATTATATAATAAAAAATACAATAGAAGTATTTAGACTAAATAAATTCATAAAGATTGTAATAAGAAAATAATTTTGTAGAAAGTGATTTAATATTGCGGGTTCCAGCTTACAGTCCTGTATCGTGGTTTCTGACGCTTAGATTAAAATGAGAAAAATTGCATTAATATCGCGGGTTCTAGCATACAATATTGTACTGTATCGTGGTTTCTGGCGCTTTCATTAAAATGAGAGAAATTGCATTATTATTAGTCAATATAGCAACAAAGAGACAGGTACTGTGGCGTCGTTAGGTGATGAGTAATGCAAGAAAGAGACAGCAACACTGCACTTTGACGTAGGTTCGTCGTTAGCAATTCGGGGAAGTGAGCGATAAGGCCGGGTGGGAGCTTAATGAGAGTGACTGATAAGCGAATCGACTACTGGGATTTAATTAATCGAAAAACTATCTTTGGAACGGTTAGAGATACGTCTCTGGGACCCAGCGCAAAGGATTAAACTTTTTTTTTCAGTTTCGACGCATCAACGAGCCGACTCGCGGGGTCTGGTACACTTCCGAAGAAACGTATTCGTTACACACTATTGATGAATAACCGCCCCAAAGCTTCGACATTATTATCTGATTGTATTGCGTCACGCAGATACATGTATTTTTCAGCTCGTAAAGGACGCTGGTTAGTGCGAATGTACACTAAACGTTCAGTTTCAATTTTTGCGTACATATCCACAATAAATGGACTAAACAAACGAAATCGATCACAATATATAAAAGATATAAAACAATTACGCCTTATTTGCAAAAGGTATGAGTAATATTGTTGAGCTGATACTTGTTTTAGTTAAGTTAGTGACTCTAGTAGTAGGATTCACTTGGTGAAACTCAAAATTATACCCATCTTCGCCATGGCGATACATTAATGGATATTGCAGGGCATCGTAAGCTCGGTTCTTGGCTAAAGAATAACATTCGAAACATCTTGGTTATATGACTGTTGATAAAAATATATATTTTTAAAGTACTCTTGTTCAGCCTTAGTTCAGAGTACAAAGTAAACAAAATTGTTTGTTAGTGAAGGCTACCTTCATAAATCATAACAGTTAAGTTTAAGTCGCAATTAATTCAACACAGAAATAAAGACCGATTCAATCAAAAGAAATCAAATCAAAAGAAATATTAAGTAAATACATAGATTCTTCGGTTCGTTCGTTCGTTTCTAATAAATCTGTATAAAAATACCTAAAACCAGCCTTTCTACGAGTACTCTGTAATAAGTATATATTTACCGTACATTTAGCCAATAATATATGTAATTAATTTAAAAACTGTACAGGAGTTAATATGCAATCATTACTATTATTTTACAAAGAATATTATGAATCCTAAATACTTATTTAGGAAACGTATAAAAATTTGAACGTAGCGGGACTCGAACCCGCGCCTCCTGGATCGAACGCGCGATCTTTCCTAAGTGTAGATTAACACTTTAAAAATGTTTAAAAAAAAAAAAAAATTGTATTCTTTCTTGCCAAACGATAATTCTTAGTAATTATCTTTGGGTAGCGGAAATTTTTCTAAAAATCTCCCTACAGAGATACTAACAACATAAATAAGTTGTAACAAGCGTATAAGAATTTCGACGTAGCTTGGCGAGAACGTATGGCTCAGTGGTCAGAGCGCCTGGTCGGTTTCCAGGAGGCGCGGGTTCGAGTTCCGCTACGTTCAAATTTTTATACGTTTTCTAAATAAGTATTTATCTTTCCTAAGTGTGGATTAACACTTTAAAAATGTTTAAAAAAAATTATGAATCCTTCAAATCAATAATTTAACATTTAAGGCTGTTTCTGAAAGAGTAAATTAAATTATTTACTGACATCAGCACAGTTTTAAAATTATGATGAGACGTACATAACATAGGTAAATAGAAAGTAATGATACAAACATATGTACCATGTAAGAAATAATTAGCTTTGTATATATTTTTATAAATATCAAGTATCAACATTGATCGTATTTTTTAATTCAAAACAATCAAAATTCCTTGTAGAAATTACGATAATATAGTAAAAATACCTAGTAGATTATTACAGATTAAAATAATAAAAATCATATTAGCAGTCATTTCTGTTTATTAGACCAATAATCATGTAGCTTAAGCGGGCGAAGCCCCTAGTGTAATATATAACATGTAACTTTTAAGTAAGTTTATTATATTATCTTCTGACCTTTTTATTGTTGTTATTGATTTTGAAAGAGATGAAGAAAAGCCGGAATGCAATTACTATATTATTTATTACTTCATATCTCCAGAACCGCTGAATGGATTTAAATAAGTGATTCGTATTAGCAGTGCAAAAGTTTTATTCATAGATAGGTGACGTGACATAGATAGGTGACGTTTCACGTCGCCTATCTATGAATCTACGTTAAGCATTCATGGCGGCTAAGGGGCGCAATTGGACTTAGAGAAAAAAAAAACGTTTCAAATACCACAATATGGGTATCAAATTCTAGAACTTAATATGAGGATTTCAAAAAGGTATATCATAATTATCATTCTCATAATAAATCCTAGTAAAAAAGTGAAACATAAAAAAATATTTATAAAAACAAAAAAAAAAAACTAAAAAGAAAATAAACAAACCCAATAGATTATTAGGATTAACAGTCGGGACCTATAAGTAATTCTTCAATCAATAAAATCTTTACCAGGAACCTCGCATAATTTAAAGAGGTCCACACTTGCTTGTTTATTTTTGTTTTTTAAATATTTCTTTTATTTTAATATAATTTTAAAGGTATTACAAAAGTACTAAAATAACTACTTAAATGTAAAAAATACCTAATTACTCTTTTTACGATTGACATGAAACTTGGTAGTGACTTAAATATCCTTGTTTGTGTTTTTCATTTTCAGGTTTTCAGTCGTAGTCGGTTCGTCGGGCGCGCTCTACGCTTTCGTAGCTTTTGTGGAAAATGTTTACATATACGTAAAACTCGGTACTCACTTTTTTAACCATTTTTTTTTGTTTTTTATTTTAAAATATTATCTTTAACAATTATCTGTGACCTTGCGTGATTATCAAAAAAAAAATTATGTCAATTATAGGTAAGATATTTTTTTCGATTTTAAAATAATAATTATTATTACGATTATACACATCAATTAAAAGAGTTTTATATTATATACAAGCGCCCGGTCTTTGCCCAGTTAAACTGACATAATTGTTACATAAATCAAATAAATAAATTAGTTTCACGCTGTATCCCGCATACAGCAGGGTAGGCAGAGGGAACCTAGTGTTAAGACACTCCGTTCCCCACTTTCTGCCTCATTTTAGAGCCATTGCGAGTTGAGTGGCAGGTCTCAACACCGCGCTTGACACCAGTGCGAAGAAATGGAAATATAAATTTAAGTAAATATTTCATCTAATGGGGTGGGGATGGAATCTACAACCAGTCGGTTTTACTTTGTGCCACTGCGCTACGACTGGCGTCAAATGTTATTCAGTGTAACTTTGTTACATAGTTACACTGAAAACATTTGAGTTCTTGTAATGAATTGGAATTAGATAGAAGAAAACTATCGTACTTTCTATAAAGATGCAATTGTTTTGAAAAAATGAAAACCGTTGATATAAATAATGTAACGGGATTTAGCATTCAGATACTAAAGTCGGCTTAGTTGTTTTGGTTTTAAATGTAAATATTTCTTATTAATATATTTTATTTATTTTTTCTACCTATCTAATACGCTTACATGGTCATATCTATTCCTTATAGCAATATTGCGATAATTTTTATTTTGTAGCATTCGTCTATTTCAATTATTAAAATAAATTGCTCCTGCTGCCACTACATTATCTCGGGAATTTCTTCTTTGTAAATTTGAGAATCTATTTATAGTATAAGTAGTATAAGTCAGTATTGACTTTTGTACTTATTATTTTTATATTTATAGTACTTATTTAATTTAATACATACAAATTGTTACTTATAAGACTAGATAGATTATAGAGAGATTATTAACAATTGATATAAATTGAAATTTAAAAAATAACCGAAAAAATCACATTGATGACTTTTCATGACATTAACTTACCTAAGTATATATATAGTCAAATCAGCAATTACCTATACATATTAATTGAAAATTTACTTACTTAAAAATAGTATATTTACTAGAAATTTAAAACAGCAAATAAATAATGCTTAGACAATATTTATATTATATAAAATAACATACTTATACAAAATATATCTGTAAACTTTAAACAAATCCTTTTAATTACAAATAAAACGACCAATAAGTTATTATTTTTAGTCGAAAATAGATATTGTTGTTGATTTTAGCACATATACGTTTTATTCTTGGTCAGTGTAAGTCAACTTTGTGAAGGTCATTGCGATGTTGTGTTGCAAATTGCTCTGTCACGAAACTTATTCGTAAAGAAAAACCTTCATAGTCCGCATAGCACGTATGTGCTAACCATAAACACCACCTAGGATATTGGACAGACTACCTAAATTAGATCAGTCACAGATACATATATTTTTTATTTTATTAAATTTTAATTTATTTTAAAATATCAGCCAGTCAGTCTATGCAACTGGTTGTGGATTTGATTTCCACTCGAGAAAATATAATTATATATTTAAATGCGGGCGGGTGGACAATGGGCAACGGCGTGTCTTAACTCTAGGTTCACACTGTCAACCATGCTGTGTGCGGGATACAGCGTGAAGCTGATTTAAAATATCGCTGTTGGTACGGATATGAGAAGGATCAGTCAGCTCAATTTTAATTTAAATAAAATCTTTGTTTCTCTAGTTTAGTTAAATAAAAAAAGTCGTATGCTTTTCAAAAAAATGTACCAAAATTAGAGGATGTAGCTTATTGTTGTGTTCTTGCATGAAGTGTTAGTAATACAAATATCAAAATTAAAATTTTCAGAAAATAGTATATACATATGTCATCCACAATCATTGCAGACATTTTACAAATTGAGCGCATATACCAACTAACTTAATTTTGTAAATTTTTATAAATTGTACTTTCCGTTGACCTACAATCCTGAAATTTGTACGAAACCCTACAGTGGTGGGTCCGACTCGCACTTGACCAATTTTTTTACTCATACTATTTTATGTGTACCTTTATTAAGAGTAATTAAAAATATATTAATATTTTTAGTTAAAAAATTAATAGGTAACCTGATGTACCTGAAATTACTGAAAATCCTTTGGTGGCTTTAAATTAATTTGTAACACATTCATCACTTATTAAAAGAACAATCTACGTAAATAGCTTTTTGTTTATGCTATAAATATTTGAATTACATTAAGTGAACAAGGATATTGAAGTGTATTCAATTTGATTCTTTCATTCTCGTATTGGCTGGCTTATAAGCGACAGTGCGAAGTGACAGAAATTAATTTTTGCCAATAATTTGTCTATTGGTTATTGTTGTTATTTGTAGCTATATTTTCGTCGAGTGCTCAAAAAGTATTTAAATGAAAAATGCTGCAAAAAGTATTTGGATGAAAAAAGGCAAACTGTTTACACTGTACTTCTACAAATTGTAGTTAAAGTTAAGTTTCGAATACTAAAATATATTCCTATTAATCCGTTTAAAAATGTATTTTAAATAAGAACCAAATATCATTTTGTTGTGTGATGACACAACGATGATGACAAATATGATGTTTAAAAGACATAAAAGTGCCACACCTGTTAAGTGTACCTACTCGTATAATACAAGTAATCTAGCGTAATGTGTTTTAGTGTTTACCTTTTAGTGGTTTCTTGATAACAATATTTTGATTATACTAGGGATAGACACGATCTCTAAAATTCTAATATTATTGATTTTATTTTTAATTTCACGCTGTATCCCGCACACAGCAGGGTAGGCAGAGGGAACCTAGTGTTAAGACACTCCGTTCACCACTTTCTGCCGAATTCTGGAGGCAGAACTCAACACTGCGCTTTACATCGACACCACGGTGAAGAAATGGAAATATAAATTTAAGTAAATATTTCATCTCCTCGAGTGGGATCAAACCCACAACCTGGTCTCAATTTCTAATATTATTGATTTTATTTTTAATTTATAGTTATATTCAATACTGAATGTCTTTCACTTTATTACACATATTATGCTTATAAATATTCTACACTTTATATACATATATTTATAAAGATTTCCCGATACAGCTTTGAGTGAATTAGACATTTAAAATAAATTTTAAATTCAAATAGTAATACTATTTGTCCTAATTGTTTGTTGGTAAATAGCTCGATAGCAAATTAATTTTTATATATTGTTCTTAAAAATTGCTTTAAATATTGTATAAAATAAAGATATCCTGCAGTAATAGTTAGCATTCACCAGTTCTGGCTTACCTCGCTCCTTCACATCCACTTCCTTACCCTATTTCTCCTATCAACCAGCTCGGTAAACAAAAACTTAATAAAACTCGGTAAAAAAAAATATTTAGCTTCTTACTTTTGTAATGCAATCACAACGATTCGGTTCTCTTCATCACTCCACGTCATCTTGATATCAGATAATATTTTATAATATAAGACGCATGAAATAAGAAACATCGCATAAAAATGTCATATTCCAAAATCAAAAGTAATGTTTTGTTTATTTTTTATTGTAAGAGTATTTATGGCCAGATTAAATATAAAGTTATTGAAGATATTTGTTGGCTATGTATGTGTGAAATATCGTTATAAAAATAAAATGTTAACATAACATTGTCCTCAAAAGATTGATTGATCTTTGAGATGGATGAAATCATAAGAGCTCTGAAATGGTTGATGACAACGATTGAGTTTTGGTATTAACAGGTATTAAACAAACAAAATACCTACTAATAACTAGTTTTTATTTATAATTTTACATATTTTAAAAATATGTAAATATGATTATTTTTATTTGTCAATCATAGTATCTATCATATTATAGTAGTAGCTTACTGTTCTTTAATCAATTACTAATAAGTTGAGTATATAAATGCTAGTATTCATATAATAAACATATACGTAAATAGTTGTAGTTTTGTAGATATTATCTTTAAATAGTAATCTTGATACAGTTGATTTGTTTCACAACTCGATATCCATTCCTTTTATCTTTTCGGCTTGTGTTGTTAACTCTATATTGCTATGTGCGTCCGGCGCCGAGTTGTAATCATCTTTTATTACATCGCAAATGCTCTTGACTTTGTGTTTTAGGTGTTTATGCTAATAAACAAAAAATGTATATATATATATATATATATATATATATATATATATGTATATATGTACACATATACTAAATATATACATACACTATATATATACATTAAGTGTTTACTAGCGGCCCGCTTGCGGCTTGACAAAAATATGCAAAAGGCTAATTATTTATTATATGTATATATTCTTGAAACATTACGTTCTAATATTCCTTGTAAAGTAACTGTAATGATTGCATATTAACTCCTGTATAGTTTTTAAATTAGTTACATATATTATTAGATAAATGTACAATTGGTAAGTATGTAGTTATTACAGAGTACACGTAGAAAGGATGTTTTGAGGCATTTTTATATAGATTTATTTCAAACGAAGCAAGGAACCAAAAATCTATGTATTTACTTGATATTTCTTTGAAGATCAAAACGTTCTTTATCTCGGTGTTGAATTAATTACGACTTAAATTTAACTATTATGATTTATGAAGGTAATCTCCACTAACAATTCAATTTTGTTTATTTTATTGTATAAAAAATTATATAATAGTGCTTCAAAAATATATATTTATAATTAATAGTCATATAACTAAGACGTTTCGAATGTCATTCTTTAGCCAAGAATCTTACCAGTGCGATTGCTATATAACATTCGTATGCAAATAATGCCTTGAGTTCATTCAAATGACGATAACTTTTTTTTTAATGAATCGATTTCGATGAACCAAACTTCAGTAGTTAAGTTGAGTTAAAACAAAGCTATTGGTGAAAGTTTTAAATAAATCGGTTCAGTGCTTTCAGAGAAAAATGTGACCATACATATCGATAGATAGACAGCCAGACAGACAGACAGACAAGAAATTTAAAAAAAAAAAATAAAAAAAATTATTTTTGTTTTCTACTATTCTTTTTAAGGGACACCTCTATCCGTTTCAGTCAAAATTACTAAATGTACAAACAAAATATTTTTACTGTCTTATTATATATAGAGATAGAAATTAGCATAAACACCTATAATATACATAACGTACGTGTTTGTTCTATAATATTTTACGTCTTGTTAAGAATTTATGTCATTTTTATTATTTTAAAAAATAACTGTAAATGAAACAATTATAACGTTCATTCTACAAAAGAATCAATCATAACAACAAGATGTGCCTGCCTTGTCTACGAATAAGCTTGTGCAATTGTAAATACAATTATACATTATTATACTAATTATGCAATATTATACAGTTGATGGGACGTTTTCCTCGACAGCATCTTAGTCTTCTTCATTTTCTAATGAAAGAACATAAAGTGAGTTGTTGATGTAGATATTATATTTAGCATAACTTTTAATGTATTTTTCAAGAATATTCATGATCAAATAAAAGAAATAAAGTAATTTATTCTGCATTACATACAATTGTTCGTTTTGTTTGCATTATCCATTCTTTATTGCTGGACGTTAAGTATTGTAAATTATATTTTTAGACGTCTTAAAAGATTAAGTGTCGTCATAATGGCCAAATTATAAGTGAAATAGAGTTGGGTACATGAAAGTTACCAAATTGTAATACGCGAGTAGTTGTTAGAGAGGATTAACAATTAATTTGAAAATTAATATCAACCTTTGTTCTTGTAAACCAAAGGGTTCGTTAGTCGGTTCCTTAAATTTTACCCATATTTGTGCCGATAAATATTAGCCGTGGGTATAGAGAAGATCGGATTTTGTTACAGACACGTTTCCATGAAATATCTAGTATTTAGTTTTTGTATGTGATATAGACAAGGCTATTTTGTGTTAGCTTGAAAGTAATGTGAAACGAGACATAGGTATGCAACCATGACTTTATAGCATATAAAGCCGGAATAGGCGACTAAATGTTAAACAAACCCCATAAAATATTAATGTGAAATGATCACTCCACAAATTTTCACGTAAAGGCTACATTTGCTAGCTAAGTCTCTATACAGCTTGTACTAGGCTTATACCATTAGGTTGATATTTAGTGTGGTGGTAAGAATGGGTAAGTTATTTTCGCTTTTGTTCTTAATATAGCTTACACACTTTACTCGTTTTACTTTACTTGTTAATAAATATAAATATTTTTAAGTCTTTTTTTAAATAGAAAAGACACGGCAAACGAGCGTGTGGGTCACCTAATGTTAAGTGTTCCAGTAGTGGTTTGTATATTTTTATTTTTTTTTTATGGAAAAGACACGGCAAACGAGCGTGCGGGTCACCTTATGGTAAGTGATTACCGCCGCCCACGGCCCCGTGCAACCCCAGAGGAGCTACAGGTACGTTGCCGGCCTTTAAGATGGGTTGGGCGCCGGGGCCCGGCATTACCTGATGCGAAACGCAGTGGCATAAAGCCACTACTTCACGCCGGTTTTAAATGCCGGGGGTGGTAATGATCCGGGCGAGTCTGCCCATGCGTGTTGCCATTGCTGGCGACGTGACTCTACCACACGTACTTTAGTCGCCTCTTACGACACCACCAGTACCAGGATGATCCTATTCTAGGCCGGGATCACACGGCACATATGGGAGTAATAAAACGAGTAGCGTCACATTCTGTTTAGTTTATTCGACTGATCATGGCCAACGAAACTGTCTATTTATAAATATTTGGACATACTGTCAAATGAGCGACTTTTATATGTTATATTTATACAGTCATTAAAGTATTCTAAATATTATTTATTCAAATAATCTCTTATGACCACTTTTGAATTGTCGAATGAACATATAACCAAAAAAGAAGCTACCACCGGGTTCGGAACGCAGTTCTGCTAAGAAGAACCGGCAAGAAACTCAACAGTTGCTCTTTTATATAATGTATTTATCCATATATAATCAATATTATATAAATTCAATGTGTGATTAATTATTAGCTATAATTGAATTGAGGATAACACAACAATATGTTAATATTGTTTATAGATCTTAAAATAAAAGTTACACAACAGGAAATTTAATAATTCTATACAGTGTTGCTAGTGATATTTAACAGTACTTTTTATATGTTAAACTTATAAAATATATAAAGTAAAGTGCCAATACTATTATGTATAATTAAATTGATAATAACATACTCTTTTAATGTACTAAAGTAAGTGTAAGATAATATAGATAGAAATATTCCATATGGTCTTGCTAGTGCTGTTTAACATAAGTGATTACCCCGTGCAACCCCAGAGGAGCTACAGGTGCGTTGCCGGCCTTTAAACTGGATTGGGCTCCGGAGCCCGGCATTATCTGATACGAAACGCAGTGGCATAAAACCACTACTTCACACCGGTTTTAAATGCCGGGGGTGGTAATGATCCGGTCGAGTCTGCCCAAGCGTGTTGCCATTGCTGGCGACGTGACTCTACCACGAGTTTTCAGATTCCTGTACATAAAGTAGTAGTATATGTATACTAATAGTGAGGCCAGTCATGGCGCAGGGACACAAAATGTGGCTGTAAACACAACAGGTTGTGGGTTCGATTCCCACTTGAGGAAATGAAATATTTAATATGTTCATTTCTTAGCTCTGGTGTTGAGAATTCTGCCTCAATACACAATGCTTTCATAATTCTGCGAAAAATGCGACACGGAGTGTCTGAACTCTAGGTTCCCTCTGCCTACCCTGCTGTGTGCGGAATAGTGAGTAAGTAACATTAAACATTCACACAATTTAAGTCGTAACCGTTACTAAATTGTAGAGTATTTAAACATGTTAAGTTAGGTAGTCTTAACATTAGATATGACGAGTATTTATGAGTTGGAAGGGGCTGAAAAGGGTAGTGATATTTGGTAAAGTAATAAATTAAAAAAGAAAAAATACTCCTCACTTTATATATGGAATTAAATGGGACCGGCAGGAACTTTGTGAAAAAAATGTTTATAGAATGTTAATATATAAGTGGTTAAAGAACAAAAATAATATATCTTTTATGAATTATGACTCATTTATAATGTATACAAAGAGACTTATATTCTATATAATAAAAAATATTTAACAATACGCTAGCAATGCGCCAGCGGCTTCGCCGACTCGAACTACACGATTATTTATACAATACACTGAGTTAGTTTGTGTTCTAATATTTTTTGTTTACATCGCACTTAATATAATCTTCTAATATGAAAAAAAATTAAGCTTTGGTATTAATTATCGTTATTTGGTATTAAATCTTATAAGGATTTATAATTGTTTGTGGTTGTTTTATAAATAATCAGCTCGCGGAGTTTGTTTGTTTGTTTAAACGCTAAGATCTCTGGATCTACTGGTCTGATTTACTTTCTTTTTTTGTATGTAAGCTGCCATTCTTCAGAAGAGCTATAGGCTATATAGCATTACGAAGTAATTCTTAGTCGGTGCCTCGAAATACAGGTATGGATACACATCGTGAAATGAAAATAAATCCTACGTCTGAGGTATCTTAATTAATTTCTTTAGATATAGGTTTAAAATATTTTCCCCACATACTGTTGCCGTAAAAGGAGCGCTGACGCTTCCACCCTGTATATTTAGGTATTGGTGGGTATTTCAGATCTTCTTTTTTTATTTTCCAAACATATCTTTAAGCTTCACTGTACACTATATTAACATTTTTATTTACTACTGACTACGAAATATTTTATTTAGATCGACATTTTTATATTGGTAAATTCTCTTGAATGGACTGTGCAATTTAAGTAATTCAAAATTAAACAAAAGTATTTATTTGGATTACGATTAAATTAAACGTTTGGATAACATGGTCCGATTATGGTCAGCATTTCCATCTAATGTTAAACTGTAAAAAAGTTTTGGCAATACACATATGTATGAAATATATCTTATGCCATATTTTTTCCATTATTAAAGTTTTAGTAGGGGGTCCCAAATTTTTTTCTAGGTGCAGGTATACATACAAATCTTTGCTTCTTTGCATACAAATCTTTGCTTTTTATATAATAATGTAGATAACCCCTCCTATGTTGATTTATTTTATGATGATAATACGAGTGACATGAGCAGAATTTTATTACATTACAGAGAAACAAATATAGAAAAATTTCACAAATAGACTGAGTCTGACCTGTGTTCTAAATATAAAAATTGATTACCTATTACGTAATGTACATCCATATTTATCTATATGAAACTTAGACCTAGAGAAATAAGTCTGACGACACATGCTACAATTTTGGAATAACTTCTAGTCGTGGAAATATATGTATTTAAAATGTATACTTCTGTTTTTCCTGGTGTAGTTACGGTATTTTAAAATACGATTTTTCTCAAGTCTTAAGCAAGTTCAGAATACATCTTTCTGTTGAATTTATGATGTTGAATTTATTAGACTTTTCGGCCTTTTCCACATTATGCCAGAAATGTGATCACGAAATTTTTTATTATACATTTATTCATGTATAAAAGAAAGATAGATAGGCAAATCCTAATTGAATCTACAGTCTGACTAAATTATAAAAAGACAAATTTTTGTTTCAGTATTAAAAACATGTTTGCTGCTGTCATTTGCAAAAGCGTCAGTGCCAGGTGTGATCAAAAAAGATCGCTTAGAAGCATCGTGCTCGTTATCGGACTTTGCTAACAGTGCGCATTGTGAGCGATCCGATGGCAACCTTGTTTGCTTTAAAGGTTTGGCAACTCCTTGGCTGATGAAGATTAAGTTAGTAATATGTGTATATTTATAAATTTAGTTTTATTTATGTATCATAGTTTTTTTTCTAGATGTTTTATAGTGAATTTGGTCATAGAGCGGAGAATGGAGTGTTTTGACACTAGGCTCTCCCACAAATTTGCTTTGGGATAAAGTGTGAAGCTGTGAAAATTTTTTCGTGAAATATGTTAAAAATTTAGTAAGAAATGATTATTTATAATCAAAATTAATTTTGATAAAATATACTTTTCATTTTATTCTAAAGAGTAAGAGGGAATAAAAATAATGAAATTAAGCAATTCTTATAATGTTCAATACATTGATTTACTAAATAAAACTTCAAAAGAAATAATAAAAAAAATCCAGTCTAATTTTACATTTATGCCATTTTGAGCGTGTCATTTAAAAAAGTAGTCTAAGAAGTAAGTATTAAAAACACAGACTAAGAAGTAAAAAAGAAACTGATTGGAAAAAAATAACAAATATTTATAATGATATTTGATATTATATTCTCAAATAATATTTTAGGTTCACTCATAAAAGTCACATAACATTTTCAGTCACGAAATATCTCATCTAAGATTATCTGAATGGTCGGGAAAATGTATCGACGTTGGACAGCTTCAGAGGCGTTTCCCTCGACTCATTACTTTAGAAATAAGTAAGAGTACCAACTTGACGACTTTTAAAGGGCAATTTGGGGCCTCGAGCTACATTCAGGTAAAATTTTATATGCTTTTTTGTCGATATACGTGACATAATAATTGATTACACATGTGGTGCTATTGAAACACATAAGAACAAAAGATTTTTTTTGTATATCCTTAAAAAAAAAGTAAGGACGATCGCTTACTGATGTATTTGTTGTTTACTTTAGGAATAATACGTACGTGAAAAATACTTATTCGGGAACATATGTGTAAATATCTTTCTCGTCAATAGAGACCAGATTATTGGATTTGGTGCCGAAACTCAGTAAAATAAATTGTCAGGTGTTTGGCTAACTACTATTACTCTACACGATCCTGAGATATCCTATAAAATGTTTTTTCGGCTTGTCGTTACATCGTTCATATAGTGTCTAAACACTGAGTTGCCTTTGCCTCTTGGGTTCGTTCATTCGTTCATTACTTTTCGCCGGATGAGGCATCGCGCTTTGAGTGGTGGTACACCACGCTTTGCCATATTACCAGAGAGATCAAATAAAAATAATAAATAATAATACATTCCTCCGATTGGAATCGAACCCACAACCGTACCGTTTACAGTCACGCGCTTGAGTCGCTGCTCCACGACGGCCAATATACCCTAAAATCAGTATAAATAATAAATGTTTGTCGAGAATTTTATAGGCACATTAAGTAAAAGCATACATATTTAAAAGCATTTACGTTATATTCGCTGATGTTATATAACGATATCTTTTAAGGTTAAGTCAGACATGTTCATTATATTTAGTAATTTATTCATTCTAAATTGTTAATATAAAATTTATAAATATATTTTTTATAATTATATAATCCAATGTGTAAAAGGAATTTTAAATTGTGTTTCGTTTAGGTATTGTATAGAAAATTTATAAATTGACTAATTTTGTATAAACATATTATATCTCTATTTAGTTATATAATTAACTACTTTACTATTTATTAATATCAATAATTTATTAAAAAAATGTTTAAGCTCAACCTGAACCTGAGAATTTAGTGTTAAGGCACTGTGTTCTCCACTTCCCGTTAAAATAGTGGTTTGAGTAGCGGTACTTAGCGCCACACTTTGCCTTATTACCAGAGCAAGGAAATGAAAATGTTAAATGTGAAATATTCCCAAGAGGTCTGAGTGGAGCAAATCAACAACCTGTCACGTTTCCAGTCGAACTCCTGTGTCCCTGCGACGCGACTGGCTTTAAAAAAAAGTGCTGATAAGATAACTTTCTGTGCTTTGCGATAATGTTTTTTAACCTTAGCTCTCCTATATAGATTGATTATAGAATTTCCTATATTATGGGCTTTTATTATTTTATTTTTGGGCTAAGTTTTCTATAGGAAATTTGAGAGGAATATGTTGATTTTTCTCTCAAACCATTTTAAAAGTACAACAATAACATTTCAAAAAATATTTCAGAAAGCTTCTAATTTTGCATACATTTGTAAATCTTATATTTAGTAAAAAAGTAACTAGAACTAAATTTTGCTAATGTTATTCAATAACTTGAAATTATCATTTTTGTATAGAGTATATCAATCAATGGCCTGACTTCGTTATGGGAAGTTCCAGGGAGGGTCGTGGAGAAAATGGAGAAGTTACGAGTATTGGACTTACGAAACAATGCCTTAAGACATGTGAAATCGAATCTCGTCCTTGGAGCTCCAAATTTAGAAAGAGTCTATCTAGGAGGTGAGTTCTTCATATAATATACACGCGTACAGTCAAACTATGTATGTCTCACGGGCGTGAGTCACGGCCACCGCAAGTAGTATATTTTTAATTTTAATTTCTTTAACTCTTACTGAATTCGTTTGAGACGTTGTTTTAATTTAAAAAAAAAAGTTAAAATACAAAACTCATATAATTTTCTAGAGTAATAATATGTTGAAATTGAAATAATGCATCACATTATCTACTTCTATGAAAGTATAATTCATTTTTCTTTGCTTAATTCTCATATTTTACGGGGGTGACAGACAATCTAAAAATAAATATTTTTCTTTTATTTGATACGAGTACTTATTTTCCTTAGTAATGGTTATTTTGGTAGTGGAAATATGTGGTTTTTATAGGTTTCGATTAAGATTCCTTAGGGATACCACAATGTAATATTTGCTTCAGCAAGCACAAATTAATCTTATTTATTTAATAAGTTTTGGTTTTTGTAGTTCAATGTGATATTAAATAATGTATATTCATACACTAGTGTCCTGTGTTCACGCTTAATCTTTCACGTCACTTTACGTTTTTTGCATGTGTACTAGGGTAGTGTTAAGACATTCGGTTCCCTTTGCCCCTCAATTCTCGACATATTGCGAGTTAAGTGTTGATAAAAGTGAAAACGTGTTCAGCGTTTGATAAAAATGATAATAAAATAAAAAAAATAAACACATTTATTGCCAAAACTATATTTATACTGAAGAAAGTTACTATAATTATTAAACACTTAAAATTATGGTAAATAGTATAATTCAGTTAATGTTGCTTCAGATAATAGTATTACAACTAAAACTATGATTTTCGTAAATTTTGTTAGTCGTTAACTGGATTATAATTTGTAGATAATAAGTGGGACTGTAGTGATGGTGGCTTGGACTGGCTGGCGATGGAGAAAGAAAATGGTACTATTCGTAACCGTCTATTGGATTATTACGATTTAGTATGCTACCAGCAATTGTACAGAGGCAAACCACTCCACAAAGTAATGGATATAATACGAGTAAGTATATATTATATAAGAAAAATTTATAAAATTAGATGTAAGAAAGAACTAGAGGCCGTCGTAGCGCAGGGGCATAAGTAACGTTACGGTTCGGATTTCGAATGCCACTCGCAGGAATGAATTATATTTATTAATATTTATCATTTGTTCGCTCTGGTACCACGGCAAATAAACGTGGCGTTAGTTCCGCCACTGGACACGCAATGTCTCGAAAATTTGTCGGAAACAGGGGAATGGAGTATCTAAACACTAGGTTCCCTCTGCCTACCCTGCTATATGCGTAATACAGAGTAAAAAAATATTTTTTCCCTTAGAAAAACGGCCTAAACTGAATATTTTAATTTCAACATAGGCTTAAAGAATATTTTCGGAAATTACAGTTAAATAAATAATACGATATTTAAAATGTTCTGTGAAAGAATCCATTAAAATATAATAACATTAAATATATATTAGATACGTGTTGTATCTAATATAAAAACTGAAAAAATCTTTTAAAGATTTCAAATTATTATGGAGTCGTATGGAATGTAATTAGAATTATATAAAATAACTGTTCAATTAACAGTAAAAGATTTTCTCATTAAGATTATGAAATTTGATTCGAAATTAATTTGTTAAGACCTTCGTCTGTCGGCACTATATAAACATAATATTTTTAAAAGAATAATTTCGTTAGTAATGTTTAAATTGGCGCTTAAATGTAATTTTGTTTGTTGTAAATTGACTTTAAATATACGGATAAAATACAACTGCTTAGTATATATATATATATTTTATGGAAAAGACACGGCAAACGAGCGTGCGGGTCACCTGATGGTAAGTGATTACCGCCGCCCACGACTCCGTGCAACCCCAGAGGAGCTACAGGTGCGTTGCCAGCCTTTAAGATGGGTTGGGCGCTGGGGCCCGGCATTACCTGATGCGAAACGCAGTGGCATAAAGCCACTACTTCACGCCGGTTTTAAATGCCGGGGGTGGTAATGATCCGGTCGAGTCTGCCCATGCGTGTTGCCATTGCTGGCGACGTGACTCTACCACACGTACTTTAGTCGCCTCTTACGACACCACCAGTACCAGGATGATCCTATTCTAAGCCGAGATCGCACGGCAAAAAGATGTCATATTAGAAGTTAGTAGTATGTATTCGTTGCCAATGTATGTGGTGCCTGCGTCAGAACCAACGAATACGATCCTCCGGAAGTGTGTCAGACCCCGCGAGTCCAATCGTCGGTGCCTCGAAACTAAAAAAAAAATAAACGAAAAAAGAACAAAAAAAAAGAAATAGATTTGAATCAATTGCGTTAGCTTTTTCATTAATCCCGCCCGGCCTTATCGCTCACTTCTCCGAATTACTAATGAACTAACTACGTCACAGTGTTACTGTCTCACAATATATCCTGTTTCTTTCTCGCATTGCTAATCACCTCACGACGCCACAGTGCCTGTCTGCTTGTCCTTATGTTGACTACTAGTTAATGCAATCTCTCATTTTAATCAAAGCAAGTCAGAAACCACAATACAGTACAATATTGTATGCTAGAACCCGCGATATTAAATCGCTTCCTGCAAATGTGTTTCTTGTTATAATCTTTATGAATTTATTTAGTCTAAATAATTCTATTGTATTTTTTATTATACATTTTTTTAAATAATGGTGCGCCGGTGAAACAATTTTTTTTTAATGATAAACTTCCCATTTAATATATATATTTTTATTAAATCAAAATACTTCTATTGCATTTCTTATTATACAATGTTTCAAATAAGAGTGCACTGGTACACCAATACACCAATTAATACATACTACTTACAGGGTAGGCCGAGGGAACCATGACAGACACTTGTCTATCCCACTTCCCGTCAAATTCTGCAGGTATTGCCTGTAGCTTGTCGGAACTTAACGCCGCGCTTTTGCCTCGTTACCAGATCGAAGAAATATTTCATTTCCTCGAATGGGAATCGAACTCATGACCTATCGCGCTTACAGTCAATCATTCAAGTGGACTTCTTATGAACCTTCTAGAAATTGTTTAAATTTAAAATTTTTAACGATATTTTTTGTGCTAGGGCATATAATAATCTCGAACCATGTGTTTATTTATGTACCCACAACTTGTTTGATTTATATGATTGAAAACGCGACTGGTTAAGAGATCATTTCCTACTTGAGCAAATTAAATATTTATTTAAATTCCATTTCTTCGTTCTGGTGTCAAGTTTGTTCCGCCACGCCACGCAATGCCTCCAGAAGTCGGCGGTAAGTGGGGAACGGAGTATCTTAACTCTAGGTTCCCTCTGCTTACCCTCGGTGTGTAAGTGGACAAAGATGCCCGTCTAACGTATCATGAGAAATGACTTCCATTTATTACTAATTTTTAAGAACTTATCCATTAGTTCTTAATGATTTGGGTCGAGCAGCACCCGTTGTTACCCGACGGTATACGTTTTAAAACAATGTAATGAATGACGGTGACCGTTGCGAGGGATTGTTTACCTATTATTTGGAATTCATTAACAGAAAAAAAAATGTCAGCCTCGGTGGACTTATCTCTTTAAGAGATTTCTTCCAGCCAACCTGTGGAAGTGGATGAAAGTATATAGCGAGAAGACAAATATGCAATATGAAAATAAAGCGAATGTGATTAAAAAATTAAAAAAAAAAAAAAAATTATAACAATTATTATGAATACTTGAAATATATACACACACACACACACACACACACACACATATATATATATATATATATATATATATATATATATATATATATATATATATATATATATATATATATATATATATATACACCTATACATATACATACACATACTTATACATGCGCATAAATATAATATGATCGATATATAGTTATATTAATGATAGGTAGTGTTTAGTTCTTTAATATAATATTATTTTAAAGAAGACTTAAATAATATAATTGATTGGCTTTCTAACTTACTAAATATGGTTTTGAATACATCTAACATTCATTTGTTTTTTACTTATATACAGTTGCTACCAACACACGCATTCTACATGATATTCAGCGTCCATCCATATTACGGAATGTTATGAACAAGTCTGGAGATGGAGATTAATAATTTAATCGTCTAATCAACTTGTTAAATGATAAAAAAATGCATTAAAATTATTTGCAATGTGTTGAGTGGCGGAACTCAACGCCGTGCTTCGTCTCGACACCAGAGCGAAGAAATGAAGATTTAAATATAAATAAATATTAAATTTCGGATTAGGATCGTACCTACAACCATTCGATTTTAAGATCACACTTTGTGTTTTTCCAAATTACAATAATTAGGTACATTGATGTCATACGCAACAAAGTATACACGACAAGGACGGGAATTTCGCGTAGAAATGTCCGGAGACGCTGTATAGAAGTCAGTGAAAGACCCAGGGTCCTATGGGTGACAGTTAATATAGAAATTGTATATTCATAATAAAGTGTATCTTGTAATACCAACACATCAATCACTAAATTTTTTAGACGATTATAAAGCAACATACGCAAAGATATGATATATGATAATTAGGGAGACGCCGAAAGGAATTCGGCATTCGGCATATCGGCTTCCTGGCGCTAGATACTATAGGCGCCAGACACTATTTTAAGTACATCTAACTTTAATTTTTTAACTTATATACAGGCGACACTTTCATAAGGTATTTCCGGTAATTCATAGGGTAGTTCCGGTTACCTTAGAATTATGACATTTGCTAGCTAGCATCTTCAGGTAGTACCTACTAGTTCAGGAAAAATTCTAAAAACTATACATCTGTCGTTAAATCCTAAAAAATAATAGTCTTAAGGGATGTATTAGGCTTACGAGCAAAAAAATAAACCCAGCAATTTTTTGTGTCAAATTTTTACCCGGCAATAAATAACTTTGATAGTGCACCGAAGTGGATAGAGGCGTGCGAACCATTGGGACCGTTTTGAGTGTTTTTAAAATGTTGCACATTGTTAGACAGGCGACGCAAACACTTGGTTAAAGGAATGGAGTAGCCATGAATGCTCTAAGCGACTAATCTTGGAAAAGAATTTAAGTCGCTGTGTCCTCAAAAATAACACAAACAAAATTCTAATAAATATGAACTCTTTTCCTCGAGCGAGGATCGGACTCACAACCGGCGCTTGTGCTCTTGTACCACGACGACCTCAAAAAATTAAAAGAACTCAATCAATCAGATAAACCTAATATTTTTAATAAAATTCTTTACTAACTCTTACAGTATGTACGAGTAGTATGACGTCTCAAAATTAAAAAAAAATGCTTTTGCGAGTACTATTTAATAAATTTCATAATTGGTTGTAAACAGATGATGAGAGAAACTTGTCCCGTGGCTTGCGAGTGCACAATGACGCACGTAGTATCGGACAGTAAAGGAAAAGTTATTCCTTTAATAACTGTTGACTGTTCCGATCATCAACTGGAAAATCCCCCGCCGTCAATACCTCCCAGCACGACAACATTACGCCTTGAAGGGAATAAGGTAACATGTTTTTTTTGCTTCACGCTGTTTTCCGCACATAGCAGAGTAGGCGGAGTTATCTACCACTGGGAACCCACTGTCAAGACCGTTCTCACCATTCATTCAATAATTTAAAATATAAAACTATTACTTTATTTTGAGGCCAATCGTGGCGCCGTGGCACAAAGTGTGTCTGTAAAACCGACTGGTTGTGGGTTCGATCCCCACTCGAGGAGATGAAATTTTTACTTAAATTTATATTTCTATTTCTTCGCTCTGGTGTCGAGGCAAAGCGCGGCGTTGAGTTCTGCCACTTCAACACGCAATGCCTCCAAAATTCGACAGGAAGTGGGGAACGGAGTGTCTTAACACTAAAGCGTGAAACTTATTTAATTTGTTTTAATTTTTACTTTATTATATTAGTAGATTTTTCCGTATGTATTTGTATGGTATGTAGTATGGTAGTCTATACCTTATGATTTTTTTATTATAGAGCATATGAATACTAACGCTTTTAATTTCATATAAATATTTTTAATAGTACCTAACTAGTGTAGTTATTATACTTAAACTTGGAGAGGTTGGTAATAGTTGGAAAATTACTATTTTTTTTTAAATTATTAAAGTTTTAACGTAATGGGACTCGAACCCACGTCTCCTGGAAGCCGACCAGGCTCTCTGACCACTCGGCACCACACCGAAGCCATACGTTCTCATCAATCTACGTCAAAATTTTAAGCGTATAAAAATTTTAACATAGCGAGACTATATATTATTAAATATAAACGTTTTCTAAAGCGTATACATTTATTTTGCGGTTTCGACCGCAAAATACATATATATGTACGTTTTCTAAATAAATACTTTTCTTTTCTAAATGTCGATTAACACTTTAAAAATGTTAAACATCTTTAATTTCTCTATTGGAAACTTGATGATTGGCAAAGACCTACATATATATAATAGTAATGAAATTGATAGTGTAATTTAATTCTAATCTTATATAAGTAATAAAAATGTCAAGTTAAACAATAATATTATAAAAAATGCAGATTATTATTTTTTATTCTTCACAAAGATTCAGATTTCAGCTTAAGGTGTATGTATAGTGTGTATGTAATGTAAATTTTATAGTAATACAATTGTACAAGTTTCTTAATTTTATTATAATAAAGATATAAAAATATGCATTTAGCGACAATTTAAAAAATACTCTTACTTAAATTAAAAACAAATCTTATTTCTCAGTGACCATGAGAAATAAGATTTATTTTTAATTTGAGATTTATTTTTGATTTATTTCTATTAAATTTAATAGGCACTCTTTTTTATACTTTAGAATATGAAAAATCAGCTCAATTGACATTCTTGAAGCGGAGATAAATGTGAAAAATAATTTAAGATCCTTAATCGATATAAATAATCAATTACAGTACTACGAAAATAAAATATATGATTACAGTATAAATAAATAAAATATCAATTAAATACTAAAAAAACAAAACGAAATCGATTTGAATTGACTAAAATGATTCATATTTTAAATGATAGATATGAGAAAAGACTGACATTGACATTTTGTCTAATGATTTTCGCACTTTAGTTCATTGCGATGCGCTTTGTTTTCTTTTTCGTTTGTCTGATATTTTCAACGGCCACTGCTTTTTTTCACTGAGTTTTGCTCAGTAATCACCTCTTTTATAGAGGTTGACTGTGCTGTGAACCTTACTTTTACCAAATCTCCAATAACTCAGCTCTTAGATAACCAAAATAGACAGAACTTGCAGGGACGGCCTGATGTATCTGAATCTATTAAATCATACCATTTTCATATGTATACATTCTGGGCCCAAAAATTTATGCAATTGTTCCAGTCTTTGATACTCCTCCGTCGTTGTACCCCAAACATCTTTCTTCATATATTAATATGTAGATAACATATATTACCTGTAAATAAGGTATTATATTTGTACCAACCATTAAATGAAACAAATAAAAAAAAAGAAACAGTGCAGTGTAAACGTAACTTTACAGAACACCTTGCATTTAATTTGTGTGCGTGGATTAATGTTATTCACAAACACCATTTCTTCTAATCGCTGTGTTCTTTCACACGTTCACACGTGTAACTGGACCTGATTGTTTATCAAGTGAAATTAGAACGCTGACGCTATTTATTCGTCAAACTTAATAAGAATTTATATGTAGGTATTAGGTATATATCTAAAGGTGTTGCTACAGACTTTATCTACCTCTGTCTTAATTTGAACAAGCGCAATTCTTATTTTATTTGGTACTATGGACCCTGCGCTGCTTCGTCCTATTCATTATTGTTACAGCTAAGCTATTAACACCATTATGTTCTTCATGACAGTTTCCAGATCTTTAATTTTGCTGTTTTTGTTCTTATAGCGGCTTGGTTCTTATAGTTTCGACTGCTACGATTATTCGTCAGATTCGTTCGTTCAATTTTCATATCGGTTCAGTAGTTTAGAATATGTGCATGTATGAACAGACAAACAGAGAGACAAAAAAATTAAAAATCATAGATTTATATTCGATTAGTTATTTTAAACTCGCCTACATTTTTAGCAAATATTTTCAATGTACACAAAACGTTTATTCTTTATTATTGTATTAGGTATATATGAGGTTAGGTATATTAAGCAATTTTTATTGTTTCCTCATCGTATAGATACACTTTTGCGTTTTGGGCTGAGCTAATTAAATGAAGAGAAAATGATTTATTATATATATAATAATATTTTAACAACGAAGTTTTTTTCATTTATATTTTAGCACAAAAATATATTTCTTATATACACTTTACTTATTTTCGTAATATAATTATGTTATATACGTGCTATATATATATATATACATATATATATATATATATATTCTTATGGTCTTACGGAAATGATTGTATCTTTACTTTATAGTAAAGCCTTTGTTACTGCTTAATTTATCTCTATATATAATAAGACAGCAAAAAATATTTTTTCTGAATTTCTTGTCTGTCTGTCTGTCTGTCGATATGTATGTATTTTTCTCTGAAAGTACTGAACCGATTTACTTGAAAATTTCACCAATTCTTTGTTTTAACTCAACTTAACCACAGAGGCCGGTCGTGGCGCAGCGGCACAAAGTGTGACTGTAAACCGACTGGTTGTGGGTTCGATCCCCACTCGAGGAGATGAAATATTTACCTAAATTTATATTTCCATTTCTTCGCTCTGGTGTCGAGGCAAAAGCGCGGCGTTGAGTTCTGCCACTTAACACGCAATGCCTCCGGAACTCGGCAGAAAGTGGGGAACGGAGTGTCTTTCACTACGTTCCCTCTGCCTACCCTGCAGTGTGCGGGATACAGCGTGAAGCTGATTTTTTTTTTTTTTTTTTTTTAACCACTAAAGTTTGTTTCATCAAAATCGGTTCATTAAAAAAAAGTTATCGTCATTTGAATGAACTCAAGGATTTAGTTTGCCTGCGAATGTTATATAGCAATCACGCTGATAAGATTTTGAAGAATGTCATTCGAAACGTCTTGGTTATATGACTGTTCTTCAAGGAAATACATAGATTGTTCGCTTGTTTCGTTCGTTTGAAATAAATCTATATAAAAATGCCTAGAAACATTCTTTTTACGTGTACTCTGTAATAACTACATATTTACCAATTCTACATTTAACTAATTTAAAAACTGTACAGGAGTTAATATGCAATCATTACAGTTATTTTACTAAGAATATTATGAATCCTTCAAATCAATAATTTAACATTTAAGGCTATTTCTGAAAGAGTAAATTAAATTATTCACTGACATCAGCACACTTAACAGAATTTTAAAATTATGATGAGACGTAGATGAACTAAATTATATCTAGAAGAGAATAACTTTTTAGATAATAAAAATATACTAATATAATCAATAAATAATTATAAATCATGAAATGACAATACCATATCAAAAATTAAAGAGCCCCTAGATTATAATTAGTTGCCAGCATTTTAGAGATACATTTGTATACATCTTTAATATTGCCAGATTGCCAGTAACTGAGAATAACATGGTAGCTTTATATGAGAATGAGAATAACATGATATGGGATATCAAATCCCTCAAAGAAATAACAAATGAAAATAATAATAGTTTTTAATAGTGATAAGAAGGTTTATTTTCTATTACTTCTTTTAAAAGTTGGCAAGGCAACACTAATCTCTTCTTGAACAAATGACGTAGGAGTTTCTAAGAGTAAAGAAAGAAGCAGGTCCCTTTAAGTTTAAGTTAAGTATTAAGTGCGACCGTTGCTTTAATTAGAACAAAATATCTCTGCTTATTTTGGCTTTGGTTTTGATATTTTGCTAGCGAAGCAATTTCATGTTTCGCAATTCGCGATAAGTACTTCGGTTCATTCGATTGTTATAAGTATATAAGTCTTTGTTTCACTTCCACGAATGTATTATGTATCTAATTACGGTGTTAATTTTTGCCATGTAATATTTTTTTTTGACAAAAGAATATAAAAATTATAATCAATGCTAATTTCTGTAGGTATGACGGGTATTAATTAAAAAAACGTATAACGCAATTTCTTATATAAAATATAACCATACGAAACGAAACGAAAGTAACTCTGTCTGTCTGTCTTTTACGTAATCAGGGCCAAACCGCTAATTCAATTGTTATAAAATACTCATATAGAGATACTTGAGAGTCTTGGGATGAACATGGGATACTTTATTTTTCTCATGATTGTAATTTTCTCGATATATACTTATATATTAAATTATATTTCAATTTGACAAGCAATTTATTATGCCATATATACATAACCGTCGCTAAGCAACCGTTGCTTAGCGACGAAGGAACTTTGTTGTTTTAACAAAAAGTTGCTCAAAATGGATTTCCTGAATGAACTCTTACGTGCGCTGCCTCAATCTTAACAGACATAATATAAAAATAATGTTTAATAAAAATATTGTTCTTAAAAAATCTAATGAAAAAGTCTGCGATAGTAGTTAATAAGTGTAGTTAATACTTAATAGTAGGAATCATTTTAATATTTTTAATTTAAATTTATCAGATTATTGTTAATATTTTTTCTATAATTTGGTATTCATCCTTATCAAAATAAATATAATAGTCACCTTTAGCATTTTACCTAGTTTAAAATTATATTTTACTATACATCATTCTAATAAATACTAAAGGAGATATCACTAGCCTCCGAGCCGCACAGTGTGACCGACTCCAACGGACAGACGACGGTTGACGGTTTTGTAAATTTTCATATATTTTGGATTTCATATAATTTATATTTTTCTTTGTGGTGTAAGTTTCGGCTCTGGGCGGCATCGCCATAATATTATTTAAGTATTGAGGAAAAAATGGTTGGTTATTTGAGTTCGGTTATCTATACCGTTGTTATATACACTTTATGAATCGTAATTTTAATTTTTAGGGATTTTATTTATTATTGCACGCAACAATTTCGTATTTAATGTAGAAGAGTTTATTTATTTCATTTAGTATCTATGTATGCGCGCACGGAAAACGTGAAAAAACGTTTTTCCCGGATTATTCAGTATCCCGTGGAAATTCCGGGATAAATAATAGCCTTTTTATTGCCCCAGAACCCCCGCTATCGATCACTGAAAGTTCTATTTTTTTAATATTTGAGTAAAGTTACAGAAAATCATGTATTGTAAATAACATATTGTAATTCTTTAAAAAAAAATGCGACAGCTATATCTTCGCATAGGATTATCTAATGTTTTACTGTATTATTATAGTTAGATATAGATTATTATAGAACACGCGTATATAGATTATTATAGAATACGTGTTACTTTTAATTTAATTACTTTCAAATATTTATTTTACGTTGATATTGATAATAGCTGGTTTTGTTGAGTTTTCTTTTATTAATATTTTTCTTTGGTTACGTTTTTATTTTTATTCATTTTAATTTGTTACGACTTTTTTCTAATAATAAAAATTTTGCCTTCTTATTCTTTTTCGGTTTATTTCGATTATTTAGGGTTACATTTTCTTACCAATCCTATTGAAAACTGAAAATAATTTCATAAATATATTTAATAAATATTCGTATAGTTTAAGCGAGTGAAGCCGCGTCGGGGTCCGGCAGTATTTATATAAAATCGGAAGACGGCTAAAAGTATTCTTATATAAATTACAAAAGTTATAAAAGAACTGAGAATAAAAATGATTGTTCAAGAACTTTTACAAGTAAATAATAAAGATACTCCGTTTTGAATTCATAATAAGTAAATAAATAAAACTTTGCCCACAGATAAACAGCATCAGACAACTTTTGCAAAATCCTCAGTATCAAAATTTGATGGATCTATTTCTTGACAATAACAGTATAGAAACAGTGAAGGAACTGGAGGGTTCAGAATGGTTTCACACTTTTAGAGTGTTGAGCTTGAGAGGGAATATGTTGAAACAGGTAAGTAAATGATTTAAATAAGCTGAATAGGGCAAATGAGGTATCGCAGTGGAAACGTCTGACTGTCACTCACGGAGATCATTATATATGCATTAAAGAATCTTTTACGTTTTTAGATACCAGTATATGTTTTCGACAAGGCGTTCCAAGCTAACAACAATATAATGAACGTATTTCTTGGACACAATCCATGGAGATGTGATTGTCATTTTATACCAAGATTTCAGGCGCTGTTGCTTAAGTATAAAAGGGTTATACGAGATTTGACAGATATAAGGTGTGCGAAATCTGATGATAAAGTAACGTCTTTGGTACAGGTATTGTATAATACGTTTTTCTAAGTTGTACTCTGTACGCCGTTTAGCACGGACAGAAGGAACCTAGTGTCTTCAACTACTGCCCACCTTTTTTAAATATATAATTATGAGTGGCAGAGCTCGAAGCCGGGATTTGTGTTATTGCCAGAGAGATAAAATAAAAACATAATTCATTCTCTCGAGTGGGGACCGAACCCACAATGCCTCGACGGTCTCTCCCTAAATTGTACTTGTTTGTATATGTATGTCTATATATTATATATCTTTCAATATAATTCTCTCTTTATAATTATTATTCAAGTTATTTTGATATTAAATGTTATCTGCGTAATGTTTTCATACAGCCTCAGGATAAATTATATGTAGGTAGTGTCCGACCGAAATTAGGTTTTCACCCAAAACGGAAACCGAAACTTTTTAATATACAAGATATTTTTTTGTATAGCTTATAGAGGTGGTCATTACCTAATATTTTACCCTATATTGCATGGTGTGTTTTCGAAATATAAATCCTATATATTTTTTTCTTAAATATTGTGGCTTTAATGCCCAGTTAGATAATGATTTTCGGTTTTTTTGTATTTCCCGGTAAGTTTATTGTTGTGTGCTGTATATAGTAGTAGGTCATTTTTATAAGGTTTCGAAGTATGAATTGATTACGCTTCAATTGATTACGCTGCGGTACAAAAAATCGATTAGTAATTTTTGAATATTAGACATACTTACAAATACCTTGCCTTTTTTCGCGGGTAGGCGTCAAACACTCCAGATAATAAATTCATATTTTACTTATATACGTTAACAATATATTGATGTCTGCTATATTACAGAAAACTGCAGTTCAAATAATGTACTTTATTGAATTAATATTTTATAATTATAAATATACTAGTACTCTTGGAGCATTGCCTGGGACTTATTACCACAGGAGTAGACTTCAGGGGCTCCTTTATCGATTCAAACACTCGCCTTTACTGCTTCAGCCCAATAAAGCAAATTATCTCAAATTTACATCAAAGAACAGTGTTGCCATAGCACGCTTGCTTATTATTATTATCATTGTTGAATATAGCCAGCTAACAAAATCACCTACTAGCAAGAGATTCCTGTAATAATATTACTTAGTTAACATTATAAAAAGTGAATATGGAGTCAATCAATGGAAAAAATGGGATTCCTTGATTGACTCTATATGAATAATATATGCCCCGTAAATACCAGAATGAATGATATCTATCAAGACCTTAATAGTACCAGTGTCAAATCATTCTCAGCCAGTGGAATTTCATAACTTTTGTAATGTGGCAGCAAATATTGTTACCAATGCGGATTTGCTGGACCCGCAACGGTATTATTTATATTGTCACAAGCGACGGTACTAGATATTGAGTAGAATGCAAGGCGGAACTCAATGCTTAATGTTCCCCGAATAAATGACGGCGACATCGAAAAATATAGAAAAGGCTGTACCGTTACGTAAAAAACGAACGATTAAAAAAATAATATAGCCTACGTTTTTTTGTCACTTCATTTAGATTTTTTTGTAACTTATAAATACGTACTAGCGTCCTGATCGCGGCTCCGGCCATGAAATCATGACAGTATTCGTTTATACACATTATCTGTAGTGTACATATAAAGACTATTAATATGAAGGTTTAAGCACCTTGGATTACATTATCGTAACTTCCATAAGATTGTTTTGGAAATAAAAAAATATAACTTACGCTAAAGCGCGTCCTAATTAGCAACTACGAATTAAAATGTACCCCTATGCCAAATTTGTGATTTTAGCACTGGTATTAATGAAATTTAACCAAAAAACCACCCCTTATGGGTCGAATATTGCAATTTCCCATCTCAGTGAGCACCTGCATCTTTCAAATAACGCTCTTGCAAAATATATGACTCCTACCTAGGTCTTGTAGTAACGAAGTTTCATATAAACTATCTACCCCCAAAAACAACTCCTCAGGGGTGGAATATTGCAAATTCCCGTCTTAGCGTCCTATAAATAACCTCCTAGCACTTGTAGTTTCTGAGATTTCGTGATAAGTGAGTGAGTGACCTTTCGATTTTATATATATATAGATATGTACTTTCTAAATTAAATCACAATGTTAATATGTTACGTTATAGTTTTTACTATGCCACTTTGATACACGAAGCGTAATGTAATGTATAACAGATTATGTTTAATATTGGACTCAGATGTCCCAGGGCCCTACCTCCTAGACCTACGTTAATTTGGCAAAGCCGAAATTTTGAGGATTAATATGTAATTAAAATTGTGTATGTACTTACTAACTTGAAAGTGGGGCCCTTTCAGAGGTAGTGCCAAATAAAGGTACATCTCTGTATGGGAGGATGATTGACATGTGTATGTAAATAAAGTATCTTTTATAAGGGTACGGATTCTGGACTGTTTCTTTACTTTTGTAAACAAAATTATACAGATACAGCGGGATACAGACAACATGCTAAAAAAACTTACAAACGTGTAGCACTCATACTTTTAAAATTTCCAGATTCTTACCTATTTAATTATTCAGGCTTTTGAGCAGATAATTTGACTTTTGTGACAACGTCTAATATAATGTTACTTGACAAAACGAAACACATTTATAAGGGTTTATTTACGATCAATAAAAGTCTTTATTTTCTCTCTCAAATTCTTCTATTAACAAGGGAATGACAGACGCTCACTGTCTCATTTTTTGATCAGTAAATAATATAAAACGTACAAAATAGTGTCGAATTTGTCAAGTTGACAATATTATATGGAGTCTAATAATTTTTTAAGTTTAAAAGGTTTATCATATCGTATACGTATTATTATCTTAATAAATGATGATGGAGATTCTTCTTATCTCGATTGCTTACAAATAACGCAAAAGTGTGTATTGTCAAACGTCTCTCTGACTATTTTTATTTTCTCGCTCTGGGAACTAGGCACAGCGCGGCGTTGGGTTCCGCCACTCAACAGGCATTGTTTGGCGCAAAATTTTGCGAAAATTGGGGAACGGAGTATCTTAACACTAGGTTGCCTCGGCCTGTCCCGCTGTATACAGTTACAGTGTGAACCTAAAAGAATAGATAAAACAAGATTTTTAACATTGTATTTTTATCATATATAAACAATAAAAATATAAAACCGTATTTCAAAATGGAGTGTCCAAATAATTTTGTTATATTGTTTTTAATCATTTTCATTCGACCTATATATATTGTTGAAGTATTTAGAAGCTATTATTAAAAACGTAATTTTCAGAAACAATATATTTTCTCGTTCATTTTATTAAGTGACCTTTGTAAAATTTTGTAAGTCAACATTTACGTATTTCATGTGGAACAATAACATCCTGAATCCTTATAATAATCTTGCAATATACACACAAAATAAGTTCACATTTAACCTATATAGGAAATTTCTTGTTAATAATTTGTATATTAAATACATTTTTAAAACATGTAAGGTTGTATACGATTATTAAAGAACATTTCGAGAAATTATGTGTTCTGATAACATAAAAATCAGTTTTATAAGAACCAGTGCCTGTAGGTATAGGTTTTTATATATAGGACCTATACTTGTAGTGAAGGCGATAAGTCGGTCGGCCTATAAGGTATTTTATGCTCGTCTTACAAAGTATAAGCAATATTGAGGGAACATTAATAAAAAAGTAACTTATAATATTATTTGTACACTTAATTCATTAGGCGCTACGACTTTTTGTATTTTGTAATAAGTATATTTTATTTTTCCGTTGCCATAGTATTTATATATCATTTTTATATAATAAGGTTTAAATTTACTAGGCCAGATATTTAGAGGCCAGTCGTGGTTCAGGGGCACAAGTATGTGACTGTAACCACGACTGGTTGCAAGGTCGATCCCCATTCGAGGAAATGAAACATTCAATATTTTTATATTAGAGCGAAGAAATGGAAATATAAATTTTAAGTAAATATTTCATCTCTTCGAGTAAGGATCGAACCCACAACCGGTCGGTTTTGCAGTTACACTTCGTGCCGCTGCGCTACGACTGGCCTCTAAATATCTGGTCTAGTAAATCTAAATTTTATTATTTTTTTCTAATCTAAAATTATTTGATATCATAAATAATATTGTAATGATATTTTAAAAATACTTTTATATATTGAATATTCTTTTTTTCAGATCAGCACCATTCCTTTAGGCAATATCTGCAGAAACAGTGATGTGAAAATGCCAATAAGCATAATAAATATAGTTAATTTGACGCTCGCGGTTCTTTTGTTGACAGTAATTGGAAAGTTTTTATATGATTGGCATGTATTTAGGGTAACGGGAAAATTACCTTGGATATCTTCGGTGATGCCATAAATAGGTCGATATTATTTAACATATTCTAATTTAATGACTATTTTATATGTCAACGTAAATAACGTAAATATACGTGTAAAGAACGACTACCGCTTTTTTAAATTTTTAACTCTAAGCGTCTAGACAAATATATAATATTACTGAATGTAAATAATTAGTGAGAATATTACTTCTAAGAAATCTTTAAATGTAACATTTTGATTTTTTTATTTTGTTTTAAATATATTAAAGTTATTTAAATGAAACTAGTTAACTGGATTAATCGCGTATATTTAGTATTACAAATATTTGGAAGCCCGATGTTTCGAACACTTTGCAGTAGTCCGTGGTCACGGGTAGACGTATCAAATTACTGCCTACGATTTCTTATTTGCCTCGAATACTGCCCTGGATTCCTGCAGAATGCTGCTGCCTGCTGACTGTATCTTGCCCTCTGGTATGGTGGGTTTCATACTTCAAAGATTTTATTAGTGGGTTCCAGGTGGTGGAAAATTTCCAACCGTTCTATCCGTATAAATTGGGATATTTTTGTATTTTAGTGGCCTCGTGAATCATTCTAGTAATGTATCTGTTTTCATTAGCGAGGATTTGGAGCTTATCAAACCTGATGTAATACCTTCCTCCCTTATCCACAGCATGCTTACATACAGCTGAATTCAATACATGTTCAATGTTAATATCGGAGATGTGTTTCTGTACCTTAACGCCACGGCTCCTCTTTGTTTGACTCATGTGTGATTTGTAAGTCACAGGCACAAATTTTTATAATATTTTTTTTTAATAAATTTCATAATAATAAATAGAGTTTTCAAAAATGTATAATACTTAATACACGTGGTTAGTCCAGTTACATTTAAAATGTGTACTACTACAGTAATTTCCGTGATATTTAGATACTGTTGTATATTTCCGCACACTGCAGGGTAGGCAGAGGGAACGTAGTGAAAGACACTCCGTTCCCCACTTTCTGCCAAATTCCGGAGGCATTGCGTGTTAAGTGGCAGAACTCAACGCCGCGCTTTACCTCGACAACAGAGCGAAGAAATGGAAATATAAATTTAAGTAAATATTTCATCTCCTCGAGTGGGGATCGAACCCACAACCAGTCAGTTTACAGTCACACTTTGTTCCACTGCGCCACGACCGGCCTCAAGGAAACAATAGATTTTATAAAAAAATAGTTGTATATTTTCTACTGTAAGTTATATGATATCTATTATTTCTATTTAGGCAGGCCCAAGCGTGCGACTGTAAACGCGACAGTGTGTGTGACGGTGTGTGTTCGACTCCCACTCAAGGAAATTAAATATTGGCGTTTAATTTCTCCGCACTCAATATGTCATTCCTTCAGAATTCAGCGGACAGTGGGAAAGAGACGTTCCCTCTGGCAACTCGGGTTACATCAATAATTGTATTAGCTTCAAATTATATTAGATGTTATATAGGTACTACATGTACCACACACACAATTTGTATTTTATTTTAATATCTACTTATATTAAATAAATATTTATAAAGTATCAATAAAATATAACCGAAATGTGTAAAATAAAAACAATATATTTTATAATTAAATTTATGTTCTTTCTTTCTGCAATGGATGCAAGAGCGGTGAGATGAAGTTATTTATAGAAGTGCCTTCTAGTTCTAGGTTATATTAAAATTGTAGTTGTATGTATATGTTGCATAACGTCAAAAACATTACTGTATATAATATTATATTATTAAACTTAAAAAAAAAACTGATTTTTTCTTACCTAAAATTACCTGTATTTTTAACATACCCCCCTTTATTCGTATTTTTTTTTTTTTTTTTTTTTTTTTTTTTTATGGAAAAGACACGGCAAACGAGCGTGCGGGTCACCTGATGGTAAGTGAGTACCGCCGCCCACGACCCCGCGCAACACCAGAGGAGCTACAGGTGCGTTGCCGGCCTTTAAGATGAGTTGGGCGCCGGGGCCCGGCATTACCTGATGCGAAACGCAGTGGCATAAAGCCACTACTTCACGCTGGTTTTAAATGCCGGGGGTGGTAATGATCCGGTCGAGTCCGGTCTACTCTACCACACGTACTTTAGTCGCCCCTTACGACACCACCAGTACCAGGATGATCCTATTCTAAGATCACGCGGCACAAGATCTTGCGAGTTATTTAAGTTTTATATTTTTGTTTTGAACTTAATATTGAGAGATGACTATGATTTAATCTTAGAAATGGAGGTGATTTCTGTTGTGTTGAAGAGTTGGGTAAAACAGTAAATGATACGTTTTTCGTAGTTGGTAAATGATACGTTTCTTCCTTCTATAGTCAATATTACGTTTAACTACAAATTTACAAAACGACACTTGCGCCATCTAGTGCACTGAGCATCTCTTTAATTATTAAAAAATAATGTTCATAGTGTAATGTCTCTATGCCACTTTGCTATTTCAATGAAATGAAAAAGGAGAAAAATTATATGTGGTTTTTAGTTATACATCAACTATTGAAAGTTTAAATATGGTTATTGTAATGATATAAAAATGAAAAATTCGTTTAAATATTTTTCCAGGACGAGCGCCATCTACAATTGCTATCACGTATTGTATTTTACTGTTTTTGCGCACCTAATATAAGGTATGCGTATATCCTAATAATAATTAGAGATGGCGTTGCGTAATAAAATTTTATTATTTACTATATTTTGTATTGTTGCCATTATTGTGGTTTAAAAACAGAAAACTCTTTATTAATTTAAATATAATTATCAAAAATGTATTCTTTTATTACATAAGAAGAATAAATTTTACATTTTTAAATATAAATTGTTTTAAAAAAACACATTTAAAAATAATAAAAAACACTTTTCCGAGGCTAGGTTAGGGTCCAAGGGACAAGGGTCCAAGCCATCGGTCTCAAGTAAAATTCCCTTCTGTCGGTTCTTGATCCAACAGCTAAGTGACAACTTCATAAGATGTTGGTCGAGGCTTTTCACTATTCAACCGTTAATTGAAACCACTATCATGGATTAAGTCCAAATATTTAGATAATTTTTCTATTTCGATCTTCACGATTGTCATCATGTGGGATAGTGATGTCAGCAATCACTGCGCTGCGCGCACAGCTATTTTTAAGAACAGAAATGGGATTTTACCTACATATAGTAAGGCACCTCATTTCATAAGATTAAATTGAAGAGCAAGTTGCTGGTATATTATCTAAGCTACTTGATTGTGTCTATGCAAATACTAACCATTGGCAAGATGATTTATCATTGCCCAACAAAAGAGGAGTAAGGCTTTTGTCAACTGTTAGCACATCCTTATGCATATCCACGTCAATCTAGAGAAATGTTTCTCAAAAACTGCAAACCTCGTGCTTATAGAGATTTTTGACGCTCAAAATTTTCGTTCTGAGTCGGTGCCAAAATATTGTGCCAAAAATATGTTCGACAATTTTTTACTCAGAATAGATGTAAGGAGCCTATAGATGGCAGGTTGGCGATAGTTTCTTTGGGCTGTTGTAGTAAAATGCTGGTAACTATCCAGAGTCAAGGGCATCCTGGAATTGTGTTGCGAAAACCGAATATGAACTGCGAAACCACTTAAAAAAATATGATTTATTCTTACTTAAGGAGCGATAATGCGAAGGCCTTTTATAAGATTTGTAAATAAAATTACAATTATGTAGTTTAAGCACATGGACGTATACTAACTTTTTTCTATGGGTTACGAAATCCCAAATGGTATAATAGGACCCTATTACTAAAACACTGCGATCTATCTCTCGGTCTGTCCGTCCGTCATCCGGCTATATCTCACGAACCGTAAATAAAACTATTAAAATTTTCACAGATTATGTAGGTACTTCTGTTGCCGCTGACAAACACTAAAAAATAAAACAAAAAAAATAAATGTTTAAGGATACCTCCATATATCAAACCATATTTTTTGCTCATTTTTATAGATAACTGAACGGAATCCGGCATCTCGGAACGGAACGGTGATTTCGATTCGCACTTGCTTTATCCCAAGAGAGAACGGAGCGTCAAGCGATGCAATTTTTTGTTATACATTTGTATATGATTTGTTTTAAGAAATCATTTAATTCATTTTTAAACAAAATAAACTCCCGTACCATTTACCTATATAATTTTGTATTGCTATAAGTAATCTTAATTTTTTTTAAATATGAACAGTAGTACCTGTTTAAAAATCTGATATTGTTAGATAAGTAACATACCGTAGTGATGTCGTCTTGGCGCAATGGTACAGGCGTGTGACTGTAAACGCGACGGTTGTGGCTTCGATTGATACTCGGGGAAACGAATTATTATCTATACTTATAATAAATCTGTAGAAAAGTCGTTTCTGTACATTGAAAATATTTAAAAAAAAATTAGCTAGGGTGTTAAAGGATAACTAACAGAATCCATTTCCAACATTTTTGGAATTTTTGTCTGTTTGTCTGTTTGTCTGTTTGTCTGTTTTCCTGTTTATGTGAACACGCATCACGTCAAAAGTACACAATATATTTAAGCAAATTTTATACGTAAAAATTACCAGTAAATCAAGGTAACATTTAGTGTTTATTTCATTGTAATAGCTTCACTCTATCAAAAGATATAAGTATTTAAGTTTCCAAGAAGCTTATATTTGAGATAGTAGAACTCGATACTAGAAACGCTATCTATTTTATATTTTAAGTAGGTAGGTAGGTAGGTTGGTAGGTAGGTGGGTAGGTAGGTGGGTAGGTAGGTAGGTAGGTAGGTAGGTAGGTGGGTAGTTAGGTAGGTAGGTAGGTAGGTAGGTAGGTAGATAGGTGGGTAGTTAGGTAGGTGGGTAGGTAGGTAGGTAGGTGGGTAGGTGGGTAGGTGGGTAGGTAGGTAGGTAGGTAGGTAGGTAGGTGGGTAGGTAGGTAGGTGGTTAGGTAGGTAGGTAGATGGGTAGGTGGGTAGGTAGATGGGTAGGTGGGTAGGTAGGTAGGTGGGTGGGTAGGTGGGTAGGTAGGTAGGTGGGTGGGTAGGTAGGTAGGTAGGTGGGTAGGTAGGTAGGTAGGTAGGTAGATAGGTAGGTAGGTATGTAGGTAGGTAGGTAGGTAGGTAGGTAGGTTAGATAGGTAGGTAGGTAGGTAGGTAGGTAGGTAGGTAGGTAGGTAGGTAGGTAGGTAGGTAGGTAGGTAGGTAGGTAGGTAGGTAGGTAGGTAGGTAGGTAGGTAGGTAGGTAGGTCGGTAGGTAGATAGGTAGGTAGGTAGGTAGGTAGGTAGGTAGGGTAGGTAGGTAGGTAGGTAGGTAGGGTATGTATGGATGTATGGATTATTGATGTATGATGTATGGATGTATGGATGTATGGATGTATGGATGTATGGATGTATGGATGTATGGATGTATGGATGTATGGATGTATGATGTATGGATGTATGGATGTATGGATGTAGGATGTATGGATGTATGGATGTATGGATGTATGGATGTATGGATGTATGGATGTATGGATGTATGGATGTATGGATGGATGTATGGATGTATGGATGTATGGATGTATGGATGTATGGATGTATGGATGTATGGATGTTGGATGTATGGATGTATGGATGTATGGATGTATGGATGTTGGATGTATGGATGTATGGATGTGGATGTATGGATGTATGGATGTATGGATGTATGGATGTATGGATGTATGGATGTATGGATGTATGGAGGTATGGATGTGGATGTATGGATGTATGGATGTATGGATGTATGGATGTATGGATGTATGGATGTATGGATGTATGGATGTATGGATGTATGGATGTATGGAGTATGGCTGTCTGGCTGTCTGGCTGTCTGGCTGTCTGGCTGTCTGGCTTCTGCTGTTCTGGCTGTCTGGCTGTCTGGCTGTCTGGCTTCTGGCTGTCTGGCTGTCTGGCTGTCTGGCTGTATGGCTGTCTGGGCTGTCTGGCTGTTCATGGATGTATGGATGAATGGATCTATGGATGTATGGATGTAGTGTATATTTTTTTCAATTATTATTACCAGTGAAGTATCGATACTAATGTGATATCTATATATTTATTATATTAAATATTTTTTAGTAAGTTTTATAATTCTAATAGAACAACTTTATAAAATGATTTTTCCTTGCATGCGTTGTAATAATTACAATATAATATATAAGATTTTATATGTTACTTTAATTATTATCTTAAAATAATTAAATGTATTTTGGTCAAATTTATTTTTTTAAAAATTAGGAGTGTCCAACAAAGCTATCATTTCTCTATGAAGATATAAATAAATAGTTATAAAGGTCAGTTATTTAATCATTACACCATTCATACATGACGAATATTACAATAAAAACAATTAAGCCGATTGTACCGCTCCCGCACCGCGCTCACGTCTTAGCTCTTTAAATCGCTTAAGTCGTTTCTGAGATAAGCGTCGACTAACAGAAAAACCAAGAAACCGACAAAATTTATAAATATTATTGTTGCTGATTCTATTACTTTGTTAATTGCTCCAATAATAATTTGTTTAATGAAAATCGAAAATGTCATGGTTTTAATAATTTTCACATTAGAAATCATAAGTGCACTGCAAGCATACATTATTTATTACAACAGGAACGTAATTCCCTGTACCGAAACAAACAAATAATTCACAAATTTAAGCGGGTGAAGCCGCGAGCTGGTTGCTTTATTTTATAAAATTTTATGTTGTGATTATAATAGATGGATCACGTGGTGATGTCAATACGTTTTAATCATTGGCATGTAGGTACGTTATATTAATTTATAGTACATATATTTCTCAAGAGAACTTAATCAAAACTTTGTATATAAAAAAATACATGAAATAATCATGTTAGCGAAATATCAAATTTATTTTATGAATCAATCTTAATGTTATATTCGAAACAAATGAATTGTATGTAAATTTATTAATACGTTTCAAGTATGAAAAAAAGAAAAAATGCAATAAAATTGCGTTTCTGCGTTTCTTTCCAATGATTTATATTTCTATATATGTGGGACGTAAATGCGGGAACAGAGCTGCCATCTTAGTACAGAGTAACCTCTAAAATATATATTTACGTATAGTTAAAGAATAAAAAATGTGAAGAGGAATGCGTGATTTCTCTATAGAATATATTATTCTACATTATATCATAAAAAACAGTACATATAAAGGTATCCTCCTACAGTATTATTATTTTTAATCAACATTTTTGAACTTTTAATTTTGAACATTTTAAATATTTTCGTGCCATTATGATGAAAAACTTAGACAATTTTTTAATTTGAAAAAAATAATTTATTAACGATAAGAATGTTGGTAGTTTTTCAAAAGGTATAATAAAGAATTTAAAAAATGTCTAAAATATGCTTTCTTCGCAAGTATTGTAATAACTATTAGTTCTATTCACTAAAAAATCACTAAAAATATTAAATATGCTCAATTTGTGTTTTTGTCAGCACCACTTTAAATGAAACCATAGTTAATCACTCTATAAAAGCCTAATACAATAAAAAAAATTCTAAAAGTGAAGAAGTTATTTTTCATACAAAATAAATTATATATTATCGTTGATATTAAAATAAAACGCTATTTGTCATTAAACACGCAAACAGGCATACGCCTATCAAAGGGAAACCGCCGCATACGCCTCATTCCTAAATCGAGTCGTAGGAATTGGCGACAAAGTTCAAAGTTGCTTAACCTTTAGTAAATCTTTTGTAGTAGTATGTGTTAACGTTATTGGTATCTATGCGTAACTGCGTCACACGAAATACCGGTATGGATAAACATCGATCGTGAAATGAAAAAAAAAGTCTACGTCTAAACTGTTGAGGTATCTTGAATAATTTCTTTAGGTATGGGCTTAAAATATTTTATCCTATATGTTGCCCCCGTAAAAGGAGCGCTGACGCTTCCATTCTGTATTAATATTAAAGGCCATCGCGGCGCAGGGGCACAAAGTTAGGTTAAGTTACTTAAATCGGTTAAGCCCTTTCTGAGATTATCCTGAACGCACAGATAAACAGACAAATTGACCAAGTTCTATTACATTGTTAAATGGCCGTAATAATATTTTTTCTAATATATCTTCCACGTACAGACACCGATGAGTTAGGATTTTATTGTAAGTAGCGATATTACTATAACTATATAGCTATAACTTAGGTCCTAAAGACTCCTTAAGGCAAAAGTTTAAAGAAATTAATATATTGACAGTTGCATCTCTCTTATGGGTGGTACGAAAATGCGACTGCGTTGCAAACATACATTATAGGTATATTAAAACACGAACATAATTTTAGTGTATTAAGCAAATAATTCTGTGGTTTAAGCGGGCGAAGCCGCGAGCGGGCCGCTAGTTAATTAATATTTTTATTTCTTCGGTCTGGTTACTAGGAATAGAGTGTCTTAACATTAGGTTCCCTCTGCCTACTTTGTTATACGTTGGATACAGCGTGAAGCGGAAAAAAAAATACCATACAGGACTACAAAATTCTGAACAAAACTTTGGGAGTACGTTGCAGAGAAATCGTGAGGGATATAACTAAACAATCGCTAAGAACGAAAATTGAAGTTATGCGAACGGAATACGAACGAGCCAACGATAAGGGAAAATTTAAAATTTCTTCGTCTACTGAAAGCTGCGAAGGCAGCTAATGTGCGGGAAAATCGTGTAACAGAAAAATTTATAGACGATGTAGGATCTATAATAGTAAATGCCTTATGGTGCAGTTGGTCATGAGTTTAATTTTTACTTAGGTAAATATACAAAAAATATTTTGTATTAAATTCATATTTTATTAAATGAGATGGACAGTGGAAGATGAATTTATTAAAGGAAAGATAGCACGGAGTGTTAACACTATATATATGTATATCGAAACAAATATGAAAATATTAAAAAGGTTCCCTTTTTGGAATTTATTAGAAAATTAAATTTAAATAAAAAAAATCATCGTTTCTTATTAAATAATATTTATTATCTGAAAATAATATTTTTTTATATATAACACGATACCTAAAAAGCTATAAAATAGTAAAGAAAAAAATACTAAAGCATAAATCTTATAAAATTTAATGAAGCATATTAAATACTTAAATGTATTAGGTAATTTTTTAAGTTTGTCATTGTATAAAGCCTATAGTAGCTCCCACAATTATATTTCATATAATTTCGTAGCGCACTTAAATTAATCCAAGCGGAATCGTTGTATTTATGGATGCCCTGGCCTAGAAGGAAAGGAGCATTGTCACAAAATTCGTAGTATAGTAGCGGAAATCTCTTAGAGAGGGTATCCGGGATGAGTACAAATAAGCTGAACTTGTTTCCGTCATTTGGGTCGAGTCATTTCCTACTTCCGAGCAACCGATACTGGCTGGAATTTATTGTAAGCCGAATTTTATTTGTCAATAGTAGTAGTTTCGGCATTCTGTACTAGAAATGAATTGATCATAAATTATTAAAATATTTCATTGCCATTGTCTAAACGTATTATGTTAATTACATATACTCATCATGGACAATAAATCTTAGACAATAAATCCCACACAATAAAGTAAATCGTAACAAATGGCTGCAAGTATCTGCTTAAGAATGCTGACAAGGCGGTTCCGGCAATTCATACGATAACAAGTTTTTATAAATAATCTGTAATATTTATTACTTTTTTAAGTTATATGACACTGACATAGCACATTTCTATATCTCAAGGCAATTATTAAGATATAGATTATATCTTGTGAATAGTAAATGCGAAATTAATAAAAGCAAAAATATTTATTTTCACTCTTAAACCTTCAGAAATAATAACCTTAACATATATTATTAATACATACAGAGTCTTAAAGTAACGACGTTGTATTGAACAACGATTTCCTCGGCTTAACGATTTTTTGAAATCCCATAAGACCACCTATGAGAGATAATACAAAATATACTTTTATATTAAGAATTAATATGTTTAAAACCTTTTTATAACGTACTTTCAAACTTTGCAAAATATAAAATAAAGTATTATTTAATTCTATATAACGAATTTCATTAACTTACACCTTATAACCTTTACATAACGTATCCCATGCGTTTACTACATTCTGTTTCTTATTAAATTCATGACTGGACTGAGGTTCAGACTTATTAAATCTTCTAGTAATGTAAACACTGCAGTTTGACACTGTCGTTTTAAAGATAAAACAGCTGAGATCAATAATATTTTTAACCTCGTTAAAACGAGTCGTGGACCATCTTAACCTCTGTATAACGATCCTATATGTAACAAATTACTTGACATAACGAATTCCCTTCAGTATCGTTAAATCGAAGCTGCACTGTCCGACGAATCTTAACATTTAACAATAAGGTGCCAATCTAATACCATTTGAACCTCTATTAAATTCAGCTTTGTAATTGAATCTGTTCCTCTGCCAATAAATTGTTCCATAAGTGATTTATCTTGCAGTCTGACAGGCACTTCGCTGCGTAGTCGGAACGCGAACGCTCAAGGCTAGACATGGTGAAAGTATTAGTGTTTATTAAATAAGTATATTTGTGTGGGTTGCAGGTACGAATTATTTAAAAAAAAATAAGGTTGTGAAGGGCTGTGTTTTTGTTTCTTTTTTGTTTTTTTTTTAATTAATTGAAATTAAATCGTGTTGTAATTTAAAAATCGATTATATGATCTACATCGATGTATAGAAATGAAATTTATAGAATCTTATTTATACAGTTTCATCTTTGAAGTTTAATTCATATCTCTCTTACAGGAAAAACGCAATAATGACGTCGATGTTGATATTATTTGATTGCTATGATATGTAAATCTTGGGGTAACGAATGAACCTGTCTAAATAAATTTATTTTTGTTATATATATTATTGCTTGAAAAAAAAGTCATAATATGTCCTTATTTTTTGGAATTCAATAAACTTCAATTAACAGTTCACAATTAAAGGGAGACATTAATTTAAGTTTATTTGTAGAGTATTATCTATTATTCCAGTTCAAATTTAACAAAATCATGATTTGACTGGAATGTATTATGTCAATTGAAGCTGAAGGATTCACGCAATGGTCCCTCAGACAATACCTTCATTATACTCTGTAACCCAACTTGCTTACACCGCTGAACTAACCGAATTCACTAATTGCTATCTTTGAGCTAATACCAAATCTAATAGATTAAATCAAGTATTTATATTAAATTATATTAGAGTACCTATGACCTTATCGTCCATATATTGTGTAAATTTGGATGATAATTTTACTTTAATATAAATATTGTCAGCTGCACCAGTCGTGGCGCAGTCGTGGCGCAGGAACACAAAGTGTGACTGTAAAACCGACTAGTTGTGGATTCGATCCCCACTGGAGGAGATGAAATATTTACTCAAATTTATATTTCTCCCTGCTGTGTGCGGTATACAGCGTGAAGCTTAAAAAATATAAAACAAAAAATAGGCGGGTTGTGGTATTATAGGATTTGGATGATTTCAAAGACGCTTGTGCGAGTCCCGCTACGTATTTTTTTATAATTTTCAAAATATTCGTTCATCGTATTCACTCGAATAATACATTTTCTACCTGCAAATTTTTAGGAAGCAGAAAGAGAGAGCCAGTTCAGACACTCCTTTTTCGGATGATCCACGGCAGAAATCATTGTTTCACGTCGTCTTAATTGAATGATGTAAATACTTAGATCGATCTTGAGAGCGATTTTAAATACGGATCTTAGTATTCGTCCGAGTGGAAAATGAACACACACTCATATGGTAGTTTATGGTCAGATATTACCCGACCATTACCCTAATATTACCTATAACACATTTTGTGTTAGCACATCTAGTTTTACCTATGATCAAAGACTAAATCGATTTTAGCAATAAACCTTTAAAATATTTTTCCATACTTTGTGATATTTTAGCTGACAATATTAAATCTCACTTAAGTTCGCAGGTGCAAGTTATAATGCACTTTCAGTTAACTTCGGAGATAAGTTCCAAGAGTGCGGTATTCATGAGTTAACGTATAAAGTATAAACCTTTAAGTTTATGTATAAAATTAATAACGAAGGCTCTTTGGGAATATTTTCTATCGGCTATATAAAATATACATCTGTGGTATTCATTTTCCATTTTTACGCTGTGTACTCGTATAGTCATAGAGAATCTAATGTTTTTTAATACACTTGTTTTCCGCCGAATTTTTGAGGCTTTAGTATTGACTGCCGGAACTTAACGACACGTTTTGTCTCGTTACCAGATCAAGGGAATCCAAGCCACAATTGTAACTAACAATAAACGTGAAGTTGTACGCTGGTGGGGCACACGCGTGCAACTTCGCTACGACGGCCCCGTTCTTCTTGCTTGGCCAGAACGTGAAAATGGAATTAATTAAGGTTTCATAAATTTCTAAGTATAGAATCGCGTTTAGAGAAAAAAACGGAGCTTAGCTTACGTCCTTTCATGTCATACCTAACTTAAAATCGTGGCTTTAACATCAAATTTTGATCCCTTTGTAAGGCGACTATTTTTTAGGATTTAACCATAAATCTATAGTTTTAAGATTATTCCTAAACTAGTAAGCAGCCCGCACACAGGTAGTGTGCGATTTGGTAGCTAGCATCTACGTTAGCTACCAAATTGCACAATTCTAGGTTAACTGGAAGTACCCTATTAACTTTGATACCTTGATTGATTTTATTATGTTCTTGCGATATAAACGGCCATATAGTTTTTTAAGGAAATTAATTTTTTGAGTAAATGGAGATTTTTTTTTCAGTAAATCATGGAGCTATAGGTCCAAATCATAACCCTCCTTTACGATATGAGTATATGGTTTGAATATCAACTCGATGTCTCCTAGCGTTCCTAAGATAAAGACTCTTAACTTGTTGTGGGTTCGATTACCCCTTAAGAAAATGAAATATTTGCTATTTTCATTTTTTTGCTAATGCTTTGTTGACACACGCAAAGTTCGACTTTGAGTCCCTTCACTCAACACGCAACACCTCCAAAATTCGGCGGAAAGTGGTGAGCGGACTATCTTAACAATAGGCTGCCTCTGCCTACCCTGCTACAGCAAGAGGTTGGTGTGGGATTTTTTTTTTTTTGTTGACTCGCTTTAAATATTAGTAGATGTGCTAAACCGTTTTTTGTATTAGTTTTCTCTAAATGCTTACACGAATTCTACAAGATATTTTTAGTAATATTAAAAAAATGTTATCGAAAGCGAACCAAACATTTTTATATTAAAAAAATATTTATTTTGAAACACATTATTTCGCCGTAATATAAAATCTAAACAAATTGAAAAATAAGGTATACTATTATTAATATAGCGTTTGCTCAAGACGTAGAACTAACTGCGTTCTAAGCTTATAGTTTTCGTCTTGCTTATAGCAATAAGGATACGTGTGAACCACGTAGTTTCAGAAACATTAATTAAAGGAAGCTGTCAGCGCAAGAAGGTACGGCTAGATCACTGTTGGCCCAAAATAAGATGGCCTCGCTGGTTAAACCGGAAGATACCTATTTAGCAGAAACGAGCCGCAAGACTGTTATCTCATATAGTTCAAGTTATGTTGGTAAAATTTGATGTGAACCTGTCCATTAGGTAGTTGGCACGTTGGTTATAATCATAATATAATGTCTGAAGTGGCGCAACTTGTTAAAGGCTCCATGAAGGTTGTTTGTATGAAAATAATTTCAAACATATATTGTTAACATATGTATATTAATATTAACAATTATTACTTGAGTTCTGTCATTTAACATACAATGCCTCTAGAATTCGGTGAGGAATGTGAGGTGGTATGTTAACGGGAACGAAGTGTCTTACCACTAGGTTCCCAGATTCCGTCTGCCTACCCTGGTATGGGCGGGATATATAGCTTAAAGCTAAAAAAAATTGTATACACACGTAAATAAATTGTTAAATCTAATTGTCAAAAGCTAGAGTGATTTGGTAACAATATAAAAAATATTAGAGTCAATTGAATTCAAAATAATATAATTACTTAATAGATTTACGTTACGTTACGTTTCTAATACTAATATAATTTGTTAAAATATATTATAAATTTAAGGAATTAAAAGGAATTTTAAACGCCGAATTTATTGAATATGTGGCAGGAACAAATACAAACTAAGCCGAGCCTGACCGCTGGGCACTGGCCGTATTTATGTAGTTCCAGTCAGGATGAAGATTATTCCTAAGTTTAAACAACTGCAACCGGCCACATCTAGATAAAGCTGGCTGAAACTATTCGTAATATGGTCGGTTACCAACTAAACCTAATAAAATAAATAATTATTATGAGAAATAGGTTACAGAAAAATACTATATTGTGCTTAATAATGTGGTTATTATTGTCAGACGAACCAACAAATCAAACACAACATCCAGCGTTTACAATAACTTTATTGACACTTGTTCTTCACAATTTGTTTATTTGTATATACACGTAGTTACAATATTTAATATTAATATCTAATGACAAGTTGTTTCGACAAAATCTTAAGAGGTAGTGATCATGAGTGCCGTTTCGTTTGTGCTTATATTGGAAATCCATCCGAAAAGACGCAGCACACTACCGCCACTTAATACAATCGATAAGGAACACAATATCAAATGACGTCCTCGTCATTACAGTGACACCTATTACTACACTATAAGAAATTTATATTGACATTATATATATTTGGGCCAGGTTCTGAGCATCTTTAATAATTCACTAAAAATGTATTTTTTTACTTATTTAGTAGAAAATAAAACCTGGAAGATGAGGGACTTTTTAATTATCAGTACTATTTATTCATATTAACTGACACGATAGTATAACTAGTGAATGAAGAATATATTATGCGTCGTTATGCGGAAATAAGTATATCATAAGATGTTTTAATTTTATAAATTTTAGGCAGTAAAGTCAGTATATTTATTTATATTAAAAAAGTAAATAGGTTAGAAATGAGTTAAAACGATTTGATTATCTCTTATATTTACAATAATTTAATGTTAAAAATGTTATAATTTAACTAGTTATTTATAAATAAGTATAGCGACCTATTGAAAGGGAAGCTCGAGCTAAAGCTAGTGGAATATAAATAGAGATTTTATTCATACTTTAAAAACGTCGTTTCTCTAAAGTGCCTATATATTTAACAAGAAATGTTCAGTCGTAGTGGTAGAGATGCACTTGTATAGTAACTTATAGATCCGAGAGAGCCCTCTATTTTGTATAGTTTCTGAAAAAGAAAAGAAAAATTAAGAAACCAGCAATATTTCTGTCTTTGAGTATAAAGAGTGTGGACTCGAAGCGTTTCGTAGTAGTTCCAGTATGGATGGCGTAAAACTGTTTTCATGAAGTCCGATGGTACAATGGAGCGAATTAGAAGGCCAGGTAACATTCTCGAAATTGTAACCAGATAAAAACTAACAGCAAAGCAACCCTTTGCTGATAATAACCTTAGTCTCGATTAAGATTTTTTTACCATAAACAGTATAATTATAATAATAATAATCAACTTCACGCTGTATCCTTCACACAGCATGGTAGGCAGAGGGAACCTAGTGTAAGATAGTCCATTCCCCACTTTCTGCCAAATTCTGGAAGCATTGCGTGTTGAGTGGCAGAACTCAACGCCGCGCTTAGCCTCGACACCAGAGCGAAGAAAAGGCAATATAAATTTAAGTAAATATTTCATCTCCTCGAGTGGGGATCGAACTCACAACCAGTCGGTTTTATAGTCACAAAAATAAGTATAAATAAATCTTAGCAAAGTTAGGAAATAGTTTACTTGAAACTAGAGTATTTTTTTTAAATATTATATTTGTAAAAAAACATATTTCTTGATAATTATCCCTAGTATAACTTGTTTTGAAGACATAAGTTACTTATACTCATCTGGGTCGCCTTCAGACTTATTTTACTATATTCCTATTAATATATATATATATATATATATATATATATATATATATATATATATATATATATATATATATATATATATATATATATATATATATATATTAATAGGAATATAGTAAAATAAGTCTGAAGGCGACCCAGATGAGTATAAGTAACTTATGTCTTCAAAACAAGTTATACTAGGGATATATATATATATATATATATATATATATATATATATATATATAAAATAGCCAGTCGTGGCGCAAACTGACTAGTTTTGACTGTAAAACTACTACTACTAAATATTTACTTAAATTTATATTTCCATTTCTTCGCTCTGGTGTCCAGATATGCAGTATTCGGCAAAAAATGGGGAACGGAGTGTCTTAACACTAGTTACCCTGTCTACCCTGCTATGTGCGGGATACAGCGTGAAGGTGAAAAGAAAAATAAAATAAAATAAACATTTTAATAATAATTTGCAGCACGCCAGAACTACGGCCACAAGTTTATTGTCAGTGAGCCCAGTTCACCTCAAGCCGGCGGTCCATAACGGATGCATTACCAGCTTGCTTCGGCTTACACAAATGCGGTCGGTGTTATAGTGGCACTTGAGTTTAATACGAGAATAAAGCTGCTCCGTACTCTGTGTGTTCAAGCTTATTTCATTTCAAAGTATATTTTTCTCTAATAATCTCGTGTTTCTATTTTTATTTGTTTTAAGTTAATATGTTTTTCATATTATTATTATTATTTTTTTAGATATAATTATTATTGATAAATTCATAATTTTAGTGTGATATAAAGAAAAAAACAAAATTACTAATTTTTGTGTGATATAAAGTTATGTCGTAAAGGATTTTAGCGAGTAAAGTACGACGAAAATAATATTTTTATAACTTATAAATGACTATTAAATAAAAATAGGTATATGGTTCACGTATATTTTATAAAATACGAATAGTTTTAGGTTCATATGTTAGGGTTATATATTATATAAGATATCGTTCTTAATTTGGTACTATCAACTGAGTCCAAATGACAGAGTTCTCTCTAATAATCTCGTGTTTCTATTTTTATTTGTTTTAAATTAATATGTTTTTTATGTTATTATTATTATTTTTTTAGATATAATTATTGATAAATTCATAATTTTAGTGTGATATAAAGAAAAAAAAAACAAAATTACTAATTTTTGTGTGATATAAAGTTATGTCGTAAAGGATTTTAGCGCGTAAAGTACGACGAAAATAATATTTTTATAACTTATAAATGACTATTAAATAAAAATAGGTATATGGTTCACGTATATTTTATAAAATACGAATAGTTTTAGGTTCATATGTTAGGGTTATATATTATATAAGATATCGTTCTTAATTTGGTACTATCAACTGAGTCCAAATGACAGAGTTCTCTCTAATAATCTCGTGTTTCTATTTTTATTTGTTTTAAATTAATATGTTTTTTATGTTATTATTATTATTTTTTTAGATATAATTATTGATAAATTCATAATTTTAGTGTGATATAAAGAAAAAAAAAACAAAATTACTAATTTTTGTGTGATATAAAGTTATGTCGTAAAGGATTTTAGCGAGTAAAGTACGACGAAAATAATATTTTTATAACTTATAAATGACTATTAAATAAAAATAGGTATATGGTTCACGTATATTTTATAAAATACGAATAGTTTTAGGTTCATATGTTAGGGTTATATATTATATAAGATATCGTTCTTAATTTGGTACTATCAACTGAGTCCAAATGACAGAGTTCTCTCTAATAATCTCGTGTTTCTATTTTTATTTGTTTTAAATTAATATGTTTTTTATGTTATTATTATTATTTTTTTAGATATAATTATTGATAAATTCATAATTTTAGTGTGATATAAAGAAAAAAAAAACAAAATTACTAATTTTTGTGTGATATAAAGTTATGTCGTAAAGGATTTTAGCGCGTAAAGTACGACGAAAATAATATTTTTATAACTTATAAATGACTATTAAATAAAAATAGGTATATGGTTCACGTATATTTTATAAAATACGAATAGTTTTAGGTTCATATGTTAGGGTTATATATTATATAAGATATCGTTCTTAATTTGGTACTATCAACTGAGTCCAAATGACAGAGTAAATAACTATCAGATATTTCACTATAGTGCATATTGACATAATTTTAAATAAAGCCCTACTTTATAGAATTTATATCTAAAATGAATGGAATAACAAAGACACCTCGTTGACCTCGTGTGGTATTGTGAGTGAGGTGCCCATATAACAATGACCAACGTAAAGACATACGAATTGATCCAATACGAGTGACAAGATTGGGCTTCACCATTTAACACGTAATATATATAGGAAATATATTCTAAAGAAATCCGATATATTTTCTATGATCTTGTAAAAGAGTGTTTTAAAATTACAGATAAATTAAATAAGGTAAATATAGCCACTGAAACAGGAAGCACTTTATATTAATTTTATATTATAATATACTTTATATAATACTTTCTATTTCAGTGGCTCATTTCACATTGTTTATGAACGTTTAATGTAAATTAACTGTACTATTAATATAATAGGTAAAAGTCAAACAAACTTATGAGTATGTCAGTTAAGTAAAAACAAAAGATATATTTTTATTACAGCCATTTAAAAACGATATTAAAGATGATTGATGATGATGATGAGACCGTTGTAGCATAGCAGCATATCATGTGACTGTAAGCGCGACAGATAGTGAGTTCGATTCTTAGTAAAGAAAATGATATATTTAATATTTCAATTTTTTCACTCTTACGCAACATCTCCAAAGTCGGCGGGAAGTGGAGAGTAGACTGCTTTGTTTCTAGATCCACTCTCCCTACATGCACCATTGGACTCTGTTACATGCGGGATACAGAGTAAAAAAGGCCTTTGTCATTGTAGGTAAATACCTAAACCTAAAACTTAAGATAAAACATATCATATCATAAAATTGAATCGAATGATAAATATTTGCAGATTTTTCCCTAAAGCCTAGAATGCACTGAATATGTGCAAGGAGTGGTTATCAGCAGGCTTAGAGCGGCAGCTAGACGTATTTAATCCCCACCGATATCGGCACCTAGCTGAAACTTTTAAGGGTTACCGCGATTCCAATTATATCAAATAAATTAAAATTTAATCAGAATTCGATTAATTAATATTATTTAGTACTTCAATAAAAGTAATCGATGTTTTTCTTAAATAATAAAATATATATATATTTCGTTACTGGTAAACTAATTTTACAGTGAATCATTCATGTAGTGTTGTAATTAGAACGTTATATCGACAAATGAATTCTCGTAATACAATTTTTTTGTATCGTGAGTCTGATGTTGTGTTCTTCCGTATTATAAAGACATCAGTTCTATTACTCATAAAATAGACGAAATATACATGATCATGGTATACTAAGACAGGATCCAGCTGTAAAAGTGGCAGTTATGGTTTCTATTTTAATTCTAGGGTTTTAATTTTTCTCCCCTTTCTCTTCTTTCTTTCCCAACACACAATGTCTCTAAAATTGGTATTGGTATTGTTATATTATATTGAAATGAAAAATTAAAAAAAATAGAATAAGCCATACAATTCAATTTCAATGTTCAAAATGTTAAGTACGAATATGTTTACAGACAAAAAGTAACATACGTATTATATTATTCGTAAAATGTAACATTGTATAAAAATTAAATCGATCGAGGCCCTGAAGGTCTAGCCTTAGGTTTGTTATAGATCGTGGTCCCTAGCACTGAAGTGTATGAGTATCGAAGATAACGGGCTGCTATGGAAATAGCCGTCTGAAGGTCCAGATAAATGAAATACGCCTAAATACAGAGAGGACATAAAAACTTAAGCCGATTTTGTACCGTTAGGTAGGTTTTCTGTGTATCTTTGAATACAGGCTAGGGATTTCGATTTATATATTGCGTGAAACTTATCGAAAAAAATGTTATGAATAGAATGTAAGTGTATGTAATAGTAAAAACGATTAAATCTATTTTATATTTGTCTGAATGTTAAAATATGAAAAAAATAACAATTTACAATTTAGTATAAAGATTATAATATAAATATAATTGATACATTTCAAAACAAATAAAAGGAGAAAAGCAGAATACTTTATGAATATAAAAGGTAATAACATAATAGCTATTATATAATATTTTATCCTACTTTTTCCATAATCGTAAAAATATCAAAACGAAACAAGTTCCTTCGAGTATATTTCAATTGTTTCATTAAACCAACAAAAAGAGGGCATCTCGGTAAAAACTCCATTAAAACGAAGTTTCTCAAGTATAAAAGTTGCGACAATAAAACCCAAAAGTTTTGTATTTTATCATTTAGAGAAAAATACTGAAAATGTTCTACTTTTCTTTTTATCTCACTGTATACAAAAGTACGTAAAGGTCGGCCATCTTTTTCATAGTTTTTGATAGCATAATCCAGATGTCTTATTTTCAATAGTTGTGATGCTTTTCAGTTGAAATGGTGACTTAATACAAAATATCTTTTGCGTTATTTTAAAATGCAAGAACAAGTTAACGATTTTATTTCTCTTATATCTGTGTCTTTCGTTTTATTTATTATAAATGTACATATATTTATTAAAAATATTTATATATATTTTTAATTCAATTTAATGGTTTTTTTAATTAGCTTAGTTTTCATAAAGTTAAAGGATAGAAAATAATTTTAGATTTTTTAAGACATAAAAAAATATATATTTCAATATAAAAGTGTAAAATCTGGTATAATATAGAAGAAGTCATAGTAAATTGAAGTAAAAAACCGGTTAAAGCGAGTCAGATTTGTCGCCGAGGCTTCTGTATTAATTTTAGGATGATAGATCAATGGGAAACCGTACACCTTATAAAAGTTGACAAACTTAAGTTGCGGGCATATGCTCTGATTCTGTATGAAACGAATTACAAATATAAATTTGTAATGGTTTTTTTGTATGAAAAATCTATAAATTGTAATTGTCGTTTTTTCCCTTTATTTACAATTCTGTAAATAACAGCAAAAGCAATACATAAATACTCCTATCTATTGACTGTGTTGGCGTAGAGCTTGATTTTTTATGTGACTTAAGGAACCATAGACTTAAATATTTGATATTAATTTTAGCTTAGTATCTCCACACGATCTCGAAACAAATGATCCTTTAGGGTTCCGTTTTTCCGTTTTTTTTCCCGTCATATACGGAACCATAAAAACGCAATGCAATTGAAAAAATATTTGACCAAAGTATTCCGAAGAGGAAACGCTCACAGTTAAAATGATTACACCGGCCATTCATACATAAAAGCTCCATATACCACCGGTGAAAACGGCAATCACAAACAAAAGCAGTTTATTTATATTTACACAGCCAAGTCTTTCCGTAATTCCATTAAAAGGACACAATACTCGCTGTTTATTATCTCTCACCTGCTTCTTTGTTATTATTATTAAAAACCGGGGTAAGATTTAAAAGGAAAAGATTTTAATGTACTTTTTAGGTTTTAAGTGCCGCAAAATATTTAGGGACGTTAACGGTCACTTTACTAAATTACCACGTTATATCATAGTGTAATGGAGTTCTAAACGAGCTTACGTTCATTCACTTTGATATTTATCCAGTGTTAGCTATGTATTTTTATTTTATCAGGTTTTTGTAAAACAAAAGGTTGTTGAGATTAAAAAATATAATTTAGACTTACCTACTTAACTTCATGCTGTACGGGACACAGCGGGGCAGCCAATGAGAATGGAGCGCCAAACGCTACATACTATTTTTTATGTGATCTTCCTCCAGTGTCTTTGATATGTGTTTTTAAAGGCCAACCGAGGTCTCATACTCTCTACCGCTCACTATTCCTTTATAAATCTTTTTTGCTATTCTTTCATCACTCATTCATTCGAGGTGTCCAAACCATCTTCTTCATTCCGCCCATGATATCTTCGATCTAATAATCTACCATTCTGTGTATGTCGCATCGCAATAAAATGATGAGATCACATCTCCACACATTTTTATCATTCTTACCGACCGACAACAGTACGCCTTTCTAAATCCATCTCATATTTTCCATCTCTAACATGCTTCCACAACAGGCTTAGACCTTCATATTCTGCTGGTGACTGGTGGTGACATTAGTGGTGACTATTGCTTGCAATTCGCGCTCTGAAGATGCGATTAATATCTGCATCATCTAAATTTAGAGTATTGTTTAGAATAGTGTTTTCTCCATAAATAAATTGTAAATCATATTATACAAATAAAAAAATATATAATGAATATTATCTAAAACAGAAATAAAATTGTTTTCCTGTATTCATATTTTATATTTTTATTTATATACTCTGTTTATTAAAAGTGAGAACGGCGGCGGGCGTTAGACACCGTTAAACGCCCTACAAACGTGTTTGACGGAGTGACGTTTCATTAAGGGTAAGTCAATTATACGAAGCGGAAGGAGCAGGGAAACGTATGGTATTCCATATTTCAATGAAAATTACACTCATTTTGTTTTTGTTTTAAAATGAGGAAAAATTACGTTATTACGTCTCAAAATACTGAAGTGAAAAATGAGATGTCGTTAATATTAATTTGTTTAATTTATTCTTCGCCGTAGGTTGCGGTCTAAATGAATACGTTTTATTAAGGTTCAAGGTAAATAAAGAATAACAAGATAGGGATCAAAATTATAAACATAAATTAATTATAAGAAAACCGGCCAAGTGTGAGTGTGAGTCGAGTTCGCGACGATTCCATACCATTAAACGGCAATAAAATCATATCTGTATTAATTTTATTATTATTTTATGTCTTGTGAATGAATTTGAACTGTATAACTATCGCGATTTACAGGCTGTATCTAACAGCCTGTTAATAGACGGACGGTCGGACAGCGGAGTCCTAGTAATAGGAACCCGTTTTGCCCATTGGGCAGGGAACCTTAAGAAATGTGAAATATATTAGTTGTAGGTGTTATTTTACCTTGTCTGCGATCACTAAAGACCAGCTCAAGCAAATTATATCTTCAAGTAAGACACTTCAAAACTAGAGTCGCCTGTTTCCATTAGACGTCTAATTAATTACTATGCAAATTAGGAGTAAAGCGCCGAAGCCGAATTTTCCTCGACATTTACCGTGATTTATATTTATAAAATCAATTAATATTTCAACATCAAAGTGATCCGCATCCATCATTTGACTTGTAAAGCGGAGTAGTCAAGAAATTAAATAAACGGGGGAATTTATCAACTTTTAAATGTACCATCGCAAAAATGTTCCACCCGCTTAGAAGAGCGGCTGTTACGGTTTCGGTAATCAATTAAGCATCCGTAAAGTTTATTTACGGTTATTATGTTATTTTACGTTTGTTTGTCAACAAAATTATACTTAGCTAACGATTTGGTTACGGCTTCGTCCGCTCGAAACACCCAATTATTTTTTTACTAATCTGAATACAGTACACATTTTGTATAAATATATTTTTTTCTTTGTGAACCAATAAAATTAAAATATTAAGGGAAATTTACCAACATGTGACAGTGAAAACAGCGTTTTAATCTGATAATTGCGTGCATAAACGCACAGATAAATAAATTAAATATATTTTTATATGTGTAATGAGAATTATTAATAATAATTAGGACAACATTACTAATAATTCTCATAAGTAATATTGTCTATATAATAAAATTATATAGTAATATTGTTACTAATAATTTGAGGCCATCGTTTCGCAAAGACTCAAGCATGTCACTATTAACGGTTGTGGGCTCGATTCCAGTTTCTGGGAAAGAAATATTTTATATTGTCATTTCCTCCATTCCATTCCGTCCATTTCCTCGGTATGTTGTCAAGCCAGAGCGCGACGTTAAGTTTCTCCACTCAACAAGCAATGCCTAGAATTCGAAAGCGAAATTCGAATGCGAAAGCGAAGCGTCTTAACACTAATTTCTCTGGTTTCATCTAGTTACCCTGCTGCATGTAATACACAGCACCAATTTAAAAAAAAATAGGAGAATGCACTCATTATATAGAATGCACTCATTATATATAGAACACCAATGGCTGGAGAAACAAAATAAAGTGCACAGGATAATTGATACATCTCATAGCGGAAGGCGTTGGTGTGAAGGCGCTTCACATCCTACGGAAGCGAGCGCACCGGACGCGGCAGACGTGCACCAACCCTCGCGCTCCAGATACACTATCCACAGAGAGCCATCGAGGAACTAAGCAAATATTTAACACGCAAATACGATAATAATATATAGCGTCACCTAACACTGGATTAACGTCCAATCGATACATTTTATGTGGAAGTTGCAAATTCATATGGTGATAGAAGAAAGAAAGAAAGGCTTGGTCTCTGCATTTTCATCTATACATGTTTAAAATAATATTAAATCAGATGATGAGGCATGGACAGTTTACCTTACTTATTATAGTCACCCAGAGCTGGGAAACTAAATCCGATGCTATGATTTTATGACGGACAGTTGTATTTTTAGTTGTAGAAAGTAGACTGATCCTTGATCCTACGAGGCGCAATGGATTCCCACACAAAGGAATGAGCCTAATATTTTTATTATACATGGCAAAGTGCGGCGCTATGTTCTGCAACTCAAGACGCATTTCCTCGATAATTCAGCGGAAAATGGGGAACGGAGTGCCTTAACACCAGGTTACCTCTACATACCTGTTATATATGGGATACTGTGTGAACCTAAAAAGCCAACTCTATTTCCAAATTACTGGTTTTTACATTTAACTTAAGAACTGTCGATGTCCTCCGTTCCTTATTCCACGTCTAGTAATAAGCCTGGACAACTGCCAACAATTCTACCGTTCGCATGAAAGTAAATTTTATGTCCGCATAATTTTTGGCGCATTGATTCTGGTCGGTGCCAGTGTCAACGCTGTATTTAACAATCGAGTCCATGTTATTTAGTTTTATTCTGTTTCAGGCTTTCGAATGTTATATTTTTTATTATGCGAACATTGTTTTAGATGGTTTGAAGGAGTTTTTCGTACTTAATGGAGTAAAATAAAATGAGCTAGTAGGAGGTATGTAATTTATCGATGATTAAATAGTAAATAATAAAAAATAATATTTTATTCAAAAAATACGTTCATTACATACATAGTACATTCAGTTTGTATACATTCACAGTCTAGTGCAAGAAAATATCAATTACTATCTCTATACTCAAATTTATATTATAAACTTCTTTCGTTGTTACGAAAGAAGTTTATATTATAAAGTTTTCTTTAATCAGAAAGAAAATAAAAAAATAATAAAAAAAACTATGTTTTATATTACATGTTACTATTTTTACATCCTTAACAACAGTAAATAAAAACATAATTAATTAATTCTAAGTCCATATATTAATAATCGTCTGTTCCCAAAGCACTCTGTAGCACTCAGCTCGTCTAATTCCCGGTCAAGTTAGCGATTTATTATCGACTTACTTGAGAGCTGATACGTTCCCGGATGCGATAGTTTATTGTGTTCCCAGCTGTTTACCGCTTCACTAGTTACTGCACTTGCGATCGCGTTGCCGTTCTGTATATGTTGTTGTTGGTGTTTACTTTTATTCACTTTATTCCCACATTTCATTTGAATGTGTTTTTCTCATTAGGTTTTATTTGGACCTGTTCCCAACGTATCTTTTATGAGCATATATATATCAGGACAGTCAGGATATTTAAATTTTTTTATATACCTACCTTATATTTAAATGCCATACGGTTTCAATTCCCAATCGGGAAAAGGAAATATTTAATATTTTCATTTCTTCGCTCTGGTGTCGAGGCAAATGGCGGAGTTGATTTCTGCCAGTCACTAAAATTCGGCGGAAAATGCGTTTTAACACTTGGTTATCCTCTGCCTACCCTATTGTATGCGGGCTACAGAGTATAATCTTACAATATATCGTAAAAATATTTTTATAGTTTTCAACATTTTTAAAGGATTATTCTACACTTAGGAAAGAATAATATTTATTTAGAAAACGTATAAAAATTCAAGCGTAGCGGGACCCAAATCTGAGTCTCCTGGAAACCAACCAGGTGCTCTGACCACTAAGCCATACGTTCTGATCAAGCTACGTCGAAATTTTTATACGCTCATTACAAGTTATTTATGTTTTCTAAATAAGAATTTTTATAGTGTTTCATATTTCACCCTCATGTAAACGAAAAATTTAACTACTCGTACGATGCTTTCAGATTTTTTTCAAATAAGACTACATTTATATTTTGTTGGAAGGAAATCGCTTTGTGCCTCGCATAGAGAAATGGCTGTCTCACGTTCCATTATGGAAAATAAATACAGCGTAAAGCTAAAATTATTTCAATTCTTAAATTAAGGTAGCCTTCGTGAATCGGCTACTTTTGGGCATTCTATTTGAACAATAGTCACAGGCTCAATGTTATCGATATATTAAAATTTAATTACGTGAGTTATTTGCATAGGATTTTGATTGGAACTTAATCATTCATAGTGTGGTTGTGGCATATTTGACGTTCAATTGGTTGAAAATGACTATGTTCGTTCAATATGAATAATATTTGTTCGTTAAATCTAATAATAGTAGAGGCCAGTGGTTTCTCCGGGCATAAACGTGTGACTGTAAATGCGAGAGGTTATGGGTTCAATTTCGACTTGAGAATCAAAAAGCTAATATTTTTAGCGTTAACTCCGCCACTCGAAACGTAATGTCCCCAGAAGTTGGTGGATAATGGGTAACGCAAGTGTCTTTAAGGGAACGGAGTACTTACCACTAGGTTCCCAGTTTTCCTCTGTCTACTTATGTGCAGGACACAATGTGAACCAAAAAAAATAAAGTAATAATTATTTTTTACCTGCATATAAGCCATTGTCAGCTTTTAGTATTGTTGACAAAGCTCCAGTGAAAGTCTTAAGCTTTTAAGCCTAAAAGTTCGAGCTTTGTTATACGTAATGAGATATTTCGCTTCTGACGAACGCAAACTTTATTTAAAAAACTATTACAAAAAACCAATTGTCACAAAATAATAGTAAAGTAACTATCGGTCTAATATGGTACATAATTATTTACATCTTTATACTTTTTAATCTACTTCTTTATGATTGCATAGTTTTTACATATTTAGCCGCTATCACAATCACAAGCCGTTCATTATTTTCAGTGTATATACAATTTTTGATTAAAGATGTTATTTTGTTGCTGTAGTTAAAGCAATTGGAGGCATTGCGTGCTGAGTGGCGGAACTCAACTTTGCCTCGACACCAGAGCGAAGAAATGAAAATATAAATGTAAATAAATATTTCACTTCCTCGAGTGGGGATTGAACCCACAACCAGTCGATTTTACAGTCACACTTTGTGCCTCTGCGCCACGACCGGCCTTTTTTTATATTACTTTTCCTAAATATATTTAGTTGCATATCTATCTAACAAACACGATAATAACACCAAATAAAAAAAAAAACTTAAGCATTAAACGTTTGACAAACCATCTGTAAGAGCAATCCGTTACTAACACGATTATCTCATTAAATTTTATACATACGTAAGGCAACCATAGAATTTACAACACAAAAAACCGTCCACAATTTATTCCGGGCCGGTCAGGGCATCACTAATCGGCGTCATCAATCAGCGAGCCACGATCGGATCAACTGACGGACGCCCCAGCCCCTTCTCAACCCTATGTGGGGGCGAAAGAGGCCCCATGTGGGGGCGAAAGAGCCAAGCAGTGGACTATATAGCATATGCATGAAAGTTTCAAATTAATTAGAACTGAGAGACAGTAAGGTTGAAGACTCCACTTTAATCTACTAGGAGCTTTTTAAACAGCTTTTTTACATCGAGATTGTATCGTCCCTGTAAGAGGGACTGAGAATTAATTAACAAGTAGTAAGTATCTGTTAAGTTTTTCATAAATGTTTTACGATGCCAGTCGTGGCGCACGCTTTTGATTGTAAGCGCGACAGGTTGTGGGTTCGATTTCCACTCTAGGAAATGAAATATTTAGTATTATCTGGTAACGAGTTTCGCCACTCTATTCGCTATGTCTCCAGAATTCACCTGATAGTTATATCCTGCTAGGTGCGGGTTATAGGATAAAGCTAAAAAAATACGAGTATACTAAGCTGCTTTAAAACTTGCCCTATTACTTATCTATGATTGTACATAAAAAATATACAAGTTAAGCCCTCTCAAAAAGATATATTGAAGCAAAATAGCTCGAAACGTCATCGGCATAATATTGACAAAGCATATATTTCCCGGTGGGCGGACCCTGATGTTGGCTGTGACAGCAGCCCCGATGGTCCACGCGAATGTTCTGAAATATTATCCGCGTTACCAAATTTATGCCGTTTAGATAGGGTTCAAATCAATTTTATGTGAAACAATCCTCCGTTATACGTCCGAGGCTCGCGCTGACGCGGGTATGTTTGAGCTCTCTGAATTGATTTACCCTAATCCGTAAATGTCACACTTTTATGTATCTCGGTGTAGGCTGATAAAGGTGGCGACAACTAGTAATGTAATAAATTTGTGTCACGTTCACGGTATCTGTATAGAGTTTACCGATTAGCATCGATTTTGTAGTGTTTAGTATGTTTTTTATATTTGATGATTTTCGCTGTGTCTCGCACGCACTAGAGTAGGCAGAGGAAAGAGTGTTAAGACACTTCCGTTTTTCACTTTTCGCAGATTTTTTGAGGCATTGCATATTGATTGGCGAAACTTAACGCCGACCTAGGTCAGAGCGAAGAAATTAAAATATTAACAAATTCATACCCACGAGTGGTAATCAAGCCCACAATCGACGCGTTACAATCACACGCTTGCGCCCCTGTGCTACGACGTAGTACCTATTTTTTAAAGATATTTTTTATAAAATATACGAAAAAATGAATTATTGTAGAATTCAACAACAGAGAAAATTTTACTTCTTATTATTAGAAAGTGCTAACTACTACTACTACAGTAGAAAGAAAATATTCCTCCTTTACGTATTTTGTTTTACGATTGTTCTTCATAAAATTGCTTTTGTCAAGGAAAGATAGAAAGCAAATCGGGCGAATATAACGCAGCTCAAATTTATGTCGGCGAGTTGGCCAAAGAGATGGAAAAATATAGCCGATATAAGAAAAGGAGCTACGACGTCTGCATATTCTTTTACGGTTTTAGTAATCTGTGTTAGCTTAAAAATATTTAAATAGTACATATAAAAGTTTTTAATGTGTGTAATTTTTTTAATTACAATTAAATCTGCAAATTTTATATCATGTTAATAAAATTACAACCAACTACGTATTTTCGTTATATAATATACTCTTATTAAACTAAACACTATACTAAATTAGAACTTAATTGCCGTTTAAACTCCAGTACTCTATGACCCCAGTTTTGTAAACGACACTTTATTATCTTAATGAACGCAGAATAGTTTTAGTTGTAATTTTTATTTTATATAAGAGAATTTGTTACATTTTGTGTTATTTCTATATAGTTAATCTTTATATATTACATTCTAATCTTGATAGTTGGTGTATATTATCACAATTTATATATCCCGCGTAGAAGAGTAGAGAAAACTTAGTGTTAACACACTCCGTATCTCACTTTCTATCTTGAGTGCGTTGTGTAGAGTCGAACTTCGGGTGTTGGGTGGTAGAATTCAATGTCGGCCTTTGTCCTGTTACCAGAATAAGGAAATGAATATAAACGTACAAATTCAATACAATTATTTCGTTATATAGAGATCACTACTGGTGTTTTCTATAGAGATTGATTGGTGATGGTTACTGGTAAAACTCCTCCAATACGTATATGGTAATAGGTTTCGTAATATATATTAACTGTCCGTGATTTCATAATATATATTAGCGGCCCCCGTGCGGCTACGCACGCATGATATATACGAATGTTTATTTAAAGATATTTAAGAAAAAAGTAGCCAAGCGCGAGTTGGACTCGCACACCAAGGGTTCTGTACCGAAACCGGCTAAAAAAGTTAACAAATTTAAGTTTGCGGTCAACACTTATTTACTAAACTGAACTACAAAAATAAGCTTGTTATGTTTTTTTTTTCATATAAGGCAAGGTAGGCAATTTTAATCATTATGTGTCTTTTGGTGGAACTCAATTGAAACTCAACACCATTCTTTGTCGTACGCCAGAGCGAGAAAACGAAAATTACTTATAAATTGATTCGAACCGATCGCATTCGTGCCACTGCGCTACGACAGCCTCTTCTATATAATAAAAATCTTTTTGTAAATATACAAAACAATTGTCAATTCCATAAGTAAATATTTATACCGATATATACAAAACGGATGATTATTTTCCACCCATTTATTATACGCGTTGTGAATGACACAACGACAATGTATTTCAAAGAAAGTATCTGTAATTGCCATCATAGTCGAGGTCAGGTGGCTATTTGTTGGATTTCAAAAGGTTCCGCCCTTCACTCGCTTGCTCCTTGATTTTCCATCTTAGAACAAAGAACTGGGTCTTAAATGAGGCTCCCGAGATGACTCTTTTGTCTTAACTGATGTTAGATATAAGAATACATTATGAGTGTCGTTTTAGATCAAAGATTTTTTAATGATTTATTTAATAATATATGAACTTATTAAAGTGAGGCCGACGAGGTGCAGTAGCGTCCGACTGTAAACGAAACGGTAGTGTGTTCGATTCTCACTGGCGTAAGACTTGTTTTCATCTCTTCGCTCTGGTGACAAAATAAAGCAAGATATTGTGCTTCGCTACATAACACTAAATATTTTCAAAATTGGAGAACGGAGTGTCTTGTCACCAGATTTCATGTTTCAACTCTAACTATATATAGAACCCTATTTCAAATCTATTTCAAATCTGAAAAATTCAAATCTATAATGGTGAAATGGAATATCCTAACTCAAAGTAATTTAATGAGACCTCTTTCGTATTTATTGTGCTCTTTTTGTTAATTAACACGATAAACATCACAAAAGGTAATGTAAGGTATATTTTTATTTGAACAACGAATTAATAAAAATATATATTTAACAACTATTTGAAAAAAAAAGATATTTGACTCATATGAGTTCTTTCAAAAAATCTTTTTTTATTTAACTTCCTTCTATTTGACTTTGTAATTTTTTTTATTTTTGATAACGTATTATTAAAGCAAATATTGTCAAATGGTTTGTGCTCACATTTTAGTTTTTATGTATAATTTTTTATTTACGTTCACACAAATCGATGACGCACACTCAGTTTCAAATAGTAATAAGAAACGGTTGCTTGGCAACAATACTAATAATTGTATTCTATTCATATTTTTTCATAAATTTTTATTTCTTCGGGAATCAGTATTAAATACACTTATAATATTATTTAATGATAATCATCCTGATTAAGAAATGATTTGGAATCATCAAAATCTAATAAAAATAAAATAAGTAAATCAGCTTCACGCTGTATTCCGCACAGCAGGGTAGGCAGAGGGAACCTAATGTTCGACACTCCATTCCCCACTTACCACCGAGTTCTAGAAGCATTACGTATTGAATAGCGGAACTCAACGCCGCGCTTTGCCTCGACACCAGAGCGAAGACATGAAAATATAAATGTATATAAATATTTCGTTTCCTCGAGTGGGAATTGAAACCACAACCAGACAATTTTACAGTCACACTTTGTGCTCCTGCGGCACGACTGGCCTCAATTTTCATAAATTGCTTATTAAGAATGTAATTTCAACTTAAACTATTTAAAAATATATTTTTACAATCGTACAGTACATAGTGCAACTATGTAAAGTTAAGTACAATACGACTGAAGAAAAGGTAAACTTGTATATAAAAGGATCCTGAATTGTGGTAAATATATCTTTAGGAAGAGACGTGGAGCGAAAAGTGGCCGCTGTGTATCTCATAAAAAGGCTCAGCGTCATACAGCGGACAACGGAGAGAGCATTGTGTGGTATTTTAATACGTGATAAAATCAGAAATGACATCCGTAGGAGAACAAAAATAACCGACATTATTTGAAGAATTGCTGCTGAATGGCAGTGAGCGGGACACATAGCAAGGAGAACCGATGGCCATTGGAGTAGAAAGCTTTTCAAGTGCCAGCTACGAGCTGAACGACGCTCAGTGAGTAAGCCGCCTAGGTGGATCGATCTGCTAGAAATCGCTGGATGCAGGCAGCGCAGGACCGATCGACGCAGAAATCCTTGAGGGAGGCCCAGCCGTGGGCATGTGAAATCCTGAAATTATAATCTGAAGTAAAATAACAATCATAACAAAATTATAATATATTTTTATTATAATATATTTTTTATTACACAAATATTCAAATTATATATAAGTTAAGTGAATGTTAAGTGATGCCAATCGTGGCGTAGCGGCACGAAGTGTAACTGCAAAATCGACTGGTTGTGGGGTCGATTCCTTCTGGAAGAGATGAAATATTTACCTAAATTTATATTTCCATTTCTTCGCTAGTGTCGGTGCAAAGCGCGGCGTTGAGTTCTGCCACTCAATACGCAATGCCTCCAGAATTCGGCAGAAAGTGGGGAACGGAGTGTCTTAACAGTAGGTTCCCTCTGCCTACCCTGCTGTGTGCGGGATACAGCGTGAAGCTGATTTATTTTTAAATGAATGTTTTTAATAGCTGCTAAATTATTACTTGACGTAGCCGATATAAAATTTACCTCTAGCATTCTGGTTATTCAATTACATTACGTCTTTCAATAAGAGAAATGTGTGTTATAAACGAGAGACCATTTATGTTCTCTCATGATTTTTATATAATTATAAATAGAAAAACTCTGTTTTAATAATGTTTTAAATTATGCATTTTTTAATGACAAAATTGCCCATAACCAAAGAGGATAGAATCCATCTGTCCCCCATTCGAAGGAATAAATTATTTTAGTTCTTCTGGTTACTAGCTTGGCGTTACGTAAGGCTGACGTTAGGTTCTGCTATTCAGTTTAAAATGTCAAGAATTCGGGTGAATAATGGTAAAAGGAGTGTCTTATCATGATCTACCTTGTTGTTTTTTTTTAACTGTACTGTAGCCTGCACATAGCAGGGTAGGCAGAGGAAAACTGGGAACCTAGTGTTAAGGTAATCCGTTCTCATTAAGACATTTCAGTTTGTGCCGTGTGATCCCGGCCTAGAATAGGATCATCCTGGTACTGGTGGTGTCGTAAGAGGCGACTAAAGTATGTGTGGTAGAATCACGTCGCCAGCAATGGCAACAAGCATGGGCAGACTCGACCGGATCATTACCACCCCCGGCATTTAAAACCGGCGTGAAGTAGTGGCTTTATGCCACTGCGTTTCGCATCAGGTAATGCCGGGCCCCGGTGCCCAACCCATCTTAAAGGCCGGCAACGCACCTGTAACTCCTCTGGTGTTGCACGGAGCCGTGGGCGGCGGTAATCATTTAGCATCAGGTGACCCGCACGCTCGTTTGCCGTGTCTTTTCCATAAAAAAAAAAATTCTGGTGGCGTACCGGAAGTCAAAAACGCAGAAAAAAAATAAACGAAGGCAATGAAGAATAAAAAGTTCAACATACTCTTAGATACCACAAAAGTATCTAAAAAGCTCAATTTGCTCTGTACTGCTAAATTTAATTATTTTTCGTACATTTTTTATAATTGGACGAGTGCAAATAACTTTTCAAAATATTGGAATAAATATTTATTATTTTTTATATATATTAATTATTTGCGTACCAGACAATAGTAATTAAAATATAAATATAATATGATGATAGGAAACAATTTGATATAACTTATCGATTTACGTTTAATTAATGTCAGACAAAATTGTGTACCGAATTATAATTAATCTTTTTATATTGAGGCCAGTCGTAGCTTAGAGGTACAAAGCGTAACTGCAATATCGATTCGTTGTGGGTTCGTTCTTCACTCGAGGACATGAAATATTTATTTAAATTTTCATTTTTTTCATTCAAATTTTCATTTCTTCGCTCTGGAATCGAGGCAAAGCGCGGCGTTGAGCGCGGCGTTCCTCCACTCAACACGTAATGCCTCCAGATTTTCGGTGCAATGTGGCCCTCCCACAATGGAGTTCCTTAACACTAGGTTTCTTCTGCCTACTCTGCTGTGTATGGGAATCAGGGTGAAGCTGATATTTGATATGATTTTAAATAATTGCGACAAGTTGTGTGTGAAATCCCCACGAAAGAAATGAAATATTGAAGATTTCCATTAAGGCTTATTGTGGCATTGTGGTCCGTCACTTGACACGCAGTGCCTCCAGAACTTAGCGGAAAATGGGGAATAGAGTGTCTTAACATTAGGTTCTGCCTACCCTGATGAGTGTGGGCTACAGGGTGACTCTAAAGAAATATCTAATTTTTCAAAACCTTTCTTTTCCCTTTAAAATAATTCACGTTAAATTACATAGAAGCTGCTGTAATAAAGCCAGTGATGAATCGTGTAAAAGTTCTGAATTTCTCTAAGTTCGAAGAAGTCCTGGCCGCAATGTGCGGAAAAGCGCACCAGAGTATTCCCCCTATATAAAACTTTTAAATTTTTGAGTTATTGACCCTTTTACTTTTTTTTTATTTAACTCTGTATCCCGTATATAACAGGGTAGGCAGAGAGAAACTGGAAATCTAGTGATAAGACGAGGAATAACGTATCGAATGGCGCAACTCAGTGTCGCGTTATTCTTTTCTTCTTATTTCTCCGAGTGGGAATCGAATTCACTACAGTCACGACGACCTCAATGCTTAGTTGTTTAATTTTAATTGTTTAATAGTAAGTATGTTCTTGCAACGTGCGATAACGATAACGTACCTACGTGCTAGCAACGATTACGGATATCATGAAACTTATTAGAAGCAAAATCTTGTTTCTTACAATATTTGCAAGCATTTTCTATATAAATATTTTATTACGAATAGTGTACCTATATTTTAATAGCGATTTGGTATTATTTACTTTGTTGTATCATTTTTTACTTTTCTTCAACATGTATCAAAATTTAGTGATACATATACTATCACTCATATTGTTCGGTTTCAATCATACAATATATTTAACGTTGTGATTTAGGTTACATAATATTTGGAAGCTAGGAAGTTGGTAGGAAGTTAAATTCGAACCTATTACCACCGTGCAGTTAGCCTAACCTCACCTCCGTCAAAATTTCATAATTTTAAAATAAAAAAAATATTTCCATTCAATAAATATTACAACATGTGAAATAAAATTAAACAATATAATAGCTTTCAAATAATATCTTTTGTCACTGTCGTGTATAATATACCTATATGGGTACCTACGTAAGGGATAAGGCCCGTGGGTAGAGGATTTCAAAGGATCCTCTCGGTTAGCCGTATACAAATGTTTGTCAATCTTTGTTCGATACATAACCCTCATGAGCCGTGTTTGCAAATGCGGGACATATTTTATATGTGTCTATGCTTAAATTATTTTGAACATTTTTATAATTATTATGGTTGGAGATGCTTATTTAGATAACGTATAAAAAATTGAACGTAGCGGGACTTGAACCCGCGCCTTCTGGAAACCGACCAATACGTATGTTTATAAGTAAATAAGTATGTTTTTTCCCTAGTTTGGAATACAACTTTTAAAATGTTAAAAATGGTTCCTCCGCTGTCTGTTTACCTGTCAAAAGGCTGTATCTCATTAACCGTGATATTTAGGCTGTTGAAATATTCACATTTCAGACAGATAACGTATTTCTGTTGCTGCTATAACAATAAATGCAAAAAAATAGAATAAAATAAATATTATTAATATTTTTAACCCTTAAATTATTTTATAGGAAAACCTTCTAGAGTTAGAACTCTACATTCTCCACTTTCCGCTCATTTTTTGTGATATTGCGTTTTGAGTGACGGAACATCACTTTTCATTCTTCACAATGATAATAATTAATTCCCTCTAGTGGAAATCGAATCCACAACCGATTCTGTATCACTGCGCCACGGGGGCCTTAGCTTACTTACGACTTTCTACCTACTACTTTTTTTAAATGTGGCATTTTTTGCATTATTATTTTATTCTGACAATATTCATTTATATGATATGGTAAACTTGCAAAATTTTATTAATTTGTATTACCTATATCTATCTAAATAAAAAAAATCACATACTTAAAAATGATATATTTAGTATACATAATTTATTTTATTTTGTGTAAAATATCAGATAGACCAATACACTGCGGTGGTTAGTGCAGGCGTCTCGATATTCGCAAAACATAATATGGAAATTGAAGTTGCCCCGCAGGAATTGAAATTGTCCGTAGAACTATGTAATCAGCTTCTAGAGCGTGAAGAAAGTAAGCCCCGATAAAAATGAAAATGCTTTCAAAATTTCAAATAGAATTTTCTTTTGCAAAACTGTTATATTTATAAATAGGTAATTAACGTTTTGTATAAGTAACTTTCAAATTGAACTAATTGTTACATGCAATTTCTGTTGTGGGAATTAAAATAATTTCGTCACACAGCAACGGATGATTTTAAAATTTATACCTACATTTTTCTTGTTATCTTTTTGATAAGAGAGGAAATGAAAATTAACTATATATCATACCTTGGAGTGGGTATTCGGTGCAACCATCGCACTTACAGCCAGTAAGTACATCACAGTCGATTCTATTCTATTTTAATTATTTGTAAATAATATGGCTTCGTCTCACTTCTTTTTTTACAAAAACATTTACTATTATACGGGGTATCGACGTAGTCTATTGGTAGAGGACCTTAGAACCTATACATTATATCCCCATATATTAGCCGATTTTCAGTAGTTTGGCAGATATTTGAGAATATGTAATCTTTTAAAAAGAAATAGGATTCTTGAAGAAAACTGCAAAAAGTTTTATTTTGATATTTATTTACAAGTGGAGACTGCAGTGTCTTAACACTAGACTCCCTTTGCGTACCACACAACATGCTTTATACTGCATTAAACTAAAAATATATATTTAAAAGCATTTCTTAGTGAAACCGTTGATACATCACCGTTTCGCCTATTTAAAAATATTTATAATAATATACATTTAACTCCTAAGAGGATTGCCCTGAGGAAACCACAACCACTTTGCTTTAATTCACATTTACTCAACTACAAATATTTCGAATCAATTGAACTATTGAACTTAAAACGTCCTGCTATCGATACGTAGGAGGGTAGCCTATGAAGCCAGTTTTAGGTCAGGTTTTCCTGTTTTTGCGTGTTATCGGCAGCTACGCCGGCGCGACTAACGACTATGTCGTTGTCGCTCGTTGAAATGTCACAATGATTTATCGCCTGAACGGAATAGTCATCGTCGATATTTATATATACTTTTTTTTGAAGGGAGTATTTTACACTACTGGTTCCGTAGCAGACGGTGTGTGCGTAAAATTGGGTGAGCATTGTATATCATACGCTCGAAATCCTAATATAAATATGGTTGTGGTTGAAGAATTTGACTTTTGGTTACGTCTTGATTTACTAGAAATATAATCGGGGCCAGTCATGGCGCAGGGCATTACTCGATGAAATTAAGTTTAAAATATTTTTACTTTTTCGCTTTGGTGTCAGGGCAATGCGCGGCGTTGACATCCGCAACTCAAGACGCAATGCCTTCAGCATTCAGAGGAAAAAAAGGGAGCGGAATGTCTAAGGAATATGCTCCTTCTGCTTACCTACTACATATGCGATACAACGTGAAGCTGACAAAAAAAAGAAAGTACTATATAAGAATAAGGTTACTAATAATAAATAATATAGAAAACTATCACACTGTATAACAGAGACATGAAATAAGACAAAAACATTACACAACAATACACAATCATATTTCAGTAAATCACATAATTTCTTGTAATTGTGTCTAATAGTAATTAAATATCTCATTTTATTGTACATAATTAACCATAAATTAGTATTATTCGTGCACTAAATACAGCTGGTTGACATATAACACCGACATTAGTCCCATAGCGTAGTCTAATGTAAGTTAAAACATAGTTGTATACATTATTGCCAAATAATGTACGTACGACCACATTATATTTTGTTAATACGTTCTATTATGTTGAGTTATTGAAGCTAGTAAGAATATAATGAGGTATGAAGTATATTTGAATGTTTTATGATCGTGATTGATTGAGCACATTTGAACGAACCTAATTTTGAATGAAACCATTTAACAGGATTAATCGCGTATATTTTAGAATTATACATTTTTGAAAACCCAGGTAGACTGAGGTGGCATTCCTCTGTCATTTGATATAATTATTATATCAAACTACCGCCAACGCTTTCTTAATTGCCTCGCGTACTGTCCTGGATTCCTACAGAAGGAGTTGACTGTATCTTACCCTCTGGTGTGGTGGGTTAGAGTCTTCAAAGATTTTATGAGTCAATTCTAAAATATACGCGATTAATCCTGTTAAATGGCTTCATTCAAAATTAGAAAGTTTCCAATTGTCCTATCTATAGAAATTAGGATGTTTTTGTACTTCAATAGCCTTGCAGATCATTCTAGGAATATATCTTTTTTCCTTAGATTTGGGGTTTATCAAATCTGATGTATTGGCCTGGTTTATCCACAGTATGCCCACACACAGCTGACTTCGATATAAGTCCATTCTTGAAATCAGAGATATATTCCTTCACTCTCACTCTAATGTTTCGTTCTCTCTCTTCATTTAACCGATATATGATACGCCCCAGTCACAATGTAATTTGTTAACTTTTATATACGTCGGGTTTCCATAAATGTATAATACTAATTATACGCAATTAATTCGTTTAAATAGATTCATTTAAAATATGTAATATTACTTTGTTGTCAATTGTCCGTCGGTTACGAACATTTATCTGGAGATCGATTTAGGCGTCGATTTAGTTCTACAGTCTCTTACTGCACAGTAAAAATCATGCTTCCAAGACAACGTTTGAAGCAAAAGACACTAGCTTTTATTCATCGTTTTTGCTCCATTTTAGAAAGCCGCGCATTAGAAACCTAAAAAGGAAAAGCGACTCTACTACAAATACGATATTTAAAATGCATAATTTAGTATAATTTATAATTAACTATGTTAATTAGACGGAACCGCCTACAAGTATTTTTTTAAATTATATTTTTACGATATATCCAAGATACATATTATTATAATATTATAAATGTTTCATGGAAATATGAGGTTTAGCTATTACTTCCGTTTCATATCGTAAACCTGTCCCTGACAGCCTGAGCAGTAAAATCAAGAACTATGTTATAAGAGGCAACATAAAATGATTTTATGACTTAATCAAAGAATAACTGCTTTTGTTTTAGAATATACCATTAATTTGTAGGGAATCTGGGCTTAATATGAATACGAGTAAGGCATAGAGATTTTAAGGCTATATAAATAAATATGTAAAAAGAGGATAAAACATACAGTATTTTATATTATTTCTTTGATAAATTGTTTTAGATTATGGTATGCTGTAACTATACTAAAATCTTGAACAATTAATTTAAGGCTAATGTAATATTTAATATTTTCATTTCTTCACTTTGCTATCGAGACAAAGCTCGGTATTGGGTTTCAAAGTGTCTTAACACTAGGTTCCCTCTACCTATTCACCTACATGCAGGATATAACGTGAAGCTATTTTTTATAACTAAAACGATATTATAATGCAGGAGAATATTGCTTGCTCCAATTGCTTCTATTCAGTATTGGTAGTTTAAATTCAAAACAAAACTGTACTTGTTAAGGATAACACCAAATCAGGAGATTTGGTTGCACTTTTCCGCGCTATTCAATATGGAATAATTTTGCTTAGGAAATTAAGGAACGGTGTGATGCTTCCCTAGCCTCATGTAACAACATAAATAAGTGATAGAGGCTAACGACGCTTGTGAATTTGACACCCACTCGGGAGCATGACTTATTACTTACCTATACTGATACCAAGGCAAAAGTGCGGCGTTGAGTTCCGCCATTCAAAATGCATGCCTTGAAATTTGGCGAAAGGTGGGGACGGAGTGTTTTAACACTATTTTCTCTATGCCATACTATATGCAGGAAAAAAAGGGATTGAAATATTTAAAAAGTACCTATATACAGCATATACCATGCACATTACCTGTATATATAGCAACTACTAATTTACCATTTGCCTATTAAGCATTTAAGTGGCAATTATGCTTATTTACGCAGAAGCGGAATATATTGGCGGGTAAGCAACAAATAATTTATGCATAATATGCTGGTATGTATGTACATATATATGTACTTGTATATATTTATATACATATTATTCTCAGAGTAGATTATTAGTACAGGAAATCTCAATTATCGCGTTAGTTAGGAGAATTATCAACTCAAAGTGTATTAGACTAAGTTTGGTCTCGGTACACACCTTGTACACGAATATATTTTCTACAAAGATATCCAATATTATTTATACAAGAAGTGACCTACCTGTAGTCTTACTTGGCTAATATTAAATTCTTAATACACTATTAAAACTATTTAAAAGTATCCAATTTAAAATTTTTATAATTATATAGCTAACAGTATATTTCTATTATTTAAATTGATAAAAAAAACATATCGAAACCATGTAATTTATATTTAGGTGTAAATGTTAATTTGATATAACTAAATAAGAAAATAATCATACAAGCGCAAAAATGCAAAACAGACGGCCTTTGTGTAGACAATAAAGAAATTTACATAAATCCATAAAATTATGAAAATTTATGAATTTCAAAGTCAGATCTATCCATGTAAATCTAAGGCAAGGTGTACGTACTATCGACGTAGCCTTCTCTAGTCACGTTTTCTACGTTTATCGCAGACACGTTCGGTGCCTGCAATAAAAACTTCTCTAAAATGAAATATTTAATGCCGCCCGTTGCTACGCTTGCTCAATGAACAACCCTACCATTATTTACAAGCTAAGCATACAATTTTTATTAGAGGGAAAGAGAGAGTGCAAGGTGTACGATGGTTCTTGATTTTATTAGTCTGGTGTAATTCTTGCTGAGTTTATGACCTTATTTGAATAAGGGAATATGTTTTTAATAATAGTTCTATTAGATAAGGTACTTTATGTTTTATATAAATAGGTTTATTTTTTTAATATTCAAGTATTTTTTTTTTATCTTGATGTATGACAAGTAATCCACGACAATCACATTTGAAACTATTAATTGAATAGAATTGTTTAATTTGAACAACACACAATGTCCACAAAAAAAAATGAAAATCTATTTAGAAAATGTTTTTTAAATCTAATGCATTAACAAAGAAAGGACTTAATGTAGGACATATTAATTAAGGCCTGAATATATTAATAATATCAGAGCTTAGACTGAAATAAGCAGAGTCCTTTAGATAATAATCAACAAGATTTTCGTCCACCGCAGACAAATTAAATTACGGCGTTCGACGGAACTCATCATACTTCGCTTGAAATTAAACATTCTAAATGATAGACAGAATGTTAATTTAGAAAATTAGAGACTATACAAAATCACCGAATACAGTTTTGTGAAGAAAATATATATGTAAATTGGAAAATGGAAATACGAAAATAAATGATTATCCTTTATTTTACTTTATTCATTTATACCCCTGGTTCCCAACCAGTTTTCCGCAGAAGCCTAAATATGGTCCGCGAACGATTTTAATTTTATGACTGGGGATGGTGAGGTGAAGTTTCTGTATGACTATCACAGTAAATTTTTACCTTTTACCTACATGCATAGTGGTCCCTGCTTCCGAGACTGATATAAAAGTGGTCCTTGATCAAGAAAAATTTGGGAATCCCTGATCTATACTATCGAATACTCCTGAGTTAGCTTCACTTAATATTCCGCATGTAGCAGCGTAGATATAGAGAAGGCAAGGCATTGTGTGTTGTGTGGTGGAACTCAACGCAGAGCTTTTTTGGTAACACAGCGAAGGAATGAAACTAATAGTAAATTATTATTTAATTCCCCATGTGGAAAAAGAACATTGCGGTACAGTCACATGCTTGTGCTCTGCTTCGTAGCAGTCTCGAAATTTTAAATTTAAACATATTATTGATAGCATAATTTACTTATATATATATATATATATATATATATATATATATATATATATATATATATATATATATATATACACTGTATTGTGCATAATTACTCCTCAGGAAATAAAAGATATAAAAAGAACAAAGATAGAACAATTGACACACAAAAGGCGGTCTTATCGCTAATCAGCGATTTCTACCAGACAACCTTTGGGTTAGGAAATTTGCGAATTTTGAATAGAGTGAGTGGAGTTAATAAACTTAAATATCATATTATATCCTAATACATAAATATAATACATATATATTTGAAAAAATATATAATATATATATATATATATATATATATATATATATATATATATATATATATATATATATATATATATATATATATATATATATATATATATATATCATATATATACATATATAGATTCCGGCGACTGCGTATTGGAAGCCACTTAACTTAGAACGAAATTCAGATACATGGTCATATTCACGCAAGTTAAATATGAACCGAATTTGCGAGATTTTGAAGTCGCTCAAGTTTAATCATATAGTCTTCGGTTAAGTTGGGATAGCTTGCATCAGCATAATCGAGAATTGGGAGTAATAGAGTATTTGGTAACATAATTTTGGTTGGAATAGGCAACATAGATCGTAGACGTAGAGAGCCTATCGCATGAAATATTTTCCGGCTTATATTATTTACATGTACGGACCATGACATGTTCTGGTCTAAATGTACCCCAAGATTTTTAACTGACGTGTAATATGGTTAATACATCATTGTATACAATAGGCGGTAAATGTGTGCAATCAACTCTGGAAACCATACCTGAGCTCCCAATTATTATAACCTGAGATTTTACAGGGTTAACCTTCAGACCAAACCAATTACTCCAGTTTGATACAGCGAGGAGATTACTATTTATGCTTTGGATGGAATTTACTAAATTTTCCGGGGTTGAGTGCAAGTAAATTTGAACATCGTCTGCATACATGTATGTGGTAGGGACACGAAAGGTGCTTAGTGATAGAATTTATAAAAATTGAGAAAAGCAAAGGAAATAAAACACCACCTTGAGGTACCCCAGCCTGGACAACACACCACGAAGAGATGTTTTCCTCAATTCATATTCATATCTGACCATCCCGCGTTGCCAGTGCTCAATGCCTGAGGTTAAGTTTAACTAAACAGCAGGTAGGCGAGCTCTGTCCTCTTTAGACATCCACAAGTCGAGCGGCCAGATGGCATCTCTCCCTTAGTGCTCCGTTCTTGTGCTCCTAAGCTGACACCGGTGCTAACGTGTTTGTTTCGGCACTCTTACTCAGTCGGCGTAGTCCCAGACTCATGGAAGAGCGCTCTTATCCACCCGATCCCATAGAGAGGCGATGGGTCCGATCCATCTAACTACAGGCCTATTGCCATTACCTCCCTGCTCTCAAAAGTCATGGAGAGCATCATCAATAGCCAGCTCTTGGTTTATCTAGAGGATCACCGATTGATTAATGACCGACAATATGGCTTCCGCCATGGTCGCTCAACCGGTGATCTTCTGGTTTACCTTACCCACCGCTGGGCTGCGGCTATTGAAAGCAAGGGAGAGGGCCTGGCAGTTAGTTTGGACATGGTGAAGGCCTTTGATCGAGTTTGGCATGAGGCGCTCCTGGCTAAACTTCCATCCTATGGGCTTTCCGAGAATTTATGCAAATGGATCGCTAGCTTTCTCACTGGGCGCAGCATCAAGGTCGCTGTCGACGGTTTTTGCTCTAAACATATGCCCGTGAACGCTGGCGTTCCCCAAGGCTGTGTGCTGTCCCCTACGCTGTTCCTTCTGCATATCAATGACATGTTAGAGGATTCTAGTATTCATTGCTATGCAGATGATAGCACAGTGGACGCTGTTTACTCCGGCCGAGCAAGTCTTTCTCGGGAAAACGCTGAACAGTTCCGAAATAAACTTGTGTCGTCTATTGAGGCATCCCTCGACAATGTCTCCTCATGGAGTGAAAGGAACTTCAGAAGAAAGTTCAGTTCAACCCCCTGAAGACACAAGTTTGCGCGTTAATCACTAAAAAAATCCCATTTATCGTATCGCCAGTCTTTCAAAACACTCCCCTTACAGCCGCGCCCGGTATCAGTATATTGGGCCTTAATGTTTCGAGTGACTGCCAGTATCGCGATCATCTGGAAAGCAAGGCCCATTGGCCTCGAAGAAACTGGGGGTCATCATACGAGCGAGACGGTACTTCACGCCAAAACACCGATTGGCGCTATATAGGGCCCAGGTTCGGCCTCATATGGAGTACTGTTCTCATCTCTGGTGGCCGGTGCACCCCAGTATCAAGTTGATCCATTTGATCGCATACAACGGAGATCCATTCGAATCATTGGGGACCCAATGATCTGTGAAAGGCTTGACACTTTGGCTTTGCGTAGAGACGTCTCTTCGCTGTGCGTTCTCTACTGCATTTATCATGGGGAGTGTTCTGAAGAACTGTTTGACCTGTTACCTGCCGCCGAATTCTGTAATCGCACAGTACGTCACAAGTTAAAATATCATCCACACCACTTGGATACGTGGCAATCTACTACTGTGCGGTTTCGTAGGAACTTCCTTCCACGCGCCACTGAACTCCTCTAGTGTTTCACGGGGCCATGTTCGGCGGTAATCACTTACCATCAGGTGACCCGAACGCTCGTTTGCCTTGTCCTTTTCCATATAAAAAAAAACTGCTGTTTATTACGTTCTAAGATATGGTCGAACCAACTTATTACTAGAATTAGTATTATAGTATTTTATATATAAATAGAATTGAATTTTGTATAACATGAAGGAATAAAATATAAACATAATAATTATGTTAAAAGCTGGATTTTGTACCTGATTTGTTGGTTAGTCTGACATTAAATACATATAAGTTAACACAAAACATACGTTTAAAACATTATATAAGCGTATTAATAGATATCTATAATATATAGACTTATATATACACATTACTCAATAACGAGACTAATATAGTATTAATGCCATCAATTAATCCTATCAGAGCAATGTACGATCGTCCCAGTCGGAACGGACGGTCAAATATTAATTCAGGTCACATTTGCCGCTCCGAATGTCCATGTTTACTGAGATACAACTTTCCAACCGTCGAATTTAGAATGGTTTGCTTTGGCCCCTGTGTATTTGGCTATTTATGCAAATTAAATCTGACTTACGTGCATCACTTACAGTGAACTAATATTTTAGTCAGCTATAGCTTCACCCTGTTTCCAGCAATGCAGGGTAGGCAAAAGGAGGCTAGTGTTAAGATATTCCGTTTTTCATTTTCAATTATTTTCAAATATTTTAAATATATAAAACGACCGACCGACCGACCGAACGTCGACAAATATGCTGACCTCGTTATGTAATATTTTATAATTAACATTAAATATTAATATTTTAAAATTAAAGTAAAAGTTTAGCAGAATAAGGGTAGAGCGTCCAGTGTTGAATCTCAAATTATGTTATCTATTAGGTTCGCGGTCCACGATAACCTTTTTAAAAATTAAAATAAATTCTTATGAATTTTTCATATTTTCAAAAAACTTCTTGAAATAAGATTTGAAATATGTTTTGACCGTTCTTCTACGTCAAGTACCAAGCCAAATATCAACTCATGTAATTGGCCAGTACCAGCTGAAACTACACTAAGTCACAAATATATCAAAACTTGTACGTAAAAAAATTGTCGATCAAAATTCAGAGGTCGAATGTTATCCCAAGTGAACACAGAACTCAGCACCCATAAACATTATATTATTTTGTCGTTGTCAAGTCAAGAACGACTCTTTACCTAACATTTAACTTGGCTCTCATATGACTATTATTTTTTTGCTAGAATATAAATATCAGAAATATTTCGCATGGTAACTTTAATTATTAAATTGAGCGGGCTTAGATACGTCTTCTCTGAAGTTTAAACTGAAAGCGGCATTATCAAATGGCAATAAGCCGCCAATCCTCAGTTTGATCGCTGTCTGCGCGGAGCTTGACGGATGATAGCGGCGAGCTACGGACGTTGAGGCTACGGTAGCTATAACATGACTGGCTGAAACTTATCTTTAGATAACATATTGTTGATAAAATAAACGTTTTTGGAGATTTTTTTTTCTGTTGCTCGAGATGAAATATTTATTTAAATTTATATTTCCATTTCTTCGCTCTGGTGTCGAGGCACGCGCGGTGTTGATTTCTGCCACTCATTCCAGAATTCGGCAGAAAGTGGTTCCCTCTGCCTACCCTGCTGTGTGCGAGTTATGCAAGTCCGATTCAAGGAAAAACTGACAACCTCCTGCTCCTCCTTTTTAAAGTCAGTTAAAATTCTAAGTATTATCATCCACGCTGTTTTCCGCACACAGCAGGGGAGGCAAAGAGAACCCAGTGTCAAGACACTCCATTCGCCATTTTCCGCCGAATTCTAGAGGCTCTGGAAGAAATATAAATATACACTTAAATAAATATTTCATTTCCTCGAGTGCGATCGAATCCAGAACGAGTCGCTTTTACAGGCACAGTTTATGCTCCTGTGCTACGACTGGCTTTACGTATTAAAAATAACATTATACAATAAATACTAACAAAGTCGTGCAACAGTTAGCTACTATCTAAAATGAAGTATGATGTATAAAACAAATTGTAGTTTTCAGCAACATAAACAATGGTTTATGTTCTGGTTTAATAGGATAGCTTCTAATGATTGAGTTAATCTACTATAAAATTCTTTAGAGCGCAGTTTACTGCGTAGTTCTGTTGCATTTTGGGTATTAAACTGAACAAAGCTAACATTTTACACAGCGCGCCATCTTGAACTTTAGTAGGAATAAAATTTATATTGCGAAATAAATCTTTAGTTCTATTATGCGTTGACTTGTGTTTATGTTTGTTTACTTCAACAAGTATTGAGTATTATCATTATATATGTTTTGTGTTGGTTTATTATAATCGTATCCTGAATTTAAGGCTATTACTTTCATAACAATTTTACTCTTCTTTGAAATAATTAAAAAGTTACAAACAGTGTGTTACTGTGAACGCGACGGGTTGTTGTTGTGGGTTTGGTTCCCACTAGAAGAAATTAGATATTTTATATTTTAATTTCTTTATTCTGATGTCGAGGCAAAGCGCGACGTTGAGTTCCATCACTTAACGCCCTATACCTCCTGAATTGTACTGAAAATGGGGAACGAATATGTTAACACTAGGTTGCCCCTGCCCTGCAACTTCAACACAAACTAGGATCCGCCACATGCTGTGTACGGTGGGTCGAGCTGAGCGAAGCTATGTTGCGCAAAAGTTTGCGAAAATTTTGCAAAATTTTCTGCTTTCTTTGAATTTCAAAACGTTCCATAGCTTAACTCTATGGCACACATTTTGACCATTTACTTAAAAACTACAATTACAATTATCACCAAACTACTTCGCTGGGATCACCGCGTCGTCCACAACGTCCCTTAAAAATTTCAGAGCTGTAGGTGTCACGGTCTAGGAGGAGTAGCATTACAACGAAACACACTTTTGACGAGTAAGAGCTGCGCTTCGTTCAGCTCAATACTGAATATAAATTATATTTTTTTAGTATTATCTGATGCAACATTATGAAAGTGATATGACAATATTTATAAAAAAACAAACTTAACGCAAAGCGTCAATTGATAAATTTAAAGAGGTTTTTGCAATAACTGATCGAAAAGGGAAGGTTGGTAAGAATTGGACATTAGATAATTGTTTATATCATTTGTGATTCATTTGCGAGGGTTTTACATTGAAGACATATTATGGTTATCCACCACTCAGCACGCAATGTCTCCAGAATTCGGCGGAAAATGGGGAACGAAGTGTTTTAGCACTAGGTTCCCTCTGCCTACCCTGCTGTGTGCGGGATACAGCGTGAAGCTGATTATGATGGTTATAGATAGATAGTAAAAATCAAACTTGTCACAGAGTAACAGTAACCCCAAGCATTACTGAATACTACTGAAAGTGGCTAAACAAATTGCCAACTAGGAGAAAAAAAATTGAAAGGAAATAAAAAAATTAAAATTACTGAAGTACTACATTTGGGGTCACATTGACCTCGCGCATCTTATTACAGGGTTAAAGAAAGTAACGCGAAAATACCAGTAACCACTTTAATAAATATCAAAGATATCCGACACCAGTCCTTTCTTTTCGACATTATTATTAATTCTTCAATTAGCTGTACTAAACATAAAAAAAATGTATTTTTACATGTATATTCTTTAAATATGATAGATTGCAGTGGGTATACTCAAGCTTCACATATAAGGGATGATTTTTCAATTTGAGCCCATTATCTAGCGATTACAAGGGTGGGTCCAGACAGATTTAGGATGTTTTTGCACGTTTCACCGTCCTCGCCGACAGCGGCCGGGGGCGTTACGCCCATGATTTATCGACGCCTGGTTGAAGGCCTTTATTTTTAAAAAAACCATTTTATTTTAAGCATTTTTCGATCATCGCTCAGTGAGATTAACGGTGGTATGTCAGATTTGGAAAATACCATAAATTGTTACTGTCGAAACGGAAGCGGTGAGTAACTTATCCTAGAGGTATATTGCGTCACAAGTCCGAATGGCCTAAAGTTAAAATTTCAGCTATCAAAACAAATGTAAGATATCTATATTCTTACAATATCTCATAAAAAAATATTCGATTCGATTCAAGCATCGAATTAGCTAATTCTATAAATACAAAATTAATTTTTAAATAAATTGGACGTAATTTTTGGATATTATGATCAAACAAACCCCTTCAGAACTGCATTCGAACACTGCTGACTTTTCATTTCACATTCAACGATATTATGAGGCTTAAACCATTCAGCTAAAATAAATTGGCTCAATAATCTGCGTGGCTCTGGTCGCTCGCACAATGGAGCCAGTTGTGCCGGCGCGATGCAAAAAAGTCGAAGCCTCTGCATGCAATCAACCGTCCCCACTGCGATTAGCCCGCCCGAGCCGATGACACGTACCGGTTACAATATTATGCCTATATATGCGTTCTGCAGCTTGTTATTTTAAATTGGTCACTGCGAGAGTTTTGCATTTGTTGAAATGAAATGTATCGAAATTTTGTAAGTTAATGAGTATATAAATTAATCGTTAAAATTGGTGTCTAGTAATAATATAGATGTTAGAGGAGTCATGGTACAGGAGCACAGCATTTGAATGTAAATGTGAGAGGTTGTGGATTCTATTCTCACTCAAGTATTAAATATTCATCATTTTGGATTGCTCCCTCTGGTACTGAAGGTGTTGTGTGTACGGCGTGGTGTTGAGCTGACTCAACAAGCAACGTCTACAGAATTCAGTAGAAGGTGAGAAACGGAGTGTCTAAACACTAGGTTCCCTTTGCCTACACTTCTATCTGCGGGATGCAGAGTAAAGCTGAAACAAAAATATAGATTTTAGTATATTGTTTTCTTTCTACAGTTTCTATTATTCAGGTATCTGAAGAAAACAACTTTGCTTGATGAAGATATGAAATAAATTTTCACAGCCAATTAATCGTATGATCGATTTGAAATTACTTCAATAAGCAAGCAAGGAAAACATAATAGCTTTGAATAGACAATGAGATTTCATATTAACTGGATTATTTAAAAGGATTCTAAGAGTAAGTTATATATACCTAGATATCGAATAATCACATAGAACAGAGTAGACTTAAAGAAAGTACTATTCCGTCCGTGTAAAATATATTGTATGTTGAGTGACGGAACTCAACTCATGATATATAAATACTATCTAAACCTTATTGACAAATTCTAAACGTTATATTATTTAAAAGTTTAATTTCATGTTATTGAATGCATAAATAATTTAAAAGATTCCTAATTACAAACTATATTTAATCTATTAGTGGTGATATGATGACTTTGTTGGCTCTTCTTAATAAAGGCAATGCCGCAGTTTCTTAAAAACCTATAAAAAAAAATTTAGGTACATTATACAACTCGCAACATTTTAATATAATTAACATAATATTTTCTCACTACCAAGAGATGATACAAAAATATGTACAGATAGATACGTAATAAAAAATTGTTGAATTATGAATTGGCACTCTGAACATTGTTCAAGTACCTAATTTATTTTTATGAAAACAAATGTTGACCCAGAATAGTTCCACGGCATTATACCAACCCACTCGTTATTAGACAACATAGTTAGTTACTCGCGATGTTGTAGAATATTCGAAGGGCATACAAACATTTTTAATTATGATTACCTGCTTCTTTTATGCTGTCGTCATGTATTTTTTTTATTTAGAAATAATAATATTTTTAGAGTATCATAGAGTAGTTTCTTTGTGCGAACAGTATGTTTAAGAATATTAAAAATATTTCGTGACATTGGTGAAGGTTAATGCTCAACTGGGGCAAGCTCGGAACGCTATAAACTAAGAACTGAACTGGACTGGACTGAATTCTGTAAAAAAGTTCAAAACTAATTTAGATGCATTTGCTTGGTTTTCACTGTACAATTATAAATTACTAGTGGTGCGCGGCTTCGCTCGCTTATTTGCACCCTTAGGGGTGAATTTAAAAAAAAACCATGAAACACGTGTTCAATAAAATATTTTTAATAGTCCGAATTTAAATAATTATAAAAATCGGTGGCGATTAAAAGATTTTTCCATATAAACTTTCAACCCCTTATATGAATGCTTAGGGGGTGAATTCTAAAAAACCATGAAACACGTGTTCAATTAAATATTTTAAAGAATCTGAATTTAAAATTTTATAAAAATCGGTGCTGTTTTAAAAAAAATCCACACAAACCCTCAACCCCTATTTCATCCCTTTAGAGTTAAAATTTTTCAAAATCCCTTCTCAGTGGATGTCCAGATTACAAAAATAAACATCTATTTCACGTTTCTACCATCAGCGGTTACGGCTGTGCGTGCGTCTTACCTCAATCAGTCAGAACAAGTCCTTTTATATATATAAATGGTCTATGACTTATAAAAAATTGTCTATCTGTTATTCGTCTTTTAAGCAACACTTAGATTTTTATGATTTTCCTAATATATCTATAGCTATTAATTTTCAGAAACATATATTTGGATTATAGGCTATAATTTGTTTTGAAGATCCGATTATCTAATATGAAACCCTAACAGCCTGTATAATCTGTAAGAGATATTAATAAAGCGCCTTAGGAAATGTTGGTCAACATGATGCGTACTTTTTGTTAATATAAAAAACGAAGGTTTGATGTAAAACTTATGTAATATGAATATCGTTTTGGGAGAAGTCGTTCATCGTTATGAGTATTTTTAACCGACTTCTGTAAAAAAAGGAGGTCATCAGCTCGACTGTATTTTTTATATTTGTTACTTAAGAACTTTTGGCTGGGTACACCGATTTTGATGACTTCGTGTAGTCCCATTTTGATTTTTTTTAATGTACGTTCTTGTCAATGTGCTGTGCAAAAAAAATGTTAGTTTGCACAAAAATAATACTTAATTAAGATTCCAGTTTTACATAGGACAACCACTACCTACTCGTAGAAGCATTTTTTTAAGATCTACCTTACACTTAATATCCTAAAATAAATTAATTTTTACCAAAACAAAAACCGTTATTTACCTTATGTTAAGTAAATTTGTTGGTGAACATTAATCAATCTTATAAAGTGATTGAAAATAGATGATCTAGGATACCCATTTTAAAGTCCCTGGACCTTGTCGAAAACTAAGAACGATCAATTAACTAACTAATGCACTATAGGTGATAAATGTTGAATGGCGAGGGTCATAGAATTCAAAATCGAAATTTAATATTTCTAAACCGAAATTATTGGTGTAAACCAGCATATGTTTTTATATGAAAATTTCAAATTATGCCGTTGAATATACTATGATAAAAACAAAATCGTAGACATTACTTAATAAAAATATTGCTATCGCACCAGATGGCTGTAAATATCAACGTGAATTTGAAATACGTTTAAACTTCACCCACTTATTGGAAACCTCTTTGAAATACTATCCGATATAAAAGTAGCAACCTCGAAGCGCACAAATATACTAAGTTAAGTCTACCAAATTCAGTTTCAATTTCTTTTGTATGTTCAAGTAGATGAAATATAATTTTTTGGAAGTGAGAATAAATAACAAGTTGAAAACTTTTTGGGGGGTTATCATCGGATTCGCAAATATAATGCGGGGTGAGTTGGCGTCCGCTTCAAATTTTGGTAATACTTTAGGTAAACTTCTAATCCAAAGTTATGTTAGGTTAGCAGGTGCTGCAGTGAGCGCGGAATATCGATGGCGACAGAAAGAGACGTGTGTATCGTATCTATATTGAACTGTATTTTAAGTTTTAATTTACATGTATTGGTTAGGATGTGTTTTATTAGTCACTTTAATGGAAATCATTTTTTTTTATTTATTTTTATTTATATAACAACGTTTTATGCACAAGTAATATATAAAAATGAATAAATCAAAATTAATCAGCTTCACGCAATCACACTGTATTCCGTACACAGCAGGGTCAGAGAGAATTTAGTATTTAGATACTTCGCTCCTCAATCTCTGCTGAATTCTGGAGTGCTTGCGTGTTGAGTGGCGGAACTCAACGCCGCGCTTTGCCTCTACACCAGACCGAAGAAATGGAAATTTAAATTTAAATAAATATTTAATTTCCTCAAGTGGGGACTGAACCCACAACCAGAAGCGTTTACAGTCACACTTTGTGTCTCTGCACCACGACTGGCCACACAAGATACATATTTCAATGATAATAAAACAATGACAACACGATATAAAGTATAATTAGTCATTATTTTTAAAATGTTTTGGCTGATTTTTCATATATATTCTCTCAGAGTTAATATTAAATACTTATTGCATCATACCTCGAAATCTTTAACAAAATTTTATAAACAAACAAACAAAAAAATATTAATAATATAAATACTAAAACATTTTCACCCCAAATACATTTCTTTTAATAATAGAAATCCCAACACACATACATATATTCCGAGATGCTAGCTCCAAGTTAGGTTAGAATGCTACACGGCGAGGCCTGAACGAGATAACGAAGCAGCTACGTGCTCTCCGGTTTCATCTATCAAACTTTACATTGATTATTTTGTCAAATAGCTATCGTGTTCTGGAAGCCTTTGAACGTAAATTGTATACTGAAATTTATTATAGTTTATAACAATACACGCTGTCGAGGCAGATTATGGTATTGTGTTATATATGATATATTTGTGTAAGTTTCAAACACCATTTATTATTTTATCAGATTCACGCTGTATCTATATGTACCAAGATAGGTGGAGGGAGCATAGTGCTAAGACACTCCGCTCTACACGTTTCGCTGAGTTCTGAAGGCATTGCATGTTGAGTGGCAGTACTCAATGCTGCGGTTTGCCTCGACACCGAAACGAGGAATTGGAAATATTAAATATTTCATTTCCTTGAGTCGGATTCGAATTCACAATCTGTCGCGTTTACGGTCACTCGCTTGGCAAGACAAGCTCAGTCTGGCTCCATCTATTTATTATTGTAATATTTATTTGATTAACTTGTTCACATTGTATTACATTTATGATTACATGCGTAACATATATGATTAATGAGGACTGGGATTAATATTTTTTTCAACAGCAAGATCCAATTGTGTTATCGTCTGTTTTTTTGGCCAGTGTTGTGGTGCAGGGCACAAAGTGTTCGATCCCCACTCGAGGAAATGAAATATATATTTTAATGTCTTTGCTCTGGTGTCGAGGCAAAGCGTGGCGTTGAGTTCTTCCACTCAACATGCAATGCCTCCAGAACTCGGCGTAAAATGGGGAACGGAATGTCTTAACCCTAGGTTCACTCTGCCTACCCAGAGGGAACCTAGTGTTAAGACACTCCGTTCCCCGCTTTCTGCTGAATTTATTTTATATTAATTCGTAAATTTACAAAAAAAAATACTGGGACTTACTACCCAAGTTGTAACAACATGTGTTTTGGTATATGATTGAAAAAATGTCTAATTTACATAATCAATATTGATTATGTATATTAGACATTTACTTTTATCATAATTATGAATTACTCCTTAATAATTATGAATTATTTCAATATCGCATTTATAATATCTTATTGAACGTATCAAAGTATCAATTATTAAAAAAAAATATACATACACATAAAAAAAAATATATGTCTTAAGAATTAAATTTTATATACTCTACAATCATAAATATTCACAAAATATTAACGTTGTTGACAGCGAGGAAGGGCCATCATTCATCATTAATTGTTGCCCGTATAGTCGAAAATATGCTCTGACACCTCTGTGTTCAATGTAATATATTTTGTGAAACAAATTATATTTTTGTGGGAGCATTACAATTTTATTCTTTGTTACGTTTCGTACTCGCGTGAGAATCGTGTCAACTGCATATGGTAAATGCGAAAGTGATTGTTTTATTAATTTATTTTAAAAAAATATATATTCAATTACGAAATACCATAGTTTCATATATCATACTGCCAAGTCGAGAATTAAGTAACTTACCACTAAATTCGCACTGTAATATGAAAAAAGATTCAAGAAATAGTAAAAATTGTAAGCGTTCAATAGCTCAAATTTTGTTTTAACTAGGCAACTTAACTTGATTTACTTATAAAATTATGTACTTTTTTATTCATCTTAATATAGTATCCTGCACATATCAGGGTAGGGAAACTCGTGTTAAGATACTCCGTTTTCAACATTCCGCGTTGTTTTCAAGGCATTATATGTTCTGAAACTCAACGCCGCGCTTTTTGCCTTGAGCGAAGAAATGAAAATGTTAATAAAAAAATAATCAATTCCCTCGATTGAGAATCCAACCCACAACCGTTACATTCACAAGTACCTGTACCCTTGCGCCACGCCAGTCTCGATGCAAAATTTTGTCGTCCCTTATTTTAGAATGTTATTCTGGTAGCGATGATAGTAATAATAAACGTGATCAAAACAACATGAAAATATAACACATAATATTGATTTAAAATTTATATTTAAATCTACTAGTATACTAAATTAAAAAATGTATATGAAAATTCATGAATGGATTGTGTTTTAAAAATTCAAACGACTGAATAATCTACATTTTTTTACATCATCAATGCTAGTCTATTTCAATGTTTTTAATATTTAACACTCCGTTTTTATTAAAAATGCAATAATAAAATAAATGTTTACTCCTAAGAATATATACTATGAGGTGATTGTAGTTTTTCATATCTAACAAAAGAAATGGGAAGTCAGAATAAAATAATTAGGATTTTATGTTCACTAAGAAAACAACTCCAATGTGCTACATTTTGCTAACTTTAAAGCAAAGTCAAAATTCTATCGATAATAATAGGTTTCTTCGCAGAAAGCTTGTTTCGCGGAAAAATATTTAGAGTTGGAATAAAGTTATTACGTTACAATTTTCTAAGATTGTTGTATTTTGAAAAGGATCGATATAAAATATCGGACATAAATGCTTGTATTCTTTTGGCATAAATGAATATATCAGCTTCACGTTGTATCCCGCACTCAGAAGGGTAGACAGAGAAAACCACTTTCTCATTTTCCGCCTAATTCTGGAAGCAAGGCGTGCTAAGTGTCGGGACTCAACGCCGGGTTTCGTTTCGACACCAGAGCGAAGAAATTAAAATATAAATTCATACAATAAATATTTAGTTTTTTCGAATACGGATCGAACCCACCACCAGTCGCTTTAACCGTCACACACCAGTGCTCCTGAGCCACGTATGGCCTCAACTACCATTTGCCATTTTACAGGAATTATGAAAATATGTGAATATTATTTTATAGCACTGTGACCCAAACCTGCATTTTAGCCTCGCGTTTTCTTCGTTTTCGAGTACTCTGTTTTACATCGCGTGAATATCAATCGACTAATTTCAAAATTGTCACATGTATACTAGGGTGCCTTTACGTATGAAGGAAACAAAAAAAAATAGATATTATTTTGTGCTAGGGAGGAAGATTGGGTGCGTTTTATATGTTATGAGGCCAGATGTGTGCAATATTATACAAAAAATCTGTTTTCACGCACGACGACTATATTTAAAAATGCAATAATAAAATAAATGTTTACTCCTAAGAATATATACTATGAGGTGATTGTAGTTTTTCATATCTAACAAAAGAAATGGGAAGTCAGAATAAAATAATTAGGATTTATGTTCACTAAGAAAACAACTCCACTGTGCTACATTTTGCTAACTTTAAAGCAAAGTCAAAATCTATCGATAATACTAGGGTTTCTTCGCAGAAAGCTTGTTTCGCGGAAAAATATTTAGAGTTGGAATAAAGTTATTACGTTACACTTTTCTAGATGTTGTTGTATTTTGAAAAGGATCGATATAAAATCGGACATAAATGCTTGTATTCTTTTTGGCATAAATGAATATATCAGCTTACGTTGTATCCCGCACTCAGAAGGGTAGACAGAGAAAACCACTTTCTCATTTTTCCGCCTAATTCTGGAAGCAAGGCGTGCTAAGTGTCGGGACTCAACGCCGGGTTTCGTTTCGACACCAGAGCGAAGAAATTAAAATATAAATTCATACAATAAATATTTAGTTTTTTCGAATACGGATCGAACCCACCACCAGTCGCTTTAACCGTCACACACCAGTGCTCCTGAGCCACGTATGGCCTCAACTACCATTTGCCATTTACAGGAATTATGAAAATATGTGAATATTATTTTATAGCACTGTGACCCAAACCTGCATTTTAGCCTCGCGTTTTCTTCGTTTTCGAGTACTCTGTTTTACATCGCGTGAATATCAATCGACTAATTTCAAAATTGTCACATGTATACTAGGGTGCCTTTACGTATGAAGGAAACAAAAAAAAATAGATATTATTTTGTGATAGGGGAGAATTGGTGCGTTATATTTTATGAGGCCAGATGTTGTGCAATATTATACAAAAATCTTGTTATTCAACGCACGGACGACTACTAGGCGTAGAGAGCTGTGATATCTAGGTTCTTTACAAAGTGCAGACCAGCACTATACGAGGACTCCTGAAATTACGAAAATAAAAAAATTGTAATTAAAAATTATATATTACACATTCAGATCATTTCTTAACAAAGCAAAGTAGTTGTAATAAATTTTCTTACAAAATACATTAATAAAATGGAATATAACGTTAGTACAGAAAAGTAACGAAGTAAAAAATATGGTAATGAGTGAGATTTGGGGCTTCCCCAAAGTCTTTTAAATCCGAAATCTTGAGAGGAAAATCGGGTAATATTCATGTGAAAAACCGGAAAAAAATGTAAGGTGCTTTGTTTTAGCATTAAAAGTTGTATGTTTTAATGCTATTTCATACATAGCAATACCGGGTATAGATTTAATTTTATGATGTATTTTAAACAGAAATTATAAATGTTGAATTTCAACAGCATTTTCTGTAATGAAAATGCCAAAAAATATATTTTATTTTTATATTTGTTATGTTTCGTCAATTTCGCTACCAGTATCCGTCAGTATTCGTATTTGATTATAGCTGTAAATAAAATAATTCGACAAAACAATTCAAACCAGAATGTATTAAAATGAAATTTGTATGTTATATACATACAAATTTTATGTACTATGTATGCATTAAATGATGTAATGAAGTACTCGTAGATATATCCAATTTTTGACTCATGACTTTTTCTTGCATACCGTGGTAAGCAAAGAGAAGTGAATGGCGGAATTCGTGAAAATAATTATTCGATTTTTTATGCCCCGAGTCGTAATCGAACCTACAACCATCACGTTTATATTTTTACGCTGTTTTACATCGCCACACTGGGTCAATTCTTGCACCCTATTATACATTTCATTAAAATATATTTTGTAACAAAGCTAAGCAGTTAGGTACTTAGTAATACTAGCCCATTACTTTATTGATTTCAATATATTAAACAGACCTTTCCCGAGAGGCCGTGGCCATTTTGTGGCACTGAGGCACAAGTGTGTGACTGTAAATGCGACTAGTTGTGGGTTCACGCTCTACTCAAGGAAATTAAATATTTATTTAAATTTATATAACTGTGGGGAACGGAGTGTCTTAACACTAGGTTCTCTCTGCCTACCCTGCTATGTGCGGGATAATGCGTGAAGCTGATTCTTATTTTTTTATATATTCATTTATTCGCTCTGAACAATGAGAAACGGAGTGTCTTAACACTAGGTACCTTCTTCCTACCTTGCTGTGTACAGCGTGAAACTGATTTATTTATTTTCACTAATTATTTTATTTTAACATTACTAAATGCCTTGTTAGACTCTCATGCACACAAAGATACTAGAGTAGTATCCGTACTGTACTGTACTTAAATATTCAGAAGGGACATCTGGTGGCTTCGCTCGATAAAAGGTGCAAATTGATTTTCTCCACGAACAGAGTGCTTAATTGACGATGTTATATGTACCGAATAAATATACATACACAAACAAATATTGAAGCGTTATGTTTTTGTTTTCTATTAATATAGAGAAAAAAATTTAGAGAAGAGAGCTACTCCAGAGAATCGAAAAAAAATATTATTATATATTTTTTTTATTAATATATTAATGTTAATTAAAATAAAACGTATTCCTCATTTTCACGAACTGAAAAGGACCAAATAACATTTTGAAAAGCTAGAGATAACTTAAATATTTTTCGTACAAAAATATCTGGCTAAAATTAATATCAAAATAATCTGAAATTATCTATGAATCCTATGAAGCACAAAAAAAAGTCAACTTTATCAAAAGATACGGGCATTTAGGCCTCTCTTTTGTTGCATGTGGTAGTCCCGTAGATCTATATATTTCTTGAAGTTATTGTTATTGTTGTTGATTATTTACAATACAGGTAAAGGAAAAAAAATCAAGAAGTAAAAAAAAATTGCAATAAGAAGTTTAATTTTATTTAAATTATTTATTAAATTTTATAAGGGAAGAACCCCGTTGGTACCAAACTGAAGCTTCGATGGGTGAGACCGATTCGCACTTCTTTAGCAATTTCTTTAAAGTATTAGTTAGTCTGAGTGAAGCATAAGTAAATATATAATTTTAATATATAATTTTTTCCCATATAGGATCGAAACGACAACCGCCACAACAATCACATAGTGCCACGATGGGCTCCGTGCCTAAATATAGTGAGTTAATAATTTTCAATACAAAATTCCCAAGGCGGTTACTCGCCGCCAACACGAGGCAAGCAAATCATGCTTCGCTAGGCGAAAAATGGTGCAAAATTGTTATACTTTATATTATTCACTGACATTATTGGCTTATAGCCGCAAAGTGCTCAATTTGCATTTATTATACTAAAAATAATTTCAATTTTCATATATTTACCATAGTGGTCGGATATGAATCTGATTGGCTTTGTCTGTTATGTATCAATAGATAATATACTCCAATTATGAATAAATGGTATGATGGTTGTGGTGTATTTAGTTATAGAGCAAAGTAGAGGAAATATGGTAGGAGGATTATTTCAATCTAGTTTTATGGCACACGGTTCTCTATATTCAGCCCGAAATCAAGTTTTTTTAGCTGCATGCTGTCTCTCACCTATAACAGGGAGTGCAGAGAGAATTTAGTATTAAGGGACTACTTATTTGTTTCTATTCTAATAATATTAATCCTATTCCAATAATACTAACTATTGTTTTTATGACGTAAATATAAAAATATCATTAATATTAGATAGAAATAACAGAAAATTTGAAATGTTTTGATAATAAAAATACACTTTTTAAAAAGAAACAGAACACAATAACATTTCAAAAATATCTAAAATATTACAATCTTTCTACGTAATATTAATTTTTGGATCGTTGGAATTCCGAGATTGTCTCTTGTAAACAACGCCAACATAGAATTTAGTACAAGTTCTGAACATTCCCAGCTCTGCTTAAGTTATTCTGCGCACCTTACCTCATTTACTCTAAATTTATAATGAATAAATAAAATTAGGTTATTGTAGATGCACCATACATACATGAAGCGAAAATCCTGTTTATATCTCGTCTTATTTTAATGGCAGTTTCTTGAAGTCCTTTCTTAGTGATTTACATTTCGTAATGAATCTATTTGTTTTTAAAACATAAGTTACGGCTTACGGTCGTCAATCGGGTTGGGGATCAATCTATATGCCAAATTTCAGTTCATACTTTCGACTGCGCTCTGTCTGGCCGTCAATTAGTAACCACAGATTTAATTTTTATCATTTAGACGTAGTTCGATGAGACGTATGGCTTAGTTGGTCAAAGTTGGACGGTTTCCAAACAGGCGCGAGTTCAATTCCCGCTATGGTAAAACTTTTATACGTTTTTCTTATAAATATTAATTTAAACAAACTTTTATATAGATTATGTAATTAATTTTGCTAAGCCATAGCATGCAAATATAATATTTTTTCCACTGACTGTTTTATTTTTCAGCAGCTACTGATTTTTTTTTGTTTATTTATATGCAATAAAAATATATTGTATTTGATACATGATTTTCTTCTCATATTTTTTTATGAAGTATAAAAAGAAAGAAAGAATTTATTCGACGTCACGATCTCCCACATTCTTATGGAGACAGCGTGAATTTCTTAGCGAAACGTCGTGAATTTGCACATAACATTATTTGCATTCCACCAGTTACGCTAATTCGCTTCCGATTTTCTGCATTCGTGATCGGAAACGTTGACGAGGCAATATGTTAACAACGTTACGAATGCTTATGATTATTACCCACACAAGTTGCTAAAATATGTTTCATGTCGTAAGATACGACGATCGATTTGATTGTACATAAATAAGGTATGCACTATGTTTTAGTATTTTGTATTTTAATAAAACCGGCCAAGTGCGAGTCGGACTCGCTCACGCAGGGTTACTGAATCCTTAGTGCGGGAGTTTACCATTATCTTTAAAAATGGCCAAAATATCATCTTTATTTTATAGGAGCATCCTTATATTTTTTTTCTCTTTTTTAGTATTTGATGGTTATAGCGGCAATAGAAAAACATAGTGCATCAAAATTTCAACTACAACGTACCTAATAGGGTAGCGTTTTACCTTTTGAGAGAATCTTAGCCTGCCTACTAGTAAATATATCGAATTTCCACTTACTAAATTCTTATTCATGTGTTTTGCTTAAAAAAACCGTTTTTTTATAATAGTTTTAAATTGTTGTTATTGTCAAAGTTATGTATTAATTTATTGTTATGCATTGTGCAATCACAATGAAATTCTTTAATGACTTTCAAATACATAAGCTAAAAGTAGCGTTTCGTGTTATGTATATATGTACATAACACGAAACGCCAATTTTTTTGCAAGTTTTCAAAAACCACCAATTTTCCAAAAACCACCAATTTTCAGGAAAAAGGGCACGCTAAATTTAAGATTTCTACGCCCAGTAATTCCGAGTCTGCGTTGTTTGTACGTTCCTCAGTAATGAAAGAGATTTACACATACAAATTTATTGACCTTTTAATATTTACACAAAGTAATTATCCTTTTTTATGATGTCCAGGTAAATATAATGCAGCGGCGTTGAGTTGCGTCACTCAACACGCGATGCCTTGAGAATTCGGCTTATAGGGAAGAGTTTTGCTCTTGCACTAATGTGAAATGGAGTGTCACTTCACTTGTAGTGTGAAGCTAAAAAAATTTAAAAATGGTTGATGTTCAGTTTCGCCACTCAATACATACGGCGCAATTCGGCGGAAAGTAGAGAGCGGAGTGTCTTTATCCCCCTTTTGCCCCCTCTGGCTAACCTACATGCGGGATACAGCGTGTAACTGCAAAAAAAAAGATAGTAATACGATAATGATATCAGTACATCTACGCTTATATAAAACAGATAGTGCTATTCAAATAAAATCTTCATTTATATTTTATTCGTACATCTAATTTTATTTGTCAACAAATAAGTACTTACAAAGTAATTTCGTTTGCGATCGAATTTCACGGTTGAGAGTTGCGTCTAATGAAGTTTTTTGGTTACTTTGGTAAAAAGTAAGTATTCTGGGCGTAAAATTTACTTCTAATGAAAATTCAATATAATTTAATAAAAAAAATAATTAAATTAAATAAATCAGCTTCACGCTATATCCCGTAGTTTAGTTTAGTCGCATTGAGTGTATTGCGTGTGTCGGCGGAACTCAACGCCGCACTTTGCCTCGACACTAGAGCGAAGAAATGAAAATATAAATGTATATAATATAAATGTATATAAATATAAATGTATATACTATAACCAGTCGATTTTACAGTCACACTTCGTGCCCCTGCGTCACGACTGGCATAATTTAATAAAAAAGACGTTCTGTAAGACTCCATTAAGTTAGATTAGTTTGAACAGTAGATACACGTATACTTATAGTAAATAATAGAAGATATACATTTTTGTGAATTGTAATTTTATTTTAGTTTAGTGTTGAGTAGCGGAACACAACGTCATGCTTTTGCCTTGGTACGAGAGCGAAGAAATGAAAATATTAATAAATAAAAATTTACTCCCAAATGGGACACGAACCTACAACCGTCGCGTTACAGTCACACGCTTGTGCCCCTACGCCACGACAGTTTAAAATAGACATTTTAATATTAAAAAGAGACAAACAGAATATAAAAAATTTAAATTGAGCTATCTTAGAATTCATAATATAAAAGTTATTATCACTAGAATTTCCGTAATACGAGAGGAGTGGATATTTAAGAGGAATTCTTTCCTACATACCATTCCACGTCTGATATTCAAAGTAGCTACTAAGCGTTTCTACTGTTAAATTAATAGTCACATCGCTCGGGCGGCGTTTATACAAAAATCTTTTAAATAAAACCGGTACGTGATCCCCAGCAACGAGGGGATTGCCAAATGGTGGTACAACAGATTTTTGTAATGTTCTGTATTGGTAAGCGAGGTCTGGACCTGCGCCAATTCGGCCATCGATTTACAAGTTCTGTTTGTGTTCACTGATACTTTTGGAGTACGCGAAGGCGTTTCCGTTCCGTTGTTCGGTGTCGGACCAGTATCGTACCAGACAGTTGGCGTCTTCATACTAAATGCAACGGAAATTAGTAACTCGGTGATATTTTTTTTCCGGCCCTGTCTTAACTTTTTGCGGTTTTGGCGCAGTGGCCCAAGCTTGTACACGATAGGTTTTGGGTTCGATTTCTACTCGGGGACATCGTAAAGCGTGGCGTCGAGTTCCGTCACTCAACACGTAATACGAAAATAGATTTTCTTAAGACTAGTTTCCCCCTGAATATCCTACAGCGTGAAACTAAAACAAAACAACAAACTAAATAAAAATAATAATTGTAATAAGTATAATTAATTATGCTTAAACTATAAATTATAAATATAAACAATATGAAATTAGACAAAAGTGAATGAAACATGCAAATGTCACCAGATTTATCACGGAACGATAATTGACAGTAAAATATTGGCACCATTAATTGGATTGAAATATCTTCTTATCCAAACAAAGGCCTCTGTTGATGACAAATTTGTTTTGTCCTAAAGGCATCAGTTGCGAAATTTGATGGGAACACCGCCTTGGGCGCGGACGACGTAACAAAGTGAAACTTCCAAATCGTTTATATTAATAACGTTCCTACAATTTTTTGTAATTGTTTTATATTGAATTGTATTGTATGTTGGGCTATTGCCATTCCGTTTTAATGATTATTCAATTAAATATTCTTGTTATTTATTTCTGTATATATTTTTAAAATTCTGCTTTACTGTGAACAATACCGCATACCTACTTAAGCACAAAGTCATTGATATTTTTTGTTTTGACTTAAAAAAAAATAAAAAATTAATGCTTGAAGACGAACGCTTGTTTGGTTACGCATCTTTTTCACATAATTTACAGATTTATAATGTTTTTTTTTTATTTTACTTCAACATACATACGTTGATTTAATAAAACTTGCATACATATAAAAAAAATACACTAAACACAACAACACGACTCGTACATAACATTCTAACTTTTAAAATTAAATATAAACTTTATGACATTGCCACATAACTTGGGTTACAAAGGATTCTACAACAGTAAGAAATTGAATTTGAAACTAAACATATGAAATATCCCATCTCCGATGGCAAGAGACTGAGACCTCGAGTAGGAATTTATGTAAATGAATTTTATGCTACTTGATATAATGCATTACGCTACCGAGAACTACCGCACAAAGGCTTTGCACTTGACGAATAAAATTATAGTATTCTTGATAGAAATATGTGGCAGGAAAAGGTGGAGAGTTAAATATAAATACATTTTTAGTTCACAAAATACTGTACATTTATAATTTTATTTTAAAAGAAAATATTTTAAATACATTAGTACCGTGTAATGTAAATAAAGTTGTGTCCTATTTTTGTAAATAAGTTAGCGGCGTAAATCTCGCTCCAGTTTTCTACAATGAGAGAGGTAAATGTATATTTAATTTTATTTTCTTTCGTATTTTCACTCTTGGATAGGGCGGAGAGTTATTGATGAACCACTTCGTGTTTCAATAATACAATACAATTCACGGTGGAAGCCATCGTGAGATAGTATAGTGTTTAAATATAAATAAATAAAATAAAAATCTTTTATTATCAAGCAACATAGGCTCATAGTTGACATGACATAAATTAAAATACAATAAAATAAAATACAATACAAAAATAAAAGTGAAAAACAAATTAATTACAAATCAGAATATAAATATAATTAAATAAATAAATAAAACAAATAAAGAAATAGCTACCACAGAGAGATTGACCCGGCTACATTTTGCACATGCAACCTGATAAGCCTCTCCACGGTCGGCCCATCCAATCTATCTGCAAATACCTTCAGGATGCTGTTGGTGCTTGCCCTTACCCTTTGTATTACTGACGCCACCTTTTTACGCATTATCGCGAAATAATCGTCCGTGTGAGCATCTGCAAACATGCCTGACGCACTGCAGTGATAAGGGAGCCTCAACAGCACCCTAAAGGCATTATTATACTGTACTCGCAAAATGTGGGCTGCTCTTTGGGTACAGCTATCCCAAAGGCCGCTAGTGTAAAACGTTTGGCAGTAAGCTTTAAATAGTGCAATTTTAATAGGTAATGAACAACCAGCAAACCTTCGAGCCAGCATGTTAGCTCTTACAGCCAATGCCCTGCGTTCTCTTTCCATGTCTTTATCATCTTTTAAGTTTTCAGTAACAATGTGTCCCAGATATTTAAATTCAGTTACCCTATTTACAAGTTTCCCACTAAGTTGTACAGGAAGCACACATGTTGGACTTTTATTTTTCCCTATAAAGACTAACAATTCACTTTTCTTAGGATTATATATTAGGCCATGCTGCTTAGCATATTCTTCACAGATTGATATTAACTTTCTGATTCCACATATTGAGGGACTCAACAACACCATGTCGTCTCCATAGCTTAAGTTATTGACACATTCATCATCTATATGGCATCCAACATGTGTGCTGCTGAGCTTAACAAGTAATTCGTTAATATAAATATTAAAAAGCCTCGGAGAACTGAGACCTCCCTGCCTCACTCCACAATCAAGTTTATATGGCTCAGACAAAGCATTTGACCATATTTCGTTTAAAACGGGTTGATATGGTTATGAGTTCGATTATCACTCGAGGAAATGTTTTTTTTATAAATTTCTCCTCTTTAGTAAATAAAAATGTGATGTTGAATTACACAAAGGAGAACTGAGTGTTGACAGTAGTTTTTTTTATATTCTGCTATTCGGAATTCAGCTTGAATCTGAACGTTGCATGATCAAGAGGAGATACTAAATAGGAATAGGAGTTAAAATCGAAATGACGACAATCGCATAAGCTAAAATACAACTGTAAATAATGATGTGAACTACTTTTGTAGTTTTTTTTAATTTATAAAGTAATTAAACAGGTATCTCATTGAAAAGTTATTTTGAATAATTAAATAACTCAGCGACTTGCACGTTCTGTGATGTTCTGTTAAGTTTTTAAAATGTTACGTTTTCCTCATTCACCTTAATTAGCTAACAAAAATTACTCCTGTTTTCCTTTCATTTAATGTCTTTCTGTTTCAAGATGAATATTATATTTATATTTTAAACATTTTTTTAAGTTTTTCAATTTTTTACCCGACTACGGCGAAGCAAAAAGGAGGGTTATGATTTTGACCTGTACGTATGTATATATGTGGATATGGATGTTCATCTGTTCCCTCATCGAACCATAACTTCTAACCTAATTATCACAAAGAGACAAATGAGGTGTCGTTAGACGCCTCTTGATCATCTGCTGGTTATAGGCTACATGAAGTCACGTTGAATTGGCTAAAGCGCTCTCTAGAGGTTTTGAAGTGAATAACTAAAAGAGCTTTCTTAGCACATCTCAAATAAGTTAAAATTATTATCTGTGGCTCACGGCCGTGTTTGTATGCAACAACTGTAGTTAATCACATTCATTATAATGATAAAATAAAATTTAAACGGCATACGCTCACGTCTATTCTTTTAACATATTTCTAACATATCTATCGTTTTTAAGCAGTTTTTTTAATAGAATGTATTTTTTTTATTGTTTTTACTATTTTCTTGTTTCGTAATTTTTAAAGAGTCTTTAGGAGTGAGGTTTTAGTTCTTAAATTTTCTTTTTAAGTATAAAATACACAGTATAAAAAACACAGTAGTGTTATCTTTTGTAGATTCAAATCAACAATGAAACAGAATTTAATTTCTTAATTAAATGAATATATCGTATAATAATAATAATAAGATAATAATTAATATAAAAGTATCTGAGATAGTCAATATTTAAATAATCATTAAGTCTGGCTGTGAAAAAATAAATAAAATTTGCAGGAAAAAAAACTTAACTTTAGAATATAAATTTGTATGTAAAATATATTAATATTATACAGCATTTTATACAGCTTCTCATTGTATCCCGCACATAGCAGGGGCAGAAGAAACCTAGTGTTAAGACACTCTGTTCCCTATTTTCCGTTAAGTTCTGGAGTGGCGGAACTCAACGTCGCCCTTTTCGTCGCCACCAGAGCAAACGAATATAAACTTAAATAAACACTTTATTTCCTCGAGTGGGCATTGAATTCACAAACAGTCTCGTTTACAGTCACTTGGCCTGGTGAGGAAGTAAGAAATAAAATTTACAGGAAAATTAATTTAACTTCAAAATAAACAAGTGTATGTAATATATATAATCTTCATACAATATTCTATAATACCTTCTCTATATTCCATCTAAATCGGGTAAAGTTAAATTCCACATATAATTGATATGGGTTACTCTCACCACTAAGCCGGGATGGAAACAAGTAACTAATCCGAATATCAACTTCATCTGCAGGTGCTCCGTGATTAACAAATGAGTTCTTCTAACAGCTTTATTAAAACGTCTAATATGATACGAAATCGTTGAAATATTGTACTATTTGTCATGATTTAATTAAATGAAGTATAGAAATAAACTACATTATACATACAAACTTATTTATTTTCGTTTGCAGTTCTGAAAAGACAAAACGCAGCGTTGGGTTCAGTCATTCATCATGCCAACATGTCTCCGCTTGAAGTGAAACTGCTGAAAAAGTGTGAAACTTAAAACAATTAACTATTAAAGTTTTGGAACTGCCGAATGAAGATTAATTTACATATAGAAGAAGCACATGCGAAATTACTGGACTTAGAAAGTTGAACTTTGCCATGTAGAAAACACTAAGAGAGGATTTTCCAAAGTTCAAACATGAACACGGCTACGGTGAAATATAATATTATGTTTTTTATAAACTTAGTAGTCTAGTGTTTAGACTTCATTCCCGATGGTGGCGAAATTTTCCAGAGTGGAAATCGAACCCACCACCTCGCCTTGACACAACTGGCCTATTTTACACATACACATATGAGTATAATACAATATTTTTTTTTACGCAAATAACTTTAGAAAGTTATAAAATGTAGAACTACTAGTATAAAATTATTTGTCCAGATAGGATTGTGTTCCACCGGCGTAATTTGTATGCAAGGCTATTTTATTGCAATGTCATAAATAACCTTTACTATTGTGTTGTGTCTATACAACGTTCGTGTAATAAATTCATTCCTCCTACAGCGAGCTTTAAAAGCTAACACCTCTCTTGTTTTATTAAGCTTAATAGTAATGTTTATTTGTTGTATGATTTATTCATTTGTAATATATGTATGCGTGTACAAAATTATATAAATGAATGAACTTTATAGCTGCACGCTGTATCTTGCATATAGTATGAGACGTGGACGGAACCTGGGAACCTAGTGTTTTTTTTATTATTTAGTTCAGCACTACAGACACCCCTTGGTCCGTACTCTTTTTTACTTTATTATTATAGTTTTTCTATCATATATATTAATGACATTGTTGTTTTTGTACAACATAGTATTAAGACACTGTTGCTCATTTTAAACCTAATATTTATTGCGGTATAGATATTGAACGTTGTGTGGCGGAGGATATGTTTCATTTCCTCGAGTGGGAATTAAACTCCAAACCGTCACAATTACAGTCGCACTTGTTTAACTTTGTTTGTTTAATGTAGAGACATGAGTATCATATATATTTTAAATATAATAAGAGGCGAAGTAAATCAATCTATTTTACTATAAACCTTTATTTATCGTATGCTATAACAATTCGTCCTCTTATTGAATTCTGCTACTTAGTTTATAATGTTTCTTAAATGAGCCTCTATATATCTATATAACTCTCCTTAAAGTTTGAAAGATATAGAAAGAAAAGAGAAAAGTTTCAACAATTAGACATTACACATACATTGTTCGTTTTTTATGGAAAAGACAAGGCAAACGAACGTACAGGTCACTTGATGGTAAGTCATCACCGCCGCCGTGCGTACTGTGTTGGCCTATAAGATGGAGAAATGCTCACTTTTTCAAATTATCGAAGATGTATAGACCCGAAAATACTCCCACAGGTATTTCATAGTTAACTAAGATTGATTGATTGACTATTTTTATAATGTTTTATTATATAAAATGTTGAATGATAGACAGAGTCTAAAGAATTTTTATTGTTTTATGGAAAAGACACGGCAAACGAGCGTTAGGGTCACTTGATGGTAAGTGATTACCGCTGCCCACGACCCCGTGCAACCCCAGAGGAGCTACAGGTGCGTTGCCGGCATTTAAAGTGGGTTGGGCGCCGGAGGTCGGCATTACCTGATGCGAAACGCAGTGGCATAAAGCCACTACTTCACGCCGGTTTAAATGCCGGGGGTGGTAATGATCCGGTCGAGTCTGCCCATGCGTGTTGCCATTACTGGCGACGTGACTCTACCACACGTACTTTAGTCGCCTCTTACGACACCACCAGTACCAGGATGATCCTATTCTAGGCCGGGATCACACGGCACTTTTTTGTATTAATCATACATATAATAAATAATATAAATTAGTAGTGTATAAATTAGGTAAAAGAAGGTATAATATCAGGAGTGGTGCCGGTGCTCATACAAAACAGTTCACGAAGTCAATCTACAAATGTACTTGTTTACGTTTACGAAAGCTGAACAATATTACAGCACTTCTATATATGGCGACACATGTATGAAACATAAATTTAGTCCTGCACGTTAAAATTAGAAATGTAAGCTCCGCACCGAGAAATATGTGCTTTTAAAATTTATATCGCGCCATTATATTTGTTCACGCCCATGGGAAAGCGATTGTTTTATCCGTAAATAAAAATAGAGTAGAGACTTTTTTTTTCGGAAAACTCTCTCATTTTTACACCTGCCCTACGTTTTAAAGCGGATCTGGTGTAGCAATACCAACTGACTGTTTTTTACATGTACACGCCTCGGTGGTCCATTGTGTCGGGTCGGGTTCTGGTAATTTAGTGGAAAATCACATTATCGCCTTTAAATGGAAATGGAAATATTTAACTGTTTGGAAAATTGTTACAGTAAAACTAATTTTTAGTTTTTTGTTGGTATACCGTTGTCGTTGGTGGAGTCGGGACGTAAGTTTAAGGGTAAATGTCTATTTTTATTAATTCCTCTTTTTCTTTTTGGCTTAAGCATTATTTTTTAGCCTCGTTGTATGATACTTCAAATAATGTACTATCATAAGCACCTTTCTGTTCACTTGACAGCAGACAAAATACAAATACATATTAATGGGTTGTCTCTATTAAATTCACATCACGCAAAATACAAAACATACTCGTTTTTATTTTGATGAAAAAAGTCTTTTAAGTCTCTCATATCTTTTGAAAAAAAAAACCAAGAAAAATAATTATCATATCTTTAGTCTTTATCAAATATCTTTCAAATCAGCTGATGCAAATGTAATGATTGAAGCTGAAAGCCAGTCGTAGCGCAGGGGCACAAGTGTGTGACTATAATAGGGACTGGTGGGTGGTTCGATTCCCACTCGAGAAAATGAAATATTTATTTAAATCCATATTTTCATTTCTTCGCTCTGGTGTCGAGACAAAGAGCGGCGTAGTAGTTCTGCCACTCAACACGCAATGCCTTTGGAATTCGGCGGAGAGTGGCAACGGAGTATCTTAACACTCGGCTCCCTCTGTCTACCCTTTTGTATGCCATATATAGTGTAAAACTGATATTTTTTTGAACTGACTAAAATTAGTAAGTAATTATTTTTAAACATTTTTAATGTGTTATTCCACACTTAGAAAAGAAAAATACTTATTTAAAAAACGTATAAAAATTTAAACGTAGCGGGACTAGAACCCGCGCCTCCTGGAAACCGACTATGAGCTCTGACCACAAAGCCATACGTTCTCTAAATAAGTATTTTTATTTCCTAACTGTGGAATAACACTTTAAAAATGTTAAAAGATAGTATACATAATTATTAAAAAGCACAATATAAAACAATGCCAATGATAATAATAGAAGCGGCATTTTGTTCCATTAACAAAAGCTTAATCCACAGGATGTTGTCAAAGCACAAAAATGTCTATGAGTATTTTCTGTCGAACAGTTTTATATTTATTCCGACGTCTTTATTTGTTCATTCTTATTTTCTCGTTCTTATTTGTAAGCTAGACAGCTGACTGACGGTGACGTTGTAATGGCGTCTAGCCCTTTTGATGTGGGTTCCCTTTTTGGGAAATGCATGTATTATTATTATAGTTTTGCCATGTGAATTTATAATAGTGAGGCCGGTCGTGGCGCAGAGGCATAAGGTGTGACTGTAAAATCTACTGGTTGTGGGTTTGATCCCCACTCGAGGAAGTGAAATATTTATTTACATTTATATTTTCATTTCTTCACTCTGGTGTCAAGAGAATCTCCAGCATTCGGCGGAAAGTGGGGAACGGAGTGTCTAAACACTAGGTTCCCTCTGCCTACCCTGCTGTGCGCGGGATACAGCGTGAAGATGATTTATTTAGTTTAATTTTAATTTACAATAGTCTTCATATAATGTATATGGCTACGTGTTTCACCAAAGGAGATCTTGGCATAGCAAAAATTTGCGTTGCATAGAGTTATAAGCATATACCTGCATGTTTTTTACTGAGTTTTGTCGTAACAAAACTTTTATATATATTTTTTTCATTTCATGTCTAGTCAATAAATATGTCTTTAACAGATGATAATTTTGGTAATATAGTTTTACCGGTAATGGTACAAAAGAAGAAAAAAACATTCACAAAAGAATGACAAACAAACCACATTTTATAGCTATAGTGGGTAGTTCTTTCCTTATATCTAGTATCTAAAGTTAACCGTTGCTCCCGCTAGACCCAACTTTTTAATCAAGATCCTCTAAAAGAGCACGGGAACTTCTACTTGAAACAGTTTAACAAAACCTTTGTGCACGGAATTTTATTTTGTTATGTCTGATTCAAGATCTTTTCTATAGTAAAGATTTAATTGATATGTTTATTAATTTATTACCTACAAAAAGTGACTATTTTTTTGATTATTTAATAATTGATTATTATTAAATAATCAAAAAAATAGCTTCACGCTGTATCCCGGACACAGCAGGGAGGCAGAGGGAACCTAGTGTTAAGACACTCCGTTTCCCACTTTCCGCCGAGTATTTAATATATAATAGTTTGGATACGATAAGCTATTATTTAATATTTGCTGTATCTAATATATCTAATATACCTCTTATTATATAGTTATGTTATTTTTACGGGAAAACTTAACACTTATGTATAATAGGGTTAAATTTTTACAGGTATTAATAAATTAATTTAGAGTTCAATTAATTACTAATAAAAAATATAAGGCGTTTGTTATATTTACAAAATGAAGTGTTTATAGGTAATCTTAGTACCTACATATAAATTCTTTCTAAAATTATTAATAGAATATTTTCTGTTAAAAAAATACAAACAATCATATCATATTAAGAATATAAAATCATATTTAAAGCTATCTTCTGATATGCTTGCAAAAACTTGAGTCTATTCCATTATAGTTGCCAACTACGAGCTTGATCCAGAAACCACTGACATACGAAAGGAAAACATTTTATAACGCAGCTTAGTGATTTCCAACTGAAAATGATTTACTCGCGCTTGGGACCAACTTCCATTGTTTCTCATCACAATTCTCAAGACGTTCAACTCTGGTTTGTTTATATGCATTTACAGAAGGATGTTACGCTTAATAAGTTAGAAATATCTGGTATATGCTATCTTTTGTTATTCTTGTGTGTTGAGTTTTTCCACTTAACACGTAACACTTCTAAAATTCAGTGGAAAGTAAAGAGCGGAGTGTCTCAACACTCTCTCTGTTTACTCTGCTACATGCGGGATAGAGCATGATGCTGAAGAAAAAATGAATGTCATTTTTAGTTTAAATTAGTGTAGACACGTATATTTTATTTGTATGTATATTTTAACAGTGAATAAACTGATTTTATATTTTCAGTTTCATTATATATTTTTAAGATAATAGTTTATTTGTATAAACTTTTTTATAATAATAAAATTTATTATTTCAAAATATACGTAGTATTATTATGAAACTTTCACAGAACGATGGAGGGGTTGTGAAGCAACATATAGGTTGTTAATGTTGGCATATTCGAGTTATTCGCATTCGGTTGGCAAAAATTGGGAAAACGTGCACTTGTCGTGCGCGCGGGCCTACCGTCTACTCATATAATATGTATATAGATACATCGTTGAACAATTTCTATTTAATACGACAATTTTTGGGAGCCTAATCAAAATATTTAAGTAACGATTTATTAAATGTATAACGTTATAAATAAACATACTAAAATAATTAACCAATTCAATTAATAAAAATATGTATAGTTGAAACGCACGCGGGCCGCTAGTGATTAATAAAAGAAAATAATGGAAAAATTCGGAATTAGATTTATCACAATATATTTGAGACCAGTCGTAGCGCAGCGGCACGAAGTGTGACTGCAAAACCGACTGGTTGTGGGTTCGATCCCCACTCGAAAAGATGAAATATTTACTTAAATTTATATTTCCATTTCTTCGCTCTGGTGCCGAGGCAAAGCGCGGCGTTGAGTTCTGCCACTCAACCCGCAATGCCTCCAGAATTCGGCAAAAAGTGGGGAACGGAGTGTCTGAAACACTAGGTTCCCTCTGCCTACCCTGCGGTATGCGGGATACAGCGTGAAGCTGATTTAATTTAATTTAATTTATTTGCATAGCCTGTTTGGTCTTCGAAGCTTACGCTAAAAAATTTTTGTTTTTCGAAAAAAAACCTCTCCGGATGTCAATTATACAATACAATGTCATAGATAGAAATCTTTTTATTGTTAGTAGGATGGATGTGAGTTTTTTTGAAAGAACCTTATTTCACGATACAAAGGGCCCGTGCTTTGGAATAATGAGGTTCTCGCGGGAGAGCGCTCAAGCGTCCTTCTTTCAAACTTGACATTAGAGTCGCCTAACATGATGTGATGGAGTTGAGGACCGTAGAAATTGGTGAAGGTCCAAATACGTAATTCGTTACGTATTTGGAGGTTAAGTGAAGCGAGTACGGACAGATGTTTTCTTTTATTTGTTATTTATTAAAGTCGAAGTAGATCTGTTGTTACTGGTTTCATTTCAATTTTGTTGTAATCATTTTAAATTTATTTCATTTGAACTAATATAGCAGCAGTCTAATAGGAACAAATATTGTGGAAAAGTAGAATTTCTAAACGTGTCACCACTATCAGCTTCACGCTGTATACCGCGCACGACAGGATAGGCAGAGAGAACCTAGTGTTAAGATACTCCGTTCCCCACTTTCTGCCAAATTCTGGAGGCATTGCGTATTGAGTGGCAGTACTCAACGCCGCGCTTTGACTCGACACCACAGCGAAGAAATGGAAATATAAATTTAAGTAAATATTTTATCTCCTCGAGTGGAGTGGAGTGACCCGTCAGTTTTACAGTGATACTTTGTGCCGCTACGCCACGACTGGTCTCCAACCACTACATTATTGAATGACCTAGCTGGTATAACCATTGAGTCGTGTCACAAGACCACACGCGTGTGACTGTAAATTGAGTTCTGCTGCTTAACACGCAATGACTTCGGAATTCGGAGGAAAGTGAGGAGTGGAAGTGTCTAAATGGAAGCACAGTGTGTTAGCACTAGGTTCTCTGGTTCCCCCTATCTACCCTGCTATGTGTGGGATCCAATGTTTAAATAAATAAATTAATTTTAAATATTGAGGCCGGCCGTGGCGCAGTGGCACGAAGTGTGACTGTAAAACCGACTGGTTGTGGGTTCGATCCCCACTCGAGGAGATGATATATTTACTTAAATTTATATTTCTATTTCTTCGCTCTGGTGTCAAGGCAAAGTGCGGCGTTGAGTTCTGCCACTCAACACGCAATGCCTCCAAAATTCGGCAGAAAGTGGGGAACGGAGTGTCTTAACACTAGGTTCCCTCTGCCTACCCTGCTGTGTGCGGGATATAGCGTGAAGCTAATTTAATTTAATTTAATTTTAAATAGTTAAAATAAATAGTACTCAACTACTTCACTATACTACACATACGCTGTGACATACTTTAATTTTTTTAATCATAGATATTCATAATAATCATAGATAGTATACACAATCAATGTAGTAAATACTTAGTAAATATCAAAGATCACTACATAAAAGCTTTTAAAAGGGAAGCTTAATTATTGAGATGAAATGTCTATAATACGACGAAGTTAAGGCAATAACTGAAATTCACTTTTCGTGTAAGAGCCGACTTTAATGACTTTTTATTTATTTAAGTACGTAAGATGCTTAGAAATCGTTAATCTCTACTTCCCTTGATTAAGTATAATTAATTCAGAGATAGTGAAGTATTTGTGGAATTAGGTTGCTCTAAATTTTTACGAAGTATTTTGAATTTAATTCCGTTTAATCATAATGTAAGCATATACTACGTTTAATAATTACGTAAGAATTTATACGTTCTATTTTTTATCATATTTTTTTTCAGCTTCATGCTGTATCTCCTCTTTAGTAGAGCAGGCAGTGTTATTAGGTTATGTTGGGACACTACGCTGTCCACTTTCTGGAGATCTCAACACCGCGCCTTGCCTCTCATTACCAGAGCGATGAAATGTAAATATTAAATATTTCATTCCCTCGAGTGTGAATTGAACCCACACGTCACGTTATAAATGCCTTATATTAAATAAACATATTCGTAATTAGTTATTATCAATTTGATCTAGACTAAAAAGACGCTATCTAGATTACCTATTGGTAATAACGATACTTTTATTTTATCAAATTCGACGAGAAACAATTTCTAATTACGTACACTGTAGAGAGGCGTAAGCCTCTGTCCATAAATATTGCTTTCTTAGAGCGGTCTTTGTAAGAAATATTAAAAAAGTAATCTAGATAGAATTTTATTTTGCTTAATAAAACACATTTTCCATGGTATGCAGGTAGAGTTGAGAGCCTAGAGACTCTATGGCACTCTACTTTCTGGACCCGCCGCGTAATCAAAACTAATAGAGTTGTACTTTCCTTGATCTATCTAGATTTATGAAATTACAGTTCTCTATTTGCATCATAGTTCTTAATATGCATATGTATAACCTTAACACGAAAATATTACATGTTTAAAAATATAAAAATCTTTTCCAATGAATTTCAGCGATGGTGAAATTAGACAAATTTTATTATAACGCTGTAATTTTATATTTTCAACATAATATTTAGAGCTTACAATATGAATTTATTTTATGGAAAAGACAAGGTATACGAGCGTACGTGTCACCTCATGGTAAGTGATCACCGCCGCCCATGACCCCGTGCAACACCAGCCAAGCTACAAGTGCGCTGCCGGACTTTATGGAGAGATAGAGATAGATGCCCATTTGTGATAGTGCCCATGTCGTATCGACTTGGTAATACTACCGCAGGTACATTCTACAGTTGTGAGAGACGTGAAAGGAAGTTTCTCAGAAATTAATGTGTTTACTAATAAAAGAAAAACTAATATTTACTACGTGAGTAGTAAGTACGTAGCTCATGGCACTTGTAATTGAACTGAATGCATGTAATTGTTGAAATAATACCAAAGAAGCTATCGTAGCTCAGCGAGAAAATCGTGGGTTCGATGGCCACTCAGACCAATAAATTCTATTCATTACAACGTTTTCTTAAGTATCTATATTATGTATGGTAGAAACAAATTAAATAATAATTTTCTTATGTAAAATTAAACGTTGTAACACAGACTTATTCTTAACGAAGTAAGATTAAAACGTCCCCAAGAAATTGAGAACGTGTTAAATCTTCCAATTAATTAGTATAAAACATATGAGTGCTTAATAAACCGTTAAGAGATAATTGCTGAAAGTGATCTGGTTTTCATTATCTTTATGGATCGGCGAGTGAGAATCATGTTGAAAGGAAACGCGATGTCATTGTTTACGGTAAGTCATTCAATCAGATGGTATAAAGAAGCATATCGTCCAGGTCGGGTTTTCCCTCGTTAATCTTAATCAGAATTGGCTGGAGAATTATATGAAGACTTAATACAGTGTAAGGTACTTCATACATAATGTAAATATGTATATATGTATGTTGTAGTAAGGTTGAGTGTTTGTCTGTTTGTATTTTTTCTATATGATTATACTATGAAGATTCTATTGTATTTTATCAGCTTCACGCTGTATCCCATATACAGCAGGATAGGCAGAGGGAACCTAGTGTAAAGATACTCCGTTCCTCACTTTTTGCCTTTTTCCGCCACACCACCGAAAAAATGGAAGTTTAAATTTTAACTAAATATTTGCTTTGACTCGAGTGGGGATTGAACCCACAACTACTACTAGTTTACAGTCACACTTTGTGTCCCTGCGCCACGACTGGCCTGAAACTATGAAGGTAATGAATGAAAAAATGAGAGAACGAATTATTTTCATGTCCTGGCTCTTGCAACAAGACAAACCACAACGATGAGTTCCGCCTCTCAGCCTAGAACGGTAGTGTCTTGATGGGAATGTAGTGTGTTAACAATAGGATCTGAGGTTCCACGTACCCCTGCTACGCGAGGGAAACATACGTGAAACTAAAAAATAATCTTTAAAATAACAAGAATCTCCAAAGCCCAAGCCAGTTCATTTTGTATGCCCTTTCTATTTGGTAGCTTATTTATTTAAGCGATTCGAAGTGAGACTTTGTTTGAGATGTCGTAAAATAGATATTGAGTGCCCGGTCGTTAATCTCTATTTACAGGTGATGGAGGTGGCGATTAGGCAGAGGGGTTAAAACTTTCCCCACACGCTACTAGCACGCCTTTGTAAGATGTAACGCGTTTAAATGAATGTGTAGATTCAGTACCTAGATAAGGATTATTTATATTATACATATGTATATAATAAGAATAATCCGTTTTTAGGTACTAAGTAAGTATTGAGGCCAGTTGTGGTGCAAGGGCACAAGCGCGATTGTAACGGTAACAGGTTGTGGGTTCGATTACTACTCGAGTAAATTATATATTTAATATTGGTAATGAGACAGAGCCCCGCGTTGAGTTATTGGGAGACAGATAATTCTTTCTTGAGAGAGTCTTAATGAAAAAAGAGTGTCCTAACGATAGTTTCCCAGGTTGGTAAGGTAAGGTAAATGGTATAAGAAGAAAGTACGTTCAGAGAATGTTATTTACTTTATTAAATATAGTTAAAATCGTGGCGTAGATGGCTAATATCTAGCTATATAAGAAGAGTCCCGCGAGAATGGTTATATTAAACAAAATATTTTTCTCTTTAGATAGAAAACAAAATATGATGTTGGAGGGTGGAAAGATTTTATTAAGAGGAACATGTAGAGTTTACGTAACTTACTTTTTCAATAATAAACTATTAATAAAATAAAAAAAAAATCAGCTCCACGCTGTATTCCGCACACTGCAGGTTAGTTCGAGGGAACCTAGTGTTAAGACACTTCGTTCCCCACTTTCTGCCGAATTCTGGAGGCATTGCGTGTTGAGTGCCAGAACTCAACGCCGCGTTTGTCCTCGACACCAGAGCGAAGAAATGGAAATACAAATTTAAGTCAATATTTCATCTCTTCAAATGGGATCGAACCCACAACCAGTCTGTTTTACAGTCACATTTTGTGCTCCTGTGCCACGACTAACATGACGAACTATTAATAAAAAAATATAAAAATCATATTAAAATGGCCACTACCTTCTGGTAAATATCTAATATGAAAAACTTCATTAAATACAACGTATAATTATGTCGAGGGTAAAAATAAGAGAAGCAACTACATTACCGGTCTTTAGAAAATTTACTCTTAAGAATTAATCGGATGTTCTGCTTGTAAGATTTATAAAAGCATATTTATAATAGTTATAATATATTGGACATAGGATATATATATCTTGAGGCCGTTGTAGCGCAGCAGTACAGTAAACTAAAGGGTTTGATTCCACCTCCTTTTTTTCGCTCTTGTTAAAAGATAAAGCACGGCGTTCAGTGCCGTTACAAACTTGGGCAAAAGTAAGTGAGGAGTGGAGTGTCACAACGCTAGACTGTGTGGCACTCAGGATAAAGCTAAAAAAATATGTTTTATTTTTAAGATTTAAAGAGACTGAGAATTGCATTATGGCACCCAACTCTGCAGATCGGAAAATTTTATTAATTAACATTTATTCAAATAAATTTTCTCCAATACCTCCAAAATACATTACAGTGGAGTCTTCATATGTGAAACTGATCCTTTCTCACCTTTGATGAAATAAAATACTTATTGCCAGTTCAAACGAATCACATAAAACAACACGAACGTATTATCAAATTCAACGGCGACATTATCACTGACGGAAGGAACAGTAGATAATTCGTGTAAAATCGTAATACAATATTGTTCACAGCGCTTTTATAACATTGTAGCAATCGCAAGACGAGGTGCGCCAACTTTGTCAGCTCGTTTGGCTCGCGCGATCTGAGAAGTTATCGTGGAGTGCATCAGAATTACTGCGTGCTTCCAACTTCTCGATTCGAATCCAGGATACGAAATGTCGTCATAAAGATACTGGAAGAGATATCGATATTTATTTTCTATCTTTAGTTTTTTGGTGATAGTAGAGTAGAAAGGAAATGTGTCGACACTTGTCGTTACGAGGAGTTTGTTTTAAAAATATTTTTTTCTCCTTTTTAGTACATTTTACAATTTTTTGATTCATTTCAATTGGGCTGCTGTTATTCTTAGTCTATGCTTATTTAAATTGAGTAAGCAATTCATATAACCATTTTAATCTTCAAAATTTCAGTTTTGCTAAAATGACGCAGGTCTGGGGGCTTTTATTTATTTGAATTAAAAATAATACAAACTCTAACAAGCCTGAATGGTTAAGATATTTTAATAGTATAATGGAAAAGGTTAAAATGAATGATCTCGTATACTCTTGCTAAATGCGACGTAAAGTTATATAAATGTAAAGTCTATCTAAACAAAAACAAAAAACTATACATTTGATATAAGCTCTTATAAGGAAGATAACTTTCTACAAATCGAAGGACAATATCCATATCCTAATAGATCAAAATTGTTTCTTTATCTAATAATATTATCATAGTATATTTGAACAGATCCTCCGAGGATACTGATCGAAATTGGTATCCATAAAAAAATGTATACCAGTCACGAATACACCCAATAGGAATATTTTACGTGTGTTTACTTACAATTGGGCCTTTGATAGATGTAGAATTATATGAGGCCGCACGATGGGATTGATAAAAAAAATCCTTCCAGGAATTTTATGTCGACGTTATTAAGGTACACATTTGTGTAAAGCTACGTGCTAACTCTGAAGAGATACCTACGAGAATAAGCGAAGTTGGAGTGCGCTTGAATGATAAGTTTTTAAAGTGGAATTCTCTGCTCGAAGTTGATGAAATGACGTTTCCAACTATTAGGCACTCCGACTTAAAGTTAAGTGGAATATAATTCGTTAATACTTCTTGTTATTGCTGTACTTTGGAGGCGAAGGCAACAAGTCTAGGAGTCGAAACTACATTAGCGAAGATTTACACGCTGTTAAATAGTAAATACGTTTTATTATGCTTCGTTTGAAAGTTGTTCATTCATTAATCTTTAAGATAGTCTCTTTTTAAGAAAAAGTAATAAGTTAAAGAAAGAAAGTCTCAATATTTGATGTCGAATTTCCAAAATATGGTTTAAAGATTACTAATGAGTCTCATTGAGCCTCATGTATTGTCGAAATTTCAAGCATAATTTCAGTATCGTAATTGGAGTGAAAGCCCTTTATTATATTTTATTTCTTTGAACATTTTTTGTAAACAATCGTTAATATTTTTATTTTTAAATTTCAATAGAATGAATCTGAACAAGAACATTTATTAAAAGATAATAAAATATATAAAAATATATTAAAAGATAATTAATTACGTTTGGAAATATTTGTTATTTGTATACCGAGAATTGTTAAATCATATTTTAATATTATATTTACTTTTTCAGCATAAAGTAAGCAAAAGTTTCATATATACACAAGCGACCTACTCGCGACTTCGCCCGCTTAAACTACTGAATTATTCACTTAAAACACTATAATTACGTTCGTGTTTTAATATACCTATAATGTACATTTGCAGCGCATTTAAGATTTCTAATGTGAAAATTATTAAAACCTTCAATTATCGTTATTTAAAATATATAATTGAATGTTTGAAAAAAAAATTACCTATCGATATCGATACTTACAATAAAATCGCAACTGGTCAGTGTTTGTACGTGGAAGATATTAGAAAAAAAAATATTACAGGCATTTAACAATGTAAAAGAACTTAATCAGTTGTTCTATTTGTTTGTGCGTTTTATTCTAATCTCAGAAACGTATTAAATGATTTAAGTGCACTTTTGTATTTTAGCAGATTTTCGTTAACATTTAGTATTTGTTTTTTCTAAATCCAGATTAACCTGGTTCACCTATCACACGTATCGACCAGCAAGAAGATTTAAAAAAAATATTGTAACTTGTCTTTGTCTTTTGTCTTTTTTTATTATCACAAACTGTAACTACATATGCTTGTTGACTTTATTGTTTTTCTTTCGCTGTTCATTCTACAAGTTATATAGTTTTACAAATATGATTGAAATAAGGCATAAAAAGTTGAAAATAAGGCATAGGAGGTACATTACTGCAGGTATACAAAATAGATATAAATTGTTTTTATTGTTTTTGCTTTATTATTTGTTTTGCAAGGTAATTATTGTAACTATTTTTATGCTAAAATTAAAACATGGTATTAGTAGGTGCAGTAATGCAAGTATACATAGTAGATATAGATTGCCTTTGGTGTTTCTCCTTTATTATTTGTTTTGCAAAGTAATTATTGTAAATATTTTTATACTAAAATTAAAATGTAAATTTAGTACTAATGTAGGTTTAGTGAATACATGCAAGTTCTTATTATTGTTCTTCTTTTACAAAATTAATGTTTCAAATACATACATGATAAGAATAACTCATAGTAGGTGTAAAAATACAAATATACATAATGCACTTAACACTCCACTCGTTACTGTTCACATTATCTTAACAACAATAAATATACACATAGCCAAGTATCAATCTTTATTGAGTTGTCAGTATCACAGCTTTAATAATCTCAATCGCAAACATAACCTTTTTCATTGTAAAACTCTTATTAAAACCCTGTATCATTCAATTTTCCCGTTTTTCTCCTCTAATACGTGGCCCTCGTTTCTTAATAAAATTCGATAATTGTAATAATGACGTAAGATTGATTAATAACCTTGACGAAGCCTCGGTAGCTTTTTCTTCACTATGTGATATTGAAGATTCCTTAACACTAATCCCTACTACTAATACATGTCTCAAAGTAATAACTCAAAATATTCGCAGCGTAACTAAAAATATCCCTAGCTTTTTAACACTTTTAACTAGAAGTCAAGTCAAGTGGGACATAATCATATTGACCGAATGCTGGTTACCGTCTACACCTTACATTCCACCAATCGAAGGTTATAGTTTTGCCTGCACCGCTCGTAATACTACTCAAAATGAAGGTGTAGTTGTGTACTTTATAGATAATATGAACATCAATGTTGTAGAAGCGGATTTGGTTAATGCTAATGCTTTAGTTTTGAAAATTAACAATGATATAATTATTTTATGTATTTATCGAGCACCAGGACTTAAAGATATCACCGGTTTTTTGGAAAGTTTAGATGAAATTTTAAATAAATATTCTAAATTTAGAAATCTAATTGTTACGGGTGACATTAACATTGATATAGTTGAAAATACATCTGATCCTAGAGGTTCTAGGTACCTAGATATTCTAGCGGGGCAAGGATTATTACCAGGACATACCTTTCCTACTCATGGGCGTACTTGCTTAGATCACGTCATGATAAGAACTAAATCAAATGCATATTGCTATGTCGCTCAGACATCAATTACCGACCATGACACCGTTTTCTTTTGCCTTACTTTAGATGAAACACTTACTAAACACGCTAACAAAAACCGAACCTACGAACGTATTGATTTTAAACAACTAGATTCAGACTTAAAGAATTTTGACTTTGCACCAATATACAACTATAGTAACGTGGATACTGCTACTGAGTTTTTGATTTCTGCCCTAACTTCGACTATCCAAAAAAATCTTACCTTAGTTCATATACCCAATAGGAAAATGATTAAAAAGCCGTGGATTACTACAGGAATTCTAAGATGCATGCGAAACAGAGATAGAATGCACCAACATCTTAAAGAAAAACCAGACGATATTATTTTGAAACAATCTTACAAAAGGTACAGGAATTTTTGCAACGGACTATTAAAAAAACTTAAAAGAGATTATGAGAGAGGGGATATTAAAAATGCTAGTACTGATAAGAAAAAATTATGGGACACCTTAAAAAGAACCACCTTCCCAACAAAGCAGCAAATCTCAGCTGCAAGCCTACTCTCTTCGACGGAACCTCAAAATGACATCAACAAAGTAAATCATTACTTTGTTAATGTTGGAAAAAACCTAGCTGAAAAAATATTACCATACTCTTGCCTAGACGCCACTTCCAACAAAACGACATCCAGCTCCCTCATGCTCTGCCCTACCGACGAGATGGAATTGTCTAGAGTTATACAAAATTTGAGGACGGATTGTGCAATGGGAATAGACAAGATACCCAGTAAAATAATTGAAAGATATAAAAATATACTTATCCCCCCTTTGAACTATATTTGTAACCTTGCCTTTTCCTTAGGAGTTTTCCCCACAGCTTTTAAGACTGCATTAATAATACCAATCTATAAAAATGGAGATAGTAGACTCGTCAATAACTACAGACCAATATCACTACTACCCTCACTGTCTAAGCTGCTTGAAAAAATACTCAATCAAAGACTTGTCAATTACCTAGAATCATCTAAGCTATTATCAAAAAACCAGTTCGGTTTTCGTGCAAATAGATCGACTTCGGACGCAGTACATGCACTAACAGACTATATTGTAACAGGCATGGATAATAAAGAGAAATGTATCGCAATTTTCCTAGATCTAGCCAAAGCATTTGATACTGTCTCTATCCCGATTTTATTAACTAAACTAGAAGGCTTGGGAATCAGAGGTTTACCGTTACAATTATTCAAATCCTACTTAACCGGACGTTCACAAAGGGTTAAAATAGACCAGTGGGTAAGTCAACCTCTTCCTATCTCCTATGGAGTTCCCCAAGGCAGTATAGTTGGCCCCACGCTATTTATAAGTTATATTAATGATTTAAGCAAGCTCCCCATAACAAATGGCAAGATCATTACATTTGCGGATGACACAGCACTTATATTTAAAGCTGGATCTTGGGAAGAAGTGTTCTATTATGCTCAAGAGGGTATAAACAAGGTTATGAATTGGCTAAATAATCATCTTCTCACACTGAACATCGAGAAAACCAAATACCTTACCTTTTCTATTCACAAGCTTTCTATTCCATCAAATTTACAGCTCTTCGCTCATTCTTGTAAGTTCTCACACCAGTCTCATTGTTCTTGCAACACTCTCCAACGGGCTGAAGTGGTTAAATACTTAGGAATGGAAATTGACCACAACTTAAGCTTCGAGCCTCATCTCAATAATCTCTCAGTAAGATTACGCAAGTTAATTGTCATCTTTAAAAATCTGAGGCACATCGCAGATCGTGAGATAGTTAAAACTGTATATTTTGCTATCTGTCAATCTATTATTGGCTATTGTATCACTTCATGGGGAGGATCTTATAAGTCCCATATGCTAAAAGTTGAAAGAGCTCAAAGAGCCATCTTAAAAGTAAGTGCTTTTCTTCCTGTCCTGTTTCCTACTAATGATCTATACAAATTATGGAACGTACTCACTGTGAGACAAATTTTTATCCTACAAACAATACTAAAAAAACACGCCGAAATATCTTATTTCCCAAAAGAAAATGCAACTGAACGTAGGAAAGGTAAAGTGTGCCGTACGTCTACTCACAGAACTAAATTCTCACACAAATTCTATTGTTTTCTTGGTAGCTTTCTCTATAATAAGTTAAATGCAAAATTTTTGTTCTACGGTTTCAATAAATTTAAAACTAAAAAAGTTCTCACTGAATGGCTATTAGGCATGTCATATGAATCTACTGAAAAAATAATAACTTCCTAATTAAAACTTAAAAAAAAAAAAAAAAAACACACACACACACACACACACTCACACACACAAAAGCATACTCACGTAAACACACACATACACACACACACATACATACACACACACACACCCACGTACATCATCCAACTTAGTCATTATTCTGCAATGGCAACCTATAATTATAATATGAGTGTAAATAATGTCAGTTAATGTATCTATTTTTGTGGTTTTTTTATATTGTACTTATATGTATCTCTCTATCTTTTGTGTATCACCAACTTTAAATATAATTCGGTACATACTTGTAATTTTACCCTTTCCGCGAGTGGGGACCTGGCGACTAGTAACACAAGCTCAGAGCTTAGTACAAGCGTCAGTCTCACATGATTGTAAATAACAGTTTATGTACCTAAATATACACTACTTGTTTTGTATACTTTACAATGTGTGGAGAAATAAATTATTATTATTATTATTATTATTATTAACGGTAAATCCCGCCTATAGCAGGGTAGGCAAAGGGAACCTAGTGTTAAGACATTGCGTTCCCCACTTTCCAAAGGCCTTTTTAATATAAATATAGTCTATGTTTTGCACCAGCTAAGTATCATGTCGGCGGAAAAAATATTCAAAATGTTCAAAATAATACTACAATACTACATTAGTATCGACATTATTTTCTTCGGTTTTGTGTGTGTATAAATCGCTATGGGGTTACAAGTATCTAATATATATCGAGTTATATTAGTATCAATACAAGTACCTATAGATGTAATAAATATAAAACACGTAAGCGAAAGATAGACAGGTGAGATTGTTATATAACCATAAAAATCAGTAATATTTTTTTAAAAACAAAAATCTATTTGCCATGTAACTTCCTGAGTAATCTATCTATAATACTGTATATTGAGCGAGGTTGTAGTGTTTAATTTACTTATAACAAAATTAATACAGACTTTTCAGTTTTAATCCATTTGGGACAAACTCAAAGCTGCTTTCATTGGGCTTTACTCTGTCGGACTGTATGCGGATTTCACCAGACAGTTCAGAGTGGTGCTCACTGTACACAAGTCAGGGATAGTCAATCTTTATATATTTATATTTATTATTAGTGCTTTTGTGTTGTTGAACTAAATTTGTACACGTATAAAGTTTAAAAAATCCATTCATTTTGGTGTGGAAACGAATTATAAAATATATTTGGCATTTTTATCTTTTTGCTATTTTTTCGGGGCAAAAGAAAGCTGAAGCTTATTTCTCTGCTGTATGAAGGCAATTTCCGCTTCTGTGAAAATAGCTATTGGTAATTATCATTTTAAGTTTGTAAGTTCATTTAAAATAATTTTATAACAATTTATTTATAAACCTTTCAATGCATTTGAATGACATATTTCAGTGTGGTTCCAGTTCCAAAACACTATAATATTTATATACTAAATAAGTCATCTATACTTACACAGTACTCTCTCAATAGGTTCATAAATAAATATGAGACACAAATAAAATATTGTATTTTGTTATTTAATCATGATAAGTAATGTGAGTAAATATATTTTTTTGATTTTACATAAATATTTTATTTCACTTAAAAAATGTGTAACACATTTACGAAAATGTGTTTTAACATTAACAAAATATATTTTTTATTAATGCTAAAACACATTTTCATAACAACAACTTTATAACTTACTTTCAACTGTGATATCGCTAATGCGCTAAATATAAAATACAGTTTTTTTGCTGTTCGACCAAACTAAAGCTAAAAAGGAAAAGTTTGAGGGCCACTGACGTAGATTAATGTGCGATGCAGGCCGCATGACGCCTGACAGTGCATCTCTTTAGTTTTGATTTTATAATTTCACGGGCGAAATAGCACCAATTTGGTTTATACAGTAACTTTAGTATGTGTGAATTTATACGTTAAAATTGTCATTTTATGTCTAAAGTTATTTTTTAGGGTTAACCGTACCTTTTAAGAGAAAAAGGAACCCTTATAAGATCACTTTGTTGTCCATCTGTCTGTTTGTCCTTTATCTCAGGAATGCTTGGAGATATCAAGTTGAAATTCATGTTTATTCAAGCCTGATTGATTTCCGAAAAAAAATCTACATTTACTTAAAAACAAGATATCGCAAAAAACGCGTATTGCAACACTATCAAGGGAATCAAATTTCATAGGATACTTCCGGTTAACCTAGAATTATGAAATTTGGCAACTAGCATCTATAGGTAGTACTAGTTCAGGAAAAAATCTGAAAACTTTAAATTTATGGTTAATTTTTATAAAAAATAGCTTAAAAAAGGGGGCAAAATTTGATGGCTCTGGCTAAGCTAAGCCTGAATGTCCAAAAAGCTCCATGCACCTCCAATTTTTTACGGAATCCTCGGTGAGAGAGCCCGACTAGCGCTTGTCCGGTTATGTAAAACTTATGTATTTATTTTTAAACAAATAGTATTTTTAATGTCTTCTTAGGTATTACATATTTTTTTAAATTTAACGAGAACTTATTGAACTTCCTAATTAACTCTGTCATTATTTGGTTATATGCCACCTAAGCTTATCTAATTAAATTGAATCCATACACATCCGGTTGTTATAAAAAAACATTAAAATATGACAATAGTCTGTCTATTACTATTTCTTAGTAATTACGAATCAAGCAACAATCAGTATTTTTAACTTTAATACAACACCATCGAGAAACAGTCATAATTTTTCTTGTTTATTTTCTTAGCTATTCTATCGAAATTTTACTTAAGCCTTTGGAAAGACCATACAGGTCCATTCAATACCTATTTATAAAGCAGTAATGCCGTTACAATAAGTGATTCAATTTCCTTTACCCAATCGGATCCACTTAAGTATTATGAAAGTAATAGACGAGAGGGAATAGTTTTCTTGCTGACGTTCCTTTTACGATAATCACGGAAAACGCGATTCAATATCTATAAAATATTACAGCCTTCTCGTCCGAATATAGGATCCAACGACAATACCAAATAGTTATTCTATTTCTATTCGATATGTAACTCGTAGTCGAATAGTTTCAGACGATAGCGAGCGCGTTGCGATTAGTATGAAAGTAAACATTCCTTAATGTCGTTTTTTTTTTTGCATCACGCTACATCCCGCACAGAGCAGCGTAGGCAGAGAAACCTGTTACACGGAACATAATTGTATAGGCTTGTTATTTTTATTATAATAAAAAATATGTATGGTGCCCGCTTAAAAAATGTGACAGACAATTAATTGTGTTTTTTTGTAATGTTTTTTTTTTCATTAAACTAACAAATAAATATTGCCTTAAAAAATCTAGCCCATATTTAAAACCGGCGTGAAGTAGTGGCTTTATGCCACTGCGTTTCGCATCAGGTAATGCCGTGCCCCGGCGCCCAACCCACCGAACAGGCAGGCAACGCACGTGTAGCTCCCTCTGGTGTTCCACGGGGCCGTGGGCGGCGGTAATCACTTACCATCAGGTGACCCGAACGCTCGTTTGCCTTGTCTTTTCCATAACAAATATATATATATATATATATATATATATTGTAACAAATTGCAAGTCACACTCAGCATAATATGTGTTTCTTGGCATACTATATGTAAGCTTATTAGATATGATGTATATCTAATTCCGGTAAAAACAGGTACCCAAAAAACAAGTTTTTTTGGAATTTTGCAAAAAAAAAATATATTAATTTCATTTGAAGGTTATTATGAAATGCGATGTATAATACAAAAAATATTATGAAATTTTATTTAATGATTAGAATTTTTTAAGCTTACCATTTATTATCTATCATTTATACAGAAAAATATATTGGCGTAAGAAAAACGTAGTAGGTCCTGTACTGTATGTTATTGTTCAACTTAAGTTTGTATTTTATCGAAACAGTAAAATAAAGGGAATTTTATTTCGCTAGATAATATTTACATTGATGTTGTATCTAGTTGGGACTTAGAATTTCAACTTTTGTGTAATTTAACTATTTAGGAGAACCCTAGGATTTTGCCTTACGTACTTAGAATGGGTGCTCTGACTAATATCTGTCCGATTTTTGTTCTTGAGCATACGGGTACGCGACCACGGATTCCTGCGCCACCACCAGGCACATTGCCCTACACCTGTGACGAATGGACAAGGGCTATCGTGTCATGTACGGACATTGCTAAACACGCTAGTACCCAGACGGAAACTCCGCTTTGCAACGTGGAATATTGGCTCTCTAACCGAATGATGCAGAAAACTAGTAAATGTACTCATCGTCGTCGAGACGTCGGGTCTAGGCGTCGGTATTTTCCTTTAGGTAATTAGCTGGAAGGGCAATAAGTCCTGCAACGTCAAACAGGGTTCCCGTATATAATGGGTTACCTTCAGGTAAAAATGGTGTGGCAGTAGTGCTTTCTGGAGAGCTTCAGAATAGGCATTTCAAAATTGATCGCCGCTGCGAGCTCTTATTGTGTGTAAATGTGCCGATTGAGGGCGTAGTCATCACAAGCTTAATTAGTGTCTGTGCCCCCAGGCAGGCTGTAGCACGTCCGAAAAGAAGTAATTTTGGGAGCAATATAATACTTGCTATACCGTCTACCAAAATGGTTTTAATTGAGGGGGACTTGAATGGTCACGACGGTAAGGCTGCTGAGCCTATGAACGTGTTCATGGGGGCTTAGACACGATTTCGTAATAAATAGGGGAAAAAATTTTGAGAATAGTATTGCGTCTGGTCTGAATCGTCGTGAATACGTCCTTCCAAAAGAATCTTCAGCACCTTATCAAGTATAAGAGTGGGTCCCACTTAACTCGAATTGACTACTTATTTACCAGACGGTGTCATATGGACAGGGTAACTATCTGGAAAATCATTCCTGGCGAAAGCCTGACGGCCCAACACCGTCTTCTTGTCGTGGACTTTAACGTCACTCCGATTAATAACGTAGAAATGTAGGCTTCGAATTAAATATATATATATATATATATATATATATATATATATATATATATATATATATATATATGTATATAATTCTGATTTCGCTTAGCTAACTAATAACGTAAAACCGTCAAAAGATTAACTTATAATTATAGTATAATTTAATTTTAAAGATTATTAATAAACATGTATTTAAAATGATTCGTTTTCTGGTAGGCCGACTTTTCGAACTCGAGATGTTCTCAATGGAAATAAAATCCATTATCACCCACTGCGCAACAATGGGCATTGTTGAGAGAGTAAAGAAGTTTTTTTAATATTAATTTTTGTATGTTATTTATTTTAAACTAAATAAATAAATATTCCTTTTATTATAGGCACTTTCATTTTACTTTTTATTACTTGCGAGAATGAACACAGTAAAACAAAACAAATAAAAGTAACTTCTCAGTGTGGTTCGAGTTGCCTCAAACTTAATTCTACAATGCTTGGACGAGTTTCATATGATGTGTAAGGTAATCATGAAATAAATATGATTTATTGAAGTCTGTATTATTCGGAGGCCTTCGTGGGCCAGTACAAGGGTGGTAGTACAAGCTTGCGTCTGTAAATGCGATACTTGTGGGTTCAATTGCAACTTGGGGGGAATGAAAAAATAATATTTTTATTTCTAAACTCTGATAACGAAGCAAAGCACAGCGTTGAGTTCTGCCACTCATCTCGCAATGCCTTAGTAATTTGGACGAAAGTCCAAAAAGGAACGCACGTTCTCATCGCATAATAATATGCCGATCAACAATAAAGTTTTATTTCACTTACCTATCACCTTTGTCTTCTTTATGATTTATTTTATTATTTAGTTGTATTCTTAAATAGTTTATAGACAATAATCAGCTTCACGCTTTATCCCGCACTCAGCAGCGTAGGCAGAGTGAACCTAGTGTTAAGACACCATTTCCCACTTTCCGTCTAGTTCTGGAGTGCGTTGTTGTTGCCAGTTGCGTGTTGAGTGGCGAAACTTCACGCCGCGCTCTACCTTGACATCAGAGCGGAGAAATGAAATTATAAATGTAAATAAATATTTCACTAGCCTCAGTAGGTTGTAAGCACCAACTATTTACAAATATATAGCACTTTATTGACGGAACTCCAAGTCGTTATTCAAAACCAATTTTCCATCGATTGATAATGATAGTTGTATGTAACATATATTGTAATATTATATATAGTAATGTAATATTATATTATAGTATTAGTCATTATATATTAAAAAAACAGCTTTACGCTGTACACCGCATACAACAGGGTAGGTAGAGGGAACCTAATGTTAAGCCACATTCCCCGTTTTGAGCCGAATTCTAGAGGCATGGCATATTGAGTGGTGATACTTAACGCCGCGCTTTGCATTGACACCAGAGCGAAAAAATGAAAATATAAAATTTATATAAATTTCCTCGAGTGGGGATCGAATCAATAACCTGTAGCGTTTACACACCCACACACTTGTGCCCCTGCGCCACGATTGACCACATTAAAGTTAGTCATTAAACATACATATAACGATTGCATGTAAAGTATTAGTTACTTAGTATCTGAGTCCATGAAGACGTTATCGGTTTCCAATACCCATCACACACTTTGAGCGAATTGAACGATCTTCTTAAGAATTAATCTTATACAACATAAGAGATATATATTTCTTTATATCGATGTGGTTCAGTGAACTGGATAATAACTGACATAATGATTCCTAATGATACTGGTAATAGTACCAACTATTAACTGTAGAGTTAATCTAAAGTAATGGAGATGTTTGCATATTTACAAATACAAGCTGAAATTATACAGTTTTAGTACAGAGTAGACAAAAAATAAAATGTTAAGACACTCTTTTCTCCATCTTTACTAGATCTTAGATCAAATGCCGCCGTGCGTTGTCTTACCAAACATGCTCAAATAACGTAGACTTTTCTTGAAAAATATTTTATTTACAACAATTTGAAAATTTATAGTGAGATATATCTTTAATATTTATACCATTAAGCTCGGAGAAGTCCCTGGAACTTTCAACCACAGGTGAAGGCTTCAGGAGCCCCTTGCACTTATACTTGCCTTACAGTATTCTAGCTCAATATAATAATATCAAATTATAGCAAAGGGCAATTGTATTAAAATTAATATAATTAAAATTAAAATTAATAAAATTGCATTTTATACAATTTATTTACAAACATGGCTGCCCATAAATATAATGTTGCTATAGCACACTACAGATAAGTAAGACACAGCATATTATTGTCGGTAAAGTTAACAAATTACTATTATATTTTATACATAATCATTTCTTTAAGTGGAAATCGAACCCAACACCATCGTGTCTATAGACATTCCATTGAGAAACCTTTTTACAATGCTACCGTGGGGAAGAGCCAACGCCCAATGAAATAATATAAGATAAAGTAGTTCTGTGTAATTTAAAGTAAATACTCATCTGTATTAAGCAAGATTAGCCGACTGCAGATAAAAATAAACAGGTTTGAATTTAAATTGTAAAAGCAACTGCTTTCTAGTAGAGAACAATCTTTATTTAGACATATCAAATCATCATTTAAAAAAAAACGTTATTTCTTTATTTATTTTCACAATTTTCACTGGCTTACTGGCGCAATGTAAGAACGTGGTCTATAAATTGTTTTGAATATATATTCAGGTAAAAAGTGGAGAAAAAGACTCTCTTTTTGTCTCTGAGTTCTCTCTGTCTATCTTGATATGCGAGAATAGGTTTTTTTAAATACCGGCTGTTATTTTTCTGTGCGTTAGATTCATCTTATAAAAGCAAGCAAGAGACCAGTCGCGGCGCGAGGGCACAAGCGCGTGACTATAAGCGCGATAGGTCTTGAGTTCGATTACCTGTCGAGGAAATTAAAATTAAAATTAGGTTTCCAGGTTCCTTCAACCTACCCTGCTATGTGCGGGAAACAGCATTAAGTTAAAAATATATAATAATAAACGACATCTTCACTTTTTTTTTATGGAAAAGACAAGGCAAACGAGCGTTCGGGTCACCTGATGGTGAAGTGACTACCGCCGCCCACGGCTCCGTGCAACACCAGAGGAGGAGAGGTTGTGGGTTTGATCCCCACTCGAGGAAGTGAAATATTTATTTACATTTATATTTTCATTTCTTCGCTCTGGCATCGAGGCAAAAGTGCGGCGCTGAGTTCCGCCACTCAAGACGCAATGTGGAGGTAAACTCGGCGGAAAGTTGGGAACGGAGTGTCTTAACACTAGGTTCCCTCTGCCTATCCTGCTGGGTGCGGGATACAGCGTGAAGCTGAAAAAAAATCACTATCACCTTATTCTCATATATCTACCTATATTATATAGTTGGTATATATATAAAGACAATAACGTAGCAGCATACGCCCGGAGCAGACACTCTAATACCGGGATTATGAAGAAAAAGCGATCCTACCCTGAAATTGACGAAACTAGATTACAGTATATCGGGTCATTAATAAGATACACCTGATTAGCCGTTGCTATATAACGCCTAATTGAATAGAATAATGTACCTACAAATGTTCTTGTAGGTAAATTTATTGTATGTTTATTTTGTTCAAGTACAGTTTCTTATAGATTGATTTGCTTTTATACTTATTTAGTATGTTTCTAAGTGTGGAATAATACTTAAAAAATGTTAAAAATATTGTTTACTTTTATTAGGTCGACTTTTTGCTGTTTATTTTCAGCATCACACTATATTCCGTATAAAGCATGGTAGGTAGAGGGAGCCTAGTGTTAGGACACTCCGCTCATTAATATCCGTCGAATTCTGGAGGTATTGTGTGTTGAGTGAATTTATTAAATATATTTTTTCCTCGTGTGGGAATTGAACCCACTACCTGTTACGCTTAGAGTCACACGCCTACTTATTTATTACTAACTAAACTAAATAATAAAATAAGAAAAATCACATACATATATTGTCTACATGGTAGTTATGCGCGTATCTTGTTACATTCGAAATGAACAAGGGCTGTATTAAATCATCCATGTTTCTGATCGGAAATTGAAATTTCGTCTTGAAAATTTCCTTTTATCTCCTAAAATGATTTGTGTGCTCAGTTTTTTTTTTCAATATAATTTTTATATAAAATTTTTCCTGGTCCATCCAGAGTCGACCGAATTTTAATTGTATTAACAATTATATATTATCAAGTAAGTATTAATTATTTATGCAGAAATCACAATTAATTCATTTTAGAAAACATATAAAAATTAGAACGTAGAACGGTATTTGAACCCGCGCTTCTTTGGAAAACGTCCAAGCGCTCTGACCAACAAAGCCATACGTTCACATCGGGCTGCGTCGAAATTCTTACATACCTGTTGCAACTTATTTTTTTATAAATTTTTATATGTTTCCAAAAGTAAAAAAAACACATTTATTTTTTATTTTGTAAATTATTTTGTAAATATTACACTATAAATAAAAATGAATTAATTGTTAATTGCCATCGCAAAAAAAATCTTTATATTTAATTCTCATTGCAATTACTACTTTGCTACGTTGCTAATAGTTACATTTCACTCAATCATCACTTATCATTTTGCTTCATAAATGAAAAGAATCCATCCATTCAATACATTTATCCCGCTGTATCCCGCACACTGCAGGGTAGGTAGAGGGAACCTAGTGTTAAGACACTCCGTTCCCCACTTCCTGCCGAATTCTGGAGGCATTGCGTGTTCAGTGGTTCAGATTGTAACGAGGCTGTTGATTGCCGCACTTATTTGCGTATGTAATACAATTTTAATTAAGCGACGCGGAAATGAATAATTTATTATGATAAAACAATTGGATCTTACACGAGAAATTGCATACGGTGCTAATTGATTTTTATTTAATTATTTTGTGATAATTGTACAGAATGTTGTACATTTTAACATCAACACGCAATGCAATACATATTGTGGATGTGTAATACTAGCTTTAACCTGCGGCTTTGCACGTTCGGTCGGAAATGAAAAAATCGTTAATGGTTTTGTATAAGCCATTCTAAGTGCTCGATCGATAACGATAACTATGATCGGAAGCACAGTTTTCACAGCGATTAACGCCGGTTAGTATAATATATTTTCGAATACGACCGGTAGTACCTAAGATAAGAATGCTTAAACAAACTCTTAAGGTTTGAAGTAATGATTTGTAGTGTAGTCTTTTTTTTTGCATAATATTACATACAATTTTATTTACATATATATATATTATGTGGAAATCACTGTGGTGCATTTGGGACGCGATTGATAATCTCTCAAATATTAGTCAAGTACAGGTTTAATTAAGATATATTTGTATATTTGATATAGTGGGTTATATAGAAAAAAAGAACGTTTGTTTATATTATTCATATCCATTACATGAACTTGATATTAGGGACCTAAAACAACTAACCTATATTTAAGTAAGCATAAACAATTGGCTTTTAAAAATGTTCACAAACATAAGAGAAACGCAGTTTTTAAAAAGTAATGAAATGGTAAGTAATGATATCCTTAAATAATAAAAAAAATTAAAATGGAAAATTGTGTCTCGAATGGGCCAGTAGTGTAACGATACTTTGTACTCATTAAACGACTAGTTTAGGTCCGATCAACCACTGAAACGGCGTTGCTATTTAATATGTTTGTAAAAATAATGGATTTTTTGGTGTCTTATTAATATTTTTTTTAATAAGTGAACATTTTACAGATTTGTTTATAAATATTATACGATCATTTCTTTATGTCTGTATGTAAGCTAGGCAATTTAAGCAGTAATCACGACAGAAACGTAAAAACTCGTTATAACATATGAAAGTTTTTTACAGGGATCAGTTATCGATCTGGAATCCAGGGACCAGTACAATAAATGATTCGACCCATATAATTATCTTTCATTTATTATTTTAAGTTATGTCGGAAAAAAAACTGAAGATGACCAGTAATTTGAGTAACATTCTAATCATGCCTCCAGATTTTGGCAGAAAGTAGGGAACGGAGTGTCTTAACACTTTGCCGTGTGTTCCCGGCCTAGAATAGGATCATCCTGGTACTGGTGGTGTCACGTCGCTATCAATGGCAACACGCATGGGCAGACTCGACCGGATCATTATCACCCCCGGCATTTAAAACTGGCGTGAAATAGTGGCTTTATGCCACTGCGTTTCGCATCAGGTAATGCCGGGCCCGGGCGCCCAACTCACCTTAAAGGCCGGCAACGCACCTGCAACTCCTGTGGTGTTGCACGGGGCCGTGGGCGGCGGTAATCACTTACCATCAGGTGACTCGAACGCTCGTTTGCCGTGTCTTTTCCATAAAAAAAAAACTAAATTTCCTCTGCCTACCCTGTTGTGTGCGGGATACAGCGTGAAGCTGATTTATTTTTTATTAATTTATTAATAGTATACATTACTTTAGTTCGGTACTTCGTTACTAGTTTTACTCCACGCTGTACCACCGCCTCATCTGTATTCACTGTGAGATAACAGTGCACGTTATTTTGTTAAACGGATTAAATTTGGCCGCAGCTGGATTGTTCGTGTAATGGACACTATGTGTATGAAAGTGCTGTACAAACTTATCATGTTTACCCTATGTGTGGATATTAAGTCTTTTGTGATCTATGTACCTACTATGATTTTATATAAAAAAACAGATTATTATTAAAGTATAAATCAATCAGCTTCATGCTATATATCGTAAGGTGGGCAAAAGGAATCTAGTTTTAAAGCACTCCGTTCCCACCTTTTCGCCGAATTCTGGACGTATTGCATATTGAGTGGCGGAACTCAACGCTGCGCTTTGCATCGACATCAGAGTGAAGAAATGGAAATATAAATACTTAATTTTCTCGAATGGGGATTGAATCTACATCCAGTCGCTTTTACAGGCACACTTTGCGCCTGCCCCTGCGTCATTGACGGCCTCAAAAATCAAAATATTATTTAATTTATAAATTCTGAAATTTGGAAGATATTTTTTTTTTCTAAATTAAAAAATATATATCCACATTTTCCATTCATTCCACATTTTCAGGAAAAAAGTAATTTATTTAAATCAAACAAACTCCTTTGACGATTTACCTAAAAGCAATAAATTAAAGCATAATTTTATATTTCGGCCAAAACTTTACGACCTCCAGCAATAAAACAGTAAGAAACGATTTCCACGTACATACGTTCAAAGAGAGAGACGTAGAAAATTTCGACTATAAAACTCGCGTTGAGACGACTAAAGCTACATTAAGCAAATTGCACAAAACAAACATATCTAATAATGACGCTTCGGGCACGGAACCGCGTTTTGTAGAAATATCCTGCCGCCATAACTTTTTCAATCTGAACTTCGACAATTAAATTTACTTTGGACTTTTAATATAACATTTCAATAATCCGCGTCGCGGATCCGTTGATATTCTTTTGTTTGACTTCCCGTCAGTTCCTTTGAGTTAATAACTCGAATGTTCCTGGCGCGACTCTAAGAATAGGTATATTCGTCACAAAGGCTCGATAAATAGCGAGTGGCATCTTTTCGTACGCGTATACACCATTAATCTTAACATTACAAATTCATTCAGTAAGAACTCACTCACTTGGGTTAGGACGAATTATAAATGAAGTGTCACGTAAATGCTGGCAAAAAAGTGGTTAAGAAAGATCCCTCTGCATACATATATATTATAAATGTTCTGGCTGTGTTTGGATCGTCGAAAACTTTGTATGGAAGTATAATATATTATTTTTAGCTTCACGCTGTACCCTACACATAACGAGGTAGGCAAAAGGAACCTGGAAACTTAATAATAAGACAGTCCCATTAAAACCCTTACGCTCTGCACCGTTGAATTAATGGTTTCGCCTCGTTACCAGAGCAAGAAAATGAAAATTTAATTTCCTCGAGTGGGAACCGAACCTACGACTTGTAGCGTTTACAGTCACACGCTTGTGCCTCTGCGCTGCGACTAGCCTCAATAATTAAAGATAAAAAAAAACATGAAAATTAATTGTCGAAACGTACCATTTGACTAAACCTTATGAGAATAACGCTAAAATCGCCGGATATTGCAAAACAGAGCGACGCTTCATTGTTTATATTATATTTCGAACAATATCCTTGTATTATATTAATACGCCTATAATATACAGAAGTAAGCCTAGTAAGCCTAGTAATATACAGAATGTATTATTTTGAAATCTACATAGCTATCTTTGATTGGACTTTAAAAGATATCTTATATTTCTTATGTTCAATCTTTTTTCTTACTAAAAATAAGAATAATATATTTTTTAAGCTTCACACGGTACCCCTTATATAGATAGGCAAGGTAGGCAAAGGAAACTGAGTGTTACGACATTTCGTTTCCAGTAAGAAAATTTTATGCCCAACTTTGGAACTGGGGAACTCAACGCCACTCTTCGCGTCGTTACCAGAGCGAGGAAATGAAAATATATTTTTTTTTAATTCCTTGAGTGGGAATCCAACCCGCAACCAGTCGCACGCTTGTGCCCCTGCAACCAGAACAGGATTACATATAAAATACATCATACTGTTCGCGCTTCAGACAAATCATAAAGAACCAATGTCTATATCATTAAATACATTAAGCCATAATCAATTATTCTCCTTCTGCATGCTAATTTACTGTCTGACAGTATTCAAAAGAGGATGGCCGCAAAAAGGGGCGCTCGGTCTTTTGTCGCGGGACGTCCTCACAACCGCGGCTGACAGTTCACCGGCTCTTCCAGCTCCGGGATTTGTGTATAGATAAGGACTTTATTAAATCGATTTCTCGAGCCATAATAGGTTTGTTTAGCGTAGCCTGTTGACCTATTCTAGTGATAGGAAAGGATTTTTCTGTGATTAAATTGAAATGTAAGTGATATATGTCTTTGTTTATGTTAGCTTTGCTTTTTTTTGTTTTTGTTGAATTAAGTCGATAGTGTAATATCTAAGATATGAAAAAAAACCTAATACACTATAAGGAACTCCAACTCTATAAGAGAATATTTCACTTTAACATTTTTACAGTACTAGTTTTATAAAATGTCGTCATGTATGTCATATATATACAGACATGGCCACAAAAATATATATGTATGAATGTGTGTTTGCAGGTATGTATATATATTAATAATATGTATATATTTATATATTTTTTTAAATTTATTTTTTATGCGTACCCTTTGCGTCCTATGTCTTAAGGTTGTCTAGAAGAGATCGCTATTCTAGCGATAAATTCGCCCCTTGTGCATTTCTTTCATATAATCTAGACACACGGCAGTGTGTCCGCCAAGTTCAAGCAAAAAAACCGACACACCGGCCGTGGGTTATATTACACGAACCATTTCGGGTCAATTTCGACGCCCCTATAACTCAAAATCTATTTTATTTACGCATATATATAATCTAGTATCTGTTGAGACCCCCTTACTGATCTAAAATACAAAATTTCATTAATATACCTATTGTAGGTCTTGAGATATTGACGTCAGAAAATCGCTATTTTTACTATACAATCACTGACTGACTCACTCATCAAAAACCTAGACCACTTCCAATGGTCGTATTGACTTGAAATTTGGCATGGAGGTAGGTCTTTAGATCAAGGTAAAGGAAAAAATCTGAAAATGGCCAAGTGTGAGTCAGTTTTAAAAATAATGAAGGTGTAAATTTATACCTCGAAGGAACTAAAACGAACTAAATTTTTCTATATTTATATAATATATCTTCGAATTCGAATGGTCGTAGAAATCTGAAAACGGCCAAGTGTGAGTCACTTTCGAAAATAACGAATGTGTAACTTTGATCCGCTATAAGTATGGAGCGAAAATGATTACATAATAAGTAAGTACTTATTTAAGTTGGTACCTACATGTATACTCATATAGATTATTGATAAATGTGCCCGACACAAGACAAACCTCTGTGTTTATCTGTCGCGGGAATCAAACCCGCGACGACATACGGCGTGCAAAGCAGCAGCCACTCGTCAGCTCGGCAGACGTCCGCTGCTGGACAGACGCGGCGGTTTCACGATCCTAGTGTGGTCATAGATTAGCTAATAGTGAAGATGCCACTGCACTGCACTGCCTATGAAAGATTAGCTAATAGTGAAGATGTCACTGCACTGCACTGCCTATTCTAGGCTACACAATAGGCCACCAATTGATGGCCTATTGTGTGGCCTTACAAAAATAAATGAAATCCCACCCAAAATAAAAATGTGAAAGGCTGCCAAGTTCGATAATATGGGAATGCTTCACCTATAAAAGAAGTGAGATCTGAATAAGTACCAAGTTCCATACACATACCTCAGTTAAAAATAGTTACAGGAATGCACACTTGATTTTCCGCAGTTTGAAAAGTAGATTCTGAATAAATATCATATTAAATACCTAAAATTCTAATACTTACAGGAACGCACACATGTTTTTCCAACAGCTTCCTGATAACATTTTTTATTATTTTTCTGTACTTTTTAATGATGTTACTTGGCAAGCTTGAAAACTTGAAAGCAAGTTTTAAGAGAAAATTGTATACTTGACTCATTGCGTTTAGTAGGTTTATAACAAGGTGTGTGAAAACTTGCCAAGTAACATTATTAAAAAGTACAGAAAAATAATAAAATATGTTATCAGGAAACTGCTGGAAAAACAGGTTTGCGTTTCTGTAAGTATTAGAATTTTAGGTATTTAATATGATATTTGTTCAGAATCTACTTTCCAAACAGCGGAAAATCAAGTGTGCATTTCTGTAAATATTTTTAACTGAGGTATGTGTATGGAACTTGGTACTTATTCAGATCTCACTTCTTTTATAGGTGAAGCATTCCCATATTATCGAACTTGGCAGCCTTTCACATTTTTGTTTTGGGTGGGATAGTAATAATAATTAGCTTCACGCTGTATCCCGCACACAGCAGTGTAGGCAGAGGGAACCTAATGTCATAAGCCACTCCGTTCCCCACTTTCTGCCGAATCTGGGGGCATTGCGTGTTGAGCGGCAGAACTCAACACCGCGCTTTTTTCTCGACGCCAGAGCGAAGATATTTAAATATAAATTTAAGTAAATATTTTATCTCCTCGAGTGGGCATCGAACCCACAACCAGTCGGTTTTACATTCACACTTTGTGCCGCTGCGCCATGGCTGGCCTCATGCTTCCTTTTTATATTTTTTTTTGGTGTACAATAAAAAATATATTATTATTATTATAAACTATTTATATATGGCAAAAGATATAAAGGAAATTTCAGATATATATGTAATGTAAAATAAATTATTAATGTCATACAAATTTCCGAATTTGTTCTTATAGTGATGTTCTTATACCGAAAAGTCTTACCGGATTAATAGAAAACTTGATTAGCTAGTGATGGGTCTTGACCCGTGTTAATTCGATTTAAAGGGATTCTTATTTTTTTTATTCGTACTCGTTTAACTGATAGAATAGGAATGATTCCATTGTTTTCAGAAATTACTCCTATCAAACAACTAAATTAAAATAAATATTTTTAAAAGTTTATTAAAGATATATATAAAACTTATCATAGCATTATTAATATAATAAAATTCTTTCAAAAAATATTTTTATATGTACTCGTATATAATCGTACATATGTATAGTAAATAGATACGTTCTAATGACAAGGATATTTTTTTCGCTTTTGTTTATATATAAAAAGCCGTTAGGACCCTCAATATCCTCTCGATATTTGCGTGAACTTCAAGTAGGTATTATTTATATGCGACATCAAAAAATATAAAAAAAAAAATCAACGTCATGGACAAGGGCAAATAACAAGATGATTTCGATTCAGAGCCGGCTAACGAAGCAACCGGAATAAAAATAAAAAGAATGAGTTGCAAAAGCTGTCTGAACTACGCAACCAGCCTTTGATTCATTACAGTTTTCGATTAGCCCGGAGCTCGTTTGATTTTAAAAAATGTTTGTTATACGAAATTGCTAGTTTCACCTATACTGCGCGATGGGTGCTTCGAACGAGCAAAATATTTCATATAGACCATGCTTGTGTTAGAAAAAACAGTTCGTTCAGTACTTTTATGGCGTAAAGACTGTATAATATTTGTTTGTGTACTTTAAGACGAATATTTATATTTCTCATCACTGTATCTCTGCATGTAGCAGGGTAGGCAGAGGGAACTCGGTGTTAAGACCCTCCGCCCCACACTTTTCGTCCAATTCTGGAGGCATTGGATGTGGAGGCGCGACACTAGAGAGAAGAAATGAAAATATGTACCTATGTTTGTTTATTAGTGCATGAGAATGTAATGAATGTTTCTTGTCTCAATGAATGTTTTCATTTGGTTTAAAATAAATATTCATATTTATAAAACATCAGCTAAGAAATTTAACTTTACAGTCAATATAAAATAGTATTCTTAAAGTAAATGGAGAACAAAGAAATTTCTTCTTGGAAAGAAAATTTTCTCGTATTGAATGAGAGCTGCAACAAAACCTCAAATTAAATATCAAAAAATACATATTTATTTCATAAAAAAAAAACTAAGTCAATGCTGTATATAACAATTTTCTTATATTATAAATTGTTATGACCTAGTTGAGATATAAACATAAGATCTACGTACAAGAATATTTCTATTTACAAATCAACTTTTTCAACAATATCTAAGAAATTGTCATTGAAACACCTCAGTGAATCCAGACACAAATAAATAAGATGACGAAATACGAATCGCTCAGAGGTTAAAATAAAAAACTGTTTGAACGATCTCCGTCTCATCTATACAAATTCTCGATCCTCAAATCGAGTATAGCTAAATCGAGTGCAAGTCGCAGTTGACAACTCAGTCGGGCCCTTTTCCAATTTGCGTTCAAATAAATGGAAACTCTCGAATCACATAAATGAATACGGTGGAACAAATTGATTTCTCACTCAAATAGAACAGTTCGCGGGACGTGCTCTATTCAATATACTTTTTAGAATTATATTTCATAAACATTATATAATGGAATAATTATTTTTTAGCTTCACTTTGTATCCCGCATAACAGGAACACTTTCATTATTTATTTTCTGCAGAATTCTGGAAGCATTGCGTATGTTAAAAGGGAGAGAAAATAAAAATATAAATTATTTTAGTTTCTCGGGTGGGAATCGAGCCTATAACCTGTCGCGTTTACAGTTGCACGCTTGTGTCCGCTACGCTATGACTGGCCCCAAATTCTATTACATTTTATATATTTATAAGCATGTGATAATTACTGTGCCTAAATATATTTTTGTAAATTTTGCTTGCTTCTTACATCAGGTTCTCGTCTGCTTAAATTAAAGTTATACACTTACATATAGATACAGATAAGCAATTTGACATATTTTAAACTGGAAAAATATCAAAATAAAGGTTTTCTGTGATTCTTGAATTATATATTTATAGCCATAAATTAATATAATATATAAAAACTGCATGTTCTAGATGAATTTAATATACGTTTAGGGGGACAACTCTATTACCTTGTTACATTAAGCGTCGAACACATATTCCCAACGCTAGACGCTAGTATGTTTAAATAAATATTTTATTTTACATTAAGGGAATATATCTTTGACGAAAATATAAATACATGACTATGTAATATTTTTTTCTCGCTTGTCTCTATATCCTGCACACAGCAGGGTAGGTAGAGTGAACTTAGAATTAAGACATTCGGTTCTTGATGATTCCGATATGGACTAGAAAGGACACTATCGTCCTCTAGACCCGTTCACGCCAGAGTCCCGCAAGGCTCCGCACTTCACCATTATTATACGATAACCCGCGTCAAAAGCGAAGGCGAACCTGCGACGTATGCCGACGACATCGCCATTTATACCACGGGCCGCTTCGCTTGAATCCTAATCGAAAGACTGCAATGAGCTGCCGATGCTCTAGGAGTCTAGGCAATTGGGTCAGCAAGTGCCTATACCTGCCTGCCTGTCTAGAATATTTACCTATAAGGCAAATCTATTCCATAGGAAACCCAGGTCAAATACCTAGACGTAGTGTTATACACGAAACTCTTTCTGGCCGTACATCACGTATGTCGGAAGGTACTACTACAGCAGAGTAAAAGGTCACTTCGATACAAGATGACACGGCACAAAACTTACATCCATCCCATTATGACCTATGCTTGTGTCGTCTTCGCTAACACCACATATCACCTCTTTCAGAGGATCCAAAATAAATGCCTCCGTATGGCATCCGGTTGCCAATGGTACGTAAACAACCTGGACCTACATAAAAATATCGAATTAGAATCATTAAAGGAATTCTGCAAGCGCCTAACCCAGCGCTACTACGAGCGTGCAGATTCCCCCTTTAACCCACTCATCGTTAAAGCATGCCAACACACTCCTCAGTCACACCCGCTTCTTCGACGCCTTCGTAGCGTCTTACTAGACCCCGACGACCCAATTACAGTCGCAAATGCTCAGTACATAGGCAGAATTGATTCCTCAATCCTACGACACACTCCGATGCCGTAAAAAGCGACAAGGCCAGTCCTATCTCAAGGCACGTTGACTGGGCCCAACGGTTAAACTTCCCCCTGATTAGCGTACGCAGGGCATTCCCCTGCGATCGCCAACCCTTCACGAGCTCGTACTTTTTCTTTAGGAACGAGCTACTCTCGCCCCTTTCAGCCCGATGACGCTGTCAAGACTATACCAGGTCAACAGCAATAAAGACAATTCGCAAAAAAAGGTTAATCAGTTTCTCTCGAATCCCAGACGTATTGCGTGTTGACTGGCAAAAATCAATGCTGCACTTTGCCTCAACCAGAATGAAGAATTGAAAATTTTAATAATTAATAATCCTTTTCCCCAAATGGGGATCGTACTCACAGCCACCGTGTTATAGACATACAGCGTGAAGCTGTTAAAAGAATATGTATTTGGATATTTGAAGGAAACATAGAGAAAAATATAATATGAATTCAGTAAAATATTATACTTTAATATGAAACTAAAATACATTGAAATAGCATTATTTCGACACAAGCCCGGATACTCACACGACGTTCGAACGTGTGACAGGTGTAATAAATCAGAATAGCGTCTTTGGAACTGTCACAAGCATGTACATACTTACGAAATTTCCCGTATAAAATGTTATACTTAGGTTGGTCATCCATCAAGATGTTTATAGCTCAAAGGAAAATATTTATTGAGCTAAAATTTTGTTGAATAATAAATGTAATATATAAGTATTTATATTATAGAACTGGAGTTAGAGTTATTTTTAAATACATAAAATGTATTACTTAAGCAATATGCCTCGAAATGTTGAGGTTAATCGTGGCGCAGAGGCATAAGCGTGCGACTATGAGCGCGACAGGTTGTGGGTTCGATTCCCATGCGAGGACATGTGCGGCGTTAAGTTCCGCCAATCCACATGTAATGCCTCGAGAATTGGCCGGAAAATGAGGAAGTGTTTTGACGTGGCGCTGTGGTACAAGCTTGTGACTGTGGACGCAACTTCGATCCCCACTTGGGGAAATCGATTATTACTTATAAATATTTTCAAGTCTTCGCTCTAGTAACAAGGCAAAGCAAGGCGTTGAATTCCGCCACCTCAACGAAAGTGGGACATGGAGTGTCTAAACACTACTATATGCGAAATACAACGTGAAACCGAAAAAAAATCATTAAAAAATAAAAAATCGTTGCTATAAATTACGTGGAAGGTTAGATCAAGGGCCCTTTGTTTGTGCCCTCTTGTGCGTATCGCGCACGAACCACATCGAGGTTAGTCAAGCGTCGACAAATGCCTAATTGAATTTTCAGCGGCGATATTGTTGCGCTGTCGAAAAGATTTACGTATTTACGAAAGATTACATTAATATGTGTCAAAATGGTTGGTAATACCCTGAATAATTTTTGTTTTTATTTTTTAGTTTTTGTCTGTATTTCTTAGTTGTAGGGTAGGTAGAGTCAGCCTAGTGATAAGACACTCTGCTTCCCACTATTTGTCGAATTATAGAGTAAGTATTAAGTAGCGGAACTCAGCGCCAAAATTGTTTCTTTATAATTTTACTTTGTACATATGAAAATTGTGATAAGTAATTCTAATATACTTCCTTCCAGAATCATGAGTACTGTCGTAGGATCTTTCTATGATAGTTCAATGTTTATGAATCTAAGAGCTCTCTAGGTTCACTAATATTATCTTTGTTCAGAAAAAATATTATATAGTAAAAGAAATTTTGACCGAAGAAATTTGACCCTGGATATTGTTTTATTATATTTTTAATGTATCTATTACACTGACTTCATTTTTATTTTAGCATTTATTTATAAATATATTGAATATTTTACAAAGGTAAATCCTAACCTACTTTCTTTTCCAACTAGCGATTAAAGTAATAGTGCCTTTACTGAAAAGTTTCTACGTAATTTGAACATCAGTCTCACATTCCCAACGAAGGGTCCTCGAGTTAATTGAAAGAGATCGACCGTCAAGGGTTCCGTGTCGAGAGAACAAACAGCATCATACCACGTTTACTACGTACAAACACAGATAAATTAGGAAAACTCCTTTGGCAAATGAAAAATCTTTTGAAAGGTAAAACTGAGCTGGCATTTTAGTGCTATAAATATAACAATAAGTATACTATATTATTATATTTTTATTTTGAACGTGATGCTTCATTTCGCATAGAACACAAGAAGAGAAACGAATGTCAAGATACTCCGGGATACTTCCACTTTCCGTTGGAGTTCGAGATATTTTCGTGGAACAAAGTGAAATACAATCAACAAATTTAATAAACAAAATTATGATATTGAAGGCAGCTTTCTAGCAAAAAAATTTTATAAAAATGAAAGTAAAACTTTTCAATAAATATATGCTGGAGAACGGAGTCATTGGTTTATCTAGGCCTTACTAAGTAAAAGTAGAAATTTATAATAAAACATACTATCCGATTTGTTGTAAAGTAGGTTTGCTCCTGATTGGAAAATTTCATTTATCACTTTTCGAGACAATGTCTTTTGAGTGGCGGAACTCAACGCTACACTTTATCTTACTCTAGCGGAGAAATGAAAATAGTACATATATATATATTTAGGGGAAAAACCCACAATCATCGCGTCAGACAGCTACCGTCAGAAGCTGTAAATTATTTTTTTTTCGATGCAAAATATAGATATGATTCAATAAATAATAATTTTTTATATAAATTACTACAATATATTCAAAAATTTAAGTCTCATCAATATCGCAAATAATGTAAATCTATTATGTTTAAACGAAATATTAACACTTATTAAATGTATAGAATGAATGAATTATTATTAATATATTGAATATTTTCAATTAAATCTACTGCCTACTCATTGTTGAGTCTTTTAATTAAACCTTTTATATAGATCCAGATTTAAATTCAATTCAGGTTTTTAATTAAAACTTTCTAGTTCTTTTACGATTTATTGCAAATGTTGGAAACTAAATTCTTTTTATGTTTAATACTTTAAGAAACGGGTACATTGATTTAGCTTAGCTTTGTATAATGTTTATCTATTATACATATCAAAACTATGTGTATCTATAGGGCCTATATGTAATAATTAAGAAGTCAATTATGTATATGAAAGATTTAAAAAATAGTACGGAAATATATCGATAATAGACCCTAAAAATTTATCACCAGTTCTTCTGTTTGTCTGTTAGTTTGTTCGCAAATCATGTGAAAACTATTAGACAGAAGTGACAAAATTTCTGTGACATAAAAGTTTTGAGTCTGGGGCTTTATCTTTTTTAGTTTTTATCCGGCCGTTCAATGCGTTTCTTGTAGAGAAAAAAAATAAACATGAAGCTGTATTTATTTAAAATACTGATAATTACTACACACGTAATTACGTTGAATAAATTAAAAATTCTAATATTTAAATTTGAATTATTGAGGCACGACGTGTAACTGTAAGACCAGCTGGACTGGTTCGATCCCCACTCGAGCAAATGAAATATTTATTTAAATTTATATTTCTATTTTTCCGCTCTAGTGTCAAGGCAAAGCGTGAAAGCGGCGATGAGTTCCGCTACTTAACATCGAACGCCTCGAGAATTCGGCGGAAAGTGGGGAACAGTGTCTTAACACTAGGTTCTCTCTGCCTACCCTGCTGTGTACGAGATGCAGAGTGAAGCTTTTTTTAAATTTTTTTATAATTTTAACTAATATAATTATTTAAGTGTCATAAATTGAATAGCGAAACTAACGAAGCGATAACACAACGAGGAAATAAAAATAGCCAGCTCCTGATTTATGTAAGCATCACCTGTTGAACAATGATCGTCAGTATGGCTTCCGCCACTGTAGCTCAGCCGGTGATTTTCTGGTTGACCCAAACCACTACTGGACTGCTGCTATTGAAAGCAATGGAAATAGCCTGACAATTCATTTGGATATGTAAAAGGCTGTCAATCGAGTGTGACACAAATCGCTCTTTGCAAGCTTTGAGCAGAATTACGGAATTTACGCAAATAAATCGCCGTCTGGGTCTATTAGTTTGCTTAGAAATTAATTAATTTTGGTATAGTGATTGGTGTAGCTTAGACGTTGCAAAGCTAAGCCTTTTTCAGATTATTGGATCCCTTCCCATTTGAACGGCTCAACTTTGTATTGCAATAGAAGGTTCTACCCAAAACTGGAGTGTAAAGCCTTCAGATGAGAACAGTACTCCATATTACTGCATGTGAGGCCGAACCTGAGCCCTATACAGTGCCTTTCGCTCTGCAATGATTCACAGTTTCTTTAAGGCCAACGTGGTCTTATTTTCCAGATGATCACGATACTGGCATTCACTCGATGTGAAAATATTAAGACCCAATATGCTAAAAATTGGCGTGGCATTAAGAGAAGTGACAAATTGAATCAGGTGCCTTTCACCTCATAATTGAACATTTCCGAGGGATAGTTGAACAGAAGACACAAGTTTATTTCGGCAATTACTGATCAACGGCACTCGACGTATTCCCGAGAAAGACCTGCACAGTCGGGGCATACAGCGTTCACAGTGCTATCGTCTGCATACCAATGTATGTTTGGATCTTCTAATATTTCAATTATATGCAGAAGACACAGCGTAGCGTTGGCGTTTGGGACATGTATTCAGAGCGGAAATCGTCAAAACTGTCCTTGATGCTGTGTTTAGTTAAAATGCTGGCGATTCACTTGTATAATTTCTCGGAAAACCCGTGTTCTCGAAGTTTTGCAAGGAACGACATATGCCACACAATTAACTGCCAGGCCATCTCCGTTGCTTTCCATAGCTCCAGCCCAACGTGCCGTTTAATTAGAACGAAGTGCCTTAATTAGAACGAATATCTTAGCACTAGGTTCCCAGATTCCTTGTTCCTATTTTGCTATGTGAAGAACAAAGAAAAAATTTCAATTTACATATTTAACATTTTCATAATTATAAATAAGTTAGTATATTGATAATAGTTATGTTAAACAAATATATTTCGTGCAAATGAATACTCTATAACAAAAAATCACAAAAATGTAATTAGACCCTATCAGGAACAAGTCCTTATCAAAGCCAGGTAATCATTAAATTTGTTGTTCGCATTTGGAAATTGTTTTAATAATTTAAATTAGTAGATTCTTTTTTTTACATGTGATGTATGTATGAAATAAAAATTAGTCACCATATTCTAAAGCGCTCTAAGAAAAAAGTTTGTATATATATATTTATAAAAATGAATGTGAAGCTGCTAGGGATCCTTATTATTTTCTAGGTGCAAATATAACCTGTGTTACTCTCAACGTGAAAGAGTTTTTTAAATCTGTTTTTAAGTTTATCCACTACAAACATACACACATATATAGTAAGTACTACATTTTATATAATAGTTAAATATAATCTTACATCTGAAAGCGGGCGAAGCCGCAAGCGATATGTATTTAATGATTTAAATCGGATTTTGTCCAATTAGACCATGTTAATCGTTCTATACAATGATCGTTAATAGTCCCAGTAAATCGTATTATAATTAATTGGGGTCAACAACATTCCTTTTAGGCTCAACTAAAACTATATTACGTATGTATATTAATATATATATTTATACAGCTTCACGCTGTTCCACCGAATCCTGAAGGCGTTGCGTGTTGAATGGCGAAAGGAGTGGGAATCGAATCCACAACCTATTGCGCTTACTTCAAACACTTGTGCTCTGCGCCACGACTGGCCTCATATGAAGTACTTCGAAAGTTTATATATCAGAATAAAAAGTTCACAGAATCTTACATAGTGTGAGAGAGAACGACGGTGAAACATATACATCTGTTGCCGGCCAAATTACCTCGATATCGCAGAGCTGAAGGCCGTAATCGTCTAGATTTTGTACCAGCTAGGGGTTTGTTACTTAGAATATAGCAGCCGAGACTCCAAAGACGTATACGGTTGCATTATAAATAGTACTTGACTTAAGTAATTACTTAAGGTACTCTATAGAAAGCTTATAAAAGATTTCTTTCTATTTTATTTTATATATATAGTATGGACTACTTGGAATAAGATTTGGAGAATTGAGTTTGGTCGTGGATTCAAATTGTTTCGACGTAATATAATTAATGTTGTGTGGCGCAGGGACATAAGTGAGCGACCAATACATACGTAGTGTAAACGGGTCGGTTGTCGATTCGATTTCTACTCGAGGGAATGAGATATGTAATATTTTCATTTTTTCTCTCGCTGTGGGGACGAGGCAAATCATGGTGTTGAATAAAGCGCTAACCAGAACAATGCGCGTTATATGTATTATTATTAAATAGTAAATAATAAATAGAAAGTAACGATTTATAATTTGGTTCCCTTTTCAATTCCGTAAAATGCAAAAGATGAGAGATAATGAAAAATATACAAACATATAATGCTAATTTAATTATTTGTGTATTGTGTATATGCGTGTATTTCTTTCAAGCCTTCTTTTAGTTGGTGTCAACTTTTTTTAAATGCGATGTCAATCTCTTCTCTACCATTAGTGTGTTAGCCATAAATTGCATTCGTATAAAACGAATACATAAAGATTTTGTAATGAAGAAAGTATATATATTTTATTATAATTGCGTATAACGCTGCTGTTTTAAACTATACTTAGTGAATAGATGTGTGCGCTCTACGATTTTATTATAAATAATGAGCAACACAATCTAGCTACTGATTGTAGGTACTAGTTTTATATATAGATATAAAAATACAGTGTCAGTCATATCTAATTCACGTTCAGAGAGATTTTAAAATAATTACAAAGCACCATTAATTTGACCAGGAATGTATTGTTTTTTTGCCGATCGAAAATTAATGGGGCCAGTTGTGACGCAAGGGCATAAGTATGTGACTAGGAAATGAAATATTTAATATTTTTTGTTTGCTCTGGTTTCGACATTACAGGCAATGCCTCCAGAATTCAGCGGAAAATGTGAAGCGTACCTTAACACTAGACTCCCTCTGCCTACCACGCCACATGCGGGATACAGCGCAAAGCTGAAAAAAAAAGGAAAATAATGATATTTAACACTAACTGCCCCAGCTGTCGTGGGGCTTATACAAAAACAAGGTACTATATTTTCGCTTACAGCCCCATTACTTTCGTTAAGCACATTACACACGAAGGGAGCGATTTAAAAACTATCAGATCACAGTGGATTGCGCAAATGGCGAACGGTGGATACAAATTGTTTTTTTCCCAGCAACATTAAGCAAATAACTGGTATTCCGCTCACGCAATCTGCCCCTAATGGTGCGTTAAGATGTGACTTAAACAACTCGATGACTTACGATTTCTTTCTGAACTACTCCGATCCTATGCTCCAGTAAACTAGCTGTTCCGAAGTGGCTTTCTAATTTTTACCATTGAATTTCTTTTCTAATATATAAGAATGAAACTATTTTATATTTCTGTGTTAATAATGGAACTATTTTATTTGCTTATTTTACTTGTTATACAATAGGCAAATTTCTTTTTGTTATACTATTGAAATATACACTAAGAAAATATAATCATCGATTTTTTTTATACAAATATTATACAATAATAGCTAAAAAGTTCTTAGATGTTCATATTAAAAAAAAACTTTTCAAGATTCAGACTAATATGATTTTATTATACATACATACATACTTACATACACATAACGTCAACGTCACAGCCCTGCCTTTCCTTTATAATAATGGCGTAACAATGAGATTGAGCGTTCACTGACTGACTGAGAGAAATGAATGCTTCCCGCTGGCAAATGGAATGCTTTCAGCTTTGCACTAACTATTAGTTTTGAATTTTGGTTACAAAGGGTTGCAGTACAGATTTTTAAAAATACTCAGCTTTTAAAATTCTCATTTAGAAATATCTGATTAGCTTTTTATCGAATTCCTTATTTTATTTATTTGTAAGCATAATCCATGTATTATAAGATTTTGGTTTGCAGGCCGTCACGTCCGTATCTTCCTATAGTGGTTACCGCAATAACGTTATGTTCAATATCAGAGTTGCCAGATTCTATCTTGGTGATAAGCGGTTTTCAAACGTTTTAAGTGAAAAAGCGTACAAAAATAAAAGTACTTAGTCATTTATTGTGTGTTGATGTTTGTTTACTACTAAAAAATCTCACAGTGCATGGAAAAATTCACGGAAAGCGGGACCACACACATTTAACTTAAGGGCTGAAAATAGGGACGTTCCGCTAAAATCGGGACGTCTGACGACGCTGTTCAATATGTTGTAATTTATTCATTTACATTTTGACGATTTTTCGATTATAATATAGCTACATATTTTGATTTCTTTCTTGACACTCCAAATTATATTATGCAATCAGCCACTTTTCTGGTATCTTTAGCACCTTAAGGAGCAGCCAATATCTTGTGAGATACAACTCTGTTCTTCTTTTGCTTTTTGACGTGATGAAATGTTCGATGCTTATAAAATCTTTCGATGTTTAGATGTTTAGATAATCATGATAAAGATCATTCAGAATAATGTATAACTCAACTACACACAGTATTGGTGAAACAGCTGTCTACATAACTGCTAGAAGTACGCAGATATGATACCGCAGAAATATTTTTTTCCTAATTATTATTAATTACTAATAAGACCTATAAGTTGAAGGATATTGAAGTAACTAAAAAATTGTAATCTTTATTCAACACAAGTTAATTGCACGGGTGTAAATTCAACAAAGTTTTTAATATAAACTCCGAATTCGAAAGTACATTAATGAGAAAATAACATAGAATTACTGGAAAGTTGGATTGAATAAACGATTCTGTTCCGACATTAGTGTCACAACTTTATGATTTAATTTTATGTTGACCATGTTTAAATTTCGTTAGAATTTTTGTTTTCTATAATATAAAAGGTGTTATTATACTTTCACTTGTATCCAGCAGACAATTTGGTAGGCTAAGATAACATAGTGTTAAGGCTATTATTACCCACGCACCATCCATTTTTCGAGCTTTTCAAGTTGAGTGGCGGAACTCAACGCCGAGATTTTCTATGTTACCAGAGCGATGAAACGAAAATAATTAATTCCTCCGAGTGGAACGGAAACGCATAACCCTCGCGTTTTTATACAAACTCTAACACTTTTATACACTCTGCCACAGCGCTACGACGACTTTTAACTTTTTATATGCTTATATTATTGTGTACGGCGTTGAGTACTGTTATTCAACGCAATGCCTCGAAAAATCAGTAAAAAGTTAGGTTGTTTCTACATATAAGATTAGAGATATTATATTTAAGACTATTGTGATATTTGTAACAGAATAAATATTTATCCATAATCATAATCCTTTATAGTTTTTTAATGTTATAAAATCTGAACTTCCAAACCATGCTTATTTATGAAAATTGGTATTTCAGTCACCCACGAATCGCGATGGCAAACTGCCACAGGGTCTAACAGGACCAGGATCTAGTGCTTGAACCGTGCAGACCATGCGGTAATAGCGTTAAAGTGATATATAGCACGAACACTTGTGAAATTATAAATACGACGTCGAACAAAGCGGTATCGCCGCCCGTTTTAATTTACAGCAGAAATTGAAACCGCAGCCTCACGCGTCGTACCGTTGGAGTCGAAATTGTTGGCAATCGTTGCTATTTAATATTTTTTTGTAAATATTTTTGCTTGTTTTTACTGTGCTTTTATAGGTGTATATATTGTATTTTTTTTGCGTAAATATCATTTTGTAAGCTGTGTAATGGAAATGTGAAAGTAAGTTTTCAATTTTTATTCTTTTCTATCATAGCGTGATGAGTCGTGGTACTGATACATTTTAACTTATTCCATCCATGCAAACACATATTCTTATTGCACTTATATCAAATACTAACGTAACTAAAGAAAAAACGTAAAAAAATCTTAATATAAATCAGTCCACTAAATAAATAAAAAAGTACATTTAAAAAAATATACGTTTCATGAAATATATTTAAAAAGCGTTAAAACGTTAATTCCATGCAAATTAAGGTACCTTTTGACCGGATTTCCTTAGCCTTCGTGCCTCATAATGAGCCGAACGACCTCTTCCTCAAAAAAAAAAAAACTCAACTTTACATAAGTCAAGTGTTACATTATGCATACAAACTCGACATATTTAGCATCTTTCACTATGTTCACTTATTTCGTGTTAGTAACTGGCCTTATATAGTAGTATAATGGTTTAAAGAACAGGTTTATTATAATTATGTTACCTCAAAATGCATAATAATGTGCGATACCCAGGTAGTTGGTGGGTGTTAAAGAGAAAATCATTAAAATAAATTATGCCTTAATAACTTTTATTCGAGAAAATTAAATATTTTTTTAACTTTTTATTGCTTCGCTCTGTTGTCGAGCCAAAGTGCAGCGTTTCCCACATTCGACCGAAATTCGGCGGAATGTGGAAAATAGAGTGTCTTAAAACTAACGCTAGGTGCCTTCTGCCTATCCTGCTGTGTGCGGATACACCGTGAAGCCGAAAAAGAACTAGTAACATATAGTATTAAAATGACAGGTAGATTATATTTATGTTGTGGCCAAATGCAATACCCAGGTGATGTTGCAGAGAAAATCATTTAGCAAAATTATGACTTAATAGAAAAGTTACAATAATTTATTCCCTATCGATTCTCCATCTCCATCTATTGTCTGCATCTATTCTCGCCGAGAGCGTCAACTCTTATTAACTTGGTCTGGTAAACACCTAATCACAAGTGTACTACGGTAAAGATAAAACAACACCACGCACCAATGACCATGATATGCACTAAGTACAGTCACATGGAATTTAGATGGATATTTTCTAATAAATTATAAATGAGATCAAATAAAACAGCTTCACGCTGTATCCCGCAGAAGGGCAGACGGAATTTAGAATGAAGACACTCTGTTCTCCACTTTTAGCAATTTTTTTGAGGCCTTGCGTGTTGAGCGGCGGAACCCAACGCCGGGTTTATGCTTTGATGCTAGAGCGAAGAAATAAATATATTAATAAATAATAGTTCATTTTCTCGAATGGTATATAAATTAAAACAGTTGCGTTACAGTCACACCCTTGTGCCTCTGTGTCATGATGGTCTCCGTATATTATAATACATATTTATAATTTTTTTTTCTTTAGATGTTAACATGGTTTCCGTTTGATCAGTTATTTACAATATTTTTATTAATTTGTTAAATACCTTGTATATGTTATTTATTATTTTTATTTATGAATAATCATGTTGAAAAATACTTGAATTAATTTTCAGAGTCCAATTTCATATTTATATTATTAATTTCGCTTAATGTAAATAAAATTATTATCGCGTTCACAAGTCAAAATTCATCAAACGAATTAAGCTAATCCCATGATCACAATCTGTTTAAATTATTATTATAATCGATGTTTTTAATAATAATGACTATGACTAGAAGCAATAAAAATTAAACACTTTTAGTCAATCACTGTACATCAAAAAGGGTCGAATAGGAGACAAGTATAGAGCGCTAGCTTCAGTGCATTAAATTTGACAGCGTCCTATACATTTAGTTAAGCTGGCTTTTATCAGCGCTTCGCCACGCAAAATGAATACAGGTAATTGTGGCTCGCTTTAAATGAATAAAAATTGTTCCGGACACCCCGCGAAATTATTCAATTTGTAATATGGAAATTGGGTGATCGAAAATTGTAATTGTCTCCGATTTTAATTGTTGGACATGGATTGCTTTCATGAAAGTTTATAAAGTTATTAATTTATATGTATATATCGTCGTATATATAAAATGTATAATTATAATTTAATGAAACTTTAAGAGCGTAATTGTTCACCGCCATGTGTTGTTCCATTTTTTACGTAATTTTATAATTCATTATATTTTTATTAGTCGGTAGGGTAAGGCAGAGTACTTTTGGATGTTCGCTCAGGGTACTGTTTGTTCAGAACCGTAGGATTTTTAAACGGACATAGAAAAACTCTACGGACATTCAAGAAGAATATGGAAGATTTATATTTTTCACACAATGGGTAAAGATAATCATAGGAAATTGCACTGGATGGTGGATCACAGAAGGATTGAAGATCACGGATTAAATGACATTAAAAACAGCTTTACGCTTTATTTCGCACACAGTAGCATAGGTAGAGGGAACCTAGTGTTAAGATACTCCATTCCCCATTTACCGTCGAGTTCTGGAGGCATTGTGTATTGAGAGGCGGAACTCAACGCCGTGTCGAGGTATGTTGAGGTAAAGATAACAGAGCGAAGAAGTGAAAATATAAAAGTAAATAAATATTTCATTTCCTCGAGTGGGAATCGAACCCACAACCAGTCGATTTTACAATCACATTTTGTGTCCCTGCGCCACGACTCGCATCGCGGATTAAAGATCATCGATTATGAATTGAGCAGCATGGATTACGGATTAAGAATTATATATCATAGATTAAAAATTAACATTATGCATCAAGGATTAAATATTTACATAATAGGGACCAGATACCAGTGGCCGGTAACCAGGGACCAGAGACCACTGACTAGATACTAAACAGTAAAAATTAAGGGTACAGTGTGACACTAAAAAGTATTAATTTAGTGCGAATATTATCAATTGATTAATTTGAGGCAGTCGTGACGCAACGCTACACACAACAATACACGACCGTCGCGTTTACGTCTTACCGTAAACACGACGATTCGGAACATGTTCGTGAGAATGAACTATTTTCATTTGCTCCGCCTGGTAAATTGGCGAACAGGTAGTATACAGTGTGAAGCTATTAAATTATAGAAAAATAATTAATATAATATATTTTATGTTTTTTGTAGTGGTGTTGTAGATTCGATTCTCACTCGGGGGTATGAATTACTATTTATTAATATTTTTATTTCTTCGATCTAGGACCAAAGCAAAAGCCCGACGTGGCGATGATTTCCACCACTCGACACGCATGCCTCGAATAAATCGGGGAAAATGGAAAACGGAGTGTACTGGTTCCTAATAGATTCCTTCTACTTATCCTGCTATATGCGAAATACAACATAAAGCTGATTTTTTAATATATTTTATATGTTAATCATTCACATACCACACACGTATCCTTATTTTAATTTAACTTTTTTCTCTTTGCATATCTATGTAATTTCTTGCAGTTTTTGTAAAGCATTGTATATTTTAAGACATTCTCTACTTTCGAGACTTGGAACGTAGCCAGGTTTATACGTTGATTAATTTGATGTAATGCAATGTTCAAGTGAAACGGTTATATAGTAAAACACGTTAGAGGTCCTTCAAAAAGCTGGAATGAATCGCAATAATTTTATAATTCAAATGACATTACTTTTTTCCGTTTTTGTGTTAACTGCATATTAAATTATAAGTATATTTAGATTATGCATAGCTCATATTCATATATTTACGTTTTTGTACGAAATATTTTTCTTCATTTTAATATTTACTATTAAGAAATAAGTGAGAAATAATGAATACTACCTGAAGTAGGCGTTATAATGAATTGTACGTAGTTAGAAGACGTTGTATCTCGTACGCAGCAGCGTGAGGGGGTACCTCGTGTTAAGACATTCCGTTCTTTATATTGCGCAACACAACGCCGCGCTTTGCCTCGACACTAGAGCGAAGAAATTATACTATAAGGTTAAATAAATATTTCATTTTCTCGAATGGACATCGAACCCACAATCCTGCGTGTTTAAAGTCATACACTTGTGCCCCTGCTTCACAACTAGCCGTCGAGGTGTGAGAGTTATAACGGTAAAACCTCTCTATAGTTTGTTAAAAGTCTTGGCCTGTCTAGAACTATCATCAATTTATTTCTAAAACTCTTTCAGGTAGAGTATGGACCTCGGGTATTGCAGCTGTTGACGTGTGAATTAAGTCTACAATTGGGATACAAGACGCAGGAACTTCTCTGAGCTCCTCACTCTGTAACACAATGGTCCCAGTATATCCACAGTACGCTGTGAGTCCACGGTGTCCACGCTGAGTGGTTTCTTCTCTTTCATAAACATAAAAAAAATATTACATATGAATATTTTATAACTGCAAATGCAATTTTAATCAAATATGGTGCTACTGAAAATATTATAACAACGAATAATGCTACAATATCGTAATATAAATTTCGCTACAAAAATGAAACATCGCAAAATATTATCCTTACCAAGTATTCTATTACAAAAGTACGAAAATTAGAAGATTAGGTGGAAATTAAACTTTTTTCTGTAACAATCCTCTGTAACAGTAAACTTTTGAAGGAAACATTCGGAATCAGCGCAAAGGGGACTTCATAAAAACGCCGCAACCCCATTCGATGTACTGTAATCATACCGAATTCCCAATCTCGAAACTTTTTTCATCTTCATCCACATCTGCTTTGCTTGCCGTATTTTGATTTGAATTGCTGTTTCAATTTACTTTGTATTTTTATTATTATACTATTGTAAAATACATTTATTTTATAACTAGTGGCTGCTCGCTACTCCAATTGTGTTAACTTTATGGCTGTTTCCATAGTACTTCCATTTACTACCCGTTATTGTTGAAATTTTGAGCCAAAATCTTTGCTTTATGTTTTGTCCTGGTGGATTACAACGCCACGCCTTGTTTAAGTTAAGCGTTAACTAGTATACAATTTAAATGTAATAATTTCCTTCTGTGTTATTTTTTTTTTGCTTTGCTTCTTATTAAGTTAATTATTAGTAAAGTAATTTAAGTTTTATTAAAATCGGTCTAGTGGTAATAATGTGATTTTTTTTTTATAAACAAAAAACACACACATATATTTTTTAAGTATTATAGATTTCCATTCTATTACAATTTTCGCATTATTCTAAATATTTTCTTTGTAAAAATAAAAATCTTAAGTAAAATGTATAAAACACACTTTTTACTGTTAGATATAAATCTAGATAGAATATGTAGAAAATATAAATCAAAACTACTCTATAGTATACTAAGTACTAATAATAACAAATAAGTGTAACATTCTAAATATGAAAAACTTAATCATAACTTAAAATAATTGATCTTAAAAAATTAAAATACCTAATTTTGTATTTCGCATTTGCAATGAATATTATTATCAAGTTGCAGAAATTGGATGAGGTAATAAAGTGAGCCGAGAAAAAATATCATAATTACTTATAAAAATAAAATTCAACTAAAATTAGATTGAACATGCAGTGAATTGCGCAAAGGAAATGAATAATGCGCTTTGCAGGCAAATGGTGGCTGAATAAAATATTTTCTGTATCACGTACCTATATGAATATGAAAAAAAACCTTTTTTTTTTATATTTTTGAAATATTATACTGTTTTCTCCAAATAATGTTCAATGATGTTAAGTTTAAGAATATTGAGATGATTTATTAACAATTATTAGTAGCGGCTATTCATACCACATACATATTATAAAATGGTTCGTCTTTTATAATATTTATTAAAATGTATATTTTTATTTCTTCGCTCTGGCAGGCAAAGCGCGGTGTTGAGTTCCGCCATACAGACCGTCATGCCTCCAAAATTCGGCTGAAAGTGGGGAATGGAGTGTCTTAACACTAGGTTGCTTCTGCCTACCCTGCAATGAGCGTAAGACAGCGTGAAGTTCGTCTTTTACCACCTTGAGCATGCATTGCGAATATAAAATTATTGTTAGTTCATACATATTATTTAGGTATCAAATAAAAAAAAATCCACAAGGACATGTTGAAGTTAGTGTTGAGCACAATGCGCTTAACGTAGCGCGTGAACGGCTCACTCGTCAACGCGGAAGGCAGTTTACAGCCAGAGCCAGCCACTTATAAAACGATTTTTGAAATGGAAAATTTTTCTTACTTTTTAAGTCACGCGAGTTTATATATTCACTGTAGACTTTTAGTAAAGTAAATAAATATATCTAAAATCCAATCTGAATTGTATATTCAACATTAGTGCTAGGATTGGCAGTTTTCCCTATTAAGTAGACTAACCGTAATTTCAAGAAACTGAATAACAGTTTTTGATGAATATATTGTTAATTTATAATAAATATATATTACATTAATTGAATTTAATTTAATTAGCTTCACGCTGTAACCCGCACACAGCAGGGTAGACAGTCCCTATGATATTGTGTTAAGACACTACATTCCCCACTTTCTGCTGAATTTTGGAGGCATTGCGTGTTGAGTGGCAGAACTCAACGCCGCGCTTTGCCTCTACACCAGAGCAAAGAAATGGAAAATAAATTAAAGTAAATATTTCATCTCCTCGAGTGGCGATCGAACCCACAACCAGTCGGTTTTACAGTCACACTTTGTGCCACTGTGCCACGACTGGCCTAGATATATAGCCTACGAATATTTCGACTTACACTAACTTAGCCAGCATCACATCTATTAACGTACACAATTCATAGAGCATTCTAGTAACCGTCTTTGTTTCTAAGGTAAGGGAAACTTCAAACTCGCCAGATAGCAGCAGTCGTTTAAAAGAGAGATGAGATATTCTTGTAATACTATATTCTATTAAAAGTTTCCTCTTTCTTCGTTAATGACTTTTTAAGTCGCCTAGTCATATTCAAGAAGAGATTAGGGTAAAATAGGTCATTTAATAAATTTTATACATATAATGTCTTTTGTAATTCTGTAGGAATGAGAAAAAAGAAAAATGATTAAAGTTAAAAATTTATTAAAATTGTATTAGTACGTTTTAGGTTTTGTCCTTATAGTAATATAAATGTAGTACTTTTACAACGTAGTTATATTTTATTAACTGTCAAGAACAGAGAGAGCTTTTTCAATTTGTTTATTTTCAAAACTCCATTGTAGAAAACTTATCAACTTGTTGATATAAAAAATAAAAAAATACAAGATTCATCTATCTGCAGAACACATTTAGATGAAACCTGTTCTAATGTCTTTATTTATGTTATAATCAACTGCTGATATAGAGGCTTCCTCATGGTGCAGCAGTATACTGTCTGACTAATGGCAACAGTTGTGGGTTCGATTTCGGAGAAAGAATTATTTTCTTTTTTTTTTAATGAAACTAAAATGTGGCGTTGAGTTCTACTACTTATTGCAATATACTCGTAGAAGTGATATTTATATGAAATTTTAACCTCTTAAATTAGGGCCTAACAAGAATATATTACGTATGATGTCGAATCAAACAAGTTAGCTGAAACATATTGTGAGTAACTTGAGATTAGTTACGTAGATTCATTCAGATATGTATCCAAGACATCCATTGAGACGGGTCCTGGGTTGCCAGAATTAATTACCAAAGTTGTCCGCTAGTTACCTACATGAAATAATCTTTGAATGTACCTATATCATTACTATAGGTTTATTCTGATGGTTTGTTTATATTGTGAATAGTGAAATTATATTTATTTTATATAAATTAAATAAATAAATAAATTATGTATTTTAACTACTTTGCTAGCTAAGATTTTTCATTTTATTTGACACTTATGACGTGAGTGTTTAAAAAGAATATAAATTTTGTTATTTCGTAGCGCGGCTATCTTGGGTTTCTAATATTTTATGTGACACGGACGAAGCTAAGCGAAGAAATTAAAATATTAAATATTTCATTTCCTAGAGTTCAAATCGAACCGACAACCTGTCACAAGTTTGTGTCCCTGCGGAAAAACTGGCCTCAATAGATACATGTAGGGCCTCAAAGGTGTCATAAAAAAATATCATAATAAAACAAATACTGATATACAACATCAAAAATAATAATTTAATATTGAAAGTTGAAAACATGTTATACTAATATCACTTAATTAGCAAGTCGGGACCGGCTCTTTAATCTAGTGGAGGTAATTGCGCGGGTGTGGATCCTCTGGGAGTTTTTAAACCAACCTCGAACTTCGAGAGGGCAGTAATGAGGAAATAACGTCGAATTACTTGGGCTTATTTCGCTCACAAACTTAGATTGAATCAACGATTGTATTTTTACATTGTTGTAACAATTTTGATAGGAGTACAGGAGCGGATTTTTTTAAAATTAGGTTCCCAGGTTCCCTATGCTTGCCTCCTTATTTTTCGAAATACTAAAAATGTATAAATATGTAGAAATTTGCTTTAATATACTTACTATATTTATGATCCTGTTATTCCATTGTCATAGTGATTACAGTCAGCATATGTAGTGTGTGGATATATGTCCAGTAGAAGAACATATAAATAATAAATCCTAAATAAATCAGTTTCACGCTGCTTCCCAGTTTTCGCCAAGTTTTGGAGGCATTGCGTGTTGAATGGCGGAACTCAACGCCGCTCTTTGCCTCGACACCAGAGCGAAAAAATGAAGATATCGAGGAGATAAAATAATAAGAAAATATTTTATCGCCTCGAGTGGGGATCGAATCCACAACCAGTAAAAATAATCAAAAATTCTAAAACATTAATTAATCATTTATTTTTCCCGTTACATTTTAAGTAGAGCATAAAAATATAACCACGCGTCACTATTAAGCCTCACAACAATGAAAATGAATTCAAGTGACCTAAATAAAACAACAATTGTTTTCATATAGCATGAAGCTCATAATATAGAAACCAGCTCTTAATTAGAACTAGGTGGTATATAAATATGTTTAAAATGTTACATTATTATAATTAATAATATTAAAATTGTATTGTTTTTTATGAAATGTTTTTTAATATTATTATTTGTAGTGTATTAAAGTGATAGCGAATCTTTTACTGTGAATTTATTATTAGAAAATTTATAATAGCTATAGATTTTAAAATATTGAGGCCGTCGTTGCACAGGGGCATTGCGCTCGTACTCTGCTATGGGCGGGATACAGGGTGGACAAAAAAATAAATAAATGAAACTGCCTGAATAAACGTAAAATATAAACGATGATTAAGGAATACGAAATAGTGAAATAGTTCGTATCTTTAATTTTAACTTCGATCTTATTATATAGATATAATAAACACAAATACATATTTATATATAATATGTATATCTTGCCGTGTGATCCCGGCCTAGAATAGGATCATCCTGGTACTGGTGGTGTCGTAAGAGGCGACTAAAGTACGTGTGGTAGAGTCACGTCGCCAGCAATGGCAACACGCATGGGCAGACTCGACCGGATCATTACCACCCCCGGCATTTAAAACCGGCGTGAAGTAGTGGTATTATGCCACTGCGTTTCGCATCAGGTAATGCCGGGCCCCGGCGCCCGACCTATCTTAAAGGCCGGCAACGCACCTGTAGCTCCTCTGGGGTTGCACGGGGTCGTGGGCGGCGGTAGTCACTTACCATCAGGTGACCCGTACGCTCGTTTGCCGTTGCTTTTCCATAAAAAAAAAAAAAAAATATCGCGATTTATTTTTTTACTGTAATTAAATCAGTTTATTTCGAGTATATCTTGTATACAACTGATGTCGTTTCCGCACATTACATTATCTTTTCATTAAAACCGGATGCGTTATTTCTAGAACAACAAAGTAAATTTTAAAGACTGTTTGTTCCCTTTTATGTTCTAAACACTCCAGGCCGTTATGGTCGCACACATCTTATTAGCATTTATATAGTTAATTAATCTTATACGATGTGGCTAATCTAGTGTTATTATTTTAGCCCTTTAAGATCAAATGGCTTTGTGGGGTTTACTACCCTTATTTAACCCTGGGTTCGTCGCTGAGCACTTTCATACACAGACAGTCGCTATTGGGAAAAAAATACCTAGTATAGTTTCCTATGTTAAAAACATGAATATTATTTTTTTAATTTTTTAGTATGTTCTATTTGTTTGTACCATAATCTAGAAATAAAACGTAAAATTCATAATAAAACATAATATTTATTAATATATAACACATACAATAAAGAGATTCAAAAAATCTTCAACTCCATTCTTCATATTATTAAAATTTCGCTTTGGAAACAGGCAAACTGAGCTTAGATAATATAATAAGACATTATATTGCTATATAAGATCAAAAATCACTTGAAAAGAAACCTCAGTATTTGTGTTACAATTAAATCATCCTCCACTTTTTGATAAAAGCTGCTACAATTAGGTGATGCATATTTTCGATTTTTAGTCGTTGTTTTCCGATCTTTCCTACATTCAAAATCTTATGTTGTTTTTTTCTTATGGTTCTTATGGTATTTTTTTATTATATGTTTTTTACAGAACTCAAAGCCGCGCTTTGCCCTTAATGAACTTAGCATATTGTTTTGGGTAAATTGTAAATTAATTTTATTTTAGCCTTTGTGGACTTTGCTAAATAAATAACTTTCAATGTAGTTTTCGCCAATTCTTTTAACTTCTCCAGTGTTGGACCAAACGAACCTCTCGAGTGTTCTTTATTCTCTTTAATAATAACGTAGGCATTGATACTCCAGACTTTGAAAAGTCCATACAATATTCTAATTATCTAGAAAGTATTCCCCCAATTGCACACAAGCATGTCAAGAATGTTATTGTAATTCGCTTTCTGCTGAGCATCACTCTCGTCAATACTGCTATCCTCATGATCTTCATTTTATGATGTAATTTTGCGCCGTGTGATCCCGGCCTAGAATTGGGTCATCCTGGTACTGGTGGTGTCGTAAGAGGCGACTATAGTACGTGTGGTAGAGTCACGTCGCCAGCAATGGCAACACGCATGGGCAGACTGGACCGGATCATTATCACCCCCGGCATTTAAAACCAGCGTGAAGTAGTGGCTTTATGCCATTTCGTTTCGCATGAGGTAATGCCGAGCCCCGGCGCCCAACCCACCTTAAAGGCCGGCAACGCACCTGTAGCTCCTCTGGGGTTGCACGGGGCCGAGGGCGGCGGTAATCACTTACCATCAGGTGACCCGAACGCTCGTTTGCCGTGTCCTTTCCATAAAAAAAAAATCGTGACCATCTTCTGGTTGTAAAATTTATTTAATAGTGCTAACTCAAATTGAGAAATTCATGGTATTGAAGTGATAAAACAAAAAAAATATATGTCAAAAAGATGTTACATAAACTGCCGCTACCGGGTAATTTTCACTTATTATTACTTTATATGACCACAGCGTCTAAGGACGTAGAACCAATTGTCGGCCACTTGGGGAGCACGTGTCTTATTTTTAAGCAAAAAGGAATCTAAAGCGGCAAGTCTCGATGACATGTAGAAAATAGATTTATAAGTTTTTTTTACCTCCGTCTCTCTGTCCTCTTTTTCACCTCGTAGCGACGAACGCAGGGTTGAGCAATTTTAAAAAATAACAACTATCTTGTTTGCTATGGGTATTTTGTAATTATATACATATTAAATTAATATACAAGTTCACACTGTATTCGGCATATAGCAGGGTAGGCAGAAGGAGCCTAGTGTTCAGACACTACGCTCTCTACTTTCCGCCGAATTCTTGAGGCATTCACTGTTGAGTAGCAGAGGTCAACGCCGCGTGGACTAGACATATTTTAGTATTATAGATTTTTGGACAATTATGATGTATTGTAAGCGGTACAATGTCATGTATACGGTTGGAGAGTTTTATTTAGCAGCAAATATACAATGTAGAGCCAGTATTACTAAGGGTAAAGAGCTTAAACTTGGCACTTAGGTAGGAAACACAAACTAAGGACTACTTCACATTATAGTGCCAATCTAGCCCAGTATTTCTCGGTCCGATCACAGTCTGTAAAAAATATTCCTACATAAGAAACAATGAGAGCATTCAAACTTTCCTTCAATCTGTCAAGTTCTAGTAAAATCACATATATAGGGATTTCTTTCACATATAGGGATCTAGACACACGGCAGTGCGTCCGCCAAGTTCGAGCAATAAGGATTTCTCAAACACGAATCGATCAAACAAGATCGGACGAACCGTGACAGGCACTATAGTATTCATTCATATCTGTCTGAGACATTTTTGAAATGATTACAGGAACGGAACATATTATCAGTATCACACTGTCTCCCATTCGTTAGGCAGGGATGACCTATTATTGAGACACTCCGTTCCCCATTCCCTGAATTCTGGAGGCATTTGCCTCGACACTAAAGTAAAGAATTTAAAATATATATTTATATAAATATTTCATTTCCTCGAGTAGGGATCAAATAGATAGTCGCGTTTACAGTCACACACTTGTGCTCACTGACTCAGCGAACTCACTGATCTCAGCGAAACATATTATGTATATGAATTTTGTGTAATATACTTCACGTAAATGAAGTTACGGACTATACTCGTTCACGTATTATATTCTAGTTATTTTATAATAACTAACTTTAGTTTAAAGTTTTACGTATGCGGAGTTGTGTTTGTTTGATAGTTAGTTACCGACGCGGGAAGTTTATTATTATATCGGCTACTAATTAACCGGTACTGCATGATTTATAAAATAAATAAATATATATTGATTTAGTTATAATACAAATTTCGTGTATAGGATAACTTTAACGAACCAATACGTAGTTACTTGTACTTGTATAAAAATATTATGAAGAAGAAACAGAAGCCGGTCGTGGCGCAGCGGCACAAGGTGTGACTGTAAACCGACTGATTTATTTGTATTTTTTAAAAAACAAAAAAGGTTTCGATTTCGTACTTTTTTCATATCTACTGTAACGATTTCTTTGAATAAGATATATTGAGTGAAGTTGTAATAATATATTAAGTGTAATAACTTCTTAAGGGTTTTCAATTTATATCGTGCTTAATTAAGTTTGATTACGGTTAGACTCTACCCTTGACTTCTGTCTATCTACAATATACGAATAAGTTCATATATTATATTCATTTGAAATAATAGCATTAAAATTTTAATAAAAAATAAATAAATCATCTTCACTTCCCACGCTTTGCCTCAACACCAAAGCGAAGAAATGGGGATATAAATTTAAGTAAATATTTCATTTCCTAGAGTGGGGATCGAACCCACAACCGGTCGGTTACAGTCACACTTTGAGCCTGGCCTGACTGACTGGCCTCTATTAAATTTTACTTACACGTATTTTAATAATGCAGACAACCTAAAACAGAAATATTTATTAAAACATTTCAAGTAATTAAAACCAATAAAATAAATGTTATTAAAATTATCTGTTTGGTTGAAAATGAAAATTATATTAAAGTTTAAAAAAGATATATCTATTTAGATTAGTTTCAGTACTAAGTCTGAGATTTCCACTCATTCATTTTTTTTCTCACTTTCATCTTTCAGCTCACGCTCTATCTTTCGGAAAAATATTTTTGTGTGCTCTGCTGCTTACAACCATCAAAAATACAAATATTAGCCATTATAAGTACGTTAAGCAATGAGTCGTTCTCGAGTTTCTAGATCACCTAAAAGTGGATAGTTGGCTGTTGATTAACTGAGTCAGCCGCAAAAATGCCAGTTTTAAACGCTAATATATTAATAATCTTTTGAGGTTAATTGTTGAATTTTATATACACTCCTAGCTAGAGGCTAATGCTAAATTTATAAATGTTGACATTTTGGTTTACAAGTTATGGACGTGGAGGCTCAACAGTAACTTGACAGAATATAATTTTTTAAATCAAATCTCGCTACATTTAAAACTTTATACATTTCTTAATAAGTATTTTTTCTTTCTTAAGTGTGGAATAATACTTTAAAAAAAGTTAATATATTGTTAGCGAACTCGTGTAAATGAGGGTAGATTTAGGTGAAAATAACTATGAAAGCAGTGGAATTGTGTCAATCGGGGGCAGTTTCTGGTAGTTAACGGCCCCTATTGGAAAAAAACTAGTGCAATCACTTATTGCAATTACGTGGTATCCTTTTCCAAATAGTTTAGAAATATATCGAGGATGTGCGTTTTTATCGTGTTTTTTTTTAAAACTATAATCGCTGCCGATTTTTAACAATATTATATTTGTTAAATTTACACGAAAATATTTTATTGTCGCAAAAGCTTTTTAATTTCTTACCATGTTATTACCACCAATATATTGGTGGTTTATTCTAAACTGTATTTGGTAAACAGTGATATTTGTATTAAAGTTACAAATGTGTCCTGTGAGACTTTCGCTAAGCGTAATTAATGTATGATCTTATAGTGTTATTATATGCGTATATAAGATTAAAACATTAATACCTTTCTAGAATGTGTTAAATATATATGTATTCGCTAGTGAAAATATAAGTAACATAATAAAGTGTAATAGCAAGATCAAAATATATCAGAAATAAAAGCTATTTTTATTTATTTGAAGCCAGTCGTGGCGCAGGGGCACAAAGTATGACTGTAAAACCAACTGGTTGTGGGTTCGATCCCCACTCGAGGAGATGAAATATTTACATAAATTTATATTTCCATTTCTTCGCTCTGGTGTCGAGGCGAAGCGCGGCGTTGAGTTCTGCCACTCAACACGTAATGCCTCCAAAATTCGGCAGAAAGTGGGGAACGGAGTGTCTTAACAATAGGTTCCCTCTGCCTACCGAAGCTAATTTATTTATTTTCAGCTTTACACTGTATCAAGCATATATCAGATATATATAGTTAACCTGGAAACCTATTATTTTTAACTAAACACAAGGTCCGTGCCTTATTATATTAGCGTGTATTAGTAGCGTAGCGTGTAGCGTGTATTTAATTCCTGACAGAGTCCAGGTATTTTCCCTTTTTTACTTTGCTAACTTAATTAATATTTATTACACTTTCTGCCAAATTCTTGAGGCGCGTTGAGTAGCGGAACACAACGGTGCGCTTTGCCTCGTTACGAGAGCGAGGAACAGAATATATTAAATATTGTATTCCCTCGAGTGGGAACTAACCCTGAACTGTCGCTTTTACAGTCGCACATTTGTGCCCCTGCATCACGACGGCCTCATGTAAATGTAAATTATTGTTGTTAACTAGTGTGAGGCCAGTCGTGGCGAGGGGGCACAAAGTGTGACTGTAAAATCGACTAGTTGTGGGTTCAATCCCCACTCGAGGAAATGAAATATTTACATTTATATTTTCAAGTTTTCACTCTGGTGTCGAGGCAAAGGGCGGCGTTGAGTTCCGCCGCAATACCTCCGGAACTTGGCGGAAAGTGGGGAACGGAGTGTCTTAACACCAGGTTCCCTCTGCCTACCCTGCTGCCTGTGCGGGATACAGCATGAAGCTGATTTTAATTTTTTATGTTACCTTAAAATTAGAAATATGATATATGATAAAATGTATGTTATTTATATGCGAGTACATTGTACAGGCTTTTGTTGCAAAGTTTTATTATTTTGGGATTTTGACTGTTTTGTTATTTTTAATAAATGCAACTAATTGTTTTCGATAAATATATACAATTCAAAAAGTAAAGATATTCATAAGGAATAAAAAATATTTTAAACTTATATATGTACTTAATCCCATACAAAGTGAATGCATATGCCAGCAAACTTAAGTATGCCAACTTTAATAAGTTGTACCTCTCATTGACTTGCAATCCTACAATTCATACAAAATCCATGGTATGCGAGTCCGACTCGCACTTAACCTGTTTCTTAACTTAAAAATACTCGTTTTCATTCTGTTTAGATAATTACTAAATGAACAATAACCATTATTCCAAATCAGTTTCAGCAGAAAGGACCCATACAAAATTAAGTAAATAAATACAATTAATTTTTATTTATGAACATTAATAAATAAAGATAAGAAGGCCATTTAAACATATTCCTGTTCAAAACATTTGGTTTGGTGTTGCTATTGGTCGAGAAACACTGCAAGTGACTAGAGACGTGACGAGAATGAATCATGGCTACGAAAACTTGATGAAGCTATGGGTTTTACGTCCGGGTTTACGACGTAACTTTATATTACGTGATATGTACTAAGAGTAACTGAGTAAGTGGCCTGCATGTAAGTCGAAAGTTTATACCGCTACACATAAATTATTATGATACAGAGTTAAGTAAAACGCGAACTTGGGATCACTATACGTCGTACTATAGTGATATACAGAGTGGAAAAGGCAGCGCTCCTTTTACAGGAACAGCATATAGGGTAAAATATTTCAAATTCATACCTAAAGAAATTAATCAAGATGCCTCAACAGTTTGAACATAGGATTTTTTTTCATTTCACGATTTTCATCAAAACCTGTAAAAACCTGCGATTACGTGCTCCATAAAAGGATCTATCGTCTACAAGACTTCGTAATTTTTTGTCGGACGAAGATGACCGCATAATCGTAGTTAACAACACCAAAACTAGAAAAGATAGGATCCCAGATTTACTGTGAAGGGGTGCTACTCTTAGGTTCCAACAGAATATATACAATGGGTAGGGCTAGTCGGGTAGACTGAGCTTGGTTCGAACGAGGCACAGTATTCCACTACAAAGAAGTACGTAAGTTGAGTGAGGCCTGTGTTTCATTGAATACGTCCTCGTGACTTCGTGACATCTCTTTTTTGGCACCCGTAAAAAGGTGACCAAGCCATGGTCAGAGTTCCCGTTGAGACATACTCTCCAACTCCATGCTAAACGTTCAAAATTAAAGAGAGGGTTTTTTTTATATTAGTAAGTACTTTTCATATCAATAACACAACATAAAAATAAAATGACAGTTCCGAAGAAATTCTTCCACATTTTCTATTATCTTAAAAATATTACTCTGCGAAGTCATAGCAATGAGAACTATCTCTCCGACAAGAAGTTCCTATATTAAATCTTACCCAGGTGTATTGTAAATAAATATGAAATATATACAAAAATAGTATATAGATACGTATTTTATTAAAATCCTTGAATTACAAAGAGTTACGAAAGGGCAAATCCAGAGGTTGACTCTCAAATTACTCTCAACGATATTATTTTGGCAAATTCGTATAACCTTCAATGGTTTTGTATTAAGGGCCCCTTCCTAGTATAATTCCATTTCGGGTTTCTTTTCATCGAGTGAGATTAGGCTATAACTCCCTTTTAATATAACTTGGGATCAAAAAACATAGCAAATTAGCTACATATCAAAAATATTTTATACAATCGATGAATGATGAATGCAATATATAAAATATTGATTATGGTTCTTTTATTTGAAAAAAAAAATTAAGCATTTCAATAGATTTTAGTTTTTCATTGATCAATACAAAAAGAGATCAGTGGAAACAAAATTTACGCTCCAAGTGGGTAAAGAAATATTTAATATATTATAGTGGGATTTAGAAATACTTATTGAATTTTTTATTCTAAAACATCTCATAAAATAACAAATGTCTTTTTTGCGTAGTAATAACTTGTTGAGAAGAACGTATTGCCCGATCATATAAATAATAGAGTACAAACTCAAAAGTCCGATACTTTTCCAGTTCGATTTATCGGGACTTGCTTCTGAGCTATTTTTGCTTTGTTAATGGAAGGGGCAACTCGGTGTCAGTCTTTTCACTTTCCTGAAATGACTTCGCTTAATGGTATGAAAAAGTTTTAAGAATTCCTTTAAGATTTTTTCGGGTTGTTCCGGAGTTTATGTTTTAGGACGAAGGAAATTAGAAGTTAATGTACTGTAGGATAAATAGAAAATCACGAGAGAATATTATCGCTAAGTTTCTTCGTTCAATTACAATTTTTATTTTTAATCAAATTAAAAAAAGAATTATACGTAATATACTAATTTTTGCGCAAGCATACATATGTATTCTTACATACATATCTTACATTTAATAAAAAAAACTATTAAAATTTACGTAACTTTAAACAACATTGGGGCTGTCGTGGTGTGACAAGGTGGGGTGAGTGTGTAACTATAAGCATGTCGGTTGTGGGTTCGATGTCCACTCGAGGAAATGATTTTTTATTTATATTTTTATTTCTTGGGCCTGCTAACAAAACGCGGCGTTGAGTTCTACTACTGAACACGCAATTCAACAAATAATCTGTCATCTGTCTGTCAAATAATCTGTAATAACAGGAACAAACTGTCTAAACACTAGGTTCCTTCTAACTATCCTATTATAATCGGGATAACCCATTTTGACAACACATACATGTGTGTATGGAAAATCACACATACGTCAAAATTTAATTCAAGACTCCGTAGAGTGTCTTTTCCATATTAGCTTGTTCATTTTTCTATATGTTGGAACGGTCACGTTAAAATGTTGCCAAATTTAGGACTTGTTGTCGTTGTTCTTTTTTTATGGCGTTCGTTCAAAACTTTATATAAATAATTAATTTCTGTAATTATTAAAAGCTGTCATTATCGTATATATATTTTTTTTTAAATATAAATTTAGATAGATACTGTTAAAAGGTAAAATTTATATTTTTTAACTTATGTTTTAATTTAATTAATATGCAAATAAAAAAGTATTATGAAAAAAAAAAACGCGTAGTAATTCGGTAATACTCGAAATACGTACTTATAATATCGAATACTCTAGAACCTGAAGATAGGCTCAAAATAAGAGGTGTGAAGAGTAACATCAAAGTAAAATGTGAATGAAATCTCTTCGTCAAATATTCAGGCCATTATAAGATGCATCTCAAAAAAGTATTCGTTTGAAGATGTAATAAAATCGGTCAAGTGCGTGCGAGAACGAAATTTTCTCCTTTTTATATCTCTAGGTGTGAAAAATGAAAAATAATATAGTTCCCTTAAACATTTGTATTTTAGGTATATTGCATACGGAACATACTTTTATATTGACTATCGTATTGTATTCACCTCTATATGTATATATATTTTAGAGTTTCTTGTGGTATATATGGATATAAAAGAGTTATTGAGAACAAGCGTAATATGTAAAGAAGATTTTTACTTATCTAAATATGATTTGGATGTATATCTGAAGGTTATAAGTTCAAATTCGTGCCACGCAACAATTAAATATAAAAAATGTTTTTGCTTTTGATTTCATTACAGGAAACGCTACTTCGATTCTGTAATGCAAGTTTTTTGTTTAAATTAAATATATCACAAGTTCGGTCTATATTAATACGAACTAATTCGATCACCATAACTGATCAAAGAAGCCTATATTATATGTTTGAATACTATGATAGTTCATCAGTATTCCTTACTAACGTTATGAATATAAATGATCTATGAAGCACTTATTCAATAAATAACTATTTTTATATTGAATACATTTTCCTGCTGGTGCATATCGTCGGCTAGTTATGGATGTACTTTACAAGGAGGTCAACTATGCTATAATTTCCTCGACAAACCACAAATCAGGCTGACCCCGATCTCGTATATTGTTATCAAGGGGTTTCTCATCCCTTTATTAGAGAATAGTTCTTTTCTTATTACCTAGTAGGAACTTTCAATAGGAAATAGGTACTTTTACAATAAAGGGAATCAATCTTGTATTAAGTACAATATACTTACGCAAGTTTGCTTGGATTTTTGTAAAAAAATATCCCGTACTCAGCAGAACCTAGTGTAAGACACTCCGTTCCCCATTTTCCGCCTAATTCTGGAGGCATTGCGTGCTAAGTGGCGGAACTCAACGCCGCCAATTTTGTTTTGTGTATAGTAAAAATTGTAAATATAATTCAAAAGTAAATCTATTATATATTTGTCTATATTTTAATAAGGCCTAGGGCTAGCTTAGGATTCTTTGATTCTTAAAATGCATATTTAACGTATAAAAATTTATATGCGTACTTGTGAAGATGGAGCTGGATATGTTATTGTAGTAACCTAATGAATGCCTTTAAAAGTGAGTAAAAAAAATAATTACGATTTTGTTAATGACATTCTAGTTAGTGCCTAGTGTCAGTTAAAAGACACTCCGTTTACCGCTTTTCACCGAATTCCGGAAATATTAGGTATTAAGTGGCGGGTCTCAACGTTGCGGTATAATATTTTCATAACCTCGATTGGAAATCGAATCCACAACCTGTCTCGTATACAGTAACACTTGTTCCTTGTTCCACGACTGGCCCTTAAAGAGATAAAATTGTTTATGTAACAGTGTATTTCAATCAACTTCGACACGTGTAGAGAATACAGTATTTATTTCCAATCTACAGCAAAAGAACAAAAAAAAATTAAGAGACCATTTAACATTTTTTAAGGGAGCAAAATGTCAATAGCGAATGTTGAGTAACTCAAGTTGTTTAATATAATGTTAAAAGATTCCATTGAAAGTTTTTAAGACTGCTATTATTTATTCAGTCGGAGTAAGTTTAATTAAAAGGCACTCATTGTAGCTATTGAAGACCAAAATCAAGTATTTTAATTAATACAATCCTCGTCGTGTTCGTTTCAATTAATTTGAAGGTGGATTTGGCCTTTTTTAACAGGATTCCCTAATTAAGGTAGGATTGTGACAGTAAGACAAGAGTACTTAAAAAATTATCATATTCTTAGCACTTGGATTTTAATTTTTACTACAGGGATCTAAAGATTAGATCTATCGTGGCGCAGTAGATAAAAGTTTGTCTGTAACGTGATGGTAGTGGGTTTCATCTTTACTAGAGGGAACGAATCATTTTCATTTGAGTTGCTCTGGTTGGTCTTGTATACGGGGAAAACGGAGAAAGTGTTTTGATATTAGATTTTCTCTACCTGCCGTCTTATTTGAGAGAAAGGGTTAGCCTAATAAAATTTTATACGTTGAACATTTCGTTGTGTTCATGAAGTAAATGTTAAGCATAAGCTCTCAATTTAAAGAATTTTCTATCTCATTCTTTTATTACAAAACAATGACACAAATTCCTGTCAATGTATCTATAGTTAATTATAAAGCGGAGCTAACTTGGTTGAATGTGATCTTTAGATTCCAGAAATTTCTGGAAGTATCGGTTTGAGTCGCAAAATTCATTTTGCGTAGGATGATCCACATATGAAGGTTTTCCTTTAAGTTAAAGGCTAAACATGCTATGTCTGCAGAATTCAGCAGAAAGTGGAGAACGGAGTGGAAGTGAGAATATTACTCTTTCTTTACTGTCCGACTTACTTCGGGAATCTGAATGAAAATATATTTATAATACAATCATATTATAAATAACGTATTATTGCGTCTATTTTACTGTGGTAGTAGTCTTAATTATGATCAGATCTCTATTTCAAAAGAGAAAAAAATATGAAGATAATAAAAAAGAAAGTAAATAGATATGAGAGATTTATATAATATTTAAAAAAACTTATATAAATATACATTAAATTTAATAGACCTCATGTATGATGACCTCATATATATGAGGTCTATTAACACGAGATTTTCATAAAAATAACAACTTGTAAACAAAATTCGGTAATAGAATAATTAACATTTTTGAAAATAATTAGAACGAGGAAAATGAAGTCGTGTGAAAGTAGTTCCAACACAGTTTTACGTAAGTTCTGCATTCTGAAATAAAACTAACTATTTTATTAAGTAAATAAGTAAAGTTATAATTTTGTATAAGCATTAACATCTTATTTACATAACCTAAAAATGTATGAAGGCACATATAAAAGTGTACTGTGTTTTAAATCGAAATTATAAGGCCAGTTGTGGCTCAGGGGCACAAAGTGTGACTGTAAACCGACTGGTTGTGGGTTCGATCCCACTCGACGAGATGAAATATTTACTTAATTCGGCAGAAAGTGGGGTACGAAGTGTCTTAACACTAGGTGTCCTCTGCCTACCATGCTGTGGGCGGGATACAGCGTGAAGCTGATTTTTTTATTTATTATAGGGATCCTTCAAAATAATAATACATATATATATATATATATATATATATATATATATATATATATATATATATATATATATATATATATATATATATATATATTGTAAATTGTTTGACAAAATACAATTTACTGCGTTGGGTTTCTTCTACTTTAGAATTATAAAAAGCATGGATACGCGAACAAAGTAAAATATTTATGTAGATCATTTTAGATTTGTTAATAAAATATCAAGGCCCAGTCGTGGCGCATGAGGAACAAAGAGTGAGTGTAAAATCAACTAGTTGTAGATTCGATCCCACTCGAGGAAATATTTATTTACATTTATATTTTCATTTCTACGCTCTGGTATCGAGGTAAAGCGCGGTGTTGAGTTCCGCCACTCAATACACAATGCCTCCAGCACTCGGTGGAAAATGGGGAACGGAGTATCTTAACACTAGGTTCCCTCTGCCTACCTTGCTGTGTACAGCGTGCAGGATGCAGCGTAAAGATGATTTTTTAAGGACATATCTACGAATATATCTAGGATATTATAAAAAATTGTTTAGAAAGTCGTTTATTGATGTTAGCTTAGATCTTTTTCATGATACAAAATGAAAGTTTGCTTGTAACATATAAAAAAGTTTTTTTTAGTAGCTCTGCTGTATGTCGCATGTAGTAGAGTAGACACAGCACAGGGATAAGACACTTCATTCCAATTTTCCGATTTGTATAGGCATTGCGTATCGGCGGTGGCAGAACTGAAGCTATTAAATATTAAATATTTCATTTACTCGGGTGGGAATCAAAACCTGCCGCGCTTACAGCCACACGCTTGTACGATTGGCCAATTGGCGATTGGTTAATAATATAAATGGTGTCACAAAAAAAAAACATAATTTTGTGCTCTTATTCACTCAAAACCTGAAATAATGTAATATCCTCAATGCCGGCGAAACCGCGAGTGGAACTCTAGTCTTGTACAAGAAAGCAGCTTTATAGTTTCACAACAGGAAAATAGTAAGTGCCAAAGAGGCGGAATATTTTAATATTAATGAGGAACAATTTATGGCCAAGCTTTAGTTTTCCTAATAAAAACTTAACCTAAATTATTAATCGACTTTTAATATTTCGTGTGTTTTAAGTAGACTTTTATTTGTAATGAAAAAATCTATGTTGTTTTTAATATCATAATCATAGAATATCGAACTTCGTTTATGTACTATAAGCGTATTATAAAGATTAAGAGCGACGTATAATACGTGCATATAATATATATAAAATAAAAAAAATAAAAAAAAATAAAATAAAAATCTTTTATTTTCGAGCAACATAGCCTATGTTGAGATGACATACAATAAAATATAATAAAATAAAATACAATACAAAAATAAAATTGAAAGAAAAATTAAATACAAATCAAATTATAAATAAATAAATAAATAAGTAAAACAAATAAAGAAATAGCTACCACAGAGAGATTGATTCGGCTACATTTTGCACATGCAACCTGATGAACCTCCCCACGGTCGGCCCATCCAATCTATCTGCGAATACCTTCAGGATGCTGTTGGTGCTTATCCTTACCCTTTGTATTACTGATGCCACCTTTTTACGCATTATCGCGAAATAATGTGTGTGCATCTGCAACGCACTACAGTGATAAGGGAGCCTCAACAGCGCCCTCAAGGCATTATTATACTGTACTCGTGTATATAATGCGTGCTTCAAAGGTGTTTAAGGTTACAGGGTTTTAAGTTCCAGGCCCTACTTCCACTTCGGAGGAGGCCCGCAATGCGATGGCCTCACAACAAGTTTCTTTTTAGTACTAAAAAAAATAGCTTTTAATAAAATATTTTAAATATTGTATACACAACAACAAATAAAATAAAAATAAATACGTAATATCCATAGTATTTACATATAATTAGTATAGCTAATTAGTATTTATCTTTTAGTGAAATTGATTTTATATTTTTATATATAGATATTTTTATATATTTGATAGTAAATCAAATAAATAAATTAATCAGCTTCACGCTGTATCCCGCACACTGTAGGGTAGGCAGAGGGAAGCTAGTGTTAAGACACTCCTTTTTCAACTTTCCGCCGAATTCTGAAGGCTTCTTGTATTGAGTGACGAAACTGAACGCCGCACTTTGCCTCGACACTAGAACAAATAAATAGAAACATACATTTAAATAAACATTTCATTTCCTCGAGTGGGATCGAACCCACAACCGATCGATTTTACAGTGAGTTTTTGTACTCCTGCGCCACGACTGGCCTTAATAATAGGTAAAAAGTATATTAGAACAAATATTACAAGACATGTTAAAACATTCTCTACTTTTTGCGGCCCGCAACGAGGCTAAATATCAATGACAGGGCGAAAGATTTATTATGTTTCGCAAGAAACAGAGCAAGTTTCGCTGCAGTTGGCTTACCGATAACTTGGCCGAGTAGCTATTTAAGAGCTTTTAATCTGTCCGGTGTCAGTACAAACGTTTCCGGCTCGAATGTAAATTATATTTATTCACTAGAATTTATGGTGGAACTTTTGTTAGCTTCCGGTGATAATTCTGAGACTGCCTCCATGATTCATAACTTCTTTCGCTGGAAGGTTTTTTGTAAGTAAATAATATTAAATATTAACGTTTCTTTTTATTATGATATTAGGTATCTCGTTTTTGTTTCATTATTATTTTATTATCACTATTTATTTTAATGAAAATATAAAAAATTAACAAGATTATGAGCATTCTAAGACATTTTAAGAAACATGTAGATAATTTATTATTAATTTTGCTACAAGAAGTACCTATTCTTACTAACAATACAGTATATAGAATTAAAAGAATAAAATTAGCTATATCCCGCACACAGCAGGGTAGCAAGCAGGAACCTAGTGTTAAAACACTCCGTTCCCCACTTCCTCCGATTTTTTCGAGCAATGCGTGTTGAAACTCGACGCCGGGTGACGACGACGACCTTGCCAGAGCAAAGAAATTAAAATTTATATATTTTATATTAACAATTAATAATACATTCACCCGATTGGAGATCCAATCTACAACCGCAGTTACACTCAAAGATTCTTAGTTATTTATATCATGTTATTATAAGTATAATCAAATATCAATTTCATAGTAAACACATATAATAAGTATCAATATTGACACAAAACGGTATAACATGTTCAGTAATTCATTAACGGTGGCACGGTAAGCAGGTGATTTCCAGACCAACGACAAAGTCATTAGACGGTCAATATATGTCACGATTACCCACAAATATAATGGCAATACGATAAACCGATAACGATGGTTAGATAATTCAATCTCTTAATCTATTTCACAGTTGACCTATAGGAGCTTACAACAGCTACAATACTACTAAGGCTATTTTCCAACGTTCCCTTTTACGATAATTGCCCGTGGCCTTCTGTTGCTTTGAACGGCACGATAGCCTTTGATTTCTGTTTGCAAAACTATTTCTGTCGTGTTTCCCGTTAGCCAATGGCCCGTTTGATGGTCGTCATTCAATAGATTTCAATTTAAAAAGTTTATTAAATGCACCCGTTGAAAGGTTGAAAAAAAACTATAAACTTCATATTGAGTTTGAAATTACGCGTTGATTAAATGAAAATTTCTTTTTGTATTTGAAAGTTTTAATTAAATTCTTCTTGATGAAAAGTTATTGATTAAGATAAAATAATTGTACATGAATCCATGCTTTTTTAGAATAACATATATTGAGTTTTAAAATATAAAAAAAAAATTGTTTTTTTTTAATATTTGAAATAAAAAAAATGCATTTTATCAAATAAATTTTATGTAATCTGTACAAATTTCTTTTCTAACACACACAATATTATGTACCCATGTCAAGATTCATCTAATAACGTGCATTTGAAAGAAAGTCTATTTGAAAAAGAATACCAGCGCATAGACGGTCGTTTAGCAAAGAAGAAAATGCGATTAAATTAAATTTCCGCCAGTAGGAAGTCTCAAAGGGTCCGATAGCCGCAATATCTTAAGCTGCCTTTATAGGAATCGCCGATCGACTTTCTGGACCGAGTGCTTTGGCGTTTTCAAACATTATAGTTTTATTGGAAGTTGAAATATTGCTTATTAGTACTTTTCGTCATTACTGATGTTGACAAATAAAGGTAATATAGTAGCTCAGTGGAACTGCTTCTGGCGTCTTTAATGGTTGTGGTTTCGAATCCCATTCGGATTAATTAATTATTTTCTGGGAAATTTGTGTTTTGTTAACTGTGGTGTAACTGGTTACATGTTGGGTTTTGTATATTTCAAGCTTGATTAAAACAAAGCCAGGTTCGTCAATCAACGTACTGTAGAGTACGAGCAACGTGGGCGATTCACGAATAACAGGTTGTACGGTTGTACAATAAAATGATTCTTAGCTTAACATACTGTGTCCCGCAGAATAAGTAAAAATAATTTAGGATCAAGACTCTCCGTTCTTCACTTCCTGTTTAGTTTCATTAAATAGCATTTTACGAGGCGAAACTCAGGACTCCTACTGGAATTCACAGCCAGGGTCAGTGAGGTTTTTTTTTAACGGAAAAATACAAGGCAAACGAGCGTACGGGTCACCTGATGGTAAGATGGCCGCCCGTGACGCCGCCTAAGCCACCTTAGCTACTATGGAAGTCGCTCGCTATATATGTCCTTGTAGTGAGGCCTCTGGGACGCCCAAGGAAACGCTGGTTGAATGACGTGACGCAAGTGTGAGAGCCAATTTACCAACCAACATAGACGTTAAAGAATAAGTTAAAAAGTACTGTAGGTTAAGCAGAACGGCAGACTCTGGCAACATACGTCGGGATTAATGCTAGGAGGGATTATGCCCTCTCGCGGTTTTGTCTACTTGGGCTATACGAATATTATTTAAGTATATTTAGGGAAAATTATTTTATAAATATAAATGAATAAATGATTTTAGTATGTTATCTATTATATTATACATATCGTAAATCGTAATCGAAAACTTTTGAGATTCTATATGAGTTTGCTTGCAAAAAATGTCGTATTAATAGATTTTTTTGGTAATCTAGTTGGCGGTAGAAATGTATGACATCCCCATCTTTTAATGAAAGTCCTATGAAAGTCAGTTAGGCTATTCCAGAGCTGACCAAAGATAGGAAAGACAGACAGACAAAAAAATTTTTGTTCTATTATAATCTTAATAATTATATGTACTTGACAAAACACAGGTATTTTGAAATCACCAACAGGCACTTCAATTTTATTTGTATGTACCTATCCACATTAAAACATATGACACAGGTACAATACAGGTGGTATTACAGACAAAAGCTTTTGAAATTATTGATTTTGACTATTATAAATAAGTAGGGAAACATTCATGGCGAAATTGAAAGGTGTCTGAATAGCACTACATAATATATGTGTATTTACTTTATACATGTGTACATATACGTATGGATGTGTGTATTTTGATGTGGTTTATGAAACATTTACTGTTACAAATCTGAAGCGTTTAAAATAAAAAAAAAACGATAAAAAGACGCATCGTCCTATATATTTCTGAACTATTTGGAATGAGATAATATGTAATTGCAATAAGTGATATGTATCACCTAATAACAATACTTCACACGAGTTGCCTTCCAATACTAGCCGTTGCCTACAAGCAAGTACCCCCGATTGATAAATTCCACTGCTTTTTTCATCTTTTTCATCTACATCTACACTCTTTTACACGAGTTCGCTAACAATATCTATATTTTTCATAAGGGTTCTCAGTAGTCATTAATTTATAAATTGTCATTGTAACTAGAGCTTCAAGTGGTTTTATGAAAAAGCAGCATAATACCATCACGCAGAAGAGTAGGCACCTAGTGTAAAGACGCTACGTTCCCCGCTTTCTTATTAATTTAATTTAAGACATGGTGTATTAAGTGGTAGTAACTCAACACCGCGATTTATTTTAGATCTTATAATAAACTTCTAGGACTAAAACATTCGTTATTTGCCTTGTTCAATATGCTTTTAATTTAATCATTTTTTATCATGAGTATAGGTGACAATGCTCACCGTGGCGTGGCTTAGTCGATATATACATTTTAAGCTATAAGGACGAAATTTGAGAAAAAAAATAAAATTCAGATTATATTTAAGTCGTTGTAGTTTTTTGCATTTATTTGACTATGATAATGGGGGTTAAAATCTAATTTGAGACGATGTGTTAAATCATTTTTTTATAATATACTGCATTCGGCTTTATAGTGACGAAGTAAGACATTAACAGATTGTAAATTTCATAGGTTCGACCTTCACTCAAGGGTCTAATAATTTCTAATAATAATTTTCCCGCTCTGATAGACATTGAGTTTTTCCACTCAACATGTAATGTCTCAAATTTGACTCTCTCTGTCCTGTTTTCTCTGTTCACCCCGCTAATAGCTAAATACAGGGCGAAGCTGATTATAGTGGCATTCATGATATAGTTAAACAGAGTAGTAGTATAGTACAAGTCGCTGTCTTCTCCGCACAAAATACAACGAGCAACAACAAAAAAAAATATTTACAACATAACAAGATATACGAAATACTCACTCGTATATACAATCTTCTGAAATATCAAATAGAATACATTTCCAGTAATTACATTATATTTGTCTATTCAATTTATATAATACGAATCGTTATAATGAGCTCGAAGGAACAGTTTCTGCGTAATATACGATTGAGATTGTGGTATTTCTGAATACCACTTTGTTACACGTTCAATTGTATTGGAAGGGTTTCACTAATTCTGTTCAGATCTTCTGAGGCCCTCTCTGTATTGTATATCAAAATTTCCATATTATTTTAGAATAATTACATTCACTTCAAAGTATTTATGTTTCTCTTTGGGTTAGTAAAGCTGATTTTACCTAGACAGACCTAATTATGAATTGTTATTTATAAGTAATTTGATATTAACTAAAATTAATTGCTGAATTCATACATTATAAACATATAAAAGTTTAATTTGTAAATGTTTTATGTTTTCCCTTTGATATGATAATCGAAGGAATGAAGTATTAAGAAAGCGTTATACTGTAAATGCAATGATCGTGGGTTCGTTCTCAACTCGGAGGCGTAAATATACTTAATAAAACTTCATGGCAAGAAAAAGGACAGCGTTGAGTCCTGACACTAGGTACTTAATTTGTCAAATTTATTTGAAAAGTGGGTAACGGAGAACGGAATGTTTTAACTTTAGTTTTTCTCTGTCTGCTGAAAGGGAGGAAAAGCGTTAATTAAAAAGTCAAACTAGGAACCACCTAATTGGTCAAATTATTCAAATAATATATATTAAAATTGTAGCAAATAAAGTTGTAAAAGGTATACAACATTCTCATAAAAAACAACAGAATGACCAAAGAAAATAAAAATATGAAATTTTAAAATATATTTCAAACGTAATTTTTAACATTAATCATTATTATTACTCTCAAATAAACTAACAAATTTCAATTTACACTAAATTCACTGTCCTAATGAACCCGTCCGAACAACTCAATATTTTGGGCGTCTAAGCATATTGATATACGCCCGGGGCTGATCGGTTGATGCTTAATGAAAAAACTTTTGTACATTTCTATTAGGGTCTCTCGAACCCTGTAATTTTCAAACGTTAACGAGCTAAATTTTATTGAAAATTAATTACAACATCTTCATAGAAAAGTTTCAGTCGACTGTAATATCTTTAACATTTTCTCCTGGCAAAGTTTGACAATACTTTATATCTGACATAGGATGAGGGAGGGTGAAGGGAGGTGTCGGAGTAAATCTTCACGAATTTGTTCCGTCAAATATAAATTACTTAGTGATGCTCTTGTCACATGTTTGTGTGATATTATGTACGTAATTTTCTTATTGAGTACGAGTGGTTAAATATGTGAACGTAAAAAAAAAATTATGACCTATTTTCAAATGAGAAAAATATTTATATTTAGTAACTATTGATATCTATCTATATATGTATCTTATTTTTCTACTCGAAAAATAATTTCCATAATTACTGACATATTTACTTTTATAAAAAAATACATAGGATGTGTAAATCTATGCACTAAAAAGTAAATAGATAAAAATATAATAGTACGATTAACTTCACGCTATATTTTTTTTTTAATTTTTTTTTTATAATAGTACGATTTATTATATTACGATCATCACTGACTAGCACATAATATTTGATGAACAAAGTTTATTTGCTCCACGTTACAAATCATTCAAAGTTATTTTATGTTCATAAAAAACGCGATAATCAAAATACAATTTGAAACACAATATTATACAATTGAAAAATTTTAAAATCTTGATATTTCAATATAAGATTTATTCTCTGTTCTTAAATATTTAAGGTGATACTAAAAACCGGCAACTAGCTCTTCTATATGTACTTATGTACTTGGTGGCACCCTACTATAGGTAACATCCCAAATCTTTTCTTGAAAATAACTGTGTTTTTCTCAACAACTGACCAAAATGACTGACCTGTAAAAGACCAATAGACCTTTGTAGACATTTGTAGGATAGTCTTTTATAGGCAGAAAAAGTGAGTATTAAGTAAAAATAAAATAAAACTCATGTTCCCTTTTGTTCCCATCGTGATGGTTGTGAAATTAGATTCCAGCTCATTAATCATATGCACTGTATGTTTATTGTGTTTACTGTTAGTAGGATTCAGTCCTGTTACTAAGACCTAGTAGATACTAGATAATGCAATACATTGTCAGTGAGACTTTATTAGTTACATAATAAAATCATAATAGAGTATATAAATTAAAAAAATACATGTAAGCATATAAATTTACAAAAAAATATATGTAACTAACTAAAATTTCCTATCTAAAAAAAACTGCATGTCATAAGCAATTATCGCGTATTTTAATTATGATTGACAGTATAAAAAATCAAATCATAACTAAATTTGTTAATTGTAATGAACAAAACAATATCAATTACAAAAATTTACATTATCTTCTTGTTTCGTGCTCGATGTTTCCAAACTGCTGGAAAATAAAATGTAAAGATAATCCAAATCCTTTAAATTCAAATCATCGTTAGGGATTACAACTTAAAATAGCTTTCCTGTACAACAAGCTTATTAGTGTGTATACAACACGCGCGTGTGTAAATGTATAACAAAATGTGTACATCATTTACACGCTCAAAAATGTTACTTTCCCGCTTCCTCTCACGGTCCTCCTATAACGGTGTGAGTGTGTGCGCCGGTGCGCCTGTGTGAGTGCGCAGTCCGGGCGCTCGTAGCCCCCGCCAGTGGCGAGCCAGCCGTAGCGACACTACGACGCGGCTACGGCGTAGCACTCCCGATCTACCCACATAATCGAACAATAGGCCCGGCGGCGAAATCAGTTTTGTTATTCTTCTCGAATGTGTACAAAAGCTTTGTGATTCGTAAAAATAGAAAGACAATATGCTACGAAGGGGCACTCTTTGTTCTCTCAGAAAACAATTATTACGTCGCGTTTACGTAATATTTTCGTTTATTAATATGAAAATGATGTAAGAATAGTTCGGCCTCTCTATAGTCATTTAAAACTCAGTGTTCAGTAACATTTCAGTGTGACGTTTCTGTGTTGTGAGAAAACTAGACAGTAGACTGTAAACTAATATTGTTCGGATGGAATTTTGATTTTTTTGCAACTTTCAGGTAATATTTTTATCAAATTAAAATGTTTTTGGGTAGCCTAATAATAAATAATCTATAATTAAAATAAAATAAATATATCACCTAGAAATATCTGAAAACTACTATTATATGTTTTTGTACACATATACTTATTTATGTTAATTTCAGTTAATTATTTAATTAATATACGTATAATTAAATATAAAAAATAAAAGTATATAAAAATAAATTATTGGCTACTGGTCAATAACAATTTTACGATACTTTTCGTTGTAACAGTTACCTTGTTTCAATTTTACTTTATACTTTCAATTTTACTAAATTTATAATTTTTAGCTTCATGATTTTTGTCTATTATTTCTAATAATCGCGTAGTACATAGTTTTATTTTTATTTTTAAGGATATTCATGAGATTAAATGAATAAGAAAAGAAAATTATGATCCGACGTAATTGTGGTATTTTTTTACTTCAATAAAAAAAATAATTAATTTGGTAATGATAATGATTACTATAATTTTATAATTTTTCTTAAGAATTCTAAAGTTTATTTAAAATGTATACTTAGTTAATTACTGAATCAATATTAAAAATATAGTATAACTATTATAATTAAATTGTTTAATTTCATTGTGCATTTTCTATGTTCATCAAAGATCGTCTTCTTTAACATTAAAATTATGTGTTCTTTTTTAATTCGTATTTTGAATTCGAACCTGCAGTATCTTCTGACTACTGTACATCGTGCCACAAAGGCGTAAGTTACTAACACTAGTACTTATATACCTATAATTTATTATAACGCCTCATTTGTCATAGAAAATATACTCGCTTTTCATTACATTAGATTTCGATGTATTATAAACGTATTACAGATAATAAAAGTGTATATAATCTGTGATACATTTAATAATGCATCAAAATTAAATTTGAATACTACGGCGTATCTACAAATACAGTAGCACATACACATATACATTTGTTAATTTGACATCAATGGATCAAGCTGCATACGAGACTACTCAAATATTTATTCACTGAGCTAAACTAAATTAAACATATTGCTGTAGCAGTTTGAATTATAGTTGTCAGCTTAACTTATTCAAAGTAACTTGGGAAATACGAAACATTTACGAGTTAAATGTTTTAAAATTGAAATAGTTTTTTTATGATAATTATATAACGGAAACATAATATTATTTTTATCATATATATATACTGTTAAACCGTAGCTTAGCTGCGCACTGTATCCCTAGCGGGGTAGTAAAAAGAGAGTAGGGTGCTAAACCTACGGTCTCTGTGTACCTCTTACGCCTCGTCCACTGTCCTCTTCATACATGCCAGGGTGCGTCAAAGAGTCGTCTTGCTTTTTACGTGCTCTTCCTCCGGTATAATTAATTCTGTGATTTCGAAGGATAAATAAATTGCAGCGTTAGGTTTCGTTGCCTATAATAGAACGATTATACCTGCCTTTACTCTATAGCTATATGTATTTAGCATCACTATTTCTGCTTGACGCTTCATATCTTTCATACAGCAGAATAGGTGATGAGATTCTAGCACAAGATTTAACCCAAATAGGACACATTCCACGTTGAATGACGGAATCCAGCGCCGCATTTTGTCTCACCGCTTTATAATAACATTTTCTAATATTTCCGCATTCTAATTCTTTATCCAACCAAGGTCTTTTATTCTGTGAAATTGACGCTCACCGAACCGAGCTCTACTATAGTCTCACCATTTTCGAAGAAAGCGTCGTATCTATATTTTAATGATACTGCGGCCCACAAAAGGCTTCCACTTACGGGCCGTGGCTATGAAAAACTTTTCTATGGACAAATTTTTATAATAGATGTTGTCATTTAACGATCTTGAGCTAGTTTATTTTTAGAAAATTACTTTTTCATACATACCTGGCCGTTATGGTTTTTGTAAATCGTATAATTATATACATTATATGAATTTTGGGAATTGATAGTTTTGTTTACTACAATATAAAATTGTTAAATCTGTTTGTTTTATTTGGCACCGACTACGAAATTATAAAATCTTTCTGAATTATTTTTATTTAACAAAATCAAAGTAATTTATGTATAAATATTTTTTACTTTTTAGTTCGTTGTTTGAAGTCGGTTTTTTTAATTTATTTATGGTTAAAAGTCTTTATAACACCCAGAAATATTCATACATTTTTAAACATTTTTAAAGTGTTAATCCACACTTAGGAAATATAAATACTTATTTAGAAAACGTATAAAAATTTGAACGTAGCGGGACTCGAATCCGCGCCTCCTGGAAATCCTTCCTCCGCGCTTTGCCTTGATACCAGAACACAGAAATGAAAATAGCTCAATCCCCGAATGGATATTGAAACCACAGCCATCGCATTTATAATCACACTCTGTAGAGCTGTATTACTACGGCTTGTCTTTAAGAGCTTCGTTAATTTTTTTTATATTTTTTTAGGAATTATGAATTACTTAGTTAAACTATTTAAAAAAAAAAACAAACTGCGATGTTGTATTTAATATATTAATTTAATCACAGAAACGAGTAAAATGTAAAAATACCACTCTATATTTTAACATTTACCGCATACGCTTTTGCTTTTTAACAAGTATTTCAACAAACGAAATAAGTTTGCATCCTAAGGCGAGAGAGAATTTGGCGTGGAGCCTAACCGTAATAAGTGTAAAATTGGCAACATCAGCAAATATATGATTCTTTCGTCTTGTTTTAATTGTCATGAAAGAAAACCCTTTTAATCATAGATTCAATACATTCATCGTAAAATGAGTTTTAAAAAATATATATTATTAGTTTTGCATTTATTACTAGATACATAACTACTTTATGTATTAAAAGTTACACGATAAAGATTTGAGGGCAGTCGTGGCGCAGGAGCACAAAGTATAATTGTAAAAGCGACTGGTTGTAGGTCCCCCCCACTCGAGAAAATGTTTTTTTTTATTTTAATGTATATTTCCATCTCTTCGCTCTGGAGTTCAGGCAAAGCGCGGTGTTAAGTTCCGCCACTGAACACGCAATGGTTATTTAGGTTCCATCTGCCTACCCTGTTATGTGCGGGATACAGCGTGAATCTGATAAAGATTTATTACTATTTCTAAGCAACATTGATAGAATGTATTTTTACTTAGTACAAACATGCTTAATACTTTAATCTATTCTGTCTAGAAACTTGTGTATTTTCTGTGTCTTTCTAAAGTTTGTGTTAGCCTGTTTTGGAACCTGTATGTGTTCAGTGTAAATAGTTTAGTACTTTGCAACGCTCACTTTGTCAAGGCTTATTTTGTGGTCCGTTCACCTGTTGTTATTATACGACGTTTGTTGTTGACCAAAACTACAGCGTAAAAGGGACTTTCAAAGAAGATTGATAGTTTACAGAAAAACAGGTAAACTTATAGAGTGGATCGAAAATAGAAACCTTTTTTAGTCGTCAACCTTCTTTTATTTTAGAAAAAAGATATTCAGAATATAAAGGTATAAAAAGCTAAAATAAATTATTGTTTAGCTTACATTTCTTTTAAATTCCGTAATATTTTTGAGGTTTTATATTTTAGTAAATAGTGGCTCTCTATTATCCGTTAAAGATTTAATTGAAGAGTCTTGACGAGACTGTAAAACTATTGCTTGCCCTATACCAACTTGCTTACTTCAGAGATCTAAAATCAATACATCATACGTATTTAGAAAACGTATATATATATATATATATATATATATATATATATATATATATATATATATATATATATATATATATATATATATTTGTTTTGTTGTTTAAAAGTATAAATTAAAAGCTCGTAAAAATGAGTAAGAGTAACATTCATTAAAAAGGTTTCCTGAAAAAGCAGGCTTGAATTTAGAGTTGACAGCCGCACTCACGTAAAGGGGATGTACTAGAAGAAACAATGCCCCAAAGGTATTGCTAAGAATTTCAACTTAAAAATACACAGAGGTATCATAAAATTAATTTAAAAAAACCAATGGATGGATTAGGAGACAATATCCGTTTGTGATGGTTGTGAGTTCAATTTCTATTTGGAGATATGAGTAATCAAACATTTTTCGCTTATGTACGATATAGAGAGACAACGAGTTGCCGCACTTGGGTAGACGAAATATTTAATATCTTCATTTTTTCGCTTTGGAAACGAGGTAAAGCGCGGCGTTGAGTTCCGCCAGTCAAAACGCAATGCGTTCGGATTGCCACTATAATAATAAAGTAAAATTAAAGCGGCATACGATCACGGCTTTCCTTTAGAAATATCTCTATCAGTATGACGTATAAAAAACATTAAAATATAAAACGTATAAGTAAGTAGTTTATTTAATAATTGGTAAGTTATTATGAGGCCAGTCGTGGCGCAGCGGCATGGAGTGTAACTGTAAAACCGACTGGTTGTGGGTTCGATCCCCACTCGAGGAGATGAAATATTTAATTAATTTTATATTACCATTTCTTCGCTGTGGTGTCGAGGCTAAGCGCGACGTTGAGTTCTGCCACTCATCACGCTTGCCTCTAGAATTCGGCAGAAAGTGGCGAACGGAGTGTCTTAACACTAGGTTCTCTCTGCCTACAGTGGGATACAGCGTGAAGTTGTAAGTTATTAATAATTTGTACACAATAACTTCATCAGAGACTATTTTCTAGTTTCGTTATTTTTAGAGCGTGTTTTAGTAGTTGGATTTTATTATACCAATTTAAAGTCTGTTTAATTTTTTTAATAATATTATTTGCCTTAGAATACAATATTCGGGATACAGCGTAACATAACGTGACAAAAAAAGATTATAGAAGAAGAAGATATATTAACAAATATGATTTGAAACCGACGCTTTGTAAAATTGAGGTTGGTTTCAAGTTAAACAATATAAATTAGAAGCTCACACCTCGTGCCACTTAACGCCCGCACATCGCGCTATTAAAGTATAAATTACTTTTAGACCGTATTTTTTAAATAGTATATGTATACTTAAACGTATACTTGAAATACTTATGGTTATTTAAATTTATAGCTTAAAGTACTTGAATTGGTACTTTTTGGGCTAATAACATTTAGATTCGTTCATAATTTGATTCAGCACCACTTCATTTTTGTCACAATACAACAAATTAATAATAAATAAAGTCTTTTATGAGCGTAAAAAACAGTTAATTAATATTATATTGCTAAAACCTATACATTAATATCACAATATGGTAACTAAACTTAACTTAGTTTCACGATGTATCCCTAGCGGGGTAGTTAGAGAAAATGGAGCGCCAAACGCTACGGCCTTTACATACCTCTTTTGCCTCGTCCACTGTCATCAACCTCTTCATACATGCCCTTTGGGGGTTCCTCATGCTTTTTACGTGACCTTCCTCTGGTATCTTTAATACTGTGTTTGCGTTGGTGAACCGAGGTCTCCTCCTACTCCTTTTATCGTTCATTTTTCCTTTATAAATCTTCTTCGTTATTCTTTCATCACTCAATCGTTCGACGTGCCCAAACCAGTTCAGGACGTTCTGCTTAATTCAGACCGTGATATTCTCACTAGTACCTGCTATTCTGTGTATTTCGTCATTGCGTATTCGATCAGCTAAGCGGACTCCGCAAATTCTTCCTCCGATAAGATTGCATCTCCACAGCATTCATCTTTCTTTCATTCTTCTCCTGTAACATTCACGCTTCGCTTCCGTATAATAGCGTCAGCACCTACATAATGTACGACCAAACGTGCAGTTGTGCTGACGTTTCGTCGTCTCATCAATGCAGCTTAGCCCTATTACCGGCAGCTATACGCCTTTCCACATCCATCTCTTATCTTCCATCTCTACTGAAGTGAAGCGGAGAACGTAGGTATAAAATCATAATATAATAAATGAATATGATATTGTTAGAAATCGGAAGCGGTTAACGTTTTTTAAATAACACTATATAAAAACATATCGTCTCTAAACTATCGTTTCTAAACTATTTGGAAAAAGATACTATGTATATGTATACTACAGTAATAAGTGATATGTATCACCTAATAACAGTACTTCACACGAGTGAGTCCCAATAAGAGCCGTTGCCCACAAGGAACTACTTCCGATTGACACAATTCCACTGCTTTTATCATCTTTTTCGTCTTCATCTACTTTCTTTTATACGAGTTCGCTAACAATATTATAAATTAGTGTTGTTATGATATATGCTGTTTAAATTAATATATTTCGGCAGAACCACTAACAATGTTGAAGTAGTACATTTTTTTATAGCTGCACATCATCTCCCATCCCCAAAACATCCCGCTTTGGCAGAAGCAGAAGCAAAGGCAGAAGAAGAAGCAACCTAGAAACCTAGAGTTAAAATACTCCGTTCTCATTAAGACACATCCGTTTCCTACTTTTCGCCAAATTGTTGGGGCCGGGTTTTACATTATCTCCAGAGCGAAGAAATAAAAATATTAATTATTTTATTCTTTCGCATTGGAATCAAACCTAAAACCTTCACGTTTACTGACGCTTGTACCCCGCGACAAGACGGCCTCTAGTTACATACATTAATAAAGTTTAAAGTGTGCAACTTTATTTTTTTTCTATAGTAAATGTGTCAAACTCGGATTTATAAAGTTGTAAGCAGCCATTAATTTACACTAACTGTTACTTGAAAAATGTGGACGGATTGCAGCTCAAATTAATTAGTTTTATTTGGGCCAAAACGGTACCTTTTCACGTGGTATGCGTAATACGCTTGCAATTTTAGGATAGTATGAATTTGGTACAACTTATTAAAATTTTATTTCCATATGCCAATAATGAATGTTACCTTATTTTATCATGTATTTTTTTAAATACACTTATTTATTATGATTTATTTATTAATTTACATATTTATTGATTCATATATACACAGCTACAAACACGATAAAATATAATTAAAATAAATAAATAAAAATAAATCAGCTTCACGCTGTATCCCGCACATAGCAAGGTATCCAGAGGGAACAAGTGTTAAGACACTGCGTTCCCCACTTTTCACCGAATTCTGGAGGCATTTCGTACTGAGTGGCGGAACTCAACGCCGCGCTTTTGCCTCGACACCAGAGCGTAGAAATGGAAATATAAATTTAAATAAATATTTCATCTCCTCGAGTGGAGATCGAACCAACAAGCATTCGGTTTTACAGCCACACTTTGTGCCTCTGCGCCACGACTGGTCTCAAAATATAATTGTGTCGTAATAAGTGTAATAGGATATTAGATTGTCTTTTTTCGTTAGTTTTAGTGCTAAGACACTCCGCTCGAGTTATCATATGGTTATTTAACCCACAACGTGTACATACATTCATACACTCGTCTGGCCTCAATTAATATTTTACTTTCAAAATTAAAATTTAAAACGTATTAAGAAAAGAATATTGTTTTTATTCTTAAAGGCGTATCGTTCTAAGTATAATAATGCTGTACTGTAATCCACTTCACTACAACCCCCTTTGACTACAACGTACATAACGTACATACATACTAACATATAGCAACAAGCATTTGCATATTAAACTTTGCATTGTTCGGTTTTGTATTGTGCCTCAATTCTCGATATTCGATCCCTTATATTACTCTGAATACAATACAAAATTCAATAACGACCACCGAAATGCAGCGATACTACAAGCGATACGTTTTCGTTGATATCATAGAAATATGTTTAAAGTTAACGCTTAGAATGTATCCTTTTAGTATTGAATAACATTTTAAAAGTATATATATTGTGATTTTTAGAGCTTCACGCTATATCCCGTACATAGCAGAGTAGACAGAGGGAACCTTTATATAAGATAGTCGGTTCTCCAGTTTCCGCCCAATTCTGGAGGCATTGCGTTTTTATTTAGCTATGATTATGAACGTAACAAGACATCTAAAAGTCTTTGTGAGCTAGAGGCGTAAAATTAAGAAAAACAAATGTACATATTAAAAATATGATATGTATACTAATGAAATATAACTTTTTGAAATAATATTTTTTAATATTTAGTAAGAGCTAGTTTATTGTATATATTATTATGTTTTACTCATTTAGCCCGCATCAGATAAGAAATGGATCGCCAATTCGGCGAAAAGTGGGAAACGGAGTGCCTCAACACTAGGTTTCCTCTACTTACCCTGCTGTGTGGGAAATACAGCGTGAAGCTGATATAAATTTTTTTTATTGTTGTAACCATTAATGCTATTCCAAAGTATACCATCAGCCTTGATCATTAACATAGTATTACTATTAAATTTCTATAATTATTTTATAAGTTTCATACAAATACAGGCCCAGAATTAAAATAATTCATTAGCTCGAGCTTGGATTGAACCTGTGAACCTGCAAACATCGCATTTATGCCACGACGACCTCAATAGATCTAGGTTATGAACGGAGCATGAATCAATAGCATAAGAAAATATATTGATGAAATATCAAACACAAAAGATGCTTCAACTTAAGAAAATACTACATTTATAAGAGAAAGCAATAAGTTGAAGAAAAATTATTCAACCATATTATGTATAAGAAATACAACACAATTCAATTTAGTGTATTATCTTTGCGCGTTTTTTTATATTTATTGTATTATTATATTTCTTTCATGTTATTTATTAGGTTTTACGTTACCAAAAATATAATTATGTATTTACTTTGCATATATTTTTTGATAGTTAGTCCTTGAATGTTTACTAAAACTAAATGTTGAACAAATAAGACTTGTGGTACTGCTAAGGTTTGCCACCATGGTGCAGTGATACGGCATTGGCATATAAACGTGAATATTGTGGGTTCGATCTTTGTTTGGGACAAATAAATATTTATGGTAGGCAAATTGTTACAATGAACTCCACCACTCAATACACAACTTTTGCTCAAAAGGGCAAAATCTCTATCAAATTTTCAAGAAATTCGCAATACATTTAGTCCATCTAGCTACATTGGACATTCGTTCATACAAGCGTAGTCTCACTGACACGGCTATACGAATACCGTTGTTTGCGGAACAAGTGATACCTCCATGACTGAGGGTATATTGTACTACGACCGTAGCTCTATTGTGGAGAGATGTCGTAGCTTGCCTCTACAACGATACCGACATGTTAGTCGATACCGACTCTCAGTACACTAGCAGTAAGTGACACGAAATGCTTAGTTACATTTAACAATAAATAACTGTTTATTTTTTCCTTTTCTGTTGTTAGAATGTTATTTATTTTGTATTTATGACCTTTTTTTTTATAGAATTTTTGGTTTTAAATTTTGTTTTAGGTAAATGTTGGTATTTTATGTCGATATTCTAAGTAATTCACTTCCTCGCTCAGGTACTATGGTAAATCGCGGTTCTGTTTAAGTGAGACCGGGAACGTCTTAACACTAGGTTCCCTTGCTATATGCGGCAAAGTATGACGCTGAAAAACTATTTAAAAATTGATAATTTAGTCGAAAACAGTCCAGGTAAAACATTAACATGTCTAATATAACGCTTATTCTGTTTTGTTTCATATTATTTTTACTGTTTCATATTTATTGAGATTAGAAGGAAAAATGTTGCCAATATAAAATCCCGTAATGAGACAAGTCATAGGGCAAAATTAATAAGTTACAACTGTTTTAAAATTATAATTTTATCTTTTTAACAATTAAGAATTTAAAAAAAATGTAAATAGATTTAAGACGTAGTGATTTACAACTAACTAACTAACGTAAATCATTTAAATATAAATTATATTTAAAACATTTATTTACATTAACGTTTCCATAAACCCCACTTAACAATATATAAAACTTATTTACTAAAAAGAAGGGTTGTTGGTACACTACACATATAAACTTTTATTTGTAATATTGATATTGATATTTGGTTTTACATAAAAAAATCATCCATCGCGTCGCTTTGTTTACACATTCTTTTTCTGCCGGCCTTCAATATACGTTTCAGCACTAAAAGTCAATTTTCAACGCTAAATGCAGCTACTGATTTAAGAGTTTTAAATGAAAAATATTTTTACTCGTATACACAAATATTATTAATTTTATAGTCTAATCTAATAACAATATACAACCACAAAATATTTTTTGCTTGCGATATGCCGTATAGTACGATCGTTAGAATCCCAGCTTGCATTTCTTCGGAGACTCTTTGGCAGGAAATTGAATCGGATTTTCGAGGATACCACTTTTCCGAACGCTTTACAGAAAATGAGCCTAAATTGGGAAAATATTGTGACAGAACTCATAATATTTTCTATAGGGTTTAAAAAATATATTCAGAAAGTATAAGAAGTACATAAAAAATAAATAAAGTAAAATTATATTGTAAAATAGTATTTAATGTATTGTACTGAGAGTTTGAGTGTTTTATATTCAAACTATCAAATACGTACAACTACCTTTACTGTTGCCGGGATAAGGCGAGAAACTGAAACAAAAAGATATCAATATTTAACTTAATTAGTAAGGGCAGAAACTTAAAAAAAAACATTTTTTAACATTTTGATCATTTACACAACTTCGGAAATATAAATTGATATATTTGAACAAAAAAATTCATTTAAGCGTGGCCGTACTTTGGAAAGCAAAATGTCCTCATGAATTTTTATATAGGCCGAGAATGTTTACGGGACTGTCAAATATGCCTGGAGGCCGAATATAACTTGATCATAAATTATTTCTAAATTTTTGACTTTGTCACGTTTTTGAGTACGATAAAAGAATAATAGAATCAGAACGTTTTCTATTTAATGCTCTTTGTCTTTTCTTTAAGTTGTTTCCGGCACATGTTAGGGTAGGCAGAGGGAACCTGGGAATCTAGTGTTAGGATACTCCGTTACCATTAAAACACGTCTGAAACTTCTTATTTTTCTTCTTCTTCTTCTACTTCTTCTTCTTCTTCCCACTTTCCGTTGAATTCTAGAGGCATTGCTTGTTGAGTGGTGGAACTCAAAAGAAATTCATTAGATCCTTTCCGAGAATTTAAATTCCCGCGTACAAGTATAAATAGGTCCTATAATATTAAAAAAACGATATTATTGCTAAGTATTGAATATTCCTTCGTTAAAAATAATTATTATTTATAATCGCAATAAGAGATGAAAGTATGATAAGTATGATAAGTGATGGTTTAATGTAGAAGTAATAACCATAAACAGCAGGTCTTAAATAACCCAATCAAGCTTAGCTAACTAAGATATATATTCATAACAGCGGCCCGCCCGCGGCTTCGCCCGCTTAAGCTACATGATTATTGATTTAATGAACAGAATGATTGACAACTATAATGACTTGTAATATAATTTTTTTACTACATTATTGTAATTTCTGTAAGAATTTTTGATTGTTTTGAATTAAATAAATTAAATAAAAAAAATATTTTTATGTCAAACGGTTTTATTACAATAAAAATAACGTAGGTAACTAAAAGCTAAAAAATAATTCGGAAAGGCGTAGCTAGCTTTTGCTCGTTTTATAATCTATAATTAAAAAAAACTGTAATTTGAAGACGTCGTGGCTCGTGGGCACAAGTCTGTGACTGGTACGCAATCGTTGTGGGTTTGATCTCCATTCGATGGAGTAAATTATTATATTTTCATTTCCTTGCTCTGGTACCAAGACAAAAGCCCGACGTTGAGTTCCACCCTTCAACACGCAATGCCTTGAAAAATTAGACCGGAACTGGGAAACAGAGTATCTTAATACTAAGTTCCTTCTACCTACCCTGAGTGCGGGATACAGCGTGAAGCTGATTTAACTTTGATTTAATATTACAAATATATACAAAACAACGCCACTTTTCTACAATTGTATTAAAAATATAACAACAACCAGGAATAGCTGGTTATTAATAACTGTATAATTTTATTTGTCGGTTGAGGCCGGATACCCGGTTACGCAATTAAAACGTATGAAACGGTCTCGTCCTCTGAGATTTGCATACAGATACGCCATTACAGTCAGCGTCGCTTTATGGTATGAACATGACATGTGTCATAAATGTTGACTATTTTTGTGTGACACAGCTATGTATGTTAAAATGTTTATTTATCATAAACATGATAAGCTTATTTTTTGGTTTTCGTACCTCAAAAGAAAAACACGGAATCCTTACAGTATCACTTTGTTGTCCGTCTGCCTAGAGCATTTATTTGGAGCTCGCTTGGATGTATCAATATCAAATATTTAGGTCTTTGGTCCCTTGGACTACAAAAAATATCAAGCTTTTAAGCCTACACAATCAAAAGATACGATAGTTTATGCATATATAGGGTAGGTAGGTACTTGTAGTGGTTCTACCATTATGAAATTTGACAAGCAGTACGAACTGACAATACGTTTCAAGAGAAAATCCAAAAAAAGTGAAAATTTACACATAATCTGTAAATATCATACAAAAGAAATTATATAACTATTATATAACCACAGTTATAAAACAAGTGCATACGTTCGCAAACTTAAGTTTGTCAACTTTAATAAATTGTACTTACTGTTGACGTATAATCCTGAAATTGGTACGGTATTTCATAACCGTACGTCCGCAGGAAGTGACCTATAGGTACGCGGCGATTTTTACATAAAATATAGCAAAATCGACGTTTAAATGTTTTTATTACGTTAACTTAGTAGCTTGATTTTGTGCTTCAAGGTACCATAGATTTTAATACATGATGTTAATTTCAATTTTGATACCTGTACGCGATTTCGAGATAAGTGATCTTGACACATGGACAGACGGACAACAAAGTGATCCTATAAGAGTTCCATTTTTACCTTTATAGGTGTGGAACCCTTAAAATTTACAATTTTATCCTCCGATGTTTAATTAATATTAAGGATCATAATAATTACATTACGACTTTCTTTAGTGTTTTGCCCAGTGATACGTCGTTAGGCTCCCATTTTTTCGTGATACCGAATAATATATGTTAAGCAATTGCTTATGTTGATAGAATAGAAAATATATGGGGCTATACAAAAAAAAATAGATACAAGACTAGGTCGTCTTTTCCTAAGCTTCTAACTGTGGAATGCAAGAATATTAGATTATCATAAATACTTTAAAAAAAATTATAAATAAATATGTATTTAATATAAATATGAAAATTACATTCACGATGTGCCCAAAAAAACCATTCATTACAAAAATAAATTCACATTAGATTGCTCAGTTGGTTTCGATCGTAAATATAAAAACTGTGGAAAGGGAGCTATCACAGGGAGATGCTATCGATTAACTGACCGTTCGGAACTCCCCTTCAACCGTGGTCGGACCCTGTTGTAATCAAAACAGTAATCAAACGCTATGAATTGGGGGCCGGATATAACTTTATTAGAATTTTAAACAAAACGTTGATAAAATTCGCATGTGAATAGTGGTTTTATCCGACTGCAATGAAAATTGATTTGAATATGTGGTTTTTTCTTAATTATTTATGTTGTTTATTTATAAATAAATGTATTTATTTTGAAGAGGATGTTTTAAATACAGTTGTAGAGTTTTTTTACGTTCACGCTTCACACTGAATCTCGCATATAGAAGAGTAAGCGGGGAGACCTAGTGTTAAAAAAGTTGTTGTTAGTTGAAATTCTCCACTTTCTGTAGAGTATTCGGGATATTGGCTTGTTACTAGAGTGATAGAATGGCTCTGATCCCAATCGGGTTAATACAAAATGTCTTAACACGATTGGGATTAGAGCCCGCTTCTGTCGGGTTTTCAATCACGCGCTGTACCACTGCCCCGCGACGACAAAATCTACTCCCCCCTTTCCAACAGTGATATAAGCTATATAGCTTAGAATAGTGATGATTTGGTATTGTAAAATCATGAACGACATTGTGTTTCGATAGGGTAGATCTTTATCGTCGAAGGACTTTTTATCTGGCAGTATCTAAATTAAATTATAAAAATTCAGTTAAACTTAAAATAAAATGCGTATGCCTTTTAATATCTTTTTGTGTAATTTGTGGTATGCTTAGAGTTCTTAATTTGCTTTCCAATATTCAACAGATTACAATAAAAACATAATATTTTACTTAGAGGCCAGTCGTGGCGCAGTGGCACAAAATGTGACTTAAAATCGACTGTGATTGGGTGTATTCGATATTTAAATTTATATTTCCATTCCTTAGCTCTGGTTTCGAGGAAATGTGCATCGTTGATTTCTGCCACTCGACACGCAATGCATCCAGAATTCGGCGGCAAGTGGGGAACGGAGTATCCTAACATTTTCCCTCTGCCTACCCTGCTGTGTACGGGATACATCGTGAAGATGATTTTTATTAGATTTTTATATTTACGGGAATATGAACCATCCATCTATTGAAAAAAAATATATAAATATAACACACGATTTTATACATCACTAGGATCCTATAAAATATACAGATAATTATAGTATTTTAATAACATATTCAAAGTATACGCTACAGAAAAAAAATGTGAAACATTCATTAAACCCACCATAACAGTTTGCCACAAAAGGGATTGTTAGTGACGCGAGTAAACCATAATTTTCCTCTGTTGGAACGGGCACGAAGCAAAATTATCTTCTCATCTGTTATTCTACCTACCCCTTCATATTCTGCGTCGAATTCAATAGATTTGAAGTCGTATCATACGAATTGAATAAGTCATATCATTTCCATTTCGAGATTTAATATTTTGACGAAGTAGACCGTGGACGACGCGTCGCGTCGTGGCGGTTTCGTGTTTTACCAATGAAGTGTATGTATTTATTAAATATTATTGTCTCAACAAATATCTCACGTACATTTACGTGAGATATTTGTTGAGTTTTTATTTTTAAGGCGTACGGTTTTATCTTGATTTTAATAATATGATTTTATTTTTACTATATTTCTGAAACATTTAAAAGAATTTTTATCACATTCTTTAAAATGAAAATATTCAGCATTATTTTTATATTTCAGCATTTTTCCTTTGTTAGAGTTCTGTATCTCAAAAGGACAAACTGGAACTGGAACCTTTGTAGTTGCCGCGACACCAGAGCGAAGAAATGAAAATATAAATTCAAATAAATATTTAATTTCCTCTATTGGGAATGGAACCTTCAACCAATCGCGTTTCCAGTCATACTTTTACCCCAGCTCCACTAGCCTCATTTACCTCCATACCCAACTAAGATATAGAGGTAAACACAGTAAGAAGTCCAAGTATTACAACTACAGTTCCCATTCCGTTGTCGCGCCGGTAATCTGGACAGCGTTCGCTAGCCGACCAATTATCTACGTGAAATGGTGTCCTTATTAGTGCTCTTACTTTGTGCCGGCTTAAATAGGATTATGTTGGCGTAAGTAGCCGTCTGTATACCGAATTTAGTCGCTATAGTTTCATACTTTGCTATTGTTTATGTGTGAGGTTCTTACGATGTGGTGTTTCGCTTCTGGTGTGTTGCAGGTTCGAATTGAACTATTTCTTATTAAGTGATAGATTAGTATTTGAATTATACATATACTTCTCGGGAGGCCGTCGTGGTTCAGGTGGCGGTTCGATTTCCACTTGAAGGTATGAATTGTTATTTTTTCATATATTGATTTCTTTGCTCTAGCAACACGTAATACCTCGAAAAATTCGGCGGAAAATGGGGAACGGGGTGTCTTAATATTAGGTTCTCTCTACCGACCATGCTTCTTTTTTTTTGCAGGATACAGTGTAAAGCTGATTGATTTGATTTATTAATTTACTTATTTTTTAATGACGAAGTAATACTAGTAGGCCATTAAATTAAAATATCAATTTGTAGAATCTAAGAATTCTAGGATGGCTACTATATATATTTGTCGTCGTTTTTTAATAGCTGTAAATCAAAAACAATGATGTACTTCTTAGTACATCATCGTTTATCGTTATCTTTAACGGAAAAAAATATGTATAGTATAGTATGAAAATATTAATTTTATGATATATGTATAATTACGTTTACGTTTGCTTTAAATATTTACTAGCGACCCGCTTGTGATTTCACTCGCTTGGACTATATAAATTGTTAATATATTATTTTAGCTTCACAATGTACCTCGCCCATGGCTGGGTAGGCAAACCAAACCTGGAAGCTAAGTGTTAATACACTCCGTTCCCATTTAGATACTTCTGATCCCTGACAACCGAATTCAGGGAGCATTATGTGTTGAGTTGCTGAACTCAACGCGGCAGTTACCTAGTTGCCTGATGCATGAAAATATTAAATATTTCACTTCCTCGAATAGGAATCGAACCCACAACTATCACGTTTACAGTGGCACGCTTGTACCCCTGCGCCACGACTGGCCTCGACATGTGTTTAAAAAAGAATTTATAGAAGACTTTTTAACCTTAAACAACTAAAGTGACCAGCGTCGTATTTACATAATGGAGTAGCTATTTAATTTGGCTATCGTCATTTGTTAGCGTTATGAGGACCAAATTTGTTCTAAGTATTCATCTAAACACGATATCATAAAAAGTAATAAATTCTGTTGTGGTTGTGTACTTAGTCTGTCGTTAGGTACGACACAAGCATGTTACTGACACGATTATTGTGGGTTCAATTCCCATTCGAGAGAATGAATTAATTTATTAATTTTAATATTTTTTCGCTATAGTGCGAAGGCAAAAGCGCGTCGGCAGAAAGTGATCGAACGAATGGTCTTAACAATAGGTTCCATCTGCCTACCCTGTTAAAAGCAGGATACAGCGCGAAACTGAAAAAAAATTGTTGTATTATGAAAAATTATAAATAACTTATAATTTGAAAAATGATTCTGCAAGATTTAATAATTATATCGTATAGAATTTGAAAGCAATGATTACTCTAATATTAAAATAATTAAAGCAATACGAGTCCTTTATATACTAGACTACAGACTAGTCTTTGCACGTGTATTACGGTTATTACCTGTGTTATTACTTTCCGACATCATCTTGTGAGATTCTCGAAGAATAGGAAAAGATTTTCTATTTTTGTACTACCTCAGTAATATATTTAGATTTTTATTACCTTCTTCTATAATATGATATCTACTAATTAATTTAAATTTATTATGTATGAAAAGTGCCTAAGCTGAGCATTTGAGATAAATATAAAAATTAAATCAGCTTCCCGCACACAGCAGAGTAAGCAGAGGGGTTCAAGTTTTAAGACACTCCGTCTCCATTTTCCGCCGAATTCTTCGAGGCGTTGCGTGTTGAGTGTCGGAACTTACCGCCGGACTTTTGCCTTGGTGCGAGGCCAACAAATTACAATATTAATAAATAACAAATCGTGGGATAAACAAAACTGTACAAAATGGTTACAATTTTTTACTAGATTTTTTTTAACATGCATTCTGTTACTATGTAACATTATCTCTTTTTTACCATACTACTCTTTTCGTGTCTTCCCCATACAACGTGACATTGCCGAAGTGATAAGTGTTCAACTAGCATGCTCGGAACGCCATAATCAAAGAACCAAACCAAACCAAATGGTTATGGGTTAAAAGACTACCGAATAAAGCGCTTGGCGTATGGGACTCCATTCTATCTGGCTTCTCTTTCTATTTGGTTCTGCCTCTTCTCTGCCTCACTAGGGATAAAGCATTAAAATAAATAACAATATTGAAAAAAACATGTTTGCTTAATATATAGTTTGGCGTGTACAAAAAACACATGTTCAAAACACATCCTTATTACGTAACCTATTAAAAATGCGCCTCGCAAAAATTATGTAAATAGTTAAAAAAAAAGATTAGAGTAGGGTGCAATAGCAGATATTTAATTTATAAAATAAATAAAATTAATTATTATACACACCATAAATACAAGAACAATCTACATAGAAATATTGTCTCTAAATAGATTGAAAGAGAAAAGTAAAAAAAAATCTACCTTTTTTTAATAGCTACCATTGAATGCAACATGTCTCTTGCTGCTAGCCTACAGTGTAGAGTAATGTCGGTAATAAAATACTGCAAGCAGTTCCAGTGTCTCGTCGGGTCGGCAGTTAGTGAGATGGTTGCCATTAGTTAGGTGGTGCCACGCGGGCGCTACGGGCCGAGCTCACCACTCTGTAGAATGGAAGAATCTGTATTTAAATATATAAACTTTTTTGTTGTTTATTTCTCCACGTTATATTCTGTATATAGCAAAGCAGGAAAGGGGGTTCATTGTTAAGACACTCTGTTCTCAAATTTCGCTGAGTTTTCGAGATATTGTGTGTGAAATATTGATCAGCTTCACACTGCATCCCGCATATAGCAGGGTAGACAGAGGGAAACTTGTGTTAAGACACTCCGTTCCCCACTTTCTGCCGACTGCTGGAGGCAATGCGTGTTGAGTGGCAGAACTAAAATATAAATTTAAGTAAATATTTCATCTCCTCTAGTGGGGATCTAACCCACATCCAGTCGGTTTTGCAGTCACACGTGCCGCTGCGCCACGACTGGCCTCAAATCTTAATATTTTTTTATATAAAAATTTCTATTAAAATATATTTTTATACTTACATATATTTTAAGTTGAGTTCTGTTTAATACATAATATCTCGGTATTTATTTATTAACAACGATATAAAATAAACAGTCAGTAAATACAAAATATCAGTTCTTATTTACTTTTATTTTATTGTTTGAGCTATTTCAATTGTGATTTATAAATTTAGTATAAAACAAATCAGGTAAATTTTAATCCGTTATTCTATTATATTTTACATATATATTCAGCCATTTAGGTGCAAGGGACATCATCTGGTTTCAAACAAAACACGGGGGAGTGATTGCATATAATTTTCTTTTAAATTTTCATTCTGGTAGATTCTGCGTTGTGTTCCGCTACTTAACACCCCGTGTTCCAAAATTGGGCAAAAATAATGTTATACGAAAAATAGCGTGAGGCTGAATTGCATATGCAATTATGCGTAGTATTGAAGAAAGGTGACATCGGTGACCTTTATAAAGACAGTGTCAATGATTATGGAAGAAGGTCACGGCTCTATAATATATGAAAATATTGATGAAAGCGGACGAAGCAAGCATCGTGACTCTCAGGAATAATGTGAAACTGTATAACGCTTATATGTTTGTTTCAGTAATATTTTTCTGTATACAGATATTACACGGCCAGTCGTGGCGTAGCCAGGCATAATAAAATAAAGAAATAAAGAAAATTTTAATTTCCTTGCTATGGTGTCGGGGCAAAGGACACGGAAAATGGGCAACGGATTGCCTTAACACTATGTACCCTGTGTAGGTACAGGGTACCTAGTGTTAAGCTACCTTACAGTGCGCGAGATACAGCGTGAAGCTAAAAAAATACAATATAAGCAAATTATAAAATTAAATTAAAAAATAATAATAATATTTTTTAATTCGTGCTCTAATTATTTGGCATTCCTTAAAACTCTCGTAATGGCTACCAACCAAACTATTTTTTTTTTGGCAAATCAGCACATAGATCTAATATTTCCCACAAGGCTCTTTACGTTAAGGGTTTATGTGATATGGGAAAATGTTTTCTTAAAATGATCCTTTCACAGTATTGACATAGATAATGTACTCTTAATCCTGTGAGACACGTTCGCCGGGCTCCAGAGAGGTTTTCTAAAACAAAGACATGGATAGAGATTAGAGACTTATCAGACGGCCTCGCTAGAAATATCTTAACGGCGCGGTACAAATAAATAGGGTAGGATATTTTCGTATACTTTTCAATAAACTTTTTATGGAGTGATAGAAACTATGCGGTACCAGCTGTTGTTACTTTAGTGATTTTTTTGTTGCTGATATTTACGAATTTAATAATACCAAACACGCAACTTGATGTACGGAATCAAATAGGAACTAGCCGACCTTGATTTATTCTTTTGTAGTGTACAAAAGAATAAAAAAAATATGTAAATTAAGATGTTTCATATATTTTGACCTTGAGTTACATGAAACTAAGCCTTGGTTATTATATGATTCTTAATAATGTTGCATGTTCTATATGACATTTTTACAAGAAACAATATAGCGTTCCCGTCCCCATTGTCCCTACATGTTTAAAGTACATAGTAGTCTGCAGACAAGTGAAAGTCTTTGTGAATAAAAACATTTCTTTTAGAGTCTACGATTCAAACACAAGCTCCATTGTAATGACAGACAGACGAGTGGAATTCTTGCATAATTCACGCCAGTGTCAGACAGAATGTACTGCTATCCACGATTTTTTTCATAATAACCTTCAAGTTTGGTGCACTAAAGATTATCGTCCTTGCTTTTGTTTAATTTTTATATGTTTTGTTGTATGTCAGAGGCCAGTCGTGGCGAAGTGCAAGTGCGACTGATAACGTGACAGGTGGATTCGATTCCCACTCGAGGTATTTCATTTATTAGCTCTAGTGCCGAGGAAAAACGCGGCGTTTAGTTCTCCAACTCAATAATTCACCAACGCAATATCTTCAGAATTTGGCGAAAAATTGGGAATGGAGTATCTTAGCACTAGGTCACCTCTGCCTAATTTGGTGTGTGCAAGTGCACAGTGTGAAACTGAAAAAAAAAATATAATTAATACTAATACATTAAATAACAATAAGATATTAAACAACGTTATTCAGTTTTCATCTACTTTTCTCTGTGTTAGTTAGTACAGACTGTTGCCGCATTTTATTTAACAAGACGGGGGAATCATTTTAAAAATACTTACAGTGTGATTTGAAATCACAACCATTATTAGGTTCACGAAGATGACATCTCAAAATACTTAACAATAAATTGTTCAAACTTGAAATATTTGTACTGTGTTATCATATATTTCCCTTATAGTGTTGCGATAGAAAAAAAAATATCTCATAAAAAAACACGCGACACGAACACGATAACAAAATTTAAATCTATCTACCTAGCGTGGACTAAATTTGTCCTGAAATGATAAATTCACAAATTGTCTATTGTTTAATCTCATTTCAGTTGTCCATGTTTGTATTGTTTAGGCTACAGCGCCATGTGGCATTGTAAAAACAGACCGTCAGTCTGGTCCCTCTAATCCTGAGCCGCGGCACTTAACCCTTCACTCGTTTGCATAAGTCCCGTCCGCTAGATGGGCTGTTCACTTAAATAAGACCCGAACGTCCATTCACTTAGATTATACAGTGTATTTAAAGTATCAATTGGGGAATTAATTAGAGAATGTTTTATGTATGACTCTCAAGTCTCTGGAGTGGAATGGTCGAATGAAAAGAACACTTACATTAAAATGTTAATGGAACTAAGTGATCTCAAGAAATGTAAAGTCCAATACTGAATATTGCTTATTTAAGAAATATTTTTTCTTTTCTTTCAATTTTATTATATGGTTTGATGTTTTGCAGAATTATATATTGGTGAAACATCAAATAATATTTTGATGCTGAAAAGTTTGTTCGGTAGAACGCAGTAATCTTGGGAGCTACTTGTTCGAATTTATAAATTTGATTAAATTTGCCACGGGTACTAATTAAAATTTGTAACGTATATAACAATAAATAATTCTTAGTTACTTACATTCGACCACACGGGTGAAGTCGTAGGTAAAAGCTAGTATTTATATAAAATATATAATGTATGTATTATGTAGAAGTAAGCTTCTTATTAGCGAAAGCTTTGCAAATTTCTAAGGATTTAATATAGAGCTTAATTAGTTACCTTTATTTATTCAATTTCAGTTTTGTTTCTACCTATTTCTATTCTATTTTAAGTATCTACATATTTCTTGGTACCTTTAGACACAAAAACATACAAGGAACCCACGCGGAGGTATCACAAATTTCTTTATATTTCTTATATACTTTATATTCTGCCCCAACGGAAATGGGTTGAGCAATAAATAAAATAACATTACAAAGAAAATAAGTTTTATAGCCCTCACGAAAACAATGGAGCAGAACAAAAATATGCACAGAAGATCTCAATGGAAACGACAATTGAAGCTTCGGTAATGTTCGATATATCAGTAGAAAACATAAGACGGCGATACAAAAATGGCTACAATTGGCAAAAAAGCGGCGTCACGCCACAAGTTTACCCAATAAATATTCCTAACTGCCGTTTCGTAAGGAAGTGAATGCTCGAAAACACAATGATGGCCGCCAACATAACACAATACTGCTTGGAACGAGTGAGGCATGTCCAACATATTCTATTTGTTGAGAAAATTGCGGTCGCCTTGTTTATTTCTGTACATGTGTGTGTATCATTACGAGTTTTGCTACCTTTGTGTGTGTTTACACTATTTTCTTTAGCTAATAACTGGTAAAAGTTCTGAATGAAATATTTAACCAGATTAACCACTTATATATAAATTATATATTATGGACAGGCTAGATAGGAGAGGCAGAGGCCAGTCGTGGCGCAGCGGCACAAGGTGTGACTGTAAAACCGACTTGTTGTGTGTTCGATCCTCACTCGAGGAGATGAAATATTTACTTAAATTTATATTTCCATTTCTTCGCTCTGGTGTCGGGGGTTCAAACCCACAACCAGTCGGTTTTACAGTCACACTTCGTACCGCTGCGCCACGACTGGCCTCAATTCTATAGTATATACGAGTATAACAATGAATGTATGTATGTCAATCAACGAATCAACGGTGGTCAATATGTATTTTACTTCAATACTTGGGGGTCATCCTTATGTATATTCAGCGGTTTTTTGTTGTCCAGCATACACTTGTATATGAAGGTTTATGATTTATCTTATTATTTATCTTAATATCTTATTTTTGTTTCCCTATTTGCTATAAAAAATAACTCCTGTGCCCATTGTTAAGACGCAAAATAGTGCTGATTTCCATATAATTAACATCCTCTACCTTGGACTTATATAAATAAAGATAGAAAGACTATTATTTAATATTAAATATGTTAAGTTTACTATATTTTCACAGTGATATTAAATGCTTTCTTATATTATTACGTTTTTATTCGTAATATAATTCATAACAGACAATCTTTCCGAAATAAATGAACCATTGGTGTAAATTGATGGCATCTAGTGTAATATAAAAACTAATAAAACTTAGAGTAATTTATCACAACTGAATATATTACGCACTATGAAAATTACGTATAAATCTTTTGACAGGTAAGACAAATTGGCAATATAAAAGACATGACTCTCAGTCGATAAGTTTGTGTCGTGTAATGACAATCTATTTTTACTCGTCTCTCCTGTAATTTGGATCATGGTTGAACAGACTATTGAGAAGTAAAGATGTAAGAATATTGTTTTTATTGAATATAATAGTTTTTGTGAATGTGGCGTGGCGTAGTGGTTGTGGGTTTGATGCCCACTCATGGGAATGAATTATTATTTACTAATATTTTTATTATCTCGCTTTGGTAACAGGGCAATGCGTGGCGTTGAATTCCGCTACAAAATAGTAGTTTATCCTTATAAGTAAAATTAAATTTCATTGTCGTGCAGCTAAGATGTTGTTTACTAAAATATTATGTTTCATTAAATTGCTTAAGCGTGGTGTTAAGTTTCGCTCTTTTTTATGATTTACGAAAGAAAAACTTATCTAGAATATAAATAAGTTAACTTAAACATTTGTCAAGAGTTACTTCTTAATTAATTAATTAAACGAGTAAATTATATTAATTAAACCATAATAAATGCAATAAAAATAATATTCATAAATCAATTGATAATTATTACTAAGCTTTTCGAATAAATTATATATAACTGCTGTCGCAACCATTAAACGCAAATTTAGGTTACCCGCAACGGCCGTTTCAGCATATAAAATAATATAGAAATATAACAATTTAACATAAATTTGTAATCTACGTTTTTATTTACATTTCTATTAGTATATGGGGAACGGAGTGCCTTAACACTGGGTTCCCTCGGCTTACCCTGCTGTGTGCGGGATACAACGTGAAGCTGATTTATTTTTATATATTTATTAGTATATAAAAAAGTGAATCTTTAGTGGTTTTAATACATGCGAAAAGTCAAAGCGAAATTTAAATTGAAAGCAAGCTGGGGAAAAAAGAAATTAAGAATGTCGTATTTCATTTCCCGTTAGATTCACCACTAGCTTATTTTTAAGATTGCGTTGCGGAATATAACGCTGTGCTTTCTTTTTTATAAAAGAAATGAAAATGAAATTAATTTATTCCTCTCAGTGGAAATCGAACCCACAATCGTTGCGCTTACAGCCGAATAGATTTTATTGGCCAGTTATTAAATGTATAAAATTATAGATATGAAGACGAATCCGCAATCAATAGATACAGAGGATGGTAAGTACTGACAAAAATGTCACGGTGAAATTAAACAAGAACGTGCTCAGGTGATTTGGGCATGTTGAGTGAATGAGCGATTCAAGAATAGAAAAAAAGATTTATGAAGTAAAAGGGAGTGGTAAGAGGGGCAGAGAGAGTTACTCTGGTTGCTTCACATAAAGCGTAAACGAAAAAATATATACGTGGAGAAACTAGTTAATAATATTATCCGTACAATTTCTATAAATTCCAGCCCCTTAAGAATTCAAGGCTAAAACATTTTATCTTAAATATATTTCTAGATAAGAAAGAACCATACTTATTTAGTACTATACTTTCCAAAGTGTGGAATAATACTTTAAAAACTTTAAAAATAAGAAAAAACTATTTTATAAATAGTTGTTACCTTTAATTTTACGTTGTAATATTTTTTTCTTTTATTATTTTAGTTAACGCAATTGTTTTAAAATGTATGTAAAATAACAGCAGTCTTTATTTAAGCATCATAAAAAATATAAAAACGTCGAGCTTTTATAATTATGACTACAGTTTTAATAAAATTATTAAATGCCTAGAATGTTAGTAATAAACTTAATTTTCTTTTTTTAAGCTTCACACTGCATCCTGTATATTGCAGGGTAGGTTGAGAGAATCTCAATCAGTTCTCGAGACATTGTGTGTTTAATGGCGCAACTAAACACTGTGTTTTATCCTGATACCTATACTTATACCGCGAAGAAATAAAAATAAATCATTCCATTCCAATCTCGGAATCAAACGTACAACTGAAATGCTTGTGATTTTACAGTCAGAACATTGTGTGCTGCGGCACGACGCCCATTGACTTCTACTACTGTTGTTACATATACGAGTATACACATGTATCAGATGTATCTAAAATGCTTCCGAAACAGGCAAGTCCCCAACATAAACCTAGAGTCTATTAGGCAATTTTGTTTTTGTATATTTATGTGGAACGGAATGCAGTGCCTCAAAAAAATTGGTTATTCACAAACGACAACTAACTGTTTACAGTAGTTACAAATTACTAAACTAATCACTAAGTCGTTTAATTTTATTTTAAACTCATATACGAAGTATCAATATCGAATTCAGGATAGGTGAACGAGACGAAACAAAGGTTATTAGAAAGTCCATTTTTCACTATCCGCTTATTTTTTTAACTATACGTTCACAACGAACACAACGTCGCTATATGTTTTTAACCTGAACGATAAAATACAAATAACTAACTCTCCCAAAAAAGGAATCGAATCCACATCAAACAAATCGGTATACCGTTTTGCCAGTGTATCACAACAGATTAAAAGCAGCCCTTATGATCATCTAAATCACAAAAACTGTCTAAGAGTAAATTTCATAAATTCAACTTTAGTCTAAACCTAGATATTTTTTGCCTTTGTTACCATTTCAAAGGAGGTTAATTGTGCTACGCATAATTTGGCTTTAGAAGAAAGGTACATAGAATTAATTAGGCCTATTTATCACGAAGCTGAACACATGCCGTGAAGAGGTCCTTAATGTTTAAAAATGAATAATTAAGGTAAAAATGAATGAATGTGGAGTATGATGTTTTAGCTACCTACGGACGTCGGAAAAGGTCTTGCCATTTAGTTTGATGCGAAATTATTATATATATATATATATATATATATATATATATATATATATATATATATATATATATATATATATATATATATATATATATATATATATATATATATATATATATATATATATATATATATATATATATATATCTATATATCTATATATATATATATATATATATATATAATAAATTCGCATCAAACTATATATATATATATATATATATATATATATATATAGTTTGATGCGAAATTATTAATGATAGTGAGCGACTGGGGTTATGGGTTCGATTCTTCAAAGCGTCTTAATGGAAACAGAGTGTCTTATTAAAATAAAATTGTGACATATTTATTTTATTGTTAATTATTCATTAAAAGAATTAAATATTTTTATAAGTATAATATCTTGGGTATTGTACATGCCGGGTAATTAGTTAAATATCCCAAATACTTTTACGTTAACCAGCATGGTAGTCAGTAAAAACGAAGCACCAAGCGCTACGGTCTCTACATACCACTTTCGCCTCGTCCACTGTTATCAACTGCTTTATGCATACCCTCGGGGTTCCTCATGCTTTTTACCTGAAGTACCACCCTACTTCTCTTACCACTCACTTTTACATCGTAAACTTATTTGCCAATCTTTCATCACTCATTCGTTCGATGTGCCCAAACCAGGTGAGCACGTTCTTCTTCATTCTAACCATGAAATTCTCGTTGTCATCACCTAAGCTGACTCTGCTGATACATATATATATATATATATATATATATATATATATATATATATATATATATATATATATATATATATATATATATATATATATATATATATATATCCCGCACGCAGCATATATATACATATATATATGCTGCGTGCGGGATATCGCGTGAGGTTGATTTTAAATGCAGACAAATATTTATGAAGGAAAATATGAAAAAATATAAAAAAGCAACAATTATATTTGGTTTTTAAACCATAACGGAAAAAGAAATCACACTTATAGCATATAAATGCCTATAAACTGGTGGAAGTGAAATATTGCCTCAATTATTCCAAAGTTTTGTAATAAGAAAGAAGCAAGGAACTCAATAAGCAAGTTGAATATCGGAATTGCCCTTCATGAGGGATTAAAGTCATGGCCCTTATAGTTACTTTGCCTACTGATATTTACTTTTGCCTAAATATACTCTTGGGGCATTTATAGATTTTATATTTCAATACTTCTGGGAACAAGTTACAAATGAAAAATTTTAGATGATTATCTATTTGGGAATAGATATTTTTTTATTTTTAAGATGTATTTTGCTCATAGTAAGGTAGGCAGACGGAATGTGATAGTCTAGTGTTAAGACACTCCTGTTTCCCACTTAATATTTTTAAATTACGTGTTTCGTTGCGTAGTGGAAAGTGTCTGAATGAAAACACTATAATTGTGTTTTACATTTTTTTAAACTGTCATTAACACATTGGAAAGAAAAAAACTTTTAAGAAAACATAAAAAGTTAAACGTAGCGAAATTTGAACCTACGCCTCTTTGAAACCGTCAAAGCGCTTTGACCAACGCGCCGTAGCCCGATGACCAATGTTGTCATCGGGCTACGGCGAAATTGTTATATGCATTTGGGTGGCGAAAATTTGTGAATATCTCCCTACAGAGATGCTAGCAACAAAAAAATATAACAAACTCGCAAAATATCTGAAAAATAAAAGAAAAAAAAAAGATAAAATGAAACGGTAGAACTATTCGTCATTTACCTAGATTTAATATCTCATTAGTTTTATTTGCGTTGTCTCTGAAACTGCCGCAAACTTTGGCTCGGTTGCTATCTATTATGAAATTCAAGCTTCAAGAGCCTTAAGAGAAACGCAACTATCATGGAAGTCAAGTTTTCCACTCAACTATCTTTTAACGAGCGAAATGAATATAATTCAAGAATGTTTTATGTTCGGGCACCAAGTTTCATCTGCGGCCGCTTCTGAATAATGTGGAGCATTAATAAACAGGGATGGTTCCACTGCAGTAAGGCTGTAAGAGGATATAATTAATTATGTCAACCAGATAGAACATCTACAGCGACAGACACTATCATTTGGGATTCATATTGTAAAAGTTGGTGATGTTGCTAAAATCACGTGATTCTTAGCTGCGATGTGTATCGAATCCTTCAGAAAATATTTATCTTTATGAATGTCATATCCAAATAGGGAATAATAAATAAATACCAGCTACACCCTCTTATCCCGCATATATAGAGGCAAAGGGAACCTAGTGTTGAGACACTCTTTTCCCCACTTTCCGTCAAATTTTTCGAGGTATTGCTTGTTGAGTGGCGTAACTCATCGATGGGCTTCCTTGGGGCCAAAGCGAAGAAATGAAAATATTTATAAATAATGATTCATTTTCCCCAAGTAGTGATCAAAGCCACAACTCTCGCATTAGAGTAAGGCGTCCCTGCGCCACCACGGACTCACATACCTGAAATTATAATATTTTGATTTTGAATTTATTACTAAACAACTGCTTCAATTTTGCTCTGGAACACAAATTTCAGTGACTTTATATTCTCGAATATATTTCCACCTAGATTATTCACATTAAAAAGATATAGCGCAGAAAACATTGAAAATATAATATATATATATATAATAAAAAAACAAGAATAATGTCATTTTCCCGTTCTATAACTTTAATTTACATTTTAATACGAAAACCAACTTCCGTGAAATATATTTTTCTAACTCACAAATAGGACTACAAGCATTACTGGTGTAGAATAAGATTTTTATTTCATATTGCAAAGTATTATTATAATACGAAACAGCGCCTGCAATTTCATCGCACATGGAATGCAGCTAGGGATATTACGACCGAGTGTAGTACGCCTAGAGTGTATTGTTTTTCATAATTTTAAACTAGTATGTTGTTTCCTTTGTTCTGTAACAGTGAAGCTAGAAATAATTTACCACAATACTCTGCATTTCTATTATATTTAGTTGTTATAGTTGAATAATGTATTAATCATACTGAATATAATATATTGTGGCATAATATTACAGAGCATTTATTTCAAAAAATATCAGGATTTCTTTCGGGATTTATATTTCATTGTGTGTGTGGATATTTTTATATTTTTTCCTACTTCAACATGTCGGTTTCTAAGAAAAACTTAGTTAAAAATATATTTTTAATTGTTATGTTTTTATTTTTATTTCTTCGCACTGGTGTCGAGACAAAGCGTAGCGTTGAGTTGCGATAGTCAACACGCAATGTCTCTGTCGTTCAACGGAAAATGAGGAACGGAGTGTCCCAACATTAGGTTCCCAGGTTCCCCCTGCTAACCTCTATATGCAGGATAAGAAGTGAAGTAAAAAAAAATATCTAAATTAAAATACCGTAGATAACAAATGACTAACAAAATCAACACCACTAACGGAGTCGAATCTAAATAGAAAGCCAATTTGTCTTTCTTCCGACATGAAAAATAGAAATGGAATGGCGACTTTATTTTTTCCTCGGATCACATTCATTTTTTACGGCATCATTTACGGTCGGTGCGGACAGTTTCGCGTAGATCATTATCAACGTTTATTTAATCATTAATTTATCACTGCCGTACAAATTATCCACTTAAAAAATAACCAAAACTCTATTTGACAGGAAATAAATTGATGTACGTTTTTTTGGTACAGATGGTTTAACTGAGGTTGTGACCGGTTTTAAATTTAAAAGAAGAGGGAAAATCGCGACGTTGAGTTCCGTTACTCAATATTCAATATATCGAAGTCATTATTAAATTTATCGAATCAGGCGGAAAAAGGACAACGGAATGTTTGGTTTGTTCTCTCATTTTATTCTGTTATACGGCAAAAATCGTGAAACTATTTCAGTCTCCACGTCTTCCTGTATGTACTGTATGTCTTAACATACATTTTAAGATACTGCATTCTCTATATTCTTCCATTTCCTAATTTCTGCTGAATTTTTGAGGCATTGCGTCTTAGTGGCGGAACTTAGCGCTACGCTTTGCTTCGATACCAGAAGGAAAAAAATGAAAGAATAAAATAAATGTAAATATTATTACTGGGCCGGCCATATCTCCAGACATGCCGACGGTCGATGGAGCCGATCCATGCTAGACTGGAGACCGCGGTTAGACAAGCGTAGTGTAGGACGCCCTGCAGCACGATGGACAGACGACTTAAAGAAGGTGGCTGGCATCAGAAGCCCAAGACAGAGATGGTTGGCGCTCGATGAGGGAGGCCTACATTCAGCAGTGGACGGCGATAGGCTGATTAAAAATATTATTACCACCAAAAGAGTGGGAATCGAACTCATAACCATCGCGCTTACAGCCATACACCTGTTCTCCTGTACTTTTGGAATATTATTACAATACAATTATAGAAAAAGAAAACAATGGTGTGATATGGAATTTTAATATAACTTCTCTGTCTTTCACAAAATGAAAGTGCGTAAAAGTATGCTTAATTAGCGGATAAATTGTACAGCACCATTTTGAATGCAGCTCGAATAAAATTTTCATTAATGTCACAAAGTGTTTGCCTTGTTTTTACTTCCTTTATGTTAAACATTGGCTTACAGTCCACAATTAATGTGATTTTTTACGTAGTAAAAAGTATTTTATAGTGGTGTATTTTACGATTACGTAGCGTAATAAATTGTAACAGTGTCCATTTTTCCGTTCAAATGAAGAATTTAAGGATTTTATATCGCGTTTGTTTTAATGTGCAAAAACATATTTTACGAGGAACGAACGTCGAAGTTATATTTTTTTTAAATGTTACGACAATTGTGATTTAATAGCACGTAAATTCATATTTATTTATATATATATTTCCAGCTTCACGCTGTATCCTTCAGGATAGGAGGGAGCCTAGTGTTATGATGTTAGGTATTGCCTGTTGAGTTGCATAATCTAACGCCGGGAAAGGAAGTGTTTTAATGAGGAACCTACGTATCCTATACGGTTACGTAGATAGAGAATGTAAGGTACATGTACGTCCTACAGCATGAAGCTTAAAACGAAATTATTATAAATATTCACGATTATTATAAGCATTTCACGCGAGTATGAAAAAGGATGTGCTCAGCAGGTTTGGGCACGTCGAACAAATGAGTGATGAAAGAATGGCAAAAAAGATTTATGATGGAAAAGTAAAATGAATGGCTAGAGAGGTAAGGGGAGACCTCTGTTCCGACATACACTTCTTTGACAGTATCAAAGATACTGAAGGAAGGTTACGTAAAAAGCATGAGGACCTCCCGGAGGACAAGTATGATGAGGTTGATGACAGTGAACGAGACGAAAGAAGTATGTAAAGAACGTAGCGTTTCGCGCTGCGTTCTCACATGATGATACACCATGAAGCTAAGTTAAGTTTTAAAATAAAAATTATGTTATTTGAACATATTATTTAGTTCACAAATCCTAGGCAATGCTATGAACTCCTCACCCTGCAACCTGGGCCCGGCATCAACCTATTTAACATTCCAATGACGGAATGCTAAATAGATAAAATCAAAAAATAAATCATCTTCACGCTGTATCCCGCACACAGCAGAGTAGGCAGAGGGATGCTATTGTTAAGACACTCCGTTCTCCACTTTCTGCCGAATTCTGGGGGCATTGCGGGTTGAGTGGCAGAACTCAACGCCGCGCTTTGTCTCGACACCAGAGCAAACAAATGAAAATATAAATTTAAGTATATATTTCATCTCCTCGAGTGGGGATCGAACTCTCAACCAGTCGGTTTTACAGTCACACTTTGTGCCGCTGCACCACGACCGGCCTCACTAAATAGATTCTTCTCTATATTCATAATCTGTCGCAGTTTACGATAATTAGATAAGTTTAGTGAGGTCATTCTGTACTCTACTAACGTATTAGATATACATTTCCAGACTTATCACTCCAGTACATACATGCCTATGCATACCAACCCAATGCCGCACTTTAACTAGGCTGGCTACAGAAATATGAATATATTTTAACACAAATCAAACAATATGAAATAAAGACATCATGTAGAATTTCAATTCGCAACAATTATATATACACAGATAAAATACAATAAAAACATATTTTTAATACTTATCAGCAAGTAGCTTAAAATCTGTATAACATCATCCATCCAATCAATTAAAAGCACAAAGACCAAATGAATTACTTATCGTACTCGCTGCATGTTAACTCCATCGATAGGAATGTAAAATGTAATACAGACGCAGCTACATTCATCATTTTAATTAACTGAAGCGCCGTATACTGTATGGAATGGCACAATAATATGATAAAAACACAAAAAAATTCAATGATATATTATAGTTAAATATTATTGATTTATCGCCTACGGAAAATAGCTGTTAATAAAACGGAATCATTTTCACGTCACTTTTAGTCCGTCTGTCTATCTGAATGTCTGTCTTGAGTTGCACTCTTTCTCTCTAAAAGTTAAGAGTACATCTGCCAGTCCAGTGGTGGGTTTAGGTGAACCAGTATATCACCGGTTGAACGACCATATTGACTGTCATTAATCAATCTTTATCCTCCAGGTAAACCGAGCGCTGACCATTGATAATGCTCTCTATCACTTTCGAGAGCAGGGAGGTGATAGTAATAGGCCTGTAGTTAGATGAATCGAAGCCATCGCATTAGCCTAGCCAACCCACCAGGTTGTGTGGTCGGTTTCCAGGAGGCTCCTCTCCTGATTAGAGTCCCGCTACCCTCAAACTTTCATACGTTATAAATAAGTTAAAACAATGGGTTTTATCGAGATATGTAGCTAAAGTATAAAAATTTTATATTATTTGATTTATGTCGGTTATATAACATACATAAACGACAACAACGACATAAATTAAATAACATAAAATTTTTATCATTATTATATTTGGTTAAAATGTATAAAAACACATAAATAATATTTATCACTCTGTCTACTTAACTCTGACCTTTAACACATCGAACTGAACTGAACCTCATCGAACCAGCTAATCAGAATGCGAGCGTCAAACTATCCACGATCTACCATTTCAACGTATTATCTGCGTCGCTTTTATGATAGAATTGCAAATTTAAACCCTTTGTAAGCACTTTGCATTTGGAAACACAAATTCGCTTTTACGCTTATTTGCATGCCGTGTCACAGTTGCGGCGACTTCCGAAACGCTGCACCAAAATTGTCCACCGTCCTCGTTATTAATATTATATGCTAACACCGTCCTCCTAAAGCGTCTGGTCTCGACGCGAGATTTGTCCACTTAAATATTTATTTTACGTCAGACTTAGCTTAGCAGCAATTTACATTAATGGCTTGTCATAAATTCTTGCCTACCAAATTTGTATTGCATATTTCATTTCTAAATTGTCAGGGCGCCGTGGTGTAAGCACGACAACGTCTGATTGTAAACACGACGATTGTGGGTTCTCCATCCCGACTAGGGGGATGATTATTTTATATTAATTTCCCCGCTCACAACACGCGTTGTTTCAAACATTGTATTAAAAGTGGCGCAACTTGCAATATATCGAGAAATAGGCAGAAAGTGCCCCCTTTTGAGAACTGCGTTAGGCTGTCTTTTCTTGTTTCTATCAAAATCAGCTTCACGCTGTATCCCGCACACAGCAAGGTAGGCAGAGGGAACTTAGTGAAAGACACTCCGTTCCCCACTTTCTGCCGAATTCTGAAGGCTTTGCGTGTTGAGTGACAAAACTCAACCTCGCGCTTAGCCTCGACACCAGAGCGAAGAAATAGAAATATAAATTTGAGTAAGTATTTCATCTCCTCGAGTGGGGATCGAACCCACAACCAGTTGGTTTTACAGACACACTTTGTGCCGCTGCGCCACGAAATCTCTATGGATAAATCATATTTAAAATTGCTTATATGATATTCTTTTTGTATTTTATATAATAAAAGCTGTATTGTAGTGACCTTCATAGAGATGATGAACACTTAACCTTTGCAACATTTTAAGAAAAAGATTACAGTAAACAATGTTGTTATAATATAATATAATATATAATATTTTAGTCATAGGTTCGAGGCTCAAAAGTATATATTAGAATGAGAAAAAGTTTTAAAATATAATAATAATATATTTTTAATATCAAATTAATACTCAATTTCTCTGGCTAGAAGTGCCGAAATCAGGGTCGCCAATTAACATCCATTATTTTATTTCAAACTAAAACCCAAATATGAAATAGTTTTAAAATAAAGCAGGATTATTCGTAGCATCATCTTTTTAGTAAACTACAACAAACAAAATATTTAGAAACGTTAAAAAAAATTACGAAACAGGACTCAAACCCCCAACCGTCACCCAAAATTCTTAAAAATTTTCCAAGCGCTCCAGCCAATTCTTCCACTATGTCGAAACTCTTATACACTATGGTGTTTCATAGTTATTTTTCTTCTAGTAAAAAACATGCCACAATATACATAAATCTGACCTTCCAACGCTAACCTAACATAAACATCTAGATTGGCTGATATAGGCACTCGACCCTCAGTAAGTGGGGCAATCCATTCAGCCCTTACCGTCGTATGGAGATCGTAAATAATATTGCACACCTGTTAGTTGATTATACAGATAAAGAATTTTAGTGTACACATTTAATGCTTATATTTGGTTTATAGTAATGCTTAAGATTTCTCATAATCCTAGTCGTGTTGTTGAAGCCAACGGAGGAAATTGGTTGGTAAATGCGATGGTTGTGTGTTCGATCCCAAATCGTGAAGTCTTACGTTTTGACATAGAACGACGTTAAGTTCTGTGATATGATGTCTCGAAATTAAACAGGATGGAGAAAATGATATTTTTTTTTATACTATACATTGTGTGAGAAAATGCTAGATTGGAGCTAAATATTGTGAGCTAAAATCATATTTTAAGACAAGAATGTTTTAATTTGAAAAAATGCAATATTATTTTCTCAGGTTATTGTGAAATTTTCAATTTTCCTTTATTTGAAATTTCAAATAAAGTGGATTTTGAGCTTCTTGAATACCTTACTAGAGATTCCTAGCACACTTATTTTAAAAATTTATTATTATAGTATGAATAGTAATGAATTTCAACAAAATTTTAAGATAATTAATCGTATATATAAAATTGGAGGATAAAATTCAATGATGATAAAATTCTGTAGTTATAATTTAACTACGTATAATAACTATCGTGTGACTGTAAACTCGACAGGTTTTGGGTTCGGGAAACGTATTCAATACTTTCATTTCTAGCGTAGCGTGGCGGAAAGTGGGAAACGGAGTGTCTTATCACTAGTCTCCCTCTGCCTACCCTGCTACATGCATGATACAGTATGAAGGTGAAAAAAATAATTGTATTGTTTTTATATGTAATTGTTAGACCAGTCGTGGCGCAGGTGCATAAAATATGATTGTAAAATCGCTTGGTTGTCAATTCGATCCCCACTCGAGGAAATGAAATATTTATTTACACTTATATTTTCACTTCTTCGCTCTGGTGTCGAGGCTAAGCGAAGAAATGAAAATATAATGAAGCGGCGCTGAGTTCCGGTACTCAACACGAAATGCCTCCAGAACTTGGCGGCGGCTCTGGCTACCCTGCTGTACGCGGGGTACAGCGTGAAGCTGATCTATATGTAATTATATATAGATAATAGATTATTAAATTATATTCCAAAAAATAATAGCCATGTCCACCCAAGTCACCTGCAGGCTACTTTAGAGAGGCTCGTTTAACTATACTAACCTTTGAATTTTAATTAGGTCCTTGCCATTATGTTGCCTCAAGGGCGAGACCATTTACGTAGAAATTTTATTCGACTCAATGAGTCGCAGTAATTTTCATCTATTCTAGAAAATTTAAGGCTTCTTCGTGAATAACTCAAAATTCAGTTTAAAAGCAATTTAATGTTGAAAGAACATAAAATATTGACAAACAAATATTGGATTATTTGAAAGTAACTTGAAATTTAAACAACTTGAATGATAATAGAAAACAAAAAGAATTTGAAAATGCTTTGTTAATATTTTAATATCTTGATATTTAATAATCTTCATTCATTTTAGTTAACTCTTTATATTGTAGTTATTAATTATATAATATATTTGGAGACCCACTGTAATTTAATTTTAAATGTGAATTACTCTCACAAGAAACATTTGACTTTAAGGTGCGGCTACGACACTATACATGTTACACTCAGTGTATGCATCGAATGTCTCTGGATGAACCTAGGTGTTTCTTGTTGTAAAACTTATAATGGTACGATTATTTGTGCTCCATCAACCGCAGTATGAACACGTTGTATCGAAGTGCTTATAGCCCAGATCTCAGAACCCCTGGACCCCGTCATGTTAGTCAAGCTGAAATTTGAGGAGTATTAGTCTAAACGTACTACACTACTTGAAAGTGGGATCCTTTCAAATGTAGCGCCAAATAAAGGTATATCTCTGTCTGAAAGGATGATTGCGCCATCCAATTGGTCTGGGTACTGATAAGGAATCTTGAAATAGTACTTAAATAATATTTTTTATTATTAAGTTTTGTTTTAATTATTAATTTTTTTTAACGTATGTAGATGAGGGTTTACCTTAAGTTGGCGCTCCCTCTGAAAGAGCCCCACTTTCAAGTTAATAAGTACGCATACCGTGTTAACTACATATTAGACTATTAATCCTCAAAATTTCAGCTTAGCTAAAATTATGCGGGTCTGGCGGCTCTGGGATCTCAGGCCATTAGTGTATTTAAAAACTTTGACATTTCATACATAAACTACCATCAGCTTGAGTGTGACCTGTTCCGGCGAAATTTCCGCACACACATACAAACAGACACTGCTAAGCCACAAAAAATGCGTACAAGTGTAAACAGAACATACACTAATGTCTCACATTTATGTCAGAATGTCTGTCGTACTCTATGCATATTATTACAATCATGACATTCAGTCTAATATATTCAACAAATAAGAATAATTTTTTATTGACCAAGCATAATATATTGCATTTGCGTCTATCTCCAACACCAACCTACATTTACAATATTACAATATTGCAATACGTTAAACAATCGCAATGCATCGTCTTCAAGCCAGACAGCCATTCCAATACACTGTCAAGAATGTAGAGCCGCCATAAGCTACGGCGATACAGACCATTGGTAGCGCAACAGGCTTAATGGAAAAGTTAATTTTAAACGAGCCAGCTTTACTACGCTTCAGTTGGGCCTGCGATTAATGGGGATTAACTATGGTTAATTGTTTTCGTGAGCCGGGTCACTGGCGTCCCCTTATATTTGTAATTTGTTATGTATGTACATCCATCCGTTGGGCCCGCTCTGCTTTTATATATATAACAGGAATAATGTAGTAATCATGATGAATAATGTAGTGGAGGCCAGTCTTGGCGTAGGGGCATAAGCGGGTAAGCGGGTATGATTGTGGGTTCGAATCCAACTTGGGGACGTTAAATATTTTATTTCTATTTTCATTTGATTGTGCTGGTTACGGGAAAAAGTGTGGTGTTGAGTTCCTAGGGTTCATTTTGCCTATGGGTTGGAGCTAAAAGAGAAAGTACTATTAATATGTAGTGTCATTTTATTAAGTAGAATTGAGTTCAAAAACATATATTTTCATTACACCTACAAACTTATAGCTTTAGATAGAATATAGATATGACTGGTTTAGTATGAATATAAAAAATATCAAGACTATTTCTAGATTTAATAGTTTTATGTTAAAAGAATTTAATTCTTTATTTGTATTACTAACAAAAAATATCTTGTTCCAGGTAGACTGTGAAACCGGATGAGTTGGAATAATAATGTTGTGACAAAAGTGTTGCCATGGTGTTAAAAATGAGTTTTTTCAAAATTTTCCACGATATATCGAATAACAGAACTATATTATTTATAATAGTGTTACTCTCGTTAAAACTGTGCAGCCCTCAGGACTTGAGCGAGGATTTTAATGAAGAAAACGTGGATTCAGATATAAATATGGTGTCAGTGAAAACAAAGCCTCCTAGAAACGTGAACAGTCCCTGTAGGTTGAGTGAACTGCTATGTGATACGGGACAGTGCATATCCTTGGATAAGTATTGTAATGGTGAAGACGATTGTGGTGATAAGAGCGATGAACCTAAATCATGTACACGTAAGTATTTTGTATGTATTGTATTGTATTGAGGTATTAAATACGGGTTAGAGATTAAAAAAAAATAATTTAAAAAAATGGTTTTGGACAAGAATAAGATTTATTTAAACGAAATAGCAAGACATTCTCTCAAAAATATTTTAAAATAATCAAATATATATTTTTTAATTTTATTCTAATCTAATGAATAACTTAACTTAATATCAATCTAATTAATAGTTTAAGGAAAAATATAATAATTTTAAAAATATTGGACAGAACTAAATGCAATGTATGTATTTAATTATTAAACATGATATACATTCAATAAAAACTGAAAAACTTTCTTTTGTTGAATTTGTCGAAATTATCACAAGTTATTAAAATTATAAAACTTTCGGATAAATGTACGCGTTGCTAGTAATCAAATAAATATAGTAGTGCCTATTATTGCTTAAACTTATATCCGGCAGTGTCAGTAGGATAGACTCGCTGCGGTGGATTTTATGTAATATTCATAACTTCTTACAATATCTCTGCCAAAACATATTAGATTTAACGTTTGCGGATCTCTATATAGAAAAGTTATAATTGTTTTTTGGCATTCAGCAGTATTCGTTGAATAGTCGATACTTTCTAAGTGAATATACACATACATTTTTTATACTGTTCATTATCATTTTGGGCGGTTTTCCAATTTTTTGTTATAACCAAAGTGTTGAAACTAACATTTTAAATCGGATTTATTTTTGATATTTTATAAAAACACTGATAACGTTATGCTGCTTTAAGATCCGTTCACTCTACGAAGATACGTTAAAAGTGAAGAGTTAACCTTCAAGAAGTCGCGTGGCGGTAATTCTGACCACTCATATATTTTTGTGTAATTCTTAATATTATCATCATTATTCTTTGTCGACTCAAGTAGTCGTCTCATAAATAAAATATATGTATATATGTATACCTTCTTTCTATTTATCTTGTGATGTACAAATAGCTTTTATTTTAATTGTGGCGTAGTCGAAAGGACTACGGACTAGGTCAAAAAATTTACGTGTGTAGATTTTTTTACTAGTTTGTATTTTTAAAAAAAAATTGGTTATATGCTTGTAGTTCCCCACCGTAGATTTTGTACCAGTTTCATGATTGTAAAACATGACTATTAAGTTTGACAAGGGTCAAGTGATAAATTTCAGTTGACAAACATAAATTTGCTAGCGTACTAGTTTTAAATGAAATATTGACTGAGCATTTAATTTTCTTCTGTTCCGTAAGGGACTGTAGACCAGTACATTTGATATTAATTTCCATATAACTTCACGTAATCTTGAGAAAACAGAAAAAAAATGGGCGGACAAGCCGAAAGATAAATTGTAAGCAAAATATATGGAAAATATTTTTTGAATTACAAATACAATTTTTAATTTAATAAATATTTTTAAATAATTTTCAGATGACTGTTTTAAATTCAAAAAAGAACGATTCTCTGATGACGATTCGATTTTGTGATTTAAGTACCTTAAATGTCCAAATAGTCTCTTGGGTCACGCACGACCGATATCATCACAAAATACCTCGCTCCTGCTTGAAGGTTAAAATACTAAGTAAATAATATGATTCCAAGATCATTTGTTGAGCCTGTCATGGCAGGGGCACAAATGTAGGACTATAAACGCGACTATTTTGGGTTCGATTTCCACTCGGCGAATAAGTTTTTTATATTTTTATGTTCTCGCTTTGGAAACGAAAGAAAGCGCGGCGTTGAATTCCACTGCTCAACACGTAATGAAGAAGGACAAATGAAGAATACAGAAAATGGACAACGGAAGTATCTTAATAGAGAACTAAGTGTCTTAACACTAGGATCCCATATTCCCTATGCCTACTCAGCTTTCCGCGGGATATAGCGTGAAACTAAAAAAATATATAAGAATTAATCTACTTTTCCTTCTAATTTAACGAACTCTACAACAACAAACACTCATAATTAAGAAAAAAAAACTGACTTGTAAAGCTTTGCAGCCTTTAAACGTGTTTCTACGCAAGAACCGTCCAGTGCGATAATTGTCTTACACAAAAGACTGCGCAGATGGCCTCACAAAGGGGATTGAAAGAACTAGATTATTCCGTTCCCGCTGTTCTCGGGGGAACAACGTGGTTTGGGAGGATGGTAGACGTGATGGCCTCACTTCATTATCTTTCGACCTTTGTATAACTGTAATCTACGACATTATTTATTTCAACTAGTATTTTAATTTTAATTACGCTGCTTTATATAGAGATTTGGATAATTTTTGCTGATGTATTTCATTTAGTATTTAGTATAAAATACATACGTATGTATTTTAATCGCTTAGTAAATGTCAGAGTATTGGATGTCAGAGTTAATTTAATGATAAATCTTAGCAATCTTTAGGTGGGTTGGATATAGATTTTAAGGCCATCATTGCGGCGGTCACGGGGAATAAATTATTATTTATTAATATTTTTGCTCTGGTAACAAGGCAATACGTAGCGTTAAGTTCCACCACTCAATGTGCAATGATTCGGAAATTTGAAGAAATGGGAAACGGAGTGTTAAAGCACTACGTTCTCCATCTGTTAAAACATTAAGTTCTAGGTTGCAGCGTGAAGCTTAAGAAAAAAAAACCTTAAAGCTAACGCATAATGACAGAAATTTCTGCGCTATTTCTCCATGGCCATCAAGTTATTATTATAATATTTCATATTAAAATAAAAAAAATATGATCTAATAATTTTATGTTTTTTTTAAGTATCACAGGAATGATATTTGTTATAAATCTATGCTTATATAGAATAAAACATAGGAGTTACTTCATACAATCAAATAGAGAATTGTTGTTGCTTAGTCACATTCAAGATATCCAGATAATTGTTTTACTATCCAATAACCGTCGAAAACTAAGATCCTCTAGAAATAGTACTAGAGACTACTTCAAAATCTTGCTATTGTATTACTCTTATAACGGAGGCGCACAAACTGTGACAGTATATGCGAATGGTTGTGGGTGCGATCCCCACTCGAGGAAATGAAATAGTTATTTAAATTTGTATTTTCAATTCATCGCTCTGGTGTCGGGGTAAAGCGCGGCGTAGAGTTCCGTCACTCAACACGCAAGGTCTCCAAAATTTGACGGTAAGTGGGGAAAGGAGTGTTTTAACACTACGTTTCCTTTTCCTACCCTGCTGTGTGCGGGATACAGCGTGAAGCTAATTTAATTTTTAATTTCATTTAGTAATACTCTTATAGATACTAGGATAAAACAAGTGTTTTTTTACAGAACGTTAAAAATAGAATTTTTAGAAAGCCCTCCGTCCAAGCTACACCCGATCGCAATATTGGGTTGAGAATTTAATATTTAAGACGTAGTTCTAATTGGTGCCGTCTACACGAAAGCTCAGGTTCACTGAACGTGTATTTCAAGGAATACATACTATAACTGCTCCAATTCAGGATTTTTTACGTATTTTGATACGGCATTTTAATGCCGTATCTTTTAAGAGGAAGAACAAAAAACAAGTATACTTAATAAAAAATACAGCCGAATTAAGGAACTTCCTTTCTTACAGAAGTGGGCTTAAAAGTTAAAAAGGGTATATGTAAAAAAATAAAGTGCTTTTTTATTATTAGCATGGACAATGAGGTCATTGTGGTGCGGTGGGCGGTGTCTTACTGTAAACTGTGTGGTTGGATTCCCATCAAATTTCATATTTATTTATACATAATATAGCATTAGTACAATATCTTGAATTTGGTCCACTTCTGGAAATTTTGGAATTAAAAAAAATATGTACTTACCATATGGGAATTTACTCTGTTAGTTTACCTAACCTAAAAAAACATACTATATATTTCACGTGACAAGTCTATAATACAAACATTTCCAAGTATCAAATTCTAAGCACTCAAAAACGAAGAACAATTAAGCTCCTTTAATTATGGCGGCAGGTGAAAACGAGCTTTCGCTTTTATCGTTCCCACGTACGTAGTCATTAGCCCGAAATGTGGCTACAATTAACGAAAAAAACGCCACGTACGTTTAATAAGGTGTTAAGTTTGCTGGCTGTTTCCGAAACTGTTTTAATTTGTCACGATAACTTTGTTGTAATTTATTATTTTATTTTTATATATATGTATGTACCTATACAAGGTTTTTGTGTCAATTTCACGCTGTATATCGCATGTAGCAGCTCAGGCAGAGGGCGCTTAAAGGACACTCTGTTCATCATTTTCTGGAGGATTCTGAAGGTATTGCGTATTGAGTGGCAGAACTCAACGCTGCGCTTTTCCTCGACACCAGAGTGAAGAAATGAAAACGTTAAATACAAAATGATTTTAGGCTTTTATGATTATCTCATATGATAAATAATTCTTCTCAAAACATTTTGAGTTCAATTCTATTACAGCATCGACCGACTAAAAATGTGGAATTTCCTGTAAAATATCGTAACCCTAACAATTTTTTTTTAATTTTTTTGTTTAAAAAATGTTCTTTGTTGTAAGTAGATAACATTTGTATATTCGTATTATGAATACTTTACCAGATTCAATTTAACTCTACAAACCAACTTCAAATGAAAATACACATTGTCCTATAGTTTTGCTAAAAAGTAAATATACAATCTCTATATATAATAAGTCAGTAAAAATATTTTGTCTGTACATTTAGTAATTTTGACTGAAATGGATAGAAGGACATTTAAAAATAATAATAGAAAGCAAAAAGATGTTTCTGAATTTCTTATCTGTCTGTCTGTCTGTCTATTGATATGTATGTCCACATCCTTCTCTGAAGGTACTGAACTGATTTACTTGAAAATTGCTTTGTTATAACTCAACTTAACTACTAAAGTTTAGTTCAAAATCGGTTCATTAAAAAAAAAGTTATCGTCATTTGAATGGACTCAAGGTATTAATTTGTTTTATACAATAAAGCAAACAAAATTGAATTATTAATGGAGATTACCTTCATAAATCATAACAGTTAAGCTTAAGTCGTAATTAATTCAACACAGAGATAAAGAACGGTCTTGAAGGAAATATCAAGTAAATAGAAAGATTTTTTGGTTGGTTCGTTCATATAATATATGTAACTAATTTCAAAACTGTACAAGAGTTTATGTGCAATTATTGAATTTATTTTACAAATAATATTATGAATCATTACCCAAATCAATAATTTAGCATTAAAGGCTGTTTCTAAAGCAGTAAATTAAATTATTAACTGACATCGGCACATTTAACAGAGTTTTGAAAAACATGACATAGGTAAAAATAACGTAATGTTACAAAAATATACGTATAGTATACGTATAATAAATAATTAGCTTTATGTATATTTTATAAGTCAAATATCAGCATTGGTCTTATTTTTAAGTCCGATAAACAAAAATTCTTATAGAAATTACGATAATGTCGTAAAAAAATCTTACAAGTCATTTTAGTTGTCAATCAATTCTGCTTATTAAATCAATTATCATGTAGTTTAAGCGGGCGAAGCCGCTGGCGAGCCGCTAGTGAAGAATAAAGTCTTTAATTTCGCTTCACAATATAAAATTGATGTTAATTTTCCTATATATGTGATCGATTTTCCTATATATGTGACACTCGAAAAAATAAGAAGAAAAACTCGTTACTTTAGTTTAGCTTTTGTCTCCAACTCGACACAACTCTCAACATAAGCACACTATTGTCTATGTAAGGCTATAAATATAGAATCTAAAGAGAGATCTGTATTTTCTTAAATATTAACCATTAATCAACTTCACTCTGCATCCCGCACATAGCAGGATAGGTAGAGGGAACACTTCGTTCTCCACTTTTATAATTAATGTAATAAAATAAAATTATAGTAAGTATAATAATTTAATATATATACTTTAAATTTTTTGATCAGAAATCAGTATACTATGTCTATATATCATTCGTATTTTATTAAATTCATATAGAATATTCTACTTTGCAGGTATTATAAGCTACTTAACTATCATGTTTCAAAATTAAAGCCGTTTTAATCACTAACACGTCAGCGCTGTTACATATTCAGGCGCATAGTTTGTACGTAATTAGAGTTGGTACTGTTTGTTAGAAAGTAACTTTCCGATAAATTGACAGTTATACCATCGTTTTGAATGTTGATTTCGATTTTATCTATATCGTTGAGTATTAAATTCTTATTTATGCATGCGAACAATAAAAAAAGGGGAAAAAAAAATTACACGGGGTGCGTCGCTAGACATTTCCACATACAAACAGTCGCTACTGGGTAAAAAATACCTAGTTTCCTGCGCTTAATACCTGAAAATCAAATTGTCTTATTAACGTAATACTGTCGGCTTGTGCCACACACATATTATTGAAACCGCGTCCTACTTAGTAGGTTTGCCATGGTTACTGTGCTCCTCGCGATCCTCAGTTTCTAATGCAATTTCATTGTGATTATCTTGTTATTGCAAAATTTCATCTATAGTGGTATCTCGGATTAGGAAATTCATTGTATTGAAGTGGTAAAACAGAAAGATGTGTATAAAAAACTCGCTACCGGGTAATTTTCACCCATTCGCACTTCACAAGTCCATTGTGTCCAAAGACATCGCGCTATTTGTCTGCAACGTGGGGAGCGCATCTCGTTTCTATGCGCTTAAAGCAGCAAGTCTCTAAATTATACAAAAAAAATATTTTCATGGTTACCCAGTAGCGAAGAACGCCGGGTTAAAAGCAATGATGATGATGATGATGATTAGCAAACACTTTTCACCAAATTAAGGTATCATTGTGTATTGAGTAGCGGAACTCAACGCTGCGCTTTGCTTCGTGACCAGAGCGAGGAAATGAAAATGTTTGATATTTTATTTCTTTGAGTGGAAATCGAACCCACAATATGACATAGTAGCACGTATCTCTACTAAAATATATATGATATTTCAAATATAACAAAGGCACGTTATATTTTATTAATCTAAGTCATTTAAATCTTTAGTACTAAAGAGTAGTCGCGGATATTTCAAAAACAACCAAAACGTATCTCAAGTACCAAGTTATACGCGATAAATAGATAGTTTTCTTTGTAATATCTACAATCTCCAAAACTACAGATGTTAATTTAAAAAAATATTATCTCCTATATTATATTTTTATCTTTCACTACAACAATAATTCAATCACGTGCTCAGCGCAACTTTACAACGCGCTAATAGTAACTTTTAACAAACGTAATAAAAGCACGATTTATTGCAAAATAAATGAGCGGGATCATCATTGTGTGGTTTCTACATAGAATTTCTCATTTCGTTCGTTCAGTTATTTTAGCTTTGCAGAAGGAATGAGTGTAATTTTGTATTATATGTTTTTTTTCAATACTACTTAGTATTGAAAACCACCGTGTAATTACGAAGTATAAAATACGCGGTTGTGTTGTAAGCTTTTTATTTCTTTAGCTTTTTCAGTATTATTTTTATTCATATATCTAGAATATAAGAATATATTATTTCAAAAATAAGCTATAAAGCCAATCCTAACATTTAATTATACAGTAAGTTCTAAGCTTAAGAAGTGTAAATTTTATTAATTTTGAGGGTTCCGTATTCTAATAAAAAAATTGAACAGACCCACACAGGAACACGAGAAATATCAAGTTGAAATTAATATCATACACTCAGGTGTACGATATACCACAGATAAAATCAAGTTTCTATATCAAATAATTAAAAAATATTTCGTTTACACCACATATTTTAAGCAAAATCAATGCATATGTCCGCAAATTTAAGATTATATTTAAAATGACACCTCCCGTTGGCCCGCAATCATGGAGTTGGAAGTGAGAGCCCGATTAATAAAATAATTCTATGTTGTCTTGCAAAGCTCAACCTAAGTTTGAAAAAGCTTATATTATAAATGTAAATATATCAAAACAAAACACAAACTAACAACGTTCTGAATTTGATTTTGAATCCAAGACTTATCAGTCAAGCGATAAAAGATGTTCCAAGCACGGGTTACTTGCTCAGTAATACCATATAGAGTGGAATAGAGATGAAAAATATTAATAAAATATATAATATTCAACATTAATTGAATAAACCAATAATTTATAATGAACTTCAAGTACGACACTTGTTCCATGTGACGAGTGCATTTACGAAGCAAGTACCTACTTATTGAAATGTTTTATAAAATATGCATTCCAGTTTATAGGAATATAGTTTGTATTAAAATTAATGTTTTATAAAAATATTATAAATGCGTTTTATTATAAAATGAAGGAACTATTTTAAATTGCACAAAAGTTAAATTTTATTTGCTGTCCAAATGTTCTCCGTTGTAAATTATAAAAAAAAATACCTTTTTGAATAATCCCATCGCATCATATTTATGCCAATTATAGTAAAAAAAAAATTTCAATAGTACGTTTTGTTGCGTGCAGCAGAATTGGTAGTGTTGAACTTAGTGGTAAGATATTCCTATGTTTTTTGATTGGCGGAATTAAAGGCGGAATAACATATTTAAATTTTTGTTGTAGTTTAATAGCTAAAATTAAATTAGCTTCACGCTATATCCCGCACACAGCAGGGTAGGCAGAGGGAACCTAGTGTTAAGACACTCCGTTCCCCACTTTCTACCGATTTTGAAGGCCTTGCGTGTTGAGTGGCAGAATTCAACGCCGCGCTTTGCCTTGACACCAGAGCGAAGAAATGGAAATATAAATTTAAGTAAATATTTCATCTCCTCGAGTGGGGATCGAACCCATAACCAGTCGGTTTTACAGTCACACTTTGTGCCACTGCGCCACGGCCGGCCTCAATTATCATTTTTAATAGCTAAAATAAAATCGATGGTAGTTACTTAAAGTATTATATAAGTAAACGTATAAACTTTGCACCATAACTATCTTTTATTTTTCAGTTCATTTTGACTCTAATATTGGTTATAAATATATACAACTCATTTCACGTTAAAAATAAAAAAACATTTCAACTCATTCAACAGAATCAACAATCCTCTTTATTTTAAAAAAAAAGAGAAATATTATTTCAGCTTTTAAATCGTTGTTATATTTGAAGTCTATAATAGGTACATATATTGTCCATACAAATTTAATTTACGTAAAAAAATACGAATCATAAAATGATGTTCACTAACGTTAAAGCAAAAATGTACCACCATAGCAGTTTTAATGATTATGGCTTGAAAACATTTTAATATTATGACACAAAAGGACGACAACGGTCTTCAATAGCTGCATTTATGTCAGTAGGTCAAATTGTTTCAACATTAAACTGTAAGTAAATGACAGAACCGTGATAGAAATTTGGGCCTAAAGAACAAAAGATTACAATAATGTTCCGCGGCGAAGTGAACACTTGTCTTATGCTGTGTACTTAATGCGCTGTCAGGACGGACAAAAGGCTTTTTTTTAAAAAGATTGTAAAAATATGGCTGACTTCCTATTGTGCGCCTCGCTTTATTCAAATTCTTTTCCTGCTCATTTCCCTATTTTTGTTGAAAGGATTAACAATAGTACAGGTACTGAAAGTGGTATTGTACGAAATTTGATAGCATTTTACAAGTAAAATATGCTTAGCGATTATTTTAGGGGGACTTTTAGGAGGTAATTGTGATTATGAGTACTATAGCAATGATTACTACCAATTCTTGTACGTTTATTGATGTTTAGTTTAGTTATATCTATAAATACTTATCAATAATGCATATCAAGACACGTCAGCGTGTCCAGCCAAGTCAAAAGCTGCGCAATGTGTATTTTACACAAAACTTGATATTTCATACTACGATAGACGATCCTCACTAAATTAACCACAAGGAACTAAATCAAATACAATATAAAAATCTTTTACTTACAAATATTAAGCCTGTATTTAAAAAAATATTGTTCAAAATTTAGAGCTATATATTTAATTGGAGATTTGTATGGGTGCTGAGTAAAAATCAATTAAATTGTTAACTGAGTTAATTTTTATGTCACTGAAGTCCAGAACGATGCATTACTTAACAATTTACTTGGGAGATTACTAAGAAAATACATACGTATGTATAAAATTAAATCTAAATTAATCTTGTCAAAGGTACATAAATATATAGTAAAAAAGTATACTAGTATATAATTTATATTTTATGTATATTATTCAAAGTGATTTTATCTAAAAATACGAAAACTTTATAAAAGACTTGCCTAAAATATACGATATACGTAAATCATATTCTTATGTACAATATCGTAAATCGACTGAGGCGAACAATCGAACCCCTGTACCTAACGGCTGGGCACTGGCTAATATAAAGGCTGTATTTAACGATCACCGCTTGATTTCACAAAAGAGCGACTGAACTACTTTATCGCTTGAATGCGTGTAATAACAGCTTCATAAGTCGGCTGGAACTCATACAAAATTTCAAAGGAAATACTATAGGTACGGACATATATACGTACATATATATAATTATTTAGCTTCACGCTGTATCTCGCACACAGCAGGTTAGGCAGAGAGAACCTAGTGCTAAGACACTCCGTTCCCCACTTTCCGCCGAATTTTGGAGGCATTGCGTGTTGAATGGCAGAACTCAACGCCGATCGAACCCAGAACCAGTCGGTTTTACAGTCACACTTTGTGCCACTGCGTCACGACTGGCCTCAATATATAATTATATAAGTGCATTATCGAGGCCATTCGTGGCTCGGGGGCACAAAGTGTAAACGCGACATGTTGTCGGTTCGACTGCCATTCGGGGAAATAAAATATTTAATATTTTCATTTCTTCCCTCTGGTGAGGTTCTGGCTGAGGCAAAGAGCGGAGTTGAGTTCCGCCACTCAACACGCAGTGACTCCACAATTCAGCGGAAAATGTGGAACGGAGTGTCTTAACACTAGCTTCCTTCTGACTTCCCAGCTGTGGTATAGCAGCGTGACGCTAGGAAAAAATATTTTAATAATTATCTCAATACTGTTTAGACGTTGCTATTTTCTATTATAATTAAAAACCATAAGTTTTCTTCATGATTGTAATCACGATTTCTGTCGATATTTTTTCTAATATTTTTATTTTACTACAGCATGCAACAGAACATATATGGGGGACGTCGGAAGAACATATGAACTAGAAGTTAGAAGGCCGAGAGAAGATCACCTCCCTTTCGTGTGTCATCTCAACTTTACCGCAAATGGTGGGAACTATGGTGATATTATTCAAGTAAGTTTAATTCATACATTTAGAAACATATAACCCTCATTTACATTAATATTATAAATCTATTGTTTAAGGAAAGATTTTCAAACTAAAATCTGTACGCCGTTGTTTCTTTTTACAGGTAGGATTTATTATATCTATACAATTAAAATTGTATATGGTTTGACTAACTTATAAATATATATAACGAATTTGTTACTCTAATCTTTAAAAACAACATATTAAAAAGTAGAAAATTACAATCTTTACCAGAGTTGTCTCGACACCAGAGCGAAGAAGCGAAAACATTTAATATTTCATTTTCTCAAATAGAAATGAACCCACAGTCCATAGCGTTTACAGTCACACGCCACGACTGGCCTCATCTGCTACAGTTACACAGTACAATACCAGAGATACTGTCACTAATACTAGAGGCATTATCCCTAACTGAACGTACTAGATCTATATCTATATATCTAGGTGGCTACACAACCCATTCATAACTGATATTACGAAATGCCCATAATTCCTCACAAAGGCTAACTGCAGAACCTTGTTACAGCTTACATTCGACACGTTCACAGTCGGCAAATTTGTATCATTCACATCTGACGGATGCCCGGACGGACATATGACTATTGTAGAGAAAAGTCCATCTCCACCCACAGGGCAATGGTGTGGCTCGGCGTGGGGCTACACAGTGTATTTTAGTGAATCGGATTCTATAAATATGACGCTCAGACTGGACAAATTGAGCCAACAGGTTTGTGTTACATATGAATATTATATAACTTAAAAATAAATCAACTTCACGCTGTATCCTGCACAGAGCAGGGCAGGCAGAGGGAACCTAGTGTTAAGGCACTCCGTTGCCCACTCTCCGCTCAGTTCTGGAGGCATTGAGTGTTGAGTAGCGGAACTCAATGCCGCTCTTTTTACCTCGACACCAGAGCTAAGAAATGAAAATATAAATGTAAATAAATATTTCGTTTCCTCGGGTGGGCATCGAACCCACAACCAGTCATGAAGTCCTCGATTTTGAGGAACATTTAGCTGACTAAACCTAACTTTATCTACGACTTAATTATTCAATGTAAGAATAATAAATATGTGAAAAGTATTTAAAATCCTTTCTCACCGCTCGCCGCCTATAATATGGAAACTTTATAATACAAAATACTTTTTACGCCTGACACCGAGCGCTATACATTAATGTTGTTTAATTTTGCAAATGAACTCAGTCCCGGGCTTTTGCCTTTCATTCATTCCCTCCACTGGGGATAGAACCCACAACCGTCACTTTACAGTCGCCCCTTGCACGCCTCTACACGACGGCCTAAACAGCCACTGGGTCACAACGACCCCATTATAAAGGCCCTGGCTAATAGACATAAATCCATAATTCTCATATATTGTAAATGTTTTAATAACATATTCACTAGCGTATTGAGGCCCATTTTGTTATTTCTCTTACCTATTATTACTAACAACTAACCATATCATTCAGATGCTTTTACGTTTTCTATCCGTGAACAAATCGAAAACAACAATAAAACAATGTACAAAGTAAAGATAATTTGTGGCGGCCATTATTTATTCGGCTGCGTCAACATTAGTAATTATAAAGTAGTTATGTTAGTATAATTAAGTTCGGATCGATAGGATAGCGGTTGGGCGCGTAAAGTTTTGTGTTGGAAAAAGCAAACTTTCTATGTTTGTTTATTTTCTGTATTATATTATATTGTGGTTTAGTGTGTGTAAATATTTATTTTGTTCAAGAAATATTTATTATTTATGTTGATTTTAAGTTAAATATTGCTATTGTCATTCTGTCCAATGTCAATAGAATGTTGTATTATTAGCACACTACATTGTTCATACAGTGCAGTAATATCTCTATTTTACCATACAAACTCCTTTTCGCATACTCCATACAAAGAGACATTGGCGAAGTGATTAATACTCAACTGGCACGTTCAGATTAGTGAAATAACAACACAATATACACATTTTTGTAAAATAAATATGAAGAAATTTGTTATAGAAGTATATTTATAAGAAAAATTATTCAAGAATTTTAAATGTTCGCACATAACAAAGTAGCCAGAGGGAACTCAGTGTAAGACACTCCGATCCCATTAAGACACGTTCCTCACTTGCCACGGAATTCTGGACGCATTGCGTGTTGAGTGGAGGAACTCAATGACATTAACTATTCTCAGAGCCAAGAAAATTAAAATATTAAATATTTAATTTCCTCAAGTTGAAATCGAACCCATAACCCGTCACTACAGCCACACGCCCGAAACCTAATTTATATTCATAAACATGATAACACTAATTAAGCATTCACAACATACACTTTAGATCTATATCTATATATCCAGAAGTAAGCAAAACACGCTCGCTGAAACACGGTGCCCGATCCTTGCACCGTCGGCGTCTAATTAACAGTTTCGGCATATCCCAAAGTTAATCCTTATATAAACGAACAACAGTATTTATCTTCATTAAGAGTATCTAAGCACCCTTTTATGTTGGAATGACGTGACGTGACGTAACTACGTACATGTTTTCGGTTGTGACTTGACTAATATTCCACATCGCTTCGCTTTTAACGCTTCGTTGCGCTTATCTCGCTTTAGCAGCCGTATTATCTGAGCCAAGGGTTGAACTTTCGATCAATTAATTAAGGGATGATTACGGACACCCTCCGGTCGTCAGATACGATCAATTATGATAATGAATATTATTATGATCTAATTCCATAATTTTATAATGGCGATTGTGGTCACGTCATGGATTCCGTTTGGTCAAAATTGTGAAATCTGTCATTTCGTATTATATCAAAAGTATTATTGATATCAGAGGAGAAGAATTAATTTATTTTTAGGTTCAGTAACTACAACTTTTTTATTTTAGTTTCACCATTTATTCCACTCATAATAATAACCGTGTTTTTCAAATACATATAATTATTATATAAATAATTATTTTTTGCCGTGTGATCCCGGCCTAGAATAGGATCATCTTGGTAATGGTGGTGTCGTAAGAGGCGACTGAAGTACGTGTGGTAGAGTCACGTCGCCAGCAATGGCAACACGACTGGGCAGACTCGACCGGATCATTACCACCCCCGGCATTTAAAACCGGCGTAAAGTAGTGGCTTTCTGCCACTGCGTTTCGCATCAGGTAATGCCGGGCCCGGGGCCCGGCATTACCCACCGCCCACCTAACAGGCCGGCAACGCACCTGTAACTCTGGGGTTGCACGGGGTCGTGGGCGAGGGTAATCACTTACCATCAGGTGACACAAACGCTCGTTTGCCTTGTCTTATCATAAAAAAACACTATATTAATTAAAATTACAAACAAATAAACTATTAAAATTTTTGTCTGTCGGTCTATTTTATGATCTATTTTTATATGTATATCAATATGTGTGTCTTAAAATTTATTAAAAAAGGGATAGCGAGAGTGAGTAGGCCTAGTTTTATATTCCGTTCTCTACTTACTGTGATATAACTCAACGATACGCAGAACAGGAAAAGAAAATTCTCTCGAGTTAAAATAAACCTACAACAAACGCGCTTGCAGCTCCATAGTCACAAATTGTCGCATTGCGCCACGACGGTCTCAAATTAAAATATCTTAGGCCTATATATTTTTAGGCCAGTCGTGGCGCAGGGACACAAACTGTCACTGTAAAATCGACAGGTTGTGGGTTCGATCCCCACTCAAGAAAATGAAATATTTGTTTACATTTATATTTTCATTTCTTCTTCTCTGCTTTACACTGCTGTGAGCGGAATACAGCGTGAAGCTGATTTATATATTATAATAACTGCTAAACTACGTTAAACTAACTTAATTATATTAATGTTTTTGTTTCATTAACCCATTATTAGCTATATTTTAGTAAGAAGCGTTATTGTTATCTTTCCATTAGACAACAACTGAATTTGTGCATGTAATTTCATGACAGACAATATTATTGTAATAACAATTTGTTGAAATATATTTAATTTAACATAGTTAAATTTAATTTAACATTAACAAATATAATCTATATTTATTACAGAGGTTTTTTTACGTTACCTGTATAACTATAAAAATATTTTTAATTTTGGAGATTTCCTAATCATTTCGAAAATTGTATATTATATAAAATATTAATTGCTCATCTTAAAAATGTATTTTTTCGTATCAAATACCTACTAACCCATGATAATTTTATTTGAAAACAAATAGTTCAGTACCTACTTGAAAGAATAGGAATTCAACTTTTTCTAAGGTTTTGCTTTATCTACTGGTAAGAAATATACATAATTGTAAAACAATAATACTTTGCAAAATTATAGCCAGAGGCAGCCCATTGTTAAGATACTCCGCTTCCCAATTTCCGCTGAATTCTGGAGACATTGCGTATTGAATGGCAGATCTCAACGCCGCGCGTAGCCTCGACACCAGAACTAAAACATAAAAAAAATATGAAGTATCTAATTTTCTCGATTAGAAATCGAACCTACAGCCAGTCACGCGCTTGTGCCCCTGCACCACGTCTGGCCTCATATTTTATTGAATGATACTTAAATACCACAAAAACTACTTTTACTCAGAAGAACATTAAAGTAAATGTTAAATTAAATAGGTAAAGCTGTTATTACTCTGACAATTACAGGACCGTACAACAAAGACCGACTAAGTTAAAACATTTACATATTTATTTGTACAAAAATTATTCAAATAACTAAATGTAGTAATTAACATTTAGACTCTTACATGTGAAAGAGTAAATACTAAAAGGACCTAAGTCAACCTTAATAGAGTTTAAATTGTCGTAATAGGTATATCGAGGCCGTTCTTGGCGTAGGGGCACAAGCGTATAACGCGACGGTTGTTAGTTCTATTTCCACTCGGGGGAATTAATTATTATTTATAATTAATATTTTCATTTCTTCGTTCTGGTACCAAGGCATAAAGTGTGACATTGAGTATCGTCACTTAACAACAATGCCTCTAAAATTCGATAGAAAGTGGAAACAGAGTGTCTGATCACTAGATTCCCTCTGTCTATCCTATTTTATGCAGGATACAGCGTGAAGCTGAAAAAAAGGTATACAAATAATACTAACTACGTCACAAAAAAGCTTAGAAAATTAGAGATTCGCTTTAGGTCTATCATGAGATAGTTCTCATAATGGCCGACAGAGTAGCTGTTGCTTATTGTGACGATATAGAAAGAACAGACTTCGAGTTTGTACCCATAAAAGGAAGTTTATGTTTCTCAAATATATAAGTGCTAATAAAACATTGATAATCATATGGAAAGCTAATGGAATATTTACTATCACAATTTTCGATAAAAATTGGTGATGGGGCAAGACCGTACTGATAAATTTTCTGGCTAAATTGGCATTTTTTTAAAGGAAAAAGGAACCCTTATAAGCTCAATTCCTTGTCTGTCTGTCTGTCTGTCTTTCTATCAAGAACTTTTATGTCAGGATCACTTGGAGATGTCGAGTTAAAATTCAGACCATATACTCTGGTTTACTGTCCTTTAATTTCCTGACAAAAATTCTTTGCGCTTTCATATAATCATAACTAAATTTAGAGCCATGCAGAATTTTATCATCTTATATATAGAAGTTGAGATTTTTTTATTATACTGTTCTAGCACATTAAATTCCATCCAATATTAACCCATCGTACTTTATTTATAGATAACATAAAATTGAAACTGATCGCTGTCTGTCCATGGAAAATATGAGAGAAAATTAACTATTGTAATAGATATATATAGATAAACGATGATTTTAAAATGATCGATGATCGATGATCTATTTATAGGTTCGTTTGTGCGTTTATAGGCGTTAATCTCAGAAACAGCTTAATTTATTTCAATGCAGTTTTCACAATTGTATTTTGGCAAACTTCCCTTGACATTTAGTGTTAGTTCTACTTACATTGATTTTATAAATACAAAAATTATGTCAATATAAAATATTCTGCCAAAAATATCGCTTAAAAATAATAGAAAGAAATTGAATTTTAAGAAAATATAATGTAAATATTGTCTTTAAATGATAATGTTAATAGTTCACTAAAGTGATTCATTAAACTGAACAAATATTTGAACTACAATTAAAGCGGGCGAAGCCGCGAGCGGGACGCTAGTATAACATAAATATATATAAGCCATATTATAACTTTGCTATGACATGTACGATACACACTAGCAATTAACAGTTACGTCTTCCATTTTAGGGTGTTGGATACAATTTCGACTTCAAGTTGGCGTACAAGTTTCTAAGGCGGAGTGAGGCTCGGCTGCGGTACGGTAACGTGACGCTGGGGGCATGGAGGGGCGAGAGGGTACCAGGAACCTATTGCGATAGGATACTTACTGACTGCGATTTACGAGCCTGTCGCATACAGTCACCTAATTTTCCTGGTGTGTATCCTCGAAATGCAACTTGTACGTACCGGATTGAGCATACAAAGGTAAGTGCCTATAATTTGACTAAAACTTCTTTTGGACTTTTAGCATTCGAAGTCTCCAATGATATTTGTTTATTTAATCTATTAATGAGAAAAATATGTTTGTTAATTAGATCTTATATAAAAGTTGTTTTTATTGTTATTTTCTTGTTCCTTGTGCTAGTAGGATACATATTATATTAAAGAACGTACTGAAATAATAAAAATAAGTCTTGATTATAATTATATGTAAAAAAAATGCATTTATTAAATCATATAAGCCAATCGTAGTGCAGTTCAAGCGCGTGACTGGTTCGATTCCCACCCGAAGAAATTAAATATAGAATATTATCATTTTTCTCTCTTGTGTCGAGGCAGAGTGCGACGTTGACATCCGCAACTCAACACCTCCAGATTTGGTGGACAGTGAAGAACGGAGGTCAGAACATTAGGTTTCCAGGTTCTTTCTGTCTATCCTGCTATGTTCGGAACACAACGAACAAACAAAATAAAATACATAACATGATTTTATATATATCCAAAGAAAGAAGACAATTTTACTAGCCTTATCTTATCAACAAAATTCAAAATATTATATTTCAACGTGTCTGTATAACAAACCGAAGCAATTACAGTGATAGATACAAGTTCATACAAACTTTATACAAGTTTCCAAGAAAATATGAAACACGCTTGTGGAATATTTGCAAGGACGTATTGCTGTGGGCGTTGGAGGGGAACGGTTTAGTAACAATATGTACGGGAAAATGGAAAATAGATAGATATCTACTGTAGTTATTGAAGTAGAAACTACTAATACAAGTATAATTTGTCTAAATTACTATAAATACTCGTATGTAATTATTTGAAATTAGCGTTTATATATATATATATATATATATATATATATATATATATATATATATATATATATATATATATATATATATATATATATATATATATGTGTGTGTGTGTGTGTGTGTGTGTGTGTGTGTGCTTTTCCTACTAACTGAAGATACAACTTTTGGAATGACGACACTTAATACGGATTCACTAACTTTCATTAACAGCTAGCCACAAACCAAACAAAGATATTTATATTTTAAGAACAAGGCCAATCGTGGCGCAGACGTATAAGTGTCTGACTGTAACCGCGACAGATTGTAAACATTTAATTAATATTTTTATTTCATTAAGATTCGTTACTCAACATACAATGCCCCCAAAATTCGGTTAAGTGGAGAGCGGAGAGTCTTAACATGAGGCTCCCTCAGCCTACCCTACTACCTGCGAGATAGAGCGGGAAACTAAAGAAAGAAAATTAAGCATCCCGATCTCTCAAGCACACCATAATAATGTCATTAACATTACCCTAAACACATTGCTAATGTTTCCACACTGTCTTTTAAATTTCTTATATAATACACGTAAAATTAAGAGCAACCCCGAACAGACGTATAAAATTACGCAACCCCTTACATCTGGGTTAAGGGTGTCGCGAATTTACATTAAAACGGGTTCACACGTCGGGTGGGTTCGTGTGGCTGTTTGTATTAATATTTAATTTAAAATTCGCACCAGACACCGCCTCGTATGTACAAACAATAAAGATTATTTATGAACGATATCACTGTGAATACAAATTATGGTGAGATGGACTATAAAATATAAAGAGATCAGTTGTAGCGCAGAAGTAGAGTCGTGTGAGAAAGTCAGCGCGACAGGTTGTGGGTTCGATTTTCATTCGAGGAGATAACATATTTTATTGTATTGCGTTGAGGTGTTGAGTTCCGGCACTCAATACAAAATGCCTCCTGAATTCGACGGAAAGTATAGACGACGGAGACGGAGTGTCTTAAATAGAGGTTTCAAGTTTCCCTCTGCCTACCCTGTCTATGAGCGAGATACATCGTCAATTTAAAATCAGCTTCACGCTGTATCCTGCATACAGCAGGGTAGGCAGAGGGAACCTTATGTTAAGACACTCCCTTCCCCACTTTCTGCTGAATTCTGGAGGCATTGCGTGTTGACTGGCAGAACTCAACGCCGCGCTTTGCTTCGACACCAGAGCGAAGAAATAGAAATTAAACATTTAAGTAAATATTTCATCTTCTCGAGTGAGGACCGAACCCACAACCAGTCGGTTTTATAGTCAGACTTTGTGCCACTGCACCACGACTGGCCTCAATTTGGAGAAGAAATATCAAGAGAAAACAATATTATAACCAACACAGGCTGAATGACAAATTCTTTTTCAGATGCCCGCCGACAAACACGTTCTGTTGGCGGTGAGACAAACGAACAGCCACAAGATACATATCAAAGATCAGATCGTGAAGTATGATAGAAGTCAGCGAGTGCTCAAGTGAGTATGAAAAATTGTGAAAATGTACCGCCGATCTAGTTGAGGAGAATAACTTATGCTGAAAATGATTTATAGAGACGTATATGTATATGTGTATTATAATAAAACCAAAACTTATTGAATTATTTACATATTTTTATTTAATTCTGTTTATTTTTGATTTACATAATGTAGATAGTCGTAGCTTAGGGCCATAACGTGCTAGTGTAAGCGCGACTGGTTGTGATTACCACTTTAGGAAATAAAAATTCGCGGAAAGTGGGAAATGGAAGTGACTTAACATTGGGTTCCCTCCACGTCCCTTTGCCATCCCTGCTATACGCAAGGTGCAACGTGAAAACAATAATAAATTTACATATTTATATATTTTTATATTTTATTCTAAGCAGAAATAAACACTATGCTAGCCTTTTACATGGACAATTTATTCGTTATTCAATAACTATACGGCTCTGTTTTACAAAGCTTCGAAATGTAAAAATTACTATTAAAATTCAAATATAATTTTAATAATAAAAACGAGAGAATTTTCCACATGACCATATCATGAAATGATAAAATATTCCGCATCCAACATACATTGACTTGCATTGATACACATTCGAAAATAATATTTGACCCAATTGTTATGTAGCTGGATTTTATAATATTCATTACTTTTTATTAGCGGCATTTTGGTTTAAACTGAATTATAATGAAATATATCTATAATTTAGATATGGGTTTTTATTAAAAACTTTTTTATGTATGTATTTGTTGTATTTGTTTTTATATCTGTACATTTTATTATTTTGAAAATGATCGGTGTCTGTACATGGAAGATATGTGAGAAGAATCGTTATGATTTATAATATTTTTGTCTGTTTATTTTTGCATTAGTGCACGCGAAGCTCAAGAATGGCTTCACCGAATTAAATAGGTTATTTTAGGTTCTAAGTACGTATTTTCCCTTACATTTGGTGTTTGTTTTGTTTTGGTCGGTCTATAAACAAAAAGGTTTTAAAAATATAAATTGTTTTGTTCGAATAAATTGCTGCAAATGCAAATGCAGACAGTTATATGGTAATGGCTGAACCTTTAGTTTTTTATGTGTAGATCTTTAACATGTTATTAGAACACGAAAGTAATTCAATTTAGTAATTAATTATTAAAAAGAAATAGTTCAAGCGTTGGTATTGACGGTTATATTAAAAAATATTAATAATATTTAATGTTTTAGGATTTGGGATCAGTGCAACGTGGTACAAGATTATCTTACAGTATGGGATGGTCCCACTCGGGACTCACCAGTGCTAGTACGCCTGTGTGGTGGAGATGCTGTACCAGACATAGTGAGCAGAGGACCCAATATGCTGCTCGAATTTCATACATCACCGTACGACAATCCCTTTCACCCAGTTCCCTTGAGCTATTTACCTGGATTTGAACTGGAAGTCCAGGTAATATATTTTATTTAGCTAGAAATTTATAAAACTACCACCCACACGCGGCTTCGCCTGGATTAATTTATTATTTTATGTGTGTATTACAGACAAATTATACAAAATCTTTACATAAATTGTAGCGTATGTCTTATTCTGATTTATAAGCTATATTATTGGTAAATTTTATTTAAATCCGTTCTGTAGTTATGGCTTGAATATAGAACAAACATTACCTCCAAAATTTTCATATTTATGATATTATATTATAAAATTAAATCAAATCCAATTAAATCAGCTTCATGCTGTATCCCACAGCAGGGTAGGCAGAGGGAACTTACTTTTAAGACACTCCGTTCCCCACTTTCTGTCTAATTCAGAATTATAATGTAAAAAATATATAATAATAATTATTGTGCTACACACATGTGCAATATATATGAAAACGGTTATAGTTATTTGTTTAACCATATATTACATGTATTTACTTTTAACTGCAGAATAGTAAACATGAACTATATTGTGTCTCTACAATACACAAAACTTAACATTTAATAATAAAGAGCCGTAATGTTCTATTTTACTTATATTGAGCGACTTTATTTAATGAATTTGTTAAATATAATATATTTTTAATGTCTACTACATGAAATTAAGTCCATCTCAGTTTTAAATACAAATTCAATTTTGTGAAAAGAGGCCTGTCGTGTCGCTGTACAAGGCGTGACTGGTTTTGAGTTCAATTCCCACTCGAAGATTTAAATATATTTTCATTTGTTCGCTCTAGTGTTGAGACAGAGCGCGGCATTGAGTTCGCGGCGGAAAGCGGGGTGTCTTATTAATGAATGTTTTCTATCAGCCTTCCATCGTATTCCGCAAACGCAATTGTAGGCAGAAGGAACCTAGTGCTAAAACTCTCAGGCTCCCATTAAATGATTCCATGATTAAGGAATCTTATCTAATTCTCATCATGTTGGAATCAAATAAAAATATAAATTATTTAATGGTAAAATATAAAACTCAATCTAGTGTCCATATCGTAATAAAAATATATTATATATGTTGACTAGTATAACTAGCACGTCCACTATTTTGATTTATTTTTTATATTATTTCTTAGTATTTGATATGGACGTAAAATTACATAATATGTTTTACTAATACAAATTTAATTTAAATTTCAAATTTACACCCGCCTGAAAATTAATATTTAAGGAAGCGATCTAAAATATTTAAATATTATATAAAAATATTAGTCTAACGAAGGCTTTCAATCCCTGCCTTTTGGATATCGTCCAAGCGCTATAATCAATTACGTTCAATTTTTCATTTTAAATTTCAATATACATATTTATAATGTTATGTACTATCAGCGCTTAACACATTATGATGGTGCAAAACGCGATAGGTTGTGGGTTCGATTCCCACTCGAAGAAATAAAATATTTAATATTTGCACATTTTCTTCGTCCGATATCGAAGTAAAACACGGCGTTGAGTTCCGCCACTCAACATGCAATGTCTCCGGAATTCAGCTTCGTGTCAATGCTTGAAAATTAATATCATATTTTGCCAGTATTTAGCCACGTTGACATTAATATTCGTATTAATATAATATTCATATTAATATAATATTCATATTGATACAAAAAAAATATTCATTTTAACTGTAACTTAACATAGCAGTACATTTTTTTACATAAGACATTGCAAAATCACCGATAAATACAAACAGACAACTTGGCACATACGACAAAATAAAACTACCTTCAATAAATCGCACTCGCGAGTGTTTGTATTACCAATATAATTCTTGGCAGGTGCTGTACGTGGACAAAGATTCACATTCGTACGTGAGCTCGGATGGTCGATGTCGTTTCGTATTGCGCTCGTCCGACAAAACCAGTGGAGTGCTGAGGAATCCACGGCACTCCTTACCACCGAATACTTCTTGCGTTTATTATTTTCAAGTAAGTGTGCTTACTAATAAATCTATACTATTTTTTACAGAATTAGGTACATACATACAATTTTTTTATAGAATAATGTGTTTTTGTAAATTCCACGCAATTTTGAGATGTTGCATATTAACAGAAGACTTTGTTTATTCCTTGAGTAAATCAGAACCCACACTCATCGTTTTTAGGGTGGCGTACCCAAAGGGTAAAACGTTATTACTAAGACAGCCTGTTGTTCATTCATCAGTCTGTCCGTTTGTTCACTCTATATCTCATGTACTAATAATCGGGATAAAATTACAAAAACATTTCAAGGACACAACAAACATATTTTTTTCGTTTTTATAAATTATGGTACGGAAACCCTCGTGGCCAAGACCGGGTCGCACTTGACTAATTTTACACTCGGACGCTACGCAATCCCAATGATTGATGATCCTTAGCAAACAATAATATTATCTGTTGATTTTCTCTACAAACAAACATTGAAATCAATTAATTCAATCAACCTCAGTTTTTTGTTTCTTACCTATCTATATGTATGAAATTTTTCTAAATTAACAAATATTCCATTATGTACCATTTCATTAACTGGATAAAAATAAAGTATATATATATTTGTATTTTTTTTCCTTTTTTTTATCATCAGTGACCTGGTTGTAGGTTTGATTCCCACTCAATTCACATTCGTACAATGCATACGATGCCTGTGAGTTCGATTCACACTCGAGGTAATGAATTCTTGAAAAGAAGGGAATCTCCATTTCACCGCTCTAGTAAACTAAAAAGCGGCGTTGAAATTCGTCATTCAAGAAGACATAAAACGTGAAATTGACAAAAAATATGCTTTCTGAGAATATCGTATAGAATTTAGTCGAGTATTCTCATAAAAGCCATACGATGGTAAAAGACAAGGAATCATTTTAATTTAAATTGAAATTAATCTATCGAACAAAGAGATGCTTTTGAGGAAAACATTTTCAATTATCGGAAAATTACTTGATCTGCTGTTTTGACATTACATTAGTTAAATTATGGCTTCTTAAATAGATTGTACGACGTATACAGTTTCTATACTTTTAACTTTGAATGTTTTTAATAAAACTGAAAGATTAACAAACTATTTATCTGTCATAATTAAAGATATACATATAATGGATCAAAAAAAATATCATAGTATTAAATACGTACGTAAATATTATATTTTGATTCACGCTGTATCCCGCATATAACGAAGGAAAAAGAGGGAGCCTCCTCCTATATACAGGTACAGCGGATATGTTCATACACTAATATATCTAAAATTTATACTGAATTTTATAAGTTCTCATATAATAAATTACAAACTCTATTTTCTACGTCGAAAAGTCCAAAATTAAACAAAGTAACTATTTTACAATACTATAAATATTCTGAAATAAAGTATCTCTAATGGGTATGAGTAAAGTACCTGATCGTGGAGCAATTTACAGGATTTATGTTTTAAGGGTTGAAACGGAATGGCTTTCACTTGTAATGTAATGCGCGGGTACCAAATTGCGGTTCGAACAACATAAAAATATATTTTTATGTTTAGGCATATCACGTCAAGTAAGCCCATACAAAAAACTATTGCTTTTTTTATTTTTATAGTTCGGGTGAAATTTAAGACCACACATTTTCAATTTAATAAAAAAAATGTACGTAGATTAAATATAATCATATTTATTATTCATAATAAGAAATTATAAGATTATTGTATTATAATCATAAATTGAAAATATGATAATATTCAAAATATTCCACTACATCCCGCATACAGTAGGATAGGCAGAGGGAACCTAGTGTTAAGACATTCCGATCCTCATTTTCATTTTCATTTTATATATATTTTTTGATAATATATTTTTAATATTAATAATTTTATATTTACATATTTGATTGTGTATTTATATTTATGTTTTCATTACTTCGCTCTGGTGTCGAGGTAAAGCGCGGCGTTGAGTTCCGCCACTCAACACGCAATGCCTGTGAGTGTCTGAACACTAGGTTCCCTCTGCCTATTCTGCTGTGTGCGGGATACAGCGTGAAGCTGATTTAATTCATTTACTTTTATTTTCATTAACTTCATGCGATGGGCAAACAGTCTAGCCCTGTTGTCTCGCGAGCTAGCAGATTCCATTCCTGCACTTTGCCTAATTAGTCGGAGCAAACGTTCTTAGAACAAATATGAACATTTGTTAAGTGAGATTTGGATTAAAAATCTTTGCGCTTTAGAGGCATCGTAATATTCCGACGTACTTGGAAAATTACAGACAAGTTTACATATATTTTTCTTTAGGCTATTTCATTGAAGTAAAAAATAAATGATAGCGAAGTTTTTTTTTTTTGTTTAAGATTTTTCTAAACAAAAGTGATCTGTGTATATCATATCTTATGTTATCAGGGTCGCCCAAATGAAATAGTATGGGTATCCTTTGTAAAATACCACGCGACTGGGGCTGAACCGGCGGGTTTCGATCAACAAAAGGATTGTTCATCTCAACTGACTATATGGGATGGGGCGGCTCCAGATGCTGACCTTGATAGAAAGGTAAGGCCTATAATAGAAAGTTACGTGTGTGTGATAAGTAAATTTAATTGTTTTTGATTTGAGATAACGTCAAGTAAGTCTTCACTTTAGAAGAATTAGAAGAAATCCTATTAATTATTAATCATGTTGTTGCAAATTAAAAAAATACAAATATTTTAATTAAAGATATAATCTAAAGTTTCACCTAATATTTCAGCTATAATTACAGTTTTTTTAACAAAAAATTGCAAATTTACCTATTTATAACTTTGGAACACGGTTAAGGAGTTCCAACGAACTACTCTAAAATAATAAATACGGAAATAACTAAACGCACAGAGAAACTTAGTCAGTACGAGGAACTATAGAACACAAATATAGGAAGGAGCAATATAAAATTGGGTGGCGTTCTCGCTTTTATTCGTACCATTTCACTTCGCCAACTACCCGTTCCCACTTGACGTCGGGAGCCAAACATTAATTTTCTTTAATGTGTCTGAGTACTCTTACCGACTAGTGACTTCTCTCACTGCACTGCGGTGTTTCGTTCCATTCATTCATTCATTCGTTCCACCGTTTGCATTAAGAATGGATGAGCTGCGCTGAAGTTATTTTTTGTTGGCACTTTAATCAGAAAAGTTTCCTCGCTACCAGATAGTTTGAGCAAATAGTGCACCTGGAGCAAATCACTTCCTGCCCGTAGATTGTGTACTTCGGAAGTGGGTCACGGTTTTTCTTTGAGAAAAACATTATTGCAACCATGTTTAAATATAGCTGTTACCAATATAACTGTGTTGCAACATTTCTTCTTTAAAAACTTTTAAATATTCATTAAATGTAAAATGGTTTCAGGGTTTCTTTTTTTCTTGTTTCTAAAAGGACAATGTGGACCTTCTTGGATAACATGTTAAAGCACTCTGGTCTATAAGAGATACGTACAAACAGTCGCAATTATTTTTTTTTGTTTTGTTACATGTTTTGTCATCAGTATATTCCTTCAAAACATGTATATCTTGAAATGTTATTATTATTAATATTTTACAGTTTATTAAAAAAATATTTTCTTTTATTAACACAAACACCCTGTAATATATTCAACACGCCAATCGCCTTTGAAATATAATAAGTTAATATAATATTGCTAATTCTTTTATTTTGTTCCAAGTTGGAGATGACGGATAAGAAATCGCTTTTGGGCTCATTCTGCAGAGAGGAGTCGCCTCGCTTATGTGACCATGCATTGTTGTCCAACGCCACTCGAGCCACACGCCCGTGCGCGCCGAGCGAAAGCTACATTACTACAGGTTCCGCACTAACTATTTTACAGGTAAATACACGAATATACAAATGATGATTAAAAAACTATTGTTTTTGTCTTTAAATTTAAAATTCTCATTAAAATTGGGCGACCCAGAAAAAAAAAGAGAAAAGATATTTTTTTAATTGACGTAACTTTTGGATAATCCTTGCTGAAACTAGACTTGGGGAGGTATATTAATTTAAGCACTCTGTGAATTAGAATTGGAACCTTAAACTATGAATGTTATGTTAAGAATAACAAATCCAAACTTATTTGTTATTCTTAACATAACATTCATAGACAGCAAATATGGCTAGTATCAGTAAATAAATATATTTTTATATATGTTTGCACTTATGAATAATTTAAATATTATATGTATTATAATATTAATAATGTACATAAACTGTATTGGATCTAAATTACATATATATTATATAAAAACGTATATCATATATTGTGTTTTCAGCTTCACGCTGTATCCCATCTATAGCGGGTTAGGCAGAGGGAACCAATATCTCCACTTCAACATTTCCTCAACGCAACGTCACGCTTTTGCCTTGATACAAAAAAATAAAAACTATTCATTTCATCGAGTGAGAATCGAATCCACAACCTTTCGCGCTTACAGTCATACGCTTGTGCTAGGCCCCACGGCTGGCCTCACTTATCGATCATGTAAATATTATTGGGGGCTTTCAAAACTCAGTGCAGCAACTTGTATCAATCATACGTATAAATACGTCTAATAGCGAATTGTGGCTGACACAATTAATGTGCTTTCGATGTATCCACACCATGTGTTTCTAATGTGAAATTTGTAATCCATTCAGCTGTACCATTGTTATTATATAAATACGTATTTTGGCTCTGGAAAATATGTTATTATAGAATCCTTAATGATTATTATTATTATATATTATTATTAAATATTGAGGCCAGTCATGGCGCAGTGGCACGAAGCGTGATTGTGATTGTGACTGGTTGTGGGTCTGGTCCCCACTCGAGCGGACTGAAATATTTACTTAAATTTATATTTCCATTTCTTTGCTCTGGTGTCGAGGTTAAGCGCGGCGTTGAGTTCTGCCACTCAACACGCAATGCCTCCAGAATTCGGCAGAAAGTGGGGAACGGAGTGTCTTAACACTAGGTTTCCTCTGTTGTGTGCGGGATACAGCGTGAAGCAGTTTTTTTTTAATTATTATTATTGGCTTGGCTTCATTTTTAATTTTAGATTTTCTATATAAAAAAAAACGTAGATATTAGCATCGAAAGTTTCTTATTATTACGATCCATCAAAATTAATTCTTAATTTCTCAAGAGACACTCAATATACATACACATCTCCTTGTAATTAATTTTAATATTTTCTTTATTTCTGAGAGAAATCAACGAGCATATTTATACATTTATCTTATCTTCTATAGAGTGTAGACATTAATTATATTTAAAAATTCATTCTTTTTATTTTTACCACATGAATGTTATGAACTCACATACCCTATTTACAAAGCGATGCGCTCGTCAAACTCCTCGGCCACGGCGCTATAAAGGCTAATATCGCGTTTACATCTCAGATCTGAAGAGAATCCTAAATAAGCTTGCTCTTGTGAATCAAACAGGGTCGCATAGAAATCCTTTTCTGAAGGTCTTTTCGGTCTTTTCATTACATCGCAAACACTGTGCTTTTATTTTGGTTCGCTCAGCTATGCATAGAGGTTGATGCTGCTTGCACTCCATGAAAAATGTAAGGCACAAACACGAGACGTGGATGTCATTAGTTTTACGGCGGCTGTGAGTTGTACCATATTCCGTATAAACGTATCGAAAAGGAAGTCTTGTTTTGGTGTCACGCACACAGTAGGTTAGTCAGAGCGAATTTATTGCTTAGACACTCCGTTTCCCATGTGACGCCGAATTCTGGAGGTATTGCGTGTTGAGTGGCAGAACACAACGCCGCGCTTTGCCTCGACACCAGAGTGAAGAAATGGAAATATAAATTTAAGCATATATTTCATCTCCTCGAGTGGGGATCGAACCCACAACTAGTCGATTTTACAGTTACACTTTGTACCTCTGCGCCACGACTGGCCTCAATTTATATAATTATAATATAATATTATTTAGAATAAACTATGCTTTACCATAATACACAAACGAAAGTATTTTATTACGTCATATACGAATGCGTTTTAGAGTAATTTGAATAACATGCTCAGATGAAATTAAAAAGCTCTCAAAAAGCTTATTTCCATACAAAGGTACCACATTAAAATGTTGTAATTAATTATTTTTATTGCATAAAGGCAGGTGAGCTGCAATTAAATCTTCTTGCACAAAAAAATTATAAATATGAAAAATACCATACAGACCCACTGCGTATATTATGTTAGTATATTATATCAGTATGTATTATGCTGTTTTCATAAAGATCAAATGTTAAAAGTGAGCAATTACTTGATTAAAAATAACATTGAATGGAATGAATGGTGAAAATTTAAAAGAATAGAAAACTAGTTTATAAATTATCTCTCCCTCGCATTTTTAATATAAAATATAATAAACATACCTATACTTAGCGATATATTGACTGTTTTTTGAGAAATTAAGAATTAATTTTAATAAAATATAATAATAGAAAATTTTAGACCCTAATATCTACAATATTGCTGTTTTCGTTTAAAAAACAACTGTTTTATATTTTTTTATTTAGAAACTCATATAGTACTAATGAAGTCTATCAAAATGTAGTTCAGGATTCTAAAATAATATGCTATCTCTTGCTCGCGTTTAAAGTGTTTTTTTTTACTGTAAAATATAATAAATACGAGGCCAGTTGTGGCAAAGAAGCACAAATGTGTGACTGTAAACGGGGCTGGTTGTAGGTTCGATCCCTAGTCGAGGAAATGAAATATTTAAATTTATATTTTCATTCCTCCGCTATGGTGTCGAGACAAAGTGCGGCGTTGAGTTTCGCCACTCAACATGCAATTTTCAGAGTTCGGCAGAAAATATTAAACGCAATGTCTTAACACTAGGTTCGATCCGCCTATTCTGCTGTGCGCGGGATACTGCGTGAAGCGGATATAATAAATATACATTTAACGCTTCTCAAAATTTAATAGTAATTTCTATATTTGCTGATCCATAATACCCGGCTTTCACCGATCCACGCACGAGACAAGCCACAAATCGCTCTCGACGCTGACATATACCCAGCTTGTGTCGATTACGTGAACTGAATACTCGCATAGTATAATAAAGGTTTCGATACCGTTAAATTCGCAGTAAGGTTACGCAATCGTATAGAATTTTCTATTCTAAATAAATTTTGTTTATAGTTTGTTTCAGAGAAATATGATATTTTAAATTTTTTTTATTGTCCAACGGAGTACTGTAAATGCGACGGGTTGTAGCTTCGATCCCCACTCGCTTAAATGAAATATTTATTCAAATTTATATTTTCATTTCTTCCCTCGCGTTGTAACACCGCACGGTGTTTAGTTTCTCCACTTAACACGCAATGCATGCAGAATTCAGTGAAAAGTGGGGAAAAGAGTGTCTTTACACTAGGTTCCCTCTGCCCACCCTGCTGTGTGCGGGATACAGCGTGAAGCTGCTCTTTTTATTATAATATAACGAGAATCAATAGCCATTAAGAATGTCTCATTTAGTATAATATGTATTTGTGTTGGTATGGTTTAGTATATTCTTAAGAGAAACCATGCTTAGCACAATCCAGTTTTATCAGATTTATAAAATGATCACAAAAGGTGACTCCATTGAACTATACGAGTATACGCTACGACTCCACTCATACAAACGTACGTGCGAACATAAAATTAGGTGTCACACCAAAGCACGAGACGGATGACGCAAATTTTTCAAGTTCTCATTGTGAGTTGAATTTTTCCGCTGTGCGACATATTCAGAGGGTGGAGTTAGATAAGTCACGCGCAGGCTTGCATCCACGGTGAATAATGCAACGGGCACGTGCACTCTCCGTTTTCTGCTTTCATACGTGATAGAACGCCTTACTTGTGTCAAATTATTAGAACTAGATTGAATGTAATATATGCATTTCTTTGAATTTGTAAGAACAAATTGTGAAATCGAAATTTCTTTGTAGGTAGGTTTTATAGGTATTAAGAGTTTCTCTTTTCTATAATATTTATTTGTGTATCTGTGCTTATAGTTTAGTAATACAATACATATTACACTTTTATAAAATATATCAAATTTTTGATGGAATTGCCTTAAAGCATATAACGTCGGGTGAATTTTGTATAAGACTAATTTATCAAAATGACTACAGCTGAATAATTAATATTATATTTAGAGAAATAATAATAATAATATTAATATTTTTTATAACAAAACAAGCTCATTAACAATAGTATCCTTAACGAGTGACGCGTAAAAACAGAGCGTCCCAGTTAATACAGGCAACCTGGCTTTAAGCAAGTTGTTAAAGTCACAAGCCGAGAACTGCTTTATTATTCAATATTAAATTCCGCTCTGAAGGACTGTAGCAAGTTTCTTAACTAAATATTTGAAGTTTAAAAGTAATTGCTTACAATTTTGTTTGGCATAATTATTAATTAACCCATTATCGATATACGTATGGTTTTGTAATTAGAAAGTTGCAGCGTACTAAATCTTAATAATCATAAATTCTATTATGATACCGACAGTCTTATTTAGGAGAAAATAATATACGACTAAAAATGTTTAACTTTTACGTATTTTGTTGATTTAAGCTTAAATTTAAAGTAAACAGTTAATTTACTCTGTAGAAGCCCGTTAATAAACTTTGCACAGATGTCAGCCAGACTAACAAAAGCTAAGTAAATAATATTTTCCCGCAGGAGCTGCGTCAAGGTTCAGCATTATATCCCGTCTCTTTCGTACTACGGTACGAATTCGTTGATGTGAGCGAGCAGGGGCAGCCTTTGGTGGACTCTCAGTCGGCATGCGACAGGGTCTTTAAGTCAGCTCTCACGTATTCAGGGAGATTTCAAGCACCACGTGCCATATTTTACTACGGGAGGGGTGGTTCACAAAATCTCACTTGTATTTTGAGGTAATTACATTGTTCGCTAGGAATAGTTGTTATTTGTTTAAAATATGTAGCAAACGTTGGAAATTATAAATTATATTTTTCTTACAGATTCGAAGCAAAACACGGTGAAAGAATACAACTTACATTTACCAATACGTATTTTGGCAATAAGCTTTGTAGCACTCATAAAGACTCACGCACTAGCCGTTGGAAATGTGACAGACCGGCGAGAAGGATAATTGGCGGCGAGGGTCTAGCCGAAATTATTATTACCGAATATCCCTGGGAAGGAATTCCAATTCAAAGAGATTGCTTATGTACAAATCGTTCTGAACCTTTAAATATTCATACATTAACGGCCCCAGTGGTCGAAATAAATTTTACGGTTACTATGATGAATATAACGGAAGATTACGATGATTTTGCGTTTGAAGGTGAATATAAATTTATTCCGATTGGGCCAGGAGATGAAACGGTATGTTCGACGGGCTGGGGAAATAGACGGCTTAGAGGAAGTAGTGGCGAAATTAGATTATTTGACAAAAGGGAAGCTTCGATAGCACCAGAAATCGTTGGCGATAGAAATGTTATATCAGAGAGTGTTAGAGCTGAAGTTGCGTGTGTTCATAGACCGTGGCTTATTGAGCCTGGAGGAGATGGTGTAACACCTGTACAAGGTCGCTATTTATATGTTAAAATTCCCGGCTTTGACATAAATTCAGCGTCTCCGTTTTGTCCAACACCTAACCGTTTATTTATATACGAGGCTCGAGACACTTCTTCATATAGAGAAATTTGCCCCGATATAGCAAGTACCATTGAATTATATTCTCCTGGTTGGAAATCATCACAAACAACAATAGAATCTTCGTTAAAACCACACGCAAAAAGTTATGTTATAGATTTTCTTCAACATGAGCAAGCAGATTACTCTATTAAATGGATAGAAGTTATGAAAAAACCGTCGATCGAGCATGATCCCGACTCGAATATATTGCCTGCATCTGCAACTCTCGACTGTAAATACAAGTAAGTACTTGTTAGAATACGATGTTTAATAAATAAATTATTAATTTCTTTCTTGAATATGTATTGACTATTTTAATACCAAAATATTGATATTGACTTTTTTCTATGTATTATGTTGGTTCCTGATTCTATGAGTAATTAAAATAATTAAATAATTATTTTTAGTTGCCCGGAACTGAATGCTTGCATTCCTTTGACATTATGGTGTGATGGCAGTGCTCATTGTCCCTCAGGATATGATGAAGATGACTCCAATTGTTCATTTAAATTATCCTTACCACCACCTTATGTTGCTGCAGTTGCTGGAATCGGCCTTCTCATATGCGCCATAGTCATAGCGCTTTGTGCATGTAAGAGAAGGAAAAGAAAAGATAAAGAATTTAAAGCCAGATTAGATGGTGCTTTGCCACCCGAAGAAAGGCCTTATGATCGTGCTAAAGTTAATGGTGGCCCAGATAATACGCGGCAGTATGCAACTGTGCAGAAATATGCAACAATAGACAAATACAGCTTAAGCCAGAAGTATAGCGCTGGTTTAAATGATGCCAGATATTACGACGAAGTTGCACAAAAAGATAAACTGGACACAAGATACGCTAGCTTAGGACGAGCTGGTCGTGGTATCCGAATGGAGAATAATCGAGGCAATGGTTCGAGGAGACCCATGCCAGACCTGAGTTACCCAGATTTAAAAGACGGTTTTTGTTGACCCTCACCAGACCTCTTAGAAACAACTTTATAATATCGAAACTGAACAAGGATACCAAAATTTCATGTTAAGTTCATTGTATAAATATATAATGAAGACTGAATGTGGCAGGAGCGCCATCTTTGACATTTCAATCCATTAATATTCACAAAATCATGTGCTGTTACAGTGTTATATCGTTATGCAGTAAAAATTTTTTATCCCCGGCTTCCAATTCAATGTCGTGAAGATGATATTTATCAGTAGTCTACATATTAATCTTTATTATTTTGTACATAGTTCACTAGTAACTTTTCTATGTTGCCTCCAGACGACATTTGTTTGAAAAAAAATTCTAATTTTTGTACTTGGTATGGCGAATATAAATATTTCATCAAATAACATATCTGAATGTATATAAAATGCTTGACAATACAATTTTAAGATACAAGTTAAACATTATAAAATGTAACACTACTAGGGGTTAGCGACTAAAATGAACGGAAAGTTTACAAATTGGAAACACTACACTTTAACATGGTACTAAACTGATTATTTTGTATGGCGAAATTTCTTCGCAATTCCTTTGTAATATTCACATGTAATATAAAAATTTTAGCTATAAAATGAAATGTGATATAGGTTGTAAAAAATAGATAAGTCAACAAGAACTATGTAACTTCAAGTGGTTAAATTTCCTTGTGTATCATATAGTTTCTTGAAATGTGTGTAAATGTATTAAATAGGTATCAATAATGTTAGTTGTAAATAAATTATCGAATAAGAATTTTTAAAGTCTGTAAGTTATTTCCAAATAAAATGAACATTAAAGTCATTTCTAAAAATATTTTTGTTTATTTTCCTTCATTTCTTATTTAATTTGTAAATTTCTACAGACACTACATGTAAAATTAATAAAACTGATCTATTAGAACTAATCCAAATATTTTAAATATATTTCGTCAAGGCAACTAGATTTTGCTAAATTGCAAATAAACATATACTCTTAGATATACACACTTAGTGTGTCATATACATCATTTTTCATTTCCTATTAAAAAAAATTAAATTAGCTTCACGCTGTATCCCGCACACAGCAGGGTAGGCAGAGGGAACCTAGTGTTTAGACACTCCGTTCCCCACTTTCAGCCGAATTTTGGAGGCATTGTGTGTTGAGTGGCAGAACTCAACGCCGCGCTTTGTCTCGACACCAGAGAGAAGAAATGGAAATATAAATTTAAGTAAATATTTCATCCCCTCGAGTGGGGCTCAAACCCACACCCAGTCGGTTTTACAGTCACTCTTTGTGCCACTGCGCCACGACTAACCTCTTCATTTTTTATGGTTAAGTAATAAAACAGTAACTAAATAATTATCAAATGCTAAAAAGGCATTGGCTTTGGCAGTTTTTTAAATGCGAATAAATTATAATAAGAAACAAGCACCGAATAAACGTCAATACAATCATTAAAAACTCATAGAGACGTCACCCGTAACTTAGGTAATTATTATTAGGTATTTGTCTCGTTTCATAATCAGATTATAGGCTCGGGCTGCATTAGTCTGTCCACTTCGTTGACGTAACGAGCGCTGCGCAAACTGAATTATCAGATGAACTAATTAAAGGTCCGATGGAAACAGAGTTGGGGATAACAAGAGAAGCATTTAATGTAATTTTTGACACGTTGTTCTAGATGTTTCGATGGTCTTTTGTAAGCTTACATTTTGGTAGTTAACATGAATTGAATATAATATTTTATTAGTGGCCAGTTTTGGACTTGGCTGAATTAAAAATATTTTAAAGGTAAAGCTATTAAAAGTAAAAAAACAAGTTACATTACAAAAAGTTCCAATTATATTACAAAACCTCAACAGGGTAGGCAGAGAGAACCTAGTTTTAAGACACTCCGTTCCCTAATGTCCGCCGAATTCTGGAGGGTTAAAGTCACGCTTTTGACTCAACACCAGAGCGAAGAAACAAAAATATCAATTTTAAATAAATATTTCATTTAGTCGAGTACAAATCTAACCCACAACCATTCGCGTTTATAGTCACCCTCTTGTGCCCCTGCGCCACGACTGGCCTCTCCAGCTGTATGTTATGTACGTATTCGTTTAAATTGTAAACATCATCAATGATAACATTTTTAAATAATTTCTTTTTCCAATGTCTATTTTTTTATATATATAATATTATATATATATATAAATTTTACTTATTTTATATAAGAGAATATGTCAATAGAAATAACAGGAGCGCAAATCTAATAATATTAAATATACGGTATTTTGATCATGACTGGAGGTTAAATAAAGCATAACCCTTTTACTTGCTACTTTTCACATACTTAACAATAGTGTACTTTGGATCGCGGCCAACATTGTATCTTAATCATGGAAAGAAAAATATACGTTTCTCATGGTTTTCCATAAGAAGTGTATATTTTCCTTATCTTATATCTACATTACCTGTCAATGGTATAAAATTCTGATGATATAATTTATTATTTTTGAAAACTAATTAAAGTCTCTATCATTGGCATACTATATGCATCCTTACTAGAAGGATAGTTAATTTTATTTACAAACATTTTCATTACTCTGATTTGTATGATAGCATATAAAAATTATTACTTAGCGGGATTTGAACCCACGCCCACTAAATCTCGTACCTTGAACAGCATTGTCTTTAAAAATGGACGTGCCCACATAATGTAGAGGTGGTTTAATTACGTGTTCCTAGTATATTAGTATACATTAGCTTTTTAAGTGCTCCGCTACTAAGTACATGTGGCATAAAAAGTATTTAGATAATAATATATGGAGATCAGTAAAAAAACAAAATAATTTAATAATAACTTCCTAACTCTCTTATCTCCAGTATCACTGATACTGTGTTTTCTAAAATCAATCACTTGTAACACATAAAACAAATATGTCATACTCATACTATAAGATAAATAAAAATTTGCTTCACGCTATATCCCGCACACAGCAGGGTAGGCAGAGGGAACCTAGTGTTAAGTTACTCCGTTCCCCACTTTTTGCCGGATTCTGGACGCATTGCGGTTTGAGCGGCAGAATCAACGCTGCGCTTTGCCTCGACACCAGAGCGAAGAAATGGAAATATAAATTTAAATAAATATTTCATCTCCTCGAGTGGGGATCGAACCCAGAACCAGTCACATGTTGTGCCCTGCGCCACGACTGGCCTCAAAAGATATAAGATAAAAAATATATTAAAAAAAATTAATTGAAAGCAAAGAGATAAATCTTTCGCAAACGCCCGAGCACAAATAGCTATCGAACATTTTTAGTGTCTAACACACCGAATGCGGTATACGACAGTATACACGATCTAAATTTCCATATCTAAATGGAAAACGGCCCTACACAATCAATTTTGTTCCCACATTCCATTTGAAAAGTGCACCTGTATCTACTGAGGATATACGCTTTTTTTGCTTTTGCACGAATTGGAATTGAGACCTGGTTTCTGTATGTATACATGGGTATAAATATTGCTTTTTAGAAAAAGCGAAAAAATAAAATAAAACTTTTAAATTAATATTTTCATTTCTTCGCTCTGGTTTCGACCTAAAGCGCGGCCTCCAGAGTTCGAGGGAAATTGTTGGACAGAGTAACTTAACCTTGACTTTGTATGCAGGATACAGCGTAAAGAAGAATCCTGCATACAAAGGCAAGAAGCAAGAACCTGTAAGAATTCAGTTACATTACAAATTGAATTACAAATGAAAAGTGTAAGAAGCTGTAACAATTTAGTTAAATTACAAATAAAATTACAAATGAAAACATTCAATTAAATCACAATTCGTATTTACCTTTGGCCTGAGTCTTGAAATTGGTAAAACACGAGCAAAATTACAGCAAAATTAATATCTTCATCACCTTAAAGGTCTATTCATTTAGAAACCTACACAAAGCTACTGAACGAATTATTATTTATTGATTTTTACGTGCACTCTAAGCAATAAACGATAAAAGCACTTTGTTGATTAAATTTCTATGCGTATCGAACACTAATAACGTTATTGCAGTGAACATATGTTTTATTATATTTATTTGATAAGTGGAACATGTATTGATGAAATAATAAATAACTAAAATTGTTATTTTATTAATAAACTCCACAGCATGTGTAGCTATTAACTGTATGAAATGGTGCTTTAGTTTTGCTCTTGTTTTACCAATTTCAAGATGCAGACCATCCAAATAAAAATTGTAACTTAATTAAATGTTTTCATAGTAAAATGTGAATCAATAAATAGCGCTTTAACTTAATGTAACACTACATTCCTTATACATAACTTGCGTACGTACGTACGTTGTATACATAGTGATATAGAATATATCTTATGATTTCTATTATATTTTTTATTCTCCCTAAAATAAAATGATATTTATATCGAAATATATTTTTGGAAAATTATTTTCACACAAAAATTCTAGATTGAATGTTTTAGTTGTTAGTTTCACAAATAACAATTAAAATATATAGAGTTCACGCCACCGTTTTCGGTTTTCTAATTTACAGGAAACAACATTTATGCTGACACTTGCGGTGCAATAGCCATGTTCAATAAATATATAGTAAAAAATAAATAGTAATGTATACGGTATGCATAAACATATTTCTTAATTATTTTTTTTTATTTCACGGTTCATATCGCATATTAGAGTAGGCATAGACCACCAAGCGTTGTCCTGAGAAAAATCCCCTAAGTTGAGATAATACTACCCTGTAAGCCCTTTCTTACTTTCACGAAGATATAATTTTTCGTGTAAATTTTTATGTCTTTTAGGCTTTACGCTGTATTCTTTACATATCAGGGTAGGCAGAGAAACCCGAGAACCTACTTTTGGTTACTTTGTTCCCATTAAGACACTTCCCTTCGCCATTTTCCATAGGATTCTAGAGGCATTGCGTGTTGAGTGGCAGAATTCAACGCCACCCAGTGCTCTATTATCAAAGACAAGTAATGATAATATTAAATAGTTTATCACTCTATATGGGAATCAAACCGACAGCCGTCACCGTTTATACTCGCACGGTTATGGCCCTGCGCCATGACGACCTCAAATATTGTACATAATATACAATTATATATAGTGCATATAAAAACATTTTCGAATTTACGAAAAAAATATGACAACAGCAAACAGAGCTCCCATTATTGCTTGCAATAAATCGCCATAATTAAACGTATCTCCCAATCGAGTGCGCAATATTTCCCTTTGATGTTACTGTTAAATGAATATTTCCATACATTATTTGTTAATTAAAAGGCTTATACTCTTACCGCCACTGTAATAACTTATTGTGTCATAATTAAAAAAAGAATATACATATTTTATGTATAATCCAAAAGAAAAAACCCGAATACTTATTAAGAAAATGTATTAAAATTTTAACATAGCGGGAAAAAAATGACGAAAATATTTTCTTAAAATAAAAATAAATAAATCAGCTTCACGCTGTATCCCGCACACAGCAGGGTAGGCAGAGGGAACCTTGTATTAAGACACTCCGTTCCCCACTTTCTGTCGAATTCTGGAGGCATTGCGTGTTGAGTGGCAGAACTCAACGCCGCGCTAAGCCTCGACACCAGAGAGAAGAAATGGAAATATAAATTTAAGTAAATTATTCATCTCCTCGAGTGGGGATCGAACCCACAACCAGTCGGTTTTACAGTCACACTTCGTGCCACTGCGCCACGACTGGCCTAAAATAATTTTCTAAATAAGTATTTTTCTTTTCTAAATATGGAATAACGCTTTAAAAATGTTAAAAAGAGAAAATATCTGATATAGTACGATAACTTTATATAAGATGCACATGTATTATCGGCGTTGCATTGGCGTGTCAAGTGGCGGAACTCAACGCCACACGTTGCCTTATCAGAGCTGGACAATGAAACTAATATAATCACTAGCCCACTTGGGGATCGAATTCAACCATTTCGTTTAGATTAAGAAACTGTCTGATTGTGCCATTGAAGGCTTATTCCATATCATACGTTAGATATATAACAAAGAACAAACGCACATCCTTTCAACGGAGGAAGAAATTCCACCCTTCATTTTCTTACACTATTAACAAGAAAAAAAAGAAATCGGTTACATCTGTAATAATAAAAGGGTAATTCTCAATATAAATAAATAAAACAACATTTGATTATCATTAAATCCTAATGAAAAAAAATCAAAATCATTCGTTTCCATAACATCACTATTGGATACAGTATAGCATAGTTTTTACTTAGTTCAAGTTGAGCCCTTCGGCGTTAATAACAAGTTATTCGAGCGTTACATGAACTTTCGACTAAATGTAGCATGTGTTTAACCGCGGCCATAATTTCAGCGTAACGACCTCCTACGTGAGGGAGATACGTCGAAGTTTTCGGCATGGAAGGTATTTGACTGGTTTATCGCACGAACGTTGCAAGAAATCTTAATGAATGCGTTATAGCGTGATGACCCTGAAACTTGCATGTCACCGTTCATGATACATTCAGTGTTCATAGTTCTTTTTTTTAGGTCACACTGTATTTTGCACAAAGCGGGGTAGGCAGAGGGAACCTAGTGTTAAGACACTCTGTTTATCTGGGTTCAAAGCTATGTCCATAATTTGGGAACGTAAAAACCTTTTACTGACTAAAGGAAATGCAAGTATTATAAAAATATTCAATCGTAAATGCACATGACATTTTACATAAAATATTTCCATTACCTGATAGTTTATTTTAAAGACGTTGCCTGTTGATATGCGAAATTTCACGCCGTCTTGTGAAAGGGAAAAAATTAAATTACCTTACATATAATAATTTAAGTTGAGATCGAATTCACAACCAACGCGTTACAGTCTGATGAGCTTAATTGTGCCGGATTAGCCACAATTTGAAACACAATTTTGTGTTTGACTGTTAAATATATTTTTTTAGTTTTTATCGCCACACTATGAAAAATATGGTACATTTAATGATTTCAAATAAAAACACGTTGTAGCAGTTCCAATTTAATATCATTAAAAAATCGAACATTCACCAATACTAACCCTAAACAAATTAATATTGTAGATCTAGGTAATAAACCAAAATTTTAATAAACCCACCGCTTCCAGCCGTAAGGTGAACCGTGCGTTTTCCACCACAGTTACCGCAAGATTTATTACATCAGCCCGTATTGCGTGCTACTGAATTAGCTACATTGATTTATAAATGGAAGTTAATGGCATTATTATGTCTTTATTTAAATAAGGGCCCCGAATTTTTGGGTGAGGGAGCAGGTTGTTAATATTAAAATTTTCTGTATATATTTTGATGATTGACTTTGTATTGTACCGTACCATATTGTATTGTACAGGATTTTATCAATTATGCAGTTATAGCGTTGTGAGTATGTTTGTTCAGCTTTACGCTGTATCCCGCACAAGGCAGGGTAGACAGAGGAACCTAGTGTTAATACACTCCGTTCTCCACTTTCCACCGGATTGTGAAGGCATTGCGTGAGTGACCGAACTCAATGCCGCGCTTTGAATCGGCACCAGAGCGAATAAAATAAAATATAAATTTAAATAAATATTTCATTGCTTCGAGTGAGGATTCAAGTTCAATCATTGAACCCACAACCAGTCGCGTACAGTTACAATTTGTGCCCCTACGCCACGACTGACCTCGTGAAAATATTAAATATCAATTCCGATATTACATTCTTTAAGCAGTTCTTTGAAATGAATGGTTATAATGGCAGTGATATGATCAATCTAGTATATTATAGTAGGATTAAAAAAACGTTAGTTAATGAAATGATAGTGGCACGGCGTTGGACCATAAACGTAACCTTTGTGGATTCGATTCCATCTCCGGACAACAATTTTTATATTCTCGCTTTGGTTAAATGACAAATCACAGCGTTGAGTTCCACACCACTTAATACGCAATGTCTCGAAAATTGGGTGAAACGAAGTGTCTTAACACGTTAATAATTGTCCCTCTGCCTACCCTGATATAGGCAGGGTACGTGAAGCAAAAAGAAAATATACTTCAATGACTTTTGTGAATATTTGAGAAATATAGCGTGTTCTATTGAATGTTATAATAACTTTTGAATGCGCATTTTCGCATAGTTAGGTCTTATTTTTGTTTTGAACTCCAAATATCAATAATATCTTTCTATTTGGGTAATTATGTATAGGAACGACGTAGAACATAGATACACACTATAAGAATGCATAAAATTTGTTTGTTACTGAGCAACAGACAGACAGATAATTCACAGCGAAAGGTACTCAACGCTGAAATTTATTAATTTGCTTAGGGGGGCTTAAAAAAGCAAGAAGAAAGGACTTCTGAAATTCCAGAAAAAAAAGGTTTTACGTGTTCCAGATCCCACAAATGAAGTTGCGGGCTGTAAAATCATTTATAAGTTCAAAAAATATGAGTGTATATATATATTGTTAGAAATCGGAAGCGTTCATAGTTTTTAAAATACACGATAAATATACACATCGTTTATATGTTTTTAAACTATTTGGAAAGGGATACCACGTAATTGCAATAGGTGATATGTATCACCTACTAACAATACTTCACACTAGTTTCCTTCCAATAGAGACCGTCACTTACACGCAACTGTCCCCCGATTGACACAATTCTACTGCTTTTATAATTATTTTCACTTAAATCTACCCTCTTTTACACGAGTACGCTAAATATATATACACTCGGAAAATATTAAAAATAAAACGAAAAGTTCGATATTTTATAAATTTATAATATAAAATATGTAATACCTCAGTGGAGGTGCACAATTTCGAGCTTTTATCTTTAATATATTATTAAAGAAACTTAACAAAGCGTTCAAATTCTTAAACCCTCCACAAGTCAATAAGGAACGCATAAAGCGCATCAAAAGTGATAAATAATGCACGAACATAAGCGAAGTAAGCACATTCACCCCTCAATTCAAAACGGAGGGTGGTTTGAGTACTTTAAACTTTTACTGTGCCGAAATGTCCCCAATCTATTTGTTGGCACATTTATTCTATACTCATAAACGATTAAATAATGTTTATTTTTTGTCTTTTGGACCACAATAGTGTTGATTATTATAACAAAATATGGTTTTTTAATAAATGTATCTCTAACTCTTACGTAGCGTCCGAGCGCTCTCACCACGTATGGCGTAGTGGTCGGAGTGATTGGACGGTTTCCGAAAAGCGCGGGTTAAAATATCGCTACTTTAAATTTTTTATAAATTTCTAAAAGGGTTTTTCTTTCCTAAGTGTGGAATTACACTTTAAAAATTTTGAAACTATTAAACTATCTGACTACAATCGTGCTTAGTTCTTTAGTTGGAGAATGTTTTTAGATTGAGCAATACTAAAATATAATGTCAATATCTCATCTTCGGTTTTTCTTTTCTTGTGGACACAGAGATGTTTAGGTTTATTGTGACATTTCCGATGTATTCTGATAGTCTTCTCTTTACGTCTTTACGTGTCTGTACCATCCCTACCATCTCATCATCGTCATCATCACCGGCTTTCTTGCAGCTTGTCGGCTATGTCACTTATCCCGAGGCTGCTGCGAACGTACTCGTCGCACATCCAATGAAGCATTTTCAATTCGGCTGGACCTGGACATTATCAACAAGGCTTTAGTCATAACCCATGTTTCACTTTCTTACGTTAGAACCGGTCTTTTAATACTTTTATATATAAGGCCCCTAAACTTAACGGGCATTCTCCGGTCATAGGTAACACCAGTCACTCTCTGCCATTTTAGATAAGCAGCTGCGATTAGATGTTGTATATTTATTTCCAAGGAGCCTGAGCTGTTTAACATCTTAACCAGATATTTATATTGGCCACACCTGGTGACTTCCTGTCCATCAATGATAAGGGGGTGTTTCGATTGGCTATATTCATTACACACCACCAACATCAAGCTGCCTGTCTGTAACTGGTATTGCCATTCACAGAAAGCTGTTTCCAATTATTCGTGACTGCTATTGCTGTTATTTTATTGTTTGGCCCACTGTAGTTCGAATTATTGATTTGACGTTCTGTACATGTCAGCTATAATGTCAACGTACTCGTCTAGGATATTTTTCTTACGAAGACTCAACCAGATTGTAAGACGAGGTCTTAGTAAAGATTAATCTTTACTAATCAATCTTTACTAATGCAAATATTGTCGTCTTTGATTTCAAACAAATCAAAGACGTTTCTTAAAATAATACTTAATAAAGTAGGATGTATAGGTTTATGGGTTCATCCCGTTCGAGTCCTGAAGGATTTTCAACGATTTGATTAATAATTTCATTTCCTTGAATGAGAATCGAACCCACAAACTGTCGCGCTTATTATCGCACTTTGTGGGGCACAAACTCCACGACTAACCTTTTTTATATTCTATAGGCTAAATAAAATAAGAACAAGAAAGAATGCTGTTAAGAATGAATAAGAATATCAATTTATGACAAACACAATAGATAATGTCTCCCCCTAGTGTTGGGGCTCTAAACAAAAGTCAATTTCAATTATCCATCCTTACTTAAACCTTAGGGAATACGCGAGTATATTTATAATAATTACGCATTCCACTTCAATTATTATTTAACAGTTCAAGTGTAATATCAGACGTGTTATTCTCAACAAGTTTTGAGCTTTTGTCCAAAGTTGAATTTTCATACCACGGCTCATATTTAATACCATTACAGTTGTTAAATAATAAATGTAACTGAATAGAATAAAGTAAAATACATTAATTATTATTATATTAATAAAAGAAATAGGATGTGGGTTTGATTCCCACACGAGGACGAGTGGGGAGCTGGTTTAGAAGTAATGAGCGGCATTGAGCTCCCCCACATAACGCATCACTCCAGAATTCGCTGAAAAATGGGGAGTGGCTTGACAGTGTGCTATCTTTGCTGCATGGGGGTCATAGTGTGAAGTTAAAAAAAGACACAAAAATAAATAAAAATACAACGTCATTCTATTCTTTACTGGCACTAGTAGTTAAATAAAAAATATGCCACAAAACTCAACAAACAAGACACGACATGTTATCTCAGCCTCTGTGACATCCAAAATGGTGAACGACACTCGAGTCTACTGTGATATATAATTGTAAAGTGACCCTCGGGTTTTAACGGATTACTGGCTACTGCTGTCATGGGCCCAAGAGGCCCCAAGAGTATTGAGACCTTCCCTTTTTCCTTTTCATAATATTTTCGAGGGGACGAGAAATGAGTTTTACGGTTTTCGTAGGACATTTGTGCTCGCATTAGCAGTTTAATTGATAATTTTGGGGATAGGGTGTGCCATGACCGAATTTGTGCGTTTCCAATTGCTTTATGTTTCCATGTTCTATTTCAATAGGGCAGCAAATTATCGAGAATTAATTATTTTGAGTTATATAGAAAATTTATTTTATTATTATTTGAGGCCGTCATGACGCATGGGCACAAGGGTATGACTGTAAAGCAACGGTTGTGGGTTCGATCCCCATTCGAGGGAATTAAATAAATATTTATTAATATTTTCTTTTTCTTCGCTTTGGCACCAAGAGCAAAAGCCCGGCGTTGAGTTCCGTCACTCAACTCGCGATGCCACCAAGACAAAAGCCCGGCATTGCGTTCCGTCACTCAACTCGCCATGACTGGTAAAAATCGGTGGAAAGTGGGGAACGGAGTGTCTTAACACGAGTTAGCCCTCTGTTTGCGGGATACAGCGTAAAGCTGTTTGAGGTACGTATTATACTGTTACAAACACTTTGTAATTAGAGTTCATACGTATTAAAAAACATATATTCCATATATCTTTCAGTAAACCTATAGATTAACAAATATTTCAATTATTAGAGCATAGAATACTTCTGAGAATATTTCTTGTTAGTGTAAAAAATGTTTACTTTACAATAAAAGGGTAAAATTACACAATCAGAACATTTATAAGCAAAACGGGCTTTCATTAATGTCATTAAGGATAAAATAGTTATTCTATAAAAAAAATCATCTTAAGACATTTCGCTCCCCACTTTCCGCCGAAGTATGGAGGCATTGTGTCTTGAGTGGCGGAGGCACTGCGCTTTGCCTCAACACCAAAGCGACAAAATGAAAATATTAAATATTTCATTTCCTCGAGTAGAAATCGAACCCACACCCAGTTATGCTTACGGTCACATGCTTAAGCCAATGGCCTTATAATTATAATACAAGATAATTAAAAAAATGTAATACTTAAATAATTATAAGCCTTTTTTACTCTAATAGCTTATCATTAATATATTTAATTAAGTCCTTTGAGAGGATCGTTCGTACAAAAACCATTTTCTAAGAGTAATTTAAGTTTAGCATCAGCCACAAGTTCAAATTGCCTAATTGGGAATCGGGCAATAAACTAAGTCGTTAAACCGCAATCCTTAAGGAGTATGTCCAAAGTTTATATTGAAAAAAAAATTGAAGTCATTCAAAGAGAATTGTGAAAAGTCATTTACGAAATGCACTCCATTGAACCGTCACTTGTTTTCTTGTAATGTTAAAGCTAAGCTTTAGAAAGCAATAATACGACTCAAATCAAAGTCTGAGGCTAGTCGTAGCGTAGCGGCACTAAGTGTGACTGCAATACCGACTGGTTGTGGGTTCGATCCCCACTCGAAGAGATGAAATATTTACTTAAATTTATATTTCCATTTCTTCGCTCTGGTGCCGAGGCAAAGCGCGGCGTTGAGTTCTGCCACTCAACACGCAATGCCTCCAGAAGTCGGCAGAAAGTGGGGAACGGAGTGTCTAAAACACTAGGTTCCCTCTGCCTACCCTGCTGTGTGCGGGATACAGCGTGAAGCTGAAAAAAAAAACAAAGTATAATATAGAGAAAATACAAACAAAAAATATAAGAAAGAATTGGATTTTATTCTTAGCAACGTTTTAGGATATGTTTTTATTCAAGAGGATGAAAATCATCATTGAAACTTTTAAGTTTAGTTTTATGACAACGTATTTTAAAGTAGCGAGATTTGAACCATCGGTTTCCAAAAAGCGCAAGTTCAAATTCGGCTACGTTCAAAGTTTTATACGGCACGAAGTGTGACTGTAAAATCGACTGGTTGTGGGTTCGATTCCCACTCGAGGAGATGAAATATTTACTTAAATTTATATTTCCATTTCTTCGCTCTGGTGTCGAGGCTAAGCGCGGCGTTGAGTTCTGACACTCAACACTCAGTGCCTCCAGAATTCGGCAGAAAGTGGGGAACGGAGTGTCTTAACACTAGGTTCCTTCTGCCTACCCTTCTGTGTGCGGGATACAGCGTGAAGCTGATTTAATTTTATTTTTTATAATTTTCTTTTTTAAGACTTAACACTTTAAAATTGTTAAAAAATTGTATAAGTATTTGTTAGAACTTGTTTAGTATGAGTGAGGAGAAGGGGGTTCAGGTGTGAAGTAGTGCTGCGCTCTGTTTAGCACTCGAAGTTATTGAAGCTAATTTAGCTCTGTCCTCCAAATTATGACGGAATGGAATGTCGTTTGAAATATAAACATCGATGATACCTATTTTTTTGGCAGTAGAAAGAAGAGAAAAATATAATCCTGAAAGATAATCGGGATGATAATCTCCTCCTTTCTCCTTATCACAAGAAAGCTTTTACAAAGGCGATTTAAGAGTACTGTCATCGCCATATCAATTAATATCATTGTCAGCACCATATCATTGATATGCAGTATGAACTGTATAGTTAATAAAATTATATCTCGCAATAAATAAATTTTGTTCTTACGCCTATCGATAAAACTGGCGACACGATCCCAGTGTTTTTCTATTAGTCCACAAGACAGTACTTTAGAAAAAAATGCCCTGTGTCAAACCCGATCCAAAATATCAATTGAATAAATCAATGACAATTAATATAGAAAATTTAAGATTGTATATACTTTAAGGCTGTATCCCTGATAGGCTGTATCGTATATAAAGCAGGATAGGCAGAGGAAAAGTAGTGTTAAGTCACTCCTTTCCCCAATATCTGAGATATTTTGCATTTAGTGGAGGAACTCAACGCCGCGCTTTGTCTACTACACTACACTGCGCTGCACTATTGTTACTAGAGAGTTACAATAAAAATGTTTTTGAGTGGGAATTGAAATCATGACCATAACGTTTACATTTAAATTCTGTGCTGCTGCTGTTTTTTTTATTCAATTGAAACTGATTAATAATACTAAATAATTCAAGAGGACAAAGCTTTTTCAATCAACAGCACCATTAAAAAACACAATGACGAAAATCTATTTGTTAACATTTCGTTTGACAATTGAAATATAGGCGTACAATTTAGACATAAAGAACTCGAAATACAAAATGAAGTACAGGCGAAAATACATCGAAGGAATAATTTTAAGTATAAAAAAATATTAACAAATGAGATTGTGACGGTATTACATTTTTTTCAATTCATTAAGAGAGCAATGGAGACTCCTAAAAATACTAAGATAAAAAATAAATTTGTATAAGAGAAAGTAGTAAGTAAATAACATTAAAAAATTATAGAAACACAAATATAAGCATTAAAAACTCAAACGTGGTTAATGATAACCTTTATACTGTATCCCGCACAAAACAGAGTAGGCAGAAGGAACCTAGGAACCTACTGTTAAGATACTATAATTGCTATTAAGACTCTTCGGTTTGCCACTTTAGGGCAAGAGGTAGTACTTTAAATAAAAATAGAAACATTTTTTTTTAAATAAATTCGGCTAACTATAAACTACATGAGGTGATGTATCTTTTAGTTTTCAAATTATAAAAGAGCCGTTTTCAATAGTTGCTACTTAGAAGCTTCAACTGGATCTCCAAAGAGGGTAACACCTTGATTTATTGGCCTTGAATTCCCCGCCGTGGCGTCCGACCAACTTTGCTAATTAAGAGAAAGATTAATTTCCTTTCCTTTAAACAATTTCCCCAAAAAGTGGCAAATTCAATCTTTTTTAATTCATAATATTAAGTTAATTTGACAATCTTAATTAAAGCCTCCAGATTATAGATGGATTTCTTAATATAATAAACATTTTATAGTATGTACTCATAAAGATAATTGTTTTAATATTTGTACTTGTACATACATATAAATAAATATATATATATATATATATATATATATATATATATATATATATATATATATATATATATATATATATATATATATATATATATAGCAAGTTAGTCCTTAACTGAACATGCGGGTAAAACCGTTACAAGGCAGTATTATTGTTAACATATTTCGTGGCTTCGGTAGTCTTCTCTTATTAGTTTGTCAACAAAGTTTCGCTGATGTTGGCAACAATTTAAGAAGTAAAATTAAAATATCCTTTTTATTCTTTGTACATAAAATTTTAAAATTAATATAAAAATAGATTATGTTCGTGTTTAAATTAAGATTAAATATTGCATTAACAGTAATTTTCATAAGCAAACGAGTTATTGCGCCAGGTTATTGGACTATCTTTCTCCTTGTCAAGTAAGTCTGTAACGAATTCTTATGGGCTCTCGATTAACGATTCTTTCGAACGTAACTTTTTAACATACGATGAGAACGATAGGGAGATACAACATTTTAGATCTAAAACTGGATCTATGTAGTACAGGTTTAGGATATGAAAAATTTTATGCTTTCCTCATTTTCAACGTTGAGGGACGAAATCAGGTTATAAGATTTAGTTTTATCTGATTTTGAATTTTTAACAGGACAAATCAGTAAAAATAACTAAACAGATGTATTTTAAATTATGCTCTTATATTATTATATATAATAAAGAAATAACGTAATTTTAAGTGCCAACCAAACCTTTGAAACACTAAATTAATTAAAAAATACTAAGCTAAATAGAGAATTTGGGAGGCCAGTCGTAGCGCAGGGGCACAAGAGTGCGACTCTAAGCGCGGCATGTTGTCGCTTCCATTTCCACTAGTGGACATGAAATATTTAATATTTTCTTTTTCTCCCTCACTCTAGTAAAGAGTCAACTCAATACCTCCAGAATTCGACTGAAAGTGGGGAACAGGTCTTGTCTGCCTGCCCTACTATAAGTCTGAGAGTCCGATGGAACTCTCGCACTTAACCGTTTTTTTGGGGCTTTTATATCAATTTCAGGATTGTAGGTCAACGGAAAACACAATTTTAAACGCAGTTTCAATTGCAGGTTCAAACTGGAAAATGAAGTATCTTAGCCTAGGTAACCGAGATTGTACCTGCCTGCTCCACAACGCTAAACAAAATAACCAAATACTAAAAATAGGTAAAATAAGCAGTCAATAACAAATAACAGTGTTAGGGTTCCGCAGTACCTAATAACACAATGAGGGCAAATTATTACCACGCTATAAACTCATTTGCTACCGCGTCCATAATCTTGCCTCGAAGTAGTTAGTTTCTCATTAAACGGAACGAACAGATACGGTAGCGGTCCAAGTTATCTATCAATACATTTTAGGTATACATTGACGGTTTTGGGATATTTTGGTGGATTATAAGTAGGTACTTTAAGAAATATTTATTAATACAATTATTGCTTTTATGAAGCCATCGTGGCGGAGAGGCACAAGGGTGTGACTGTAACGCGACGGTTGCGGATCGATCCCCACTTAATGGAATGAATTATTAATTATTTATATTTTTATTGCTTCGCTTGTCAGAGTCAAAAGCCCAGCATTGAGTACTGTCACTCAACCTGTAATGTCTCGAATTGGCGGAAAGTTAGGAACGGATTGTCTTAACATAAAATTTTCCTCTACCTACCTAATACAACAATTGCCGCCCATTTTCTGGTTAATGTAAAACAACAAAAATAATGAAACAATATTGATTCATATTACGACGTCTGCGTAATGATCGCTATATAAATAAACCATACTTAAACTAGTATTCAAATATTTAACAACAAAAAAATATTATACACACTCAACATTCAATGTATAACGAATATGTAAATACAGTCGATCAACGAACAATACAGCTTATACAGTATTGTATTGTAAGAAGGAGTGTTAGCGTGTTACTTCCAAGGAATTAATATAGGCTTATAGCGTTAATGAACCACGAAACTCCATCGAATGTACGTGTTTGATTTAGATTACACGTATCTGTGCATGTGTAATTCGTATTTAGTGTTAATATTTGGATTTACGAAATTATTTGATCACGTAATATACCGGTAGCATATTGGGTACATAATTATTATAAATCAAATTAAATCAGCTTGACGCTGTATCCCGCACACAGCAGGGTAGGCAGAGGGAACCTAGTGCTAAGGAACTCCGTTCCTCACTTTTTGACGAATTTTGGAGGCATTGCGTATTGAGTGGCAGAACTCTACGCGGGCTCGATACCCCGACACCAGAGCAAAGAAGTGGAAATATAAATTTAAGTGAATATTTAATCTCATCGAGTGGGTATCGAACCCACAACCAGTCGGTTTTACAGTCACACTTTGTGCCCCAGCGCCACGACTGGCTTCATATTAATTAAAATGTTATAAGGAATTAGTTATATATATGTAAGAAGTCAGAAATAACGTATAGGTATATACTATTTTCTCTTTAGACACAATCAAAATTAAGTACTAGTGACTGGCATGTAATTCAGCCATAATTGTACTCGTATATGTTTAATATTTTAAGCGCAGCGGGACTCGAATCTGCTCCTTTTTGAAACCACTAAAAATAATTTTGTAACGTTCTTTTATTTTTCTAACCTTAGTGTGGAAAATAACATAAAAAATATAAAAAAATATAGTATTCAGTTTTTCCAAATGATCATTCTTAGTTATTACGTTACGTTCAAATCGTTATATTATACATATTTCTATCCCTAACTAATAAATATTCTTTCACTAATTAAAAAAGTCTATAAATGCCCAAGTATCCTGACCAACTAATATAAAACTATAAATCCACAAGCAAAGCGCTATCTTTAAATAAACATTTATAGACCATCAACAAGATTGTCACGTTCCAAGTAGCTACGGAATTATTGCTCAACTTTCAAACTTACCTACGTACTACCTGTCGCAACTTCAACTGAAGTCGATGTCTGAAATGTCTCGTAACAGAAATAACACATAAACGCAATTCAATAATATTATATTTAATTGATGCTGATTAATATACGATGCTATATTTAAATATCTTTAGACCAATGCAATGTATAGTTTTTCTTATAAAAAAATATAAATATATAATCTAGAGGCCGGTCGTGGCGCAGTGGCACAAAGTGTGACTGTAAACCGACTGGTTGTGGGTTCGATCCTCACTCGAGGAGGTGAAATATTTACTTAAATTTATATTTCCATTTCTTCGCTCTGGTGTCGAGGTGAAGCGCGGCGTTGAGTTCTGCCACTTAACACGCAATGCCTCCGTAATTCGGCAGAAAGTGGGAAGCGGAGTGTCTTTCACTACGTTCCCTCTGCCTACCCTGCAGTGTGCGGGATACAGCGTGAAGCTGATTTTTTTTTTTTTTAAATATATATGTATCTATTTGAAGGGGAACGATGTGATTTTTTACAATATGATATTGTCGATTTCATACTGTTTCAATATTCTTAGAAGTACGTTTGTTTTTTTTTTGTATTTATTATAACCACTCCAATTCAAACTTCTGAATCCAATAATCGATTTAAATGCTTGGAAAAGAAACAAACATATTAGTTCATAGTATTCATTCCCCAAGGCAAAAAATGGCTTGTATTTCGAGAGTTAGAAAAGGTAATCTAGGTAGCTAGTCACACTCTTTAAACTTATCCATCAGTTCATATGGAGTCATTCACGTATATTTCATTTCGTCAAATAAGGACTTATTTACTACAACTTTAACAAAACAAAAGTTTTTACAGAACTCAAGTTAAGAATAAGATTTTTATGTTAAGATTTTTATTATGGTTTCAGCTTTATTAATGGCGTGCTCTTACAAAAAAAATATGTTAATAAAGTAATAATTTCAAAACATTTTAAATATATTTTTTAACAATTTCCTTTAAAAAATGTTAGTTTAGCAGCATCTTTTATCAAAGAAAGCAAAAGAAAAAGATATTTTCCGTTTACTCAGATATTTGCATTCACCTAGAGATTTAAAGTTAAAGAAGCACTCTATAGAACATTAGTGGATCTTAGAAAAAAGATCGCTGTGGGAAAACGGTTTTCGTTATAAATGGATTCGCGGTGTAGGTTTTATTTTACGTATACGCGAACAGTGGATGTACGCACATTGAATTCAGATCACCGTCGCACCGCCGCTGTCACTTGATGGGGTTTTAATGTCTGCATAGCCGGTACTTATTTTGAGCTCATTGATTATTCTGTTTCGGATATAACCAAAACATTGTTTTTTGTGACGGATTTAACGGCTTGGTAATCTATGTATATAAATATGAACCTTTTTTAAAACGTTATATCGATTATCAGGAAGCTAATTGAGGCGCAGGAGTCACGATGGGCTTCCTAATCTTTTATCTGGCATTTGACCGGTAAATGCGAAAGGTTGTGAGTTCGATTCCCATTTGTAGAAATTAAATGTTTAATATTTTCATTTCCTAGCTCTAGTAACCGACGCAATGTCTCCAGAAATTCTTCGGAACGTGGTTAGCAGAAAAGGGACACGAGAACGTAGCGCTTTGCACTCCATTTTTTTACTGCTTATTAAAGTTACTTAAAAAGTATTACAAAACTCTTTAAAGAGTCATTTTTGTAAAAAAAAAGACAGCTCATTATTCACGTTTTTCCTTATTTATAAGAACTTTGATGATAGCAATATATCATAATCATTATAAGGATAAAGCTATTATCAAAAGATATTATTATCGATTTTTAAAAATAAATATAATACAAAAGAATAAACTAAGCAAAAAATGTTTTGTTATTATATAATATGTAATTTATTATTACAGCGAATGTAAAATGTCTAGAAGTTTAAGTGAAATGCTTGTAGTTCTTATTTTTACCGATTCCCAGAGACCAATCTCGGTAGTCGGCGGATAAGGGAGAAAGATATTTCAGATACCGCGGTAACAGTTCTGCTGAGTTTGCACTCTACTAACAAGATCTGAACTAAGTCGAACATTTCCATTGGACTGGTTATACTCGTATATTTCATTGAATAACGGTGGTTAGATAATTAAAAGTAATTAATGAATACAGAAGTGTGTGTGTTTGGCTGTTATCTTGTAATTATTCGCACGTAGCAGGGTAGGCAGAGGGAACCTAGTGTTCTCTCTGTCTATATATATATATATATATGATATTAATCAACTAAGTTCTAACTCTAAATAAACACCTTGATAAATGGTATGTTTCGCTAACAGCGATTCATCCGCAGCCTAGTACCTACCTAATTACTAAATAGTCTAATGGATGAAATGGCCTCATTAGCGTTGAGTAGATGCTGCATAGAAAGACCTGCATCGATTCAAAAGTATTAGAAATCTAGTTAATGCGTTAATATATAAAATCTATGTAAATATAATTATTTATATTTTAATTTAGGCCTTCGTGGAGCAGAGGCACAAGGGCTGTGACTGTAAAGCGACGGTTGTGGGTTTCATTCCAACTCGGAGGATTTAATTATCACTTATTTTTGGGGGCCAGTCGAGGAGATGAAATATTTATTTCAATTGATCTTTCCATTTCTTCCCCACTTTTTTTGACACAGAAAAAAGTGTGCCATAATATAAATGAATAAATTAATATTTAATTTAAAAAAAATGCGAATATATGAATTATATCACCAATTGAATGATACAATTTTGTTAAAATAAAAAAATGTATAAATAGATATATTTTAATTCTCTCCCTTCATTCCTCATAAAAATTATTCTATTCTTATTTCTTTTCAATAAATTTACATTAAAATGCAATTGTATTCTAAGTGACCGATGCAAGTAATAGGTATGTTTTGGTCGATTTCCACTTCACTCGCTGGATCACGTAACGTTTTCATTGTACTGGAAAATTTTCTATTATAATAACGTATTACGGTTTCCCTTATTTGAATATATTAGTCGCTTTTCTCTAGCAATGTGACATTGTAGCTGTTTTTGCACGAGTTATATCTTAAAAAATTAAGTTAAAATCAGCTTCACGCACACAGCACATAGATAACCTAGTGTTAAGACACTTTTGTTTTTTTGTTTTTTTGTTGAGTGTTGTTGAGTTATTTTGTTGAGTGGCGGAACTCAACGCTGCGTTTTGCCTTGACACCAGAGCTAGAGATATAAATGTTAATAAATATTTCATTAAAACCGGCGTGAAGTAGTGGCTTTATGCCACTGCGTTTCGCATCAGGTAATGCCGGGCCCCGGCGCCCAACCCATCTTAAAGGCCGGCAACGCACCTGTAGCTCCTCTGGGGTTGCACGGGGTCGTGGGCGGCGGTAATCACTTACCATCAGGTGACCCGCACGCTCGTTTGCCGTGTCTTTTCCATAAAAAAAAAAAAAAATGGAATAATCAGGCGAAACCTGGAAACTAAGTGTTAAGACATTTCGATTCCCCACCTTCCACCAAATATTGGAGGCATTGCGAATTGAGTGAGACTAAACTCTACGCTGCGCCTAACCTCGTTAACGAGTGACGTAATGTATGGATATTAATTGTTCCTAACGAACTACAAATCTATCTCCAATAAATAAATAAAAAATATAGGTTAAATTTAATTTTATATATTAAAGCATTTCTTTATATAAAGAAGAAGCATACAATAATAGAGAAGTTAAAACAAACTGGTCACCCGCTGAGACTCCAAATGCGAAACTTACACATTCTACGTCCGTGTTTTATCGAATTTACACATTTCAAAAATCCAATCGGCACTCGTGAACGAAAAATGTCACTGGAAAATAGGACTTCATAATACAAGTGGAACGTGGCCTGGGCAATATGCTGACGTAGCACTGTACGGAATACTCGAAACTCGATTTGCTCCGTTCCAACGAAATAAGTAGTCGTTGAAGAACGCTTTTTATTGTTTCAATTCCGTTGCAACACTGCCCTTATTGATGGCTTAATGGCTTATAAATTGAAATAGTTTACTGTTATACCTTTACTTATTTTTGGTGTGGCAATATTTTTTATGAGTCAGCATCAATTCGTACTTATCCAAAATTTATTATAGCTTAAAGGTTGCCGTAAAAATGCAATTTAATGCTTGATTTTTAAAAGTAGTGTATATGAATTACTACGACGTGCTTTGGTAAAAAATTAAATTATTATTTTCTTATTATAAACTAGCAACTTTGCGTCTTCGTTAGGGATTTTGAACTTAGAATATTTGTTTTGACTTAGTAAGCTACATACTTTAATTTTAATGATTTTATTTTTTTTATTTATTTATCTTATTATTGATTAAACACATATCCTAAATCGAAAAATGTCTTTATAAATAAGTAAATATTACGACGCCATCATTCGGTTTTATTCTATTTACCCACCTCAGATATTCCCAAATAGGCGTATAAAGTGTGGGAATTATCAGGCGGCGGTGTCGTGAAGAACATCTATAAATAAGAGAGACTTTATTTCAGCATCTATTTACCTGATGAGGGAATAAACGTGTCGAATAAATTAAATACAATCCTGGAATATTGCATTAGCTGAAGTATCATTTAACAGCATTACGATAGGTTGTGGATTCGATCACCACTCGAGGAAATGAAATATTTAATATTTTCCTTTCTTCGCTCTAGTGTCGAGGCACTACGTAACTTCTATAGAAGCACTAATTAAATAAAAAAAATATGTTTTTTTATTTCTTAGTTATAATGCTACTCAATGCGAAGTTTAAAATAACATTTATAGCGGTTTTCGAGTTTAAGTCTCCAATTATCTCTTGTATGAAAAGACGACCAACAATTTTAAGCAACGTCGGCAGTGCCCCAAATTTAGTTAGGTACTCACTTGTCGGTTTTAAGGGTGCCAATATGACTCCATTTCTAGGTCGCCTAGCCATTCACTTATTCATTCGTCTATCACTCGCGTCTCTTGGAAATTGCTCGTATTTAATAACAATACGTTTGTGTGTATAATCATACTAATATTATAAATGTAAATATAAGTTTGTTTGTTGCAAGTTCACTCCAAAACTACTCAATCTATTGTCATGAAACTTCGTACACACATTCTTAGAGATATAAGATAGGACGCAGGATACTTTTTATTAAAATATATTTCTTAAAAAACTATATTACGTTTTGGCTATAATATACATTAAAAAGCTAAAGTCACGTTTAAGTCTCCAGTCATAAATATAGATTTTATTACTTTTTTATTTTATGGTAAAGGACAAGGCAAGCGAGCGTTCGGGTCACCTGATGGTAAGTGATTACCGCCGCTCACGGCCCCGTGCAACACCAGAGGAGCTACAGGTGCGTTGCCGGTCTTTAAGGGCTTTGAAAGTCCCCATATCGACCTGGAAACACTACCGCGGGTAAGCCATTCCACAGTTCCGTGGCGCGTGGAAGGAAGTTCCTACAAAACCGCACAATAGTGGATTGCCACGTATCCATGTGATATTTTAGCTTATATATAGATTTTAAATCAAAAATAACACTACAAATTTGACTAACAGTAACTAAAAGTAATATAACAAAACACCGACTATTGATGTTCCCAAAATCTCATGCTGGTGACCGATATTCATTACTTCATACGAAAATAGCTACTATCTGCGGCTCCGCATACGTGTTTTCAATTAACGCAGCGTTCACATAGCAAGGCTCGCTTATTCCAGATATATGGTGGACGGTAATTGTATCTTTGGAAATATTTCCTGTTAAGTGACAGCTCATGCCTGAGAATGCCTCTCAAATATGTGACATATTAAGGCGATAGGCATTTATCACCAAGAAGGAGAGAGAGAAGGATCACTATTTAGAAGAAGTTGTTTATTGTGATCGGTATTTTGGTAGACATGTTAAAATCAATTTTGTTTCACTTTCATATATGACCAGCTGCTCGGATGTAAGTAACACTATAGAAAAAGATATCAGTCAAATTTTACAATAAACTTTGCAATCCTTGTATTCTGATTTCAATTCACGCTCAAAAGATTTCTACATTTCTAAATATATTTTTAAAAATTAGCTAAATATATAATGAATAAATATATAACACAAATGAAGCTTTTAAAAGAGATGATCGCGAAATATGAACAGAAAACCTTAACGGTTATGCAGGAAGTCGGAGTTGAAACAAAGGAACCGTAAATATACGTCAAGCTCGAAATGAGTAATGAATGCGCTTGAATGTTCTTTAAGTTTATACTGCGTAAAATGAGGGAATCGGAAAAAAATGTAGTCTGTCTCGGTGCAGCATGATTTATGTACTGCACGAATTTAATATTTTTAGCTTTTATAAAATGCTAACGAATGCTAGTTGTGGTTTGTCTGTTCTAGACAATTTTGATAAAAAAATGTTGTATGGTTATAAATATACACTAATGAACCTAGGAACCTGTCTAGTTTTAACACTATCCGTTCTCATTAAGACATTTCCGTTTTCCATATCCTTTTATAGTATTAAACTTCTTCGAATTTGTACTGCAAGTTCTCATTTCTTGCCAAATTTCATAATTGTATACGACAAGAATAACTCATAGGTTTTAAGGTTTATAAGGATAAGAGAAGGGTTCCGTTTGTTCCTCTTAAGGTACGGAATATTAAAACAAATAGCATGAGTTTTGATTTATTAGTCTATAAATATATAGAATGGTGATCTCTTTGAGGCTATTGGGATAAAGCGAGGCATAGTGTAACAGTATGTACCTAGGATATAAGTTGTAAATTAAGTAAATAAAAAAAAATTAAATATGCACGGCAATAACATATTTCATTATAAATAAGACAATCTATTTATTTTTAATATTATATTCATCTTGACTAATTCATGTATTGGCGTCCCGAATGTCGCAACCGTCATCTGGTATTAATTGTGGTGGAAGACAGTCGAAAGGAGGCGGTCGTGTCAAAGAGTCAAGTACTACGGTAATAATATATAATGATAAAGTCTCGTTCGTATTAAATTATATTTATTATAAATATGTAAATATAATTTAATAATTCGAAGAAAAGATCGTGCCATCATATAGCATGATCTTTTAGAATCGAATTTCTAAAGGCAATCAATATATGTGTAGGAGCGACACGTATTGTTGATCAAGGTGATCTTTGACCAATATTATAAACAAGAGTAACAAACGTTTAAAAGATCACACACAAACGTCCCGAAGCGTTCAAAAAAGACGTCGGAATTCATGGTGTAAGGACGGGGCGGTACCCCTACTTTTCCTTCATTTTATTATAACTAGCACGCAGTTATAGTGGAATGGAAGATAGGGCACGCTCTTGGCTTTTCTTTAGAAGAGCTTTGAGTTATGACAAAGTAATATTGTCAAGTTTCGGTTATGAAAATAACTTTCTGATGGCAAATATCTTATTAGTTCGATACCTTCTGATGACACTATTATAAACTCATGTGTTGTAAATGCTACCTCTCTTAACACTGCTACCTCTGAATCTCTAAAAAATTTGATGATCACAACAATTAAAAGTTCTAACCACTAGACACATCATGAGTCAAAGCATTATTCATTAAATAATATCTTTAAAGGTGTTCGGGGAATCAGTTACAGTATTACAGTGAAAATCTTGCTTATTAGAAACGTATATAAACAAATAATGTTTTAATTTTAAGCTATGAAGATATTGAGCGTCATACTTCATTGGAAACTTTTATTAATTTTAATTAAGTTAATTAGTTCATTTATATCAAGAAAAGTCTTGAGGTTAGTCATAATTTTAGTTAGATTCGTACATATATATTTTTTCTTTGGTAACGAAGTTATATGACTAATGCCAGTCGTGGCGGATAGGCTTGGACAGTACAGACGACAGACGACAGGGTTCGATTGCCACTCAAGGAAATGAAATATTTTATATTTTCATTTTCTCCTAACAAGGCAAAGAGCGGCGTTTATTATCGCGTTGAGTGGCGATAAGCAATGCCTCCTGATTTCGGTGGATAAGTTCAGAACTGAGTCTTAAAAGGAACTTAGGAAGGAAGGAGTGTCTTAACACTAGGTTCCCTCTGACAACACTGCTCTGTGAGCATAAAATGTAAAAACAAATGTTAATGATTATTCTATCTCAACAATACAAAAACCAGTCACTTCTGAAATTTTTGGTAGACTATAACTGTTTTTTTTGTAATAACTATTTTGTTCCATAATATACAGCCCTAGATTAAAAAATATCACACCAACATATGTTTATAGTTTTACACATATTATTCCTAACTACAATAGAGCTAGAGAATACTATGAAGCAAAAATACTGACACTCAAACGTCCCACCAAATATTTGCAGCGTGTTAACAAAAGAACAAACAGTATTTACACAAAGAATTTTTAGTTTGCTTTGAAATGTATTCTGTATGGTATTGTGATTCCTTTATTTTGTTTTGTTTTCATATATTTTATATCTAAAAATATTGACTTATGGGTTGAAAACAATATGTACAAATATAATCATATTGAATTTTACATAATTTTAGCAGGGCACAAAAGTGACTATAAACGAGATTGGTTGTGGGTTCGATCCCCACTCGAGAGAAATGAAATATTTATTTAATTTTATATTTCCATTGGTTCGTTCTGGTGTCGAGGCAAAGCCCGGCGTTGAGTTTCGCCACTCAACTTGCAATACCTCCATAATTCGGTAGAAAGTAAGGAACGGAGTGTATTTTAACACAAGGTTCCCTATGCCTACTCTGCAGTATGCTGATACAGCGCAAAGCTGATTTATTTATTTGAATACTATTACCACAATAAATATTGTATAATAACAACTTATAAAGTAAAATATGTAATTAATCTAAAGAAACATTTCTATAAATATATATAATAACAAAAAATAAAAACACTTTGAACTGATATTTGAATGCAATACAAAATTCTAGAAACATCGAAACCAAAAAATGAAAAAACAAAAGACAGAAAAAGGTTTAAACAATACTAACTAGATACTTCCCCATTGCATTTCGTGATGCAAATACTAAGTACCCACTGTACTCATCAATTAATAAGCAATGCATTAAAAAATGAACTTTCGTGAAATTTTCCATTGTTGATCCAGTAAAGAGCCAGAATAATAAATAACAAACAGATAGCTACTGTCGTTGAGATTTTGTCGAGAACGTAATACACACGCAAATGATACTTGACGGTATAGGAGCTGCATGAATCGAGGTCTCGGCCTAGCAAATTATTTTTCTGCTTTATAACGCGCCATGTGAATAAAATCAGGGCGCAGTTCGCCAGCGACCCAGAAAACGTAATATAATATGTTGATTATGAGAAATAAATGTGAATTGAAGGCGTGGTCTAATTATGTAATCCTGGCTAATATTAATTTGTTTTTATTCCTGAATGTGATTTGATTAATAGCTAGCAACCCGCTCGCGGCTACGCCGGCTTGAATGTCACTGTTATTTATTTAACAATCTGTATTATTTACATATTTTAATAATATTATCACTTTTAAGACTTCAGCTGTATAAACAAATACAGCAATTTGGTCGTAAATACTTTAAACTGAGATCTCTGCATAATTGTTTCGCCTCGTCCACGGTCATCAACATTTTCATACATGCCATCCGGGAGGTCCTAATGGTTTTACGTGACCTCCAGTATCTTTGATAGTGTATTTTCAATGGTCAATCGAGGTAAAACTTGGTACTTTTCTTAAAAAATGCTTATGATGAAAAGGTGACAGGACTGTTCATAACGGATTCATATAGGATGCGTATGCGAGGAGATTGCATGTACAAAGCATTCATCTACCGTTTTTCTTTGAACAAACACAAAAACAATCAATTACATTAATAAATGAACTTTAATAATACAATTTGAATTTGAATTAATTTACCTGCCTGAGGTCTAGTAAAATACTAGAATTTTATTTTATTTTTATTTATTAAAGTAAAACTAGTCACGAAAAAGCATACACCAAATAATTTCATATGGGATCAAAAGAAATTTGCTAAAATAATCTAATATAATTTAATTAGCGAAATGAAGTTATGTCTTTTTCAGAGATACATTATTTATAGTAACTACCGGACATGCGCGGCGGAATTATACGAATATATATATATATATATATATATATATATATATATATATATATATATATATATATATATATATATATATATATATATATATATATATATATATATATATATATTTGAACTTATTTTCAGTGTTCAATACGATAAGAAATAAACTATAAGCCTAAATAATCAAAATAAAAAAAAATAATAATAATAACTAAGTAGGTATAACTACGGGAAACAACATTCTTAATATTAAAATTTAACATTAACACGAAGTAATAAGTAAACGTAACTTATGGAAATTATTGATAAAAAAATAAACAAAACCAGCTACGTTATTAATATTATGAAAGTAATATTTAAAATTATTAAAATTCAAAGTCACACGATGAGACGAGTGACAATAAAATATCACAATAAAACAAAACTTATTTATTTTTTTATTTATTTATTTATTTACACTTTATTGTGCACAATTGGCGACATAAACAGAATAAAAAAAACAACAAAAATTAAGCAATTGATACACAAACGGCGGTCTTATCGCTAATCAGCGATTTCTACCAGACAACCTTTGGTAGGAAATTTGTTTTAAACTAGAGTGGGTGGTGTAAATAAACTTACATATCATATTAAATCCTAATACAATAAACTCATACATATATATTTGAAAAATATATACTATTATAATACACTAATATATATAATAATACTATTTATAAAAGAGAGTTGTGCTAATCATGTCATTATCAGGGTGAATCACTGAAAATTAAAAAAAAACTGTCTACGTTCCGTTCTGTATCGAAACCCTTCATGGTAAGAGTCGTAGGCTAAGATATTGGATCAGCGATATCTCCTATATCCTGTATTTATTATAATCATGTACATTAAAGTTTGGTTTGGCGGTCAGACAGACAGACAAAGCTACCTTCGAATTATATATATTATAGCTTTGGATAATACATGCTGATAATAAAATATTCTGTTGTGGATCATATGGAACGTGGATCTGGTGCTTCAAACGTTTAAGTGCTGCACGATATATACTAATGGAATTGTAGACCATTGCAGTAACCATTATACTGTAGTTTTCCTATTCCATATATTTTTTTATATATCGAATAAGATATTTACAAAAAACAATATAATAGAGTTAGTTTTAGATTCCTACATATTTATTTATTTATTTACACTTTATTGTGCACAATTGGCGACATAAACAGAATAAAAAAAACAACAAAAATTAAGCAATTGATACACAAACGGCGGTCTTATCGCTAATCAGCGATTTCTACCAGACAACCTTTGGGTTAGGAAATTTGTTTTAAACTAGAGTGGGTGGTGTAAATAAACTTACATATCATATTAAATCCTAATACATAAACATCATACATATATATTTGAAAAATATATACTATTATAATACACTAATATATATAATAATACTATTTATAAAAGAGAGTTGTGCATAATCATGTCATTTCAGGGTGAATCATCCTTCAAATAATGGTTATTCAAAGCAATACATAAAAATAAGTCTAACTAATCTACTACTACTCGAATAAGTGAAGAGAACCAAAGAAAAATATGAATTAATAATAAACAGATGAAAATAACAAAACAAAACTTAACATTAGAACAAAAATGTATGAAAATTAAAAAAAAACTGTCTACGTTCCGTTCTGTATCGAAACCCTTCATGGTAAGAGTCGTAGGCTAAGATATTGGATCAGCGATATCTCCTATATCCTGTATTTATTATAAGTAAAACGTAACTTATGGAAAATTGATAAAAACAATAAACCACAACCAGCACTCGTTATTAATATTATGAAAGTAATATTAAAATTATTAAAATTTCAAAGTCAACACGATGAGGGGGACGAGTGACAATAAAATATCACAAAAAACAAACTTATTTATTTTTTTATTTATTTATTTATTTACACTTTATTGTGCACAATTGGCGACATAAACAGAATTAAAGAACAACAAAAATTAAGCAATTGATACACAAACGGCGGTCTTATCGCTAATCAGCGATTTCTACCAGACAACCTTTGGGTTAGGAAATTTGTTTTAAACTAGAGTGGGTGGTGTAAATAAACTTACATATCATATTAAATCCTAATACATAAACATCATACATATATATTTGAAAAATATATACTATTATAATACACTAATATATATAATAATACTATTTATAAAAGAGAGTTGTGCATAATCATGTCATTTCAGGGTGAATCATCCTTCAAATAATGGTTATTCAAAGCAATACATAAAAATAAGTCTAACTAATCTACTACTACTCGAATAAGTGAAGAGAACCAAAGAAAAATATGAATTAATAATAAACAGATGAAAATAACAAAACAAAACTTAACATTAGAACAAAAATGTATGAAAATTAAAAAAAAACTGTCTACGTTCCGTTCTGTATCGAAACCCTTCATGGTAAGAGTCGTAGGCTAAGATATTGGATCAGCGATATCTCCTATATCCTGTATTTATTATAATCATGTACATTAAAGTTTGGTTTGGCGGTCAGACAGACAGACAAAGCTACCTTCGAATTATATATATTATAGCTTTGGATAATACATGCTGATAATAAAATATTCTGTTGTGGATCATATGGAACGTGGATCTGGTGCTTCAAACGTTTAAGTGCTGCACGATATATACTAATGGAATTGTAGACCATTGCAGTAACCATTATACTGTAGTTTTCCTATTCCATATATTTTTTTATATATCGAATAAGATATTTACAAAAACAATATAATAGAGTTAGTTTTAGATTCCTACATATTTATTTTATCCATTTAACCATTTTATCTAAGCTATCAAAATTTACGTTTAAATTTGAATTGTCGAAGCGCAGCAGCACAAGGGTGCAACTGTAAACGTGCCGGTTGTGGGTTTGATTTTCAGTCGGGGGAATGAAATATTTTATATTTTTATTTCGGCGTTCGACGTTGAGACATTTCCGTTTCCCACGTTCCGCCAAATTCTCCAGGCATTGCTTGTTGATTGGTGGAACTCAACGCCGCACTTTGCCTCGTTACCAAAGCGAGAAAATTAAAGAATAAAATATGGTCTCTAACTCATAATTTATTGAAAATTTGAATAAATTTGAAAAAAACTTACTACTTGAACTTGAACACATCATAATACAGCGTATGAATTTTGAATATTACACTTTATTTCTTGTTTATAATTTGAACTCAAAAAGTTTGTGTCAAATTAACGAATATTCAGTCACAATGAATGCTTAAAGTGTATAGAAATTAGTATTGATATTAAGAAAATATATAATGATATATCTATAATTAAGCTGTAATTATTAAATGAGAATAAACACAGTCTTAGAACAAAATCCTATATACGTTATATTCAACTAGATAGACTAACTAGATCCCAAATAACATATCTTTTAGTTTTACTTTGACTGATTTCCTGTTTTCTACTCTTCATAAATGCCAATATAATATCAATCCAAAGGTATTCTGCTAAGTGCGAATGCCAACAAAAATGCAAATGGGGAACTCAGCTGACACGTGATCTCCTTGGAAATTAATGTGGCATGAAATTACGTATTTACCTACTTATCTAGTCGAAGGGAAAATTAGCTTCAAGACCCACTAAGTCCATTGCTTGCAGGAGGATTGGCATTTGACAGCTCCAAGCGATTGTTTCTATTGCAAGAAATTGAAAGAAAGTTTATAAATGTAGAAGAAAATTATTTTTAAGCTATTTTAGAATTATTTGTGCGTGGTGCTATGTTTTTGGTATGAGTTTAACATATCATATAAATATAGGATTAAATAAAATATTAATGTTAGATTTGGATATATTATATAGTGTATGTCGTAATCGATATGCTCTTATATTTCGTTAATACTAAAAGAACAAAAGGATAATTAATTAATAGTCATTAGTTAACTGGAATTTCCCTTATAACTCATAATGGATATATATGTATTATATTATTTATTTCTTATTTGCATACATTATAAAAAGATTATGCTAATATAAAAAAAAAACACTTTGTAAAGTAAACAGTTGGTACCAAACACCAACCAAAAAATCCATCAACAAGAAAGTTCAGAAAAGTTAAATTTGAAATCAACCGCTACATCCCCACAGAAATTAAATTAAGTTCAGTGACGAGAAGAAAAAATATTATACATTATTATTTTCTTTCATCTAAATTAAAGAGTAATGTCGCGTATTTCACAGGTCCTTTCCTTTTTTTAGCGTTTTTATGATATCTAAGGGTGGATTTCTATTGAATAATAATATTTAAATTTTGACGAGGACAATATCATATACGATATTTATTAAAAATATCAACATTATCTTATCAATATTAACATTATCTCTGCCTAACCTGCTGTGTGTGGGATACAGCGTGAAGCTGATCAATTTTATCATTTATTTATTTATATAGTTGTAAAGGACATATGACACTTTGAAACAATTAACAAAATGTAATAATACAGCCTATAATTTTCCACAAAAAATATAAAAAAAATATCTAACGCTCTTACGTTGACTCTTGTCAACTCTTACTAGTAGTTTTTGAAATTAGCGCGTTTAATTAAACAAACTCTTCAGGTACAAAATATTAGTATACATATATTTCTTTCTTAGCTTCACGCGGTATCCCGCATGTAGCCTAGCTAGCCTACTCTAGCCTAGTGTTAAGACACTCCACTTCCCATTTTTTGGTGAATTCTGAGGCATTGAGTGTTGAGTGGTGGAAGTCTATTTTATTTTCCTAAAGTGGGAATCGAACTCACAATCCGTCGCGCTTACAGTAACACCTACGCCACGACTGGCTTTCATATAGATACACATGTATATATAAAACTGAAGAGCATTAAAGGAAACAACATGCAATGAATTACATTACCAGTGAGTGCTAAGATTAGTCGTAAATAACGCTGGCCCCCAGTTAAGCTTCCATTTGCTCGCTGACGTTCGAGACGAATGCATCTAATAAATTAAACAAACGGCATTTGAATTCCCCTCTTTAATACTAAAATCGTAATAATCTGTATCGCAGAAGTGGTACAGGAGCACACGTGTGTAAACGCGACAGTTTGTGGGTTCGATTACCATTCGAGAAAACGAAGTATTCAATATTTTCATTTCTTGGTTTTGGTGTCGATTTAAAGCATGACACTCAACACGCAATTCCTTCAGAATTCGGAAGTGAACACCGAAATATTTTAATGGGAACGAAGTGTCTTAATACTATGTTCCTTCCTGGGAACCTAGTTCCCATCTGTCTACCCAGCTTGCCTTAAAAAAACTTAACAAATTATTGATTCATATTTTTATACATTTTCAACGTTTTTTGTGTGCCATAATGGCTATCTTTACTTGTTTTTAGTTACATAAATAAATTTATAGAGGCACTTCAAACTATTGACATAGTTTAGTTAAGATATAAGTTTGTTGAAAGGAATTTGCAAGTGTCTTGAGACTACTCGAAGCTTCTGAGGACCGCAGTACCGAGGTCAGAACACCTAGTTTCTTAGTCCACATTCTGTGAAATTGCTGTGGTTGAAGCACAAATACTTCATAAAATATATTTAGTACTTAAAACAATAAAAATAGAGTAATGTAAAGTAACTTAAATTTAAAATTATTCATAAAATTATACTATGTAAAATTTGCTAGAAAATACATATATAAATAATAATTTTATGTAAATAAAAACACAGACGTATTTTATCCAAATATAAAATTTCGCTGGGTAGGCAGAGGGTACTTTGTGCTGATGAACTCCATTTCCCACTTGCCTCCCAATTTTAGATACATTACACGTTTAGTGGCGTAAATCAACACCTCGCTTTTGAATCAGAGCGAGAAAAATGAAAAAAAAACCATTGCTCCGAGTTAAAATCGAACTGACAACCGTCGTGTAATAAGTTAGATAGGCATATAACACTGCCGGTACAGATTAACCTTCAAATTATTGGTTAAAAAGGTTTTCCCACAACATTAGTATCAACATAATCTAGATATACATACAAGAAACGCAATACAACGAAATACTATTCAATCGTAATCCGAGAAGATTGAGCATAATAGCGATCAGACCACTGTTTAATGGAGTGTACATCAGCTGTTCTTGATATGGCTGGAAACAAGCGAGCCAATTAGATATTAATGCGAGGTACGGTCTTATAAACAAAAAATAAAAAGATCGATTTAAAATAATTTTTAAGGTAGTAGTTTTTTTTTTGTTTTTTTTTTTTTATGGAAAAGACACGGCAAACGAGCGTGCGGGTCACCTGATGGTAAGTGATTACCGCCGCCCACGGCCCCGTGCAACCCCAGAGAGTTACAGGTGCGTTGCCGGCCTTTAAGATGGGTTGGGTGCCGGGGCCCGGCATTACCTGATGCGAAACGCAGTGGCATAAAGCCACTACTTCACGCCGGTTTTAAATGCCGGGGGTGGTAATGATCCGGTCGAGTCTGCCCATGCGTGTTGCCATTGCTGGCGACGTGACTCTACCACACGTACTTTAGTCGCCTCTTACGACACCACCAGTACCAGGATGATCCTATTCTAGGCCGGGATCACACGGCACGAAGTAAAAAGTAAAGTAAAAGAAACTTTTCTAAATAAGTAAATTAAATCAGTTACACGCTGTATCCCGCACACAGCAGGGTAGGCAAGGGGAGATCGAGTTTAGGCATTGCGTGTTAAATGAACGAAAATATAAATGTAAAAAATGAAAATATTATATATATAGTAAATAATAATTTCATTTTCACACTTTGTGCCAATGCACCACGACTGGCCTCGTAGGTAGTAGTAGATTTCATTTTATATTGTTATGGCCTAATTATGCGTGTAATGCTTTATAGTAAATGACTATTCCATGATGTCATACATTTTTAATAATACCCTTAATATATCAGTATTTTTTTTAATAAACAGTTAAAAATTATTTAAAAAATATATATATTTACTGCTCTTTGAAAATTTGTTTATTTTTATTTTTTAGCTACACGCTGTATTTTGCATGTAGCAGGGTGGACATAGGAAGACCAGTCGTAAGATACTCCACTCACCACTTTTCTTCATACTCCCCGCATTTTGCAGCATTGCGTTGCTCCGTTGCGGAGTACAACACCGCGCTGTGCCTGTGTGTTAAGAAATAAAAATATTAAATAAATAATTTCGTCGGGTGTCTTTAAATTGTTTAAAAAAGCTTTTATATCAAACTTTGAATATATTATGTAAACCTTTTTTACTAATAAACGACAAATTACCCTAAATATATTATACTCGTATTATATTGAATAAAATTACTAATAAACAGTTTCTTAGTATAACAGAAATTGAAACACGCGCAACCAAAAATCTTTGCCAGTGGCGCTTACACTCCTAAATCAAAGAAAATACAATAACATAAGTACGTCAAGGTGCCTCAAGGAAACCTAGAATGGGGTGATTTGCTTTACATTGTGTTCTAGATTCGAATACTTTAGACTACGTATGTACTGGGCAGCTATTTTGTTTCCAGGTCGCCGGGCCACGCTAGCTCGATTTATTTGAATAGTTGGTGAAAAAAACGATTAAATGTTTTTTAATCTGACACACATTTGAATGTAGATAAAAAATTGTAGTAGATGAAAACGATGTTTTTTTTTATTCTAGTATAAAATTTAATTTAGTAAGTACGTAGAAATATTAATAAAATGGTTAAGGAAATGAGGTATTTTTTATTTCATATTTCATTTCACTTTTGTAGATGTGTTTTTATATTTCGTACGTTAGATATAGTTATATGTATATCTATAGGCCAGTAGTGGCGCAGGGTCACAAAGTGCGACTATAAAATCGACTGGTTGTGGGTTCGATCCCTACTCGAAGAAATGAAATATTTACTTACATTTATATTTTCATTTATTCGATCTGGTGTCATGGCTAAGCGCGGCGTTGAGTTCCATCTGAGTGATGGAACTCAACGCAATGCCTCCGGAAGTCGGTGGAAACGGAGTGCCTTAACACAAAGTTTTCTCTGCCTACCCTGTTGTGTGCGGGATATAGCGTGAAGCTGATTTAATTTTTATATGTATCTTGTGACAAATTGGCATTTTTATCAAAAAAAGTAAAACGTTTTTTACGTTTACTTCCCTTCCCTTCAAATTTTTATAACTGCTTTACTTAAATAAAATTTCGTCATTTAATATTACAATCATCGTTAAAATTCAAAACTCTATAAAGTATATGAAAATTTCATTCGTGTATAACGCAATAGATTGGAAAAACAATAATAAATATGCTTTAAAGAAATATGAAAAAAATTGAAAAAATATCTTATGCTATTATACCTACTATTTTTTACTAAATAAATCATAATATTAATAACGTTCAACGTGTATTACTTTATATAAAAACATTTCCAATTCCACGAATGATTCATCTTCATTCGTATTCCCGATACGTTGCGACACGCGTCAAGGGTTTGTCTCGAACAGCAATTGCTTGAGCTTGCCGACCCCGACGTAATTTCTTTACATTTTTATTGATTTAGACATTTTATTTTATTATATTAATATATAAATAAATTTTATCGATATTTTATATTAATAAATTTATACGACAAATATGACAAACTGTAAATTGAGACTTTTAAGCTCAGTTTTACAGAGTAGGCAGAGGATACTTGAGAACCAAGGGTTAAGAAAACCCGTTAAAATTAAGACTCCGTTCCCCACTTTTCGCCGAATTCTGGAGGCATTGTGTTAAATGGCAGACCTCAACGCTGCATTTTGCCTCGTTACCAGAACGAGGAAATAAAAATATTAAACATTAAATTAAGATTTAAAGAAAAGAATTTCGAAATAACCGAAGAACAGAAGAAAATAATTGTGATAATATATTAAATGGGCACAGCTGTTACTTGAAACACAACTACATTATAAAATCGATGAGCTAGAGCAATGTAAGAAGAGAATAAGTTTTTTTATAATATCTATAAAATACTGTACTTAGACTCCATATCCATATATTTTCTTGCTGTAGCTTCAAAAAAATTAGCAAGCATCCAAGATTGAATCGAAAAGGTCATAAATTTTGGGGTGTTCTTGTCGTGATTCCATTCCCGCTCCCCTTAGAGCACGGATCGTCCAATGCGATAAATTATTCTCATCAATAATACCCGACCAACGCTGTGTCAACAACACTCCATTGTACTTATATTTGTAGGTATTTGTTGGGTTACAGCCCGGTCTCTGTGGCATTATACCAACTAAATCAAAGGTTCCGGACAAGTGGAATTGAAGACAATAATATATTACAGTTAAATCGAAATAGTTTGCGTGTTTGTTCATCAAAATTTATTGCAAAATGCTGTAGTAGGTATGTATATTTTTTTTGTTCTAATAACGATACCAATTTTCCTAATATTCTGGGTAGCTTGTGAATAAAGTGAATAAAATCTTCAAATTGTGTTGAACATTACTTCTGAACTTAAGCCAAAGTTGGCTGAAATCCACTCATCCTTTTACTTCTTAACAGAAACCTTTTTCCTTTCAAGTAGCTGTATGTTGAGCGAGTCGGTATGGTTTGAAATTTCAAGAGTACCCATTTGAGGGTCCAATCGAAATAACCACAAAACATTCAGATCCTATTTCCGATTCTCGTCACATAGTTTCCATCAAGACGGTCGGGTAGAGGTAGAGGTAGAGGTAGGCACTTTACGCGAATTTTATATGTGAGTAACACTGTTAGAACGGGTCCCTTGCACGATTTGCTACGTTAAATTAAATGAAAATTTTATCGAAAATCAATACCTATATCAAAATATAATGTTTTATGATAAATGAATTCAATACTATTTAAATATTTTAATTAGCTTCACGCTGTATCCTGTACACAGCAGGGTAGGCAGAGGGAACATAGTGTTAAGACACTTCGTTCCCCACTTTCTGCCAAATTCTGGAGGCATTGCGCGTTGAGTGACAGAACTCAACGCCAAGCTTAGCCTCGATACCAGAGCGAAGAACTGGAAATATAAATTTAAATAAATATTAGATCTCGTCGAGTGGGGATCGAACCCACAACCTGTCGGTTTTGTGCCGCTGCGCCACAACTGGCCTCTTATTTAAATATTTATGTTGTTAATATATATTGTATGATAGGTAGGTTAGTTCATATAAACAGTAGCCATTTTAGTTCTAATAATATATATACTGTTCTATTCTCTACTTAGGTAAAATTAAAGCATGGTCCTAAATTATTATATTCAAAGAGAAGCCAAGAAACGGGTTCAACTGCTATAACGCTATAGCATTTTTTTTATTCTAGTGTATAAAGATATTATTAAACATACATCTTATAAAGATTTAGAAGATCCAAAAATAATTTGATTTAAAGTAAATAATGAACATAAAATTCAAAGTGGATCTAATGTAATTACTACTCGTAATTTATACGACTTGGATCGTTTCATGTGTCAAAGGCAAGTGGTTCTTTTTTTATTTATCTAACTCCAACACTTTCGCAATTTATGAAGCGTTGCAAAAAACGTAAAAGTAAATGGAACTAGTATATCCAATCGGACTTTTTATACGTGAGAACACTGTAGAGAGAATATTTATTTTTAAACGATACTGGTCTTGAATATTTTCTTTCGAATTGAATTGCTTTTACTTCAATGACTTAATATGAACATAGTTACGTTTGTCCAATTAATAAATGCTATCCAATTAATAAATATATGTACCTCTTGAGCCCTTATAGGATCACTTTGGTGTCCGTCCATCCGTCTGTCAAGAACATTAGAGATCGCGTGGAGATATCAAACTGAAGATCTTGTCATATGTTCTAAACATTACATTTTGTATGAAATTCGCCGCGTAATCAAAACCTATGGACCACGATCCCGTAAAGCTACGACAATGAAATTTGACAAGAAATGATAACTTACACTACAAATAAAAGAAAAAATTCGAAAAAGTTAAAATTCTGAACTGGCATATGACACTGTTATGCGATTTCCGCTTGAATTCGTGACTGCGTGTTGAGTGGCGCAACACATCATGTAATTCCTCGATAATTGAAAACGTTTTCCTCGAAATCATCTCTTTTCCGATAGATTAATTTCAATTTAAATTAATTTTTTTTCTTGTTTTTACTGGTTTCATGCTTTTTTATTTTATTTCATAATATTTATTTCATAATCCGCTTATTTATATTTATTGCACGTGATTGTATAGAGAATTGTTGACAAAGTTCCACACGCAGCCATATTTTTTTTCAACTTCACGTTTAATGTCTGCTAGAGTGGCGAAGTTCATTCCCGCGGTTGGTGATCAAACTCACACCCATCGACTTAACATTCAACGCTATTCCACTACAGCACGATCGATAAAATATATATTATGTTTTGTAAAATATATCCTATGTTTTGTACTATTTTTCAGTTTAACGATTTCGCCATATCCTATGAAAAGAAACAATCTTCTATTACGTAAGATTATTTTCTATCTAAGATTTGAACCCTCTCACACCACAAGGGGCCTGCGACACTAAAAACAAGAAGCTTCATAAAATATGGGATATACTTTTGTGTATTTTGATATCATTTGATGCTGAGATCACGTAGAATCGATTTAAGATCCGTTGGGGGTCAACAGATATTTATGAAGATAACTTCGATTTATGAACACCATATATTACAAACCATTTACTACGCTCTTTTAGTGCTACTGGCGTTTAGAAAATGCGTTTGTAATAAATATATAATGGGGTTATTTCAATTGTATAATTGTATTTTTCTACTATTATTCGTTTCCTTTTAAATTATTTTTTTTGCCAAATACTTTTGATAGGTAGCTATAGGTAGCACCAATTTCTGCCAATGAATGATATGGTAAAATTAAATTTTAGTATTCACTACACCCATAATGTCTTAATAATATAAGTAGTATTTGAATTCACTACCCATATTGCAACACCCCAACCTACATTCCTATTCAATATTTCTCGCAAAAACAAACGTGTATATATTCCCATAACATCTGTCATTGGAATTTAAACACAGGCTCCAAGCGCCAACCATTAGTTACTCCGTACAAAAAAATGTTCCTGGAACAAAATACTCTCAGCAATGTGGTGCTGTAATGTACGCTGGCCCTTTGAATTTTTCATTCCCTCGTGGCTCGACAACTAAGCATTACCGAAATTGCGTCATATTTCTTTCTGAACACATTGTATGGTGGGAAATAGTTAGGAGATAGCTACTTTGTTGAATGTTTGCTTAATGGGATGGAGTGGCGATTATTGTTTATTGTTTTGTTCTGTTTTCTATTTAATTGTAATTTATTTTGATGGAGTTTGAGTGTTTCAGTACAGAGTTCTATTTGGAATCATGTATTTGAAGGTATAGATAGATACGGTTATGATGTAGATTCCAACTTGGCTATATAAAATATTCAATATTTTCATTTCTTCGCTCTGGTGACGAGACAAAGTACGGCGTTGAGTACCAATACGCAATGTCTTAATGGGAGCAAAACCCAAAAAAATTGAAATATAGACAATAATATTTTTTCAGACATTTTCATTTCGTAATTTTATAGATAACATACTCTCTCAACACATATGTCACATAAATCACATAAACGATAAAATATGACTATTGTAATAGAACAACTTCTTAATACATAGTCCAAAATAATTAACATTAAGTAAATAAACGTTTGTTTACTTGAAGTGGATTAGGTATATCTATTGAACAATTCTTCCAGAATTCGGCGAAACATGGACAACGGAATATCTTAACACGACGTTCCCTTTACCTACACTGGTTGTACGGGATACAGCGTGAAGCTAGAAAAAAACTATTGCTATATAGTATTAATATTGTTGGAATATCTCACCAAATGTGCATGTGCATTATTCATTCCACTAATCTATTAGAAATTGATTCAAAGCCAATTGAAATTGCGCAGTGCTAATAAACTTTACATACAAATGTTAGTAGTAATTGACATAAGCGTATATGATTCTGGCATTCAGTGTTAGTGACCATAAATGAAAGGCATTTTTGTGTATTAGGTACTAATAGCATATTATTGTTCACATTTTGTCTCTTGATTTTTATATTATTTTTTTCAGTTTCACGCTGTATCCCGCATACAGCACGGTAGGCTCAGGGAGCCTAGTCTTGAACTTTTCGCCGCTCTTCACTTTCTGCTGAATACTAGATGCATTGCATTTTTTTTGCATTTACAATATAAATATCACACTTACCTCTCTGCGATTGACTTAGTAGTCCCATAGACACCACGAAATACTAAATTCGGCTTATTACCACTCATTTTCAAATTTAAGCAAACTCGTTTTTAGTACTACGATACTAATAATAATGCTTACGCGTCAGATAGAATGTGACAGGTGGTCGCAGGGACTCCATATGCATGCGATGCATAGATAGAGGAAATTGTCTACTAGATTACCACCTCAGTAAAGTGGTTATATTTTCATATATATGTGTCAGAAACGTCTCAATCGATTTAAATATATTTTTCATATTGTAATAATTTATTTTTCTTATCATTTAGTGTTAGTTTTGTATAAAAGTTATGTCAAAATAATGTATGTGTTGCATGCGATAATATCGCTACAAAATAAGTCTATATAGGAAGCATTTATCATCAAAAAAGTTGTTCCGCGACAAGCTACATTCTGTGAAAACCGTAACTGATACTAAATTGAAATAGAAAACTGTAATTGATAGGTCTAAATTGAAAGAAGTCATTCAATATATAAAATTTAAATTGTTGAAATTAGGAGGCTATTTTCAAAAATCCTGATTTTACCGTACACTACACTACGAAATCGCTCTACATACTTGTAGTAAGTATCATTCTAAAAATACAATAGCTAAAGATAGTTTAAGTTGCGAAGTCTATTATAAAGATAAATTTAAAGTTGAACTGGGATCGAAATTTATATAGATACATGTGAGTCTAAAAGTCGTTTGAAATATCTGAAATTCGATGTTTATGTATAGAGTTTATTCGCATTTCTCATCTGGGTGAGTGCGCGCTACTAATAAATTACAGGTCATCAATAAGCAAGAGCTTTCACGTAGCATCCAAAACAGTTGTCAATATATCAACGTACTCATCACTTTTGTGCGCGTCGACTCCCAATGTATTTGAACTTAAAATCTAGACCAAGAATACGATAAAGTTTGTAAAAATGTTTTTTTTATTTCGTTGTTTTATATTTAATTTTAACTGCCTTTCCTTGTCTAGTAAAATTTAATATATAAAGTATGATAAATTTATGGCATTAACCATTTAGATGACTCTGATAATTTAGTAACGTTTAAAAATATTTAAAACCGAATAGTAAGTCTCGTTCGTCTATATTATACTATCGCAATAGAACATACAAAAAAATTCTAATGGAATGGAGTGCCTTTACACTAGGTTCCCCCCTCTGCCTACCCTGCTGTGTGCGGGATACAGCGTGATTTATTTATTTAATTTTTTGTAGTGTGTATAATTGGCTAATTATAAGTTATATTATGTGTGTATAATTAGGCTAATAATAAGTAAAGAAATCAAATAAACGAAATAAATATCAATCAAACAAAATGATTGAGTAAATTCCTTTATAGCATTGGCAGTGATTATCTACGGAAACGGGCTTAAAGTTAGGATACTTAGCACTTCACTTCACTTCACTTCTGAAATTGAGAGATATATGCCGACTGAGTTGTTAAACTTCCGGAATCGACTGTTTTGCCAGTCTTGATATCTAAGTTTTAAAATGTTCTTTGGCACGCCATTTTTTTTGGCTTTTTGTGGAAATATAACTGTGTTGGAGGTTAATAGAAATTATTATTTTGATTTAAATTTTAGTTTAAATATTAAGTATAAAAAATACAGTAAGCGTGAAGATTTTTTAGGGGTAAGGCACAGCCTAGTGTTAAGACATTCCGCTCCCCCCTTTCCGTCTAACTCTGGAGTCATCAACTCGCCGCGCTTGCTCCTCAACCTGACCCGAACCCACAACCTGTTGCGCTTGTGCCCCTGCGCCACGACTGGTCTTTTATTTGTTATCATAATATATTAAAATTTATAAATGAAAAATGTAGAGGCCATCGTGGTGCAATGGTGCAGCACATTACTGTAAACGTGACAGTTGTTGGTTCAATTTCCATAGGCAGAGCACTGCCTACCCCACACCTATACATATATGAAGTAAAAAAATGAAATGAATAATACTCGAGGTATACTATACATAGATACTACCTAAAAGGGGAACGTAAGTACTTTAATAGTTTCACAAATGACAAAACTTTCCCACCATCCTGTAAAATTCGCATAGAAATGTGGAGTTTACAATAGTTAGGTAAAACGGAACTCGCTTTGGAGCACCTCTTATGTCATTGTAACGTGTACGGAGTTGAGATATAAGTTCATAATAAGCTACGAATGGATTCTTGCTAATATGGATAAGTATAGTTTCTTAAAGTGTTATGGAAGGAGCTGTCGTATGAAAATTCTCTTTGTATTAAAAGCATGGGCTTGTAGCCCTCTTTGTATTAAAAGCCCTTTACCAGCTAATATTAAAAAAAGGTAGGGGAAATCATACTAAAAACTTGTTTTGCTTTATTTATTTTTTTGTTTCTATGCAAAAACTTAATCACAACTTGAGGCCAGTCGTGGCGCATCGGAACATAACCGTGACATGTTCTGGATTCGAGATTCTCACTTCAGGAAATGATATATTTAATATTTTCATTAATTTACTCAGACTCCATCTGCCTACCATGCGGGATATTGCGGGAAACAAAAAAAAGTAACTTATTTATAATATTAGATTTACTAGGATTTCGGAACTTATGTTTAGTAAATAAAAAACAAATCTTATTTCCTGTAAACAAATAAAAAGAAATATATCAAAACGAAATACTTAAAATTAAATACACCGTAGTAAAATTTTATTTTTAAGTTTCTTGTACATTATTTTTGAGTAAATACGTGCTGCAGGAATAACAAATAGTATATTGGCAATGGTCCGAGTCTGCAGCGGCGCCACTTACATAAAGAGAGTCAGATAAGGTACCTTCGCTCTGGGAGTACGAGGAATCTCTAGTAGGTAATGTTTAATGAATTAGAAGTTTTTAGCTAACTTTATACTGCCATTTCAATATAAATTTTATATGTAGTATAAAATGCTGTTAATAAAAAACTATTTATTGTGGCCGTTGTGGCGTTTAGCCATACCGTTGTGGGTTCTAGTCTTCCTTGGGAGAACGATTTTTGTTTCCTCGCTTTGATAATAAGACAAAGCGCGGCGCTAAGTGCCGCTTCTCAACACGTAATGTCTCAAAAATAGAGTAAGAAATGTGGTCGATATTATACTCCCTCTGCCTATCTTGCTAAATGCGGGATACAGCGGGAAAATAAATAAGTATAATAAGAATAATAAGATCAAAAATCTACTTTCAATGACATATTACGAGATGATTACTAAAAATCTGAACATTAATTTTTTTATAAGGAAGAATTTATTAACATCGTAAAAACGTTTTTATCTCACAGTGACGCAGAAAATTAATCTTTATATCTTGGCCATTACAAAAACTGGCGGGATTTTTTGCTTATTGTCTCTCAAGGAACCTTTGTTTCGTGAAAATTAAAACGGTTTTTCGAGGTGAATGATGTTTTGTGCGGTCCGGGATATTTATTAAATGAATATTAATAACAGTCACGGCTAAAAAACTAGCTTGTGTTCATGGTTTCATCTATTATAAGTAGCTTTTATAAAAAAAATCAGCTTCACGCTGTATCCCGCACACAGCAGAGTAGGCAGAGGGAACCTAGTGTTAAGACACTCTGTTTCCCATTTTCTGCCGAATTCTGAAGACATTGCGTGTTGAGTGGCAGAACTTAACGCCGTGACTTTGTAACTGACATCCCATCCTACACTCGATAAAATATTTAAATAAAATTATTTAAATAATAGTTTGAATATGGCTCGTGATACGTCTAATATAAATTGAACCCTTTCGTAGTGATCGTTAGTAATCCAAGATCTTTTAGAGATTCAGAGGTAACAGTATTAATATGAAATATACCATAACTTTAATATAAGTACAAATAAATATATTATGATAAATAAAATGTTATAGTTTGTCCGTTTCAATCTCCGTGATATTTCTTAAGAATATCGTAGACGTCCTATCCGCCTCTCTGTTATACCCAATCATTACTGATAGATATAACTAAGGGGGGATAGTGAGTGGCCCCGCACCCGCCACTTACCGTGGATTCCGGCCGTTCGGCTCTGAACCCTCCGGGACGGATTGGAATAGTTAATATTTGTGATTCTTATAATGCTTTTGCTAAAGATCAATTATTAAATAACTAATTCAAAGACAAATATGAATATTTGCAAAAGAGTTGAGATTATTATATGTAGGCCGAAGCCATAATTACATGACTTATAACTCTCTGCTTCAGATATCAGATCGAACTCCCTACCGCTAGGCGGCCGATTATGTGAATCCACTTCAGTTTGTTTCTTTAGAGGGCGTTATATTAATATACCTTCGTGTGTCTTGCTTATAACTATATATTTAACCTTCATATGTCTTGCTTATAACTATATATTTATTAATTGTATCTTAATAATATTAAATTCTGTATGTATAATGTGACGTGTTTGTTATATCCGTATTAATTCGGTAATATAATATATTCCACATTATATTTATTACCTACGTGCGCTTATTATATGCCTTAGTTCCAATATTAATATAATTTATATTCATTGTTATTGTAACGCCTCTTTTAAACAGAACCGTTGTAGAATAACACGCACAGCACACACCCTGCAGCTGTTTGTCTGAACTGACACTAGACTCAGAGTTGTGGGAATGTAATATAGAAATCATTAATTGAAAATACTCAGTTATCGCTAGAACAGCCAGCGACTCCAAGTAGGCGCGATTCTACTACCAGTTCAGTAAAGAACCTCAGTGCTGAGAAGAACTGGCGGAAGAAACTCAGCAGCAGAATCCAACACCACTAAAGCATTTCGCTTATATCAAATATGTCAGCACCAGTGACGCCCGGCTATATATTATAAGCATGTCTTCGACATCAGTCGATTGACGCATTATGTTTAGTACGATAAACTAAGCGTTAGACAAATAAGCGGACACTGCTATATACGTACACCAGAGCTAGGACATAAAATAGCACCACACACCCGTACGAGACGGGCGGACACTACTACATACACCAGTACCAGGACATAAAGCAGCATCACACACCTATCCATCATACACTAAGTGTTATCGTTAACGCAGCGCAAGGCACCGCGAAACTATCTAAATATAATATATATAAAATTAAATGCCATAGCAATTCACTTAGCCAAGCACATTAGTACCAGCGAAGCCAAGCAGCAGTCGGTTGTGACTATATTGTTTAATAGTAAAACATAGGGTCAATGAACTCTAACAGTCGTATAAATCGTAAATATATATTTTGAAATAATAGTTTTATATCATATTATAAATGATACTATTATATTTATATTTATAGTAACATGTTAAATATTTACTAATATATATAGAAATTACATTTATAAGTTATTATAATTCACAAAACCTATTTAAATCTCATTTCACAATTCCCATACACGCATCTAACAAAGATGGCGGCAGGCATTCTGCGTACATTAATATAATTGTAATTTTACATATCTCACAAAACATCTTCATGTAATTATTTCCATTTACTAAATAAATTAATATTTATCTCTGGATATTGACAGCATTATATGTATTAATATCATTCTTCTTTGTTTTAATAATAATCTATTAAAACTTACCGACGAAGTATTTCAAAGCAACCAATTGTAAATAGTGAAAGCACTTATACTTATCTTAGCAACTTCAAATACTTATATCACAACTGCAGACATGATCTCACATGCTTTTATGTATTAAATATAACTAGATATATGTTAGTTATAAATTAAAACTTCTCTAAACATTTAAAACATCCATCCTTCCTCAGACGCGTCCCGCCATCCCCTTCTTTTGTTCCTTTTCTTCTTAAAACATGACGATGACGTTGACGGTAGCTTATTCAGCCAACATGATATTTTACAATAATTAAAATATTAATTATGTTATTATATATTTTAAAAGATAATACATAACGTTTGAATATAATTATTAAATATATTTTTAATAAATATATTTTATATCTTCGTGTTTTATCTACGGTATATTACGTCCCTTTAACATTACTTGTAAATGGAACGTGTAGTTAAAGAAGTGAACTAAATTTGGATTTGAATTAATTATATTATTTACCTATACATTTTAATTCTGGTATGGATCGTTACAATCAACCCCCTAAATTCTATGAAGTTTATCGGAATAGAATTTACACTTCTACTTACATTTATTATCACCCCCCAGATTTCGCATATCATTAACACTTTAACCCCCAGATTTAACAATTCTCTAACCAACCCCCCGACTATACAACCCCCTAACTTTTCAAACTTCCGACTATACAACCCCCTAACTTTTAAACCCCCCGACCTGCAAATTCCTAACACCATATTACCTCCTCTGTCTCTCTCCATTTCACAGACAACAAATTGTAGGCAGAAGCCTACGATTAAATATTTAATGTAAAGCCGTTTTGACCATCCTGGTCACGGCACCAAATTGTAACTGACATCATATAAATTGAACCTTTCGTAGTGATCGTTAGTAATCCAAGATCTTTTAGAGATTCAGAGGTAACAGTATTAATATGAAATATACCATAACTTTAATATAAGTACAAATAAATATATTATGATAAATAAAATGTTATAGTTTGTCCGTTTCAATCTCCGTGATATTTCTTAAGAATATCGTAGACGTCCTATCCGCCTCTCTGTTATACCCAATCATTACTGATAGATATAACTAAGGGGGGATAGTGAGTGGCCCCGCACCCGCCACTTACCGTGGATTCCGGCCGTTCGGCTCTGAACCCTCCGGGACGGATTGGAATAGTTAATATTTGTGATTCTTATAATGCTTTTGCTAAAGATCAATTATTAAATAACTAATTCAAAGACAAATATGAATATTTGCAAATAGAGTTGAGATTATTATATGTAGGCCGAAGCCATAATTACATGACTTATAACTCTCTGCTTCAGATATCAGATCGAACTCCCTACCGCTAGGCGGCCGATTATGTGAATCCACTTCAGTTTGTTTCTTTAGAGGGCGTTATATTAATATACCTTCGTGTGTCTTGCTTATAACTATATATTTAACCTTCATATGTCTTGCTTATAACTATATATTTATTAATTGTATCTTAATAATATTAAATTCTGTATGTATAATGTGACGTGTTTGTTATATCCGTATTAATTCGGTAATATAATATATTCCACATTATATTTATTACCTACGTGCGCTTATTATATGCCTTAGTTCCAATATTAATATAATTTATATTCATTGTTATTGTAACGCCTCTTTTAAACAGAACCGTTGTAGAATAACACGCACAGCACACACCCTGCAGCTGTTTGTCTGAACTGACACTAGACTCAGAGTTGTGGGAATGTAATATAGAAATCATTAATTGAAAATACTCAGTTATCGCTAGAACAGCCAGCGACTCCAAGTAGGCGCGATTCTACTACCAGTTCAGTAAAGAACCTCAGTGCTGAGAAGAACTGGCGGAAGAAACTCAGCAGCAGAATCCAACACCACTAAAGCATTTCGCTTATATCAAATATGTCAGCACCAGTGACGCCCGGCTATATATTATAAGCATGTCTTCGACATCAGTCGATTAACGCATTATGTTTAGTACGATAAACTAAGCGTTAGACAAATAAGCGGACACTACTATATACGTACACCAGAGCTAGGACATAAAATAGCACCACACACCCGTACGAGACGGGCGGACACTACTACATACACCAGTACCAGGACATAAAGCAGCATCACACACCTATCCATCATACACTAAGTGTTATCGTTAACGCAGCGCAAGGCACCGCGAAACTATCTAAATATAATATATATAAAATTAAATGCCATAGCAATTCACTTAGCCAAACACATTAGTACCAGCGAAGCCAAGCAGCAGTCGGTTGGGACTATATTGTTTAATAGTAAAACATAGGGTCAATGAACTCTAACAGTCGTATAAATTGTAAATATATATTTTGAAATAATAGTTTTATATCATATTATAAATGATACTATTATATTTATAGTTCCTTGTATAGTAACATGTTAAATATTTACTAATATATATAGAAATTACATTTATAAGTTATTATAATTCACAAAACCTATTTAAATCTCATTTCACAATTCCCATACACGCATCTAACAAAGATGGCGGCAGGCATTCTGCGTACATTAATATAATTGTAATTTTACATATCTCACAAAACATCTTCATGTAATTATTTCCATTTACTAAATAATTAATATTTATCTCTGGATATTGACAGCATTATATGTATTAATATCATTCTTCTTTGTTTTAATAATAATCTATTAAAACTTACCGACGAAGTATTTCAAAGCAACCAATTGTAAATAGTGAAAGCACTTATACTTATCTTAGCAACTTCAAATACTTATATCACAACTGCAGACATGATCTCACATGCTTTTATGTATTAAATATAACTAGATATATGTTAGTTATAAATTAAAACTTCTCTAAACATTTAAAACATCCATCCTTCCTCAGACGCGTCCCGCCATCCCCCTTCTTCTCTTCCTTTTCTTCTTCAAACATGACGATGACGTTGACGGTAGCTTATTCAGCCAACATGATATTTTACAATAATTAAAATATTAATTATGTTATTATGTATTTTAAACGATAATACATAACGTTTGAATATAATTATTAAATATATTTTTAATAAATATATTTTATATCTTCGTGTTTTATCTACGGTATATTACGTCCCTTTAACATTACTTGTAAATGGAACGCGTAGTTAAAGAAGTGAACTAAATTTGAATTTGAATTAATTATATTATTTACCTACACATTTTAATTCTGGTATGGATCGTTACAATCAACCCCCTAAATTCTATGAAGTTTATCGGAATAGAATTTACACTTCTACTTACATTTATTATCACCCCCCCCAGATTTCGCATATCATTAACACTTTAACCCCCAGATTTAACAATTCTCTAACCAACCCCCCGACTATACAACCCCCTAACTTTTCAACCCCTCGACTATACAACCCCCTAACTTTTCAACCCCCCGACTATACAAATTCCTAACACCATATTACCTCCTCTGTCTCTCTCCATTTCACGGACAACAAATTGTAGGCAGAAGCCTACGATTAAATATTTAATGTAAAGCCGGTATGACCATCCTGGTCACGGCACCAAATTGTAACTGACATCCCATCCTACACTCGATAAAATATTTAAATAAAATTATTTAAATAATAGTTTGAATATGGCTCGTGATACGTCTAATATAAATTGAACCCTTTCGTAGTGATCGTTAGTAATCCAAGATCTTTTAGAGATTCAGAGGTAACAGTATTAATATGAAATATACCATAACTTTAATATAAGTACAAATAAATATATTATGATAAATAAAATGTTATAGTTTGTCCGTTTCAATCTCCGTGATATTTCTTAAGAATATCGTAGACGTCCTATCCGCCTCTCTGTTATACCCAATCATTACTGATAGATATAACTAAGGGGGGATAGTGAGTGGCCCCGCACCCGCCACTTACCGTGGATTCCGGCCGTTCGGCTCTGAACCCTCCGGGACGGATTGGAATAGTTAATATTTGTGATTCTTATAATGCTTTTGCTAAAGATCAATTATTAAATAACTAATTCAAAGACAAATATGAATATTTGCAATAGAGTTGAGATTATTATATGTAGGCCGAAGCCATAATTACATGACTTATAACTCTCTGCTTCAGATATCAGATCGAACTCCCTACCGCTAGGCGGCCGATTATGTGAATCCACTTCAGTTTGTTTCTTTAGAGTGCGTTATATTAATATACCTTCGTGTGTCTTGCTTATAACTATATATTTAACCTTCATATGTCTTGCTTATAACTATATATTTATTAATTGTATCTTAATAATATTAAATTCTGTATGTATAATGTGACGTGTTTGTTATATCCGTATTAATTCGGTAATATAATATATTCCACATTATATTTATTACCTACGTGCGCTTATTATAAGCCTTAGTTCCAATATTAATATAATTTATATTCATTGTTATTGTAACGCCTCTTTTAAACAGAACCGTTGTAGAATAACACGCACAGCACACACCCTGCAGCTGTTTGTCTGAACTGACACTAGACTCAGAGTTGTGGGAATGTAATATAGAAATCATTAATTGAAAATACTCAGTTATCGCTAGAACAGCCAGCGACTCCAAGTAGGCGCGATTCTACTACCAGTTCAGTAAAGAACCTCAGTGCTGAGAAGAACTGGCGGAAGAAACTCAGCAGCAGAATCCAACACCACTAAAGCATTTCGCTTATATCAAATATGTCAGCACCAGTGACGCCCGGCTATATATTATAAGCATGTCTTCGACATCAGTCGATTGACGCATTATGTTTAGTACGATAAACTAAGCGTTAGACAAATAAGCGGACACTACTATATACGTACACCAGAGCTAGGACATAAAATAGCACCACACACCCGTACGAGACGGGCGGACACTACTACATACACCAGTACCAGGACATAAAGCAGCATCACACACCTATCCATCATACACTAAGTGTTATCGTTAACGCAGCGCAAGGCACCGCGAAACTATCTAAATATAATATATATAAAATTAAATGCCATAGCAATTCACTTAGCCAAACACATTAGTACCAGCGAAGCCAAGCAGCAGTCGGTTGGGACTATATTGTTTAATAGTAAAACATAGGGTCAATGAACTCTAACAGTCGTATAAATTGTAAATATATATTTTGAAATAATAGTTTTATATCATATTATAAATGATACTATTATATTTATATTTCCTTGTATAGTAACATGTTAAATATTTACTAATATATATAGAAATTACATTTATAAGTTATTATAATTCACAAAACCTATTTAAATCTCATTTCACAATTCCCATACACGCATCTAACAAAGATGGCGGCAGGCATTCTGCGTACATTAATATAATTGTAATTTTACATATCTCACAAAACATCTTCATGTAATTATTTCCATTTACTAAATAATTAATATTTATCTCTGGATATTGACAGCATTATATGTATTAATATCATTCTTCTTTGTTTTAATAATAATCTATTAAAACTTACCGACGAAGTATTTCAAAGCAACCAATTGTAAATAGTGAAAGCACTTATACTTATCTTAGCAACTTCAAATACTTATATCACAACTGCAGACATGATCTCACATGCTTTTATGTATTAAATATAACTAGATATATGTTAGTTATAAATTAAAACTTCTCTAAACATTTAAAACATCCATCCTTCCTCAGACGCGTCCCGCCATCCCCCTTCTTCTCTTCCTTTTCTTCTTCAAACATGACGATGACGTTGACGGTATCTTATTCAGCCAACATGATATTTTACAATAATTAAAATATTAATTATGTTATTATGTATTTTAAACGATAATACATAACGTTTGAATATAATTATTAAATATATTTTTAATAAATATATTTTATATCTTCGTGTTTTATCTACGGTATATTACGTCCCTTTAACATTACTTGTAAATGGAACGCGTAGTTAAAGAAGTGAACTAAATTTGAATTTGAATTAATTATATTATTTACCTACACATTTTAATTCTGGTATGGATCGTTACAACTTGCCTCGACACCAGAGCCAAGAAATGAAAATATAAATTTAAATTATTATTTCATCTCCTCGAGTGGGGACCCACAATCGGTCGATTTTATAGTCACATTTTGTGCCCCGGCACCACCACTGGTCTGGATCTTTTATAAAAATATAGTTATAAAGCACAGTTTTAACACAATTTAATATCGTTTATCATATTTTTTTTTAAAGATTTGTTAATTATTAATCTAAGAAATTGAAATATAAGTAGAGATTATATACTTTAACAAAATAACCTACCTTGATAGCTTTACTGTAGTCACAATTGATCGTGAAAAACTAATATTTTTAAAAATTGTTATTGAGGTGAAGCTATATTTCTCAATTCTAGAGTAATTGCATGTTGAGTGGCGCTTTGTCTCGTCACCAGAGCGAAGAAATGAAAATCTTAAATAAATCATTCCTTCAAATGGGAATCGAACCAACAACCATTACGTTTACACACGCCCTTGTTTGAATTATTTGGCGTCGTTAGGCAGGGGTACCTGCCTAACGACGCCAAATAATTCTATCATTAAAATATCTGTCTATCATTTAAACATTAATATAACATTTTCGTTACAGACGTATTGACGATTTAGCATTTCCTTCGAACTTCTAAAACGTCGACAAATCCACGTCGCGCGTCGGTTTCGATAACGAATTGAACACAGCGGCGTTACCGCACAGGGACTGTAGCACCGATGTGGCACTTGCACAGAAAATGAAATTTCTATTTATATTATTATTATCGGCAGCTCTTGCACTATAGATGTCTCTTTACTATTTATTATATAAGCGTATATAAGTAATTCTAAATATGTGGACGGCTGCGGATTAATTTTCTAAAAATAAATAAATCAGCTTCAAGCTGTATCCCGCAAACAGCAGGGAAGGCAGATGGAAGCTAGTGCTAAGACACTGTGTTCCCCACTTTCTGCCTATTTCTAGAGGCGGAGCGTGTTGAGTGGCGGAGCTCGTCGCCGCGCTTTGCCTCGACACCTGAGCGAAAAAATTTAAACAAAAATGTAAGTAAATACTTAATTTCTTCGAGTGGGGATCAGTCCATTTTACAGTCACACTTTATGCCCCTGCGCCACGATTGTCCTGGTCATTTTTTATTGGGCAATATCTACTTTTGAGCATTGTATTTGAGGCTAGTCCAACCACAAGCGTGTGACTGTAGCGCGATAAGTTTTTGGTTCGATTCCCACTCAAGGAAATGAAATATTTAAGTCGCAACTCACAATACCTCTAGTGTAATCTAAAGTGGAAAGTAGAGATGAAAAGTATATTCGTGACCTCACATTATCAGAGTGACTACTTTTTAATTCATTTTTACTACCACATTTACATATACATACAAAAATCAAAAAATTAAATCAGCTTCACGCTGTATCCCGCACACAGCAGGGTAGGCAGAGGGAACCTAGTGTTACACTCCGTTCCCAACTTTCTGCCGAATTCTGGAGGCATTGCGTGTTGAGTGGCAGAACTCAACGCCACGCTTAGCCTCGACACTACAGTGAAGAAATGGAAATATAAATTTAAGTAAATATTTCATCTCCTCGAGTGGGGATCGAACCCACAACCAGTCGGTGTTACAGTCACACTTCGTCCCGCTGCGCCACGACCAGCCTCACATATACATACATATAATATATTTTTTATCTGTAATTAAAAAGAATAACTAAAACAAGCCACTGATATAAAATACGATTATAGGTTTCATGCCATCGTGTTCCATTTTATTTTAAGTAAATAACATTGTTTATTTCCCGCCTTCAGCAATTTTATTATCTTCTAACGAATATTAATTACAATAGCACTTATTTTATCTCATTCATTTGATAATATTCAGGTAGTTTAATAATTCTATTAATTGTTTAATTTAAAGTAGCGATCCGCTCGCGGCTTTGCCTGTTAGAATTTCATAATTATTTATTTAGTACTGTAAATTACTTTCGTGTGGTAATAAATTGATCATTTTAAAGACCATATTCATATATTGAAAAATAAAAAGCTAATTCAATAAAAAAAATATTTTGTAAAATTTTTTTTTAACTAAATACTCTATAATTAACAACTTTTTTTATTTATGAGCTGATTCAATTAAAACAAACACTAAATGTTAAAGGAAATTAGCCAAAATGTAATAACGAAATCTGCTTTAAAATTGGTTAGTTCGTTCTGAAATTAGTGTGCATAAACGCACAGAGAAACGGGCATAAAAAATCGTTTTGGGTTCCATAACATTACATAAATGGCCCCAATAATACACTTTCACATATATACTTCACTGTCACAAGTTTATTATAGGCATTCACAAAAGTGGCGGTACTTAGCGCCGCCCTTTGCCTCGACACCAATTCGAAGAAATGAAGCCAAAATCTTTCGCGTTTACAGTCAGCCCGCTAGTGCCCCTGCGCCACGACTGGTCTCGTATATAAATATTTATTCCAAGTAATGAATCTTTTATACTTGATCTTCACGCATAAGTTCTTTAGAAGGGAGTTTTTATTACACTCCGCTTAAGTAACATTTTCTACCAGCATTAAACTAGAATACACTTTATGTGCTCGGTAAAGTAATAAATATGTGATGTTAAATTGACTAGGAACAGGTTACGGACCTGAAACTTAAACCACACGTGAAAGAATAATTGAATTTAAAAATATTTAACTTACAGTATTAGTTGAGTTAATAAAATAAAATAAAAAAATCAGCTCCACGCTGTATCCCGCACACAGCAGGGTAGGCAGAGGGATCCTAGTGTTAAGACACTAGTTTCCCCATGTTCTGCCGAATTCTGGAGGCATTGCGTGTTGAGTGGCAGAACTTAACGCCGCACCTCCATACCAGATTTGCCAGAACACGAGTGCAAAGAAATGGAAATATCAATTTTAGTAGGTGACCTGAATGTGAATTGCCTGCTGTACGCAGATGATGCAGTGCTTATTGCATCATCAGAATGCGAGTTGCAGGCTTTGGTCACCACTCTGAAGGAAAGGTGTGAATATAATGGTCTAAGCCTCAATGCGAATAAGACAACGGATCTGATTTTTGAAAGAGATTTAGATAGGAAGGAATACCAGATCAGTGTAAATGGTAACATATTAGAACAAGTGATTGAAGTGGTATATTTGGGAAGTATGTTCAGAGATGGATGGAAGAGATGGAATATACGAGATGGACGCAGAAAGGCGTATTGCTGCCGGTATCAAGGTTAACAGAGCCTTAGCTGCATTGACTGCAGACGGCGAAACGTCAGCACAGCTGCGCGTTTGGCCGTACACAATGCAGTTTTGGTACCGACTTTGTTATACGGCGGCGAAACGTGGGTATTACAGAAGAAGAATGAAAGAAAGATGAATGCTGTGGAGATGCGATCTCTTCGTAGGATATGCGGAGTCAGCTTAGTTGATCGTATCCGCAATGAAGAGGTACACAGAATGGTAGGTACTAGCCAGGATATCACGGTGAGAATGAAAAAGAATGTGGTCAGCTAGTTTGGGCACGTTGAACGAATGAGTGATGAAAGAATGGCAAAAAAAATTATGATGGAAAAGTGAGCGGTTAATGACATAGGATGGGGCGAAAGAGGTTTGGCGCTCCGTTCTCTCTGACTACTCCGCTAGGGATACAGCGTGATGCTAGTTTAGTTTTTAGAAAATATTTCATCTCCTCAAGTGGGGATCGAACCCACGACCAGTCGGTTTTACAGTCACACTATGTTTCCCTGCGCCACGACTGGCCTCGAGTTAATAATTATTAAAATTAATATGTATATGTGATATTTTTTTTATTTTGCCTCGTCTTTCGTATTTCAGAGAATAGACAATTTAGAACTTTCGTGTACTTGTGTCTTCGCTGTTCATATTTTTACCAATTTTAGAGATAACTTGCCGAGAGGCCAAACGTAACGAGCGGGGAAACAAAAAATTAACATTCTGAATTGGAGCCGTTCATAAAGCCAAATATTGTGCGAATACATCACGATGTTGGCAATTTCTTACAAGAAGAAGTATACAAGATATAAATTGTAAATATCAATTGTAAATACTGATATAGTAAATATCTAAAGTATTCTGTAGGTAGGTAGACACTAGAAATAAACTTATAAGTTTTCACTTACACCATAATTTTAATTATCGAGTTGATCATCTTCATCGAATTGCTTAAAAAGTATAGCACCGTTAGGAAATATTAAAAAATATATATATTTCACGTTGTATCGCACATAGCAGAGTAATTAGAGGGAACCTAGTGTTAAGACACTCTGTTCCCATTAACATAATGGCTTGCACTGTTGCATTTGCAGAATAAAACAAAAAAAGGCAACATATTACATAAAATATAGAGTTGGTAATTCGGATGTTCAGATGACGATGAATAGGGCTATAACTTTTCAGATTGCCACTCCAATTTACAACATACACCATACAATAGTCCCACGTTGAAACGAGTTATAAATTCAGATGTCGCGTTGTTACAGATATCGAATAGTTTTTCATGATAAAATAGAGTTTCAGTGTCGTCTTAATGGTATAAATGAAATACTAGGCCACTCTTGATGCATGACCGTCGCGTCGTTTGTAGCAAATTTAAATATTTAGGGAACCTCGAAATTGAATCACAGTTGAAACATTTCGCTGGCTCATGCATGGTGAATGTCAAGGAAAAATTTTGTATATTTTATTTGCTTTAAGTAAGTATTATATTTGAGGCATAATAGTGTTAAGATACTCTTTTCTTTTCTTTTCTATTTTGAATTTTAATAGAGGTCCCTTATCACAAATTAAGGTAAACGTTATTCCGTATTGAACCCCATTCTCTGTCTAGTAGGGATCATATCAACACTTACAACAACAACATCTGTCCAACGAGAGCATCAATATAATACTTGCTTTTTCTTCCGCGTATAGCATAGTAAGCATAGGGAATCCTAGTGCTAACATGATCCATTCATCGATATCTGCCTAAATTTTGAGACATTACTTTGTACACACATTTTGAGACATCACAGATCACTTTGTTGTTTTTGACATAATTTGTAGAATGGCGAAACTTAACGCCACACTTTGTCACCTTACCGAGCGAAGAAATAAAAACATGTCATAGCCCCAAATAGGACTCGAACCCTACAATTGCACTTATAGCATAAATAAAAGTAAATATATATACCGATCTCAATGAACTATTCACATTAGGTTTATATTTCTTACCTGGCAAACGAACTAAAAGCTAGAGCCAATTGCTTAGTCATATTAAATGGAGTGTCCTATTAATGGCTAGAAATGAAGCACTGGGTCACACTTGATACATGGCGACTCCATTTTACCGAATTGAATTGCTTTTAAGGTGAAATACGATAATTTTGGTTTTCTATATTTTATTCTGTAAAATTTTTAGGTGTAAAAAAAATATAAAATAAAATAAATCAGCTCCACGCTGTATCCCGCACTCAGCAGGGTAGAGGGAACCTAGCGTAAGATACTCCGTTCCCCACTTTCCACTGAGATCTGGAGGCATTGCGTATTAAGTGGCGGAACTCAACGCCGCGCTTTGCCTCGTTACCAGAGTGAGGAAATGAAAATATAAAATATTTTATTTCTGCGTGTGGGAATTGAACCTGCCACCTAAAATTTATATTTATATTAAGGAAAAAAAATCATTACAAAGTACGCCTAACGCAACCTTAAGTTTCAAATTTAATAAACTAGGGTTCCCTTTGACTAAGATCCTAAAATTGAACCGGAACCACCATAGGCTGAGTCTGATTCCTACATAGCTATTTTTTTTTTAAGAGACCCTGGCGAAACCTCGTAAGATTTATATACCAAGATAATCAAGGTTAGTAAGTTTTTTAATGTTAATTTAAGAAGATAAATAAAAATAAATTGGCTTCACGCTATATCTCGCCCACAGCAGGGTAGGTAGAGAAACGTAGTGCTAAGACATTACGTTCCCCATTTTTTGCTGAATTCTGAAAGCATTGCGTATAACGAACTCACCGCTGCGCCACAGCAAAGCGAAGAAAGGGAAATATAGGTGTAAATAAATATTTCATTTCCTCGAGTGGTAAGTGAACCCACAACCCGTCGCGCTTACAGTCACACTTTGTGTCCCTGCGCCACGACTTGCCTCGATAATAAAATATTTATTTAGATCGTCTTGATCTAAATAAATATTTTTTTGCAAAAAAAAATCGAAACAAAAATTATAAAACCTAAAGCTTCCTACCCTATAGAAAAAAGATTACACATAACAATCTTCTAACATACTTCTACTGAATCGCTGCATCAGAAATATAAACCGCTAGATATCATTATTTTTGTTTTGGAGTATTTTCTACTCACTAAGTATAAGCTGAATGATACAAATCGAGGAAAGATGTATAAATATTTATTGTACAGGTGGTATAAACCGCCCGAGGATATTGTGGGATAAATTGATTGTGCGGGGTCGGTTTTCCATTTAGATATGGAAATTTCCGGGATTGTGTACGAAAATTCTTTGATTTTACCTTTTTTTCCGACAAATCATGCTAAAAGCTATCAAGGATTTCGCTTAGACGTTACAAAGTTGTTGCTGCTATATATACGAACTTTTTTTCATTTTCACCTTTTTTTTTGTTCTCGTTCTTTAGTTTATACTATAAATGTACCTATAAATGTTTTATTTCTAGTATAATATCTGTACATGTAGATATATTTTTCGAGTGTTTTTTACTTTATCCTAACGAAGATTTATAATTAATAATTATTACTTAAATAATTAAGGGGCCGGTCGTGGCGCAGAGGCGCAAAATGTGAATGTAAACGCGACTTGTTGGGGTTGTGGAATCAATTCCCACTTGAGGAAATGAAATATTTTTTTAAAATTTATGTATCTATTTCTTCGCTCTGGTGCCAAGGTAAAGCGCGGCGTTGATTGCCGTCACTCAGCACGCAATGCCTCCAGATTTCGATGGAAAGTGAGGAACGGAGTGTCTTAACACTAGGTTCCCTCTGCCTACCCTGCTGTGTGCGGGATACAGCGTGAAGCTAATGTAAATAGATGAAAAACACTAAACCAAATATTGACGCAAATGATACTTCAATGACAATTTGATTTAAACAAAATAAAAGATAACTTGGTTCGACTCAATATGGTAACAATAAATTCCGATATTATATCATTTCAATTGCACAGTAGGTTACAGTAATAAATGATTTATAGTAATCGTTATTATCGCCAGATCTGTACCGATAGATTTACAACTGAGCCACTCGCATCCGGCTTTGCGATTCCACTTTATAACAACCCAACTATATAGTCCATTATGGCCCAAAATATACAGATGCAACAATAAATATACGAAGATAATATAAATAGGATGGGTAACCAAATTTCATCTCTGTTTATGCTTCGAATGAAATTGAAATGAATAGACAAAGTTATTTCTTAATTAGGCGACGCGAGAAGTTTGTACGTACGTCTCCTTAGAGTGTCAAAATGAGAACTAAACTCAACTTGTTTACCTTTCCACGGATGTTTGTATGGAACTTTGCAAATAAGCCGCCTAAGAGACGTTAAATTTAACAGAATGCGCTATAAAGAAACTTTTCCCGTCTTATTACGCACAACGACAGTTGAAATAACAGTCGACATCACTGTATTCTTCATAATAAATGACGATGTTATCATATTTTGTATTAATATGAAATAAACTGAATATCTAGAAACTCTTTTAGAGCTGTACATATTGCAGTACAGTACTTTTTTTTTTTTTTATGGAAAAGACACGGCAAACGAGCGTGCGGGTCACCTGATGGTAAGTGATTATCGCCGCCCACGGCCCCGTGCAACCCCAGAGGAGCTACAGGTGCGTTGCCGGCTTTTAAGATGGGTTGGGCGCCGGGGCCCGGCATTACCTGATGCGAAACGCAGTGGCATAAAGCCACTACTTCACGCCGGTCTTAAATGCCGGGGGTGGTAATGATCCGGTCGAGTCTGCCCATGCGTGTTGCCATTGCTGGCGACGTGACTCTACCACACGTACTGTAGTCGCCTCTTACGACACCACCAGTACCAGGATGATCCTATTCTAGGCCGGGATCACACGGCACAAAACGGCACTTCCAAATTGCTTTATAACTATGTTTCTGGTACAAAATTTTAATATCTTTTATCTTATATAAAATAAATTATATTTTAAATAATATTTTCTCAATTAGCTTTCAATTTTGTTTTCGTTTAGTATAATATATTATTCGCTCTGTGTAATTGCCGCCTTAACGCCTGTGGCCACTATAGAGTAGAGTTGGCCCTAACTTGATGACAAATTTTTCCTCTGACAGATAGGTTAAAAGAACGTGGACTAATCGTATTATAATAATTGTATAATATCAAAACTTATTTTACATTGAGCTCATAAGCACCTATATACATATTTTTATAATCATACTGTATCCCACACATAACAGGGTAGGCTAAAGGAACCTCTCAGGTTCCTTTAGCCTAACCTTAATGTTAAGAAACTCTATCTAAGATACTTCTGTCCCTCATTTTAAGCCAAATTCCAGAGGCATTTCGTTATGAGTACTGAGACTCAACACCGAGAAAATGAAAATAATAAATATTTAATTTCCTCAAGACAGGATCGAACCTACAATCTGTCGCGTATATAGTCGCACGCTCGTGCCCCTGCACAACGACTTTCCTCAAAGCTATATAGTTAAAAAAAATTAAATCTCTAAAACGGAAGATACAATGAAAGTCGTAGGTAAAAGCTATAGAAAGAAAAATTACACTCTATATTTATAAACCAATATCAAAAAGTAAAACAGCGTAAATATGGGCACGAAGCTTCTTTTATATAACAATATGAATAACAAGACGAAGTTTACAGTTTACATAAATTCTTAGTATATTATCCTTTATTTTATTTTATATTACAAAGATGATCTCGTACTATAAAGATAGTGCCTCTCAGAAATAAGCAGTATTCCGTTTCTCATGATACATTTTCCTAATCTTGTATAAAATCTTATTTTATTTGAGCGAAACACCTTATGAGATATAAAAGTTTTAGTTTCTTTTTCTTATTTTCAGGTAACAAGTCGTGGCAAAGATATTTATATACAAAAATTAATAATAGAGAATGAATTTATGGTATAAAATGAAGGATTAAAGGATTTTTATATTTATTTTTGTTTAACAATAGTATAATCTAGACATTATGAGCAGGAGCTTCTTAATAATATTGTAGCTGTTTCTTCTAAAATTACTTTCTGTGTTTTATCTTCACTTTTACATTAAGTTTCACTTAGCGTGGTTAGAGTTATAATATATAAGAGTATAAATAATCTTGTAAGCCCCTCACAGCATGATCTATGAAATAGTGAAATAAAAATCTTTTTCTTGTAAAAACATGTTTCTTTACTTATTTTTCAGTATTTTAAAATTTTTAAAGAAAACTTAATTATCATTTATATGATAAAGCTGCTAACACAGACCATATATAGCTACGTATGTATATATAACAAAGATTTTACGTTTTCTAAAAATCTTTTCGAAGCATCCGTATATAATATGATTCAAGCTAAAAATTTTTACTCTTGGGTTGAATTTGAAAGTAGCTTATTTTCACTCATAAAACCATCAGCCAAAAAGATTGAAAGGTGCATAAGAATTACGAAACCATATGTGACATACAACAATTGCAAAAAAAAGTAATAAATACTTAATAAAAAAAATATTTACTTCCCGATTCATTTAAGAAAACACAAATAATAACCTATAATTTATTTCTATACTAAAATGATAATTTTCCATAGACGTTCTCGTATTTCATTCAAAAAGGAGACCAGTTTCAAGCATCGCAAAAGTTCTAGACACCCACCCTTTTACAGTTAACACGTATTTAATTTATTCATTTACTTTACAGATGTTGGTGTTGGTAGTTAGTTTACTGCAGTTGCCTCATTTGGAAGTGCGAATGATTCACATTATATCAAGTAAGAGAGGCGACGTCTTTCGCGACAGAAATTTGCCTTTAATATTTAAATTAAAATTATTTTTGTAAATTATTTTTATATTATAATTATTATTTTTGTTTTTGTGTTAATATTGTACATGTACATCTTAATTTCATTACCAAATTCTCGCCTAATTTTTAAGGCATTGCGCGTTGAGTGGTGGATCTCAACGCCGCGATTTTGTCTTGTTACCAGAACGAAGAAAGATGAACGAACAAACATTAATAAATAATAATTCATATCCCGAGTGAGGATCAAACCCACAACAGTCGCGTTACAGTTACTCGCTTGTGCCCCTATGTCATAGCAGCCTCAAAAATTATAGCAAGGCAAACAGATAGCAGAGAAGCTTATTACATGTAAATACATTTTAAAAATATTTTATTAATAACAAAAAGATAAAATACTCAAAAATACAGATAAACAATATATAAAAATAAACGATAATATAAATACGTACAGCCGTTTACACACATGGACGTGAGAATTGTGAGATATCCTGACAAGCTAATGCCTATACAAACTCATAAATCTGAATTCGGTGCAGGTGCTATCTAGAGAATATGTCGAGTGCTCTCCCCAGAAAATAAATCATATGTAATACAGTGGAGGGTGCGGGACTTGACGCCTTTCCTCAATAATCCTCTCGACGTTACAGGCCTCGAATCTCATTACCACAAATTTATGAGAAAAAGTAACTTTTATATATAAATAGCTCTATATTATATGGGTGGCAAGTTTTGTGTTAACTCGAGATATAATTTAATCATACATTCTCATTTGATTTTTTTTTATGTACAGGTTTTATACAATTTGCAGGTTAGTTTACTTTCAGCTTGCATAAGCTTACTTTGATTAAAAAAAATCAAAATCAGCTTCACGCTGTATCCCGCACACAGCAAGGTAGGCAGAAGGAACCTAGTGTTAAAACACTTTCCGCCTAGTCCTAGAGGCATTGAGTGCTGAGTCGAGGAACTCAACGCCACGCATTTAATCGACATCAAAGCGAACAAATGAAAATATACACCTAAATAAATATATCATTATTTTTCATTTAATATATTTGATTTTGTGGTACAAATCAATCAAATTTTGAATCGAATTATATTCTTAGTGAACACTGCGAACTAAATTTCAAAATTTCTTTCTAGATGAAGTCGAAAAGTATATGTCAAATTTAATATAAATGTAGGTTAAATAGCTTACGGGGCTATAAAAAAATCTAAAATAGTTCAAATTGGCTCATGTAAAATACACATTTCCAACTTTTTAACTTGGCTCGACACGTTTGCGTGTGTTTGATGACTAATCAATAAGACTGCTTAATAAAAAACATCTATTCTCTATATATAACACAATAAGATAGTTAAAAACTCGAGCAAGTTATTAACAGTTGAATAGGAAGTAATTAAAGTTTACTATCAACTAAACTTGTGATTACCAAAGCGTTCTAGCAGATAACAAACGAGTTAATATTCCGCATAGTGCAGCAGGAATTTGCTGAAAGCAGCAAAACGGTTTGAATTAGAACATACTTTGTAGTAAATTTCGTGAAACTAGCATTCCACTGTTTGTATCGAGATTAAGAGTGCACTGGAGCGGAGCCCTAACCTTTTACAATTTCGATTTTATCTTTAATCATAGACTGAATCGATGGTCCATTTTGTATGTAACTAAACGTGAGTCCTTATATTTTATGTCAGTAAACATTTTTGATGGAAAAGGGTCGTGGATTCGATGTTTCGATGATTAGATTGTATTTTTTAGGCATAATATAAGAAAAAAGGGAATATAATCTATATATTCAAATAAATTAATAGAAAGAAAAAAATAAGCAAACTTGTTAAATAAAAAAATATACGTAGAACAAAAGCTACTTATATCTAAAGATACTTATAAGTTAAAATTAAAATTTATATCCAATAACTTACAATTATATGAAATAAAAAAATAAAATGCATTGAATTGAAAGCTTATTTCAATTCACTGATTCATATGACTACTTTAAAATATAACTGTTAGTGTTTTGCTGACGTTAAAATCATTTATTAATATCTACTTTCACTTGAATAATTTTAAATTTTCCATATGTATTTAATTTATTTTTTTATTACATTTTTATGATGTTATAAAAAACAACTTCACCCTTTTACGTACAGAATAAACAGAGGGTTTCAAGAGTTAACAACTTAACACATTTTATTCCCACTTTCCATGCTTAGATAGTTAATATTGTCCAATATCGAAATTATTATTTTAATATTTAAATTCGCTGTTGCGGATTATATAATTTTTAAAAAAACAATTTTAAGCCGGCGTAGCATAGGAGGGATAGCAAGGGTGTGCAAGTAACTTGACGGTTGTGGGTTTGATCTCTGACACCAAAACAAAAGCCGGGTGTGGAGTTCCGCCACTCAACACACAATGCTTCGAAAAATGGCGGAATGCTTCGAAAAATTGCGGAATGCTTCGAAAAATTGCGAAATGCTTCGAAAAATTGCGGAATGCTTCGAAAAATTGCGGAATGCTTCGGAAAATTGCGAAATGCTTCAAAAAATTGCGGAATGCTTCGAAAAATTGCGGAATGCTTCGGAAAGTGTGGAATAGAGTGTCTTAACACTTATTTATCTCTGCCTACCTTACCAAACGCGGGATCTAAAAAAAATTCGCAAATGTTATGATGATGTATCGAAAAATATTAAGCTTGAAAGGCTGACGGTAAACACAATATTAGTATTCAGGTGATACAGAGGGGACTCTAAGCATTAACCTTTTAAAAGGGGTCAACACGTGAAAGTTCTAACCCCTGATATCTTATTCTGGACGGCCATTTGTCGCAGGGTTCAGTTTGTGAAATACTTACTTCGAATATTGATGTGAGGGTCCAATCTAAAAGATTAGAGAAATCAATGAATTGTTCTATGAAGATTTCTGAACTATTTGGTGTGTATAATTAGTTACGATAAAGGACAATTGGGACGTGGCTGTAGCATATCACGTTTATATTTAAAATATTGGAGTTTGTTCGACTCGGTTAGATAGAGTGCAGGTTTAATTCCTTCACTCCGTATTTAATATCTCTTCATGAGAGGAAAAAAGAGAGAAAGAGAAGTTAGTTCTGCCACTCAACTTAAGAAGTTAGTTTTCGCATTAATATTGTGTATTTCGAACAAATAACTCTCTTTTATATCAATCCTATACTATTTATCCTGGATATATAAATATTACTGGATAAATATTTACACGCATTGTATAGAAGATACTTATATATACAAAATATACCCGATAGAGATAAATTTAGTTATTTTTATAATATCACGCTGTACCACGCATATATCAAGATAGGCTTAGTGTTAAGACACTCTGATTCATTAAAAATTAATATTTATAATTTAAAAAAAATACTTTAGAATTCCTTTTCACACAAAGTATAGAGGTCAAACATTTAATCTCTCAACTATAAAAGTGCAGCTTGTACGTAAGTATGAAAGGTAAAGAGGCGCGGTTTCAAATCCACTACGTTCAATTTTTTATATATTTTCTTAATAAATAGAATAATAATTATTTTTTAATCAATGCTCACTTATATTATAACACTAAAGCGCACATATTGAAAATTATAACATATTGAAAATTTAATCACTCTGTAATCGACCACAATAAAGTTATTCATCAATGGGTGTCATATTATCAAAAAGCCTACAAAGGCGTGTTTGCTTACAAGTGCACTGGAAACTGTGATTACTGTACGTACTTGTAAAGCTATATATGTCACAGGAGTTGGAGGATTGCGGTTATTTTGCACAGTCAATCAATCTATTGTATATATTGTTATGTTTGACTATCTATTTTCTTTAGCTTCATTCTCTTTTCCGCATATAGCAGGGTAGGCAGAGGGAACGTAGTGTTAAGACACTCTTTTCACCATTTTCTGCTGAATTTTCAACGCATATTGTGCTGTGTTAAAACTCAACACTACGCTTTGCCTCATTACCAGAGCAAAGAAATGAAAAAAATAATAAGTAATAATAAATTCCCCCGAGTCGATCGATCTCAACTACGTGTACAGTCACACTTTCACTGCCACTCGCTTACCAACTACCACTTGGGCCATTGAGCCACGATGTTCTCGATTTACTATTAATCTATATTTATATAATAAATTTTAAGATACTTGAAAAAACAAAAACACGAAGAAATTATAAATAAAGGTACACATACATTTATTTTTTCTTATAATACAAAATTTAAATACGAGTACAAAAATATTTTTCACTTCGAAAAAATAAAATAAAGGCTTAAAATTAACAACGAGAGGACACAGAAGCGTTAATTAATAAATGGCTTCGACTCAACATGTATCGTTGGTACAAATAGATATAACTATTTTATTCAGATAAAATATTCAATATTTAAATGTATTATGTGTTTTAAGTTTTCCTAGGCTGTCATGGCACAAGGGGATATGCGTGTGACTGTAAACGAGACGGTTGTGGGTACGAGTTATACTCGTTGTATCGTAATGTTTAATACTTCTAATATTTTACAAGGCAAAGCGCCGCGTTAAATTTCGCCAATCAACACGCAATGCATCCAGAATTCGGTGGAAAGGGAACGAAAGCGTCCTAACGTTTCCAGGTTCCTTGTGATAGGCAGAAAATACCCTTATGTGTGGGGTACAGCGTGAAGATAAAAAAAACTATATATTTTAATTCTTTTTTTGTTCCATATTAAGCCGCCTATACTACAAACAAACAGCAGCATATCATTTTTAATTTTTGTATACAGAAACTAAAATATTTGACATATGTGTATAAAAATGTCCTGTATACAACGCTATGAATTTTTGCTACGAAAGCTTCATAAAATGTTAACAAAGACAAACAAGAACAGATGAAAAATGTATATAAGTAAAAGTTTTGGTTATTGTTATAAAAATATTTCAATATTAACAAAAATGGTTTGGCTAAGTTAACTAAGGAAAAAAATAATAATTTTTAATACAATATATAAAATGATTATATGAATAGAGGAAAAATTTTTCCCAGTTGGTGTCTTATTGAATGTGGTGTTTAAAAAGGTTGTGGATTTTCCACACTAAATACTGTAAATCAGAAATTCCCCAGTTGGATCACACAAAGAACAATAAAGAATTCCATCTTCTACCATAAATACGGTCTTTTTTCTTCAACTTCTCAAAAATTAAACCAATATAATATATAAACATATATTAGGTACAGATGTAAAAATAAGATAGCAATATAATAAAAGAATATGAAATTGATATTTAATATTTTCATTTCTTCACTCTGGTGACAGCGCAAAGCGCGACGTTTAGTTTCGTCATTCACGTCGCAATGTGTGTTAATGGGAACGGAGTGTCTTAACACTAAGTTCTTATATTCCCTCGGTCTGTTAAAAAAAAGATTATAAAGATAGAGAGAACTAGTGTCTAAATACAGGGAGTATTTTCTGCCTAAAAAAATAACAAAATACCAACTATCGGAACAAAAAAAAATTGCTTCACGCTGTATTCTGCAGACAGCAGGGGAACTTAGTGTTAAGATACTCCGTTCCCCACTCTCTGGCGAATTCTGGAGGCATTGCGTGTTGACTGGCAGAACCCAACGCTGCGCTTTGCACCACGCGAAGAAATGGAAATATAAATTTAAATAAATATTTCATTTCCTCGAGTGAGGATCGAACCCAAAACCAGTCAGTTTTACAGTCACACTTGCCCCTGCGCCACGACTGGCCCTACTATCGTATGTTATCCAATATCTAAACTCCCAACTGGTCCCATCGCTCTTTCATCATGATTATTATATTTTCATGAATAATATCATATTTTATATAAATCCAAAATCAGAGACGACTTTAATAAATTTCTAAATAAGCAAGAAATAGGATATTAGAAACGAAACGGGGAGAGATGACAGGTGAAAAGCATCCATTATTACGATTCCCCACAAACGAAAGACACCCCCTTTATACTTTTTGTCTTTATGTATAGAAAATATCGTTTCAAAAAAATAATATAATGCCCGTGGGGGAAGCGATACGAGTGACAGTTTTCAGACAAAGCATTTTTCCTTATATCCATAAGTAAATATGTCAGACCATTACCTCGACTCAACAAAGAACGACGCTGGAACACATTGGAATGTTTAATATTAGTGAAGGCAATATTATACAATATTTAAGATATACTAAATAACTCCGGAGATTACTTCTCTTTTTCCACGTATTATTATATTGTTATTGATATGATTTTTTTTTGTTGGAAAGCCATGTTTTTGATTGAGAGCACTTGCTATATAAAACGATTGACGTTTTATTCGCTTTGACAATATCGTTCTTAGGATGAGCATAAAGAATATAATATTTTATACTATATAATCCATTATATGAAATGTTGTAAATAATAGTAATAAATAAATATGATTTTTCACTTATTTTTTTTCTTGTCTTTTTTTTGCGTATCAAGTAAAAGGAATTCCATGTTCACACGATTTCTGGATGTGTTATCGGATGTATGTATATTAGGAGACAAAAATCATTATAAAAATAAATATTAAGATAATGAAGTGAATTTACTAATAAAAAACAACTTCGTAAACGAACATACGTTAATAATACATAAAAAATAATTACAATTATATACATAATAAATCTATAATTTATAATAAATGTGAAAATATTATACAGTAGAAATATCCACACGTCACTTTTCCGTTGGACAGCAGAGTACGGCATTTAACTGAACAGGAATGTATGGAAACATGGTTTATGCATTTCAGAGAACTGTCAACATACGCTGCGCTTCAGGCGCCATACAACTGCTTGCATTTCATTTCTAATATGATGCAGATGAAAATGATCATATATAACAGATTTCAAATAATCATTCTTCCATTTTATTTTATGCTAGGTATCATTTTAAAGATTAATAATACTATTATTTTTACTTTTTATCTTTCGCCTTTTGTAGACAAAGTAAATGTAATCATAAAATATTTTAGATGAAACGTTTTAAAATGGTTAATCATATATACATTTATTAAGAATAACATTATAATATTGAGGCCGGTCGTGGCGCAGCGGCACAAAGTGTCTCTGTAAACCGACTGGTTGTGGGTTCGATCCCCACTCGAGGAGATGAAATATTTACTTAAATTTATATTTCCATGTCTTCGCTCTGGTGTCGAGGCAAAGCGCGGCGTTGAGTTCTGCCACTTAACACGCAATGCCTCCTAAATTCGGCAGAAAGTGGGGAATGGAGTGTCTTTCACTACGTTCCCTCTGCCTACCCTGCAGTGTGCGGGATACAGCGTGAAGCTGATTTTTTTTTTTTTAAGAATAATATTTTTTTGGGAAACGGACGTTTTAAATACTTTGCCCGTGGTCGCGGGTTGGCATTCGTCTGTCAGTTGACACAATTATTATATAAATCTACCGCCAACTATTTCTTAGTTGCCTAGCGTGCTGCCCTGGATTCTCGCATTTTGCAGAGTAAACTAGTTTTATATTGTTCTGGTGTTGTAGTTTTCAAAGTTTTAAGGAAGTACTAGTTGAAGAAAATTTATATTTTATATTTATTCAAAGGATTATGACACAGATACGTTGTTCTACACAATAATAATAGAAAGCTGACATATCAGTATCGGTTTAACTGTCAGTAAGCTGATAAAAATATACAAAAACATTAGGCCAGAAAAAAAAATTGACTACTCTTTGGATCATTGTAAATACAATATAATAACAAGAATACATAAAAATACATATTTATATAAGTATAGATACGTAGCGCCGTTTAGACTTTTCAACAGGGCAAAGAAATGAAAATAATTCACTTTCCGAATTTTTAATTTTTTACTATGTTTTAGCCGAGATGTTAAAGAAGCTATTTTTCCACTCTCTTTACTTTCGATAGAACTATATAGTACACTTAGGTCCATAGGGTCCTTTTAGTTTCGTTAAAGTAAACGAGGTTTTGCTACTTACTTTGGCTGTATATAATGTAGGAATGGTACTATGCAAAAAGAATACTTTTATGGATGAAATTTAAAAATATCCCAATTAAGTGACATTTCAATGCAATTTTGTCTAGTTTTAATTAGATAAAATAGCATAAAATCAAAATATACAGTTACTAAAAATAACACACATATTTAATTAAAAAAATAACTTCTTGTTTGTGACGTGACTCCTAAAGATAAATAAAGATCATTTAAATATTCTAATCTTTTTAACATAGAAATTCTGGAAACACATTCGAATTTTCAGAATTTATACATATATATGCAATAATATCTTATCTAAGTAAGCCATCGAAAAACAAGAAACTATGGCTTTCTAATACAAGGCGTGTTAGTGTTAAGTGACCTGTCAGTTTCTTTACTCTTTGGAATTAAAGTGCACGCACGAATAAAAAGCTACTCGAGTCGTTTTAACAATTGGTGATGGAATTTCAAACCTTATTTACTTAATTTAAGAATCAAAATTACATAATTTAATAATTTTCATTTTTATTGGTGGACTTTGAGTCCACCACGCATAAGGCGTATTGTATTGATCAGAATTATTCCTTTGATTATATTATTTGATAACTTACATAATAATTCTCGTTTTGATGAAGCGGGAACCTAGTGCTAAAACATTCCGTTCCCTACTTTGCGCTTGATGATGCATTACTTCTTCAATGGCGGAACTCAACGCCGCGCTTTACTTTGTTACCAGAGTGAGAAAATAAAACTATTAAGAAATAATAATTAATTACTGCGATTGAGACTCGAACCCACAACTGTCACACGATTGTGCCACTGCACCACAACGGCGTCGTAGCATTATATCCTAAAACATAAAGTATTTATAAACAATCAATATATATTATTAAAAAAAGTATTCGAGGTATGTTTGTATAGATCGCACATAAATGCGTTTATCACAGTCTTGAGTAAAAAATTGTTACTATAATTATTACATTTTGAAAGAATATCGCAATATGATTAACGAACAATATACACAAGATTATATTATATTCTTGTTTTTTAATTTGCATGAGTGAACCTAACATCACATTATGTTTAATTAGATTATAGGAATAATGGTACAATGGTCATAATGGAACAAACCCTAATACTTTTAATAGTATTATAAAAAATGGTAGATTATAAATGTTGACAGAGACTCTGTTACATAAAAACTCATTTGTATCCAAATCGATACTTTATTCTCTTCCTCTCACATACTCTCTGCATTCTCTCAGTTCATGAGTGAGTAATTATGATGATTAATTGATAAAGTATATATAAATAATCAATACGTAAAGAAAATTACCAATAACTAATAACAATTACAATATATTTTGGTTGAGCGTATCATTTTATTAAATTTAATTGGTCCAGAGAATTCCTTTGTAGGTCAGTCAAATGAATCCGGATCATTGATTTCCCAAGCGGATGGTAAAACCAAACGTGCCTTATTTAAATACTGAAGTCATGGAAGCAACTCGACCATTAAACTTGCACCACTTTCTTTCGTTAAACTAAATGAGTAGGATATTTGTTGTTTTTTCAATTGAAACAATTCATGCAGTAGTTGAGAAGTTTTAAATAATACTGTTACTACTATATTTATAGATCTTATAATAATATGGAGTCGTGGGCGACGGTGTTCACTTCCCATCAGGTGTCCCGTACGCACGTTTGCTTTGTCTTTTTCATAAAAAAATATACTGCTTGGTATAATATGTTGTTAAATGTTCATACATAATAGAAATCATGTCGAAATATAACATTTTAGCTAATTTTATTTTTTTAATCACTGTCTCTGATATTAACACTAAATCATGTTGATATCTCGTGAACTCTGATGGATCGGATGGACTCGCATGGGTCATAGTGGATTCTTAAAAGAAACATGTACGTTCATTTATTTCGTAAGGTTAAAACCAAAATTTGTTTAATATGAATAAAAGCATTCCCAGCGTAAGAGAAAAAAAATGTGAGTCGTACTCGCCCGGCGAGGCTGCCGTACCATTTTCAGGACTACAACCTGTAAAAGTTACAACTTAAGTTTTCGGACATATGCACTCATTTTGTATGAAATAAACTACAAATATAGATTTATAAACTTTTTTTATAAAATATCTATATATTTAATTACTTCTGTTTTTTCCTTAATTTCTAAGTTCGCACTTCGTGCTAAATATCATAACTGTAAGTCCACAAGAAGCACCTTATAGATTTTGATTACGTGGAGAATTCCATACAAAATGCAGTAAAAGCGAAACATAACATGAAACGTTCGTATCTTTTAATTACGTTGACTTAAAAACTTTATTATTTTTTCTGTGCTATAAGGTACTATAGACCTGAATATTTGATATTAATTTCAGCTTGATATCTTTATGCGATCTTCAAATAAATAATCTTTACAGACGAAATGACGAACAACAAAATGATCCTATAAGGGGATTTTAAGATACGGAATCCGAAATAATACGGAAACGATGACATAAATTATCATAATAACTTTATATATTGATAATTAAAAAATATATGCGAAAGAAAGAAATGTATGATGCAGTCTATTGAGATTTTTCTTTTAGTACATATTTATGTATTTTCTACAAAACGTATGTATGTCATGTGAATGGAAAATTGAAGTTAAAATAAATAACTCCTAGGAACTACTGTAGTCGGGTAAATATATGACAATATTAAGTTACACAGCGATCACTCGTCTACCAGAAATTGCTGAATTTGATTTGTTATAGAACACATCAAACCCAGCAATATTATCGATACCTTTTCATAGATTATAATATTATGGTCCTAGGTTTGTGCTTAAAAGAATAATTATTATGTAGGTCATATAACGGCTTAAAGTAAGGGTAATATATGCAAATGGAGTTTATCCGTTACATGCCTTCATTAATCAAGTCGGTCGAAGTAAGGTTCTAATCAAAATATCATCCTATCTAAACATATGACCTCAAACACTATACATTATTCAGAATAACGATTACTAATTCAAACAACACGTTGTTTCACTTCTGAGAAATTCAAATAAAGCTTAACAAGAAGCCTAAGTTAAGCTTTGCTTACGGGAATTACCGCCAAGTCTTGTCGAGCTTATATACATTCATTTGCTGGATACTTAATTCAATATTTATTGCCAAAATATTTAAAAAGTGCGAGTCTTCTGTACCAATTTCAGGATTCTGTAACAATTCAACGGGAAATACGACTTATAAAATTAGACTAACTTAAGATGCAGAAAATTTTAAAATAATCTAATTATGTAAGTTTCTAATATATATATTTTTCTATAAATAAACATATTTTTTTTATTTTTACGTTATTTGTATTGTAAGTTCTCAATTCGTGCCAAATTTCATACCTGTAGGTCCACGGGAAGCACTTTATAGTTTTTGATTACGCGTTAATTTCGTACAAAATGCAGCAAAATCGATGTATCGATGTATATACATCGTATATACATATACTTAATCACAAATCCAAAACCATTTGATTTTCATACACAAAATGTTATACTCGTACTAGGCAAATCATTAATTAGAATCTATTACAAAAAACCGTGGTATTTAATGTTCATGGTGCTTTGGAAATATAATGAATATTTTAATACAAAATAATGAGAAATAAATAATACATAATAACACAAAAATAATAAAAAGTAGTTTTAGACTAGTTTTTCTGAGCTTTTCAGCGTAATGTTTATGAAAACATGCTATTTCATGCTCAAGAAAACTCTGATCGAAAATACAAGAATTTAGGAAACCTTCAGTTTTTAATTTCTTATAAAAATATTTCATAACATTAAACTAAAAAATAAAATTTATTAGAAAAGAAAAAAGAGTTTGAAAAACATAGTTATTACAAATATTATTTTTTATCGTTTTTCAGATCGAGTAGCATTTCAAAACATTTATACTGCATCTACTCTTTCAAATAACATTTTTTCCCCTTCATGATTATGATTTGGAAACAATCGTTTATTTTTATAGAACAAGCAAAGACTCAAAATATATACCAATAAATCAAACACATATACCCCAGAATAAATTTAAATAAAATAAAACTATTCTAATAAATATAATTAAAACGTGTAGAATATTACATATTAATAACTTTGTTAATAAATTTTAATAGTAAATAATATGTACATACATTAAACTGCCGTTACTGATTGTCTGGAAGAACATAACAATTAAATTTGGGAATATATCTTTCATACAATGGGGAGTGTAGTGAAGCAGTCAGGGAGGAATTTCTAAATCTTCCACTAGAATTAAAGCTCAAGCTGTCATTTATACATATGTACATGATGTATCATATACAACAAAAATAGTAACTCATAATATATGTATATATTATCAGTTACTATTTTTTTCCCTACAATCCTTTAACACTATAAGAATATTTGCAAAACAAGTTGAATCTACTGCAGTCACAAAACAAACTCGCTAAGTTTATCTGAAAGAGAGTCAATACAAAGATACAAGAGTAAATTCTCAATTCCAGTATTTTATGCATTGTTCTCGTAAATAAGAGCCGTGAGAGCAAAGAAATGGCTGTGCGACAAGATAGCTTGAGACGTCCTGATGCCTCCGCTGTCCCGGGCGTGCTAGGTACCTACTGGATATTCTTTGTTTTCACATTTGTGATTTTACAAACTAACGTTAGTAACAGAAATAGTTCTTACTTTTTTTAGCTTTAAATTTTTTTGCATTGAGCAATGCTACAAAATTAAGCTAGTGTTACAATACTCCGTTTTCCACTTATATGTACAGTCAGACAAAGAATTAAGATATTTTGTAGATGTTTTCACTATACAAACTGAATTATTTTTTAAATATTTAAACTCTTGTTATATTCGTTTCTATATAAAAAATACTGTGTAAGTATCACATAAAATATCATGTTAAAAGTTGAGAGTAATTATTCATAAACGTTTATGCTATGAATAAATCATTAATTTCGGTAACAATTTTCACGTTTCTATGGATAATGTGTAAATGTATATTACAGCAATATTCATGACAAATTTTATTAGGCTTAAACAGATTGACAAATAGATAAGCTTGCTTATTAGAAATACTAATAAAATTAGACATATAATATGTATTTATTCATTCCTCCATTCATTTATCCATTCATCTAGAATTCGGCAGAAAGTGGGGGAACAGAATGTCTTACACTAGGTTCCCTCTACCTACCCTGCTGTGTGCGGGATACAACGTGAAGCTGTTTTTTTATTTAATATGTATTTATGTATAACTAGCGGCTTACTTGCGGCTTAGCTAGCATGCCACCTACAATACTTTATGCTACATTTGCCAACAGAATGATAAATAAATCAACGAGCCTTACACTGTATCCCGCACATAGCAGGGTAGGCATAGGGAACCTAGTGCTCTCCACTTTCTGCCGAATTCTGGAGGTATTGCATGTTGAGCGGGTGAACTCAACGCCGCGTTTTGCCTCAACACCAACAGAGAACTAAAAAAATATAAACTTAAGTAAACATTTCATCTCCTCGAGTGGGGATGGAGCTCGCAACCGTCGGTCGGCCCGCAAAGTCGGTTTTACAGTCACACTTTGTACCCCTGCGCCACGACTGGATTGGATTCAATTATGAACAACTTGTTTTCATAAAAAGCTGAAAAAGTGCAAGCCCAACACGGCTGCTTGGGAGAATCGGCGGCAAGGGCGCGCCCTGTGGCAAGTCTCGAGCCTAGGCTTGCGGCCATAAGCAGAATGTTGTATCTTACATTTTCTCGAAAAGTGTACGTCCAAATTACATACTATGAAAAAGCTTTTTTTTATTATTATTACTCAACACTACAGACACCCTTTTTTAATTTATTATTATATCTAATTTCCTTATCATATATATTAATTATATTATTGTTTACATACAATTAATACCTATAATAAAAAAACATTGTTTTTAACTTTACACTATTTAAAAAAATTTTACACATTACATTATGTATTTTTAATTACATAACTATTTATTTAAGTACATAAATAAAAATACATAAATAAAAAAATAAAAATTTTATGTTCATAAAATTTTCTTGATGATGGAATAACTTTCGCTCGTAAGTTTTAATATCCATTTCAAATATAAAACGGTGATTTATAAAATACCTTGCAATATTCACTTATTTTTTTATCAAAAAATGCCTAATTGTGTCTTATTTATTAGAGATAGATTTTTTTCATACAACGTATTTTATTATATTTTCATACACATATTTAGCTATTTTTGCAGTGCACGCTCTTAAGGCAATTTGATAGCGTTAACTATTATTTGTTATTATTTTGCTTGATTTTATTTTCAATAAACCGTGCCGTGTGATCCCGGCCTAGAATAGGATCATCCTGGTACTGGTGGTGTCGTAAGAGGCGACTAAAGTACATGTGGTAGAGTCACGTCGCCAACAATGGCAACACGCATGGGCAGACTCGACCGGATCATTTAAAACATTTAAAACCGGCGTGAAGTAATGGCTTTATGCCACTGCGTTTCGCATCAGGTAATGCCGGACCCCGGCGCCCAACCCACCTTAAAGGCTGGCAACGCACCTGTAGCTTCTCTGGGGTTGCACGGGGTCGTGGGCGGCGGTAATCACTTACCATCAGGTGACCCGCACGCTCGTTTGCCGTTTCTTTTCCATAAAAATAAATAAATAAATATAATATTTATTTTGGTAGCAAAAAAACGCTAGTGTGCACACGTCGTTTACTTGTGAATAATTCATTGCCCATGGGACAAGTAGATAGTGCGTGTTACTTTGACAAATTTGCTTTAGATACATTTTATAAAATTTGAATAATTTTTCATTTTAATTTCAATTCATTCGACTTTTAGTATAAGATCTTTTGAGTTGTAGTTAATGTTTTGACATATTCTTATATTTTAGGGTGAATCATACATATTTTGTGAAAAATATACATAGACTTCTATTTATGCTGTGCATGTACTTACGCATTTAAAAAAATGATTATTTTATTGTTTAAAAATTAGACAGTATTTTGTACAGGCTTTGGATACAGGATACAGGATATTTAACACTCATTATGAGTGTTAAGTATCTAAAAAAAAGAATGCAAAAAAAAAAACCTTTTACTATATCTAAATATAAACAACATGTTTTACATTCAGTCACAAACATAATAAAAAAAGACTACCAAAAATGTAGAAAGTATCGTCCCGTAGTTTCTCTGCCAGCCAAATTAGGTCTAAACAAAAAGTGGCTTGTTGACAAACAAGAATTTTAAATGAGTAGACAGACACTTTGCCAGTGGTGTTGTTTGCCCTAATTAGCAACGATTGTTTCCAGCACTAAAACTTGTTTCAAAACTCTCACGAAACTGACTCTTGTAAGTTACTTTGGACCTCGGACCGACATTTTATTATGTATATATATTTGTTAATAAATTATCATAAATTTTAATTTTATATAAATTTAAAAGTTAGTTAAGTTATAAAGAAAACTAGTATTGATCGGCTTAATTTTGTTATACAGTTATATATATTATATACAAAGAAATTACAATTGATTTAAATTATTCAAAAAGTAATTTGTTTCTATTTAAAATAAGAAAATCGAGAAAAAAAACTGAAATAATATGGTTTAATACTTTAATATATTATTATTGGTTAGCCATATACAAATTGATATGTTTTTAATTGTCTTGTCCAACTGTATTGTCTAAATTGTAATTTAAATTATTTGTTATTGTAATTTAATTATGATTGGTGATTAATCGGGACTATTTTGTGAATGCTGTACTCTAATTGATATTTGTAACAGAACCAGACCGATATATGAATTTTCTTTTAATATTACAAGTTACATGTATTGTTGATGTGTCAATAAATAAATAAATGAATGAATGAATGAATGAATGAATGAATGAATGAATCTTAGAGGCCAGTCGTGGCACAGTGACACGAAGTGTGACTGTAAAACCGACTGGTTGTATGTTCGATCCCCACTCGAGGAAATGAAATATTTACTTAAATTTATATTTCCATTTCTTCGCTCTGGTGTCGAGGCTAAGCGCGGCGTTTAGTTCTGCACCCAATACGTAATGCCTCCAGAATTCGGCGGAAAGTGGGGAACGGAGTGTCTTCACACTAGGTTCCCTCTGCCTACCCCGCTGTGTGCGGGATATTTTTATTTTATCTTAGGGTAAGATTTTTTTTAAAATCGGTGAAATTGGTACTTTTCGAGTTTATCATCTCCTCCGTCATACGTCATCACCCGTCAACCATCGACCAATATATCGACAATTGATTATTAGATTGTGATTTTTAATAGCCCAGATCCCAGGGCTGCTAGACCTAAGTCATTTTAGCAAAACTAACATTTTGAGGACTATTAATCTAATATGTAGATAAGACAGTATGCGTACTCACTAACTTGAAAGTTGGGCCCTTCCTGAAGTAGCACCAAATAAAGTTATATCTCTGTCTGGGAGGATGATTGAGCCATCAGATGAAATAGCCCGTTAATAATATATGTTAAGTTAAAGCTTGCTAGTATAACGTATTTTGCCCTTACTTTAAACATCCTTTAGAACGTCTCGCAGGATTAAAGTCTCATGTAAAGTTTCTGGTAATAATAAATATACATTTTTTTATGTATTCTTAACAACATATTTAAATACGAGCGTATCTACTTTAACGTAGGTGTGTATCTTAAGTTGGCGCTACCTCTGATAGGTCCCCACTTTCAAGTTAGTAAGTACGCATACTGTCTTATCTACTGTAGACTATTAGTCCTCAACTCAGCTCAATTTATTTCAGCTTTGCTAAAATGACACAGATCTGAGGGTCCTGGGATCCGGTTTATAAGTTATTATTATTTTAAATCATCACTGACATACTTAAAACAATACAAAAATACACAAATAATAATAATATTATTAATACATACATCTATGTTACTAAAAATAAGTATGACATTCCACGTTCCACATACAACATGTAAGGAGAACAATATTTCACTTGGACTAGTCCGCGCGTGTTGGACGCATAATCTGTATGCGGTTTGTCCGGGAAATGAAAATCGCCCTTCCGAGCGACACCAAATTGGAAAAGCAACACCTGCAGCCGGCGTGTTTTTGGAACAAAATACTTCCTGCGCGTTTTATCGACTTATAAACTGTTTTTTTTATAAGCGTCGCTCTATTCTAAAACGGTTTTGTGTTTGATGTATTTATTGTGTTGTGATATTTACAATGGTCTTAGAAAATTTGACATTATCGTTGAGTTTGATAATGTGTGATTGTATACGTGATGGTTAGGGGTTAAACTCCAGGTCGAGAAATTGTCTTAGCTTAACTTGAACAAAACATCTAGGTTTTTCTTGATGCCAGTCGTAGCGCAGGGATCGTTGTAACGATTCCCACTCAAGAAATGAAAAAAAAAAGCTTCACGCTGTATCCCGTACATAGCAAGGTAGGCAGAGGGAACCTAGTTGAGTGGCAGAACTCAACGCACCGCTTAACCTCGACACCAGAGCGAAGAAATGGAAATTAATCAATTTAAGTAAACATTTCATCTCCTCGAGTGGGGATCGAACCCACAACCAGTCGGTTTTACAGTCACACTTCGTGCCGCTGCGCCACGACTGGCCTCAAGAAATGAAATATTTAATATTTCCATTTTTTCTTCGAGGCTAAGCGTGGTTTTGAGTTCAACCACTCAAAATGTCTCCAAAACTCGGTGCAAAATGGGAAAAATAAGTATCTTAATGGGAACGGATTGTCTTAAAACTAGGTTCCCAGTTTCTCTCTGGCTACTCTGTTGTTTGCGGGATACAGTGTGAAGATTACTCCTAAAAGACGCACACATTGAAGATCACACAAAATACATATACCCACGTAAACTAGGAACGAAATGATTGATCATTATAATATTTCTTTCACGACACCAAAAGCAAAAAAAAAATACAAATGACAAAGACACAAAACACTAACCAGTCTACCGACTGGTTGGTGTTTTACTATAGACGCTTTTAATACAGCGCGCCTTCGCGTCAACAACATAATCTGTAACAACAGTAATAGCGTTCACGCAAATCCTATTTGCCCGAATGCGTGCGACATACGAACGTAACATTATTGCCTGAATATAATTCGCAGAGGATATAAACCGCAGGGATTTATTATCGAACGGGTCAAATTCTGCTTTGGTATTAATTAATCCGGATTTAGAGCTCTCCCTTCCCACGACGTGAGATAAAACGATACAGCCTTATACGGCGACGGTATGTTCGACTAAATTTTAATTTGAGTTGCTTTTGCTAGGTGAATCTCTTTAGTCGTACTCCACACCTCGATTTCGTTATTATTAGCTGTTTAAATATTGAATTTGACTTTAAAATTATAATTTATTTTAGGTATAAGGTATAAGTGAGGCCAGTCGTGGTGCAGCGGCACGAAGTGTGACTGTAAAACCGACAGGTTGTGGGTTCGATCCCCAATCGAGGAGATGAAATATTTACTTAAATTTATATTTTCTTTTCATCGCTCTGGTGTCCAGGCTGAGCGCAGCGTTGAGTTCCGCCACTCAACACGCAAAGCCTCCAGAACTCAGCGGAAACTGGGGAACGGAGTGTCTTAACACTAGGTTCCATCTGTCTATCCAGCTGTGTGCGGGATACAGCGTGAAGCTGATGTATATATGTAAGGTATAAGTAATCATTTGTATGTATTATATGTTCAATTAGATATGCTAAAATAGTTAATTTGCTAGCTCTAGTGTCGAGGCAAAGCGCGGCGTTGAGTTCCGACACTCACCACGCAATGCCTCCAGAATTGACTGGAACATGGGGAATGGAGTGTCTTAACACTAGGTTCCCTCTGCCAGCTGTGTGCGGGATACAGCATGAAGTAAATTTAAGTTATTTTTAATGTAGTATGTTTTTTAGCTTAACACTGTATCCTGAATAGCAAGATACTCAAAGTAAACGTGGGAATCTAGTGTTAAGTCACACTGTTCTCATTAAGACACTTCGAATTCTGGAGGCTTTGTAAATTGTGGCGGAACTCAACGCCGCACCTTACCCTGTTACCAAAGCGAAGAAATGAAAATATTAAGTGTTTCAAAATTTAATAAATGGTATTTTCTTCGTTAACCATATTTATGTATGTGTAAAAAAGCAAAGTTTGAATTTTGTTTAGAAGACAGATACAAAGGTTCGATCTTGTCGACACTATACTTGTCGGCATATACACATGTACGTATCTTTTTCACTTCGTCCTACTAGCATTAACCTTTTCACACGTGCCCTGCCCGCACGTAATTTATGTATAGAATTTAGAATGTGATGACCCCCAGAAGCATGTGACTGTAGACGAGACAGGTTGTGGGTTCGTTTTCCACTCGAGGAAATGAAATGTTTAATTTTTTTTCATTTTCTCGCCCTATTGTCGAGGTGAAGCGCGGCGTTAAATTCCGCTCCTTAACATGCGATGCTACCAGAATTTGGCGGAAAGTGTGGAGCGGAATGTCTTAAATTAGGCTACCTCTGCCTTCCCTACTACACGGGGGATACAGCATGACACTGAATAAAAAATACTTCCATGTCCACGGAATAAATAAAATATTAAAAGAAAATATAACAACGCGCAGCGTCACGAATGCATATTCAATTGGATTTCTTTTAATAAATATTGTATTGTTCAGTATTTTTTTTTATTTTAAGTATTTACTATTTTTTTCAGCTTCACGCTGTAACCCGAATGTAGCAGGTTAGGCAGAGACAGCATAGAATTGGCATTGCGTGCTAAGTGGCAGAACTGAACACCGCACTTTGCCTCGAGACCAGAGCGAAGAAATGAAAATATTAAATATTTCATTGCCTCGAGTGAGTAAAAAACCCACGACCACGACTGGCCTCAATAAATTATATAAAAAAATATACAGCTAATAAAATATGCTAATAACTAATTAATGTTTCATTCGAAAAATCTGAACTAGGAAGAACGACTTGAAATATCAATGTTCTATCTCGATTAAGGTACTGAAACGCTTTTAAGTCAATAGGACTTTGCATACTGACCGTACGTCAGGTAGTCCCTTGATTACCAATCTCTCCCCAGTTTGATATAGACCAGATTCAATCTAAACGGTATCTCCACGTCCACTCATTGCCTAGCTTTGTTGCTTATTCAATTAAAGTTATGCTAAGGTACCCTAAGTTATATTGAATTTAAAATATCTAGTTTTAAGATTTTGTATGTAAATATTTTCAATACTGCAAATGAATAAATTATATTTACATAATTAATTACATTTATTTCTACTTGCAGCTCTAACTCAAGACTTTGCTTGTTGAGAGACAGACGGAACTCAACACCACGGTGCGCTGCGGCGTTTGGTCTTGCGAGAGGAATATGAAAATAATTGATTCCTTCGAGAGAGGATCAAACCCACAACCATAGCTAACTATCTGACGATATTCCACTGCACCACAGTAGCCTATAAATGTTTCGTACACTAAAGCCAAATCACAGTGAAAAATTTATTAAAAATAATAACCAAAACACAACAAAACATACCGAATACATTTTGCACCATAAAAATCAAACTGCCATTCAGTAGAATATTTGGGATATCATGGTGGAAATAGGGATATAGCGTACGCGTCCTCAATAATGACATAATGGCACGAGCATCAAACAGGAAATGTTGTACGTGAAATGTTGATGTTCAAAACATAAATTTAAAAAATTACAAGTAGTGCATATAGAAACTGTAAATTAATTTTAACAATGTTAAATTTAAAAAATATGTCTTGTTAAGAATGAAATCTTTATATTTTATTTTTTAACAGGCTTAAATTGAAAATGTTTTGTGTGTGGTTAATGCAGTTGTTATGAAAATGGAACAGCGTCCGCTGCAAGCATGATGGTTTTGGTTTCGAACCCCACTCTGTGGACCTCAACACACACACAAAAATTGGACAACGCAGTTTTTTCCCTCTAAATTTTCTCTGCCTACATTGCGATGCGCAAAATCTTAAAAGTTTGAATCTTCACTTTAATTTAAAAAATAAATATTATTTGTAACAAAGTTAAGGGTTTTATTCGATCGCTGTAAGAGTTTTAATATCACTAATGATCTAATATCTAAAGATTTAACCTCTCTTGATATGGCACTTAAAAACTTAATTAAGTAGTATCTCAAGTGGATAGTACGTGAATGTCACTCTGCTTAGATAATTTTCATACTAAAACTTATAAACTTTATATCAAATTTTAAAAAATATATATATTTTGTTTAGCTTTACGGTGTATCTTACATATAGTGGCATAAAGCAGGCAGAGGAGACCTGGGCATTTAGTGTTTAAGACACTCCGTTTCCACTAAGTGTCCCTCTATCTGCCTTTTTTTTCCAAAGACATTTCATGTTCAGCCACTCAGGCTGAACTCAATGCCGCGCTTTGCCTAATTAGCAGAGGGAAGAAATGAAAATATCAAATTTCCTAGAGTAGGATTGAACCCACAACTTGTCACGTTTAGAGTTGCACGTTTGTACTTCTTCGCCACGACCGTCGCCAACGTTGTATTCATTTAAGATCTGTTATAAAATTGACAACGTTATGTAACAAGTACAAAAGTTCTTCTTTACAGTTTACAAGCGCCTTCTGCTAGTTCTCTTAGTTAGAAAGTTGCAAATTCGATAAAAATATTACAGAATATATTAAGAACAAGCTCATTGTTTAATTATGCCTTCTTAAGAAAACTTACACTTTAGCATTCAGGGTGAATGAAAATGTTTCCTTGCTTTAATGAGTTTAAAACTCCTTTAATTTTTTTTTCAGCTTTACGCTGTACCCCTCATATAGCAGGGTAGGCAAAGGGAACCTAGTGTTAAGACACTCTGCTCCTTACTTTCCATCGAATTCTGGAGGCATTGCGTGTTGAATGGCGGAACGCAACGCCGCGCCTAGCCTCGACACCAGAGCGAAATATTAAATGAAAATATTTAATATTTAATTTCCTAGAGTGGAAATCGAATTCACACCCTATGGCATTTGGCATTCACACCCTGTGGCATAGTCACATGTTTGTGCTCCTGTGCCACAACTGGCTTCGAGGATTTATTTAATAGTATTAAACATACAAATTAAATTGAACATCTTTAGAGTAAAATACCTTTTTAATACGTCACTAAGGGATCTAGATTTTTATTGACGTTTGTAATTTATTTAGGATGCAGCGTGCTGGGAGCAACATGAAAGGCTTTACGGGAGAAAGCTTCCCAGGATTTATGAGAATTTGATAACGTTCGAATTTTGATGATGGCTCGAAATATTCTTTGTTGATCAAAAAACGAAACAAGAAATGAAACGAATGAATGTTAGTTGTATTTTTTATTCGATTTTTTTATATTTTGTAGGATTTACATATTTTTTCCGATAACTATGTATTTTTGGCTATAACATATTTAATTTTCATATAATTGTCGTAATTAATAGCAATATTAAATTAGTTTAAACTATATATTTATGATTATTATTAACAAATTAGATCCTACTTCCGAGAAGCTAGAAGTTAAAAAAATTAAATCAATTAGTGCAACGTATTGTTCTTGTAACTTTATTTAATATATGTAAATGAGGGTGTTCTTTTTAATCGAAAACGGATAGAGGAAAAGAATATTTTGATTGAAAAAACAAAAAAAATGCATTAAATAAAGAAGTGTAGCTCACTTGTAGCTTTAGCAATCAAAACAATTTATATAATTTGTCCTATATTATATAATCATACTTTTATATATTTTTTAAAGTCACTCTTTTTCCTAAATAGCATGTTAAAAAAGACCCAAATTCAAAACACTACATATGGAATGGCAGAATTCACTACGTTTTTGTGCGGGTTAGCAAAATTATTTAAAAATCAATATTCCCCTAAATCGGAAGCAATCTCACAACTATCGTGCTTCCCTTCCAGTCAGATACTGCCGCATTACGCCAAAAAAGAAAAAGAAGAGAGAGCACTCTGCAAATTAATTATATGCACTACACAAATTCCTAATTAATTTTAGTATTTATTTAGTACTAGCGGCTCGCTCGCGGCTTCGCCCGCTTAAACCACAGAATTATTTGCTTAATACACTAAAATTATGTTCGTGTTTTAATATACCTATAATGTATGTTTGCAACGCAGTCGCATTTTCGTACCACCCATAAGAGAGATGCAACTGTCAATATATTAATTTCTTTAAACTTTTGCCTTAAGGAGTCTTTAGGACCTAAGTTATAGTTATAGATATATAGTTATAGTAATATCAATAAGACCGTAGCGTTTGGCGCTCCGTTCTCTCTGACTACCCCGCTAGGGATAAAGCGTGAAGTTAAGATAAAATAAGATAATATCGCTACTTACAATAAAATCCTAACTCATCGGTGTCTGTACGTGGAAGATATATTAGAAAAAATATTATTACAGACATTTAACAATGTAATAGAACTTGGTCAATTTGTCTGTTTATCTGTGCGTTCAGGATAATCTCAGAAAGGGCTTAACCGATTTAAGTAACTTAACCTAACTTTGTGCCCCTGCGCTGCGATGGCCTTTAATATTAATACAGAATGGAAGCGTCAGCGCTCCTTTTACGGGGGCAATATATAGGATAAAATATTTTAAGCCCATACCTAAAGACATTAATCAAGATACCTCAACAAATTAACAAAGATACCCGTGTGACGCAGTTACGCATAGATAGCAATAACGTTAACACATACTACTACAAAAGTATTACTAAAGGTTAAGCAACTTTGAACTTTGTCGCCAATACATACAACTCGATTTAGGAATGAGGCGTTTGCGGCGGTTTCCCTTTGATAGGCGTATGCCTGTTTGCGTGTTTAATGACAAATAGCGTTTTATTTTAATATCAATGATAATATATAATTTATTTTGTATGAAAAATAACTTTTTCACTTTTAGGATTTTTTTTATTGTATTAGGCTTTTATAGAGTGATTAACTATGGTTTCATTTAAAGTGGTGCTGACAAAAACACAAATTGAACATATTTAATATTTATAGTGATTTTTTAGTGAATAGAACTAATAGTTATTACAATACTTGCGAAGAAAGCATATTTTAGACAATTTTTAAATTCTTATACCTTTTGAAAAACTACCAACATTCTTATCGTTAATAAATTATTTTTTTCAAATTAAAAAATTGTCTAAGTTTTTCATCATAATGGCACGAAAATATTTAAAATGTTCAAAATTAAAAGTTCAAAAATGTTGATTAAAAATAATTATACTGCAGGAGGATACCGTTATATGTACTGTTTTTTTATGATATAATGTAGAATAATATATTCTATAGAGAAATCACACATTCCTCTTCACATTTTTTACTCTTTAACTATACGTAAATATATATTTTAGAGGTTACTCTGTACTAAGATGGCAGCTCTGTTCCCGCATTTACGTCCCACATATATAGAAATATAAATCATTGGAAAGAAAAGCGGAAACGCAATTTTATTGAATTTTTTCTTTTTTTCATACTTGAAACGTATTAATAAATTTATATACAATTCATTTGTTTCGAATATAACATTAAGATTGATTCATAAAATAAATTTGATATTTCCCTAACATGATTATTTCATGTATTTTATTACATACAAAGTTTTGATTAAGTTCTCTTGAGAAATATATCTACTATAAATTAATATAACGTACCTACATGCCAATGATTAAAACGTATTGACATCACCACGTGATCCATCTATTATAATCACAACATAAAATTTTATAAAATACAGCAACCAGCTCGCGGCTTCACCCGCTTAAATTTGTGAATTATTTGTTTGTTTCGGTACAGGGAATTACGTTCCTGTAGTAATAAATAATGTATGCTTGCAGCGCACTTATGATTTCTAATGTGAAAATTATTAAAACCATGACATTTTCGATTTTCATTAAACAAATTATTATTGGAGCAACTAACAAAGTAATAGAATCAGCAACACTAATATTTATAAATTTTGTCGGTTTCTTGGTTTTTCTGTCAGTCGACGCTTATCTCAGAAACGACTTAAGCGATTTAAAGAGCTAAGACGTGAGCGCGGTGCGGGAGCGGTACAATCGGCTTAATTGTTTTTATTGTAATATTCGTCATGTATGAATGGTGTAATGATTAAATAACTGACCTTTATAACTATTTATTTATATCTTGATAGAGAAATGATAGCTTTGTTGGGCACTCCTAATTTTTAAGAAGATAAATGTGATCAAAATACATTTAATTACTTTAAGATAATAATTAAAGTAACATATAAAATCTTATATATTATGTTGTAATTATTACAACGCATGCAAGGAAAAATCATTTTATAAAGTTGTTTAATTCTATTAGAATTAGAAAACTTCCTAAAAAATATTTAATATATTAAATATATAGATATCACATTAGTATCGATACTTTACTGGTAATAATAATTGAAAAAAATAAACACTACATCCATACATCCATACATCCACACATCCACACATCCACACATCCACACATCCACACATCCACACATCCACACATCCACACATCCATACATCCATACATCCATACATCCATACCTACCTACCCGCCTACCTACCTACCCACCTACCCACCTACCTACCTACCTACCTACCTACCCACCTACCCACCTACCCACCTAACCACCTACCCACCTACCCACCTACCCACCTACCCACCTACCCACCTACCTACCCACATACCCACCTACATACCTACCTACCCACCTACCTACCTACCTACCTACCCACCTACCTACCTACCTACCCACCTACCTACCTACCTACCCACCTACCTACCTACCTACCCACCTACCTACCTACCCACCTACCTACCTACCTACCCACCTACCCACCTTCCCACCTACCTACCTACCCACCTACCTACCTACCTACCCACCTACCCACCCACCTACCCACCTACTTACCTACCTACCTACCTACCTACCTACCCACCTACCCACCTACCTACCCACCTACCTACCTACCTACCTACCCACCTACCTACCTACCTACTTAAAATATAAAATAGATAGCGCTTCTAGTATCGAGTTCGATAATCTCAAATATAAGCTTCTTGGAAACTTAAATACTTATATCTTTTGATAGAGTGAAGCTATTACAATGAAATAGACACTAAATGTTACTTTGATTTACTGGTAATTTTTACGTATAAAACTTGCTTAAATATATTGTGTACTTTTGACGTGATGCGTGTTCACATAAACAGGAAAACAGACAAACAGACAAACAGACAAAAATTCCAAAAATGTTGGAAATGGATTCTGTAAATTATCCTTTAACACCCTAGCTAATTTTTTTAAAATATTTTCAATGTACAGAAACGACTTTTCTACAGATTTATTATAAGGTGAGATATAGATTTGCTTGTAACTTATTACTAGCAAATACTAAATAAAAGTCTGTATCTTAATACAGTAAAACATTTACAATTTTTCTTTTCTAGTATCCTATTTACCGTATTTCAATACAGAAATTTTCATTAACTTTACAAAGAAATTTTAACTTTCAGCTCTGTTTTCACAGCTAACGTGAAAGTTCAAATTTCTCACGTTTGATTGAAAATTATAAGCAAAATGAAAATCAGGTCAAAGTATAAAAGCTGTTATAGAAATAAAAGAGTAAGCAACATTTATGAAAGTATAATGAGTTATTGCATAATAAATTGTTCTTCTACTATTTCTTTTTTTTTATAGCTTTACGCTGTATCCCGCACATAGAAGGCAGAGACAGAGGGAACCTGACACTACTACTAGTGTTAAGACACTTCCGTTCTCCATTTTCCAACGAATTTTGGAGATATTGCGTGTTGAATAGCAGAACTCAACACCGCGCTTTGCCTCGACATCAGAGCGAAGAAATGAAAATATTAAATACTAGTGGCCCACTCGCGGCTTCGCCCGCTTAAAATACATGATTTATGATTTAATAAACAGAATTGATTGACAACTGTAATGACTTCTAATATGATTTTTTTACTACATTATCGTAATTTATATAAGATTTTTTTATTGTTTTAAATTAAAAAATACGACCAATGTTCATATTTGATATTTATAAAATATACATAAAGCTAATTTTTATTTTTGTAACATTATATTTTTTTTTACCTATGTACACCTATGTAGTCGTACATACGTCTCATCATAATTTTAAAACTCTGTTAAATGTGCTGATGTCAGTGAATAATTTAATTTACTTCTTCGGAAACAGCCTTAAATGTTAAATTATTAATTTGAAGGATTCATAATATTCTTTATAAAATAACTGTAATGATTGCATATTAACTACTGTACAGTTTTTAAATTAGTTAAATGTACAATTGGTAAATATGTAGTTATTACAGAGTACACGTAGAAAGGATGTTTTTAGGCATTTTTATATAGATTTATTTCAAACGAACGAACAAACCAAACAATCTATGTATTTCCTTGATATTTCCTCGATTTATGAAGGTAATTTCCATTAACAATTCAGTTTTGTTTACTTTATTGTATAAAATATTATATAATAGTGCTTCAAAAATATATATTTTCATCAACAGTCATATAAATGTTAGCATAAGTTACTTATAGTGTAGTAATAGGTGTCATTGTAATGACGAGGACGTCATTTGATATTGGTTCGATTATCGATTGTATTAAGTAGCAGTAGTGTGCTGCGTCTTTTCCGGTGGATTTCCAATATAAGCACAAACGACACGGCACTCATGTTCATTACTTCTTAAAGATTTTGTCCAGACAACTTAGCATTAGAATTAATATTTAAATTTTGTTACTATGTGAAGAATAAGTGTAAATAAAGTTATTGTAAAAGCTGAATTTGGTATCTGATTTGTTGGTTCGTCTTACATAACCAAGACGTTTCGAATGTCATTCTTTAGACTGGAATCTTACCAGCGCGATTGCTATATAACATTCGCAGGCAAACTAATGCCTTGAGTTCATTCAAATGACGATAACTTTTTTTTAATGAACCGATTTTGATGAACTAAACTTTAGTAGTTAAGTTGAGTTACAACAAAGCAATTGGTAAATCGGTTCAGTACATTCAGAGAAAAATGTGGACAAAAATATTTTTGCTTTCTATTATTCGTTTTAAGTGTCCCTTTATCCATTTCAGTCAAAATTACTAAATGTACAGACAAAATATTTTTACTGTCTTATTATATTTAGAGATTTGATTTTTTCAAAGAGGAATCGAATCCACACTTTATCGCGTTTATAGTCACACACTTTTGCCCATGCGATGATACAATGGTGCACTCGGTAGCACTCGGTGTTACTTGGGAAAAAAAAAATTATATTTTAATATATCCGTCAGATAGGCGGCCAATAAAATGCTGACAAGGAAAATCATCAGATGACCGGCAGCGGTGAGACAGTTTTTTTTTTAAAGTTATCATTCTATCACTAAAGGCTGTCTTAAATATAGTTTAGTCTTAGGTTTATTTGGTAATCTTTTAAATTTATTTATTTATATTAAATAAATTTGAGGCCATCGTGGTGCAGGGGTACAAGGTTTGTTGTAACGCGGCGGTTGTGGTTTTGATCCCCACTGGGGGGAATGTTTTTATTATTATTTATTAATGTTTTCGTTTCTTCGCTCTGGCATCAACGTAAAAGGTATTGATGCCAGAGTGAAGAAACGCCCGGCGTTGAGTTTCACCACTTAACAAAAAAAATCGGCGAAAGTGAGTGGGAGGGGTGGGGTAAAGACTGTCTTAACGCTAGGTGAAATTGATTAAATTTATATAAAATTTTCTATAACCCTCCTTCTGCAGCCCTTGTAACTTCATCATAAATAATTAAAATCAGCTTCACGCTGTATACTGCACATGGCAGAGGAAACCTAGTGCTAATGCACTCCGTTCCCCACTTTCTGCCGCTTTCTGGAGGCATTGCGTGATGAGTGGCAGAACTCAACGCCGCGCTTTGCCTCGATATCAAAGCAAAGAAATGGAAATATAAATTTAAGTAAATATTTTATCTCTTCGAGTGGGGATCGAATCCACAACCAGTCGATTTTACAGTCACACTTCGTGCCGCTGCGCCTCGACTGGCCTCATAAATATTTACAAAGAGGAATAAACAAAACATACCTATAATAAAAAAAAACACTTCGGATAAAATATACAAAGTTTAATTAAGGACTGTCTTTATTTAAAAAATGTCATCAATACGGTAGGTAATAACAATTTATAATTGAAATATTTATTAAAGACTTCAATTTTACAGTAAAAAACTACTTCATCACAAATTGTATTTTTTAAGTTTCAATTATTTATCATATTTTATTTTACTTTTACAGTTTTTCAGCGGGCAAGAGGTCCCTCTACAAACCTCCGAGTATCCTTAGAATCGTTTTAATTTTAGGCGAAGTGGATCAGTTTTATTTTCCCACCATTCTTCACGGGTGGGGAACTCTTTTGTCTCTTGTCGTAAAGAAATTGCGTAATGTCACCTAATAGTGCTGAACTTCTCAACTTTTAGCATTTAAATTCTTAACTTTTTATCAAACTAGTAATATTCTGATTATGTCAGTCGTGATGCAAGAGCACAGTCGTGTGACTGCAAACGCGACAGAATGTGGGTTCGATTCCAAGGAAATGAATTATAAATGTTCTCATTTCTTTGCTTTGATATCTGTCTCTAGAAATCGTCGGAAAATAGGGAGCTACAGCTACTACATACTCGATACCTCTTAATCCTTCGTAGGGAACGGAACGCCTAGTGTCACTACACACCTCTTTCGCCTCATCGTCCACTGTCATCAATTTTCTCATACTTGCCATCAGGGGCAGGGATTTCCAATATCAACGATACTGAGTTCTAAATATAACAGAATTAATAAAATAATAATATAAAAGTTGTTAATTTTATTTATATTCACTCTTATTAATATTTTACCATGTAAAATACTGTGTAAGAGCGATACTTTGCAGGGTAAAGTGCACTTCATTGCTATTACCATCTATCGATGATCGGTGAACGTTAGAAATTTAATGCCTCTTGAAGTTACAAGGCTATTCAGAAAATCCTAACCTACTTATGTCATAAATGTGAGAGTTTTTAAGGATGGATGTTTGTTTGACTTTCACGCAAAAACTACTAAACGGACCCAGATGAAACTTTACAATAATATAGCTTATACATCAGAATAGCACATTAGCTACAATTTATTTAAAGATTTTTTTAATATTCGTATTTTTGGTACAATAATGTCGAAAAAATAATCAGTTTCATTTCCACTTTTCATTCAGACATTGACATTTATATTCGAAGATCAAGATTTGAAGTCACTACCAGAATCGTAATAAAGTAATAAGAAAATAAAAGTACTCAATGTAATATAAAACATAATTAATTTGACAAGCCATCGTGCAGTGACTGTAAACGCAAAGACTGTGAATTCAATTCAATAGTCGCGAGATTTCAATTGTTTCATTTATTGTTTCTACTAAGATAAAACGTGGCGTTAAGTTACACCATCACGCAATATCTCGAATTCGTTTTGAAAGTAAAGAACAATGTTTAAGCACAAGGCTCTCACTCCCTAATCTGCTACGTAATACTGCTAGTCAATTCATTATTTATAATGTGATTTTTCTTTACGTGTATTACTTGAACGGGGTAATTAAATAAAGTTTAGTTTTAAGCAGTTTCTATTTCCCTGATTTTAAGATCTTTAAGTATAAAAGGTAAAAAAAAGCATTAATAAAACCTGAGTCAGAGCAAAAGGCAAAACAAGAACTCAGCTGCCATTTGAAAACACAACGTTGTTGAAGGAAGGCCACGTAAAAAACATGAGGACCTCCTGGAGAGCATGTATGAAGAGTTTGATGGCAGTGAACAAGACGAAAGAAACAACCTGATACCGTAGTATTTAAGGGTCCGTTTGGTCTCTGGCTACTCTACTAAGGACAGAGTGTGTAGCTTAAAAACAACTTATTTCCCACATATCAGTGTAGGCAGCAGAAACGTAATATTTAAGGTTCAAATTTAGTTAAGTTCAAACTTTAATGTTTAGTGTATACATAATGTCTTTAACATGATACTGTTTTGACATGATAATGTTATTCGAATAGGAAAGTAATAAAAGGCTAGACTAAGGCCAATCGTGACGCAGGGGCACAAAGTATGAATGTAAACGCAACAGGTTGTGGGTTTTTTATTCTCACTCGAAAAAAGAAATATTTAATATTTTCATTTTCTTTGCTCCAGCATCGACGCAAATCGTGGCGTTGAGTCCTACCTTCGCACCTACTATTTCAATTCTCTGAATTCTCCGGAAAATGGAGAATGGCTTTACAGTAATGTAAAAAAATATTCTGTAATTCAAGCGGGCGAAGCCGGGTCTCTAATATCTTATATGAAGCAGCTACGTGAACCACATTTACGATAGCAATATATAAATCAATACACACACAAGCTGTACCTGTACTAATTTCTAACACATGTTGCAGATTTTGATTACTAACTAAACATATATCATGATATATTATGTATAGAACCTAATGTAGTTATATTAATTATATTAACAAGAAATATTGGTTGGTATTGTTATATTTAAATATACATAAATTCAAATATAACTTTAATTATAAGTCGTATGGAGCTTAACAAATGAGCTATTATTAAAAACAAATTATATTATATCGAGGTAGTCGTGGCGCAGAGGCATAAAGTGTGACTGTAAAATCGGCTGGTTGTGGGTTCGATCCCCACTCGAGGAAGTGAAATATTTATTTCATAAGCATGAAGCTCAGCAATAGAGAACGTAGTGCTAAAATACTCTGTTCTATACTCTCCGCCAGAAATTAAGAGCTTTGAATCTGGTTCCGGAGCGGGGAAATGAAAATAATTCATACTACCGCGTTGATATCGCAACTGCACCCATCGTGCTTGCTGTCTGAACTTTTTTCTTGAGCGACGATGACCTCAGATAATATTATGATTGTTTCAATTTCTAATTTATGTTAATATTACGTTGTTTTCATATTTCACTAATAGTATATTTAATTAAAAAATAGGTATTACGTATACAACACAATATCAATTAATTCAGAAGCTACAATGGTTACTTATACTATAGTATTTATATAAATAAATTAATAGAATATCATTAGGTACAATAGGCACAAGGCTACTAAGGGACGTAGCTTCAAATCATCATTTAATTTCTTTTTTACTTCAAAATGTGCGTCGTTGAGTTCCGCTACTCAAAACGTAATTCGGCAGAAAGTTTGTTTCCGAAAGCAGTATTTGTACGAAAGCGCGATGTTTCTTCATAAAATTTTAAAACAAATATAATTTCATTAGGTTAATAGAAATTGAGTTTCAACAGTAGTTAGAGTATCATTATTGCCGTAACAAAGGACTTACCTAATTGTTAAATTAGTGGTTGGTAACTTGTTGCTGGGTTTTATATAACGTAGGTTCCTTTTTCATTTATTTTTTTTCAGTTTCACGCTGTATCCCGCGCTAAGCAGAAAGATTCTAATGTTGAGACTCTACGTTTTCTTCTTACCGCTGAATTTTGTGTTTAGTGTTGAGTGGCGGAACGTAACGTTTAAACTTAGTTTAAATTATTTCAGCTTTTTACTTACAATATTTAAATCTCTATATAAATAAGACATAAGACAGTAAAAATATTTTGTTTGTACATTTAGTAATTTTGACTGAAATGGAAAGAGGGGCACTTAAAAAGAATAATAGAAAGAAAAAAGTTTTTTTTTTAATTTCTTGTCTGTCTGCCTGTCTGTCCGTCTGTCTGTCGATATTTTTTTGTCCACATTTTTCTCTAAAAGTACTGAACCGATTTCCTTGAAAATTCACCGCGCCGATTGCTTTGTTTTAAGTCAACTTAACTACTAAAGTTTAGTTCATACAAAATCGGTTCATTAAAAAAAAATTATCGTCATTTGAATAAACTAAAGGCATTAGCTTGTCTGCGAATATTATATAGCAATCGCGCTGGTAAGATTCTTGGCTAAAAATGACATTCGAAACGTCTGGGTTATATGACTGTTGATAAAAATATATGTTTTTGAAGCACTATTATACAATATTTCATACAATAAAGTAAACAAAATTGAATTGTTAACCTTCATAAATCATAACAGTTAAGTTTAAGTCGTAATTAATTCAACCTAGAGATAAAGAACGATTTGATCTTTAATGAAATATCAAGTACATACATAGATTTTTTTGATTCGTACGTTTGTTTGAAATAAATCTATATAAACATGCCTAAAACATCCTACCTACGTGTACACTGTAATAACTACATATTTACCAATTGTACATTTATCTAATTATATATGTAACTAATTTAAAAACTGTACAGGAGTTAATTTGCAATCATTACAGTTATTTTACAAAGAATATTATGAATTCTTACCCAAATCAATAATTTAATGTTTAAGGGTGTTTCTGAAGCAGTAAATTAAATTATTCACTGACACCAGCACATTTAACAGTTTTAAAATTATGATGAGACTTACATAGATAAAAAGAACGTTATGTTACAAAAATATACACGTATAATAAATAATTAGCTTTATGTGTATTTTATAAATATCAAATATCAACATTGGTCGTATTTTTTAATTCAAAATAATCAAAAATTCTTATAGAAATTACGATAATATCGTAAAAAAATAACATTAGAAGTCATTATAGTTATCAATCAATTCTGTTTATTAAATCAATAATCATGTAGTTTCAGCGGGCTGCTAGTGTAGCAATATGAAAGCACTTTTTAGTTGATTCGGATTGAGGAAGATTGTGAGCTTGAAGTATTAATTTAGCTTCAATCTAGTGCCAAGACTCTCCATTCCCTGCTTTTTATCCAAATTTAGGAAAAGGAAATTAATTTATGACGGTCCAACGCTATTTCACTGCGCGCTTACAATATTTATGATTACCATATATGAATGCACCATTCCAGATTTTGGTCATATAAAAATAAACATTTATATTTTACAGGGCTCCTATCGAATTCGAAATGAAGAAATCCGACAGAGAAACAATGTTATCGACATAGCCCAAAGGATTAGCTGGCTGAAGTGGCAGTGGGCTGGTCACATTTGTCGCAGGACCGATGACCGTTGGAGTAAACGCGTTTGAGAGTGGAGACCACCTCGGCTTAATGAATGTGGGACGTCCTCCAGCTAGATGGGGTGATGATATTCGCAAAGTGGCTGGCGTCGGCTGGATACAAAGAGCTCAAGATAGAGCTCAGTGGCGTGCCATTAGAGAGGCCTATGTCCAGCAGTGGACTAGGAAAGGCTGATGATGATGATGAGGGCTCCTCGTAAAAATTGAAGTGGTTAAAGGATAGGTTCCTATTGTTAATTCTAATGAACTATTAGGCTTGTGTTTTTTCTTTTTAGTTTTTTTATGCTTGGACTTGGGCTTATGTTTTTTCTTTTTAGTTTTTCGTGGTTTTTTTTTTCATTAGAGCACCTAAGGTAGGGTTAAATTTTGGTGCTAAAATATTTCATTTGGTTTCAAGCATATAGCCGTTACATTATTGTAATATACGTAAAAATTCCTGTGTTTTTTTTATGCCCCGCTCAATTGGTATCGATGATATATTTTTATTGGGCATGTTACGTTTGACGCCAAAAATCCGACATTTGGATTTTTTTTTTTAACCTTCTCTAAAGCCACTTGGGATTATGAGACGAAAATAACACTACTTTAATTGTCAAACTTCATCCAACAGCTTAAAAATTACAAGTTAACAAAGTAAACACACAGTATACAAAAAAACAGGGCAAAATACATAACCTTCCTTGGCAGCCAGTTAAAAAAGAAACACAAATCAATAAGCAGGTGCTAACAATATATAGGATATTAAAATCGTAATTAATAACAGGATAAGCAATCAACGAGATCATCCAACCACGGAAGTAGTTATCAAATGCAACACATAATTTTGCGGTCGTCATCGGAAACGAATGTTCTCTACGTGGCTCCATATTCATTACTTCAGTGTAATTTCAAATGATATTTGATTAGCAATCAAATGAGATCACATTGTTTTGGACCTCAATTATATATTGAGTCGCTTTGATCAGCAGTACTTGATGTTTTGATATGTTTGTTTAATTGCTGTTATCAAATAGTTATGTTAATTAAATTCAAAATTTCAAGTATTTAGTATGTGTGTATGTGGTTAGTTTACATGTTTTTTAAATAGAAAAGCAAAGTAAAATCAGATTAACTACCATTTTTCCTTTGTACCTCCAGCAGAGTTGGCGGGTAACCTAGGGTTGAGACACTTGAATACCCGCTTTTTACAGAACACTCCACGCTACGACGTTATGAGCGGAGAATAAATATAATAATACTAATATTGTTAGAAATCGGAAGCGGTTATAGTTTTAAAATACACGATAAATACACACATCGTCTATATGTTTTTAAACTATTCAGAAAGGGATACCACGTAATTGCAATAGGTGATATGTATCACCTACTTACTACAATACTTCACACTAGTTTCCTTCCAATAGAGACCGTCACTTACACGCAACAGTCCCCCGATTGACACAATTCTACTGCTTTTATAATTATTTTCACCTAAATCTACCCTCTTTGACACACTAACAATATATATATATATATTATTTCTCCAACTGAGGATCAAATCTCCAATTATTATGATTACTAGCATCCGACCGATATCGATTTTTACGACCAAATACGAATTTGGGCAACGGTCACAGTTGCGGCCGAAAACCCAAAACAATCTTTCTTTTTCACGGACCAAAAAAACTTATTTCGATCCAAAATGTTATATGATTTGGCGAGATATAAATTAAAATTATTAATTTGTCAGCATATAGTACATACAATACAAAAAATCCTACAATATAAAACACAATATAAATCCAATCACAAAAAGTCTCTTGGATAATAAAAGACACCAATCAAGCGAAATTAGAAGACAAATTTTCATTATTTGTTCACGTCGCACGCGATCGCAAAAGGCAACAACAAAATATTGCTCTGGCTCGCATGGGGATGGACGAAAAATTGTTTTAATATTTTCAACGTCTACATAGCGACTGTACATACAGACATACTTGGAATGACTTTTAAAGTTTTTGGCATTTTCATTATATCGTAATGCAAGGAACACTTCGGCTAAACCCGTTATACGGAATTTAAATAGGGAGTTAATTGGAAATTTCTAAGAAAATGCCTTTAAGTTATTAGTAAAAAAAATTGTGTTTTTAAAAATCATTTAATTAATTCTAGAAAGTTAATTTAAGTTCTTTAAAATTCGATTTTACAAGGTCATTGACAATTGTTCAAAGAAGGAAGAAGGGATAGTCAATTTACCGTTTTTTTAAATTCTCAATTTACCCTTTAAACAATAGCCTAAAAATAAAAATATGAAACAAGTTGAGATACCAATAAATAATTAAGAAAAATATTAGACTTAATAATGTGTCATGGTGGCGAACAGCTTTTTCTTTATCGCTTCGTTTGACGGTCGGTCTCCTTTGTCTTTCGCGCCCATTTCGCAGCAAATTAATGTTATTTCATATTCAAAATAATATGTAGTTAACAAAAAACCTAAACAAATTCAGCTTCTACGTGTTAATTTCATTTAAAATAATAATTTTATTAATATTAACAGAAAAATATTTTTATATAACTGGAGGACTTCACGGTGCACGGACATAAGGGTTTGAATGTAACGCGGTGGTTGCGGGTTCGATCCCAATTCGATGGAATGAATTGTAATTTATTAATATTTTAATTTCATTACTCCAGCATCAAGACGTCGTCACTCCACACGCAATGCCTCGAAAAATGCCAGCGGAACTCGGTTCTCCATTTTCCGCTGAATTTTGAAGGAATTACGTGTTAAATGGCAGATCTCAATCTCGCGCTTTGCCTTGACACCAGCGCGAAGAAAATGGAAATATTAAATATTTATTTTCCTCGAATGGAAGTCGAACCCACAACCTAACGCGTTTATACTTGTGATCCTGCACCACAACTGGCCTCAGCTTCTATATACTCCAAATATATACTCCAATGGTTTAACTGTAAGCTCCTTGTACCTGTTTACTTAGGTACTAGTTGAGATCAAGAAGCTGTAATGCATAGTATCTGCAAGTGGATTAGAAACAAAGTTGGAACGTAGTTGATTGCTCTGCGACCACACTAGAGACGGGTTGGCCATTGATTTCTGAACGTTTGCGTAACTCGTGAATCAAAGTAAATAGTCACTTTAATTATGAATTATTTCTATTAAAAGTAAATGTTTTGATTCCATATTAACAAAAAAGAAATACGAATAAACTCACTAAAAAATCACACTTACAATTTGTACACTATATACAATGTATATCTTAATTTCGCATCACGCTGTATTCCACATATAGCAAAGTAGGCAAAGGGGCAAAATTTAAAGGCCAATTCAAAAATTGGCCTTAAAATGTTACCCCTTTGCCATTTTGCTTTAAAAGACTTGCTTTTGTCAGAAAAGACGTTAAGTGTTGAGTTATTACTTGTTACTAGGAAAAATAAATAGTTCATTCCCCCGAATGGGAAACGAAATCAACGTCCCATTTACAGTCCGATGCTGCGCTGCTGCGCACAAACCTCTTACAATAAACTCTATAACCTCTTACAAATCTTATTCAAATATTAATTTAGATAATGTAATAAAAACGAAATGATTAGGAAATGTCACGAACAATGATACACGCATTGTCATAGAATAAATGAACGCCTTTGACAACACATATCTCACGTAACAAAGAGAATTTATCCGCTAAATCTATCCTAATGGCGAGGTACAGTTTTGGGAAACGTTTCCCTCCTAAATAGAGGTATATGTTACTTTTTGTGCGTGTTGTTTTTCTTTAACGTAATACAAATGACAGAAGATATTTCAAATGAATTACGAATATCATATAAAGAGTAGAGACCAGCTTGTAACAACGCCTGACTGTAAGTAGATTGTAGGCATTTGCTGCACTGGTATAACAAAGCGCGGCGTTGGGATCCGCAACTCAAAACACATAATTAGATACTATTTTAGCCGAAAAGCGTTAAAGGTTTAAACCTTTACCTTTTCACCTTTACCTTTTCACTATATCTGTAGGTTCTGTCTGTCTTTTAAAAATCGGAACCTATAGTAACAAAACGTCTTTATATCGTCAACATTGAAACTAAACTATTTTTTGCATTTTTTAATTTAAATTTTTAATTAGTTATGTTATGTATTACTAGATTTACTTTCTTTCTAAAAATCTTTCATTAATTTAAATTGTCTAGCAATATAGGTTTTATACACGATATACAGTGCAATAACTAAAAAATTAAATAAAAATATAGGTATTTTATATAGTGCAATTGATTGTGAAGGTTCTAGTTGTCTAATTTATTGATGTGATTTTGTTAATGGAATCGTTATCACTATTTAATGATAAGAAAGTAAATATATTGTGATCACTAACATATATCTAAAATATTAATCAGGGTTACTTGGCTATTAGCAAGGATTCAAAATCAATACACAGTGAAACTTTAGGGCCCTCTTAATATTAAATCCACATCCCTTGGGTTAAATACCTTGACAATCAGCGCTACTGCGTCTGTTTAATGAAATTAAAGCTAAATTTAACGTTCCTTTTTCAAAAAAAAAATATTATTTACTACTTTGCAAATTACAAATAACAAAGGTTATTGTTATTGTTAACAAATTGTAAACATACAACAATATAACATATCTTACTTTACAACAAAATAAATTAGTAAATAAACACATTATTAATCTCGGACAACCGTGCGAGAACTGATTATTATTATTCAACAATAATTTAAAAATAATGAAGATGACGAAGGAGACGAAGATTGGAGGCCTCAATTCGAAAATTTTAAAATTACCATTGTTGGTATGATTGAATTAATTCAAGACCCCTTTTGCTCCTATCAACAAGCTGATCAATCCCTGCCTGTGCATTACAAGAAAAATTTTCCGCTGTATCAAGGAAATTCAGCCAAATTTTGTAGAAAAGTTATAAATATTTCGAAAGAAAGCGTGCGTATGTATATGCAGCAAAGTCATGGAGGGTGGCTGGATGGATGTTGGATGAAATATACTTACCATATTTATTTTATAATTGAGCTTATAAAATTTTATTAATTACAATTATAAAACTCATAGCTGTGGTTAATGTTTTCAATTATTCAAATTTCAATCGTTTTTATAAATTTTAGGTTCAATCATTTTTGTAAATTTTAGGATTAATTTTAATTTTACACCTTAATTATCGTATTTAATTATTATCTGTTAATTTTATTTGAGTTCTACTTTAGTTTTGTTTTATTAAATACAAACAGGTATTTTACATAGAAATTTCTTATACACCTTCTAGTAATATAATTCGACGCTGCCCCAACCCAGAATCCCCTATCTTCATCATCAATTAACTCACAGAGGCACAAAACGTATGAAGCTCACCAGCCCACGTAAATTGCGTACTGTTGTCCAGTTACGCATCTGTCTATACTGTGGACTGTTCCAAAGTTAATTACCACCACTTGACACCTACTGTCGGGCCCACTACCTGTTAGCTAATTGACGCTGGGACGAGCCGACAAGCTAACTGCGGCCAGATTTACCGCGGGATTTTCCTCTTTGATTGTTAGTTTTGCTGGACTAAAAGTTTTTGTTTTATTTAGATGAATAAAGTGGTGTCGAATACGTTTGTTTTTTTGGTTTCACGCTGTATCCTGTAGCAGAGTAGCTAGTGGGAACTTGGGAATTTAGTGTTGGGACAGTCCGTTCTTGTTAAGACGGAACTCAATACCGCGCTTTCGTTACAAAAACAAGGAAATAACAATATTAAATATATTATACCTTTGAGTGGGAATCGAACCCACGACTAATTGCGTTAACATTCGCACGCTTATGGCCCTGCACTACGACTGGTCTTTAAGATGTTGTTATTTTGTAAATTAAGTTCAGTTTATTATTATAATAAATGAAGGAAAGTCTTCTTTATTAAGTACTTTAGCATAAAGTTAAAGATAGTTATGAAGCAAATGCAGCTCACGAGAACGTACAGTGTATCTAACAGTGTCTGACGTATAAGTAATTCAACTGAACACTTGTATGTAGATTTAAGGAATATTTGAATATTGAAAGCAAAATAATAAATTAAAGAATGAGTCCCTCAAGACCTACAAAAAACCGACGTCACGCTAATAGACACATTGATTAATCAACCCAAATACATACTTATACTTTTACATTTGATTACGATAGGATATAATGAAAATTATTATTTAATAAGAAATTGAAAACATCCCTTATTATTTTTTTTCTCTTTTATACTACAATATACAACAAAAGGGTAAAAACAATCCCGCTAAAAATCTTCATCGTCATGTAGCTTAGTATGTATTATTAATAAATAGAATTGTACCTATGTAATAATTTATATATCATCATCATAGACAGCCACCGATTGTTCACTGTTCTGATTGTAGATTTGACGAATTTTTTTTTGGTTATGCTGCCTAACTTAATTGTAGTCAGGCTCTTTGTAAAAGTATTTTTTTTGTTGTATTTGTATATAATAAAATGTCATAAACTGAATTGTACTTATCACTTTTTAATAATTGTTTTATCTTCTTTCATAAAAAATCGAAACCATTCTTATAAAGACAAATTATATAACATTTTATATAATTTAAAAACATTTTTGTATAAGTCAAAAAAGGCAAATGAATAAAAAAAATATTGTTTAAGCAAAAACAAATAATATGATAACAATAACCACTGGATTATGAAAGTTTTTATATGTGGCATAATAAATGCTAAAGACATAAAAATAAATCAAATAAATACGAGTAAACAAATAATTTATATTAAAGATAACAAGCACATACGACCTTCTTCTAGAAGTAGCTGCGGATCCAAAACGCGATGTTGAATGTAGAGATAAGGACCACCTTTATCCCTTTCATGTCTCACTTGCAACCATTTTTCACGCTTTTGTTGAGCCGCAATAGGGTGCTGACGTAAACTATCCCTCCTTTAGACTAAACTAACCAGAATTGGTATCGAATACATATGTACGTATTCTTCTAGATGCTACTAGTATCTGACTTAAATATGTTTCAATGGATTCATCACAAATCTTGTCTGATAAATTGATTTGTCTTGACAGTTAAATTTAATTTATAATATTTAATTAATTCTATATAAAACATTATAAAAATAGGAGTTAAGCAAATTACTTTTGTATATACATAGCTATAAGTACTTATTTATAGTTAACCTATAAATAAATTAATATCCTTAACCAAATCGAAAAATCGCTACATCATACCATTTCTAAATACATTGTTCTGTTGAAAATTCCTTCTGTTGTTCGGTTAATATATCATTTTGAAATCCTGCATTGGACCCTTTAGAATAGTCGGTTAGGGGATATTTATCGAGATGAATGTATGTGAAAGCAGACGTGTATGCAGAATTCCAAAGTTTTTTGACACAAAGCTTATGGTGTAAAGTATGTATTCGATTATTGTGAACCATATAAGAATATGCAAACGTGTTCATCAGACGCAATTTGTGTGTAGGATCCGAAAAGAAAGAAGTCGTTTAATATTTTTTTATTTCGCCACATTGTTAACTCAAAGAGCAAAATGCTAAGGTGCTGATGTACAACAGAGCGCATACGTAACACATTAATTCCAGTTAGTCTTCAGGGGTTCATGACGTAGCTGATAAGCTCCAAAAGTGGTGCCTGAGACGGCCTGGCCTAGGAACTATTTCAAGAGTTTCACCGTGCAGAGGCCAAAGGAAACGAGGACAGTATGTCGTGTGAAAGGAGAATCAATTAACTATCCACTGAAGATGCTGATGCTGATAATGTCGCGGAAATTGGAGTAGCTTAAAACAAAAGACAAACGCAATCTACAATAGCCATTGTGTTTCAGGTAGAATAAATTTGTAATTGTAATTATGTTAGAAAAAATTATTAATGCAGAAATTTTGATTTGCCGTTTGCAGCTTTGCAACATGAGCAAGGCAAAAATTTTACCACAGATTGTTAATAAAATGAATGCATTAAAGTGTGGGATAGCTATAAAAACTAATAAAATGAGATGATGATGATTAAATTGACACCTGGTTCATGATATTTTATAATAATCAAACTATTAATGTCTTCAAAATTCTGGGGAAACGTAACAATAGTGTACAATATTCTCCTTAATTATCGCTGTCTAGACTTAAGCCTTTTAGTCTTTGTGACGGAAAACAATACAAACTAAAACTACTTACTACGTGCTTGTGGTGCAAGGTTAAAAAGGTATTAAAAATTTATTTTATCTATGTTTTTGGTGTCGTGCTCAGATTTCTGCAAACCTTATATTTTGGTGACAATCTCTATAGAATATAATTAAAATTCTAAAATTCAAAAGTTTTTATTCAGTGTGTATGAAATGTGAACAGTCAAATTGATATTAACTATTAAACAGTCACTATTCAATTTGCTTTATAGTGCCAGAGCGATCCAATGAACATATTAATAAATTCATTCCCCTGAATGGAGATTGAACCCACAACCGCCAATCACCCTTGTTCCACTGCGCTAAGACGGCCTAAATTATGTAGGTACTATGTGTAGATACGTTTTTTTTTATTTTTATCGCAAACTTATTACGTCCTTGAGAACACGACATAGCATCATTACACACCATTATATAATGTTTTGTGCAAAAAATAAACGTTTCTTGCCTCGTAAATACAAAATGACGACGGTCACGATATAATAAGATATACATACATATATACATTCATATGTATATAATAGGTGTAAGTGAATATATATGCAATGGAGGTTGCAGATTCGATTATTGAATTTTTATACAAAGTAGATAAGAAGACGTATTTATAAATTTACTTTAATCTTTCTAGTATAGATGCATGTGCACAACGCCAGAATAAAAATATATTACCCTAAACTTTTTTAATAGCTTCACGCTGTATTCCGTTCATAGCAGGGTAGGCAGAGGGAATCTTAGAGCCTGGTGTTAAAATATCTGTTCACAATAGGATATTTCCTTTTCTCACTTTCCGCCGAAATCTGAAGCCATTTCGTGTTAGGTGGCGGACTCAACGCACACACAGGCACTTTACTTAAGCCGTATGGTCCCGGCCTAGAATAGGATCATCCTGGTACTGGTGGTGTCGTAAGAGGCGACTAAAGTACGTGTAGAGTCACGTCGCCAGCAATGGCAACATGCATGGGCAGACTCGACCGGATCATTACCACCCCCGGCATTTAAAACCGGCGTGAAGTAGTGGCTTTATACGACTGCGTTTCGCATCAGGTAATGCCGGGCCCCGGCGCCCAATACACCTTAAAGGCCGGCAACGCACCTGTAACTCCTCTGGTGTCTGGTGTTGCACGGGGCCGTGGGCGGCGGTATTCACTTACCTTTCTTTCCCCAAAAAAAAAGCCTCGCTTAAGAAAATATTAAATATTTAATTTTTTCAAGTTTGTATCGAATCCGTAACCTGTTACAGTTTCAGCTGCACGCATGTGCCCCTGCGCCACGAATGTCTTCAACAACAACAAATACGAGTCGTACTCGTGTTCCATGGGTTCCGTATCTATTTCTGGATTGTATGTCAACGCGAAGTACAAGTTGAAATTTATAATGATTATTTATTTATATAATATTTATAAATTTTTAAATTTTTGATTCTTTTCTTTATTTAAATTATGAAGTACAGAGATTTAGAAGTTTTTCGTTTTTGTGCTCTAGGGGATCGTGGACCTGAACATTTGATATTAAAATCTATATTAGATCGACATATCCACATAATCTCGAGATGAAGGAAGGAACAGAGGGACAGCAAAATGATCCTATAAGTGTTCCAGTTTTTTATTTTGAGCTACGGAACCCTAAAAATAAATAAAACATAAAAATAAAAACCTAACAAACAATGTAAATAAATACATACAACAAAACAACAAATTCTAGAATCAACGTGAAACTAACTCGATCAAATAGATTTTAATGCCTACTAATTACATACTATACGAACAAAACACCCCTTAAATTAAACAATAATTTTAAAACAGCGAATATTGAATACTATTTCGCGTACAAACGTCGCGTCGCTCCAATATGAGTGAGGACATAATGTGGCATGCATAATTAACAAAGCCACCGGTTTTAATGAAATTTGTAATAAAATTGTCATTATAGCGGCTCTGTGTAGTGCTTTTATTTTACTTTGTGCGCCATCGAAATAGCCGAAACGTCCCATTACCATTGTGAATGCAAAATACGGTATTATGTCGTTCGGTACTAATGTTATAGAAATATTAAACAGATTAGGATGAATAAAATCAATGTTCGTGCAGTATTTGTGCCTGTTCAAATACATTTATTTCTGTCTGGTACATTTTAATAATGAAATGTTTAGATATATTCAATTTCTATAATATAATGCTCCTTTTTATATCCATTGAATCCATCGAAGAGCAGTTTGACTACATCTGATTGTACCGATGATAGTGGGTTCGATCCCACGGTATCTTCTTTCCTAATAATGAGCGCATTATTAGAAAAAAAGATACCGAAATGATCTTGACAACTGGCCAATAACTCTGCTCCGCTAGATAGAATATAAGACTTTAAGTACCTATACATAATTATTAAATTTTCTTCTTGCTCTATCCAAGTACCACTCAAACGGAGAGTACATCATTTTATGTTAGCGCCTCTAGTCTAGAGTCTAACGTGGTTAAACCAAATCATTTATTAACATAAAATTTCCCCTTAGCAAGCCTTTAAACCAAAACTTTCGATTTTTTTACTGGGAGCAGGCAGGCAGGCAGTTTTACTTAGGATAGCATGTTTTATGAGAAGGTTCCTCTTTCTGGAGCTCTAGCCACCGTAGGCAGAGTCAACCTAGTGAGAAGCCACTCCGTTGTCCATTTTCCGCCTAAATCTGCATTGTGTGTTGAGTGGCGCAACTCAACGCCGAAATGAAAAGAAATTTAATTTACTCAAGTAGAGATCGAACCAACAACCACTCGCGTCCACAGTCACACACTTGCGCCAAACTATCATGGAAATGATAACAAATCATTATACGTAAAAACAACAATTACCCGAAGTCAACGACCTTAATTTTAGTAAATAAATCTATAAATCCACAGATACTGACCATCCACATATCTGATCAACGCTTACTATTTTACTGTGCGATAAATGGGTTCCTTGCTCAAGCTCCTTGTTTGCTGACCGCTACTCGTGTTTATAGCCTAGAAACACCGGCGCACTGCTAGTGGAGGCGATTTATTTATACTTTCCTTTTACCCTTGTTAATATATTTAGTTTACTCGTTGGGGACAGAAGTTTTATAGAAATATTTATGGCATTGTGTTTTTTTTACTGTCAATGATATATGAAATGTATAGCATAATCATATTATTTGAAAAATAATGCATTGTCCATTAATATAACTTTGAAATATGTATCCCTCATACAACAAGATAGGCAGAGGGAACGTAGTGTTAAGACACTCCGTTCACCACTTTCCGCCGAATTTACGAGGCATTGTGTGTTGAGTGGCAGAACTCAACGCCGCGCTTTACCTGAACCAGAGCGAGGAAATTGAAACATAAATTTAAATAAATATTTCATTTCTTCGAGTGGGGATCGAACCCACGCCAGTCGTTAACAACCAGTCACACTTTGTGCCCCTACACCACGACAGGCCTCAATCATCAATTTATCTCACATATTCTACTAAATGCAGGATAAAGCGTGAATGACACGATCTCCATATTTTAAATATTATTTGATTTATATGTTAATATGAATTATTAATAGAACCCTCCTACCTCCTATTGTCATAGTAATATTTCGTTTTCCAAAAATAAATAAAATATACAGCAAAAAATCTTTTTCAAAATGTTGAAATTTATTTAGCTAACTTATTTCACGTTTAAAATATTTGAAAAGCTTAATTTGAGCGACCCTAAAGTGCTTTTCAGTGCTTCTGTCTATTCGTTTTACCTTTTACCAGTTCACAGCCAAGACATAGTTTTAATTGGACTCCTTGCGCTTTGTTAAGGAATCTTAATTGAATATTATTTTTCTTTTTTTTTTTGTTACCGTGAATTAAATATACAGTCTTATATTCCGAGTCCGGAAGATTTATATATTTTTTTAGCTTCACTCTGTATCCCGTATGAAGCAGGGTAGGTAGAGTAAGCCTAATGTTAAGACATTTTGTTCCCCAATTTCCGCAGAGTGCTCAAGACATTGCGTGTTGAACAGCAAAACTCAACGCCGCGTTTTGGTTCGATATTAGAGCGAAGAAATGAAAATATTTAATATTTCATTTCCTCGAGTTGGTATTGAACTCCCAACCTTTCGCATTAACAGAAACACCACCACCAAGCAATGACTGGTCGTTTCCCTACTTTTTAACCTACTTATGTTAATAATCAATACTTTCCTATTGCATTCCACTATGGACTGGACGTCTTAGTACATCAACAAACGATGAAAATATTTCGAAAGTACAAAAAAAATGTTTTCAAGAATCATCGACTAGGTCATGTCATAACAAAAACGCCCACTATTTAACCATAACGCACCTGCTTGACTTGTGTTGGCTGTCCAAGTGAAGACAACACCGACATCACGCCTCAGTTACCGTATTCGCCAAATTTGGCCCCCTGTGATTTCTTCCTATTCCCCAAATTGAAGAGAACCATGAAAAAACAGCGTTTTGTGACAGAAAATGAAACAAATATATCTGAAGCATGATAATAGTCCGTATTTTAAATAATAATACTTAGACCGCAAAAAATAAAACATTTTTTTTAGGATAACATGTAATGAGGATGCTAAATGAGGTTTCGAACATTGATTAACTAAAGCAAAGGTTACAAAGGGGTGCAAAAACTCAATTAAAACTTGGCAATACGTACATACGTGAAGAAACTTCGTCGGCGTGGCTTTGTCTCGTGTTACTTGCTGTCTGTTAACTGTTGCGTAATTGTAATTTACGATTTTAAGCCAATCGTGGCTTGGTATTTGTAGAATTGATTTATTTTCCACATTGTGTGTACTGTTCCTATTTACGATGTGTAAATATAACTTGCCGTAATCTCTTTACATATTACTAAAGCCCTCGGCTTCGCCGGCTTGAACTATTTACTTATTTACCACCGTTTACTTATTTAGAAAATGTATAAAATTTTAATGGAAACCGACCAGGCGCTCTGACCACTAACCTATACGCTTCTTTCCTAAGTATGGAATATCACCTTAAAAATGTAAAAAATATACAATTACTTATTTAATTAAATTAATAGTGTTTGTCTTCTAGTATATATTTACAGCGCACTTAATACCTTAGGTTACATTATTGTAAATTTCATATGTTCTATGTTGATATAACCTTTTTTTTATTAATATATCTTTATTAATAGGTTTCTTTGCACATATACGCTCGTATGTGTGTTTGTCCATAAAACGGATGACAGTTTGTTGATAAATTTTTATAATGATACTTACTTAATATGTTACTATCACTATCTCATAGATGTGTCATTTATTTTAGTTGTAGGGAACATTCTGAGGGCTAAGAAATTAATTTCTTAAGTTAAATAATAAGTTATGTTGCTTCTTTACTATAAAGTTTCATATTCGTTAAGGAATTTTTATAATCGATCTCCATTACAAACAAAAAATAATTTCTCATCATGAATAGCATCATCACATCCCATTTATCGCCGAATTCTTGAGGAGTTGCGTGTTGGGTGGCGGAACTCAACATCGCGCTTTGCCTCGACACCAGTGATTAAATGAAAATATATATTTAAATAAACATTTAATTTCCTTGAATGGGAATCGAACCCAACAACCAGTCGCGTTTACATAGTACATTAGAGGAACTATATTTAATTTATTTTGTAATAGCTACAAACATAAAATATTCCGTACAGTATGTTTTTATGTAAAATAAACATTTTCAACAAGTTATGCGCTGTACACCAGCTACCTACGCTTTTGGCGGCCGCCCAGGGCGACTTCCTACAAAGAATTCGCCCCAAAGACCCGAGTTCGGCTTAGAGTTCGCAAATGACACCGGCGAGACCGTTATAATTCACAAGCTAATGTCAAAGTTGGGACTTGTTCGAAATTTTTACCCACATAAAAAAAGTCCTATTATTCTCTTCTGGTTTTCGATGCTTGGACTTTGTGTAGTGTTGTGCTTCGTATCTAGTCGCAAGGTATGTAGATGTGTCGATAAAACGTTATTTTCTATTAAATTTTTCTAGTTATCGTATTTGTTATTTTAAATTATAATTATTTGTGATGGTGCGTGGTGGTTCAAATCCACCATGCACCATCACAAGACGCCGCCATCTAACATACTGTTTTTTAACTTCACGCTGTATCCCGCACATAGTAGTGTACGTAGAGGGAACCCGTAAACTTAATGTTAAGACACTCCGTTCGCGTTTCCCACTTACTGCCGAATTCTGAAGGCATTGTGTGTAGAGTAACAGAACTCGACGCTTCACTTTGTCTCGTCCCCAGAGCAAAAAAATGAACTTCACTTAAAGAAATGAAAATATTAAATATTTCTTTGACGTCGAGTGGGAAACGAACCCACAATTTGTCAAGTTTATGCTCCTACGCCACGACTGGTCTTAAAGATATGATGTTTTTTTAAATTAAGTTGACACGACTAGACGAACTAGACTGTGTCGTCTCTAAATGGGTATTCAATGTGAAAAAAAATACAGCCGTTATAAGATTAGGAACATATGTCCATTAGGAACATATGAACTGACAAGCGTATATAGAAAATAAAATAAAAAGCAATGAATTATTTTTAAAATTAAAAGTTTAATCCGTTTCACGCTGTATCCTGCACACAGCAGGGTAGGCAGAGGGAACCTAGTGTTAAGAAACTCCGTTCCCCACTTTTAGAGTTCCTGAGTTCTAGAGGCATTGCGTGTTGAGTGGCGGAACTCTACGCCGCGCTTTGCCTCGACACCAAAGTTAACAAATGAAAATATAAATGTAAATAATTTCCTCTTTTTTCATTACTTTAATCAATACGATATCTGTGCTAATAGCAATTTGAAATATTATATGAATTTTATAATTTAATTTTAAGGATCGAAAATACGACATGTGCCGTAGTTCTCACATGCTTCACTTAAATGTTGAAAAGCAAACACCCAGCAACCCTAAGGCATTTGTCAACTTCGCGTGCAATGCACTGTTGTATTACTCGTGTACAACACTAACTGGACAAAGGAATTTTGTCACAAAACGACAATATACATATTAATATATTTTGTACACATATTTAATACATATATTTAATATAACAGTACATATATTTATTATATTTATTGTTATTATTAAAAAAAATATTCTAACTAAGCATAGAACATTATTTTAATAATTACAATTGATTAAATTATGCTTTTCGGGTGCAATTTTTCTGGTAAGACGAAACGCAGCGTTAGGTTACGCCACAAAGTCATAGAGCGGATTGCTACATAATAACACTGTTACGTTGCCTCTGGAACGGAGATTCTATAGAAATATGATGTCGTCGCGCTTAGCACTGCCGCTTCTATTTTTTTTTATTTGCTAATTCATTAATTACATAGAAACTGAAAACTACAAGTGTAATAATATTAAAAAAAACAATATAGTGTAGCGGCGTTGTAGCGGTGTTTAGTTTGGCCACTCGACTCACAAAGCCTCAAGAATGTTGCGGTAAGTGGAGAACGGAGTTTCTTAACACTAGGTTCCCTCTACTTACCCTGCCATGTACAAGATACAACGTGAAGTTAAAAAAAACGATCTAGTTGTACCTAATAATCAAATAGGTTAAGATATACATATAAATTATAAAAAACATTTGTACGATAGAACGGTTCTACAACATATTTTCTGAATATTTATATATTAAAATATTAATTTACTGCTTGCTTTACATCGAGCGTTTTAATATTTTATAAGTTCTTGAAACTCGTTACCGAGGATTTAGAATCAGTTAAAAATTCCATCATCGCTTTCACGTTTTGTATAATTACTTCGAGATATAACTTTAATAATATAAACAAACGATCCAAAGTAAATAAGAACCTATAATATTTAAATTATTGAGGCCATTACGGCACAGTGGAGTAGTATCACAAAGAACAGATTCGATAAAAATCACATATAATCTTCGTGAATTCTCGCAAGCCACGTGAAAACTTTTTATCACAAGAAAACAAATCGAGTGGAATTTGAAGGATTAAGAAGAATTTTTTTTTCTAAGATATCTAAAGCCTCCAATGTTTCTATAAAAGAACTTCGCTTAAACTTTCGCTTCCTGAAGCTTTATTAAATGCTTTTATTTTGCGGTAGATAAAAGTATGTTTTAAGCGCAATATAGATTTTCTTTTATAATTTCTTGGCTTCTTCTCTAAGTTAGCTGGCAGGTTTTATTTTATATTTTTGTTTTTTTTGCAAACCTCTTATATTTTAGATACCGCTTGTAAATTGTGAAACAAGATAATCATTAAAAAGAGCGGTAGATGAACATATATAAAAAAATATAATAATGGTAGTTTTTAGAAAATAAAGGAAAAAAAATGCATAATATTTATTTTTGAATATAAATTTTTTTTTACTGAAATCTCTCAGTAATCTCATTTTTGATAACATTATAAGAAATTAAATATTAAATATATATGTGTATATATATATATATATATATATATATATATATATATATATATATATATATATATATATATATATATATATATATATATATATATATATATATATATATATATTCTAAAGGAAAGAAGCATAATTTGTGCAAACTCCAATCCTCTTACATCAGTATGCAGAGTACGTGTGTGGATATACAAAACACTCAGTGAGTTTCAAAGCACAATATTTTATGATCTTGATCGTTATTCAAGTCTCATGTTTATGTTGTTGCGAATGAAATTTATTTTTTACTAACATCAAGAAATTTATTACATTTTTATAGAATAACAAATATTTAAGTACAAAGAAATAGGATTAAAAATTAAATAAAGATATTAAAATCCATAAAAAGGTTTAACAGATTAAATGATTTTTGCAACGTAACACATCCAGAAGTGTTAAGTTTTACAGGCGTCGTCGATCTTTTGGAAAATATTTTTTTTATTTTTTGTATTACATTATTATATTATCAATTAATAAAACCCTATTTAATAAAAAATTAAACATAATTGTAATAATTATAATTACGATTAGGTTGAAATCCCGCTTGTTTATCTAAAGTTTTGTGCAGAAATCCATCATAGTACAAACCAGCGAGAGGTCGAAAGCCAGATGTCAGATATGATTTCTCTAATGAGGAGAACCGTTGCCATCGATCATCATAAGCGGGGGGTAAGTGATGTTCTACATTTGTATAGGAATTGGTCGTTATTGATAGCGAGTCGACATTTTGATGATATCGACGAGGTGGATATGGATTGTATGTAGTTGACGAAGTTGTCGGAAAATATATGATGCTGTCCGCTGTAGAGTTAAAATTGTTAAAATCACTTGTAATACTTTCCGTTCCATTAACTGACGGTGAGGTAAAATTTTGCCATTTGTTTTCTTTATTAGGTACAGTTAAATTATTCTGTAATGGAGGAACTGTGATTGATAATTCATTTATGTCACTATTATTGTAAATCGCATTAGGATAGGGTCCAAATGGTTTTCTAGTTGTGTTTGTTGTTTGTATATTATCTACTTCAATTATTTCTTCATTGAATGGAGTTGTTTCTAAATCACTATTGCTCTCTGAATTTTCATCACTATAATTGCTATTAGTTTCGTTAGAACTAATCTGTTTAAATGTATCATCTTCTGCTGATGAATTATCCCTTACATTATATAATTCCGTAGTGTCATCAACTTTAGAAAATAATTCTAAATTCTTTTCTGTACTATAATTACTTTGAGTATTAATTATTTCAGTAGATGCAAAATCCTCAAGACTTCCTTCATTTTCTTGATTATTTTTCTCAGCCGTAGATTTTTCTATAATAATTTCTTGATATTCTTTCATCGTAGGCACTACCAACATAGGCGACAAAATCAACGGGGGCAATTGTAACGCAAAATTTTGACCAATTTTATATCCATGAATATAGCCTAATAAAGGAAGTAAATATTTTTGTTCCTTATCGACAGATACAGGAATTTCATCTTGAGCACTGATGACTGAAAAAAATGTATTAAAATTAAGCACTACTAAGAAAAAATAAATAAATTTACTTATATTAATTAACTTACTAAAAATAAAAGCGAGAGTCAATATTGTAAACGATACGTAACAAGCTGTTACACACATTCTGTCCGATACAATGTAGTATGAGAAACCAAGACTGACTACTAGTTATCATTTGGCACAGTGCATGTAGAAGAGTGTCAAGCAGTTAAATAATGAAAATATTTGTATGTTATTTTATTTTAACAAAAATAGGGTTTTACTAAAACTGTATCTTTTTAAGAAAATAACTTATATTAGAATTTGTACTAGAATTACATTAAATAATGTATAAACCAAAAAAAAATGTTTGAAATATAAATAAGACTTATGTATATTTTTATTATATGTGGTTTTAACTCTTACTTGTATAATTAGAACTAATATATTTCTATAAATACAATAAAGAAAATCTTTTCATCTTTTCGTGACAACAAAAATAGTAGTAAGTCTTACTTTTACTAGTACTGTTGTTGTTTGTACATTAATTGAATATAAATGTATATTTTTACATAAAAACACTAAAAGGTAAAAAGATTTCAAAGTTCAAGTTTTATAAGAATTTAAGAAAATATAAGAATAGTATTTTTGATAATAATATATTTTAAAATTGAAATTATCCATTTAGTATGTATTGAACCTTTATATTTAAACAAAGTGAAAATAAAAACCATCGTGACTATCACGATGCGGGCTCTATGGGCCCTATGTTACAACAAAAACTGATAAAACCGTTACGTTCTTGTTAACACATTGTATTAAGTAGTCATTCTTTCAAAACTATTAAAAATGATCTAATGTTACAATATTTAGTTGGAAGTATTTGGGTTTAACTCAAATATGAAATCTAGATTTATTACATTCCTAAATACAATAAATCAGTCAGAAATATATTTGTTAAAGCAAGGTAGGCAAAGAGAATCATGTTGAGTGGCGAAACTTAACGCTGCACTGTATCTTGCTTGTAGAGAATATAAATGAAAATAATTTTATCCAAATGAAACCCACAATCATCGCATTTACAATCAGATGATGTAGCGCTATATTTTTCTATTTCCTGTAATGATTTTTATCTAAAGAATTCTATTTCAAAGAGAGTAGATTGCTGGTTCAAAAAGTATGGAATAGTATATTAAGTTGCCTAATGCAACAAACGCTAACAATTTAAATGCTACTTAAATATAATGATAATAATAGAAAGAACAACAAAGCATAAACTTTGTAAAGGTAATTAAGTATTGAAATTTTAGATGATAAATTACTCCAAAGTTTCACGGTTTGCTTTCTAAAAAAAATACAATTAAACCTAAACAAATTCTGAATTTAGTTATAGAATAAGATACTGAGAACTCTGATAGTGTCAGTCGAATTAAATTCTTATTCTAATTTGTACCAATGGATTCTTTTTGACATCGAAGCATGAAAACGGGCGAGTCCCAATCTGACGTTCGCATTACTTCACCTTTTGTGGAACCACATTTGCATAAAGAGTTTCGGTCCTTGGGGTCTCTTTTCCGGAAAACCGTGTTGTGCTCGAACGGTACATAACCATCGGTGCCGGAATTGGAGAAAGCGACTGCCTTTATTTCGATAGAACCGCTAAAGGTGACGTATTTAAGTTGAGGATTCGACTGAGAAAACTTTTGCTTTCCAGGTAAATTCTGTAAATACTTTCGAATCTGAGATTATTTATTTTCTATTTCATATAAATACGCAAAAGGACTTATGGAAAGCGATAAGTAATTGGTTTTTCTGAGATGTTTATTATTTTTTGAGCTTTTTTTCGTCATTTACTTATTAAGATATTTTTAGCCGTTTTTAACAGTTTATTAGTTAGTATTTTTTTACTTTCACCAAAATAGGTATATAAATAATAGTCTCACCTATAAGTTACTAAAATCATAATTAAGCTAACAACGATCGAAGTTGAGTGCTCAAAAACAAACAAATTACGTAATTTTTAATTCTTTGTTGAGTGGTGGAACTAAACACCGCACTTTGCCTTATTACCAGAGCAGAGAAATGAAAAAATTAAAGAAAACGAACCCACAACCGTCGCACTTATGGTCATTTTCATAATTATATTAATCAAACATATATTTGATTTCGTTTTTAGATTTTTTTCTTTTTCTCGTTTACAAAACATTTTTTTTATGCACCAAAAACATATCGCTTGCTAAATAATATATTCGTTTTCTAAATGATGATTAAAAACGTCGTTCTGTTCAGAGTGTGCTTATATTTGATCATAAATAAGCAAAATGAATAGCCCCGAAGGCGGTCGAGCCTTATTTATAGGATTGGGTACTGGTGAGACTTGGAGTATTTCGCCCCCAGCACCTTGTAACGCATTGGCAACATGAGACCCATAGCTTAAAGTCTATACGTTATATGTAATTATTATATGAAGGGGTTAATTTCTTAGATTCATACAAAAATGTTTATAAACTATGTATAAGAAAAATGGGAATACAAAAAAAATTGTCTTCGTAGAAACACAGACATTTTAAATAAAATTTAGTAGTTAATTTAAACTTAGTACCGCTATATATGAATCATATGATATATGTATAAATACCAAAGCATGTTTCCGGAAAAAAGGTTAAAACAAAAAGACAAAGATAGACGGCATTTTGTGACAGTGAGTTCGATAAAAAGTTTTCTAACATCAAATCCAGAGTATCTATTTTGTTATTTATGTTTCCGTCTCACTAATCCCTTTACTTTTTAGAGATAAACGAGATTTCTCTAAGGCTAGTTGAATATTTTGTTTTTGTATAATATAATCACGTATTTTAGCGAATAATATTCAAATTTCAATAGAATGTTTAAACAATAATATATTTCTTAATAAACTTATTAAAACTATATCTCATTAAGTATTTATTCTTGACTATATGTACTGGCAAAAAAGTCGTGACTATATGTACTGGAAAAAAAGTCGTGCCTTTATGTACTGGCAAAAGTGAATCGCGGAACCACACTTTGCCCACCAAGCAAAAAAATTTATTTAGTTGAGCGGGAATCGAATCTACAACCAACGCGCGCTCTTACTATTTAAATGCTTGTAACATTTAATGGAATAATACTACTCCGAAAACAGGTATTTTTTGTATCATCTGCAGGAAAACCTAACTCAAAAGTTAAGCTGCATAAAACCGTGCAGCAAGTCAACTTCGTTATGTAAACTAACGGTAGCGGAGAAACTTATCTGAACAACAGTCAAACAGAGAATTTATTCTACCATATTATGAATTGTTCTCGTAAATAAGTGACTCGAAAGCAAAGAAAAGGTTCTATGACAAGATAATTTGAAATTTCGAAAGGTAGTTTCTATTTTAAAGTTGAAATGTTGTATTGTGGATTTAGCTGGCAGTATTTTCGTTTTCTTTAGGCTTATTTAATATAATATTAGTTCATGTAAATGTTTCTTAGAATAGAAATTGAATCCACAATCATCGCTTACAGCTAGACTTTTTTATTTACGCACCAACAGAATAAATTAAAAACAAATTAAAATATTATATACACACAATACGTCAACAAGAAAAAATTGTAGAAGATTAAAGTAGCTAGATTGGTATGAGCAAAATAAAACTTACTAGTCACGTAATGGTAGCGAAAAGAACAAATAAAAAGTTTAAGTCTTCAAAATATTGCGAAAATTCTATCACAAATCTTGCGATAAAATTTGATCACAAATTCGCTGAATTCCGGGGGTATTGCGTATTAAGTGGCGGAACTTAACGCCGCGTCTATGCCTCGACACCAGAGCGAAGACATAAAATTATTTAATGAAGACAAATTAAATATAAAATGAATTATTAGGTATCTCTGTAAGGAATGCACAAAAAATATATCAAAATATACAGTTTTGTTCGACTCTATTCTGTTCAAATTTAGTTACATTTTTTACCGATTTCTATATATTAACAATTTTTATATCACATTTATTTCGTTTAAATACTCTGTTATCTAATACTAGCACTAGTCAAAGGGGGTACAAATGTATAAATTCCTGTGTGTCTTTACAACGTAGGCATATATCGATATCGTGTCTAGTGTAATCCAGATCTCAGAAATCCCCTATCACACACGCCAATAAGGCTTTTGCATCCAAATCTTAGCCATTTCCCTCAATTAGTTGATGATATTGGTGTACATGTTACAAGGGCCTATGGTTGCGTATATCGTATATACGTTTACTATTCTTACTACAGTTTTATAATCAAAGACAGTTGAACAGTAAAATTAAGCTGATTAATGTTGATTGGCAAAAGTGTGAGGTTAAATTCTGTAATCTATGTCGAAATGTAAATTGAAAGGGAAGAAGAAAGAAGAAAGAGGCGGTATTAATTCCTAACTTTTCCTGGCGAAGGATTTTGTTCGTAGAATTGGCATTTCGCAAAAAGACAAAAGCCACTTATATATTTTTCTTTTTCGAGACATCCTCTACTATATTTAAATTATAATTATTAGCTTTATTTAAGCTAATAATTATAATTTAACACACAAATAAGAAACGTTATATCAGTTCATTTATTTTTTTTTATAAATTGATTTATATGTTTGTTTTAAAATAAATATAGGTAGGTGGTCTTCAATACAAACTTCAAGTTGTTATAAAGCTCTACAGCATTGTCGGCAAGATCTTGAAGATTTTAAGCTTTCACAAACCGAAAAGTTAGACAAATGACACCGTGGGAACAGAAATATTTTACAATGTCCTTTGGAAATCCTCGAAATAAAAAGAAAATATACTCAATACAGCAAACAACAAAAAATATACAAAATTATGAAATGGATATGTTTCCTAAATATGTTGATATAAAATATACCTATCGTATAAGAAGTATGATTAACGTTTTGTCTGTAATATAGATATTAAAAAATATTGAACATACACTTTGGTAAGACAAGGCGCAGCGTTAAGATCCAATGCCACTCAAAGGTCTCGAATTCAGAAAGCGGAGAATTTTAACACTACATTTTCTCATTCTTCACTCACATTTTCTAATTCTTTACTCACTAGCCTTGAAGCTGAAAATGTATTTTAAAAAAAAATTATTATATTCAAAGTATACATTAGCTAGATAATCTGTGCACTGTGTTTGTTTGTGAAATGAAAATCGTGCTTCAAAGTGACATCGAATTCGGAGAGCGGCACCTGCGCCCATCTTGTTTTTGAAACTACACTCCTCACCCATTTCATCAGCTTAAAAGCTATTTGCATAAATCAGTATATGAATACCAAATGTATATAATTTTATTTTAATATACGTATATTTTAGTATTGGTTGTATTTATTGTTCAATATGATCGATATTGGTCTTCTAATATTTTCTTAATATTTTTTTTTGCTAATTATTGAAAATTGCTCTGAAAAGTTAACAGCTGCTTTTTGGGAATTTCGTTTTGTCAAAATTAATTTCTTCTTGCAAATATGGAAAATAGTTCAATGTTACCATGAAAATGTTACCTTATTATTAATTAAGTTTATGCTTAACTCAGTACATACATACCTGTTTATACATGAGCCAGTCGGCGAGGCGCTTAAGGACAGTGTCTGATTATAAAAACGTTGGTTATGAGTTCGATTCCCACTCGGAAAGAATGATAGAGCTTCTTCGGTTTGGTAAAAAAGAACGCGGCGTTAAATTTCGTCATTTAACACACAATATTTCGATACTTAGCTAAAAGTGGGAAAAAGAGTGTCTTAGCACAAGTTTCCTTTTAACTAGCCTTCTATGCATGAAAAACATGAAGTTGATTATTATTGATTATATTATTACATTTCTGTATAAGATATAATTAAAATGAAGTATTAAGCTGTTTAATGCAGTACGATGCATGAACGCCGTCATTGGCGCATAGTCGTCCCTCATATCGAAGCATTTCTCATTGTAATAGTTATAAAGTGGAGTGTAGTTAGCTTCTAGTTTACTATGCATATTGTTAACACACGAGGCTATATGACGAGGAATACAGGCATACTATATTGTACAGTATGTTCATAATATAATAACAATTTAATGATACCGTAGACATTTGAGATACTATAGAATGTTACATTTTATAGTATATTATATTTGCTCGCTGTTCCCGCAGAGACAGAGAGAGCGTAGTATCAGGACACTTTTCATGTTCTCTATTTTCCGATTTTTTCTGAATTCGAGTAATTTCGTCTTGTTTTCACAGAAATGGTTCACATGGCGTAGGAATACGAACCCATACCGCATATACAGTCAGACACTGTTCCATTGCATTAGGATGGCTGTTATAAGAATGTTTACTCCGAAAATAGCAAAATCCATATACAAAATACCTAAGAAAATTTCAAATTCAAAATTGAGATAAAATTTCATAGAGTTACCATCAAAGCGGACATTAATGTAAATGGACAATTCGGATTCAGATGATTTAAACTTTGCACTTCGTTGCTAAGAGCACAGTCTGGTACACGTCCCTTAGAAGTTTGAAACTCGCTAAAAATATAGAATACATTAGACCATCTTATTATTTCATGGATTTCCGGTCTCGATTACACGATTCGATAAGAAAATAATGATCGAAATAGTTTTTTTATTTAATTTATATGAGGAAAAAATTTTAGTAAAAATTTTATTGTATCCTAAATTATTTATCAGCTTCACGCTGTATCCCACACACAGCAGGGTAGGCAGAGGGAACCTAGTGTGAAGACACTTCTCGTTCCCGTTTCTGCCGGATTCTGGAGGCATTGCGTGTTGAGTGGCAGAACTCAAAGCCTTGATGCCTCGACACCAGAGCGAAGAAATGGAAATATAAATTAAAGTAAATATTTCATATCCTCGAGTGGGGATCGGCTTAAATTAATAATAGTTGTTTTAAATATTATTTTTTAAACACAAAAACGTGTAGTTTCATTTTTTTGATAAATGATTAAGTTATGTTGAATTCCGCCACAATGAGTAGTACAATATGACTGTCCTAACATTAGGTTCCTTTTACTTATCAGGATATTCTGGGAAAAGCGTGAATTAGCTTATTCTTATTATGATATATAATATATATTTTCCCAACTGTTACATTACGGCGTCTTCTTTATCTATATTCTATAAAAATTTTCCAAACATCCTTCCATTATACAAACCTTTTTATATTAATGATAAAAAAAAACGATTTCCCATAAAATCGAATCTTAAATAAAGCCCGATATTGATAAATACGACCATGATGGAATATAAATTAAATAAGTCGGAGGATCTCCGAGATTTTTATTGATGGCCGTAATTTATTTGAACTGTACCAGCAGCGTGCTGGGAGAAATATGAAAGGCATTACGGGAAAAGGCCTCTTCGGATTTATGAGCATCTCTCGCTGGTTGATAACGTTCGAGTTTTCATGATGCCAGGTTTCAAAATGTTCGCAATTGGCTAAAAGCTCGGAAATCAACTCAAGCGTCAATGCGATCGTGATACCGAATTATTAGCTAAAGCTATTTATTTTATATAATATCCGTCGTAACAGACGCGTTTTAAGGGACGGTAAATATTTTTATTGATTTTAAATACATAATATTTTACTTTTTTAGCAAACAGGTTAAGGGTAGGCAAGGGGTAACTAGTGTTAAAAAACACCATTTGCTATTTTTAGTCTGTTCTCGAGACCAAGGCTAAGAAACAAAAATATTAAATATTTCATTTCAGTGAATAGGAATTGAATCCACAACCTGTCACATTTATAGATAGATTGATTTTCAGTACAAATCTTGATTGTATTTTTGTTAAAATATTTGTTTGTGAGAGGAACTAAACTAAACTAAACTAAACGTCTTAAAATTAAACTAACCCAGCTTATTTTTAAAAAGTTTTTAATATATTTTTAAAACAAATGATAAATACGTATATACGTATAGTAAAAAGAAAATGGCAAATTAAATAGTAAAAAAAATATATGAAATATAGGAGGATCTATAAAAGGTATTTTTAGCATAATCATAAACCACTTCGCACTTCCACAGTCATTTTTCATAAAAAAGTTCCCCAACAAACTTGCAAGGGAATATTAAGCTTTCACATACTTTAAGCTTCGTTGATAAGAAACTTGGTTTTATATCTTTAAAATATTATTTAGATAAGTGCTTTTTTTTATTAATTTAAATAAATTATATTAAATTTATTTGCTTTCATATTTTTATTTTAAATATAATTGGCCGCAACACAAAATGTAATTACATCGTTATCCTTAAAAGAATTATTTTTTTACGAGGCCGGCACGGCGCAGGGACACAATATGATCTGAATGAATGAATGTATTCAATTCCTACTCACTGGAACTGTTTTTGTTTTTGTGGAAAGTGCCCCGGGGAAATAAACTAAGATCATTGGTCTCAATGCTGGAGGTCCCCTCATCAATGTCTATTAGATTAGGGAGGAAACCTAAAGTAGGACTACCATAAGGTTCCCACTGTCTGCTATAGCGATATACAGTGCGTAGTAAAAAAATGCGAAGCGAAAGGTAAGCGAAACGAAAGGTCCATTAGATATAGCAGTTTAATTCTTTATGTGACATACAAGACTAGCATAATAAAAATAACATATATAAATCAAATATAAAACGTTCATACGTTTTTGTAAGTTTTATTTTCTTATTTTAAGAAATAAAAAAAATGCTCTAAAAATGCCAAAAACTTTCTGAAGCTCTCAACTTGGGCGTTACAAAGGAAATTACCGAGGGTCGGGGTATAATTTAAGAAGTTTTCGACGTTTAGAGAAGAAGGCCGCTTCGGGCGACAAGTTTTTAATATAAGCACTGCTAACTGGCAAGCTGGGTTCCCTATGAAAGTTCTCAGTATTCATCAGTTGACAACGTTGCTGTAAATAAATTTATACGAAACATTTCATTATATTATTAGAAAACATGTGAAATAATTCTCTTTTAACAATTGGTGAAAAAAAAAATTGAATGGAAAGAATTTGAATACAATAGATATAGTATTTAAACTCCGGAACTGACCTTTGGAAGGGCTCTTCTAGCCTTTAAAATACCGTAACATCTAATTGAAATAGATAAGGGGACCCTACTAACCCTCCTAAATGTAAGTTATTTAGTGAACTTAAATGATAGACAGATCAACGTTCAATTCACATTTTACAAAAACAAAAAATAATCGAGCAAATCATGGACGATCGAACTCTGTGTAATAAAAGAGGCACAGGCGAGAGTAGACGTGTTGATAGTCCGTCCAATGAGTCCCTCTAAAAGCCTATGCCTTACTGACTTTTCATATTTCAACAATAAAGTAGCGACGTTGATAAAACTAATTAACAAACAGAACAAACAAACAGAATTTCATTTTGGAAGCCGTTATAGTGCAATGGGACAGCGTTTGACGTCGGTTGTAGGTTCGGTCCCTACTCGAGTCGATGACAAACGACTAGATTCTAATTATTGTTATTTACAAAGATAAGCGATAAATATGTAGGAGACACAGTGCGGCGTTTAGTTTCACCATTTAACAGCAAATATCTCGGAAAAGCAGAGAGATTTTATTTGGGAAGAAATGTAAAGCTGAAAAAACATAATAATATTTTTTTATAACCCATAAATCGTAATAGACAAGTAAACAATAAAATATCTACAATATTCTACCTCTTTATTTACCGAACAATTGTAAAGAGAGTATCTTAAAGAGCGCCATATAGTTACCTAATTAGAATGCAACATAATCCGCTATGTCTCAGCAATTTGCGGTAGAGCGTGAACTTAATTATGTAGTAATTAATCAAAACGTCACATATTCCGCTGAAAGGGTGACGACCTATTTGACACTGTAGAAACTATGAAAATGTATATATAAATATATTTATGCCATGCACTACCTCGAAAAAAATCGGCAGAAAGTGTGGAACGGAGTAACATAGGTTCCCTCTGCCTACTCTGATGTGTGCGGGTACAGCGTGTATATATTCTTTATAACAACATATATTACCCGTGTTTAATTATTTTGGTTAATACTACTAAGTGATGAGGCTCATTTGTTTTATATGTCATTGAAAATTCATCTTAACCTACTGCTAATAGTATAAATGTGAAAATTTGTGAAGATGGACTGTTCATTGGTGGGTTTAATTCACTTTAACGCAAAAAAATACTTTTAACGAATTACGATTTAAATAAAACTTCACATTTTTTATCATTTTCACACATAATCAAAAAATTTTGTAAAAAAAATATAACTTGGCTTTAATATAACAAACAATAAGTTTAAGCGGGCGAAGCCGCGCATGAGTTCCTAGTATTTAATAGTTGAATGGCAGAACAACATTACATCAAATGTTTATTACAATAACTTTCAAAAAAACAAGAACATCCCCAGCTACTTATTATTATTATACTTCAAATAACGTTATTTAGATAGACAATAAGAAGAAACCAATTTCATTTGCTTTGGGAATATATTTGCTCCTCATTCAGAATACCTCTCACTAAGATTGATATTATGAGTATGCGTTGCATTATTCATGGATATAATTATATTAATAAAACATGAGTGAATTAATGAATACCTTTGTAATTCTAAATCATTTCGTTATTTTCTGGATTTATTCTGGTGTTAAATTGTTCTTTAATATATTTTTTATTTTTCACAATTATGTAAAAAGTATTTAAGCTGTTATTACTGGCTATACGTGTCGAGAGAATAAATGACGAAGGAAAGACTAGCTTGGAGGAGCAAGAAAAGCTTTGGTAGCAAGAGTGAATGGTAAGAAAGATAGGTGGAGGTTTCGGTTGACCTTCGAGAATACAGTACCGGTTGTTCTACATGGAAAGTCAGCTAAAGCATGATCTCCCAGGAGGATGTCTGAAGAGGTTGATGACAGTGTGCGAGGCCAAAAAAGTCTGCAGTGACCAAAGCCTTTGAAACTTTATTCTCACTGGCTCCTACGCTATGTTTATAATGTGATACTTGAAAAAATATATATTATTAATTAACATTTATAATGTTTAGAATTTTACAAAGTAAAAAGTAAAATTTTAATAAATTCGTGGCGCAGCGGCACAAAGTGTGACTGTAAACCGACTGGTTGTGGGTTCGATCCCCACTCGAGGAGATGAAATATTTACTTAAATTTATATTTCCATTTCTTCGCTCTGGTATCGAGGCAAAGCGCGGCGTTGAGTTCTGCCACTTAATACGCAATACCTCCGAAATTCGGCAGAACGTGGGGAACGGAGTGTTTTTCACTACGTTCCCTCTGCCTACCCTGCAGTGTGCGGGATACAGCGTGAAGCTGATTTTAAATAAAATAAAATCTAGCATTTTAATAGAAAAAAACGTCATCATATCCATCTTCTGTACTGACATAAACAGGATACACAGCCACTGCACACTTAAGTACAATATTTATCTCCATAATCTGCAATCGACGCAATACATTAGAAGCTATCGATAAATCGTAACAAACGATTGTGTCCCGGATGTATCGACAAGATAAAAAAAATATATAAAAGCAGTACAAACTAGTGAAATATTAAACATTTTACTCTAACGTGTTCTTTATATATATGGGTATAAGATCTACAATTAAGGTACTGTATTCGCTTCACAAAGTTGCATTCTAGTGTTTCTCTCTATGCTATTGAGGAAATACATTTTCTCGCCTCGTAAGCAAAGAAAATAATGAAAGATTATTAAACTGTCTCTGTGAACGGATGTGAACGCGATGGTTGTGGGTTCGATTTCGAAGTTAGTATATAATATAAACAGGAATTGAACCCACAATCGTCACGATTACAGGCAGGTCCACTGAGACTCAATGTTTCATAATATTAAAAATTATATTACATTTATATAAAATTAGGCCGGCCATTAGGCGCTGGGGCACAAAGTGTGACTGTAAAATCGACCGGTTGTGGGTTCGATCCCCACTCGAGTAGATGAAATATTTACTTAAATTTATATTTCCATTTCTTCGCTCTGGTGTCGAGGACAAGCGCGGCGTTAAGTTCTGCCACTCAATATGCAATGCCTCCAGAATTCGGCAGAAAGTGGGGAACGGAGTGTCTAAACACTAGGTTCCTTCTGCCTACCCTGCTGTGTGCGGGTTACAACGTGAAGCTGATTTATATACTCGTAAAATTAAGTTTGCTATGTATCACATTTTTGCTATTTCTGCAACACCCTAAATTGCTATATAAGTTCATCATAAACATAGTATGTACATATTTCTATTGAAGTATATTAACATACAGTCTATAGCAGTATATATTTCAAGAGGATAGGTGAGTACGAAAAGGCTATATACTCCTTAGGCATAGTTTACGTCATGCTGCCACATTCTGCGGTCTACCGGAGTCAAACAAAGGCGCATAGTTACTGTGCAGGCACTTACACTTTATGTGACACTATAGCGAGCGTAAGACGCTTTAAATGAAAAACATATTTGTATATTAAATTAAAATTCGTATTATATTTAGATGTCGGGGCAAAGCACGGCGTTGAGTCCCGCTACCTAGTACGCAATGTGCCCAGAATTGGATGGAAAGTGGGAAACGGTATGTTTTAACACTAGGTTCATACATACAGCGCGAAGCTGATTTGATTTTTTTTGTTTGTCGATTTAAATGGTTATTTGCTGCGCTAATAATAATATTTTTTACTTATAACAGAAGTAAACGAAATATGAAATTAAGTATTTCTATAATTAACGTATTTAAAATATAGTTAAATAATACATATGACATTATACATACTAAAGAAATATTAAATATACCTACATCGCTAACAGCATTAACTTGATCACGCGTAAATCACGAGCGTTACACGACGCCATTAGGACATCAAAGCTGGACTGAATTATATATTGGACACAAATCAAAGACTATATTTATTACTTTAGCTTCAGTATTGGCAATAATAAATAAGAAATAAAACAACTACATTGTAATGTGTATACAAATTAGGTTAATAGCATTATATGCTACGTTTAATTTTTTATACTTTTTATTCTATAGTGTAGGAAGAACACTCAAAAAATAACTCTTAATATGATCATCAGACATACGCAGATACTGTTAATAACTTTAAGTTTACCTGTTTACATCAGGAACCTGCCTAGGTTACTGACGTTCCTCACACTGATTACAAGATCAATTGGCTGTGATTGAAAGACAAATTTGTCGATATTTGTTCCTGTCCGAATAGATAGCGATGGAGGACATTGAGATATTATCCTCCTGGTTAAATTATATTATCAATTACTTTCAGTTCGCTGATCTCCTTTGCTCGCTTGTTATCTTTTGTGCTGCTTCTAACAAATTATCGGCGATGTGACGCTAATAAAACAAAATTTTCATTAATCTGATCCTTATTTATAGGCCTACAGCAATATTGTTGCGGTCACCAAAAAATAATGATAGGATGAGGTTTTATCGTAATATTTTATATTTTCATATGTTTTTACTCATAACATTTAATGTATTTATTATTTATACTAAATATAAGAACATTGAATATAGGCTGCACAGAATCGGACAAGAGCCTTCGTTCAAAATTAGAATTAAGATATGATGATGACTCTTGTTAAAGATTGCTCGGATAGTGGAGATGAACGTAAAATGAAGGTAAATGCACATTTAATGGGGGCCTTCAAGTTCTGTTCTCTTTACTCGGTAACGTAATGGTTCTAGCATCTGCACTATGAATCTATGAAATGTAAGATGTATAAGGTTAGGTTAGGTGGATAGAACGAGGTGTCAAGAAATTCTGTTTTTCGCTTTCTGTTCTTATTTTACTCATCGGGTGTTGAGTGGTATATCTCAAAGACACGCTCCACGATCGAATTTCTAACCGTCTCGTCTACTGTCCGACGCCGTCCAACTACGAAATAAACTATTTACGGACATACACTTCCTACATACATCCCTACACTTTCTTACATTTTGATCATATATCCTAGTACATTATTACATTTTCAGCCTACTGTACTGAAACTTGAGTACTGTACTGAAACCTGAAACAAAAAAAACTAAAGAGATTATATCAAGATACGTCACTAAAATGAATAATTTATTTTATATTTTGTAAAATTCAGATGGAATAATCTTTTAAATTATTGTTATAATCATCAAATCGTATCCCCTTTATTACCTTACTTTTATCTCTAATTTGCAGACAGAACAGAAATCTAACGATCAACGGGAGAAACAGGGTGGTATGAAAAGTAAATAAAGTATAAATAGGTACTTTTAAAAGGCAAAGATTTTATCAAACAATATTATATTCGGGGTGAAAAGACTTGATAACAAAGAATATTTTTACATTTTAAAATATTAATTTACTTTGTGTTGAATATACAAGTATTGTGCAGGTTATTATAAACTTTAAAATAATAGTAAAATTATATTTTAAAACTTCTTTCATTATAATTGAACTGATTTTTTGTATTTTAGACATTGATAGAACTACCATACAACAGGTACCGTACTTACGGGTTGATTAATTAATAGAATAACACGAGAAAATTTTTCATTTATTTGTTTTTAAAATAGAGTTCGTATTATGTATTGCTTGATGTTATGAATGACTTTTTATATATGAGTAGAAAGATATTTAAAATTTAATGTGCCATTTATTATGAAAAAGAAAAGAAGGAGAGTGAAATTTACACCCTCATCGTCGTCAGTTTCTTATTAATTTATACCAACATAATAGTATGTTTAAGATATGTAAAGTACTTTTTTTAATAAGTACATCTTTATGTAATTAAAATTACTGGGTTTTCTTTTTCAAAATACGAGTATATCACATTCATTTCCTAAAAATTTGCAAAATGTTACAAATATTAAATCTAAAAATATTATACTTTTGCAACATAATCTATGATAATATAATATATTATTATATACATATGATAATAGGCATTGAGGCCAGTCGTGCCGCAGCGGCACAAAGTGTGACTGTAAAACCGACTGCTGAGGTTCCGTTGAGCGTTGTGGGTTCGATATCCACTCGATGAGATGAAATATTTACTTAAATTTATAATTCGATTTCTTCGCTCTGGTCTTGAGGCAAAGCGCGGCGTTGAGGTCTGCCACTCAACACGCAATGCCTCCAGAATTTAGAAAAAAGTGGGGAACGGAGTGTCTTAGCTCTAGGTTCCCTCTGCCTACCCTGCTGTGTGCGGGATACAGCGTAAAGCTGACTATATACATGTATGCACCCTATATACATACATGTATAGAGAAGTCCAGCGCTCCAAGTACGTAATTATTTCTAAGGAATTAGCTCTCTCGAGGGTAATTAATTACTTGAAACTGAATTAAAGTTGTGTGTTTCACATAAAGTATTAAAATTTTCGTTATTATATTACATTGTGTATGTTTTTAGGTTTCATATTATATACATGTATATTAAGGAAAATTTTAATTAAAAAAAATCTTTTAAAAAACAAGCTTTTATTTTTTTTTTCATCATCATCATATACTGTATGAAGCCATAGTGGCACAGGGTTACAAGAGTGCGTGGTTGTGGATTCGATTTCCACTCAGTTGAATGAAATATTTATTATTTTTATTTCTTCGCTCTGATAATGAGGCAAACAAAAAAGTCTTAATACAAAAAATAAAATAACTATCAATAAAATAAAATAACTATCAAAAAATAAAATAACTATCATTCATCATCTGTAATTGAACTAACTACTTTTATAGATTCTTTTATTAACTTATTCAATCTTGACGCTTGGAAAATTGCTTACTAATATAATTAGTTTTTTATGGAAAAGATTGCCGTGTGATCCCGGCCTAGAATAGGATCATCCTGGTACTGGTGGTGTCGTAAGAGGCGACTAAAGTTCGTCAACACGCATGGGCAGACTCGACCGGATCATTACCACCCCCGGCATTTAAAACCGGCGTGAAGTAGTGGCTTTATGCCACTCCGTTTCGCATCAGGTAATGCCGGGCCCCGGCGCCCAACCCATCTTAAAGACCGGCAACGCACCTGTAACTCCTCTGGGGTTGCACGGAGTCGTGGGCGGCGGTAATCACTTACCATCAGGTGACCCGCACGCTCGTTTGCCGTATCTTTTCCATAAAAAAAAAGACAAGGTTATTAAATTGTCTTTTTAGGTTGCATCCTTAAAAAAATGTAAGAATGTTTTTTTTCAATTGAAACAAAAAAACATATTTTAAATATTAAAATAGTTCATATTAATATAAAATATGAAACGTGGATATAAATATATTTGCTTATGATATGCTTTAAATGTAGACCCTTGCAACCGATTATGAATGTGAAAGGGCCAACTAACTTCATTCGGTATTAGTCAAGCGTTCGTTTACGATCATTGCACTTGGTTTGCTCAAATCTACATATTTTCAATAAAAATAAATTGAAGTACGAGTCGGACTTGCCCACCGAAGTTTCCATAGCCATTTCAGGATTGTTGATCAACGAAAAATATATAAATTGTGACCAATTGATAAACTTAAATTTGCCGACATGTGAACTCATTAAGTTTTTAAATTGATTTTTTTTTCTATTAAATACAGATATTTATAATAATAATATTCACTTTTAATTTTCAGATGTTTTCCTTTCATTCGATTGCAAGAGTTATTCTCACTTTGTACCAATTTTCATAACTATTGGTATACGGGAAGTTCCTATACGTTTTGGTTACGCTACGAATTACATGTAAAATGCAGCAAGCAAAATCGACGTGTGTGTATGCTTGTGTCTTTTAATTTCGTTGACTTAGAACAAAGGTTTTTTTTATGTTTCAAGAGACCACAGAAATGAATATTTGATATTTATTTCATCTTAATATCTCCACGCAATCCTAAAATAAACGGTCTTCACGGAAAACGGATAAAAAGAGATCTTAAAAGGGTTTCGTTTCTAAATTTTAAGAGCGGAACCCTAAAAACAAATATAAGTACTTTATATTAATGTCATAACTTGGTAAAGTACTTTTGTATTGAAATATTTTTAATTAAAATATTAAATAAATATAACATTAACGCCGTAGAGACATGTCGAATATTATGATTTAGTGAAATTCCGATTGACATGAGTTATTAACATAGGCATATAAATTTACTGTTATCTGATTAGATTACAGAACCTATTATAGATTAATAAGATGTTACTTACAACTTGCCTTTTCTTTGCTTCACTCTGCATCGAGCACATAGCATGTAGGCAGAGAGAACTTAGTGTCAATATATTCTGTTTTTCACGCAAATTTCGAAACAAATAAATGTTGAATGTGCTGAATGATGGATCTCCAATGTTGCGCTTTATTTTGTCCCCAGAGTAAATGAAAATAATTCTTTTCGCAAAGAGGTAATCAAGCCTACAAATTGTGCGTGGACAGTCAGATGGCGTACCAGCTTTTATAGTACTTGATTCATTATAAATATCTTTTTTTATTAATTTCACACTGTATCCCCATGTAGCAGGGTAGGCAGAGGTAGCCTAGTGATGAGACACTCCGCTCCCCATTTCGCCCCAAAATTCTGGAGGTATTGCGTATTGAGTGACGAAACACAATGCCGCGCTTTTCCTCGACAACAGAGTGATGAAAAACCTTTTGAGGTACAGAACTCTAAAAACGTTAACACTAACATTTAAAAACAAAAATATAAAATAATGATAAAGCTTTTCACAATACATTTTAAGATTATACATATTTATAAAAATAAATCCATAAGTTATTATGTTGAAATAAATGAAGTAAAACAACAAATTGTTGTTGTTATCAACAAACAAGTTTATTATTTTCTTCATCATTAACTATGATCAAAAGTAAACAGAATTAATCACGAATACAGTTTCTACAAAATTTAAACGGAAATTAATCACATTTGACTGTTCAAATATAATTTGCAAACTATCGCTTAATGTGACGCAGCATTGAATTATATCGTTCCGGCTTCGACCACGAAATTATCTCTGTGAATGGTAATCACATCCGCGGTTGAATCATCACATTTTCCATATAACCTTATAAAAGTTGTGACGAATAGTGTATAAAAACCATGTATTGTTAATTTTTTTTTAGCTTCACGCTGTATAACGCACGTTGCATAGTAGGCATAGGAAATTTCCTAACAAATTCTGGAGGCCTGCCGTGTTGAGTGGCACACTCATAACCGCGCTTTGCCTTGTTACCAGAGCGAAAAAAAAAAGAAAATATTAAATATTTCATTTTCTCCAGAGACAATAAACCCACAATCTGTCGCGTTTATAATGCTCCTGGGCCACAACTGGCCTTAAATGACATCAAATAATATCCTATAACCCTTATTAAGGCGTAACTAGAACAACATTAAACAACAACCCACGGAACCCTAACATAATGAGCTTTTTCATAATAGGCCTGCAAAATCGATTTTGCTTGGACTTGACGCGTATTCACTAAAATCATGACCATTATACACTAACGACGCGAAATTAAATTGCATTAAGATTTAATTCCGTGTTTAATTTGAACAGCTTCGACGTACTTTATGCTTATATATCATTAATTATCTTTATGACTTTTAATTTATTTATAGTAACTATATGGTTTATATTTAAAAAATACTTATATATTAAAACGATTGTTATTTCAAATCAAACGTACCAAAGATACAGAGATAGGTGTCAAGAATAATATTATTTTATGTCTTGCCCAAAGACTTCACAGGAAAGACGTAACACAAACAGAACGCCGCAGGTAAACAACTTGAGGAGGCTCTTAATAGAATTCTAAAACGATGTCACCTTTGCGAGGCTAAGATACTTTACATTTGCTACTCCTTAAACAATGTCGGAGTTGAGTAACGTGTACGTTGTAAATGATAAATACATTGTAAATTTAATTAACTATATGACGCTCTATATCTCTTTGATACAATTACTTAAATAAATAAATAAATCAGCTTTACGCTATAACCTAGTTCCTCCCTATCCGCCGAATTCTGGAGGCTTCGCGTGTTGAGTGGTGGAACTCAACGCCGCGCTTTGCCTGGACACCTGAGCGGAGAAGTGAAAATATAAATAGGAATAAATATTTCATTTCCTCCAGTGGGGATCGAACCCATAACCAGTCGCGTTTATAGTCACACTTTGTGCCCCTGCGCCATTATTAACTTTCTACATTTATAATATTTAATTGAGCATACTAGTTTAAATATAGTATGATTAATAAACCAGTCAAAAAATTAAGCGTTTTTTGACGTTTATGTAAATAGTTACAAGCTTGTGCATATTACAAAACATCATATGGGTAAAATAAAAAAAAATACTTCATGTGGTATTTAAGTAGGGTAGACAGAGGGAACCTAATGTAACGACAATCTGTTCAAACATTAAATGTTCGCTGGCTTCGCTTTTCGCTCAGATGTCGAGGCAAAGCGCGGCGTTGAGTTCCGCCACTGAATACGCGTTGCCTCCAGAACTCGGCGAATAGTGGGGAACTAGGTTCCCTCTGCCTACCCTGCTGTGTGCGGGATACCGCGTGAAGCTGATTAACACGATCCATATATTAATTTTAAGTAGACAAAATCCCTCAAGAAAATCAATTAAAATTAAGACTGATAAGACCATCTAAAATTATTTGACTAATTGACTTTATAACTTTATATCTTCAGCAACCTCGATATGTGTCAGCAATATCAAGAATGTTCCAAGAACGAGCAACTCCGACGAGAAGAGTTACTTTAAGAGGCATCTAATACTATAAAGGGCTAGTAGCTAATAACTTACTTAGTAATGAGGCATAGCGCGGTGTTGATTTACGCCACTCAACATGCAATGTCTTTGGCAAACGGAAGTGGGGAACAGAAGTGTCATACTGAGAACGGAGTGTCTTAACATTAGGTTCCCAGGTTTCCTCTGCCTACTTTGCTTTGCTTTTGTATTGATATAGCGTCAAGCAAAAAAAGAGTGTTTTTTTTAAGCTCAGAGTATTTTAGGGTAAGACATCGATCGCAATCAATCGCATCGCAAGAAAATGTATGTAATTCACTCCGTTGCCCATTTTTTGAGTGTCGGAACTCAACGCCGGGCTTTTGACTTGGTGCCAGAACAAAAAAAAAAATATTAAGAAATAATCATTCATTACTTCGAGTGGGAATCGAACCCACAACCGTGGCTTTACAGTCACACCCTTGTGTCCCTGCGCCACGACGGACTCACTTATTCACTTATACTAATTAAAACAAACTAACATAATAAAAATTTTGTGCCGTGTGATCCCGGCCTAGAATAGGATCATCCTGGTACTGGTGGTGTCGTAAGAGGCGACTAAAGTACGTGTGGTAGAGTCACATTGCCAGCAATGGCAACACGTATGGGCAGACTCGACCGGATCATTACCACCCCCGGCATTTAAAACCGGCGTGAAGTAGTGGCTTTATGCCACTGCGTTTCGCATCAGGTAATGCCGGGCCCCGGCGCCCAGCCCACCTTAAAGGCCGGCAACGCACCTGTAACTCATCTGGTGTTGCATGGGGTCGTGGGCGGCGGTAGTCACTTACCATCAGGTGACCCGAACGCTCGTTTGCCGTGTCTCTTCCATAAAAAAAAAAAAATACTACATTTCCTGATACCCGCAATTGAGCTGATATTCGATTCGATCGATATTGCTGCGGTGTATCTATCAAAGGCGGTCATTTTTAGCTTTTAGTAGCTCCAAAATTACACTCAGCTTACTGTAAGACTAGAAATATCTCTTGTAATCTTGCAACTACCTAGCAGAAAACTTGAATCCTAAATGTCCAAAAGCAAAAATGGACAGGTGCGCTGTCAAGAAGCCGTAATGCATTGCTTTGCAAGTTTGGAAGTCACAAGAAACGAACTTACTCGAAGTTGATTGCTCTGCGACCACATTTGAGACTAGTTGGACATTGATTTGAAAGTTTAAGTAACTTTGCTTAGTAAGTATAGCCAGAGAAACTAGACTTGCATTTCTGAAACTTAATTTGCACCAATCCCATTTGTGCTGTGAATGAGACTATCGTCATACAGAAATACATATTATATAATATAAGAAACTTGTAAAAACAGATTTCCTGTTTTTGTTGTTTCTAATGTATATTTTTATAAATCTTGTATTTTTTTTAATTAAAAATTTGAGGCTAGTCGTAACGCAGGGGTACAAGTGTGGGGCTGCAAACAGAATGCGTCATGAAATGCAGAATTCTGCGCAAAGTGGTGAACGGAATCTTAATGGGAAGGGAGTGTCTTAACACTAAGTTCCTTTCCATCTTAGCGTGAAGCTAAAAAAAACACTTGAAACTCAAACTACAAGCGAAGAATTCAGCTATGTGTAATAGAGTGCAAAATATCCGTTTGAAAGTAATAAGGTACGGTATATATTTCAAAAAGGTATCCATTTTCTAGATTCTCCAATATTCAGAATTTCAGTACAAATTAGGAAACGTTAACAGTTCCAGTTAACCGGCTTAAGCCATAATTAACGCTCGTATTTCATATCCAAAGTGCAATTTGCAAGCAAGCAAATATATCAATAAATTATCAGTTCAACCCAATTAACACCGATATAACAAATCATGTATACTTGTCCTATTTTAATTATTCTGTTATTATGTTATTATTATTATAAATTGTTATAATTTTCTTTTATATCTATTTATTTGCTTATATAGATTTGTTAAAATACAACTGAACTCTCTGCCCTAAATTTATTTTGTTGAAAATTACATTAAATGTAAAATCAACAGCAACAGAACGTTATAAAATCCTTATATAATATATTCTGTTTATAGGATGAAAGATACTGCTAGTAAATATATTTATTTACTAGCATAATTATTATAAAACAAAATTTGTATTTTTAATTGGTACTAGTAACATATCAAAAGTATGTAGTTGAAATGGATTTATGGGGCTAAAACAATCCAAATAAGGAAATATGCTACAAAGTGAAAAGTATAGTGGCTTAAAAAGTTAAAAGAATCAACCCAAAAGTTCCGCAGAAACCGATGTTAATAAAAATGCAAACTGTAAAACCACCAGAAAATCTCATTACTCACTAAGATAATAAACTCAAATTTTATTTGAAACTTCGCAAAAATTCAGATACGATTATAAAACTTATCAACTTGCTTTTAAATTAATTTTCTTACCTACAAAACCCGTTTAAAATGCATGACGCTGTAAATTCATTATTATAATTAATTATTTATTTTAGCTTCACGCTGTATCCCGCACAGCAGAGTAGACAGAGGGAACCTAGTGTTAAGATTGTCAAATCTCACTAAGACACTTCCGTTTTCCACATCACGCCGAATTCTTGATTCTTTGCGTGTGGAGTTAGGAAAATCAACGCTGCACTTTACCTCGTTTATTAATCTTAAAAACGTATAATTAAAGTTCGTTGGGGCCAGCCATGGCGCAGGGGTACATAGTGTGACTGTAAAACTAACTGTGGGTTCGATCCCCACTCGAGGAGATGAAATATTTGCTTAAATTTATATTTTCATTTTTTCACTCTGGTGTAAAGGACAAGCGTCGCGTTGAGTTCTGCCACTCAACACACAATGCCTCCAGAATTCGGCAGAAAATGGGAAATGGAGTGTCTTAACACTAGGTTCTCTCTGACTACCCTGCAGTGTGCGGGATACAGCGTGAAGCTGATTTGAAAACGTATAATAATTTAGTTATACTTAATTATAATGAAATCTGTAAAAGTCTAGTCACCAGCAACTCGTAATTAAAAATAATGATAGGATCCACTTCAAATCACTCCACTTAAGTATTCGTTTGCGTAACATACGTACTCGAATGACTATAATTACTTATATCTTTACGCATCTCTCGTATTTAACAAGTTCCATTTTCTATATTTCTATAAAATCGGAAATAAACAAAAAGTTATCCTTCTACGTAGACATCACAATCACATCACAATGATATTCCAACAACCACGGCTTAACTTATCTGCACGCTTTATTCCTAACGGGGTAGTCAGAGAGAACGGAGCGCCAAACGCTACGGTCTCTACATACCTCTTTCGCATCGTCCACTGTCACCAACCCCTTAATACATGCTTCCCGAAGGGTCCTCGTGATTTTTACGTGAACTTCCTCCAATGTCTCTCTTACCACTCACTTTTCCATCATAAATCTTGCCATTCTTTTATTAGTCATTGGTTCGACGCGCCCAAGCCAGGAGTGGAGGACGGAGCTACAAATATTTTATTAAACTTAACTAATTATTCCTTCAATCAATAAAATATATTGAAATAAGAAACAAATAATATAACACATATTATATTATATGTTTCTTATTTTCTAACTCCGTCAGTTAAATTAATTTACATAAATAACGTAAAAAAACGCTGGCCACTCGTGGCTCAGTAGAACCAAGTGTGACTGTAAAACCGACTGGTTGTGGGTTCGATCCCCACTCGAGGAGATGAAATATTTATTTAAATTTACATTTCCACTTTTTGGCTCTGGTGCCGAAGCAAAGCGCGACGTTGAGTTCTGCCACTCAACACGCAATGCCTCCAGAATTCGGCAGAATTCGGCAGTGGGGAACGGAGTGTCTTAACACTAGGTTCATCAACACCAATAGCACAAACAAGCACAAACACACACGTAGGTCAACAAATACCAAACATACACCCGCAACATATAAATATAGACACTGCACTCCAGCTGCTACAACACGCCCAAAGGAGCAAGCCAGGATTAAGAACAATAGGTGTGGCCCTCTACATGGATGAAAATACTGAAAGGTTGGGCATAAGCTTCTGCAAGCCTAGAAATCACAAATACATCGCGATATCACCTGGTCTGGCTAGTCTGTTGAATGGTAGCACCAAGAAAATCGCAGTAAGACGCAAAATCTATGAAGCGTTACCCACGAGGATGGTTGGTGACATTACATGTCGAATAGTGAAATCGAAAAACAATCGATGGTTGAGTATAACAGAGGAGAAGTGGCAGACCGACTGGGTTGCATAATGGCCTCCAAACAACATGAGGTCATAGTGTACGAGGACAGAGGTGAAGACCTCAGTTACCTTAAGCCTGCACACTCCAGCACCCAAGCAGATCATCCTCAAACAACCCTTTTAACCACCGAAAGTGGCTCAGAACGCTTTCAACGATTGACCGCAGAAGACAAAACCAAAAGTCCAGAGACAAAACACTCAGCTGCGAAGGCCATATGCAGAGGCTTTGGTGCAATTTTGGGAAACGTATTTGGTAGAAGGAAACTTCGTGCGGATGACAGACAGGCGGTAGCACTGGAGGAGTTCACAAGGAAATCGACAGAAGTTCCAGCGACAACATCCCGGCTAAAACCTACAAAGGCGGCAATGGATATTGTACAACCACCAGACTTCTTACCAATTCGACAGCACGAGGACCACTATAAGAACGCCGTGTTGGAATTCCTTGCAGTTCTGAAAGCTACCAAACAAGTCAAGTTTAGAACTTGCAAGGAAATTATACTTGCTTTTCAAGGCGGATACTCAATTTTGGGAGTAAAACTTAAAGAGGCAGAAGGCGCGATATATAATAGCGATAGCGGCCAGACCATCGCGGGAAGCATGAAAGGCACTTACATGGCAGCATACAATGCAACATCTGGCTTTGTCGAGTTGAATGAAGAGGAGACCAGGAGAACAGGATACCTCAAATTCAACACGCCTGCCAATGATCCCATGGTGGTTACTGCAAAATGTACTAGGATTATGCTGGAGGAAAGAATGCTGGAAATGGCTCTACACCTAGATAACACCCCTGAATCTACAGCTCCATTTACGTGGAAGGTGCCCAAGATGATGTGGGTCAACGGTGTTCCCGGGTGTGGTAAGACAACGTGGATAGTGAAACAATTTGACATTGCCAGGGATACAGTCGTAACAAGTACGACGGAAGCAGCCAACGAACTTCGAGAGAGGCTCTCGGAACGTATAGGGAACTTGGTTAAAAGTAAAATCCGCACTATGGCTTCAATATTGGTAAACGGAGCACGACGAGAATCAGACAAGTGTTACCGCTTGATAGTCGACGAAGCTTTAATGAACCACTTTGGAGCGATAGTGATGGCAGGCAGAATCTCCGGAGCCGAGGAGATTCTTTTGATTGGAGATGTAAATCAGCTACCCTATATAGACCGAGAGAATCTTTTCGAAATGATTTACCGTAAGCCGCCACAACTCTTCAACCAAAACTTGGTGTGTACTCACAGAAGTCCCATGGACGTCGCCTACGCCCTGCGACAGATATATCCTGGTATATACTCGTCTAAGAGTGTAGTGCGATCCCTTTCTATAAAGGATATCAAAATGACACCAGTACCGGGAGATCTAAAATACACACTGTATCTCACATTTACCCAGGAGGAGAAAGAATCTCTGATAGCGCAGGGGTGGGGAGGAGAAACAGGTTCGAAGGTGCTGACAATTCACGAGTCTCAGGGTCTGACCAGCGCGACTGTTATAGTGGTTAACACTAAATCTATTAGGCTACAGCTGCATGATAGCGTTTCGCACGCCGTCGTAGCAATATCTCGGCACACCGACACCTGCACGTACTATAGTGAAGGCAAAGATGACGCAGTAAATATGTTAATTCGGAACGCGACGAAGGCAACGACAAAAAGCATTGTGGAATATAATTTAAAGATGGCTTTGAAAGATAGGAACGCAGCAGTCACCTCTTCCACCATAGCGGTCATGCCCTTATCCTAGTGCAAAATTCCTCACATCCAAATCAATTACGATAAAAGTGTAGCATGTACTTATAATTATGTAATTAAATATATATTGTAATATGTAAAATTGTTAAATATATATATAAATATAAACACTCGCTTAACCTTAGATCTAAGTAAATTTTATAAAATAATGTAAAGATAAAAATATAATTTGCTTATTATAGATATTGATTGTATGTAAACGACAATGTAATTAATATATATGATAAGGATATTAGATATAATAATAAATTTAAAAAGTGTACGGACCAAGTGTCTGTAGTGTTAAGAAATAAAATAAAAAAAAAAAAAAAAAAAAAAAAAAACACTAGGTTCCCTCTGCCTACCCTGCTGTATGCGGGATACAGCGTGAAGCTGATTTATTTTTTCCAAACTCTTAAATATTTTTTTTAATAAGAAAATAATAAAATGAAGGCAAAAACACATCCCAATATTCATTAATCATTTTATCTTAAATACCTATTTAGATCAACGATCTTTTTAAAGTATTTAAATGATGCGACAATTTCTTGTTTATCTCCCCTTTAATATTTCGTTCGTAGCATTTATTAGTAATATGACGTAGGAATGCAATCATTACAGGGAGAAGACTGGGAAGAGAAAAATGAATAATGAAGTCTCGTAACGTTCTATCAAATCTCTTAGGAGGGGAATCTTTAGAAATTCTTTTAAGACTTACTACAAAATATGGAGTGTTTTATACTGCATATACTAATTCTATTAATTATCTTCATTTTATATACGCACTTGTTGGAAAAAATATAACTTTAATAATATAATTAAGTTGTATCAAACGTATATTGCGATGTAGCTTGATAAGAACGTATGGCTTATACAACGTATGGTCAGAGGTCTTGGAAGGTTTCCTGGAGGCACAGGTTCAATTACAGCTCTGTTCAAATTTTATTTGTTTTCTGAAAAAGTATTTTAAATGTATCGTTTTAATTTTTATATAAATACTAGATTTTACACATAATGGTGTGCATAATTTTATATTTTAAATGTTTAATCACCATTATTATTTATATATTGTATTATTCATACGTTCATATCATTTTATTTTGTATTGTACAGACTCATGTGAGATACATAATTATGTCGAGAAGCACAAATAATTAAGTACAGGTAATTTTCATACACCTTCTATATTAAATGTGTTATACATTATGTAATTACATTATTAGATTGAATTCAATTTAAAAAATAATTAATTAAAAATTATAATTTTAAATTAATTTTATAGATAGAGATATATGTATCCCTGGCAATTAAGCACTTAATAAACATTTGGAAAAAATAAGTGGAAGAATATATTTAATTTAACTTTATATAAATCTGTGCAATATTTTGAGACATTTGTTTCTTGTATTTTATTGTTATGCTTTCACCTAAGAATAAGGAAAAATCAATAATAATGTTAATCTATCTTCTTAGAAAGTGTAAAAATTATGAGAACTATATATATATATATATATATATATATATATATATATATATATATATATATATATATATATATATATATATATATATATATATATATATATATATATATATATACATACATTATTTCTTACAACATAAACCTTTATCATTAAAAACTTATTTTCTTCAAATACCCACTGAAAATTTATTCTTTTAAACAAATGTCAAAATACTCCGTTCATTGCTTTCTGCCCAAATTTGAAATTTTGCATAACATAGCATGGCAAACGTAAAAGAAAACAACAATATTACCCCAAGTAGCAATCGAAACCACAACCTTCGCTTTTACAGTCGGTTGTCATCAATGTGTCATTACATACCCAAATATTTAGCAAATCATTGAAAATTACTTATTATTTTAAATTACAAAACACGTTTATCACGATTTTGTAAAAAAAAAAATGAAACAACGTTCCCTTATACAATATCCCATAAAGTCGCTCTCGAGTTAAGCTTATAATAAGCAATGTAAAATCTTTACTGCAGTAAGGTGACATCGCGTCAAAATTCTATTAAGATGGGGCTGAAGTTGTTTGCCCCTGGCGTTTTGTTTATGTTACATTTTTCCTCGTGAACCTTCACAGCCAAGTTACAATATAGCGTGTCGCATTTTTTAGACATTTATTTTCGCTATATATTGTGTTACCTTTGCCATTTATTAAAAACGGGGATACATGCGAAACGATAAAGTTTATACGAAAATTGTTATTTTTTTTTCAATCTATTCACGTTTTAACAAAAACAAAAACTTTTTTTTTTTATTTGTGAGAGGTAAATTGGTAAAGATGTAAGGATTTATCATTTCTTTTGCAACGTTTCATCTCTTGACATAGTATTGGGCTTCAAAATCTAAAGCCATATTAGATCATATAAAATCTACAACGTTATTACTAAGCCTTAATTGTATGTCAGTCTGTCAATCCTTCAGTCACCAGAGTTGAATTGAAATTTTCACAGTCATTGACGTATATTTGTCGCCGCTAAATCAACAAATACTAATAAATAAAATAAACATGATACATATTTAAGGAGACTCCCATACAATAAATATATTATAGCCTTTTTTTATAGACCATAGTACGCAACGTTTTGTGCGTGATATCGACTCGCTCTTGGCTAGTTTTTTATATACTTTGCTATAGTAATAAATATTGACGATCCTTTTAATTTAATATTTTTATAATCTTGAATGTTAATTTGTCATAATAAAATAATATAATGGTTCAAAAGAAGAGAATGAGATATAGATAGATATAGAGCGATTTAAGAGATTTATGTCGGCCATTCTATAACTAGAGAACAATATGAGTTGGTGTACTTATATTATCAAACATTATTATGGTGGTGTATGTAATATTTATTTTATTTATTTATGCATAATTAATAAAAAACTATATAAAAAAATAAATAGAAAATTGCACTATAAATAATGAATCCCGCATAATTTTCGTAAAAAATGTGTACGTACAAAGTGTTTGCTTCTCGTATTAACATATAGATTTTCACCAGAATCTAGAATAAATAGGTCACCTAACCACCATTTAGCTATCGACCAAGTCCAATTAATCAATTCCAAGTATAAATAAATATATAGTCATCCCCAGGCTATAGACTAGATCGAAGTTAATTACCGACACTTGACACCTGCTATCGTGACCACTATCAGTAAGTTAATTGAGTGGGACACTACGATCTGCGGCTAACGAGCCGTGCCTTAGGTATATGGGTAAGGTAAGGTAAGTATGTGGTAAATAAAATATATTTTTTTAGTGTCACGCCGTATCCCACACACAGCAGTATAGAGAGAGGGAACCTAGTTTTAAGACACTCCGTTTCTCATTTTCTGCTGAAATCTGGGGGCATTGCATTTTGAGAAACAGAACTAACCACTGCCGCGCTTTGCTTTGACACCAGAGCGAAGAAATAAAAATATATATTTCTTTTGCGTGGGAATTGAACCCACAATCTGTCTCATTTACCGTCACACCTTCTACCCCTGCGCCACGAAAGGCCTCAGTAGATATAATATGCAAAATAAATTAACCCAAACAACGCAGAACAACAGTGTCTTACTTTAAACAAGATGATTGTGGGTTCAATACTCACTCGAAGAAATAAATTGGCTACATTTCCCCGTTTTGGTGAGAAAAGTGCTGGAGAGTTTCACCACTCAACTCAAAATGTGTCGAATTCGGGTGGAAATAGGGGAATACATCTTTCTGACTGTTCTGTGCTTATATACGGGTTAAAACCTAAAGCTGGCTAGTCATAATGTAAATATATATTACAAAAGTGAAGACTTGCTCATTCATACTACATAATATATTTGTTTATTTATTTTATTTACAATTCATTCTTTTTTGAGTGAACTGAAAATGAATACTTTTATAAAAGTGATACCTGCAGTTTTGCGTAGCGTGATTGATATATTTCTCTAAATAGGAAATAAAACAGCTATAAATTCATCATTCAATGGACCGAACAGAAATACTTTCTGTATACGGGACTGTATGAAAACTAACAGTTAAGCATAGTAAAGAGAAAACCGTTCTTGTTTCTATTTAATTAAACTACTAGAAATTCAAAGCCATGGCTGCAAGAAGTTTTAGCGAATTGAGGGAAGTGGTTTCAAAAAATCTACTTATAAATGAAATTAGGTTCTGGTGGGAATTGTAGCGACCGATTTAATGAGTGTGAAAAAAATCGGACAAGGGTGAATCGGGCTCGAATATCGAGGGTTCCGTAAAAATTAGAGTTCTTTTTTTGAAATTGTGGCTTAGCTTAGCCAGCCTTTTCATTTGATTCCTCACTTGCACTAGCGGCTTTAATACAAAATTTTGGACCCTTAAAAAGGGGCTATTATTTTTTAACATTTTACCAATCAATATAGTGTTGAGATTTTTCGCTATTTAATTAGATGCTATTTTTTGAAATAGTACGGTCCAAATAATTTTGATTCCCTTGATATCCCTTGATATAGTGTAAATACACCTTTTGCAATAAAAACAGCCATATCTTTTTATCCAATATAATTTTATCAGAAAATCATAAGATCGTAGATCTGAGTATATATAGTTTGAATTTAAACTCAATATCTCCAAGCGTTCTTGAGATAAAGGGTTTTGATAGACAGACAGTCAGACAGACGGACGAACCATAAAGTGATCTTATAAGGGTTCCTTTTTTCCTTAAAGACACGGAACCCTAAAAAAGTTTAGAATATTTTGTGTAGTAGTGTAAAATAAAGTACACTTTGTATGGAAGAAATATTACAAGTCCATTGCAGATTTCTTGGCCTCATTACCAGAACAAAGAAATGAGACTATTGAATATTTCACTTTTTCGAGTGGAAGTCAAACTTGCAACCGTTTTCAGTCTCACGCTTGTGCTCCTGCGCCACGACTGGCCTCATCACGCTCATCAGACTGGTCATATACAATGATGCAAAAATATAATCAGTTATAAAATATAAATATATATTGAATGAAATTACTAGAGTTGGTAAGTACTAAAATACATAGGAATAGGAAAAAGCAATTTCCTTATGACCTAGGTCACTAAAATCTGTACTAAATTGAGAATGTCGAGAGCGAGGGTTGTGATTAACGGGAGGTACAATTTTATTAGCATTTTTTTCCTCTTTCCGGCGTACTGAGCTCATTTCCTTTCTTGTAATTTACGACTGCAGCAGCCATAGGATCTGTAAAATAGAATAGCCATCACAACCATATACATAAAATGGTGCACGAAAAAACGTTAAGAATTTCCACGAATCACATGTAACGTTAACATTTTTATTAAAATACCGTTTGTATTTTCTCTGTGTTGTCACTTTATGCGTATTTAAGTCGATTGTAACGGAAAAAGTGAAATTGTTGAAATGGTGTTTAATACGTTGATATGAGTATAATAATAATAATAATAATAATAATAATAATAATAATAATAAATCAAAAATCAAAGCACGGCAAAGCGCGGCGTTGAGTTCCGCCACTCAACACGCAATGCCTCTAGAGCTTGACGGAAAATGGGGAACGGGGTGTCTTAACACTAGGTTACCCTGCAATGCGTTGGATGCAGCGTGAAGCTGATCAGTATAGTACATAAGGTGAATATTTAAATGCTAAGATCTCTGAATCTATCAGTCTGATTTTTTTATTTTGTATGAAAGCTACACTACGGTTTAATTCTTAGTTAGCCTTAAATAACGAAATAACGAAATAGCCATAATAATGAACGCCATCGGATTACTTTAAGTGTGAGTGATTATCAGAATTATGAAAACAAGTTATTCATGATTGAATGTATCAATCTGTTGGCAAATGCAGCATAATAAAGGTTTTATAGGTGGTGTTCGGGCAAAGCTGAGAGTGAGCCGCTAAAAATCATATATCTCTAGTATAGCCTAATAATTGTACCCTGCATGTAGCAAGGCAGGGGGAGCTAAGTGCTAAGACACTCCGCTCCCCACTTCCCGCCAAATTATGGACGCATTGTATGTTAAGCGGCGAAAGTCAGCGCCGCTCACTTAACCCAGACTGCAATTGGACAGATATTGCGCTTTAAAAAAAATTAAATACGAATTTTCACAAGCTTAAATTCGTTATTTAAGAAAATTAATTTGTACCTTTTTTCGTAATTTTCTAAATTTTAAATTCCAAATTAGAATTTTCTTAACACTAAAAATTGCATTAACATTAGGTTCTTATTATTCACCCTGACATATACCTACGAGATAAATAGAACCTTTTATAGAATTTTAAGCAAAACTATACTTTAATATATTTAATATAATATTTTACATATTAGTGTACCCCAAAAGTAATATATAAATCAAGAATAAATCAGCTTCACGCTGTATCCCGCATACAGCAGGGTAGGCAGAGGGAACCTAGTGTTAAGACACTCCGTTCCCCACTTTCTGCCAAATTCTGGAGGCATTGCGTGTTGAGTGGCAGAACTCAACGCCGCGCTTTGCCTCGGAGCGCCACCACTGCCGGCCACCAGAGCGAAGAAAATGGAAATATAAATTTAAGTTAATATTTTATCTCCTCGAGCGGGGATCGAACCCACAACCAGTCGGTTTTACAGTCTCACGCTGTGCCTGCGCCACGACTGGCCTCATCACGCTCATCAGACTGGTCATATACAATGATGCAAAAATATAATCAGTTATAAAATATAAATATATATTGAATGAAATTACTAGAGTTGGTAAGTACTAAAATACATAGGAATAGGAAAAAGCAATTTCCTTATGACCTAGGTCACTAAATCTGTACTAAATTGAGAATGTCGAGAGCGAGGGTTGTGATTAACGGGAGGTACAATTTTATTAGCATTTTTTTCCTCTTTCCGGCGTACTGAGCTCATTTCCTTTCTTGTAATTTACGACTGCAGCAGCCATAGGATCTGTAAAATAGAATAGCCATCACAACCATATACATAAAATGGTGCACGAAAAAACGTTAAGAATTTCCACGAATCACATGTAACGTTAACATTTTTATTAAAATACCGTTTGTATTTTCTCTGTGTTGTCACTTTATGCGTATTTAAGTCGATTGTAACGGAAAAAGTGAAATTGTTGAAATGGTGTTTAATACGTTGATATGAGTATAATAATAATAATAATAATAATAATAATAATAATAATAATAAATCAAAAATCAAAGCACGGCAAAGCGCGGCGTTGAGTTCCGCCACTCAACACGCAATGCCTCTAGAGCTTGACGGAAAATGGGGAACGGGGTGTCTTAACACTAGGTTACCCTGCAATGCGTTGGATGCAGCGTGAAGCTGATCAGTATAGTACATAAGGTGAATATTTAAATGCTAAGATCTCTGAATCTATCAGTCTGATTTTTTTATTTTGTATGAAAGCTACACTACGGTTTAATTCTTAGTTAGCCTTAAATAACGAAATAACGAAATAGCCATAATAATGAACGCCATCGGATTACTTTAAGTGTGAGTGATTATCAGAATTATGAAAACAAGTTATTCATGATTGAATGTATCAATCTGTTGGCAAATGCAGCATAATAAAGGTTTTATAGGTGGTGTTCGGGCAAAGCTGAGAGTGAGCCGCTAAAAATCATATATCTCTAGTATAGCCTAATAATTGTACCCTGCATGTAGCAAGGCAGGGGGAGCTAAGTGCTAAGACACTCCGCTCCCCACTTCCCGCCAAATTATGGACGCATTGTATGTTAAGCGGCGAAAGTCAGCGCCGCTCACTTAACCCAGACTGCAATTGGACAGATATTGCGCTTTAAAAAAAATTAAATACGAATTTTCACAAGCTTAAATTCGTTATTTAAGAAAATTAATTTGTACCTTTTTTCGTAATTTTCTAAATTTTAAATTCCAAATTAGAATTTTCTTAACACTAAAAATTGCATTAACATTAGGTTCTTATTATTCACCCTGACATATACCTACGAGATAAATAGAACCTTTTATAGAATTTTAAGCAAAACTATACTTTAATATATTTAATATAATATTTTACATATTAGTGTACCCCAAAAGTAATATATAAATCAAGAATAAATCAGCTTCACGCTGTATCCCGCATACAGCAGGGTAGGCAGAGGGAACCTAGTGTTAAGACACTCCGTTCCCCACTTTCTGCCAAATTCTGGAGGCATTGCGTGTTGAGTGGCAGAACTCAACGCCGCGCTTTGCCTCGGCACCAGAGCGAAGAAATGGAAATATAAATTTAAGTTAATATTTTATCTCCTCGAGCGGGGATCGAACCCACAACCAGTCGGTTTTACAGTCACACTTTGTGCCACTGCGCCACGACTGGCCTCAAATGTAATTTATTACAATAAAAATATTTACTTTAATTTAATAAAGTTAAACCACTTCACCCAAGAAATTTCTCACTAATCTCAAGTAGACGGAAATACTGACTTCAATCATAATTTCTCATTTTCTAGCCAACTCGTGCATTACCGAAATTGCACTGAACCAATTTTCTTTATGTTATATGCGGACAAAGTTATTCATTTTGCTCGAATTCTTTGTGTGATAAAAGTATGACCTCAATTAGATTCAATGTTAATTCACTTTTTTAATAGTTATTTATTTATTTTATTATTTATATAATAAATAGTTAGCGACTCACGCGCGGTTTTACTTGTTTAAAGTTATTGTTATAATATAGAAAAATTAAAAAGATTTTTTACATAAATTTTAGAATATGCTTATATTCTGATATTACCTTGAAGTTTCTTCTAAGCCGGTACAGTACTTTTTCCTTGAAAGTGGAATAAACATCCAGCCTCACAAAGTTTCTCGGTCATAATATTAGTTATTATATTATTATTATTCTAATCCCGCTGTATCCCACACACAGCAGGGTAGACAGAGAGAACCTAGTGTTAAGACACCGTTCCCTACTTTCCGCCGAGTTCTGGAGGCATTGCGTGTTGAGTGGTGAAACTCAACGCCGCGCTTTGCGTCGACACCAGAGCGAAGAAATGAAAATATAAATGTAAATAAATATCAAACTTCCTCGAGTTGGGATCGAACCCACAACGAAAAAAATCTTTACAAACATTATAACTTTTTACAATTATATATGAAATTTAAAGGTTTTTTTATTCCTATCGATAGCGTGTACGGCAGCGTGGCGTGTTGTTATTTTAACAGTCATTACAAAATATTCCAATAATAAGCTTGCAACATTAGCCGCTGTTGGTTACTCGAACAGAAAATTAATAATGGGTTAACTTTGTGGCTGCCAGGCCGCCATCTGCGTCGAATGTTCTAAAATTTTTAAACTCATTCCCTAATAAAGCTTTAGATTTAGTCGAAATACATTTTAAAATGTACTCGATTAAGTATTAAATTTGTTATAAGGAAATAGTTCTTTTTTTTTGGAATTTGATCACAGCGCTTGACTTAAAAGTGACATTACAACAATTATAGGTTCAATTTTCACTTAAGGGAATGTGTTAATTTGTCATATTTTTTTATATTTGGCATATTTGTCTTGCTTTGGAACCAGAAAAAACAAATGCGGGACGGAGAGTCTCTTTGAATACGAAATGAAGATAAAGTACTATTGAAAATATATATATTTAAATGAATACATCATCAAATTAGAATTATGAAATATTACAATCGATTACTTATATTTTAATACTAAACTATATTTTTTTATCAGTTTTAACCATTTTATTATATAATTGAGGCCAGTCGTTGCGCAGGGGCACAGAGTGACTATTAAATCATCTGGTTGTGAATTCGATCCCCATTCGAGAAGAGAAAATATTTACTTACATTTATATTTTCACTTCTGCGCTTTGTGTTGAGGCAAAGCACGGCGTTCAGCTCCAGAACTCGGCAGAAAGTCGGTAACGATGTGTCTTAACACTAGGTTCCCGCTGATTACCCTGCAGTGTACGGGATGAAGCGTGAAGCTGATTTTGATTGTATTATATAATTTTCACAAATACCTTATTGGTAAATATTAATTTATAACTAATTTCATAAGTAGGTGCAAAGATGAAAGATATTTTATTGCACAAAATAGATTAGATACTCTGTTGCATGTTCTGATACTATAAATATATTGAGAGCTAGAAATACTTATCAAATGAAAAGTTTTTCTTTACGTAGGGGAGAAGGGGGGAGCGAGATTCATCAATGTGTCTATTAACGACGACTGACTTGCCGGCCTTAGGGGACCCATTCTTTCGTTTGCTTATTGAAATTGAATTAAAAAGCGAACGCTGACTTTTATGTATGTTTTTATTGAAAAGACGGCATTAAGAAATTGAAATGTAGTGAGTTTAGAGTAATTTATTAGATCTGTGAAGAAACATCGTTAATTTACAAATTAAAATAATTATTCTTTTATTACAAATTAAAATAATTCTTCTTTTATGTACTTTTCTTATTTTATTTTGATGATGATGATGATCAAGACACCTGCTGTTGAGGGATTAGTTTAAATGATCAGCTTCACGCTGTATCCCGCACACTGCAGGGTAGACAGAGGGAACGTAGTGGAAGACACTCCGTTCCCCACTTTCTGCCGAATTTCGGAGGCATTGCGTGTTAAGTGGCAGAACTCAACGCCGCGTTTTGCCTCGACACCAGAGCGAAGAAATGAAAATATAAATTTAAGTAAATATTTCATCTCCTCGAGTGGGGATCGAACCCACAACCAGTCGGTTTACAGTCACACTTTGTGCCGCTGCGCCACGACCGGCCTCGATAGATAGTTTAAATGATAAGTGTTGATAATAATGATTTAATATGAGAATATAAGTAAATCGCTAGGCAGATCATAGTAATAATTCTTTTTATGGTTTCACGCTAAAAAAAGGTTTTCAAGACATTTCGTGTCCAGTAAGAAATGTGTATTAAGTGGCGAAACTAAATGCCGCGCTTTGCCTTCGTAAATCTTTAAATCGATTGAAATTATAACTAAACTATAAATTTTGTATATTAATAATGCATTAATTAAAAGCACAATAAAGTATTAAGCTGAACAGTGAACAGAATTAGACAGAAAGTGGGGAGTGGAGTGTCTTAATACTACTCTTTCTCTGTTTACCCTGCTACATATAGAATGCTGTATTCTGCTCTATTCTGAAACAGAGAAAAAAATGTTTTAAAAATGTACACACACAAGTTCTTCTTTTAATACGAAGGTACGTATAGTTTGTAAGCCACAAGCTTTAAAATATTCATGACGAACAAACCAATGAAGTCAAAAGTTATAATTTCGGTGCCCGATTAACCACGGTTGTGATAAATTTTAATCTATGGCAAAAGCACTCTCGAAAAATTAATTATTACTGCCAGTTATTGCGATTGTAATAAGGTTTCAGTACTATTAATATGTAAAGTAGTTATGTAAGGATAATGTACATAATTATAAGATCTGATGTTTTTTCCTGATTTCTCCGTGAATGTAATGCGCACACGCATTGACATACGCGGCAGATGTGGATTTGACTAAAAATCGAGGAAATCAAATGTTTTCACTTTTAATATATTAATTGCCCGCTCTGGTGTCGCAGCGTTGAGTTCCGCCATTTGACACGCAACATCAGAATTCAGCGGAAAGTGAGTAGCGGAATATCTTAGAACTAAGCTCCGTCTGCTTACCCTTGCTACATGCGAGAGGCGTCAAGCTGAAAAAAATATATAATAAGAAAATCTTGCAATCGGTGCTAAATACATCATTAGCAATTTTTTAATATTTGTTGTTTGGAAATAATAAAGTTATATTAAAATCATCATAATAAAAATCATCAATTTAAAAATCTGAAATATATACAATAAGCTACATAAATAAAATGAGAACTTCTCTTATGAGGTTAAAAAACAGAATATTACATAAAATATGCGTTAATCATAACATTACCTTTTAAGAAACAAATAGCAAGTAAAATAAGAGAAAGAGCTTACATAAAATTGGTAGACACGCTAAGAACGGGAATCATTTTAAAACAACTGACTATAGCATTATGTTAATTACACCATGTTCAATTTTTCCCGAAAATATTGCCATGTGATGATGTGTCTTCTATTGGTTCTTTTGTAATGTGTGTTGTTAATGAAACGACTGTCTTGTTCAAAGGTTCGTTTATTGGTCCTCATAATTATATTTAGAATGTAATGTAGATTCATGGTGTATCCCTAACAGGATAGTGAGTCTAGGATAGTGAGTCTAGACTCTCTATACCTCTTTCAAAGAAAAGTATTAATATAAATAAAAACAATATATTGTATTTATACTACTCTAGATAAAAATATGACTTATAAATTATAGCATAATATTAATTTACGAACGTTCAAATTAGGTACTAGTGCATAATTCATTTAACTCTGTTTATGTTTTTACAGCATTCATTATTTATTTACCAAATAACTTTAACACTTAAATGTGCATTTAACACGAAGTCTCATGTATTATACAAGTCTCTGCGTGGTAATGACTGCTATATATATATTTCATTCCTATAGCACACGCTATCGGAAAGAAGTCAAGTTTTATACCTTACATTTTATATATTATTGTAAATGTTTTAGTAAATTTCTCAATATTTCAATTTTAATAATATAATCATAAATTCTCATCTGTCGTGAATCAGTTTCACGCTGTGTACCGCATAAGGCAGGGAAAGCAAAATTTGTGAAACGTTGTGTGTTGAGTCGCGGAACTCAACGCCGCGCTTTGCTTTTTTACCATGACACATAACAATAAAAGTATTGCTTTTAAAGTATCATTTACGTTGTGTGTGTGTTCATATACAGCATCAACGAAAATTTTAAGTTATGTATAAACATTATTCAGTGGTAGTCTTAATATCAATGTCGCATTCGCTGGTATTTCTTAAGGAAACTAAAACGAAAAAAAAACTAAATATGATTAATTTAATTTTATACTGACAAAGTAACAACAGCACAATCGCTCGAAATATTATCCTTGAAGGTGAAACTTAATAAGGTTTATTCATACTCTCTGGTAGTCTTCATATTTTGCAATGCGCTGGTAACGACTCCGATAAGCTTTGAATAGGCACAGATAAGGCTGCTTACGTGTCAAATTATTCTAAACAGTACTAAAATAGATGGTAAAAAGTTAATATTCGGAATTAAATATAAAAGAGAAAAATAAGTAAATAATCTGTAATGTTGATAATTTAAAGCCTTAGACTGACTATAAAAGTGATGATTGTGCGTTTGAGACCCACTTGAATTAAATTCATATCTTGGAGATAAGCTAGGGGGTCCATGATGGAGAGCTTGTCGTAGCTCAGGGGCACAAGGGTGTGACTGTAACGCAACGGTTGTGGATTCACTCGAGGAAATTAAATATTTATTTAAATTTAAATTTTCATTTCTTCGCTGAGATGTCGAGAAAAAGCGCGGCGTTGAGTTCCGCCACTCAACTCACAATGCCTCCAAAATTCAGCGGAAAGTGAGGATACAGCGTGAAGCTGAAGCTGACAGAATACAAGATCAGTATAAATGGTAAGATGTTATGGTAAGTGAATGAAGTGGCATATTTAAAAAGTACGTTTAGTAGAGATGGAAGATACCAGATGAATGCGGAAAGGCGTATTGCTGCCGGTAAAAGGGTTAATGGTGTCTTAGTTGCATTGATGAGATGCCGAAATGTCAGCACATCTGCATATACAGCCGTACACCATGCAATGTTGGTACCGATGCTGTTATACGGAAGCGAAACGTGAGTATTACAGAAGAAGAATGAAAGAAAGATGAATGCTGTGGAGATGCGATCTCCTCTTAGGATATGTGAAGTCAGCTTGTCTGATCGAATCCACAATGAAGAAATACACAAAATGTCACGGTGGTTTGGGCACATCGAACGAGTGAATTGTGAAAGAATGGCAAAAAAGATTTAAGTATGACGAAAAAGTGAGCGGTAATAGAGGGAGATCTTGGTTGATCCTTGGTTGATGTTCGAAAACATAGTATCAAAGATATTTGAGGAAGGTCAAGTAAGAAGCACGAGAATCCCTTGGAGGGCATGTATGACGAGGCGAAAGAAATATACAGAGACCGTAGCATTTGGCACTCCGTTGACTGACTACCCCGCGAGGGACATGATTTTATAAATTTTTAATAAATTATTTAAAAACTAAAGTAAATGTATTAAACTTTTAGCTCCTGATATATTTAAGTTTGTTTTTCTTTTTTAGGGTACCGTACACTGAAAGTTAAAAACGGAACCCTTATAAAATCTATGGTCTGGTATGAAAATATTCAAATCTATGGTCAGTACAGAAAAAAACTCTTCTTCTAAATCTAAGTTAACGCTATAAAAAGTTAGGAAAATAAATGCATCGATTTTACTGCATTTGTCTGATATTTTTTAAATGAAACTAGTTTAACCGGATTAATCGCGTATATTTCGTATTTTTATACATTTTTGGAAACCCGACGTTTCGAACACTTTACAGTAGTCCGTGGTCACGGGTAGACCGTCTGTAATTGTCTGATATTTGAAGTTAAGGTTTTATTTTGTGACTTAATAAGTCACAAAATATATACTTAATATCATATTGTGTACTGGAATTTTTATCTTTTTCAAAGTTTATTTAAAGCTAGCCACTATTTTACTAACTTTTTAACTGTAAGCTTTGTAAGCAAGAGCTTAATTACAAGAACAATTTTAATTATAACTGTCTAGACAAACCTAGCCTTTTGCGGTTTTTAAAGGCCTAATGAGAACGTTTATTGCGCTTACAAGCGCATGCAATTCTTACTTACATTTAGACTATTCCTTTTGTGTATCCTAAATTTCTCCTTTAATTTTCTTTTGTGTATCCTTTTTCAAAGTAAATTTACTTATGTAAAAATTATAATATTTATAAATTTTAATTATTTTGTTAGTTGTAATATTTGTTACTATACTATTATTATTTTTTTCAAAGCTTCACTAGCGTGGTAGCCAAACAGAACAGAGCGCAAGACGCTACGGTCTCTGCATACCTCTTACACCTCGTCCACTGTCATTAACCTCTTCGTAGACATTCCGCCATTACCTTAGATAAAGTATTTTCTAAGATCAACTAATGTCACCCCTACCTCTCTGACCACCCACTATTCAATCAAATATTTTTTCCATTCATTCAAGAGTCATTCGTTGCTACTTACTTATGCTTAAACTATACATATATGTAAAAAAATATTTAATTTTATAACGCGGTGTTCAGTTACATTACCCAACACTCGATATACTAATATTTAAATATAAATCGCTTTCAACTGCGAAATTGATCTTGAGAACGATCTGCATAGATCATATATTACAAGTCTGCATCGGCATCTCAACTCTCAGATCGCTCTCAAGATCAATTTCACAGTCAAAACCAGTTTATAAATACGAGTCTAAAAATTGGCTAAAAGTCGCTATCTTACTAAGAGTAAGTAATATTACCCATATTTATAATCATATTACCACTAACTATACCTAATACAATAATTTTCTTTAACCTGGCACACACAGTAAAAGTTCACTATACATTAAATATTGTCAAAATGCATATGAGTTACAGTGTTTCTTTCACCGATTAAGCTTATCATTGATCTTTTAAAGTTTTTACGAACACGCCAAACGATCATTAAAGTTAGCAGTGCATTACAAGTCTTGAGGGCTCGCGTGCAAAGGAAATGGAGGTTATTTTTAATGTTGTGCTTTGTCAGTCACATGATATTAATTCTTTAATGCTTACATGTTAAAAAGAAAATATTGAAATTAAATGAATTTGATATTTTTTGCATAAGAACTTTGTTATTATTTAGAATTTCAAACTTGTTGTTTTTGAATTTGCACCTTAAAAATATATACATGATTGCTCTCTAGCCAAATAGTTAAATATACATTCTAATCCCCCATTTTTTAAATCTTTAATATTAAAAAAAAATCCCCATATACAGAGGGAACCTGGTGCTAAGACACTCCGTTCCTTACTTTTGCCGGTTGAGGCATTGTGCGTTGTAACATAACAAGTTTAGGATATTGAAGATATATTTAAAAAAAAATCCTCTTATTTTCTATCCATATTAATTAACACAAACATTTTATATATTATATTCATGTCATATAAAATATTTGTGTTACTAAATATACATACAAAATTTGAGTTTTTTACTTTGTAATCTTAATACTTCATTTTGCTCCAAAACAGCTTAATATAGTAAATATTTTATTATATTTTTCAAAACTTAAGTTTATTATTATATCTACAATCACAAGCTCTGTACTAGTCGTAAAAACTCCAGCACAGACGTGACTGCGATATACTAGCGTTTACAAAGAATGGCTAAGCATGTTAACATTTCTATAACATATTCCGTATGCTTTACTTAAGTTATATTAATGTACTTATTTATTTTCGTTTTATAGCTTAATCATTTTAGATTTTTTAAATATAACTTGATAAGAAATCAGTCGTGTGACTGTAAATGCTACAGATTGTAGCAGGGAAGGAAATGAAATATTTAATATTTTCATTTCTACGTTACCCTCCTACAAGCAGGACAGCGTGAAGCTGAAAAGAGAAAGAATGATACAATTTCTACATCTGACATTAGCACAGATAAGAAATAAGTAATATACAGGATGTATTACTTATTTCTTATCTGTGAAATACCTGCGGAAATTCTCAAATATCTGTCGAATCACTGAAAATTGGCTTACATATATGGAGGTGACATAGATAGGTGAAGTCCTCTACTCATAGGCAACTGATGATCCGTCGATCGCGTTACAGTCCGTATATTTAATTAACAAATCTATATAATAAAAATAATTCTAAATATATAAAAAAACATGCTGTAAAAATATGATGCAAACCGATCTCATTACGACACTTCCGCTAACTAGCTAGCGGAACTCAACGTTGCCTCATCAGCAGAGCGAGGAACTGAAAATATTTAATATTTCTATCCTCTGAGCGGGAATCGATTCCACAACAGTAACAGTCATACGGTTGTTCCTCCTATACTATATATAATGTAATATATTAAATACTCATTTATTAATATAGCTACTATATAATGAAATCATAACAAAACTTGTTTATTCTTCAGTTTTTTCTTTGAAAGAAACTATAGCTCTTACATTGCATTGGTCCTCTCAAACGGGAGAAGGCGAGGGATTTTAATAAGAGATCAGGTTTTTCAATTATCCTCATGTCTGAGTTTCATTTTGATTTATATTACTTTATTAGTCCCATCTTAATATACCTTTTCTATTCTTATATTTATTACTATATAAGTATCGTCAAGAAATGTTGTTTAGATTAAAAGCGATCAATATCAAAAAAATATTTAAGTTTTCAATTTACATAGAAATGCCAGTAGTGTCAGTTCAACAGGAACCTACTTCTGTGTGCGTGCGTGCGTACGTGCGTGCGTGCGTGCGTGCGTGCGTGCGTGCGTGCGTGCGTGCGTAAAGTGGAGAACAGATCGTCTTGCTAGTAAATTCTCTAAGCCTACTCTGCGAGATAAAGCCTAAACATGATAAAAATCTGTGACTCGTCTCAGTAAAAATAACAGAATGTAATCTTTTAGCACCATACATTTGATCGAATGAATAATGTAAAGTATATTTAAAGTACCTCAAGTTTTTTTTGTGGTAATGTAAATTTATTAAAATTATTATAGGGTAAATAATATTAGTTATTCATTTCACCCTATAGCCAATATTCTTCAGGATTTCGATTAAACTTAAATTGAATATTTTATCGACCCAATAAACTTTTGCTATCGGTATTTCAGGATTTCACAAGTTTAGCAAAAACAATTTTGCAACAACTTCATATTTTCCACATCGAAAGTTTTACTGCTATCATACTTCGTCACATTACATTGATTGCCGGATTGAGACGAAATTGAGTTCCGAGAGTGATTTGCACAATTATATGAAAAGTTGATTTGTTTTAATTTACTTAATATTTTACTTCCGATGCGAATGCATTTTTTAATATTTTTTTCTATAATATAAAATTGATCGACGGGCCAGTCGTGTCCTACAACTTTATTGTTTCACACCTTACACCTTTCACTCGTATGTCGCGGAAAAGCGCGGCGATGAGTTCCGCCACTCAATACGCAATGTGTCCAGAATTCAGCAGACAATGGGAAACTGAGTAGCTTAACTAGGTTCCCTCTAAAAAAAATAATGGAATGTTTTCTTGAATAAGTTACATACAATTTGCTACTTAAAAATTTAGGCTCCCAAGCAAGAAGTAATAATAGGGTCTAAATGCCATAAGGAGAAGATATTATAGTAATCTGGCCCCTTTTTTGTTTTTCAAGTCCAGTATGAAAAGTAAGGGGGGGTAAGGGAGAGAACGACAATTACACCTCGTCGGCTCCAAATGTCAACCTCACTTGCTCGCGGTACTCTCTGCTAGATAACGGACGAGGTTCTGGCGACCGACCTGTGGCGGAATATCCACTTAAACCTGACTGGGCAACCTGCCAGAAGAGGCCACAAAAGCCTGAGAATCTAAATTATTCTCAAAAAAAAATTGGTGCAGAAGGCAAGGGGAAACCACTGTAACTATTATCCCAAGATAGTCATTATGGAACTACTATTAAAGAGATCACGGACGCCATACAATCCGTTTAGCAACTGGCGCCGCTCCACTTCCGGGGTGAGTGGTGAGAAATATGCCACCGCCCATAGGGCAGCAGGAGACCAGGCTCCCTGTGGAAATTCAGCTACTGGAATACGTATTAAGTTGCGCCAAATCCAAAAGATAGGGACTTGGAACGTGCGTGGCTTACTAAGTCCTGGGAAACTTAACATCGTAGAGAAGGAGATAATCAGATGCGGCCTTAATATTTGTGGACTCAGTGAGACACACTGGAAAGATAGCGGATATTTCCTTACTGATTCCCATGCTGTATACTTTTCTGGAAATGACAATAGCAGCCAGAACGGAGTCGCTCTTTTACTACCTGCAAACCAGAGAAACTGTGTGATGGGTTTTGAAGCAGTTAACGACCGGATCATTATTGTCAAGCTTAAAGCATCACCAGTAAACCTGACCGTAGTGCAAACATATGCCCACTAGCATTGCCAGCGACGTTACTATAGAAAAGTTCTACTCAGAGCTTGAAACCACCATTACAAAAGTCCCTAATAGAGAATCTCTGATAATACTAGGTGACTTCAGTGCCCAAATTGGAGCAAATTCACAACAGCTTGGTCATTGGCGACCAGTGCACGCCATTTAGAGGAACTCCTTCTAAAAGTGGAACGCGTAAGCCTTGAGTTTGGATTAAAGATCAACCGCAACAAAACAAAAGTTATGATCGAGCAAATAATAATTCGCCCGAAGTCACACAGATCGCGAGCTGCGATGTCGTCCAATCGTATACCTATCTGGAGACTTTAATCACAGACAGTGGAGGTTGCGTAGAAGAGGTAAGGAGACGTATGGCGATGGCTAGAACTGCAATAGACCGACTCAAGAAAATATGGAAAAATAAAAATATTACAAAAGCTACTAAGATCAGGCTAGTGCAGACGCTTGTTTTTCCCATTTTTCTTTACGCTGCGGAGACATGGACTCTGCCACAGGCCGAGAAGAAAAAATTGATGCTCTGGAGATGTGGTGCTGGAGACGAATGCTGGGTGTATCATGGACCGAGTTTCGCACCAACGTCTCTATTCTCCAAGAAATCGGCACTAAACAACGTCTGTCGACGTTAGCTTGTACTAAGGCATATTAAAGTTCTTTGGACATGTCTCCAGAAGAGGAAGTGGCTCCATCGACCGACTTGTCGTGCAGGGCAGAGTGGAAGGCACTAGAGGGCGAGGAAGATCTCCCATGCGTTGGACTGACGAGTGGCGAGTGTTTGTGAAGCATATAACATCTGCCCCTAATGTTACTTTGTAATGACCACGACCGCTCTGACAAGAGTGTTACGACAGAGAAGAATGAAAAGTAAAAGGAATAGAAATCTATCATCACCGGTTTTGATATTTATTTATCTACATTTGATTTAATATGGACTAAAGCAAAGTGCAACGGAATATTAAAAAATATGTATATTTCTAATAAAAATAAATTTAAGAACAAGTGATAGTTATACGGCCCGTCTTTAACTAAATTAAAAGTATTGAAATTAAATTCGCCCGCACAGCCACTTCTTAAAGTCTACTGCAAGAATAACTTGTGACACCAAATATTCACAATTTATATGAGTCGTCAGCCGAGGACGGTTATTTTCATCATATTCAGAAGAGATCTACAACTTTATCATTGGAGCTGTCTCTTCATGTCACGTCTCTTTGGTACCAGCTAAAGCTGTTCACGACATCCTCACTATAATCTCAGCTGCTTCTGCGTCCAGATCCGCTTTCGCTTCCAGTAAAGATTCGCTCAATTTGATAGTTGGGGAAAACAATTTTTGTCTAGGCAAACAAGTAAAATATTCAAACACCATATAAATTTGTTTGTATGTTATATGGCCCCTGGGACCATAATACCAGCAATATAAGAGGCCTTAAATTGCCAACATCATAGAATCCATTATCAAGCCTTATTGCGTATAAAAGATTGGATGTTATTGTTATTAATATTTATCTTAAAAACCTGTAGGACAAGGTTCATTGAACATAATATCGAGCTCTCTGTCGCTATGACTTGATGTTTACAAAATTATTGAGATATGTAATTGCAGCATATTAAAAAGTTGTGACGCGCGGTCTTCTCTAAGATTTTATTATATAATTTGAATATTGTCATATTAATGTTTCGTTTAAAAAAAATTGTCAGATAGCGGGATTCCTAATAAAAAAATTTATGGGGGCTATGACACCTGCGGAGGCCATAATATCACCTTCTCTTATAATGTGAGGCCAGTCGTGGCGCAGTGGCACGAAGTGTGACTGTAAAACCGACTGATTGTGGGTTCGATCCCCACTCGAGGAGATGAAATATTTATTTAAATTTATATTTCCATTTCTTCGTTCTGGTGTTGACGCGCCACTCAACACGCAATGCCTCCAAAATTCGGCAGAAAGTGGGGATTGGAGTGTCTTAACACTAGGTTTCCTCTGCCTACCCTGCTGTGTGCGAGATACAGCGCAAAAATACAGAAAAACTTCGATTTTTGGCGTCCCTTCCCAAGACATTACAGTTTGCTTTCTCTACACTTTTATTGCTGCACCACTGCAATGCGAATGTTGAAAATATAAGTTACCGATTTCAAGCTGCGGATTTCGAAGCAGTTTCGCAAACTATTCGTTGCTGTCGTAAAACGGTTATGCTCCTTAGTCGTAAACCGTTGTAATTTATTATTTGTATATGCAATCTAGTACCTACAGTGGCACGAGAACTTTTTCCGTAAGTTTTATTTAAAATTTTTGTTGTTATTTATTATCTGTATATGCAATCTATATAATATCTATGGTGGCACGAATTTTTTTCCCGATTTTTTTGTTGTAATTTATTATTTGTATATGGAATCTGAGTACTTACTAGTAGTAACTTTTACAACCATCAATCCTTCTATCCATTGGTATGCGGGGTGCGTGGATCGAAATGCAAAGCACTTACCCTCGCTAGGGTTCAAAGCGCAAAACTTTTCTGTCTCAAACATTATTCCAGTCTCGTAGTTCTGTTTTGCCTGTTTGAGGTTTCAAGCATTTTTCGGTTGAGCCCCCCTTTCATTAAAAAGTTGTGAACTAATATTCAAAGTGATTTACCAACTTTCGATAGCTGTGAAAAAATCGTAAACGACCAGCCGATTTTGTTGGTAACCTTCTGCTCTAGTAAAAGATGTGTGATGCTTGTGCGTTTATAAAGTTATATATTCCGGAGTATATGCAATTTCACTATTTATTTATATTTATTCAATTATTTTACAATCAATATTTGTAATTGTTGTAACCTGATTGTAAATATATGGATTGTACCTCAAATTAAATATAACCTCTAATCGCTCTCTATTAATATACAAAGCGTGACTGTAAACGTGACAGGTCGTGGATTGGATTTCTACTCAAGGAAATGAGATATTTAATATTTTCATTTCTTCGATCTGGTTTTAAGGAAAGCGCGGCGTTAAGTTCCGCCACTCTACAAGCAATACCTCCAGAATTTTGCAGAAAGTGAAGAGCGGAGTGTCTTAACATAAGGCTTCCTCTGCGCACCCTGGAAACGTGAAGTTTAAAACAAAATAGTGAACGTTTTGTATAGATTTTTGTTATTCCAATTAATACATTCAATCCAATCTCTTATTTATTGTGGTTCTCACTTATAAATATTAAGGAAAAATATAATACATAATGTTTAATATGTGTATTATAGAAGTTCTTGTGGATAAAGACTGAATTATGTTTTAAATAAAATAAGGCTAACCTATCTAAATTATTTATTTTTCTCTATTTTACTTAGTTCAGTGTATTTTTAATAAAAAAATGTATGTAATGTGTGTATTAAGCATTTTTTTTTCAGTACGTCAGTGATAGTATATAGTCCATTAAAGAAATGAGTTAAAATGCAAGTCGCTATATAAAACTACATTTACAAGTACGTAATACCAAACGAATAAACGTAAGTCGGGTGATTTATCGTAGTTTTTGCAATTTTACGGTCAGCGAATTCGACAAAATACCAGGAGAGACATTACAGAAGATATGGCAGATTTACTTCGCCTAACTTGATGCCTTCCCAAGAGGGAAATCACAAAATGGCGCGCCATTGCCGCATCCGTCAGGCTATGTGAAAAATTCCATTTAAATTTATTCTAGAATTAGTTTTCATTAAATTCTACGTTCTACTTTGTGTTATTAAAAAAAATACTTGTGTTTACTTAACATAATTATGGTTTGTTGTAAAATTTTATATATGTTGTCTTTGTACGACGCTCAGAGGCCCTGTTCTATAGATTTCTTTACAGTCTTATTAATTTGTTACATGACTGAGTTGAGTTGACCGTTTCCTGTTTGTTTGCTTGATTGTATTGTATAAATATAAATTCGTTAGCTCAATCAGTGTGAATTTTGCAAGAAACTACGAAAATGTTATGTTACTTTATGTAGGTCAGTCGTGGCGCAGGGGCAAGCCATTGACTACAAACGTGACAGCTTGTGGGTTCGTTCCTAGCAGAGGAAATGAAATATTTAATATTTTCATTTGTTCGCTCTGGTGTCGAGGCAAAGCGCGTCATTGAGTTCCGCAATTCAACACGTCCGAATTGCCTCCAGAGCTCTGAGAGAAATGGGGAACGGAGTGATAAAACATTCCGGCACCCAATTTATCCGAGCTTTTTGGTCCCTTTGCCTACCCGGCTGTGTGCGGGATATAGCGTGAAGCTAAAGAAAAGTATGGTGAAATCAAACACTTTACGACTAATGTAGTGAATGTGTTTGGGGTATGTTCAGATTAAGTAAGACGTCTAGAATAATCAACGAGATGTCAATCGAGCAAAAGACACCTAGTATTCCTCAGACTAATTTTAAAACATCTTTAACCCTAAATTCATAAACTATATCTAGTATTACTTGTTCATAAACATACGTCTCTTATACACCTTACTTTTAAGGCGACTAGACGAATTGTCCATACTACATTAATAAATTATGATATACGTAATTCATACCGCATCACTTAAATACAGAAATTAAGACGTTTAGTGGATTTAGTGCAACGTGACTCAATTTAGCATACTTAATAAGAATTAGGTGTATTGGTAACAATTTCTAGGTGAAATCAATTTCTGGGGAATAATAGGGGATATCCCCTATCTAATAGGGGATATATTAAATATCAATTTTATTTTATTTTAATCAAACTTTTCTGATTGTAGCTGACCTCGACTAAGGTCAAGCCTAAACATGAACAAACGGGTCCATCATACCCTGGAATGCAGAAGAGAACATAACGCTCTGGCGAACCAGAAAGAAGAATCACTTTACACTAACATTTAATCACATAAAATTTGGGCCCACAAGCATACATACTATAATTGTATATATTCAATATAATTTCACATCTTATTTCAAATAGTATTGATTCTATGTGCTGTATAACACAAAGTAAATTTCATGTAAATTTTAAAGTAACGAGAATATTCAAGCGACTGATTTGATAAAGAAACGAAAAATGCATATCAAACGGCCATTGCTTTCAATTTAAAAAATAACGATGTACCTCAAAGCAAATAATGCGTCTTCATAGGGGGTGATCGGAGATAGGGTGAACATCCCTCGTTATTTCGAATACGTGCCACCCGTTACGTCTTTTAAAGCTAAATATATATTAAATCGCTTTTCAACATCTTTTGAACACGTGTACCCACCTACTGATAAAATCAAATAAATATAGGGTCCACAAAATCGATAAGTCATAATGTTAAAGATGTAAATGGTCTTTCATATATTCTATGTAAAATGTATGTTTTTATTTAAAAATATTTAAAAATGTTACATTTTAGATAAACATTTTAATTTTTTAATGTTAATACTTTTATTCGGTTATTATTTTGTATGTATTTTTATACATATTATTATCGTGTAATACTTAGTAGGTGAATGATGATTTAAAAATCTTTACTGTAAGCATGTTAATGTTCTAAAGACTTATGTACTTGCTTATATGTTTTTATTTATTAATTATATAATCGTATGAATATAAAATATATATGTATACGTGTATGTATTAAATATCTGTATATTGATATATATATATATTTGTATTATAGATACAAAAAAATTATGAATAGGTACATCTGTAAAACAAATATATAATAATAAACACGTATTATTTTTTCATTTGTTATAAATTTTTAAACTTAGCATTTTAGGTAAAAACTTAATTGTACTATGCTCTTATCAGCTACTTGACACTCATCCACTTCCACTTATTGGTTGGAAGAGATCTCTTATAGAAATAAGTCCACTTTTGTGAACTAAATGTTTTTAATGTTGTTTTCTTACTGACGTTTTTTTTGTAACATTAATTAATGTATTACTTTTTAACTCAATATGGGCCTAGGTTACCTAAAACTGGCATACCTGGAATAATGAAACAATAGTAACAATCGGAATAGAGCTCTTCTTTAGATAATCTAATATTTGCAGGTATACATCGATTCTCTCTAAAGTTAGGATGGTTAGTCGACGTACAACTTATTTGTCTATATTAGCAGTTTTCTCTTACCTCGAGCAGGAATCGAATCCACAACCTGTCGAGCTTACTGTCACACTTTGTGCCCCTACGCCCCGATTCACTTCAATCATTAATACCATAATTTTATACTTTGTATTATACTTACGACCTATTTCAAGATACGTTTGTATTACTTATTTCAATTAAATTAATTACATGTAGGAAATACTTGAACGTTACAAAGAGTCTTACAGTAATCATCTTAACAAGATACCTTTCAAATATTGTGCACCTTCAATATTTGAGGCTGAATATATTAATGATACTTAGACCGTCGTGGCGCAATGGTATCTGGGTGACGCGTCGATTATGGTCTCAATTCCCACTCGGGGAGAATTCATTAATATTTATTAATATTTTTATTCCATCACTCTAGTACCGAGCGCGGCATTGAGTTCTGCCACTCGGCACACAATACCTGAAGAAATCTGTGGAAAATGTAGAACGGAGTGTTTTAACACAAGAAACCCTCTGCCCATCCTGATATATGCAAGATACACCGTGATGCTGAAAAATATACAATAAAATATACACATTTTTATAATAATAAACAAACTTTTATTAGAACTGTAGTAAAACGGAGTGATATATACGGGGCGTTATCGGAATTACGCGGTGGGGCGATATGTAGTGTTGTTAGCCTTTAAAGACAGGCATTTGTTGTACCCTAGTTCTGTAATCGCAGTTAGATACCAGCACTTAATTTTCGGTTTTAGTGATTTCGATGATAGAGAATTGTGCTTCAAAAAGTAAATGGCTTATTTTTTTATTTAACTAACATATATTATTATAAAAATGAAAAGACACACACTTGTAAGTGTGTTCTTATTTTTTTTTATGCAAATAACCTAAAGTATATAATTTTTAAATTAAACTTAAAAATATATATCTTATTATGATCTGGTCTTCGATGTACACCAATCCTTGTTAACTCAAGTTCTTATTTTTTTTTTTGTTTTTTAAATTATTATCGCTCGTTTTCTTTTTAATATTTTATATTAAACGTGTTTTAACTATTTGTGGATGCTGGTTAAGCACCAAAACACCAAACATTAAACTAATCATCATTATTTTGAAAACTGAGTACAAATATTATCAAGTTTCATGACCTAATGATCTTTATGATATTTTATTTAAAAAAAAATTAAATACCACATAGTAAAATACAAGAAATAAAAGATCTAGAATCGAATAAACATCACCTAGTTTAAAAATAATATACACGTCGCTCTTAAACAGAAAATGTTTCGTACACCGATGCAATTTTTCTAAATCCTTAAATCCCGGATCTAACCTGATGCAACGAAGCTCCTTTGAAACCTTACTGAACACAGGAGCTGCTAAAAAAGCTTAAAATGAACTAGAATGTTTCTAATAAATTTTAAATTGTACTATAGACGATGTTTTTTTTGTTTTATTTTAAATAAAGAAATTCTAATTTAATAAATATTAAGAAAATGTTTCTTGAAAATGAGTACATTAAAATAAAAAATAAGTATATAAAATATATAACAATATTGACCAAACAACAAAAAATAAGTTATATTTTATATTTTTATTTATTTGCTTTGATGTGCAGGCAAAGCGCAGCGTTAAGTTCCGCCACTCATTGACCTCAAAATCCGGCGCAAAGTTGAGAGCGGAGTGTTTTAACACTAGCCTCTCTCTCTGTCATCCTGCTACTTCTGGGATACGCAAGCAAGCAAAGCAAGCAAGCAGCAAGCTAGAAAAAATGAGGTGGCTTTAATACTACAAACGTTAATTAAACTAGATACTATAAAAGTAAAGATATATTATAAACTATGCTACTTCCATATAAGGTAAAAATGTTCCGTTTTGTGACAATATCTTTCATCTTTTAAATCACACCGTTCTCCAAGTAAATATACGCGAATATGAAACAGGAGTATGAAATTTTTAATATCCTGAAGACAAGAGAAACTCGTCCACTGAAAAGGTCGGTGTTTCAATATTTTATGAATACTTAGAAGCAAATTAGATTTTTCCCTCCAAAAACATGTTGTGTTCTCAAAAAGCATGTTGAAGCAAGCCCAGCCCATAAATCAATTAACTGCTGTTGGAAATTCCAAATTAAGAATTATTGAATAAGCTTTATAAAAGTTTTGCTTTGGACAAGGTATCGACATGTTCATTAATTGAACTTCAAAGAACTTCTTTATAGCCTGTTGTAGACATTTTAACAGTAAAATTAAGAAATAGCATCTTAAATTATTTATATTTTATATTGATATTATTTAATTAATTACACTTAATAAGACGAAATATATATATATATATATATATATATATATATATATATATATATATATAGATATATAGATATATATATATATATATACATATACATATATATATATATATATATATATATATATATATATATATATATATATATATATATATATATATATATATATATATATATTACTTGTTTCAGTAGCGCAGTTTCAGCCATGCGCTGGGGCATAAAAGCGTGATTGTAACGCAATGGCTTTTGGGTTCGATTCCCAGTCGAGCTAATGAATTAGTATTTATAAATATTTTAATTCAACTTCAACACGCAATGCCTCACAAAAATCGGCGGAAAGTAGGAAACAGTGTGTCTTAACACTAGGTTTCCTCTACACTGTTGCGTGCGGGATACAGCGTGAAGCTAATTTGATTTTTAATAGACAATTAAGATATATTTTCACGAAAGGTTGTATTGTAATAGTTGGTTTAGAATTTAGTTCACGCTGAGATTAATCGATCTATCTCCTCAGCAACGTCAACCATTAAATCACTTACACTGGCACGTTCACAAGAATAGTCTTATACTCATTTTGGCAAAGTGCTGTAAATCATATAAAAAAATAACCTTAAAAATATCTATATAAATAATAAAATAGTAAATTACTAAAACATTCTAGCTATAGCAACACAAATCAATAAATAATCTAATATATGAATATATTAGATTATTTATTGATTTGTATATGAATACATATATATTATTAAATACTACACTTTGAAAAGTATAAGCCACTGGACGTAATGATTGCATAAAATTGATTACAGTCTGCTAGGATCAAATTTAATCTAAAATCTGAATTTAATTAAGAGCTATTGTTTAAGAGTACACGCCACTCATATACTTACTTAGATTAAACTTACAGTGTATTACGCTTTGTGTTATGCAAATATTAAACTTCATCTATTGTTATATTATACTCGACTCAGCAAGCACTGTTTCGTGGAGGGCGGAGTGCCTTAACACTATTTGCCCTCTACTCACCTCGTATATCCGTGTTACACATAGGCACAATATTGCGAATATTTTTCTTCTTGCCACTGGTTTTGACATCGCAATGGGGAGTTGACAGTGATTTTAAGATACCAGCTAAAAAAGTAAAGAAAACCACAAGGTTTTCTAAGTAAAATTAATTTAAAAGTTACTAAGGTTCAAGTTATTTTGTAATTTAAAAAAAAATAAACGTAGCGAGTCTCGTACCCGCGCCTCCTGGAAACCGACCAGGCGCTCTGGCCACTAAACCATACGTTCTCATCGAACTACGTCGAAATTTTTATACGCTTGTTACAAATTATTTATGTTGCTAGCATAAGTAAGGAGATTTTTACAAATTTCCGCTACCCTAAGATAATGACTACGAATTATCGTCTGGTAAAAGAGAATGCTATTTATTAAATATTTTTAAACATTCTTAAAGTGTTATTCCACACTTAAGAAAAAAAAAAAAATTATTTAGAGAACGTATAAAAAATTGAACTACAGTTTACAAATATTTAATAAATGGCATTCTCTCTTGCCAGACGATTATTCTTAGTAATTGTCTTTGGGTAGGGGAAATTTGTAAAAATCTCCCTAGTTTTTCTTTATCTACATATAGCTATATACATAGATAAAGTTAAAAAAATAACTCGCGCAAAACTCTTTTATATAGAAAAGATAAAACAAAATTCACAGAACGTATTACATATCTTATTGTATTAACTAACGACTTTACTAAAAACTCTCCAAACTGATCGCCTTGAATATTAAACTGACGCCAGACGATCCTCGATAAATTTAATTAATCCTTTAAATTCACGTATAAAAGAGTATAAATCAGTAGAGCAATTTTTACGACCGCTTAAATGCTTTATTGTAGGCTCCATATTAAATTTAATGGGTGAACTCAGGTTTATATTATGTTGATATAAAATGTAAAGTGAAAAAATATATACTTTTTATGGCAATTACCATAATTTTCATAAAAAGTATATATTTTTAACGAAAAGAAAAAAGAAAAACATTATATATTTAATAACGAAATTATATTTAAAGATAAGGTAAAATATTTAGAAACAGCACATCGATGTGTCAAGTTGTCTTTTTTTTTGTTACATCTTTATTAAACGTAATAAATCAAAAGATTTTGACATATTTCCTTTCATTATATTGTTGGATTTTATGACCCTGACTTGCTCTAATTGATTTTTTTTATTATACTTAAAAAATGTATTAACATATGTAAACATCTTAATTTCTTTTAAAATCGTATTCTTTTAATTTAATAGCATTTTCAGCATACAGCAGGATAGGTAAAGAGAAATTAGTGTCCATACATTGTGTCACACTCCATTGAAAAAGCGATTTTATGTCTAGATTCGAGAGTCTAAGTGTAATGTGGCGGAAATCAACACCGCAAATCATAATTCTCATACATATTTAAAAAAAAAGAGTTCAGCCCATTTACTTTAATCACATATTTAAATAGACAAGAAATAGTAATGAATAGCTAGCGCTAAGCGAGCAATTATCAAGTGTCTCTTCGTACCACCACTCAACTCTTTTATGCTCTCTACAACTGACAAAGAAATAGTTCTAATTGGAGTCGTCGTTGCAAAGAAGCCATTCTGCGAAAAATATTTTTTAGTTTGGACAAAAATACAAGGAAACCAGACATCTTAATTTACATTTTTCAATTTGTAATTACTTTGTTTTGTAAATAGATGAACTTTAGAAAAATAAGCAATTATAATATTTCGGTTCATAATTAATTTTAATTCCACTTAAAATTAATTCCATTTAAATAAATCTAAAATAAATTATGTTTTCCAATATGTCTTTCTTATAAAGTTGCTGTGATTTATAAATTTAGCGTCATGTCCAAAATTGTTGAAGTTTTAAATTTACATGCAGTAGTAAAGTTAATGTCACACACAAACTTTGAGGCGTGCTCAAAGAAATCAATAACAGTATTTCATACAAGTTTTCTGCTTCAACAGTATGGACAAACTGTTCAAGCTTGAAATTCTTGAAAAGTCAGCTTCCTAAAATATCTAGACAGTTTTTAAGATAAATTGTCAAATTGGGGCAGCTCCGAAACAAGTTAGTGATTTATCGTTGTTGTTCGACAAATTCTTTAATTTTTATCCATTTTAACCAACATAATTCATTATTTAATAACTTATGTTTGTAAACAACATGTTTATTATACTTATTTAGAAAACGTATAGAAATTTGAACGTAGCGCGACTCGAACCCGCGCCTCCTGGAAATCGACCAGGAACCAGGAACGAATGGCTTAGTGGTCAGAGCGCATGGTCGGTTTCCAGAAGCGCGGGTTTGAGTCCCGCTACGTTTAAATTCTTATACGTTTTCTAAATAGGTATTTTGCTTTCCTAAGTGTGTATTAATACTTTAAAAATGTTTAAAATAACATGTTTATTGTTAAATTTATCATTAATATTAATTATTACATTTATAAATATACACATATATATATATATATATATATATATATATATATATATATATATATATATATATATATATATATATATATATATATATAAAAATAATAATAAATCAACAATCGATTCATCATTAATTTGTATTATATTAATGTAATTTTTTACTTATGTGTTTAGGCCTCTCGTAGAGTCGTAATTGTTTACGGTACAGGCTATAGAATGAAATAAATGGAGAAAGAAATGAAATAATTTAATGGAAATGGATATTTTCTCGCTTTGATAACGAGGCAAAGCGCGGCGTTAAATTCCGCCACTCAACACGCAATGCCTCCAGAAATTTGCGGAAAGTAAGGAACGGAAGTGTCTTAATGGGGACAGAGTGTTCCTAGTTTTCCTCTGCCTACCCTGCTATGTACGATATGCCTTAAAAAAAGTGATTATAAAGATTGGTAGGATTAGGCTATTAGATAGGAAACAGTTCAACAATAAATTAAAAATTTCAAAATACTGCATTATATTTGATATGGACAGAAATCGAACTCCAGTTCGAGGTCTAAGTCTTGGAAGGTTAACTTACATCTATACAAGCAAGAATTCCTTTCATCCAACCCATTATTAATATATTTGTGATTCATCACTTTACATACGAAGTAAATATCAAAAGTAACATATCTCATCAGAATTGTCTGCCATTTTAGTTTTAATATATGCACGATATTACGTCTACGAAACGCGAATTAGGTAAATCGTAAGTCTAATTTCTCTTGCCTGAATATCAAGAACTGGAGCTTTATTTAATTACCACAGATTTAGGGTTTCGAAAGCCTACCATTGTAAAGGTTTAAATATATTCCATTCCATGTTGAAATTCATATTATAATTCACGTTATATAAATTACATCTGTATGTGTGTGTGGGTGTGTGTGTGTATGTGTGTTTGTGTATATATAAATATATGTATGTATTTCTTAGCTCTCAAGAGTTCGAATCTTTATGAAACAAATCGATTTTTTCTCGTTTCGTAGGCAAATTGTCAAATAATAAAAAAAAGATATATTTATTCTATATCTTAGACTTTTTTTTCAAGAAGTAGACACCATTTTTAGCACTATTGAGTAAGAAACAATCAAGTAATCAAGTACAAATATTTATATGTTCATTAGATTTAATGTCAGTTAAGCTAAATAAAAAAAATTCATTGAATGTATAAAAAGTAATTTCGGTGTGTTATTATGTGTTACATAAGCCACATAAGCAGAGGGAACCTAGTGTTAAGACACTCCGTTCTCCACTTTCCGCCGAGTTTTGCCCCGACTAAACTAATTTAACTCTGCGCTTTGAATCGACGCCAGAGCAAAGAAATGAAAATATAAATGTAAATAGATACTTCCTTTCCTCGACAGGGCATCGAACCCACAACCAGTCTATTTTACAGTCACACTTTATGCCCCTGCGTCGCAACTGGTTTCTAATTTAATAGCTGATGAGTTGAGATATAACATTATGTACAAAAGACAAAAGAATATAAAAGCAACTTCAATATTAGATACTTACAAATAATTCACTGAATGTTTTATTGTATTAAAAGTAGGCCAATGTCGTAGTACCGTTCCATTTTATTTTCATTTTTATTTTATAATTAAAGTGAAATGTGAAGTTGCAGATAGATGAAGTACATCTGTTACTAAAGGTAGACTCCAGATACGAATCTGTTATTAATCTAATATAATCTTATCATTTAGAAGAATCGTTAAATGTTCTGATATACCTTTGAATCCTAAACAATCTTTAGTAATTGCGGATTATTTTTTCATTTTCGAAAAGATATTTCTTACACTTTTTCGTTATTAGAAATACACTATCAAATAAAATATCCAAAGAAAGAAAAAGAAAATAAGATAAGAAAGTAAAACAAACCTTACAAAAGATATTGAAGTAAAATAAAAGTTTCAGTGAAGATAGCCTGTGAGAAAAGTTTCGGATGCTGATAAAAAAGTATAATATTTTATTTTAGTGTTTTAATTTTATTACATATTAGTATAGTTTTAGGGTTCCTTATCTTTGAAATGAAAAAGGAACCTTTATAAGATACCTTTGTTGTCCGTCTCTCTTTTTGTCAAGAGCCTTTATCTCAGCAACGCTTGGAGATATCGAGTTGGAATTTAAACCATATATCTACGGCCTCGTGATTTCCAAAAAAAAACTAATTTCTTCATTTACTTAAAAAAAACATATGGCCATTTATACAGCAAAAAGACTCTAGCTAGATGAAAACAATCAATTCCACCGATTGAGAATCGAACCCACAACCCTCACCTCCCAAACATTGTCAAATTACTCCACACACAAAACGCCCACATTACTACATAAATAATATACATAGTAACGCATCTCTGTAGTGTCGCAATGCGTCATCACCACATGCAAAGCAGGGAGGAAAATCACTAACCAATGCTAGCACATTAAATATGCTAACTTATGTAATGTACTTTAGATTATCTCCTATTTCAAGGCTCCACTACACGACTATTCCATTTATGTTGGAGGAATCCACTGTGATTCTCTAATTTGGGAACGTCACTCGCTTGAGTTTCTGATTTTATAATATGCACTTAGCCCCTTAGTCGTACGTTTTATTTGCTTTAATATTTAATTTTGTAGACGTTGTCGGTTGCGTTTTCTCAACTCTGTTCATTAGTCTTATGAGAGTAGTTTAACATTTTTTTAATATTTTTTTACCTATCTATACTTAAGTCACTTAGATTATCTTACAATAAGTATACATTTCGTCGTGGCGCAGCGGCACATGCATGTGACTGTGAACGCGGCGGTTGTGGGTTCCATTCTCACTCGGGAGAATAAACTATTTATTTCCTTGCTAACGAGACAAAACTTGAGATGAGTCGCGCCAGTCTTCACGCAATGCCCTAAGAATTCGGCGAAAACTCCTCGATCGGGAAGTGTCTTAACACTAGATTCCCAGTGAAGAACTGAGTGTCTTAACACTAGATTCCTAGGACACACATTCTTAGGATCCTTCTGCCTGTTCTGCTATGTGTAGGATAAAGTGTCAGGCTAAAAAAAATACATCCGCAATACATTCAATATAGTGTAGTGTTAAGTGCCTAATTATAATTTGACTATCCTTTGGCTCTCCGTTCTCTCTGGCTATCTCTCTAGGGATAAAGCGTAAACAAAAAAAAATAAAGATACTAAAATTTATAAAGAAAATCATCCCAAAAAAACAACAAAAATATAAATATAATTTGTTATCTACAGGATAAACTGCATATTTATCACACTCGGTACACATTAATAAAAACATAGCATTTAACATTTCAACAGCAAAACAGCGAGCGGGAACGGAATGTATGCTAATCTGACATTTGCATATGAGTAGAAAAATCACTGGGCCATTAAAGAGTGACGTACCTTCAGGGTGTGGAGGGGTGCAGTCAGGGTGGGGGTGGTGCATCAACTAAAGCCAGTTCAAGGAGCCAAGGCCAATTAATCATTAAAATCTAAGACCACATGGCGAAAAATATGTGAAAAATATAATACTTACATAAAAAGAAAAAAATAAAACATAAAATAAAAAAAGTAAATGGGGAGCGGAGAGTCTTAACACTTAGCTCTACCTACTCTTCTAAATGCGGGATACATCGTCAAGTTGAAAAAAATCTTAAGTCTGAATCAACTAAGGCCAGTTTAACAAAGAGCCAAGGTGCCCTTAAGGTCTAAGACCTCACGTTTCTCAAGCATCGTTTGTGATGCAAATAGAGATTGAATAATTTATAGAAGTTTCAGGCCAGTATTACGATCTTCGCCGGATATCCTCTGGTAAGTGATCCACTTTTATGGCAGGTCGCCGTAAAATGTTTGTCAATTTTCAATGAAGTGCCGTTACAATGAAGTTTTTATGAAAATATCGATTATTGTAAGAAAGAATGTTGTTATGAGAACTAAATTGTCATTTTTTATTGCTAAGACCATGGTGCAAATAATTACATGTTAAATAATTGATAATCACTGATTGTTTTCTTTTCATCATTCAAAAAAAAAATGGCACATGAGCACAAGCATACGACTGTGAACGCGACGGTCGTGGATTCTATTCTAACTTGGGAAATTGAAATATTTAATATTTTTAATTCCCTGCTCTGGTAACGTGGCAAAATTCAGCGTTGAGTTTCGCCACTTAACACGCAGTGCCTCCAGAATTCGGAAAGTGGAGAGGGGAGTCTCTTAACACTAGCCACCCTTTGCAATAGGGTAGGCATGCTACAAGTGGGATACAAATAAAGAAATAGCAAATTTCATAATTTTGTTGTTGTGATACAACTTATTTGTCAAACATAAGTGGCACTATAGTTCTATTGTAGTTAAAAGTAAAAATATATTATGGAAAATTCTTTTTTCCTCTTATATAAATTTTAAAAAAATAAATTAAATTAGCTTCACGCTATATCCCGCACACAGCAGGGTAGGCAGAGGGAACCTAGTGTTAAGACACTCCGTTCCCCACTTTCTGCCGAATTTTGGAGGCATTGCGTGTTGAGTGACAGAACTCAACGCCGCGCTTTGCCTCGACACCAGAGCGAAGAAATGGAAATATAAATTTAAGTAAATATTTCATCTCCTCGAGTGGGGATCGAACCCATTACCAGTCGGTTTTACAGTCACACTTTGTGCCACTGCGCCACGACTGGCCTCAATATACTTTCCTCTCTCCTCTTATATATTTTCTATTATATTTCAGTCGAGCTTCTGAGAGTATATAAAATGTAAATTTACATAAGCTTCTTATTGAACAATGCGTATTGAGGACAAAACTCGTCTTGTACTTTGTCTCAAACCACATAGATTTTCTATTTAAATTGTTGACAAAATGCATTTTTTTTTTTAATGTAAAAATATGATTATCAAAAATTGTTTTAAAATAGTTTGAAGTTTATGTCTATATAATAGTTTTAGTTCGTTATATTATCCCACACAGCAGGGTAGGACAGACAGACAGACCATTTTTTGACAAATTTAGTGCTCCGTCACCAGAGCATGGAAATAAAAAAAAAACAATTTAAATATAGTCCCCCCGAGTGAGCATCGAACCCACAACATTCTCTTTACTTAAACTTTATATAAAATAGTAAAGTAGAAACTTGACCATCCACAGCTTTTACACGGACCACTAACGTGTTCAACAAAAACTCTGCACATGTGCAAAGAAAGTAAAATGGCTCTCGGTGCTCATAACGTAGCTTTTTGCTATGGCCCATAAATAAGAGGACAATGTCCTCAGCCACCAGGGAAGCTGAGGCTTGCTATTTTGTGATGTTTCTTAGTTATTTTTCTTTTGTTTACAGGATAAAGTTAGTTGGTATTTAAATTGAGTGATTAAATATATACTTAACTTTCTAAAAACGGATGATACTAAGTATATTCGCTTGAATGAGTGTAGTCAATATTTTATTATGTGACTTTTCTAATAAATTAAAATAAATCAGCTTCACGCGGTATTCCGCACATAGCAGGATATTCAGCTATGTGTGGGATACAGTAAGTCGTGGGGCAGGGGCACAAAGTGTGACTGTAAAATCGACTGGTTGTGGGTTCAATTCCCACTCAAGGAAATGAAATATTTATTTACATTTATATTTTCATTTCTTCGCTCTGCTTTCGAGGCGAAGCGCAGCATCGAGTCCCGCCACTAAATACTCAATGCCTCCAGAACTCGGCGGAAAATGGGGGAACGGAGTGTCTTAACACTAGGTTCCCGCTGCCTACTATGCTGTGTGTGGGATGCTACGTGAAGCCGATTTATTTATTTTTTAAGAGATATAAATGAACATTTGAGAAAATATCCATCCAATTCATAAGCAACAAAACAAAAAAAAACCTAGTACTGTTTAACGACAACGATATATTTTTATCTTTTAATAGGTGTAAATAAACAACGTCGGTAAAATTTCCACGTCGAACATTTTTTACCAACATTTTTTACTTTTTAATTCAAAACATCGTCCAAATGGTACCGCTATTTAAAACCACTCACGACATAGGAAAAGTTTTTAACTCACAGCTTTCTGTTTTTAAAAATGTATGGCTAATATTTTTGTACTTTATTTTTTGTATCGGTAGGATATAAATATTAAAAATCGACCCGCGAACATGATTTCTTCCGAGTTTTAATATGACAATTTTATATTTTAAAAGGAAATATTGAAATATATTCACCATATATTGAATTAGAGGCCGGTCGTGGCGCAGCGGCACAAAGTGTGGCTGTAAAACGGACTAGTTGTGGGCTCGATGCCCACTCGAGGAGATGAAATATTTACTTAAATTTATTTTTCCATTTCTTCGCTCTGGTGTCGAGGACAAGCGCGGCGTTGAGTTCTACCACTTAACACGCAATGCCTCCAGAATTCGGCAGAAAGTGGAACGGAGTGTCTTTCACTAAGTTCCCTCTGCCTACCCTGCTGTGTGCGGGAGACAGCGTGTAGCTGATTTATTTATTTTTATTTATATATTGAATTTTCGTTATAAAATTTGAAACGTAGCGTATTTGTCCGTGTTTTAATTTTAAACATAAATAGAGTTTTAATTAGGTAGCTAAACTAAACTTACGGTGTAGCCGTTGTGGCGCAGTGACAACGTCCGATTGCAATAGGTTTGATTGTCTTTTGAAGAGACGAATTACTTTTATTTCTTCGCTCTTGTAATTGTGTTTTAAGATATAAGGCTACGTTAATTCTTTGTACGTTTATATATGCAGAATACAAAGTGAAGATGAGAAAAAAGAATTAATATTACAGACCATAGAATAGTTTCCTTTAATACTAAATAATTATAAAAATAAATGTGAAAGAATTGTCCATTTTGATTAGAGAGAAAATATGTAATTCTCCAAGATAGAACCTAGAAGAAATCTAAATGTTGGCTGTACTAGAAAGATTTAGGAAAGAATATAACTTAAAGTATTCAAAAATATTTTTTTAATAATAAATAATACATGATTAACGTTATCAAGAATATTGTTTTTCGCGCCTATCATTTAAAAGCAAAGAGAGTACATTTTTGATAACAATATTCATTATATCATCAACATTCCTTATTTACTTGTAATTATTTTGTTATCTTATATAACATTATTAATAGATTACAAAGTCTCCTCTGATAAAATATACTCTACGCCTATAGATTTAGAGAAGGCAAATACGCAATCTCGAAGATAAACATATGAACAAGATGTGATGTTAGCAACAAGCGATAACTCTGAAGTGGGCTGCGGGTGGCGTATTATTAAAAACAGTCTGTTGTCACTAGGTCATATGTGAGGTTACTTTGTCTTATCAGACATTTTTGACAAAACGATAATAAATGTGACCGGTTATAGTTCTGTTTGTGATTAAAGAAAGTGTTTGACGTAATTTAATTTGTATGAATTTATGTAGTGGTTGGTTTTAGTTCTATATCGATCGTTTCCAGTCAATAAGTAAATAGAATCTAAATAACAAATTAACATGGCTGTAAATTTGACAAAATTCACTAAATTTTGGAGTGGACTTAGTAATAACTGTAACAATATTAGAACGTTATCTACATCGGGCTTGAACAACGCAAAAGTGAGTTTTAACTGGGAGGACCCTTTGAATTTAGATCGACAATTACGTGACGATGAAAAGGCTGTTCGGGACTCGTTGAAAGCTTATTGTCGAGAGAAACTAATGCCCAGAGTGGTTGAGGCAAATAGAAACGAAGTGTTCGATCGTGCGATTTACAAAGAAATGGGCGAATTAGGGATCCTTGGGTGTACCATTAAAGGCTATGATTGTGCTGGAGTGTCATCTATAACTTATGGACTTATTACTAGAGAGTTGGATGGCGTAGATTCATCGTACAGATCAGCTATGAGTGTACAGAGTAGCTTGGCCATGGGTGCTATTTACATGTACGGGTCGGAAGAGCAAAAGCAAAAGTACTTACCGCGTATGGCTAAAGGTGAATTAGTCGGGTGTTTCGGCCTAACAGAACCTAACCACGGAAGTGATGCCGGTGCATTAGTCACGAAAGCAAAATACGATGCCAAATCAAAATCTTATATTCTCAACGGTTCGAAAACTTGGATAACAAACTCCCCCATTGCGGATATTCTCGTAATATGGGCTAAAAATGAAGAAGAAAATAATAAAGTAAGAGGTTTCGTGGTCGAACGGTCTCAAGTTAAAAAGGGGCTGGACACGCCCAAAATCAATGGTAAATTTTCCTTGAGAGCTTCAACAACGGGAATGATATTGCTAGACGACGTATCTATACCAGAGGAGAATTTATTGCCCAACGTAGTAGGTATGAAGGGGCCTTTCGGATGTCTCAATAATGCCCGGTACGGGATCGCTTGGGGCGCTCTCGGCGCGGCCGAAACATGTTTGCGGATCGCTCGAGAGTACACATTAGATAGGAAACAATTCGGGAGGCCGCTCGCTTCGAACCAGCTGATACAAAAAAAATTGGCTGACATGATTACCGAAATAAGTCTCGGTTTCCAGGCTTGTTTGAATGTAGGACGTCTAAAGGACGACGGTTTGGCCGTTCCCGAAATGATATCGCTCCTTAAAAGAAATAACTGCGGGAAAGCTTTGGAAATTGCTAGAGTTGCGAGAGATATGCTCGGAGGGAACGGCGTGTCTGACGAGTATCATATTATAAGGCATGTAATGAATTTGGAAGCGGTCAATACGTATGAAGGCACACATGATATACATGCTTTAATTTTGGGTAGAGGTATAACCGGAATACAAGCATTTTACTAAAAAAATATAATATAATACTATTATATAATATAATATTATTACATTCATTTTATAAGTATATTTTTGTATCAATTAATAGTTATAACAACAAGCAAATCCCTGTATAAATAAATTATTATCATAACAGTGTGGTTTACTTAATAAAATCTATAAAAATCTTAGCACAAAACCAATAAAATTTTAATTAAAATCACACACAAAAGACAAATTATATTATATTATGCGAAAATTATGAATAAACATTGTAAATCTGTCATCAAAAACATGTTACAGCTATTACTATGCGATTCGTGATCTCAACCTTTTCCCAACTCCTATTCGAAGGTAATTGTATTTGTAATACGACCGTGTATTACTCACTAGGGTCTTAAACAAGCAAAATTTTCCCTTAATACAAAACGTGTTCCCTTTAAACGCTATCATAAAATACTTATGTGATAACATTCTCTTGGGGCATTACTCTCAGGAGACAGGAATGACTATTTTGAAGATAATAAGGTGAAATCGCTTTTTCTCCAGAAACATTTTCGAAGACTGAAATTTTTCCGAGACTGAGCCATGCGCCACAATATCACGACTCGCTATGTTTATTTCAATGAAATTGTATGAATACGGAATATATTTTCGTTGTATAAACAATAATAGAAGTAGAATATATAATGATACGTTGCAGTGTTTATTTTTTAAATATTTGATGTTTACTAAAATAATTCTATTTGCTTTGAATACGGAAGGAGAGTGAAGGAAAAAGATTTTTATCGTTCAAATATATGCATTCATATCAAATACATTTGATAAGCATACCATTTTCTATATAAATTACGAAAGAAATTTCTACTCTAACTATTCTATAAGCTTGTTTAAGTTAACCTAGTATTGGTGAAAATAAAGGAATTTAGTCTATATGAAAAATTAAATCACATTTTACGTACTCGACTATATCTTAGATAGCGTTTTACCGTGCATGACAAGCTCATGGGGCTTTGCATGGGAATTATCTAACATTATATTGCAAGGAATGGGGAAAGAGTGTTGTTTTATGCAGAAGAATTTTCGACAAAAAGAAAAATGTTATGATACTAACGATCCTAAAAATAAAAAACTTTCGAGTATTTATAAAAGTTATATTTCTTTACTCAAGATCTATTTTTGTAATAGCTGCCAAGGTTACAGTTACCAACGTAACAAATAAAAAAACTCGTACGTAAAATAATGCTAAATGAGTCCACTTTTTGAAAATATTTGAAATATTACTTTTATATTATAGTGGATAATATAAATTGATAGCTAAAATAGTTCTCTACTAACATCTAATAAAATGTTATCATATTTTTAAAATATCTATAGTATTACACTTATACTTCAAATGCGATATCGATTAGTTACTCTTATCAAAATCTAATCTAAGCATAAAAAATATTTATCTTATTATATTTACTGAGATAAATCCAATATTATAAATTATTTCAACTTATTTCTTCTCACTCTAATATGAGCCTTTGCTCTTGTTTTTTATAAGGCGTATCTTGTTTTTAATAACAGAAAGCATAGCAAGTAGTTTAAATATAAAAAATATTATTTTAAATACAAAATTAAATATAATTTGTTAACTATTATAACAAAAGATAAGGTAAGGTAATGTGTCAGTATTATAATTAAACATTATTTAAAAGCAATGGGTACAGAACAGTACACGGTTGGAGACAAATTGGTATCAAAAAAGATTAAACACCTTAGGAGTCTCATTATCCTATTAATGAGATACCTGAACTCAACAGCCTATTTGACTTTTTAATAATAGATTATTTACTCCAAAATTTTAAATTGTATAAATAACAAAGTAAGTTTTTACAACCATTTTACATTTTACCGTTGATCAAATAAATATTATTTACACAAACTAAATGGAATCATATATGAGCTCGTTGTTATCATAATAATTTATTGTCAAAGAGATTCATTAACGACAGCCTAGAATAGCCATCCACCAGCAAGGATTGATAAGAACTAGACTACAACGAGTTTTGCATAACACAGTTTTATTGTAATTTTTTTAACGTAATTATTATTTCATGTCATTTTTGAGCCCAGTCGTGGCACAGGGGCACAAAGTGTAACTGTAAAATCGACTGGTTGTGGGTTCGATCCGCACTCGAGGATATGAAATATTTAGTGACATTTATATTTTCATTTCTTCGCTCTGGTGTCGAGGCAAAGCGCGGCGTTGAGTTCCGCCACTCAACACGCAATGCCTTCAAAACTTGGCGGAAAGTGGGGACGGAGTGTCTTAGCACTAGGTTCCCTCTGCCTACTCTGCTGTGTGCGGGATACAATGATGTAATTTTTATTTTTATGTCATTCTATTATCATATTCATTTAATACCATGCAGCTTCGGGATTTCTTCGGGATAGAAATACTAGTTTCTATTAAAAAAAAGCAAGATGATATTACTAAATATCATCTTGTTTTTTTTTAAATTTAAATATGCTTCTCATTTGACAATGAAATTTTATTTAGAGATAAGTCTCAAAAAACCAATTAAGTAGTTCTATAGAAGTAATAAATAAAAGTATATATAATGTATTATTTATTTTTGGGTAATGTAGAGACTTAACTACGAGCCACCATTGTAAACCTATAGTCAATTACGATGTCAGTAGTTATAGTTGCATTTATTTTTTAATTTATACGTAAAAACATGTATTTTTATCATGTATATCGTGTTTACTATAAATACGACAAGTTTTTAATAAAAACCCGTCTACCTTAACAAGAATGGTTGAGGTTTTAAATTAATTTTAATTATTCCATCTGTACAACAATATCTTGAACGCGGTACAAATGTTAACAAACTCACGTACATTTCCGTAACTAGAAGAGGCTGATATTAATATTCTAGTACAAAACATTAATTAATACTAAGTTACGAACTAAAACCGAGCGCCCACCTGAGCTGAAATTGATTAGCTGAGGCAAACGAACTCCCTCCCCAGAGGTTAAGCATTCCTTTCGTATCGTATTAATCTATTTAATCAGATCATTTGAATATCAAGAATGTAATTTCGGACATTTCATTAACAGCATAAGTAATTTGGTATTGTAGGAGATATTGGCACAGTGGGAGCGTCCATAGGATGGATGTGAGTTAAATATTGCTTTGCGTTCCACCATTGGTTTGGGTGGGAAACAAAGAACGGAGAGTGTAGACACTAGGTTTTCTCTGTGTATGCAAATCTATAAAATATGATGAAAAATGAAAAAGAAAAAACTTTAATTAAGTGCTAGTTTCCGATTTATTTATTATATTTATTTATATATTATTGTTTCCGATTTCTATAATGTACAATATGTAATTGTTACAATTCAATAATTACTAGGAAATCTCTGTTTGTTGATAAAAATGTTGTTTAAGCTCAAATACATAACTCTGTTTCATACTGTCAAATCGTTGGCACATGACGCGTCATATCCACCAAATATGGTGCAACAAGAGGCGCGTTATAAATTACTATGGATGTCAGTTGGCATCACAATCAAAGGAAAATATAAACAAAATCTGTACACATTAAATATACCTAGTTTTTATAGTAATATGTTAAGAAAATAGTTTTTAAATTTGCAACACATCGCAAATTTACTCTTACTTTAATACAAAATTTTATTAAAATAAAAAGAACTTTTTAAGCTGAATTTGAAGGCGCAGAAGTGATTTATGTTCATTTCGCTCTCGTAAAAAGACAAAGCGCGGCGACAATACGAGTTCTGGGTAATGTAGAGAACGGAGTGTTTTAACTCTAACTGTTTTAACATAAACTGGTTGTGAGTTCGATCCCCACTCGAGGAAATGAAAAATTTATTTAAACTTATATTTCCATTACTTCGCTCTGGTGTCGAGGCAAAGCGCGGCGTTGAGTTCCACTACTCAACACGGAAAGTGGGGAACAGAGTGTCTTAGGTTAGGTACATTAGGTTCCCTCTGTTTTCGGGATAAAGCGTGAAGCTGATTTTATCTAAATATAAATACAAAAACAGCATCTAACCTTACTTAAAAAATCATACCTTTAACGTCTCTGCTTCAGCTCCTCACACAAAGGCCTGGTGCTCAAATAGAGAATAATTCATTTAATACTGGTTTCGTGATAGTGCTCGACATGCTCCGCTCGATTAAAACGACGCGGTCCCTTTAGTTCAACTTACAAGGTCTTAAATAGGTACGTATGTAACTTTGATTCTCTAATAGACTGCTAGGTTTATTCAGGTCCATTATTGTCGTACATACATACTATATGAGGCCAGTGGTGGCGTGATAGTGTGGGACTGTAAACGGTACTGGTTGTGGGTTCCATCCCCATTCGAGGAAATTAAATATTTATTTATATTTTCATATCTTCGGTCCGTTGCCAAAGAACAACGCGGCGTTTAGTTGCACCATTCAACATTCTATGCCACCAGAATTCGGAGGAAAATTGGGGACGGAGATCCCTCTGCCTACCCTTCTGTGTGCGGGATACAGCGTGAAACTGATTTGATTTTATATATTAGGTAAACAGGTTTTACTTCGAATTTTTGATATCGTACAACTTTACGATCCCCATCAAATATATACGGAAGTAGCTTCAATATGGCACTATGTTCTAATACATACAAACTAGCAGTGAGGAAGAAAATTAGATAAACAAAACTACTTTGTCACTTTGTCAAATTGCTTTACTCTAGAAATGCGAAATTAAAAGCGCAATTCCGTGCTACTTTGTCTGTATACTGAATGTTAAAATCAAAGATCAGGTCTTCTCATCATTATTGATCTTTATCGTGCATGTTTACCTTTATTTAGCTTCACGATGGATCTCTTACATAACAGGATGTGTATAAGGCCGCTAGAATAGGAACCTAGTGTTAACCCTTCATGGGAACCTAGTGTTAACTCTGCATGAATTAATACAACGTTGAAAAAAATTTTGACTGAGAAAAAAACTTTATTTGTTTATCAATAACATACTCGTACAAGAAGAAAAAGAAAATTATGAAAAAGTTGTTTATTTTTTTTGCGGAAGGATGTTCTTGCCCACTTTGCTATTCACTGAGGCAATAACTATTACTAATAACTATTATTAGTATTGTATGCAAAACGAATTAAACGATAAAAACAAAACTATGGAATATTATGGAACAAAAAATTGTATAATTAAGCGTGACATTGTGACAAACAATTTTTTTTTCTGTAGGCAGTTTTTTTATTTTCATCGTAGCATTGTGTAATTTTTCATTGAACATACTTGACAATGCTGACGATTCTTCTGTCACTCTTGCCGTATATTGTATGTCCTTACAGAGTTTAGAGAAAGTTCTAGATATTTTAGAAGCGGGTGAATGAAAAGAATTCCACAGGTGTATCCAGGTCTATAATATATGAAGAAAATTCCGAATCTCCAATGAAGGTGTAGTTTTCAGGATTATATGGATCTAGTTAAATGGGTATTAAATGGGTATCGAATAAACCCATTTAATATTTTAGTAAGAGCTATTGAATGACGCTCGACTTCTGTTTAGTTATTATTGATAAGGTTTGCTAATGGGGCATTGTCTTTATCTGAACTATTGTTATCACTTTCGGATATAAATGTTATCTCTTTCTCTTCTTATTACAACTGATCTTCGGATTGGGACAGTCATGGAGGGAACATCATGTATGAATTCACCGGGAATGGAATTAGTGAGAAGTTTTCTTTTGTAAAAACGTGCGGTATCAGTCTGTCTATCAAGAGGAAAGGCAAAAATTGGAAACGAACAAAGCAAAAGAAATAAAGATTGAGAAAGTATAAAATTTTACCTGTTATAGATAAATAAAAATGCTGATTTGATGTATACATATAATTCGATATCTGTTCAAGCGAAAAAATGTCATAGTGTATACGAGACTAAATATGGAATCGACGAAAAACTAGTTGGAAAGTAATGAAAACAGTTGAAATAAACAAGTAGGTATATGGACTCTATGAAAATATATTTTTTGCCAAAAAATACTTACGTTTTACTCTGTTACCTTTTTTTATAAACGCGCACTTCTCGAAATTTTGCTCTTTCACCCACCCACTTGCACAGATTTGGGATTATTTCGAAATATCATCAAATCCTTACACATATTGCGTATTATTATTGCTAAATATATTATGTTTATATATTAGTTTAATATATTATATATAATTTGTTACTATAAGGCGAGGAAATTAAAATATTAAATATTTTAACTTCGTCCACCGGAAAGAGAAACCACAACCTATCGCATTTACAGTCGCACACTCAGGGAAATGAAATATTTAATAATTTCATTTCATCGCTCTGGTGACGAGGCAAAGCGCTGCGTTGAGTCCCGCCACACAATACCCAATGCCTCCAGAATTCGACAGAAAATGGAACGGAGTGTTTTAAAACTAGGTTCCCTCTGCCTACTCCGTCGCGCGCCTGGTACATCGTGAAGCTGAAAAAAAAATATAAATTGCTAATATACTCATACACTGAAAACTTGAAATGGAGGTTAAATTTTACACATAACTGGCATATTATAATGTGAGTTAAGTACATATATGTGTATTACGACCACAATTCAGCTATGTTTGTATAGTAAATGACAACATATAATCACCTCGCTGTAGCTATCGGAGTACCATCGCTATTTCATTAACAAAGTTTGGATGGGATAGATTGTGGTTTAACTTGCTATTTCATGATGTTTGATGATTGAATGATTTGTTTTAACATTTTTATTTTTAAAGTGTTATTTCACAATAAGGAAAGAAAAATACTTATTTAGAAAACGTATAAAAATTTAAACGTAGCGGGACTCGAACCCGTGCCTCCTTGAAACCGACCAAGGAGAAATGTGTTTGAGGCTATCTTGGCGATTGTTAGTTCGATCCTCAATCGGGGGAGTGCGGTTTTTTATGAAGAAAACAGGGCAAACGCGCATACATAAGGTCACTTGATGGTAAGTCACAATACACCAGAGGAACTACAGGTGCGTTGCCGGCCTTTGAAGTGGAGATGGACGCAATTTTTGAAGGTAAATAAGCGATGCCCCATTTGTGGAATGCTTTTACCAAATTATTTGCATCGCTCTGTCCTGCATTCATTTTCACTTAATTTGCTATATCTCTACAAAATTAGGCGAAAAGATAGCATAGATTTCCTAAGTGTCTTAGGTTCTTTTCCTATTCCCTACTCTACTATACATGTATATATAAGTATAAAAAATATATATTATGAAAGGAAGAGTGAAGATTAAAAGAGAAGTTAATATTATAAAAACATCAATATTATTTTATAAATTAAATATTTTTTACGCATTTCGCAACAGTACAAGCATAAAGGACTAGTATTAAGACAGCTAAAATTATAATTCAAATATATTTTTTTTAATAACTTATACTTACAAAAAATTGTTAGTTTTGTAAATTAAAACTATAACATAATAGACAATTTCCACGATATACATTGTAATGGAACTTTTTCATTTCATACATTAGTCTAGTAAACGAAGCTTATGAAGCACAAAGCGCGTATGCTTCCTCGTATATAAAACATGGATACTTCCCTACACCCGTTGTTTTTAAAACTTTTCACATTCCAGTTAGAAAAGTAGAGCAGTAGGATAGTTAAGAGTAATTTGCATCTCGCCAAATCTGAATTACAATGGACTACGAAAAGCAATTAATACTTGAAGTGCCCGTTTCAGCTTCAAGCTCGTGCTCTTTTGAATTTTGCCGATCCACGTGAATGGAAGTTTAAACGCTTTTGGGTGATTGAGTCCAACTAATCAGGGAGAAATGATAGTCGCTATTCAAACGACGGTTAATTTATTCTGAACTGGTCCCTGCCTACGAAGTCCCTTTTATTTGAAGAACTCCTAATAAATATTTATTTGACTTGAATATCAATAATATCAGTAAAAGTCGGTTGTGGCTCAGGGGCACAAGAGAGCGTCTGTAAATGCGACAATTTGTGGGTTCTATTCCCCTTCGAGTGTAATATTTTAATTTTCCTCCGCTCTTGTAATTAGGAAAAGTGCGGTGTTGAGTTTTACCACTTAATTAGTAAGTAATTCAAAATATATCATTTATTAATGCTGCATTTAAATTAAAACTTACATTTAAAATGACGTACTTGGTTGTTACACACACGTAAGATGTAATTTATTAATATTATGTTAATTACATATGTTACATATAATAATAAGACTATTTTTCTACCAATTGTACTAAAATTATGAAAAAAAAATGTTTACAAATATTGTAAAAAAAAAAACGATTTAGAAATGAGAAATTCATATAATATCAAATATTTTCATAAAATATCAAATACAAATCCAAAGAATTTAATAACATGTATATACTTAAATTATCAAAATACCTCTCATGTTTCCCTCTTTCCTCTCTCCCAATACCTCTTACAGTATTCATGTAAAACACCAGGCGCAAATGTTCCATGATTCTAGCCTATACGTTCCCCATCTTGAAACGCAATGCTTTTTTACGCGTTCTGAACAAATCCGTTTATCCCAATCTTAGAAATGGGCCTAGCGTGTATTGTTATTCGCGATTATGGAAGCGTTCGTGTAGATGAGTTTTGATATGCACTGAAGTGATATGTGCTTGTAACATATGCTGTAAAATGACGTGTTTCTTTTATAAATTATCCATTTTTTCCCCCTCGAAATATAGTCCCAATAGAAATGTGTTTACTCGATCCGTGAATTTGTATTAAGTAATTGGATTTATTTTGTATTGAGACATTTTGAAAGTTACTTTTCACTCTTTTTAATTTTTTTTCTTATTATTTTTAGCTTCACGCTGTATCCCGCACATACTTATGTTCCCCACTCCACATATGTTAGTCACTTATTTTCTAAAAATATGAAGTAACATTTTGCTTTTAAATATAGTCTAAATGAAGTCAAATAATTTTATTCAAAATAAGAAGTTACATGCTCCATTTTTTGAATATATATAATTAAAATTATATATTATTTACCACCAGTTCACTAAAGTTAATGCCTCAGACCTGAGAAGAACCGGCGCAAGAAACTCAGCGGGACTTATTTTTTTAAATCAATTATACAAAATCACATTTCACGTTTCTTCAATAAAAAAAATATCAATAAGAAGAAACTCTACACTATATTATATTCAATAATATTTTAACATATATATGTATATATTTATTTCGTTAGCAGTGAAAACAAAAATAAAAAACACATTTATTATAAGTCGAACACATAAAATTTTCATAAAATTTGGCTTGCACCCGACCTACACCAATCCAAACGGCGTTTTACGACCCTTCGAAACCGTACGTACCGCGTGTGACCGGGGCTCTTTCTTTTAAAAATTCAATATGGCTAAATGTACTTACTTGCATTGCGGAATATATCACGTGGAAGCAATTTGAGCACCTCTCTTCTGAACAGTAACCATTATTTATGCTAAACCCTGCACTCAGTAGATTGCCTTCGTTGAGTTACAGGGGATTTTTGGGACCCATCGTTCTAGGAAAGACAGTTTTAATGACCTTCCATATTCAAATATAACAATCCTGTTTCGCAAAGCAAATAAAAGCCGCAAACTCCCATTTAACGTCCATATATTATGATTTGGATAACAAGAATTACGAGTGGATCTCTAATGAAATAATGTTATAACGGTGCCGTTGTGTTGAAATAATTCAATATTTACTATACATAGATAGCATTTGCATTATCGATGTTGCTATAATCTACTTATAGTGTAAATATTGGTATTTATGAATTCCAACTAATAATTTTAATATATTACTTTGAATATATCAATAATATCATATATATGTTTTTTCAGGAAGTGTTTCAGGAAGGCAGCCTAAATGTTCTTACATAGGTAAAAAAATTAAACATGCCGACTATGCGACGCCATTATAATTTAGTGAAAATCAAAATATTTATGTACAACAACACCGTTATACTACTTGTTACCGTGATACTAATAAAAAAAATTATTACCCAAAACAAAAAATCGAAAAACGAAAAAAAAACTTGTTATTTATTTATTTTTACAAACTTTATAAAACGTCGGTCATCCAGAATCAATCATTATTAAAAAAATGTGGCATTTTGTTCTATATCTGAAATATTTGAATAATATAATCTGCTTTTAATAATATTTAATATCTTTTAACAAACAGTAAATACAATACCTAAAAAAATACCTCAAATTTTTAATTTCATGTTGTGAGTTTTTAATATATAAGAATATTTACCAATTTCTATTATTCATCGTGCTTATCTCATCACATCTCTTCTAAGACACAAATGTTTGGCCAGGCGGACGTTTCAAATGAATACAACTTCAATAAAGCCGTTTATTATCGGACAGGGCTTAGCGAAGCGCATTTAAGTGTTTATTTTTGTATTTTCCTTGATATCTTGTTAACATTGAGTTGATTAATCTTTTTGCTGGATACATTTGAATCACTTTAGTTTGATTCAGCTGTATCCCAGATTCAGTAGGGTAAGCAGAAGCACCCTAGTGTGAAGACCCTCCATTTACTTTACCTACCGTCAAATTCAGGAGGCATATCGTGTTGAGTATCGAAACTCAACGCCGCGTTTTGCCTCGACGTCAGAGCGAAGAGAATGGAAATATAAATATTTTCGTAACCACTTCCTTTTATCATCTTTTTATAAAAAAAATTTATCACTGAAGTCCCCTTATCTTCCTCACAATGAAACGTATAAAAAAATAAAACAAAATACATATAAACATTAAGTATGATAGCACCCAAAATATATACTACGAAACGAGCCCAACCCGAGATACATTGCGTAATACGGTACTCTCAATGTTGTGTGCTCAAGCGTACTCCCGAAAACGTACAGGACAAACATGTCACCGCTCGTCAGCGTACAGTCGATAAATTGCACGCTCTAGGAATAACAAACAGGGTCCTGTCCTGACGTCAGCCCTTACATAAATTTAATTTATAATCAACCTGCCTCCCTCAAAATTAAATTAAATTATACCAGCCACTGGTAACTTTGGCGAAATATTTACATTTCATTCCTTGAAAAACGCCGTATTTCATCCCTCAGTTGCCAAAGTAGTAAGATTTTTTTATGAGTATCTACGTTAATTGAAATATAGGTTACGTAAGTTAATATACATTTATAATATATTTTAGTGATATTTATACCGTTTTCACTCTTTATAACAAGACGTAATTGTTGTGGGTTTTACTTTCAGTAGTGTGATTATTTTGTATTGAAAAAGCGACGGTTACTCACAAATAATGAATTAACAGTTAATTTTGATTTACTGATTACGTATAAAAAAATATTAATCTAATTTAGATTTAGAATGTAGAATTATTTTGTAAATAATTCTTTAAAAAGTGTAATATATTTAAAAGTTACATCACACCATACATTCAAAAGTTATATATTCTCAGCATTTTCATATCACCTGCAGCGAACTTTTCATATTATTAAATAACCATAAAACTTGTCTAGAATCCTAATTAAATTTTATTCATAAAAAAAAACTTTAAAATGAAAAACTCATCCAGACCATAAAATAGAACCTTAGAGCTCTATAAAACGTTGATATCACACGATACTCTTTTTAAAATATCAAAAGTTGAAATTTTTAATTAAAAGACTCTTTGCGTCCTTCAGAACGACTCCAATTAAAACTATGTCTTCGTCGTTGGAGCATAAAAGAGTAGAGTGGTCGCACAAAAAGGTACTGGATAATTGCTCGCTTAGCACCGGTAATTATTGCGCCTAGTCGATTCGAATATATTATAATTCAATTATTATCTTAAGGGGTTGTCGGTTCGATTTCCACTGGATGGATTAAATTATTATCAATTAATATTTTCATTTCTTTCCTATGGTACAGAGGTAAGACGCGGCGTGGAGACCTGCCACTCAACACGCAGTGCTTCTAAGGCGGAAAGTATCATTATTATCGTTAACAGATGCGATTCTCGTTCGTTCAATGGATTTCAATAGTTTTGATTGAGTTTAGATATTTTCTTTATTATAAAACGGAACCTCATTATTTTATAGAGGTAGAGCAAACTGGAGATAAATTATAGGTATTTTAATATGACTCGAAAAAAAAGCACATTATTTTAATAATTAATTAACCAATCATATTAATATAGTATGTATGAATTGACTAAGTTTTCTATAATATTCACAAAATAAAGAAAAAAAATATCCAAAAGAAAAAATACTGTTTATGTCTTTATTTCTCAAGTAAGTAATAAAAATAATAAAATAATAATTAAATATATATATATTATATATTATTTTAATATAGTCATATACATAAGAAAAATGTAAAAAAATTGAATATCAATTGTTTACGTTCAATTCAATTATGTCTGGTAAGAAAATGTCGTCATTACTCTACAAAGTGTGCTCTTGGCAAGTATTCCTCTATGAGTCCAATCATTGTGGTGCCTTTGTTTTGCTGTCACCACCTTTATTACGTTCTTGAATATTAAAGCCTTTGGATCGAAATCGATTTGTGTTTTCTTTGTGTCTTATTTGAATCGAGTACAATAAGCTAGAGCGTTCATATTGAAGTATCGAACATTGCAGCTATAACAATTTATTATAGTAATTTTATTGTGACTAAAAACAAGAGAGAAATTGTTTTTTATTCTTGTGAAGTTGCTGCATATTCATATTTCACTATTAATTAATATTTTGTCACAGTGACCTCAATATTATTTCAAAAAAATATTTTTAAAATAAATAAATAGAGTCCACTTATTTATATTACTTTAAATCTTTTTCGTTTTTTTGGACATAAAATGTTTTTTATCAGAACTTTATTCGGGGGACGTAGTGTATAAGCACTAGGTCCCCCTAGGTCCATCAGTGTACGATGTGTACAGTGCATCCTATATGAAACAATTTTTTTTTTTACATTTTATCAAATAATCCAATAATAGCAAAACAGCATTGATTTGTTGATCACACAAGGGAATTTCGAATGGGATCAGAAATTGAAAACTCAAATCAGCAATAACAGTTACCTCTTAATTGAATTGTACTTCACGGGACGTTAGCAAAATACAAATGGAATGTGCATGTAGTTTGTAGAATACGTCCTCCCACTTACTTAGAGAAGCTTTGGGCAATATCGTTAAAAGTGTTGGAGTATTTGTTGTGTATATGTATTTATGTTGTGTAGAGTTTTCACAATTTCTCATTATAAAATATATCTAATTATTGTATATAGTAGGATAGGCAGAAAAAGCCTACAAAGATACTCCGTAGTCTTCAGGTCATTTCAGTAGAACGAAACGCCGTATTTTCTTAATAAATAGCGCAGAAGAGAGGAATGATGAAAAGATAGATTGATAAAAGAGTGGGCAAGTGGGCAAGGGCTACCGTGTCAAGTATGGGCAGAAAACCCATAGATGTACTCATGAGACATCGGATCCAAGGTGATTTCCTCTAGGAAACTGGCTGGAAGGGAAGTTAAAATATATTCTGGAAGATGGGACAACATTACCGGCTAGTATACACTGGATGACCTATATTTAAAAACGTTGTGGCGGTAGTGCTTCTTGGTGCTGATTTAGGGCGTTATCAAAATTTTAATCAGTGCCTATTAGTTATATTATTTAGTGCAAAGGAGTCATTCTAAGAGCAGTATTAATTAGGACCGGTTCAACGTGGTCACCAGGGTTTTGAACATGATCTTCGCAATATAAAGGGAGAAAATATTCTAAGAACCTGTATTGCGTCTGATTTGGATGTCGTGAATACTTTCCTCCAAAATAATCCTCAGCACCTTATCACGTAAAGTAAGTTAAGAGTGGGTTCCATTCAACTAAATTTGTTGTTGACCAGACGTTGATATATAGGCCGGGTAACTAACTATAAGGTCATCAGGCAACATTGTCTTTATGTCATGGATTTTTGGCTTGCGAGAGCCCGGACTCGTACTCTGTTCACATAGTACCTGACTTTTTAGTTATTTTTTAGCTTCACGTGTCTCCGTGGAAATAGCCTCCCTATTTATTACAGAGGTTACAAGAACATACAAAGATACTATGGTCCTCCAGCCATTTCAGGGAAACTCAAAGACGCAATATTAATATCGCCGGGAGGAGAGGCGGGTGAGATAAAAACAAATGATAGTTTTCTAAAATAAAATTTTTGTTGTTAAATTGTCGTTCAATAAATGAATTCATGTAACGTAAGCTACGCTTGTCATACAAGTATAAACTAATCTCGAAAAAAAAATTGTTTTAATATAAATTATTTAAAAATGTTATAATTCCTTTTTAATAATAACACAATGAAAACCATTTCTAGTTGTTTAGAAAGCTCAGTCATCCATAACAACTTTGATTAAAATAATAAATCGATTTCATAATTACTTAGGTATACTATAAATCACTATAAATCGCGATCATAATTATTCTACAAATTCAGCACACTTAGACGACGGCCCATTTCCACGGGCCTCCGTCCCGGGCTCGTTCAGCACACAATAGGGCTGCTTAATTTTAACAATTACCATATTTTTTAACTTAACATCTGTTGGTTTGCCCTCCAGAGATTTTAATTATGATTTTCTCTTATATTATTGTTACGTAAAGATGTTTTATTTGCAGCTGTTCATTATTTGAAGATCAGTGAGAAAATAAAACACGTAATGCCTTTATATTTCAACAGAAAGTGTGGCACGGAGTGTCTTAACACTACACTCCCGCAGGTATAGGTACTGTGCATATGGTCACGACAAGTGTCACTTTTCTGTGGTCCACATTTCGTATAGTGACTTCAAGATGAAAGAATTTGGTAAATTAGCTTGTTTTTTACAAACAAATAGTAATGTATATTATTATATGATAGAGATATCATATAAGTTTATTAGTTATATTTTTTCATATCATTAAACACAAATTTTTAATATATTTAAAACTTACTAGGGCTATTATATTATTCATCTGAAATAGATATTTGGAAAAATATAAATTCACCTAAGAATATGAATAATGTAAAGAGATTTAAGTGCTTTTCATTTGAGATATAAAATTTTTTAAATTAATTGTGGTATTGCACTCATATTTCAAACATGTTTTTTATATTTAATAAAATATTTAGTGGTCTTCGTGGTGCAGTGGTAGTCAATAACTGTATTAGTACAGCCTATAACTGTATTGGTTATGGTATTCTATGTGTAATTCTTCGCTCTGGGAACAAGACAAAGCGCGACGTTGAGTTCCTTTTTCGGCGTAAAGTGAAGAACAGAGTGCCTTAATGTATTACTAATCGAGTTTCCTTTGCCTACCGCACTCCAACATCCGAATTGCGAAATAGAGCATTTAAAAGCAGCGAGATAGAGCAGCTAAAAAATAAATAAAAATATATATATATATTTAGGGCTAAAAGCTACGGAATTTCACAATTTTATACCAGCTAAGATAATGAAAAATTTCTATTTAAACAAAAACTCGTGGGGATATTAAAACGGAACCCGTGGCACATTTTTCATAACGGCTGAAAGCGTCATCATTTTCATAACGCTACTCGCGCTTAAAATGAGTTAGGTGACATAAAATATTACCCATATAAAAATTATATATATATAATAATACATTAATGCGCATATGCGCATAATTTGAAGCGCAAAGCCCAAGCATGTGACTGCGAAACGCGATAGGCTGTGAGTTCGATTTCCATTCGAGGAAATGAAATATTTAATATTTTCATTTCTTTACTCTGGTGTTGAGGCTAAATGTGGCGTTGATTTCCATTATTCAATACACAACGGCTACAGTATTCGGTGGAAAGAAGAGAACGGACGTGTCTCAACACTAGGTTACCAAGTACCCTCTGCCTACATGGCTGTATGCGGAATACAGCATGCCGTTAAAAAAAGATTTTTTATTAGAATTGAATTGAATTAAACAAATTATATATTTTTTGCCGTGTGATCCCGGCCTAGAATAGGATCATCCTGGTACTGGTGGTGTCGTAAGAGGCGACTAAAGTACGTGTGGTAGAGTCACGTCGCCAGCAATGGCAACACGCATGGGCGGACTCGACCGGATCATTACCACCCCCGGCATTTAAAACCGGCGTGAAGTAGTGGCTTTATGCCACTGCGTTTCGCATCAGGTAATGCCGGGCCCCGGCGCCCAACCCATCTTAAAGGCCGGCAACGCACCTGTAGCTCCTCTGGGGTTGCACGGGGCCGTGGGCGGCGGTAATCACTTACCATCAGGTGACCCGCACGCTCGTTTGCTGTGTCTTTTCCATATAAAATATATATATATATATATATTTTGCTGTTTGCATATAAATAATCCACTTATACGTAATGTAGGAATGTAAAACATATAAAATATATGTATTTATACATAGATCGTAAACATAAAGACAGTAAATAGTTATTAATATAATAAACAGACATCCGGCAACGAAACTCATTATTATCTGAGCCTCGGTTGATTACAAAGTGATTGATTGGAGGCGGCGACCAGCTGCTGCGCTACAAACGCTATGTAAATATAATGACAATATCATCGTAATGGTCAGACCACTGTCTACCTACGAGAGATGAATTAATTAAATTAGATTTTGTGTGTGTGATTATTTTGTAATCAGATCAATTTCAGTACTTATTATGCTTGTTTAGATAATATATTCTAACTAAATAATCTTCTTAAAGAACATTCTTATAATTAGCGAAATTAAGTGAGGACCGCATCGTTTTAAAATTAGGTTCCCTCTCCATACCCTGCTGTACGCGAGATACAGCGTGAAATTGAAATTAAAATTACTTAGTGACATTTATTTTTTCGTACGATTATTCTTATATGAGACCAGCCTTAGCGCAGGGACACAAAGTGTGACTGTAAAATTGACTGATTGTAGATTCGATTCCCACTCGAGGAAATGAAATATTTATTTATATTTATATTTTCATTTCTTCGCTCTGCTGTCGAGGCAAAGTGTTCCGCCACTCAACACGCAATGCCTCCAGAATTCGATGGAAAGCGGGGAAGGGAGTATCTTAACAATAGGTTCCTCTTCTTACCCTGCTGTGATCTTTTTCTAATTAATGGTAAATACTCAATAAGCATAAATTGCTTGCATAATAAGACAATATGTCAAGTGTGACTGTAAAACCGACTGGTTGTGGGTTTAATCACCACTCGAGAAGATGAAATATTTACTAAAATTTATACTTCCATTTCTTCGCTCTGGTATCGAGGCTAAGCGTAGCGTTGAGTTCTGCCACTCAATACGCAATGCCTTCAGAAATTCGGCCAAAAATGGGGAACGGAGTGTCTTAGCACTAGGTTCCCTCTGCCTACCCTGCTGTGTACGGGATACAGCGTAAAGCTGATAAAAGATAAATAAATAAAGATGTCATATTATGACATAGCACAAAACAAAATTTCCGACTTTTTTACCAAATATACAACTGATATACAATTTTATATCAGTTAATTAAAACATACAATCGCGTATAATTAACGTTTCCGTGAGGATATTTATTCAGAAAGTGTGTTAAGAATTTTAACGTAGCCCACAAAATTTACTCATACCAAAAACATCTATAGAAGACATTTTAATCTTTTTTTTGAGCTTCATCCTGTTTTCAGCATGTAGCAATATTAAGCGAGAGGGTGACTATTAAGCCACTCTGTTCCCCATTTTCCGCCGTATCCTGAAGACATTGCGTATTGAATAGCGGAACTCAACGCCGACCTTTGCCTCGACACCAGAGCGAAAAAATTAAAATGTCTGGAATAGAATTATTACAAAGAACCATTTTCTTGTAACACGTATACTACGCTTACCGAAAGAAACGAAAGGCAGCCAATTTACAAAAAACATACTAATATAATATTCATATCAAACAATGATGTAGTTATTTCTGAAATTGGGTCAAAAAGTATGCTTGTAATGCTCGATTAATAAATATATTTTTACTTAAATTTTATTTTTAGTTAGAAGCGCTTAACACGTAAAAAAGAGTTACTATGTTAAGTTTAAAAAGTATTAGTATTCCAATAATAGTTTGAAAATTCAATTATAAAAATAATACTCGGAAAAATAAATGCGATGTTAAGTTCCGTCACACCACGCGCAGTGTCTCGAATTTGGGCGGAAAGCCGAGAACTTGTATTAAGACTCCGCCAGCTACGTACAAGATAAAGGCTAAAACTATTCAATATTATTTATTCTACTGTTATAGAAGCTTTCGTGGTGCAATGGCATACATCCTTATTTCATTGTTCTGATAATAATACAAATCGTGGCGTTAAATATCACCACTAAACATGGAACGTATTGGAAATTGGACGGAAAGCGGAGATCATAGTGTCTTAACATTAGATTCTCTCTGGACACCGTAGTATACGTTATACCTAATAATAAATATGTGACATATAGCGCAAACCAAATATATATAGCCAGTAACTAGCTAATATATTTAATATAGAATAGATACAATTTCTCACTCTAATTTATCTTTCTTTATTTTCAGCTTCACGCTGTATCCCGCATGTAGCAGGCAGGCAGTAGGCAGAAGGAGCCCAGTGTTTAGACTTTAGTCTGTTTAGACGTTAGTTTAGTGTCGCTGCCTACTTTCCGCTGGATTCTGGAGTGACAGGAATCAACGCCGCGCTTTATTTTGACACCAAAACGAAAAAAATAATGTTTAACTTCCTTGAGTGGGAATCGAACCCACAACCTATAGCATTTACAAACACACTCTGTGCCACGAGTGGCTTCAAATTTATCTTTGACATATTATATAGAAAACAAATTAAATATAACAGTCCGCTAAATATCTTCAGTACCCATTATAATATATCCACAAACTGTCGCTGCAATGTTATTAATTGAAGTTGTTTTAAGTTCTTCAAATGGGTTTTCTTCATTACACGTCCCAACACTAATTTTCAGTTTCGAAGAACTTCATAGTCCTAACAAAATTAATGTTAAAACAAAATTTCAATTGAACCCATTACCTCCAACTTTATAATTTAATGTCAAATTTTGCTCCAGCGAAGTTCGAACAATGAAGCGTTACAAGGAAATTTCTAAAACAATCGGATCGATTTGTATAACAATAAAGTAAATTATAAAGCTCCCGGCGTAGTCAAATCTTTTTCTTATAATATAGGCATTATTTTCAAATCTTTTTCTTATAATCACGGTTTTTTTTAAATTTCTCCCTCTTTGAAATCATGAAAATTAATTTCCGTCACGCAATTAAACACCTTTTCATTTTTATTAAAGAATCTCTCAATATGATTTTGTTATTTAAAAAAACACGTTTCACGTTTTTTAATTTACTTTCCTTTACGTTATTTTTTTTTGACGCAAGCATTTTTTTGTTTTATCTAAATAATTGAAGTTCAAAAGTAAGAAGAGTTTTTTTAGTTTTGGCACTGAAAAATTATTGTTAATACAAATAGATATGTTTTATAGCATTTTTAAATTTTTTTTCTATATTTAGGAAGGAAGAGTTTTTTTGAAAACGGGTTCAAATCCCACTATGTTCAATTTTTTATGTATTTTCTTAAAAATTAAATATAGGTTTACCTCGTATATTACATTTTATGATTGGTATAATCTTATAACTCCCATATATTATACGGCAATGAGTCGTCTTAACTTCGAAAATAAGCTGTTGTTAGAAAACTCTAACTCTAACAGTTATTCCTATATATAAAAAGATAGATAAAAAAATCGTAAATATTAAAAAAATGCTCAATTTATTTAATATAATAGAATCATTATAAAAAAAAACAATATATAAAAAAATTAAATTAAATATACTAATATAAACGTACCTACAGTACAGCCAAGAAATTCTATGTCATCCTCAGATAGCGGATTTTCTGCAGGAAATAATTACTTGCCTTCGTTGGTAGCGCTTCACAAGTATCTATTCAATAAAATATATTTTTTATATGTTATTTTGAATCATTAAAACCTATGTTAATGCTATTTCATATAGGATACAATGATTTTATCTTAATTTTTATGTCTAGTTAGCACAATCAGTAGGAAAAATGAAATACGAGTACACAACATGTGTGGGTCGTTAGTTTATATCTGATACATTTTTTTTTTAATTATAGATATTTTCTATTATGTTTTTTAAACAAAATTCATCATTATACTATGAATTATTCTTTGGTGATAATATTATATATTTTTTTATTTATGTGCCAAAAAAAAGATTAATTTTAGATTTTCTTTAACTTAAAAGGTGAGGAAAGACAAAGAAATAATTAAATGTTATGTTAATAGCATAAAATGAAACGAATTTTGATTAAATTAGACAAAAATAATTTAAGAAAAATTTAATATTTTTAAAGTCGGTGTCAAGCTAACGTTACTACAACATTAAATTACTTAATCTTTTTGTTTTACTTGGCAATAAGCCGGTGGATCTTTTAAGGCTTTGCTTCTTGAATAAGTAGGTAGTGGTTGTCCTATATAAAACTTCAAATTTAATCAGGTGTTTGTAGGAACTTACATTTTAGTATATTGATAATTTTCATAACCGATCTAAGTATTCCCTAGGAATTGGTGAACAAGAAAATACATTAAAAATATTCGGGCGAATTGAGAACCTCTCCCTCTTTTGAAGTTGGTTGAAAAGAAATGCAACGATTGAGGAATCTCATTCCTTGTAATTATTACGGTAAGAATTCAACATGAGTTCTACGTCATCGAATTGTGCTTTCCGAAAGCAACCACACAAGTCATTGTAAGAATATCTAAATACTTTTAAGTGTCCTTTTTAAATTCAAAGAGTTCCCTCAATTTTTCCAAGATCCCATCATCCTGATGATTGACAAAGTAACCAAGGGACTACAGATGAGATTATACTCTTTATATAAAAAAAATATCTAAATCGGTTCAGGCCTCTTCGAATAAGAGGTGAACATACATAAAAAAGAATCCGACAAATCCTCCTTTTTTTAAGTCGGTTAATGAGTGAAAATCAGCGGCAAACTCAATCAAAAAACAATAAGAGTATTTTTTAATGATATTTATTTCATTTTTACATATTATTTATTCCTTCTAGTTTTCTTATATTTTTAGGGTTCCGTACCTCAAAAGGAAAAAATGGAACTTTTACAAAATCACTTAACCGTCTGTCCGTCTGTTAAGACAATTGATTTCAAGATCACGTTGAGGTATCAAGCTAAAACTAATATTTAGGTCTACGGCCCCTTTGAAAAAAAACTAAGATTCTAAGTCAACGTATTCAAACCCATAACCACTTTACAAATTTAGCAGCATTGATACTTGAGATGTATTTTTTATTATATTATAATATTATTTTATATATAATATGTAAAAACATATTATATAGAAAATATACATTTCTAGAATTTAAAACGAGTTTCTAAGCTGTTAGTAATCTAAAAGATTACTGGTCTAAAAGACGACCATGCTAACGTCCATCCTTTAGTGTGCGGAGCAATGCTTACGGAAGCGATTTTGTGCTATAAATGTTCGCCTCTCAAAACTGCAGGTGCTGGTGCACATTTTTTTATTCTATTGAAATAAAATAAATTCCTATTATCGTAAGTATTATTAGTAGCTTATTACAGCAGGTTATTCAGAGAGAATATAGTGTTACGACACTACACTCCCCAATATCCCCTAACCTCTGATGCATTGCGTGTTAGATGGCGGAACTTAACGACGCGCTTTGCTTCGACACCAGAGTGAAGAAATGAAAATTTTAAATATTTCATATCCTAGAGTGGGAATCGAATCCCCAACTTGTCAGTTTAAAGTTTTATGCTTGTGCTACAAAATAAAAGTTAAAGTTATAAATTGTTTTACTTAAGCAAAGGAAATTTAAATAAAAAATAACACAAATATACCATTTGAAGGTGTAAAATAGTCGCAGACAGGCTGTCTCTGAGGTACAATGCAACTCCGTCAGTTCAAACAGCAATGCTCTAAGCAAATGTTTGTCTAATTATACGACTACTGTTTTAAGAGACGCCGCAAACTGTCTCCTTGCCTGTATAGTAAAATGTTATAAAAAAGACTAAAATGTTTTTATTTATACCTATTAAAATATAACTGTCGTGACCATTCGTGGCGCAGGTGCACAAGTCTGGGACTGTAACCGAGACAGGTTGTGAGTTCGATTCCACTCGAGGAAATAAAATATTTAATTTTTTCATTCCCTCTATCTGCTAATGAGGCGAAGCGCAACTTTGAGTTCCATCACTTAAAACAATACATCAATGTGGAGAATAGAAGTAATTAGTATAAACAGAGTGTCGTAACACTAGGTTCCCATGTGCAGAATACAGCGTGAAGCTAAAAAAAAAGAATATACGTAAATTAATCTGGATGGGCAAAATGTGTCTTTTTTCAATTTCACTTATTTTCTGCATATAACAGGGCAGAGAAAACTTTATTAAGATGCTCTTATCTGTCAATATTATAGTAGCAGAAGCCAGTAACACTTTTTATGTTACACTAACGAAATTTTATATATAATACATTAACCTATTGGAAATAGTCACTACAGCCATAACATTAAAATAAATAAACAATCAAAAATAATATATCAATAAAGTAAATAAACAAGCTTTTTTAGAAAAATATAGCCCATATTTTTACCTTTACCAAATAGGATAGGCAGGGAGACCCTCCACTTTATTCACTCTTTTCGCCTGTGTCAGAATTCACATGTTGAGTGGTGAAGCTCAACACTGCTCTTTGTTTTGCCAGAGCAGGGAAACGAAACAACATATAGCGCCTGCATGAGAATCGAACCCACGACCATCGCGTTTACAGTCATACGCTGCACAATGGTACAGTATGAAGTCACGCAACGCCAATGAATTCAAACCCATTACTTTCCAATTGCTAAATAATATTTTATTATTGAATTAACTGCTTACGAATCGTAACGGATCGGTGACATAGTATATGTACAAGAATTTTTTTTATTGGGGGCCTTTATTAATGTAAAAGAACCCAAAACAATGATTTTAAATTTTTTGTCTGTTGTTTGTCTGTGCATTTTGTTTACGCTAATCTCAGAATCAGATTAACTAATTGCAATGCAGTTTTCACTGTTGCATTTTGATAAGCTATTTTTAACATATAAGCTTCATTTTGATACAATCGGTTCATAAACTAAAAAGTTAGGTTAGGTTAGACAATTTTTCTTATTGCTATAATAGTTATTTTGTACAACTGTTTTACTGAACTGGCTGATTCTTTAGCTTTCAATATGTATGATGATGACGAAAAAACTCGAGATTGTATGATGATAAAAACACCGAGATTTCAAGATTTAGGATCAGGATCGATAGAGTCTCGGATAGAGTCTTACTAACTGCGCCTACCGTCTCCCTAAATAACGTGTAGCTTAATATTTTTTGCAAGCAAAATGAGATATATTCCCAAAAGAAATTAATGAGACTATTGAGAATTGTTGAGAAAGTAGTGTCTTAACACTAGGATCCCTCTGCGTACCCTGCTGTGTACGGGAATTTATAGATATATAATGGAAAAAATCATTACAAACTTATATTTGTAGTTCATATAAAATCGTAATTGATTAAGGACTTTTGATTAAAAAATTAATTTTAATTAAAAAATACGACCAATGTTGGTATTTCATATTTATAAAAATATACATAAAGCTAATTATTTCTTATACGTATATATTTTTGTAACATTACGTTCTTTTTACCTATGTTATGTACGTATCATCATAATTTTAAATCTCTAAATTATTTAATTAATAAATTAATGAATAATTTAATTTACTCTTCCAGAAACTGCCTTAAATGTTAAATTATTAATTAGAAAGATTCATAATATTCTTTGTAAAATAACTGTATGGATTGCATATTAACTCTTGTACAGTTACATATATTATTAGCTAAATGTACAATTGCTAAATATGTAGTTATTACAGAGTACACGTAGAAAGGCTGATTTTAGGCCTTTTTATATAGATTTATTTCAAACGAACGAATGAACAGAAGAATCTATGTATTTACTTAATATTTCTTTGAAGATAAAATCGGTCTTGATCTATGTGTTGAAGTAATTACGACTTAAATTTAACTGTTATTTATGAAGGTAACCTTCACTACCAATTCAACTTTATTTATTTTATTGTTTGTACTCTGAACAATAGTGCTTTAAAAATATATATTCTTATCAACAGTCACATAACCAAGACGTTTCGAATGTCATTCTTTAGCCAAGAATCTTACCAGCGAGATTGCCATATAGCATTCGCAGGCAAACTAATGCCTTGAGTTCACTCAAATGACGATAACGTTTTTTTAATGAACCGATTTTGATGAAACAAACATTAAGACATTGATGAAACTTTAAAGTAAATCAGATCAGTACTTTCGGAGATTAGAGTGACCATACATATAGACAGACTGACAGACAGACAGACAAACCGACGAACAGACAAGAAATAAAAAAAATCTTTTTGCTTTCTATTATTCTTTTTAAGTGTCCCTCTATCCATTTTAGTCAAAATTACTAAATGTACAGACAAAATATTTTTACTGTTTTATTATATATAGAGATAACAATAATATTATTATTTTATTTTCTAAGAACATTATACAATATTATAAATACACAATATTATAAATATATTTGGGAAGTATTTTCAGTAGAGATGGAAGATACGAAATACATAGATGTGGAAAGGCGTATTGCTGCCGGTAACAAGGTTAACGGAGTCTTAGCTGCTTTGATGAGACGGCGAAACGTCAACACAGCTACGCGTTTGGCCGTACACAATGCAGTATTGGTACCGACACTGTTATACGGCAGCGAAACGTGGGTATTACAGAAGAAGAATGAAAAAAAGATGAATGCTGTGAAGATACGACCACTTCGTAGGATATGCTGAGTCAGCATAGTTGATCGAATCCGCAATGAAGAGGTACACAGAATGGCAGGTACTAGCGAGGATGTCACGGCGAGAATGAAGAAGCACGTGCTCAGCTGATTTGGGCACGTTGAAGGAATGAGTGATGAAAGAATGGCAAAAATGTTTTATAGAAGTAGTAAGTGAGTGAAGAAAAAGTGCTTCGAAAACACAGTATCAAAGATACTGGAGGAGGATCACGTAAAAAGCGTGAGGACCCCCTGGAGAGCATGTATGAAGAGGTTGATGACAGTGGACGAGGCGAAAGAGGTATGTAGAGACCGTAGCGTTTGGCGCTCCGTTCTCTCTGACTACCCCGATAAGGATAAAGCGTGAAGCTAGTTTAGTTTAGTTTTATCATATAATATTATTATTATACCTTAAACTTGCTGGTATCAATAAATTTCAATGTCGTCTCATATGCGCTTTTTATCTATTGATACATAAACTCTATCAGTTACAAGCTTGAAACCAAGTTTAAGAATATTTAAAATAATAAAAATTATACCTATTAATATTGAAATTATAAAAATATATACATCGAACATATTATAAGATATCCAACTCATATTTCTGGCAGGATTCTTCATATGTTCCGCTCCTTTGTGTCTAATTACGTATTCTATCCAAAACATCGCAGTATCCAAAGCGTTCATGGGTCTATCTTTAAATATTTGTGACCTTTCTCTTGCTTTTATTATATAACTATCATTATAGAGAACTTCCAAAAGTGTTTTCTCTAGAGTAGCTTCATTAATTTCATGATATTGAAGGATTTTACCAAAACCAGCTTCTTGTGCGAGTAACAGGTTATTGTATTGATCGCCGTATATTGGAACGCCAATAAGAGGTACTCCATTAAATACAGCTTCTTGCGTTCCAATTAACCCACCGTGAGATATAAATACTTTGACGTTTGGGTGAGCTAAAAATATTAAAAAGATTTTTTTATTTCGCAAAATAGGAGAAATGAGTGAAACATTATTTCGTTCTCTACTTGCTGCTTAGTATATATATTGATTGTATAGCGTATACAGAATGGAAATGATTATCGTCATATTTCTTGCAAAGAAATCGCGGAAAAGCAAATTTATCAACTATACATATATACATAACTTAATATGGGAATTGAATCGACGACCATCGCGCATAGAGGCAAATATTTTGATTTTTATTATTCATGTGCTTGTTCTATAAGTTTTTGTGACGTTTTTTAAACTAAATTATAAACGTTATATTTATATACAAATCTACTTTGTTTTTAAACATTTTTAAAGTGTTAATCCACACTTAGTAAATATAAATCCTTATTAGGAAACGTATAAAAATTTGAACGTAGCGGGACTCGAACCCGCGCCTCCTGGAAACCAACCAGGCGCTCTGACCACTGAGCCATACGTTCTCATTTGAACGTAGCGGGACGCGAACCCGCGCCTCCTGGAAACCGACCAGGCGCTCTGACCACTGAGCCATACGTTCTCGCCAAGCTACGTCGAAATTCTTATACGCTTGTTACAACTTATGTTGTTAGCATCTCTGTAGGGAGATTTTTACAAATTTCCGCTACCCGAAGATAATTACTAAGAATTATCGGTTGGCAAGAGAGAATATTATTTTTTAAATATTTTTAAACATTTTTAAAGTGTTAATCCACACTTAGGAAATATAAATCCTTATTAGGAACCGTATAAAAATTTGAACGTAGTGGACTCGAACCCGCGCCTCCTGGAAACCGACCAGGCGCTCTGACCACTGAGCCATACGTTCTCGCCAAGCTACGTCGAAATTCTTATACGCTTGTTACAACTTATGTTGTTAGCATCTCTGTAGGGAGATTTTTACAAATTTCCGCTACCCAAAGATAATTACTAAGAATTATCGTTTGGCAAGAGAGAATACTATAGAAATCTACTTTGATTAAAATAGATACAGATAGAATTAGAGTCAGACGTTAATAATAACAATTAGAGGTCAAGAGTAATCCTTCCAATTCTTCCAAGTGCACTATACTATATATATATGTATTTACATATCGAACTTACCAAGTATATCTTTTTGAGGAAGCCACTTCCGTATTTCTACATTATTTGGTTTCTCTTCGAATTGATCGTCTTCCCACTTCCAAAGGACCGTCTGTTTCAATTTTTTGAAAACATTAATAAATGCATTCCTCTTTTCCACTGACATTTCGGAACTTCTAACATTAGATCCAAAGTTCATGTATACTACTCCATTGACAGATTTGTCCAAAAGATTTTGCAAATCCTGGTAACGAGAAGAAAATCAAATTAATAACTCTTTAAAAGTAATTTCAATATTATTACATCTCTTCTTCTTTTTTTTTAAACATTTTTAAAGTGTTAATCCACACTTAGGAAAGATAAATACTTATTTAGAAAGCGTATAAAAATTTGAACGTAGCGGGACTCGAACCCGCGCCTCCTGGAAACCGACCAGGCGCTCTGACCACTGAGCCATACGTTCTCGCCAAGCTACGTCGAAATTGATTCGAAAACGATTGCATACATTCTCCTGTAGCGTTGATGGTAATACGCCGTTCAGATGAAGCCTGCGGGCTTGCTTTCAACCAGAGATGTTACTCTGCGTGACTCTCCCGGCCCTCAGTGACTCCGTCACTCCTAGATGATGCCTCGTCCACGTCAGTATTCAAATTGCGCGAATGACACATATAAGCTTACACACAAGCACACATACAAGCCCACACGCAAACATACATTCAAGCACACACACTAGCACATACTCAGGCACACACATGGAACCACGAACAGGTACACAACTACGTCACTCACCCTTCAGACACACTACCCGGTCACTGAAACATGTACGTTTCCCTGACTATTATCGTCCGTAGATACGACCTCTGGAGGGGAGTGATTAATACGAGTATTTAATATGTGTCATTTGTTTGTAATTTATTTATTTATCATTTATATACATACATATGCTTAATAGAATTTATATATAATTATTATACCAAGTATTCGTATTTAGTATATTTATATGAAAGCCCTCGCTGCCGTCGATTGAACCGGTGAGGAGTAATATTTACTCCTACCCCCTTGTCGACAGCATATTTAATTTCTAACAGTCGATGCTTTGACACTTGTGATTAAAGATTGAGAATTGACAATACTTGCGATAGTGCTGACTGATATTGGTCAGGCTATCAATTAATTTGCGGTAGCTGATGTCCACAATAAGTTTATAATGAGAGAGGAAATCTCCGTCAATGACGTGAAGGCTTCGTGACGTCAGCGATTATAAAACGCCACGGAAAATTTCGGCGTAACCCAATGTTTAAAGTTAGGTTAAGATAACCATAGGTTTCGATAGCCTAACCGTTGGCAGCACTGAGCTTAAAGGGTGTCTTATTACAGGGTAATGGCACTAACTGGATATACGCAAATGTCACTACCAGTGTCGACTAAAAAATTGAATTTTTGTTTTATTGTCCGTTATATATAGAGGCGTCCCGAGGAGTTATGGCCGTCACTGGTCGTTATCAGTGATTTCTCAGGGCTTTTTCTAACTGAGCGTTACGTGGTGTAGGGGGAGGCAGACCAAAAAGAGCTTGTTCGGCTGTAGCCTCTGTCACTCGGTAATGGCTTGTCAAAAATATATCCTGTTGGTCAACTCTGCGAATATTGACATACATAAATGACATATATTAAATAAAGTATAAATAAAAATTATAGTTCCCTACACTCCAGAATGTAGAGAGATGAAAATGGTATGACTTAATACATTCAAGTACACAATCTCTCCCTGAAATTATTTAGTCAGTTCTGGCAATTTGATAGTTGAATTATTAGAAACTAACGGCTCCCCAGCGGCTTCGCACGCTTAAACTACATGACAATTGATTTAATAAGAAGAATTGATTGACAACTAAAATGACTTCTAATGTGATTTTTTATTACTTTAATCTGTAATATTCTAATATGATTATTTTACCACATTATCGTAATTTCTATAAGAATTTTTATTTATCTGACTGAAAAATACGACCAATGTTGATATTTGATTTATAAAATATACATAAAGCTAATTATTTATTATACGTATGCTATACGTATATTTTTGTAACATCACGTTTTTTACCTATGTTAGGTTTTTTAAAACTCTGTTAAATACACACATATAGTATCGTGGATTTTTTATAGATATTTTTTATAGATATGCGCTCTATATTGCTGTAGAACATTGTTATGTTCTATCATTAATAGTTTTCACAGCGCACGCGATGATAGAATTGTTAAGATCAATTTCTTCACACCTTGGGTTACATTATTGCATTTTTATTAGGGATCTCAATTTTTTGAAAATATAAAATAGCCTATGCTAGTCAGTGAAAATGCAGCTTTCTAATAGTGAAAAAAAATATTGAAATCGCTCCGGTAGTTTTTGTGTGAAAACTATACAAACATACATACATACATACAAAAATACAAATCTTTCCTCCTTATAATATTAGTTTAGAATTATAGATAAGTGCATTAAAATACTTGGGCTTAAAATAACAATGAACAATTATATTTTTTAGTACTGTTTATGTATTTATATCGATGAAGGATCTAAAGCTATTATTTATTTATTTATTTTTTGCCTTTTTTTCATTGCAATTAATTTTATAATTCCTTCCGGTGATTGTTACTTTTTTAAAGACTTAGCATTAAGTACCAGTAATTAATTTTAAATAAATAATTTAAGATTTTTTGTTGCCTCGTTATAAAAGATAGGTAAACTTTTAATCAAATATATGGCAGAAATAAATCAAAATGAATAAAATTTTAAATACGACACAGAAAATAAAAAGATGTATAATGTTATTTATAAAATTAAACCTACTTTAAGTTGAACCGATTTCGATAACACAACATACGAAATTAGTACATGGACTTCCAAATCTGAGATTGTCATAATGCAATATAAGGTTCTGCTTCACATACATACATATCAAAGACATCCCCTTTTTTTCAGAAATCAGTTAAAAATAAAATGATTGTGTTCTGTGAATATCACCTTGAAACTTGGACAAAATTGTACCTACATGAACTATATTCTACAAATGTTTAAGTAATTAGTATTTTCCTTTATAATTTACTTAAATTAACATTTGTATTTTATTTGTAAAAATACTTAGGATATTCGTAATTATTTAAAATAATCTTTTTATGTCGCAAATATAATAACACAAAATCACTCCACCTTAAAATGCCCCGAGGATTTGAGAAAATCTGTATAAATGATATAAATTTTGTATTTGTTTTTAATATTAATCTATTTGGTATAACTATGCTTTGTAATGTATGCCATAATAACATAGTGTCATTAAAATATTTTAAAAAATCTATATAAAGAACCAATTTGTTCAAAAACCAAATTACAGTTACAGTGTCGCTATCGGAAGGTAATCGGAAAATAGGACACGGAGTGTCTTAACGCTAGGTTCCCTTTGTTTATTCTGCTTTATCAGCGTCAAAGGTTTAAGTTGAGAAGTCAACGTCAAAAATTTGTATAAGCGTGGAAATAAAACTAATAAATTATCCAGAGCCAACTATCACCTATACAATCAGGCACTGTACCAAAAGTGATAAATTATGTTATTTGTCTTATATATTTTAATAAAAAAAATGTTTTATTTAATACCTTTTGTAGATTCGTATTATTCCGTGACAGGTGAATTCCCCCAATTTCAACAATATTCGGTAACAAAGCAGCTGGAGTGTCAAAGCTAAAGTGGCTATTGATCATCATCAAAGAAACGTTTCCTTGCATATTGTACAAAGTTGGCGCTGTGTCTGCTAAATCCGGCAAGTACTCTTTCACTAACCGCTCTTGTTGTTTCAAGTAAACAAATCTCCACCATAAATATTCATACGTTATAAAATTTAGATTCCTTAGTCTTCCCCAAAAGCTGTGTACATTTTTTACATCTAAAAATTCAGCAAGCACTGTCGCTAATTGAAGAGGATTACCATTTACGAAGTTGTGCTTCATACACTTGCCAAATGAAGTGATTAACACTAACGGCGCCTTGTACTTGTGGGCTAAAGTGTATAAAGCTTCGAAGAAAAATTGTTCAACAATAACCAAGTCAAATGTATTGTCTTCTTTTAAAAAACGTTTCACTTTAGTAGAATTTAAAATGTGCTCAGTATAAGTTAGTCCCCCATCCCAAAGAATTTTATGGTGAAATTCTTCTGCTGATAAATCTACCATACTAAACACGTTCGGCCTTTTACCACCTGCAATTATTTTGTATTATTAACAAAACCAACTTAAAAGTCAAAGTCCGAGTCGGATTCCCCCACCTAGTGTTCCCAATTCCAAGATTGTGATTGGGATTACAAAAGTTGATACAGTAAGAAAAGTTTGCAGGCGTAATGCGTAAAGTTTAAAGGCGTAAATAAGCATCTAATGATTTTTTTCGCAAATACCTATAAATTTTCAACTTTCACATTTTATTCAACAAATTTCATAATTCAATATAAATATTGTAAGTTCTCACTTTGTGTCAAATTTTACAACGGTAGGTCCACAGGAAATACCCAATATAGATTTTCAATATGCGGTGAATTTCATACAAAATTGAGCAAAAACTATGCATAGTTACTTATATCTTTTGCTTGCGTCATCTTAGAAGCATGATGCTATGTTCCAAGAGAATGCAGACCTGAATATTTGATATTATATTTCAGCTTAATACCTCCACGTGATTAAAGATAAGGTCTTGACAGACAGGCAACATAGTGACCCTATAAGGGTCCCATTTTTTTTCGTTTTAAGCTACGAAACCTCAAAAATTATCTACCGACTTTACCTACGTTTATATTTTACTTTTCTAAAGGTTTTTTTTTGAAAAATTGTTACTTAAACTTACCTATTATATCCCAAATTTTTTTATCATCCACCATAACTTGACGATAATTGGATGGTGTATCTTTTTCTTTAACTGAAGTGATTACGGTAACATTGTGCCCCCTGCGAGCAAGCTCTAGGCCGACCGGCCGAAATAATATGTAATGTGACGGCGAAGAAAATGGAATGACATAGAGAATATTGGCACATCCGACTTTATTAATAATAACAAGTATCACAGACAGCAATCTATAATGCATCTATAAAATAATAATTTCTTATGTTATGTTAAGTATACTTATTACACAAAATAATAAAACAAAGTTTTAACTTCAATTACAGCAAATTTTATATATTTATATATAATTATACATTATTATTTTTTATTATTAAACTGTCATTAAATTATTTATTATGATCGTGTCAATTACGCATTTCTTACTTCACGCTGTATCCTGCTCATAGCAGAGTATGAATAGGTAGTCTGAGAATCTAGTGATAATACAGTCAGTTTCCCATAATACTATCGTTCTCCACTTTTCTCCGAATTGTTGACACATTGCGTGTTGAGTGGCGGAATTCAATGCCGCGCTTTATCTCGTTACCAGAGTGAGGAAATGAAAAGATTTTTATTTCCTCGAGTGAGAATCGAATCCAAGAGCCATTGTTTACAGTCGCACGCTTTTCGCTTTATATATATATATATATATATATATATATATATATATATATATATATATATATATATATATATATATATATATATATATATATATATATATATATATATATATATATATATATATATATATATATATATATATATATATAAATATATACGTATAAATAATCACATAAAGGATCTAAGTATAATATATAAAAAAATAGTGGAGAATAGTTAAATCTTACCATTTTTATCGACATTTAGTACACGAAAAAATATTTTTTCATGTTGTTTGTACTTATATGTCAGTAAAATTTTTTTTTTAATTTTCACGTCTCACGCGTTACACACAACCACCTCTTCGCGGATATGCAATCATTATAAGTATATATTTCTACATTATTCACATTTAACGATAGATAATAGCTCTAGTAGTTAACAATTTTTGGGTTTTTAAATTCAACAAAACTCAACTTAACTTTCATGTTTTTACTAAATAAATTTAATAACAGAGGCAGAGGGAACCTAGTGTTAAGACACTCCATTCCTCAGTTTCTGCCAAATTCTGGAGGTGTGGCAGAACTCAACGCCACGCTTAGCTTTGACAACAGAGCGAAGAAATGGAAATATAAATTTAATGAAATATTTCATCTCCTCGAGTGGGGATCGAACCCACAACCAGTCGGTTTTACAGTCACACTTCGTGCTACTGCGCCACGACTGGCCCCTATATAATAACTTAATAGTAAAATAATTTAATAACTTATTTAAGGTTTAATACTTATTTAGAAAACGTATAAAAATTTGAACGTAGCGGGACTCGAACCCGCGCCTCCTGGAAACCGACTAGACTGGTCGGTTTTAAAAGTATCTTTCTTTCCTTTCCTTTTTTTGGAACTGTTTTTTTGGAAATACATTTTGCACAACATCTGATTTGACTTGTGGATATGTGATCCAACTTAAATGGCTAGCTAACAGGAAAAGTAGAGTAAACTGCCCCTAGTTATAAATGGCGGAGTTCTTCAAGGATCTTTTCTTTCTGCAACCTTATTCCTGCTGGACATCATCGGGTTTACAAAAAATCTGTGCAACGACAATGAATTCAAACCCTTTACTTTGCAAATGTTACATAATATTTCAATAATAAAATATTTTTTTTTTATTAGCTTCACTCTGTATCCCGCACACAGCAAGGTAGGCAGAGGGAACCTATTGCTAAGACCCTCTGTTCCCCATTTTCCGGCGAGTTCTGGAGGCATTGCGTGTTGAGTGGCGGAACTCAGCGCCGCGTGTGCCTCGACACAAGAGCAAAGAAATGAAAATATAAATGTAAATAAATATTTAATTTAACATTGAGTAGGGATTGAACCCATAACCAGTCGATTTTACAGTTACGCTTTATGCCTCGGCGCCACGACTGGCCTCTATAATAATAAAATAATCTGACAACGAGAAAAATGGGAAAAAATATATTTTTCATCATTTATTGTAGGTAAACTACAATTATAAAATTAATAAAACAAGCAATTTATTTTGTTGTCTTTTATATTAAAAATATTCAATAATATTATATATCTTATTTAAATATATTTAAAAAGCTGTATTTTATGAAAAATTGTTGTCATATATTTTTTGTTATAACATATAACATTAACATTACTATTTAATTTTCTAATAACACTATAAAACATTATAATTATATACTGAAATATCTAATTGGTACCTATAGATTTTAATGTCGTCTCACATGTGTTTTTTATCTATTGTTGCATAAACTCTATCAGTTACAAGATTTAAAGCAATTTTAATGATATTTATAATAATAAAACTAATACCTATTATTATTGAAATAATGAAAATATATACATCGAACATATTATAAGATATCCAAGTCATATTTCTGGCAGGATTTTTCATATGTTCCGCTCCTTTGTGTCTAATTACGTATTCTATCCAAAACATCGCAGTATCCAAAGCGTTCATGGGTCTATCTTTAAATATTTGTGACCTTTCTCTTGCTTTTATTATATAACTATCATTATAGAGAACTTCCAAAAGTGTTTTCTCTAGAGTCGCTTCATTAATTTCATGATATTGAAGGATTTTACCAAAACCCGTTTCTTGTGCGAGTAACAGGTTATTGTATTGATCGGCGTATATTGGAACGCCAATAAGAGGTACTCCATTAAATACAGCTTCTTGCGTTCCAATTAACCCACCATGAGAGATAAATACTTTGACGTTTGGGTGAGCTAAAAATGAGAACAAGTTTTTTATTGATTACGCAGGGTAGGGAAGGAGAAATTAGTGATGTTTTATTCCGTCCCCTACCTGCCACTTAGCTGTATAGCGTGGCATGGGAAAGCTTATAGCCGCATTTACATCACGCCAAGTAGAAATTAAATCCACAACTACGCATAGAAAAAGATATTTATATTTTTAATTTTCTAAAATTAAATCAAATCAGCTTCACGCTATATCACACACACACTGCAGGTTAGGCAAAGGTACGTCGGTTTTACAGTCACATATTACGCCTCTGTGCCACGACTGGCTCGACTTTATTATTTTATAATTAGCAAAAATTTTGTATTCGTTAAAAATAAATTAAAAAAAAAAAAATTTTACACTTTATAAATTTCAAATAAATTATAAACGTACTGTGGTTAAAATAATTAGCGTCGGACGTTTAAAATAATACAGGTCAAGAGTAGCATAGTGTAGATATGTTTTTAAATCTTAATATTTTTTCCAATCCTTCCAATTCTTTCAACTGCCTTTGTAAGTATATATCAAGCTTACCAAGTATATCTTTTTGAGGAAGCCACTTCCGTATCTCTAAATTATTTGGTTTCCCTTCCAATTGGTCGTCTTCCCACTTCCAAAGGACAGTCTGTTTCAGTTTTTTGAAAACATTAATAAATGCATTCCTCTTTTCCACCGACATTTCCGAACTTCTAACATTTGATCCAAAGCTCATGTATACTACTCCATTGACAGATTCGTCCAAAAGATTTTGCAAGTCCTGTAACGAGAAGAAAATAAGATGAAGATTTTTTTTTTATAATTGAATTGTTATGCGCCACAGATTTTTGTTGTCCGTGCCTTCTTTGTACTTAATTGATTATTAAATTTTCGTTATTTTTTTTTAATGATCTGCAGTTCCTTTTGTCAAATCCGAGTTTTTAGCCGTTAGTTGATTTCGTAATGTTTCTATGGCCTCCTCATCTATATAAAAAATAGCTATTTTGATGTTGTGTTCCACTATATCAGTCACGGACCCTTCATTTGCCCGGCGAATGAACCTGCCGATAGCGTCTTCCTCGGCGTGAGCGTAGTAGATGCATCCTTTTGTATGCCTTGTTAAAGCGACGATAGCATGTGATATGCTATCGTGTAGGGCGTTTTAATGCCCTTAGTTTGGATGATTACTACAAACTCGTATGTAAGTCCCTGAGATTCGTTGATGGTCAGGGTGCCTGAGTTTCCCCTCTTTCCGTATCCTTTCCTGGTTAGGTCCACTTTTTCTGCTTGTGTATCGACCAGGTAAAGAGTATTGGGGGAATCTATAGGGATGGAAACACCTGTGTATCGCGACTCTCTCAGGGAGCGAGTATCTGTCGGGCTGAGTAGATTTCGATAAACTAAGTTGAGCGCGTATGTCACATCCAGTGGACATCTATATGATCTCGCTAGCTCTTGACTGATGGCCGTCACGAGGTTTGAGTCGATATAGTGCATTTGGAAAAGTTTTAATCTGTCGATAAATAATAGTTGGTTTATGTCTCCGATAAGTATAAGTTAGTGTTGGTCTTTGATAACATATTATCGTAATGATGGCCATAGCCACCATTACGATTGCCCCAAAATGGTTGATTAGGGCCTCATCCACAGTAAGTCTTGCGGGCTTTTCTGCAACACTAATTACCAGAATAGAGGCGATCGTTCGGACTTTGATTTTTGCTTCCCTGGTGCAACTAAAAGGGATCTTACATCCTCGTCTGCCTCAGTAGTTGTAGTTGTTACCCGATCACTATCGGGGATAAAATTGTTGACCACCCAGATGGACTTCCGCCGCCAGGAACGCCATTCACCCATTGCATGTGAGGTGGCTCCCAATGCTCCCAGATGGTGGTTGGATTTTTTGAAGTTTGAATAGTGAGCGCTGCCTTTAGTATCCTTTGTTCCAGCGCTACCTCCGTGCATCCAGCTATGACTAGGATTAGGTCGTCGGAAGATGTTTGTATCGGTTTCATTATTGTAGGTGGTAAATTAAACTTTTTGCTTTAATTTTTAGGTTTTTTCTGATTGTTTTGTTGTTCCTCTTCTTTGGCTATCTTCCTATCGACCTTCTTTCCTACCTTCCTATCGATAGCCTCTGGTTGTCAGCTAAGCCTGGTCTTTCTAGCTTGGTGTTCATTAAAATTTCTAAGTTCACACGAACTAAAGAAAACTTGACAATGCGGCAATTTTAGCAAGTTCATCTTCTCTTTCATTTCCAGCTGTTCCTATCCATGTATAAAATTATAGAAATGTATATAAGAAATATGTAAAGATGTTACAATAATTTTCAATAATATTTTTCGTCCTATAACGGGTCTTGGGACGAAAAGAAAATAAGGAGAAGATATTATAATATTTTTTAATTAATGTACATATTACAGTTACTAGATACCGTTGATGATAGTTTTTTTAAGATCTACGAGAATTAATTGTATAATCAATCCATTAATGATCTTAAATTAATTCGTTGCAAGAGATAGTCGAACCGTTTAACAAATATAGGGCACATAAAAATTTTAATAAATAAAATTTTAAATACGACGCAGAAAATGTAATGACACGTAAAATTTATTTAAAAAATTAAACCTACTTTAAGTATATTCTGAGTTACTTAGTTACCTTCTTACCTGCTTGAAATAATTTTGAAGACACAAAATACAAAATCAGCGCATAAGCTAGGAAATTTAATTCATCGTCATAATCAAATATAAGCCAATCCTGTTTCACATACATACATTTCAAAGTCATCAACTTTCTTTCAGACAACGTTTAAAAATAAAATGTTTGTGGTCCCTAAATATCACCTTGAAACTTGGACATGATTGTAGATTGTACAAAAACTATAACTTGCAATTATTGAAATAATTAATATTTTTAGTTAAGATTCAGTAGATGCTAAGGTGCAGTACAACAACTTGACTACCAGAGCGGGAACATAACACTAATATATTCCCCATAGTGAGGATCGACCCTCAACTATCTATTGTGCTATCAGACTATATTCTTTGTATTGCATAGAATAATATAATTGGCTTTATTTAAGTACCTTAGGTAGACTTGTATTATTCCGTGACAAGTGAATTCCTCCAATTTCAACGATATTCGGTAACAACGCAGCTGGAGTGTCAAAGCTAAAGTGGCTATTGATCATCATCAAAGAAACATTTCCTTGCATGCTGTACAAAGTTGGCGCTGTGTCTGCTAAATCCGGCAAGTACTCTTTCACTAACCGCTCTTGTTGTTTCAAGTAAACAAATCTCCACCATAAATATTCATACGTTATAAAATTTAGATTCCTTAGTCTTCCCCAAAAACTGTGTACATTTTTTACGTCTAAAAATTCAGCAAACACTGTCGCTAATTGAAGAGGATTACCATTTATGAAGTTGTGCCTCATACACGTGCCAAATGAAGTGATTAACACTAACGGCGCCTTGTACTTGTGAGCTAAAGTGTATAAAGCTTCGAAGAAAAATTGTTCAACAATAACCAAGTCAAATGTATTGTTCTCTTTTAACAAAAGTTTGACTTCAGTAGAATTTAAAGTGTGCTCAGTGAAAGCTAGTCCCCCAGCCCAAAGAATTTTATGGTGGAATTCCTCTGCTGATATGTCTGCCATACTAAACACATTCGGCCTTTCACCACCTGTAATTATGTTGTTATATTAATAAAACAAATTTAAATCAGCTTATTATATATTTTTTACTGCATATGTTTGTCTTTAATGAATTATTATTATATAAAATTATTTTTTTAATAACTACATGTACGAGTAGAGGGATGAAAATTAAAGCAGCTTCTTAGCAGCAGCAAAAAATTTCAAGCAGCAAATAATGAGTGGACACGCATTATAACGCAAAACTAACATTCTCATAGAAAAAAAATCCCTCAAGTGTAGGTCAGACACGCCCACCGAGGGTTCCGTACTAATTTCAAGATGTAAGGACAACAGAAAGTACAATTTATAAAAGTTTGCGGGCGTATGCACTCATTTTGTATGAAATTAACTACAACATATTCTTGACAGATGTCAGGTGGACAACAAAGTGATCCTGTAAGAGCCCCGTTTTTTTTAATTTTAAGGGTTTTTGTGAATTAGAACTAAACTTACCTATTATATCCCAAATTTTTTTATCATCCACCATAACTTGACGATAATTGAACGGTGGATCTTTTTCTTTGATTGAAGTTATTACGGTAACATTGTGCCCCCTGCGAGCAAGCTCTAGGCCGATCGGCCGAAATAAAATGTAATGTGACGGCGAAGAAAATGGAATGACGTAGAGAATATTGGCACATCCGACTTTATTAATGATAACAAGTATCACAGACAGCAATTTATAATCCATCTATAAAATTATGAATTCTAGTATTAAATAAAGTATATATTTTATTTATTATAATTGTATTAATTATGCATTTTTTTTACTTCACACTGTATCCCGCAAATAAGACCCTCCGTTTCTTATTAACACACTTCTGTTCTCCACTTTCCACCGAATTCTTGCGTTTGAGAGAAACACATTGCGTGTTGATTCCCCAATTGGGAATCGAACCAAAGAATCATCACGTTTATAGGAGCTCGCTATTGCCTATGCGCCACGATGGCTTTTGGGTTAATTGCCACTATTATATAGACATTAACATTTTAAAATTATTAAGCGCAGCATGATATATATGTATAAACATATATACAAGCATACAAACATATAGTACTATACTCAAAAAAAATTATGTACATATTTAACTACATTTAAGTTCGGCGATGCAATAAAAAAATATAATAATATCGTAGTGAATATGAACTTACCATTTTGACCGATTTATAGTTAACCAAAAAAATATTTTTTCATGTTATTTGTACTTATATTTCGGCAATAAATTATTTTAAATTTTCAAGTCACACCGGTTATACACAACCACCTCTTGCGGATGTGCAATCATTGTAAGTAAATTTTAAATTTTTTTCACATTCAACGATAATAGCTCAAGCACTTAATACTTTTGGATATGACTACTGGAATGAGCCTTATAAAAACATAAAAACAAAGTATTCTAGAAAATATTGTTCTTTAAAAATCTATAAAAAAAATCCGCGATGGTATATGCCAGTCTCTGAAAGTTGGGCCCACTGTAACCATTTTAATATACTAGGGTTCCGTGCCTTTTAAGTAAAGGAACCCTTATAAGATAACTTTGTAGTTCGCCCAACTATTTCTGTTTTTGACCGTCTGTCTATGTGTTTCTGAAGAGCCTTTATCTCATGAACGCTTGGAGATATCCAGTTGAAATTTAAACCACATACTCAGATCTATGGTCCCTTAATATGTTAAAAAAAACATTTTTCTATATTGGCAATTTGACTATACTAATGTATAGTTTCAGATTTCGGTTTCGATTTTTATTTTTCGGAAGGCAAAATTTCGTATTAAAGCCGCTAGTTACAGTGAGGTATCAGATGAAAGTAAGGCCGAACCTGGGCTCTATACAAGGTCAATCAGCGTGAAGTACTGTCTCGCCCTTCTAAAGACCCCCAGTCTCCTTATGGCCAACTTGGCATTCTTTCCCAGATAATCACGACGTCGCGGCTATAAGAGGCACCCCTTTTGGGAGCCTGCTTTGTGTGCCTTTTTTATATTATGTGCAATAAAGCATTTAAAATTAAAATGAAATAAATAGTGAGTAATGCGTAGAATATTGTTAAACTGCATTTTTTTATTAAATCGGGAGAAAAAAAATCGACAGTCTTTTTTTTTGTAGATCGTTAGATATTTAATAGTTACATATATAACTAGTAACCACACATATTTCAATTCATCACAGTACTAAAATAGCATCTCTAATAATATGTCATTATATGTCATTATATACTTTGATGTCAGCCATGACAAGTAGGTGAGACTAATAACAAGACTATAAAGTACATTCGTACAGAAATTGAAACGTTTCTACTTAAGCAACATTTAACACAATCTATATAATTTTTTTTATAACATATAAAGATAGAAAGTTTGTTTAGTTCAACGCTCTCAGGTCTCACTATTTAGTGCAATTTTTTATTGTTTTTATTGTTGGATAATACATTTGTACAAGAATTATATAATTAAGCAAAATAATATTTATTATTAATATCTAAATACTTATAATAAATAAGGAAAACCGGTGAAGAACGAGTCGAACTCGCATACCGAGGGTTCCTTACCAATCAGGGTTGAAGGTCAACGGGAAGTGCATCTTATAAATGTTGACAAATTTAAGAATTAACTATATTTATAAGTGTCTAAAAATTTTTTTCTTTGACATATTTAGCTTTTTAAAAAATATTTAGCTTTTTGGATTTTCACCATTATCTATATTGTAAGTTCTCACTTTGTACAAAATTTCATTACTATAGGTATTTCACAAATAATGCAAAAATTAATCAAAAACTATGCAAAAAATAAATCGTATCTTTTGATAATTTGAAGCTTCAAGGAAAAAGAGGAGAGGAAGCAACAAGTAGATATAATATATAAAATTGACCTAAAACTGTCAGAAATTGACCTAAAACGACGCCCTGTACACAGCAGGGTAGCAGAGAAAACTTAGAATTAAGACACTTGTGGAACAAGGTAAATTTTTGATAAAAACTCAAAATCATGGTTTTCTTTATTAGATAAGATATTACCGTCATTTGCGTCGCGCAATTAAACAAAAAAATGTGTTTCTATATTTAGGAAGTCTAACTAGAATCTAGACTAGATCGTATATAAGTTAACATGATGTTTTCTAAGAATAGGTTAGACAATATATGAATATATTAGCTTTGCTTATCAATTAATCAGCTTCATGCTGAATATGGGGTACTGGATTATGCACACAGCAGGGTAGGCAGAGGGAACCTTGTGTAAAGACACTCCCCACTTTCCGCCAAATTCTGCAGGCAATACGCGTTGAGTAGCGGAACTCAACGCCGCACTTTGCCTTGACGCCGGAGCGAAGAAATGGAAATAAAAAATTTAAATATTTCATTTTTTCGAGTGGAGATCTAATCCACAACCGGTCGCTTTTACAGTCACACATTGTGCCGATGCGCCACGACTAGCCTCTACCTATTAATATTATAAATTTTATTAATAATATTTTTATTTCATTGTTATTACAAAAATTTTAACTAACCTTTTAAAAAATATTATGTTAAAGTAAGTTTTAAAACATTTGAACAACGCCATCTTAGCAGACAATATTTAAAATATTCAGTCGCTTTTAAGGTTTTAGTTTGGCATTTCACAACTAGATGGCTGTGTAAAAAAGAACATTTAAAAAAATATCTTTAATTTCGCCAAAAATTAAGTTAAATAAAATGACGAATTTTCGAAATCATATTTATAATGTTTAAAATGTATAAAAGTAAATGAATAATTGTGTTGTAATTAAAGCCCTTTTTTAGGCTTATTATAGAAAGCTTTTTTCGCCAGTGGGCAAAGAATAATGATTAAAGGTTGCAGTTTCATATCCCACTCATTTATTCTATGATTCCTGAAGTCTTGTCAAGGGTTGAAGCCAACTACTTACTAAAGAAATTGTCAGATGAGCAAAGACGAGATGCCGTCAAGGCGCAGAGCCCACTCGGGGGAAAGAATTTTTCTCGCGCTCGAGTGAAAGCGCGTTTAGTTCCGCTACTCAACACACAATGTTTAAAGAATTCGGCGGTAAGTGGAAAATAGAGCATCTTAACACAAGGTCCCCATGTTCCCTATCCAATTATTAAAATTAAACTTGTTTTTAAACTTGCAATAAAATGTTTTAACATTTAGAAATAATACTCCCCATGTCTCTTTGTCTTCTTTCGCATTAAAATTTTTGTACGTTTAATATTTTCTTAGTTTTGTTTTTCTTTTAGTTTTTCTTAACAATGTTCACCGAAACACCTAAATAAACAATTAATTATTATATTTACTTCTTAACAGTCATAGTTCAAACAATGAAACGATTTTAAAATAAGTATACTTTTAATTTTTATATCACTTTACTTATATCATTATTTTTTCAGTATTTTTTTTGAGTTTTTTTTTTGAGTTGAGTATTACCGTTATTTTTCCATACAAATAAAAATGTTGCTTAATATTAAGTCCGAGCCCGTTGTGGTACAGTGACATAGCGTCACAATATAAGCGCGATGGTTGTTGATTCGATCTCCACTCAGGGGAATGATTATTTAATATTTTTTAATTACTAGCAACGTACATGCGGCTTCGCCCGCTTATACTTGTTGTTAAATCTACACATACATTGTGCCTATGTGATATTCTGATTATATACTATATTATTGTAAATTTTCATCTACATTGGTTTAATAGTTTTTTCGTCAAAGTATAATAAACTTTTCAATTTATAATATTAGTAAGATTACTATTTACATGCTCCAGTAGCCAAAGAGCATCTTTGAGTTCCGCTACTCAACACGCAATGTCTCAGAAATTGCGAATAAATTGGGACACCCAACCTGCCAAGCGAGATAAAGCGTGAAACTCGTCAAATCCACATTAAAATAAAACAACACAATAGTGCTACAACACAATATTTATTTCATGAATACATTTATTAAAATTCTTATACAAAACTAACGATTTAAAATCATGTTATCAAAAATATTTTATTCACAAATCATTATTGTATATAATAATGTAATATATTCGTTTTACTTCTTGGACGGAATTAGATGACTTATATAATAGTAAAATTAGTAAAGCTTTATGACTTTTTACATGAAGCAACTGGCATTAAATTAACAATGGGACGTTAACGAATGCAGTTAATGAATAACGACCACTCGTACTAACATGTGGTGAATAAACTTTCAGTCTGAAGACTCTACTGATGATGAAATATGGCAATATCAGTTTCATATCTGGCCATAGGAAGAGTTATTTAGTTGATATAATTGCTTATTCAAATTATTATAATAGCCGATGACGAAAGCATCATAATGAACATTAAAATTAGTTATTATTTTTATATATTATTTTCGTGTGTTACTGATCGTTTTTTATCATGTTATCTTTGTTTTACATATACACCTCTTCCTATAAAACCCTTTCTAAAACTATCATGGTACTCAATAATCTCTGGCTTTCTCTGAAACCTTGTAATTACTCCTCCTCCGTTCCGTATAGAGGGGAACGTTCCCATTCCTGGACTCATACCCGTTGGCGTTTCGAATGCCGTTATCGTAGTACTTAACACTAGTGACAGGCTCCTTATACCCTCGGCTCTTAGTGACTGAGTTCACTTCCCTCGATTCTATTATTTCCTTCGATCGGCCGTCCCTAGACGGTATTATCTTTTTACTGACAGTTTCCACGGTATCTGTCACGCTGGGTCGTCCCGGGTCACCTGATCGCGTCGTGTATCGATAAGTTTCAGAGTAATTATCGCTGCTATTACTCTCCCGCCGGTTCACTGGCGATTTTAATCGAGTTTCCAAACGCGATACAAAAGGACTCGTTTCCCTGTTCAGTGATTCTGTTTTGTACAATGGTATTTTGCGCTCCTCCGATATCCGCTCCTTATAATGAGGCGACGGGGTGCCGTATCGTGAAGATAATCTACTACCGTCGGATTCGTCGTCGTGCAAAGTTTGATACAGTTCGGGAGCTCTCTCACGAAGACCCTTGAGGAATATTTTCTTTTTATCAGTTTCATCGAAGGATTTATTGTAACCGTTCGTGTGGCCATTAGTTATCGTCTTACCGTATCGGGCGCCGAATAATCCGTCACGTCTGCGTTCAGTTTCTCTAGACACCGCATCGGCTAGATCGCGTTGGCTCCTATTTATAATCGACACGATGCCTGGACTTTTCAGTTGTTCGGGCGTCTCGTCGAGCCGACTCAAGTGTGGGTTTGATTTGTACATTGTAGAGTAGTTTCTGTTCATGCCTGAGACGTATCTTGGATGAGTTTGTTCGGGTGCTCCCATAGCAAAACTTTTGCTTCTATTTAGACCTTTGTAGGTCCGCGCCGGCTTTGCTGGGCCCGGCGGGTGCCCGTTTATTTTTCCTTCTGTATTTGACGAAACGTTGTTTGGAATATTAATGGCACTAGTAGAACGTTTGTTGGAAGTGAGCCGTTGCCAGTATTTATTGGAGCTAGGCTTCTCCGCTTTCTCTTTACGCTCGTGGAGCTTGCGCGGTAATGTTTGAGCACTCCGTGTATAATCTTCTTCAGCTTCACTGTTCGGATTCAGCCGACTCGTAGAGTGGCTGTATCTACCGAGTGTACTGGTGAACTGGCCTCTGGAATGTAACAAAGAATTATTTATTAACATTTCATTAAACATCGTGATCAAACGACAACCCTGCCCACGTAAATTTATCGTCTATCATAAAAACATGTAATCTTATATTTAAAACGTAATTGGACTCAATGGGGATACTACCCACACTGATAGCGACTCGCTTTGTTTACACGTATCAAAACGCCGGCAATTCAGCCTCTCTAACTATATGCACATACATACATACATGATACTTATCGTGACATGTAGATACATTACCGATAGCAAAAACTACAGTCAAGACGGTCATTATACTTGAATATTTGGCTGTTTTTTTAAATTCATACATACAAAGATACCAAAATATAACTAACTAATGACATTTTTTGCACGTGTATTCGTAAATGTAAGAACCAGGAAACAATATAATTAGAATGAGCAACGATTCTTCAAGTGAACTAATTTACATCATACGACACCTACTACACCTGTTTGAAAAATTCTCTCGCAATGAATCATTATTTCTTATTATTACCAACCAATAGTTTACGTGAACTGACTGTTTCAAACGAACGCGACTGACTCAATGTTTCTAGGCTAAATAAGGGCTGTTTTGTCAAGAACCGCTTTTGTCCATATTAGGTAAAAGCATGGACGACTACATAAATAAATGGCAAAATATGCCGGAACGTCTCTGATGTATTATACGTTCTTATTGATTGCCATTCACTATTGATTGATTATAAAAGATGTCGGTTTTTAAGTTTATATCACAATAAATACTTCAATACTCAACACGCAATGCCTCTAGAATTCGGCAGAAAGTGGGAAACGGAGTGTCTTGACACTAGGTTCCCTCTGCCTACCCTGCTGTGTGCGGGATATAGCTTGAAGCTGATTTTTTATAAAAAATACAAAATACAGCTTGTGGTAGTAACTAATTATGGAACCATACATTTACAATATCTCTATATAAACGATAAATTGATATAGCCCTCACCAAACTACGTATAAACAAGACAAATTATGTAATTTTACCTACTTCTTAAGTTCTTATTGAAAAACAAAACTATTTCTACCAACCAATACTATTCAACAAAAACTAAAGCTTTCTCTCCATAACTTTGGTCGAAGCAATGGCGTTTAAATTTCAATTTCCTTAAACGATTTTAGAAAACGGATAAAAACAGACAAATTAGTACGCAGCTTGGTCGCCAGTTTCAAAATAAGCATATTTCGAGTGTACAGAATATACATATTTACATAAAGTATTCTCCATAACAAAAGATATCGCTTCTCGCTATTTCTATAAAGAATAAATAGAAACTAAATACTTCTTCATACGTCTATACGTAAGCTATTTTGATCAAGATATTAATTTTTTCATTAATAAAAGAAATCAATTGTTTCATTTATGATTTAAATTGTAACATTTTTTGTCTATTCTTGTTTCTTATATTTTCTAGTATTTAATAAATTATACTTAATAGAAAAATCTGTTTGAATTAACAATTCCTAACAACTGCGTCGCTATGTTAATTATAAATTGTAATGGATACGACAAAAGCAGTGCGACCGCAAGGAAAAATTCTTGTAACTACTATATTTATGTACTTATTTTATTTCCGTCTTTGATGTAACTTCGTTTTTACAATTTTTAAACATATCGTATTTATTTTATAACAGCAAAACAAGGCAACGCAGCAGCTGAGAGAGCCTAGCGTTAAGACACTCCGCTCCCCACTTTTCGGTGAATTCTGTAGGCATTGCAGTGTTGAATGGCAGAACTCAACACCTCGCTTTGTATCGACACCAGAGCGAAGAAGAGAAAATAATAAATATTTCATTTCTTCGAGTGGAAATCGAACCCAAAACCTGTAGCGGTTACAGTCCCACGCTTGTGCCACTACGCCACGACATTTTGCAATAGTAAATTATGATTAGTTCAGATGTCAGAGCTAATAGCTATAATTGTTTACGAGACATGCTGGTTATACATAAAGAGAGACAAAAAGATCTATATAGAATTCAAGATTAAGAAAATTATTTAAAAAAATGAAAAAACCATACATACCCATAATTATATGATAACATCAAAACAAGAAGTAATAATTAAATTATATGCATGGCATCTCGAGTGTAGGCGGTGGCATGGATCTTTGGTAGGACAAGATACTATTTAAGGTTTACATGGCACAGGTGGGCATTGTTAATAATTTTTTTATGCTTGTTAACGCTTTTAGTCAAATTATAATTTATAGTAGCGTTTAATTTGTTTCGTTGACTTGTTTCGTATAACGTAAATAAGGTTATAAGAAATAACGATTGTTGTGGATAATTCAATATTATTTTTCTAATGAGTACTACTGTTTACTATTCTGTGTGATATACGCGTGAGAGTGAATATATGCGTATGTTGATCTAAAATGTTAATTTATTTATCTATTAAACTAGTTTATTGTAAGTATTAATTGAATAGTATGTGCTTATCTCACCTATCTCGGTGGTCACGGCTATCTGTAGCTGCGGCTCGTCTCGCACTGCCCTCGTACTTGTGCTCTCGGCCATAGATGCTGGGCGCGAAGGGGTCTTCGCCGAGGTAGTACCGGTGCGGAGGCGCGAGGGGGGGCGCTAGATCCCCTCCGTACTGCTTGTACGTGCGCGTGTGCTCCGGCGACGGTGTGCGGGAGTTACGCCACCGGGTTCGACGCTCGGCTGATGCTGAACGAATTTTTCCAACCAACTTCCTTATAGAGTTCCCTATTGTGGAGCCTACAGATTTACGCGGTGGACCCTCAGCGAAACGTGTCTTTTGGTTTTGTTTCCGTTCGTCTCTATCGCGTCGACGAGGTGGTGTTCTGTCTCTGTCTGAGCTGCCTCGACGGTCTCTAGGCGGGGAGTAGTCAGGAGGTGGTTCTGTTGCGCCCTCTTCGCGGCTGTCCCTCGAACGGCCCGAGTTATCATTTCGTGAAGAGCTTCTATAACCACTGTCGTATCGGTGTTCTTCAGAAATTCGTTGCTTCGAATGACGCTTCCTTTCTGGAGCTACAGGTGGACGATAATCATCCTCAACTGACGGTTCCCGGAACGAGCGGTCTGTTTCTAGTGGCCGGAATGGAGACCCACGTGGCGGACTGTGCATGGTTGATGACGATACGTAGGCGGAGTCATCGCGTGAAGGTGGATGGCGACGCCCAATCGGCGACGATCTTCCTTGAGGTGAATCGCGTTTATTATATACATGCCTAGGGGAATCGTTTAAGCGATCGTTGCTAGCATATGGAGAGCGCACAGCCGGTGGAGACGGCGAGGAGCTTCGTGGCTCCGGCATTCTCGGCTTACTAGCACGCCGTTGTGACCAATCAGCCACTCCCTTAAAATATCCACCAGTTCTATTTCCTGAGACCACAGGACGTTCGTCAGATGGTGTGGACGATTTAGTTTTCCGTAGAACGCGATCTCCGTACACCGGTGGCGGTATAGAAGAAGTGGTTTTCCCGTAGTAGCCCTCGTCTTCCGGTTTATTTTTCACATAATATGCAGCTTCGGGACGCCTTTCAATTTCCTCCGCAATGGAGTCGTGGGAAGAACGGGAGTCGCTGCCGAAGTGACTTTCTAACCACTTAGAAGTTTCTTTTTTACGTGTCTCCTCTTCAATGTCAAAGTTGGTAGGTCGTTTCGCGTAATCTTTTTCGTGATCTGAAAAAAAGTCAACACGTAAATGTACACAATAAACGTGCGCGCGCGCCGTGCTTTACGGCGGAATGATGGTTGGGCCGCACCTCGCATCCTCACACGCGCCGTGGCGTAATATTAAAGTCAATAAGTTTGCCAAACTACTGAAGGTCAATGCGAGATGCAAACAACCGAAACATTTTACTACGACAGTTGTGCTGTAAATCATATGTTGTATTTATTTGTGGGTCATTTGGTAAATATAAATGTAGTGTTATTAATGATAGCGCTCATTAACCTGTATTGATGATAGAAAATAAATTAACCACATTACTGAGACAGAAAAATATAAATCTTTAGTAAATTTTTGCATTTCGTGGATATGATATGGACATTTGAAAAAAATATATATTATATGTTATTTTAGTATTAAAGCGATGTCATTTAGTAGTTCAAAAAGCTCTTTCAGACTAAAGATTAATTACACTGTAATAACTGAATTTAACATTTTTATATACCAACAGAATTTGTCTGATACAAACTTTTTAATGAACCGATTTTGATGAACCAAACTTTAGTACTTAAGTTGAGTTAAAACTAAGCAATTGGTGAAACGGTCAAGTAAATCGGTTCAGTACTTTCAGAGAAAAATGCTGACATACATATCGACAGACAGACAGACAAGAAATTAAAAAAATATATTTTTGCTTCCTATTATTCTTTTCAAGAGTCCCTCTATCCATTTCAGTCAAAATTACTAAATGTACAGACAAAATATTTTTACTGTCTTATATATAGAGATTATTTTTTAATGTTTCATATATAAAATGCTTTAGTGCCGTATCTTTGATTTTAAACTTAGAAATTAAACATCCCACACAAAAATCTTATGCAATATTTTGTATTAATGCTAACAACTTGAAGAGTTACAAAACATAATAGATAAGAATCGACCATCTTACACCATAATATTATCAATCATTCCATAATATATTAATTAGCTTCACGCTGTATCTCGCACACAGCGGGGTAAGCAGAGGGAACCTAGTGTTAAGGCACTCCATTTCCTACCTTAATTTAATTTTTATTCAATTTATAACCTATTTCAATATGAATATGTCGCGTATAATATTTATTTAATCACTCTCATTTCTCCTGTTAGTAGATTTAGATAGTTTGCAAGTTCTAGCTCAAGGATATGAAAACATACGTTGCAATCAAAGCTAGATTTTGTGCCGTGTGATCCCGGCCTAGAATAGGATCATCCTGGTACTGGTGGTGTCGTAAGAGGCGACTAAAGTACGTGTGGTAGAGTCACGTCGCCAGCAATGGCAACACGCATGGGCAGACTCGACCGGATCATTACCACCCCCGGCATTTAAAACCGGCGTGAAGTAGTGGCTTTATGCCACTGCGTTTCGCATCAGGTAATGCCGGGCCCCGGCGCCCAACCCACCTTAAAGGCCGGCAACGCGCCTGTAGCTCCTCTAGGGTTGCACGGGGTCGTGGGCGGTGGTAATCACTTACCATCAGGTGACCCGCACGCTCGTTTGCCGTGTCTTATCCATAAAAAAAAAAAAAAAAGATGCACTGACACAATGGCACAAATTGTAATTTTTAATAATAAACGCCAATGTTCAAATCGCACTTGAAGGAGTAATTAATTATATTTTAATCATAAAAATTATAACCTATTAACATTTTGAACTGCATAATTAAGTCAAAAAATGCAGCTTCACGCTATATCCCGCATATATCAGGGTAGCCCAAGGGAACCTATGTTAAGACATTTTTCAGATATTGCCTGTCGAGTTGCGGAAGTCAACTTAAGGCCTTGGATTATATTAATAATTTTAATTCCCTCGTTTAAGAATCGAACCCGCACAGCCACCACAGCTTCAATATATATATTTCAAACCTAAGCAACAATAGATAACTACTAATAAACATCGCCGATCCAGAACTGGAAAAGACTCCAACGTCCGGGTAATATTAGCAAAATAAGCGGCAAATTAAATACCATAAAAATTATATTGAATTAATTTAAATTCGTTACAGACCTTTGTAGTAAATAAATAATGTACCATTTTAATAGAAATATGTATACTATAATATTTTTAATAGATAAACGGCTACATGTTTCAATTTTTGTATATTCGATACCATAAAAGGTCATGAAAAACTTGACTTCTAATTATTTAATAAGAAAAAAAATACAAAATTAGAGGGGCCAGTCGTGGCGCAGGGGTACAAAGTGTGACTGTAAAATCGACTGGTTGTAGGTTCGATCCCCACTCGAGGAGATGAAATATTTATTTAAATTTATACTTTCATTTCTTTGCTCTGGTGTCGAGGCAATAACGCGGCGTTGAATTCTGCCACTCAACACACAATGATTCCAGAATTCGGCAGAAAGTGGGGAACGGAGTGTCTTAATACTAGGTTCCCTTTACCCTGCTATGTGCGGGATACAGCGTGAAGCTGACATATTTTGTTTATTATTTGTAATATAAGTTACACCGTCTGGGCGCAATGAGCACGTGGCTGGTTCCACGTGTCTCTGTGGAATCATATTACACTCTAACTAGGATGTAATTTAGTAAAACTATCTCGGTAAACATAATATTATTCAAAAAACGATATATCGAGTAACTATCAACTTCACTAATAAAAATTAGTACCACAAATAAAAAGAAATCACACGATACTTTATTATGATATATGTAAATACTTTTAATTAGTAAATTATTATGTTTCCATTAAACAACAAAGTAAAGAGGACGAAGAGGAGAGGAGAGGCCGTCGTGGTGTAGCGGCACAAGCTGTGTGTGACTTTAAGCGCGACAGTCATTCAGAAATATGAAATAATTCATAATAAACATTTTTTTAAATAACTTAACTTAACTTAACTTCACGCTTTATCCCTAGCGGGATAGTCAGAGAGAACGGAGCGCCAAACGCTACGGTCTCTACATACCTCTTTCGCTTCGTCCACTGTCATCAACCTCTTCATACATGCCCTCCGGGGGATCCTCATGCTTTTTACGTGACCTTCCTCCAGTATCTTTGATACTGTGTTTTCGAAGGTGGAGGACGGAGCTACAATTTTTTTTAAATATTTGTTAATATTTTCATTTCTTTGTTCTGGTAACAGGCAAAGCGCGGCGTTGAGTTCCGCCACTGCATACACAACGTGTCGAAAATTCCGCGGAAAGTGGGAAACAGAGTGTCTTAACACTAGGTTTCTTTTAATAGCGAAACACAATGTAGAAAAAAAAAACACGAAACAACATAAATAAACTAAATTTGGCAACAAAATATTAAAACGTAAACAGTTAAGTTTCTAGTTTTCTCTACAAAGTGAGAAACGAAGTAGTTATATTCTATTAAAGCTCACCTTTTCCGTTAGCGTACACTAAACAATAAAGACAGGTACGTACTGTGGCTGTTCTCTAATTGAGTCTCAGAGTGACCTCAGACCCGCGTAGGCCCAACGATTGGCTGTATATGGTGTCTGATGGACGCGGCCCAATTTGACCACTTTCAAGGTAAATGCGCATTGGAAACATCGGACTATTTTATGCTATATAATGTATATTTATAAACTAATTAACGCTTTTAGGTCCCGGAAGTAGCAGGCTAGGCTGAGGGAACCTAGTGTTAAGCTAGTCTCATGAAGATATTTCCGTTTCCCACTTTCCTATGAATTCTGGAGGCAGTACGTGTTGAGTGGCGGAACGCTGCAATTTGCTTTATTAATAGAGCGAAAAAGTTTATAATATTAAATATTTTATTTTCTCAAATTTAGATTGAACCCACTAACAGTGTTTAATTGGCACACCTATGCTTTACGTCTGAAGTTAAATTTTCATTGTTCAAGTTAAGATCCTTTACATTTCTCCTACTTAGATGATTTTTTTGCAAAAACATGGATTTTGAGTTAAAAGTATGTTCCGTAGACAAAAAGAGTAAGTAAGTACATAGTTTTTTTATGATTGTGATAATAAAAAAAAATAGCCCTTGATATAATATATTTTTTGTGGATGATAAGCATTTTGTTAAAATCCTTAAACTAAAGAATAATATGGTCATAATAAACAAATGCTAGCATTTTTGTTATTTCACTTTTTAAGAAGATTTTTTGAAATTAGTGAAAGTTATCTTGTAAATTTTTTAAGAAATTTTAAAATTAACATTATTAATACAAGTTGCAGTTAAAACGGAACATAATTTATCGAATCGAGAAAAAAAGTTAATGTGAAAATGTGAAAAAAAAATGATCGAATTATACGTTATTATTAATAGTACAAAACAAAACAAAATACTTAACATTTATTATAAAAAATAAATAAACGATTTTTATCAAATGACCAATATATTATTTAAATTCAAACAATATACTTATTTAGCAAATGAACAAACAGCCTTGTATCGTTAAATATGTAGTTTTAAATACGCAGTTGACAGTTTAGTATTATTGGTTATTATGTATGTGTTCCATCACAAAGACCGTCGGTCGGTAAGACGGCGTTACATATTCCGACCTCGCCTCACAATGTAGATTTGTTCTATACGAGAACTGTGTAAATATAATTAATTGCTTGCTTCATTCCTTGTAGATGATTGATTGTGTTAATTTAAAAAAAACTTGGAAGGACGACGTCGTACGTTCAAATTTATTGAGAAATCAAAAAAAAATAAGTTTTATTGTAAAACCAAATCATTGGTAAATTGAAAACATAAAAGAATTCGATAATAACATAACATAAATTAAATTCAAATATTTTAATATCTTAACATAATATGTGAAACAATAAAAAATAAACAAAACACTCAAACAACTTTACAAATATATTAGGGGTATAATGTCAATTTTTTCCATCGCCCGTACCAAATCGCGAAGGCAGTTAGACAGCGTGATGCTGATTTTTTATTATAATTATAATTTAACACCCGAAGAAAGACTTTTATGGTAACCCATAATTTTTGCTCAATGACATCTTTTATTCTAATAACAAAATAAGGTAGCTACTGTATTCATTAATTTCATATAGCCAATTGATACTATTAAATAAGAGTAATAGCATGGCAATTAACCTAGTATTTTTATTTACGTTCCATTCAATAAACAAAAAAAATCGACCATTTCTGATCGACTCGTTATCAATATACCAATTAGTTAAATAAGAATAATATTACTTAAAACAGAGGAAATAGGAGGCTACTATTTTCCTATTTTTTTCCGATAATAGACAAGACATTCCGATCCCTTTAATATCGTCCGTTCCCCGCCGAATTCTTGAAGCACCGTGTTGAGTGGCGGTAATCAACGTCGCGCTTAGCCTCATTACCCGAGCGAGGATTTTTTTTTTCCTCGAGTGGGAATCATCCTATAAACGTTCGCGTCTACGCTTATGCCCCTTCGCCACGACTAACCTCATTCACCTAATTAAAATAAATACTGAGGCCAACATAACAAGATTAGCAGCGTGAAGCCTAGTGCAAAGATACTGCGTTCCCCACCTATAACCCCATATTTCGAGATCAATCTCGTAATACAACATACAACAACAACAATTGACTGTTGTATGACAATAGCTGAACCTAGCAATCCGCTTGCAAATGAAACTTTGAATAAAATTCCTTCCCTAAGATGGAATTAAACCCACAACCATCCTGCTTACAATCAAACGTTGTGACATCACTATGAAAATATCAAAATTACAAAATTATTATAATAATAAAAAAATATATATTTCATAGAAAAAAGGTGTATCGAATCTATTTTGATATATTATATTATATTGTAAAACCAAACCAATGCAGATATTAATAATCATGTGAAACAATTTGCGACGGCTAGTTACCTTATAAGGAGAACGATAGTTTAGTGGGCCGATGTCTAACACTGTATATGAAACGTTATTATCGAATACCTGTCTAATCTTAATATCCTTAATGTATTCAATAAAATTTATCTTTAAGTATTTGTTAATGTGTTATTTTATTATGTAATTGACGTGAGTCAGTCTATGAAGTTTATATAAAGTTGTTCTACGGCACCACTATTTTTTGTTTAGGCACTTGTTTAGGTGGTTCAGTCGTGGCGCAGGGGCACAGGCTTGTGAATGGGAATGCGACGAAGGCTGTGGGTTCGATCTCCACTCGACAAAATGAAAATTGTGTGAGATGGTTTTTAAAGCCATACAAGAAAATAAAACGGAAATGGAGAAGACGGAGTGACAGAGTGGATTTGGACAGTCGGGAACGGAAGTTTCCAAATGAGAAAGGAATGGAACAAAATTATAGATACTTAATATTTTTTGTCTTATATTTTCTGTCCATTATAATATGAAGACCAACTTGATTTGATTTGTTTGTGATATATATATACGAGCAATATTGCCAAATATCTTTTACTCTTATCAATCAATCTTATTAATTACTATCCATCTCGCTTTAATAAATTAAACTAGGTACAGGAAGGAAAAAGTTAATCATTTTATGTAAATTCTTCAAATATAAAGTAAGCTACTTTTTTTCCTTTCCTTTTTTTACTTTTTAAATATTAGTCTATTATCTATAGTAAAAATCCTGAAACGGAAACACATTCCGTACATTTTCGCGATTCATAAAATCTTATGTCAATTGGAACGGTGTAAGGTCGACTAGATTCTAAAAAGGATACAATGCCAGCTAAATACGTATTACCATACGGTTCATACAACGAGTGCCTCTATAAAGTAAGAAATGTCGCGTAATTATATAATTCTCTTTATTTATTTGTGTCAATGACAAAAGCTACAGTTGTGGATGAATCATACACGTGAAGCAGTTATCTTAATTGTTAAATAAATCGTCAAAATGTTAAAAGTTACAAAATATGTAATATTTACTTTATTAGTATCATTTTTTTTTATTATCATAGGACACATGCGTTGTTTTATAAATATTTTGCTGTCACTTTTTATAAAAGCATATAATTATGTAGAAAATAATTTAGAATAGAATAACGTTCATAGTTCATAACAAAAATATTTATGATTAATCAATTATAATACTAAATACAAAAAAACAATTATAAAAAAAAAAATGAAACGGTTAATTTATTACCATCTAGTGGCATATTATTGAACTATTACAAAAGATATATATTTAACTTACGCCATCTATCGTTAAATAGTAGAAACTATAAGTAACTCCACTACTCACCACTTTGACGAAGCCGGCGCTGGCGTCGCATTCTGACTGACAAGCTTTCCCAATCGTCTTCCATGTTTGGCTGGCCCTCTCTTTCGACTACAATCAAATATATTTTATTACATTCGTATTATTCACGGCAGCTAGTTTATTTCATTATTTTATAATGATTACATATTGAATTTTAATCTGCTGTCGTGGCGCAGTGGCATAAACGTGCTACTTTAATACACTCAACCAGCAATGCCTTGAAAATTTGGCAGAAAGTGAAAAAGCGAGTGCCTTGTCACTGGGATACAGCGCGAAGCTAAAAAAATAATCACTACCTTCTTCTGTTCGCGTCCGTGAGTGAACTTGTGTCGCTACCCGCAATCCACCCGCCATGTGGTCTATTGAGCGTTCGAGATCCACCCGCTTGCGTCGCTCCGTTCCTCCTGTTTCTTCTACCAAACTCTCGTTGCTTGCTAGAGATTTTGCCTGTTTAACCAATAGTTAACAATAATTACTTAGTATAATTTATTAAATGTCAATTGAGAACACAATATCGTATGAAATATTTAGGAATATTATGAATATCTATTAATAGAGACAGTGCAGCTATTGTAATAATTATTATCTAACAAATTTAAGATGCATGTTAATCAATCTAAAGGATAGTAAACTAGTTTTCATAACATTTTTATCATCCTTTCTACCCTTTTCAGAAACAATATCTAGAGTTGCTCAGCTCATAATGTTTTTTATTTAACCACGAGAAAGTAATTAAGGCATAAATTATTAATTTTGTTTTAACGTACAATTAAGTTTTGTATATTATAACGTTTTGACATTGAATATTAACGTACCTCTTCCTTAGAAAGTTCCTCGTCACAAAGTCGTTCTTGTTCTTTCGTATGACGCGTCTCCGTCACTATCGTGCCATCGGGACGCAGTGCTCGCAGCTCCTCCTACAAAAACAAAATAAAAGAATTTTTTACTTATAATATTACATATTATTCTTATGGTAGGCCAGTTGTGGCGCTGGGACACATACGCGACTGGTTATGGGTTCGATCACCACTCGAGAGAAATGAAATATTTATTTCAATTTTCATTTCTTCGCTCTGGTATCGAGCCAAAACGAGGTGTGGGATGCCGCCACTCAACTCGTAATGCCTGCAAAATTCGCCAGAACCGGGCGACCGGACTGAACGACGAACGAACGGACGAACATTAGGTTCATTGTTGTTCGTTCATTCGTTCGTTGCTCTGCGCGAAATCCATCGTGGAGTTAAAAAAAAGTAATTAATAGACATATAAGTCGATAAATCTAACCCAAGACAAAATGTAAATTTACCGTGTCATCAGTGGTAATAGTAGTGTTGTAGGCAACGGTGTCCTTCACAAGGGTAGGCTCCCGAGGTACCAAAGCGAGCTGATGGTCCGTTTGCACTTTCAAAGCATCGCGAATGTCATCCTCACTCGTCTCGTTCACTGCAGCTATAAGAGCCTGAAAATAAAAGGGGAAGTTAGACAAAATAATAAACTAAATTTAACTTCATTGTCATTAAAGACTCATTTGATAAAGCCTCTATATATGATGAATGGTAAGCAAAAAAAAAACAAAATGTCACGCACCAATGAAAGCAAATTCAACAATGACAGAAAGTGATTTCTATAAAAATGCTGCAAATTATTGGGCAAAAATTCCAGCAACCGTAGAAGGAGTGCTGGGTGGATACGGTTATATTTCAGACATCGACATCGAGTGCTCTAAATGTTTTCTCAATCACATACTATTGACCGATAATCCACCGGATACGAAATTGGCCTTGGATTGCGGCGCTGGTATTGGAAGAGTGAGCAAAAACCTTTTAATGCTTTATTTCCTGAAAGTTGATTTAGTGGAACAAGACGAAAAGTTCATTAACACTGCCAAACAATTGATCAGCAAAGACAATGCTAAATTAGGAACTGTATACCAAATCGGTCTTCAAGATTTCAAACCACAAAAGGTATACGATGTGATCTGGTGCCAGTGGGTACTGGGGCACTTAAACGACTATGATTTAATTAACTTTTTGGAGAGATGCAGTAAAGCTCTGGCTATAAACGGTGTGATTGTGATAAAAGAAAATATCGCTCCATCTGATGAAGTGGAATACGACGAGGTTGACTCATCAGTAACCCGCCCTTACAGATTAATGAAGGACATTTTTAAAGAAGCCAATCTTCACCTAATATATTCGGATTATCAAGTGGGTCTCCCTGACGACTTATATCCCGTTCATATGTTTGCACTTCGACCAACAAAAAACTAAAATATTTATGTCTTTATATGCAAATACTTCTAATAGACAAAAGAAACTTATTTATTATTTTATCTATTGAAGATTAATAAAAATATACTCTCCTTCTATGATATATATTTTTTTCAAAATATAAAATTTTTATTAAGACTTGTATTCTCGAGACGTTATAGTTAAGTTAGTGGGTAGTATTCGTGATTGGGGCAATACCATCGGAACGTGGACGTGCCACGATATTCGCAAGTGCATTCACCGCCTCGATAGTTACGAAATTGTTGCGTCAGGTTACTTGGAGCTTTGTTGGATTCGATTTACCCGTTTTTGTCGTTTGTTCTTGCGCCTAGCGGATGGCTGTGGGAACACTTTTAAATATATTGTTTGAACTTTTTAATCTTTTTATGAAAAGAAATCCTTTAGGAATATTATTATATATAAGAATACAATATAATAATATATAAGTACGCATTTTATTAATATCTGGTATATATGTTTTTTAGTTAAGTACTTGCAGAATTTTAGAGTTGATAAAAATATTATTAATTTGGTCAGATTTTACTAATCCCTTATTTGATATATAGTTAATATGAAAATAAGAATAAATGAAAGGGAATTTATTTACATAATAAAACTTATCTTTATATATTATCTTTATTTATTATATAATTGTTAAAAAAAAGTATTTAAACTTTATAACGCTACAAAATTTGCCAACAATTTGCTTAATAGGAAAAAAAAATATAATATGATATAAACATATGCACAAATAAACACTTAAATGAAGATCTTCGGTCAACTAGCCATGTATTATAGTTGATCGAAGACAAAGGCATTCTAAATGGATGTATACTAGCGCAGCAACATATTGGATGCTTATTTTTCTACAATTCTATATGTATAAAATACTCTATCATTGAAACTGAACAAAATAACTACTAACCTATTAGATATATCATAATAATTTAACTTTTCACGTGAAGTCAAGGCTGTTGGCCTGAGAAGTCAATTACCGCTTATTTGCGGTCAAACGAACTGTTTCAATAATTGATCAAAAAAATTTTTTATAAAGAAAATGTTATATGCATATTTTTATCCTTTTTTTTCAGCTTCCCGCTGTATCCCGCATTGGGCAGAGGTTATTTATATTAAAACGTGTAAAATTCAAACGATCTAACGCTAGGTTTTTATTAAAACTAAACATATTTTTAGAGATCTTTCTATAATTTAGCTTAACGCTTTATCCTGTTATAGCAGGGTTATCACAAACAACCTGGTATTACGACACTCCGTTCTCAGCTACCCATAGGAATTCAAAAAATAGCGTGTTGAATTACAGAACTCAACACCGCTTTTTATCCTAGCACAAAAAGAAAATGGAAATTATTTATTCCCTCAAATGAGGGGAGAACCCATAATTACTATCGTGTTTACAATCAGACGTCCCTCCAATCTCCATTAGAAAAACAGGGTTATCGAAGTACCAGAATGTATTGAAGGCATCTATTCCTACTAACTCCTGGTACTCCCTCGCCCTCCTCTCTATACAATTCGATCGTCTTAACTAAAATCACAAGAGAAGTTCACATATAAAGTATTCTAAAGCGGGTTCGTGACTGAAATGCATACAATGGCATTTGGAGTTACATCATTTAATGAGTGCGGTCATGTAACATTGGAGTCGTGTGTAGGGGTCATCGTTTATTTAAGTAATTGATGTGATCTATCTTATATCTTATTGCTAAATTCCTTTTGAGATGTCAGACTTGAAAATCAACGTAAGCTTTAATTTGTTTTAAATCGCGATTTCGTTATTTTATTGTTTCTTTTTCAAGTCTATATTTGTTAAGTACTAGGTTATGAATAAATAAAAAATAAAAATTAAATTAAATTAGCTTCACACTGTACCCCGCACACAGCAGGGTAGTAGAACCTAGTGTTAAGACACTCCGTTCCCCGCTTTCTGCCGAATTATGGAGGCATTGCGTGTTGAGTGGCAGAACTCAACGCCGCGCTTTCTCTCGACACCAGAGCGAAGAAATGGAAATATAAATTTAAGTAAATATTTCATCTCCTCGAGTGGGGATCGAACCCACAACCAATCGCGCTTACAGTCACCGCGACTGGCCTCAATGAGATTATGAATATTGAAGTAAACAGAAATTTATGAAAATATATTAATTGATCTCAACCTTTAACCATAATAAATATTATGTGGTTATAGATAAGTAAAAGTATACATTTTACACTTAACTTCTCGAAATAAGTGAGGAATTTACACCTCTTGTTATGAGATTTAGAAAGCTCATGCAGGTCAAGTGAAATTTTATGACAGATTGTTTAAAAACAATGCCTAAAACGCGTACACGCGTTTTGTTGGTCATAAATTATAGTAAAAAATTAGGTTACTTATCAATTATTAAATTATATGCTTAGAAGTAGTGTGTGATAATATTTTTTTTATTAAAAGTGATGATAGCGGCGTTGAAGCCCGCAACTCGACACGCAATGCTTTCAGAATTTGGCGACAAGTGAGGAACGGAAGTGTCTTAATGAGAATGGAGTACCTTAACACTAGGTTTCCAGGTCCTCTCTTTCTTCCCTGCTATATGAAGAATACAGCGTTAAGCTAAAAATATAAGCTATAAATATAATCTGTATGCATGTTTTGCCCTAACTTAGCTTCATCAATTGAAATCATCGTGGCGCAGTGCTAGACTTACCGTAAACGTGATGTATGTTGTTTATCCTATCCCGATTGGGGGAAAAACATATTTTATTTTCCCTGATCTAAAAAGAGAAAGCACGACGTAGAGTTTCACCAACATTCTGTCTTGAATTTTAGTACATTGACATTGGGTTTTATCTACGTACGGTACGTAGATTCCGTTCCGTACCGTTCTATATAGTAGGTATATAAAATTCGTACACGTATGTATATCCTCTTAAACAGTTATTTACACAAATATGTATAAATAAACATTTGAAATTGAGTAATACTGACAGTATTTACTGTCTACTAATCTGCATAATTTATTTTCAAGTCAAATAGTGCGCATTACTATTTGAATAATGGAGGCAAGTGCCTCAAAGATTTGAATGCGATAGTACTTAAGATAGGCCAACGTGGAAATACAATGCAATTGAATTTAATTTAGTCATAATTTTACCTTGTTCCTCGGTTATAACATTTATATAAATTATATTAATAATAATTTACATCTTGGAGGTTTCATTTCTCTGATGGGTCATTTTAGTTAATTGTACGTGTATATTTACGACATACGATTTCTACTCGAATGTGGTTGTTTTACTAAGAAAGGAGTAAATAGATATAACAGTTGGCAGTATAATCATAAATGAAATTTATATTCCGTTATGAACATAATGTGAAATGAGAGCCAAGTTAAAGGTTGAGTAATGCGTCGTTCTCGAGTGCACCGACAAAATAATACGAGATCTGTATGGGGATGGAGTTATGTGTTCACTCGGGATTAAATTCACGTAAAAAATTTTAGTCGACAATTTTTTACGGCTTAGGCTTTGTTATTTGTTTGCAAGTTAGCGCACGCCCAGCCAAGTCAAATTAAAATTTTATTCCATCTACAGCTTCACGCTGCATCCCGCGCATAGCAGGGTACGCAGAGGGAACCTAGTGTTTTAGACACTCCGTTCCCCACTTTCTGCCGAATTCTGGAGACATTCCGTGTTGAGTGGCAGAACTCAATGTCGCGCTTTGCCTCGGCACCAGAGCGAAGAAATGGAAATATAAATTTAAGTAAATATTTCATCTCCTCGAGTGGGGATCGAACCCACAACCAGTCGGTTTTGCAGTCACACTTCGTGCCGCTGCGTTATGACTGGCCTCATATAAAAATTACAAATTTCATTTCCTCAAATATAAATCAAACCCACAACCTGTCACGCTTTCAGTCACACTTTGTGCCCCTACGCCACGACTGGCCTCGATGACTTAATAAACTACACAATTCAATACTTTATCCAATAATGTAACCAAAACGTGACGTGATTTAATTGAATATTTTACAGCATCTCATTACAAAATAGGAGCAACATCAAACAGCGGCTGTGGCAATAAAGATCTCGGTGGGAGAGAACACGAAAACTCACTTAAAAGTTGCTTTGACAAAGCTAAGGGTAAGACTCGTGCGAAATGTGCTCCGATTAATTCTGTCAACTTTATTCCTGGACTCTATAATAGAGATGGTTTATTAGCGTGCGTACGTGAGTAGAGAATGATTAAATTTTGTGTTTAAAATTCTTCTTCTCCTTCTTCGTGTCAATGCTTGGAAATTCATATAATATTTGGCCTTGATCAAGTCGTCATATGAACATGTGAATGGACATTTGGGGCAGGAGAGTAAGGAGTACAATTAATAAGTATGTAAGTTTGTTTCTTGGATATTCTGTTGTAGTTCCTGCGGAATGTAGAAAAGGCTTCTCCGGAACCAACTGGAAACTGGATAGCATTTTGAATATATTTTTTTTTATTTAGTTTTCAGTATTCCTCTCAAGTTCTTTGTGATAATTACTATTGTTTTTTTATAGCTTCACGCTGTATCTTGCCTCACAACATAAACATTCCCCATTAAAATTTAATATTTAATATTTTCATTTTGACGTTGGTAACGGGGCAAAGTGCGGCGTTCAGTTCCACCAATATGCATTGCCTCTAGAATACGGTGGAAAGTGGGGAGTAGAAAATATTCGTGATAATGTTGTATATGTAATAGATTGAAATATTTTTTTGAAAGTATTAGCAAATATGTCACGGGTATAACCTTTAAATTAATTAGAAGTCTACGTGACTTTAAAAACAATTAATAGGTTTGGGTTTGCGGAGTATTGCAAAATTAGAGTTACCTAACAAATTTTCAGCTTCACGCTGTATCCTACATGTTGCAGGGTAGGCAGAGAGAGCCCAGTGTTAAGACACTCCGCTGCCCATTTTCCGACGACTTGGATTGAATTTGTGTTATAGCGTGTTGAAAAGCAGAACTCTACGCCGCATTTTGCCTCCACACCAGAGTAAAGAAATAAAAATATTAAATATTTCACTCGAGTGGGAATCAAACCCATAAATTCTCGCGATTACAGCCACCCGCTTGTACACCTGCGCCAAGACTGGCTTTAAGTTAACGAATAGCTACCCGTTCTATAGAATTCCATTAAAGAATATATTATATTAATGAGATATTTTGTTTATCTGGAGACTTATCTGACCCGTATGGAGATAGTACTCAAATTTCATTTAAATCTTGAAAATGTAGTTGCATACGAACGGTTGTATACGGGTATTACTTATTTCAGGTTGACACTAAGTGCTCTCTGGATTTAGTACCAAGATCACCATTCCTCATATTCCAAATAGACTTTTTACATTGAATGCTACAACTCAACGCCGCATTTCATAATGCCAGAGTGAGGAAATGTAAGTAATAATTCATTTTCCGAACTCACAACCATCGCGCTTATACTCTGACACAGGTCGTCGCATTTTGACACTATGGCCTCGTAAATTAACGAGTGATTCCATTCACTACCTGCCACTTGTTTGAATTATTTTGTGATTTATCTGAGCTTTACATACCTTAACAAAATGTTCAACCCACCAGATTTATTTTAAAAATATTTTTTCTCTTTTTTGGGAGTTCAACAAACAAGAGCCAAAACACAGTAACGTTTCGACTTTAAAGTTTAAATATTTATGCAGTAGGAATCGAAACTCATTCATGTTTTCATTTGAAACTCACTTCCTCGATTTCCTCGTACAAGCTTATTCAAAACGATGTTCAGGTACTTTTCAAGACAAATTGCAATTAATACGAACTCTCCTTTACTATCTAATGGATCACACTGTCACAGGCTTTCTAGCGACATCTGCTTTACGATGAAACACACGATAAGGTCCCTGGGAATTTAATGCTTACTTACACAGACAGACTGACGCACCTTGTTTACTACTTACTAGGTGAATTACGATAGCACAAATTATCCTTATATATTTCTTCGATTAATTTAAATATTTATTATTTAGCGAGATATATACATAAAATTCATATTTCTCTCCCAAATTCATTCACATACAGCAAATAAAAAATTAGCTTCACGCAGTATCCCGCACACAGTAGGGTAGGCAGAGGGAACCTAGTGTTAAGCCACTCCGTTCCACACTTTCTGCCGAATTCTGGAGGGATTGCGTGTTGAGTGGCAGAACTCAACGCCGCGCTTTGCCTAGACACCAGAGCGAAGAAATGGAAATATAAATTTAAGTAAATATTTCATCTCCTTGAGTAGGAATCAAACCCCCAACCAGTCGGTTACACTTTGTGTCCTGTGCCACGACTGGCCTCCCCACACAGCAATGCCTTCTTCAGCAACTTACAGCAAATGGGAATAAAACCATAAAAGCCAAAGCCAAAACGTTTTCAACATGTTTTTAGTAATTATTACTAAACTAATATATAGGAATTTTTAATTTAATCATATAATAGTGCCCTAGACTAACGTATATTGGATATATATTTAGTGACAAGAAGTCAAACCAATAATTCACAAAGATATTTGATAGTGAAGTATTTATTGATACATTATTATTGAATGAGCTGCTTATTGGAACAGAACAGCACAATCTCCCTCATGCAACGGCCGGCCTTCGGGCTTAAGTACACTTGCTATGTAACAGGTTTCTCTTAACATGAGAAAGGATTCAACATATTATTTTAAATTTTGTTAAATAATCATTTTTAAGCGAATATTAAATAATGTTGGTCGCTTATTAGAGCTATAAAGTAAGTATATAAGCAAGTTAAGACCATTGCGGTATAGTGTACAGTGGACACCGTCTGACTGTAAACATGGTGGCTCTGGGTTGTATTCGCACACGGAGAAACGAATTATTTTTACATCGTCACTCTGTTAAAGCAAAACGTGACACTGATTTTTGCCACTCGTCTCACTATTTCTCGAATTTGGACAAAAAGTAGAGAACGGAATCTCTTTATATTCTCTGTACCTAATCGAATATATGCGATACAAAGCATGAAGTAAAAAAACATTTTAATAAAATAAAAATCCTTCCTATCCTTTAATAAAATATATATCCAGTGTTTGAATATTTATTAATAAATAATAAAATAACGTGACGCAGATTCGATTTCCAATTAATATTTTTATTTCTTCGCTTTAGTAACTAGGCAAAGCGCGGCGTTGAGTTCCGCCACTCGACACACAATGCCTCCAGAATTTATCCGTATTTATTTATCCGAAAAATGGGAAACGAAAGTGACTTTAATGGAACAAGGTATCTTAACACCAAGTTCCTAGATTCCCTCCGCCTACCCTGCTATTTGCAGGATACAGCGTTAAGCTAAAAAAAATACATATGTAAAGATGATTATATTCAATATTGATTCTTAAAATCAAATATTTGTAGCGTATGGCTTCGTTTCTCATTGTCAAAATGAAAAGGTTTCTGTGCAATTTATATTTCGACCTTGACATATGAATTGCTACTTTAACAAAAGTAAATATTGGATTTCAGTTGAGGAATTTCTGTTTATTTTTTTTTATAAGATCCTTAATATTATATATAATATGTAAATGCTATAGTAAGTCTGTCTGCTTGTTACATTTTCATGCAATAGTTTATATTCAACCATTTATCACGAAATTTTGAACAAATCTATACATATCTAGTAAACAATTTTTAAAATATATATTAATATTTTATAAGAAAAAAATTCGTTTGGCGTTTTAGCGTACGTATATAAGCGTACAAAAGCTTTTTTTTTATAATCCGTACAAACTATCATTTAATATTTATTAAACATTGACAGTTATTAGGTTAGGATAGTTATTGCCAGACCAGTTGTGGCTCAGCGGCAAGCAGTGTGACTGTAAAAGCAACCGACTGACTGACCTGACTGATTGTGGGTTCGATCCCCACTCGAGGAGGCGAGGATCTCGAGGCGAAGCGCAGTGTTGAGTTCTGCCACTCAACATGCAATGCCTCCAAAATTGGGCAGAAAGTGGGGAACGGAGTGTTTTAACACTAGATTCCCTTTGCCTACCCTGCTGTGTGCGGGATACAGCGTGAAGTTGATTTAATTTTTTTTGATTTTGACAGTTATTAAAGGCCATTAATACTAGCAAGCCCCCGGAAGCTAGCTAGCGTATTATAAATGTAATTAATATACAATAAATCTTCAACAGGAAACAATAATATAATTACCATTTAACTCGTGTCCACCGTTTGTATTTGAAGGAAGTGAACTCAACATATTTATTTTAAATGTCAACCGACCAGCTATATCATATTAACAAACGAATCGTCCAAGATAAGCTTATTTATTATATAGCTTTAGAATAGACGTTTCTCGTTTAGAAATGCTCTACGTTATTGGTTGGTTTAAAGATTTCCTATCAAATACTGAAACTGTGTACTTGTGTCACAACTCTCTTTTATCGTGAATGTTTCGTTATTTATTATTATTTTCTCTATTGCAACAAATTGTTGGCTATGTTGACCTACGGCTAAAAAGATAGATGTCATCGTAGGTTCAATATTTAATATATTTTTTAAGTTTATGCAATTTTTCCTTCGATTTCATAATTGTGTTTCAGTTTCCGTGGCAGATTTTAAGATTTTTACGCTACATTTTTAAATATTGTTCGTTATTTTTGGTATTTATTAAGGATTTAGCTTTAATATAAATTTATGGATATATGACTCATATGTTTTAATACGTTTACGTTAAGCATGTACATATATTGCCTTATATTTACTATAACTTATATTGTTAATGTCTAAGATATATTCTCATAACAAGTTTAGGACCCACCCAGCAAGAGAGTCCGTCTCCTTTCCCATACCACAACCACTTAACAAATAGAAGAGAAATCAAACTTGGTAACCCACTTAAGTTTCACAGGAAAGAAAATACTGGGATCAAGACCAATAAGTCAAGTAGAAATTACTCGATCGAGCAAGGTGAGCCAGTTGTCAGTAATGTCCGAGAAAGTTATGGTTCAGGTATGTATTAATCGAGTTATATGGATAACTCAAGCACTGGTCTCGTCTTGTCAATTGATAGCATTTGGCTATAAATCTTCGCTTAGTGTGATATGTAATATATTATTAAATATATAGAATGTGTATTTTAATAAATAAATTTTGATAATGATATGAGAGCAGTCGTTGTGCAGAGGCACAAGGCGTAAATGCGACAGGTTGTGGATTCGATTCCTACTTGAGGAAACGCAATATTTTTTCTTTTCATTTCTTTGCTCTGGTGTCGAAGCTAAGCGCGTTGAGTTACACCATTCAACACGCAATGCTTTTACAATTCGATAAAAAGTGGGTGGCGAAGTTTCTTAACACCAGGCTCCCTCTGTCTATCCTGCTGCAAACGGAATACAGCGTGAAGCTGATAAAAAAATAATAATAATATCAGACCGTCCGTCCGTAGGTGAGTCACTGACGCGATGGTTATGAGTTCGATGCCTACTCGTGGATGACAAATAACTATATATTTTGAATTATTTCAATTCTCAGCTCTGTTCGGTTCCCTTTAAAGAATAAATTCTTCCTAAAAACGCTATTTTTTTTATTTAAGTAAATTAGGACCAGTATGCAGGCAGCAGCCATGGGAGAACAATTAAGGAAATTTACAAAAATATATACGTAATCTAAGTTTAAAAGATACTTCAAAAAGTTGTTACACAAAAATATGACAATATATAATATAATATAATATTCAACCATTACCTAGGCAATTTACTATGCCTATTCGGCAAATTGCAATTTGACCTTTCCACAGCTACAATCGTGACCGTTTGACCGAATCTTGATTGAAATTTAAACCACGCTATAATGTCGGTTTGAATAAAAATATATTAACCTGAATACGAATTAAAATGGACGTAGTAGGTTCGTGTCGACGCCATTTTCCGTTGGTTACTAATTTAATATGTGTTATTCTATTATTTCACTTTTGCTTTACAATTATATTATAGAATAGTACGACATGTTTTAGAAGTCATACTAATATAATTTTGTTTTATATTTTTCCGTCGTGGCACAGCGACACATGTCTGTAAAGGCGACGATTATATGTTCGATTCCCACTCGAGGGAGTCAACACGCAATTGCTCAAAAATTTGAGGGAAATGTAGTGTCTTATCACTAAGTTTCCTTCTGCATACTCATGCATATGCGAAATACAGCGTGAAGCTTGAATACCAAAACAAAAAATATATTTAAAAAAAAACTATTTAAAATTATTATGTATATTAATTATTATAACTTTCCTATCCCCCTGTACAGATAATAAATTAGAAATAGCATTACATACAAGACATACATATTTAGAATCATATACAAAACAAAAGCGTTCAGCGGCTTTATCAAAATGTGAAACATTAGGTATTCAAGCCGCGACGTAAGCCCGGTGGACCGCCAACTGTTCTGCGAAGGCAACCTGCTCAAATACATTTTACTGCCAATCCATGTATGATACATTTAAGTATTATATCGACATACATTTTATGTATGTATGTATGTACTTATTTATATATAAAAAGAGAGTTAATTAGTATTTTAATAAGAGACCGAAGTTTTTGTCTTTTAACGTAAAATAAAATGGTAAAAGATAAGCCATAAAATGGTAATAATATTGTTTTATTGAAATTAATTATTATTTAATACAATAAATTTATTGTGAATTACCAAATATTATATGCCTTAAGGCCCTTAATGTAAATAAATATATAAATTTTTATATTACATTACAAAAACAAACGAACATTAACGATTCTATGAAAAAGTATTAAATTAATTTCCTGCCCAGTACTTTTGTGACTAACGTATTTAGCATACATCCTCATCATATCAAACCCATTACCTGCAAGTTGTATATGGAAGACACGCTTTCAATATTTGAAATTCTACATTAATATATTATATTGATAAAAAAATTATAGGTAGGTATTAAATATGTAATTTTTTTCATAAAATGTAACAAATAGGTATACCTATTTGTTACATTTTATGAAAAAATACAACGGTACTTATAGGTTTAAAACAAACGGTAACTATAGGTTTAATTTCATTTCTCGATACAACTTTCTTTACATTTCAATTTTAATTAACATACTTGTTTCATTGTGTAAAAAATCAAGTTTAAAATCTTGTGTAATACATACATACATACTATCATAAATCACAATATTATATTATATATATATTTCTTATAAATCACTATACATTCCTCAGCGTCTATGTAATTTGTTGGGTCGCGTCTGACAGGATGTGAATGGTCGATAGACGATGTCTCACACTTGCTGGTTGACTACTAATGCTATTTGTAGGCTTAACTTGACATAATAAGTATTTTGTACACTATAGTCGTATATATGGACGTATAGACGAAAATAAAACACTGTATCCCCCCACATAGACGGATAGGTAGAGGGAACCCGGGAACCTTGTGTTAGGACAATTCACTCTCGTTCCCCACTTTCCGCTCAATTCTGGGCGTATGCCCCTGTTAAGTGGCGCTTTGCGTTGTTACCAGAACGAGGATATAAAAATATTAAATATTTCATTTCCTCGAATTGGGAATCGAATCCACAACCTGTTGCATTTACCGCCACGGGTTTGTACCTCTGCGCCACGACTGGCCTCTACGACCTCTATGGCGTTTAAAATTATAGGTTGATATATGCTTTTACAATTGAATATTTAACTTGAAAACCACAAAATGCTTACAAGAAATGCCATGACTAAGCACAATATAAAAGAAAGCTTTGCATAACAAACACTTTTGTTGACTCTATGCGAAAGACCTCGACCCAGTTTCAGAATATTGAAATTTTTCTATGCACTCTTTTACTTAGATGAAAATAAAATATTGCTTGAAGTAATTGCAAAATATTATTCCAGCCTTATAGATATATCACATTAAATTATTAGTTAGTATTCACTTCGTTAATTTCGCTAGTTAAACTGTAAGAAACTTCTTTACGATATGTATTTCTTTAAATATATTTATCCCGCATAAAGTAGAATAAAAGAAAAAGCCTAGTGTTGGGTTAGCTGCCGTTTATCCATTATTTCATCTCCGCCCAAATTCAAGACATTAAATGGCGAAATTCAACACCGCATTCGTAACAAAGCGTAGAAATTAAAATAATTACATCTTTGGAGTGAGATATGAACCCACAACAATCCCGTTCACAAGCCAAACGCCTTCCCGCAGCGCTACGGTGATATTTATAATTACAGTTGTAAAGTATAACTTTCATATCTAGTTATTCTATGAGGCACCTTGTCTGGATGTCTGTGGGACTTAATAACTACAGTACGGACAGTTATATTAATAAAAAGTAATCAAAGTTCAATGACGTTGAACCACAAGAAACAAGTAATTAAACCCAAATCTGGTCAAATAACTGACTGTAAACTGTCGATGAAGAAATCTTTTTATTTCATTTTAATTTCATCTAAACGCCAGAGTCTATTTTAGTTTTATATAACACTAGCTTCAACCTGCGGCTTCGTACCCGTGTTCAAATGGAAATAAGAGTAAATCAAAATTTTGTGTGAGAAAATTTAAGATCTAATCGCTCGAGATGATTTCAACCGCTGGTATAGTGGATAAGCTTGAAACCATATTTTTAGCCTTTAGGTTTTTTGATAAATGAACAACATAAAATTTGCTTTATATCTAAATATGGAACGGAACTATAGAAAAATATTTTATCAGCTTAAGTCACTAGTTCCTGAGATAACTGTGTTGAGCCAAACAAACTATTCCTTATAATATTACTAGTGTAGATTTTACTACAAAAAAATATATTTCTTAGTAAAAATAAACAAAAAATATATATTAACTTCTATATTTAGCACTAACTAACAGCAGGATGCTGCTGTGACCACTAAGTGCTTTAAGGCGGATAAGAAACTTACTTTATTAGTTATTCGGTCAGTTCTCTTAATATTTTTTTTCTAATTTCCTTTCTATCTAAGCATATAAAGAGCCATGTGAGTCACTGATCTTAATATCCCCGACGACCCAATAACCACCGCAAACGCCCAATACATAGGGAGGATTCACTCCTCAGTCCCACGTCCCACTCTCCGCCGCCGTACGAGGCGGCGAGGCCAGTCATATCTCACGGCACGCCCGCGCCTCGGCGCGGCGGGGCCCGACGGCCGAAATCCCCCATGATCAGCGCACGCGGGGTATTCCCCTGCGATCGCTAACACTGCACGAGCGCCCTTCATTGCCCGTAATTTCTTCTTCAGGGGCGAGCTACACTCGCCCCTCCCAGTCCGGTGACGCTGTTAAGACCATTCCAGGTCAACAGCAGTAAGTCCATCAGGAAAAAAAAAAAAAAAAAAAAAACTGATCTTAAAACGCTGCTTATACTTTTGTTAGAGATAAAAAATCCAGCAAAATTGATGCATAAACGCTCGTGTCTTTTCATTGAGTTGACTTAGAACGTTGATTTCTGTGCTTGAAGGGAGTATAGACCTAAATATTTGGTGTTAATTTTTGCTGGATACATTCACTTGACCTCGAGATATATACTCTCGACAGACGGACAACAAAGTGATCCTATAAGGGTTAATTTTTTTCCCTTTAAGGTTACGTCCCTAAAAGAATTTTAAACCACTATATTAATAAACAAAAAGAACGTGTTAGCGTCCATACTTAGTAGTAATTTTTTTTTTCTATTTTTGACATCATGTTTAGTGCATTGACGGAAGTTAATAATTTTAAGATCTTATTTTACCCTAATTATATATAATGACATTTATATAATCAGATTGGTGATGATGATGACTTAACCATAAACATTTCGCCAAGTGGGCGTTGGAAGGTAAAAATTTTTCAACAATTAAGAAATTTTCACCTATTTTTGTGACAGCTATCATAAAAATATTCATAATAATCAATAAATAAACCAAATATGTTCAATTTTATACCAGCATTTAGTTCCATCAGTAAACCACGTAATGCCTCGAAAAATTCGGCGGAGACTGGGAAACGGAGTGTCTTAACACTAGATTCCCTCTGCCTACGCTGCTATAAGCAGGATACAACGTGAAGCTAATATTTTGATATTAGCTTCACGTTGTATCCCGTTTATAGCAGCGTACACTAATTATAAAACGTAACCAATCCAACCAACAATAAACAGCAACAATTTACTTAGAAGAAACAGTTCAACCCGGTTCGTATTTGAACAGAAATCAATGAACAATGGTAACTGGAGGTTGAATAGATATTGCGTATTCAGTTAACTGTACCGAAGGAAGCACAATAATGTTGTGGGGTCCCGTTAAACGTATCGTGCGATACTAAACCCGTTATTAAGCGCGGTTTCCCATTATAACATTTATAATTAAAATTTATATAGGCTCGATTTCATATTCTGAACGCTTGCTTGTAATTTTATGCTGCGATTGAAATTTATAGAGTGCACGTATCGTACCGATTTAGGTTCTACAATTTTGAATTACAATAGCTGCGGATATGAATAGTTAGAATGTAGGCATTTATTTTTTTGCTAGCGACCCGCACGCGGTTTCGCCCGCTTGTCGTACATAATTTCTTTAAAAAAATTATACCATAACTTTTTTTATTTATAAACCGTAAAATAAAACAAACTTTAAATGTTACAAAAAGCTTAAGACATGACTGTAAACTGTAATTAAATCGATTAAAGCCGTTTCTCAGAATAGCATGAACAAATACACTGATACACACACAAACATTTAAAAATCATTATTTTTGGTCCTACTTACTACATTATTAGATACCACCAATATTTTTTTTCTTATATATCTTTCATAAACAGACAACGACCCTTTACGATTTTATTATAAGTATAGATATATATAAGGTTATAGCCTTTTTTTTAATCGCTAGGAAATGCATTTACGCAGACCACACGGAAGGCAAATGCCTTACGGTTGAGCAGTACTGTGGGACTTACTGGCGAATTTGATCCTACTCATTAAAATATAAATTTGTGGCCTACTCTAACTTAACTTACATACAGTTGTAGCTTTTCTATACAAATTCCAAATGTTAATTTAAATCAATAATTTAATTCAATGTTAATATACGAGTACATATTTAGATTATATTATAATTTTGATAAGTTAAGGTTTAAAATATTGAAAAAAATTAAATTAAGAAAAATCTAAGCTAATAAGTATCCAAAAAAGTAATATTACAAAATTTCTTGTTAATTTTATTTGTATTATACTGTAAAGAAACTGAAATATGATGTAATTACATATTTGTCAAAGATAATATTCATATTGACATGGTTATGCTCAAAAACTAGGCAATTATGGTGTAAAACTTTACACTTTTACTTTACGGGCTGCAGAAAATCACAGTAGTCATGTCTAATTCATTTTCACGTGTAAATATTATTTTATGATTTACAAAAGTTTTTACTATTTAAAGTTTGTACATTTTGCTTTCAGTTTATTATATTTGCTAATCCAGTATAAAGGTTCTATAAAGAATTGTAAAAAAAAATTATAACAATAATATCATTTAAATATAAAATTGTTTGGAAATAAAAATTATTAATTCGTTTTTGTACAAAACATAAAAAAGCTTTCCTGTTTTATAAAATATTGTTGACCGAATGTTTATATATATTTTTCAGTTATAATTCATTCATTAAAATACAAATATTGACTTTAACCTTATCTTAATATTGAATTTAACCTTATCGAAATACGATTATAATTAAAGTAATTATACTATAATTATGATTAAAATACCAAGAATATATATAGAAAAAAATCCTATTCTATAGACATTAGTAAGCTAACCAGCATGAAAACCACAACAGGTAGTTCAAACAAAGCAAAAAGCTTAAGGTGCAACTGTCTGTCTGTCTGTCACGATTACTGTTTAGTGTTCGCCGACAACTTAAAGAGTTTCGTTCCGACGTGGAAAGTATGCAAATCACATGCTTCAATTATCAGCAAATGGTTCACAGGGAAACTGTTGAACCCATTTCATTTTCAACTTTCCTTCCGATGCGAATTACGCAAATATGATTATTTTTACATTTTATAATAGCTTTAGTTTTATAATTGAAATATTTGTTTCAGCTAAATATCATATAAAATATTTCATTTCTTCGAGTGGGAATCCACCACCGGTCGTGGTACTTTCACACGCTTGTGCCCCTGCCATCGAAATTTAAATCGTTATTCAAAATTTAAATTAATTAAAAATAAATAAAGGGGCCGGTCGTGGCGCAGCGGCACAAAATGTGACTGTAAACCGACTGGTTGTGGGTTCGAACCCCACTCGAGGAGATGAAATATTTACTTAAATTTATATTTCCATTTCTTCGCTCTGGTGTCGAGGCAAAGCGCGGCGTTGAGTTCTGCCACTTAACACGCAATGCCTCCGGAATTCGGCAGAAAGTGGGGAACGGAGTGTCCTTCACTACGTTCCCTCTGCCTACCCTGCAGTGTGCGGGATACAGCGTGAAGCTGATTTAAATTAATTATTATCTTTATTAATTATCGGGCATTTAAAATAACTTGTAATTTTATTATATGTAGGGTGCTACTTAGGTATGAAATTCGTAATACAATATTATTAAAATATACTACTTCAATCAAATATTTCTTGTTCACAATGATAGAAGTTTCAAAACTTCTCAGAAATAGGCTTCCAATAGTTTTAATATAAGCATTTTTTAGTAATCATACAAATGATTATTTTTTGCCTCACGCTGACGTGTGCTGCGTTAGAGGCAATTTCGCGTAGCAAACTAGTTTTTTAATACTTGGCAAAAAGAGCTTATAAGAAAAAGAGATTTCAAAAGACCATAATTGGTTTAGATTCTATTTTTGTATATCAAAGTAGTCATTACCTTAAACATTTATTTTCTTATTATGTGTAGTACTAAAAAAATGTCGCTTATCCCACGATGTCACAAAAAGAGGCAGAGGGAACCTAGTCTTAAGACACTCCGGTCCCCATATTATAATATGATTATAATAAAATATACGAGAACCACAATATTTTCTGAACTAAAACATAATATTATTAAGAAGAGGGCTATCAATATGCGTCCCATGTATACTACGCATAGCATTCTCACATGTCAATGGTGGATGGTGCACTCGAGGTTGATCACCTTTATTGTGCACCCATCACACATGTGAATTTATACAACTAGTGTATAAGTAGACAATATTTATTATAATTGAATAATTCTGTAATATTATTTAGCTAAAATATTTTTTTATACTGTGACCAGCACGTAACAAAGTAGGCGGTACGTAGAACATAGAGTCAAAGCACTCCGTTTCCATTAAAACACTTTCGTTATTAGCTTTCGGTTTTAGCTGTATTCTGGTGGCATTGCGTGTTGAGTGGCAGAAGTCAGCCGCGCTTTGCATCGTTGCACCAGAACGAAGACAATGACAATATTAAGCATTTCATTTCCTCGAATGGGAATCGAACCTACAGACTGACGCGTTTACAATCACACGCACAGCCCCTGCGCCACAAGTGGCGTCAAGTAAGAAAATAAACTTGTTATAATGATAAGTAAGTTTAAATTATAAGATGGCGCTTACAGATTACGAACTATATCAGCCTATCATATTACACGGCAACCGAAGCGTGTAAATAACGCGTCAGCATGAGAGATATTGATACAACCTATCACGAACGATTTTCTGAAGGGAGCACGTGCTGCTTCCTGGCCACTAGATATAATTTACCGCGTTTTTTTTTGCTTCACGCTGTATCCCGAATCTGTAATCTGTAATCGAATGGCAATCGAATTCACAACCTGTTGTGTTTAGAATCACACGCTCATGCCCCTGCACTAGGACTGGCCTTGCTGGTTTATATATATATATATATATATATATAATGACAAGTACATATTCATATAATATATGATATGTAGGGAGGATAAAAAGCGATCAATATTATAATCTGGTGAATTTGAAGTCATATATTAAAAAATTCTAGATTGTAGTTTCAGTAGTAAGATAAGTTAAAAGTAACATGAAATAACGAAATTTTATTTAAATACAAAATTTGCAAAAAATTTATTTGAAAAGAATTACATATGAAGGTCATAATTAAGAAATGTATTAAATAAAATCTTACTAAATCTAATTAGAAATAAATAAATATATATATCCATTCATGTTCATTAGCAGTTATATAAAAAAACACCGACATTGCTCTCAATCCTGACGTTGTTACGCCACTTTCATATCTTTAATTTCAATGCAGTGTCTTATGTGTCCGAAAAAGAAATAACGAATTAATAACGAATAACTAATATTGGAAAAATAATACCTTATTTACCATTAACGACGTATATCAGTTTAACATTAAAAGTTTCCCTAACCGTTATTTAACTTTAAAACGTTGTTCTAAGACAAATAAACAAAATTCATAAGAAACACAATTCATTTCTATTTCTTACCAGAACAGAAAAAAAATAATTCACAGACTCGATAGGGGTTAGAAACCCACAACCGCCAGTCTCCGTAAGGCGTTGCTCTCTACACAGATTAAATTACATTTTTTTTTACTATATTTTCAAGCAACTTCTATTTCAGAGCCTACAAATATTTCATTTTACTCTACAATTTTCACAATCAAAAACAATAACAATGTATTTGTGTTCAGACAAATATAATACCACCCCATACCAAGTTTATATAAAAGTATCATAGAATGAATTTTAAACACACAAACGATACATATCAAGCAAAAAAAAAACGCCACGGCAGCGTTTTTTACAAATCTAAATTTTTATTTGTCCCTAAATATGGAGTACAAACTATGTAAACCGACTACGAGTAAATCTTTCACTCAATATATATATAAAAATGATAAGTGCATTTCCTGTATTCGTAGAAATAAAAAATTGGTGCTGAAGCAATATCCGCTTCAAAATATTATTATATTTATTTTGTGCTTTTTTGGCATCATTTCCTCATTAAAGACGTGTATTAAATTGACGTTATTTTGTTCTCAAAACTGTGAAAAGGTCAACGCTCAAAAGTATACGAATGATATTTATTTATTTGTCAAGTGTTATTAACTTACTTTTACAGATACCTTTTTTACTTTAAAATTTAATAATGTTTAAGCATGATGCGTTGGAAGAAGGTACTTGGCTAGACAAGATGTTAAGTCAAAATAATGATTTAGTAGTCTTTGTGTACACAATTAATTTAATTATGTTTATTTTTCCACGCAAAACACCGCTTTGCCTCTTTAACAAAAGAAAATATTAAATATTTCATTCCCTCGAGAGACAATCGAACCCACAATCTATTGCGTTGACAGAACAGTATTTTTGCTCCGTGTTCTCTTAACCACGTAAATATAGAAAAAATTACAAATCAAGATCAAAAGCAATTCGAAACATTCTGCAATAAAACATTTCTGATTATTATAAAGATATTGTTGCATTTTCATCAAAATAACTTGAAATTATGACTTCAAAGCCTCAATAAAGGTAAAACGTTTACGTGTAAATAGCTCAGATTGCAGATAATCACAAGGCCGCGCCGAGAGGCCGTTTACAGACCGAGTCCACTAGGAACAGTGATTGAGTTAAACGGCTAGGGATGCTGGATCATTTATCAACGGTAGGTACTACTTGTGGGGAAAGCCATTTTATTATTATGTTGAAATGTTAACTTAAATATCTAAAAATATTTATTAAAAATAATTATTAATGACGTGTAATCATTTTTAAATTCACAATGTCCAACTCACGTTTATTTTTGAAACTTAAGTGATGTCTACCGAAATATGAAAAAGATTATGCTGGTAGACAGAGATATAGTGGGAGAACGGAGTGGTTCATGGGAACGGAGTGTCTTGATATTAGGTTCCCAGGTTCGTTCTGTCTATCCTGCTATGTGCGAGATACAGCGTGAGTGTGATATTATAGATATATAGAGGAGCCTTATCCCTTCAATCACTTTGGAAATCTAAACAACACATCATTAATTATTAATAGATATATTTCTTTATAAGACCTTTGGAATTATTAATTTGCATGAAGTAAAACATTTAGTCAAGTTCTAATTATTTTATACTATATTCATTACAATTTAAAAAATACTATATTTGTATATATCTCTTTGAAGATATCCACATAAATGTTAAGTGAAGTGGCAACTCCAACACGATATACTTTGATCTCGGCGGGCGCGACAAGACGTCGCTTCCTCATTGCTTAGCCAGCGGTCACTGTAAGACGTTTATTGCTACTACTATCACATATTAATAGTTATGTAGGCAGCAAAAAAAATGTGATATGGTATTTTTTTCTATGTTTTTATATAATAGGCCTAAGAATCTATAAGTTAAACATTTCTATGAATAATTTTCGAACACATATTTTGCACACATGAAATTGCTAGATTTACAGCAATATTATAAGTAGGTATGTCAAATGATAAAATCAATGTCATATCATAGTGTATCATTAGTACTGATTTAATGTCAGTTAAACGTAAATTGACATCTACAAGTACCTATTATAGCTGTAAGTCTGTATCACCGATTTATACGAACTCTATTTTTTGCAAAATTCGTATTCGTACATAAAAGAACATGATTTCAAAATGAACGTAAAATCATAATGATGAGACTACCGTTATATTAGTTAATTGTCAGTTATGTCAGCTTTGTAAAGCTTGTTGTCGGAAAGCATGGCTGAAATGGTAGACATTTCTACGTTCCGGAAAATACATAGTACGTGAAGTTTCTGGAAGTTAAGTGGTTAATTATTTTATTATTTTTAAATTTTCATTCGCGGAATATATGAATTTGTTACCGACGATAAGTTATAAGGATATGTGAACATCTTTCAATATAAAAATGACTCCCTACAATTTTAACATAACCTTTTAAAATTTAAAAAAGAATTAAACGTTTATCATCGAGATCCGATCTGATATTTACACGACGCTGTAAATTAATTACAATCAAACGAACGCTATAGGCATTAAAGGCAAAAGAAATGAAAGGTCAGAATCTTCAATTAACAAAATGTTTTCAATAATTACTTTCACTTATTTTTCAATATATATATATATATATATATATATATATATATATATATATATATACATATATACATATATAATATATAATATATATATATATATATATATATATATATATATATATATATATATATATATATATATATATATATATATATATATATATATATATATACATATATATATATATATATTTAAGTATTTTATAAAGTATAAATTATAAACTTAATTTCAAATGTTAATAATGTGTGTACTGTAACGCGATGGTTGTGGGTCGACCCACTAGAGGAATGAAATATATTTGTTTAAATGTATATTCTTTATTATTATTTATATATTTATTTAAAATTACATTTTATTTCTCTGGTATCGGGACTAAGCGCGGCGTTGAGTTTCGCCACTCAACACGCAGTCTCCTGAATTGTCTCCTGAAAAAATTGTATTTTCATTTCTTCGCTCTGGTACCAAGGCAAAAGCTTGGCCAAAACGTAATACCTGGAGAAGTTCGGCAGAAAGTGAGAACAGAGTGTCTTAGGTTCTCTATGCCTACCCTACTATATGCGGGATACAGGGTAAATAAAATATTACGTCTTTCTCATAAAAAGTTGTAACGTTTACCATCATATGTACACAAATATTTATTAAATCGATTAAAAATCCAATAATTACTATAATCTAAACGACCAATGTATATGTTAAATAAGTTACAATCGCTTATGCAATGCACTTTCACTAACAATCTTCAGTTTGTTCACATTTCAATTAACAGATCGAAATATTAGAAACAAGAAACAACGGGTCTTTCTATTAGAAAATTTAGGCCGTTATATAATGTCCCAGTCTAACTGTCCCAGTTAAAGCGTTTATTTTTTAATTTATTATTGAATTGAACGCACATGAACAGACAAATGAGTTTTTTAATAACTTGATTTAGTCTATACTTTTGTATTTGCCGTCTATAATTTTTGAAACTTAGTTATAATTTATAAATAGTTATATAACTAGACTCTACCTACTTTCCTGTCCTACTCTTTGTAGGACAGGAAAAGGGTAGAGAATAATCACTTTGTTGTCCATCCGTCTGTACGTTGGTCCCTATGGCAAAACCATTTACCTTAAGATCACGTGAACGCATCAAACTCATTTTAATATCTAATATCGATTATATTTTTTTTGTAAAAGAAATCATGAATCAAGAAATAAAGAAATCAGCTATATTTTTCAATTTATTGTTTATATTTTAGACGAAATGCAGAAATAACCAAATTATATAAAAAAAAATATTTTCCATAGCCTTTCATATCTAGATCTCTATGTATTGAGCGGTTAAAGTTATTACCAAAATCACTAAACCAAAAAAAAAATCATCTATAAAAAACGCGTAACTCTTAACTAAAGTTAAACACTCATCAATTATGCACCAAATAGATGTTATAAGAAGATAAAAAAATCCTATTTAGATATTAAAATATTCATCCAATACATACAAGAATCGAAGCGCAACCTACGCAAATTCTAATAAAACATTGAAGCTTATTAATTTAACTATTATTTCATATTAGAACCTGTTTTGAATAACGTATAACCGTTGCCAACATTGAATTACATTAGGAGTGACTTCAATATGTTCGTTGCATTGATTGCATAATAAGATATTTGATAACATATCTATACAGCATCAAGCACGCCCTCGACACCTACGCCGGTAACGAATACTTTCACGCCCAATGCTAGATATGTCGTATGTACGTCTTACTGGCGTAGAAATAACACATTAAAAAGGTGGGACAGGTGAAAACTACTTATTTCAAAACTATTAATGAAACTTAAAAGATACATATTTAAATAAGGCTCTATATTGTATGAAGATGGAAACGGTATTATTGTAGTATAATTTTTGTATATAATAAAGGGCTTCTCAATGCTTTCCATTATATTAGCATTCGTTTTTTTTCATCTTCACGCTGTACCACGCATGTGGCAGGACGCAAAGCCTTGTGTAAAAATACTTCGCTCTTTTCACGGACTTTCCACGGAATTCATGTTGATTGGCGGAAGTCAACGCCGCGTTTTGCCTCAACACCAGAGTGAAGAGACGAATATATTAAATATTTCATTTTCTCAAGTGGGAATCGAATCCTCAATCTGACTCGTTGACAGTAACAAGCTTTTACCCCTGCGCTACGACTAGCTTTAAATGAAATTGGTTTATAAATTAAAATTCATGTAATGTTGCCGGATATGGAATGAAGCAATTTGGCTCTAAGTATATATATAGCTTTATATATAGTAAAGGTAAAAAATAAGCACGAGTTACATTACACTTTTACATCATCCGCTTTGAATCATTAAAGAGTGAAAGAATAAAATCGTCTCACATAAAAAAAAATAAAACATAAATAACAAATTATTCAAAGTCAGTGTTATTCTCCAATAAAGAAGTCATTATTTATAGTTTTTGCTATCTGCAATCTTTAATTCACGATACTTGAGACGCAATCACGCGCCTAGATGCATCGTCATCAATAGGAGGAGGTGGAGGTGGAGGATACATCCACTGATACGATCGAGTCCACTGTCACTCGTAACTAAACTGCGCAATTACTCGATAAGTTATACATACTTGTAGAGTACCGCCCTAACTGATACAGATCTTATGCGTGGCGTTTTCATATAGAATACTGTGATGTTTGAATACTTTTTAATATTATTCGATATTTAATGTGTAGTAACAAATAATCTATTGGAAAATCGAAATTATAAAATTTTCGCATTTTCACATCGAGTTAAAACGCACGTGCACGTCGTACAGATGGAGGAAGGGTGTTTGGTAAACTTTTTACTTCAAAAATTGTATCAATAGTAAAATTTACATATTAATTGTGAATACCATAAGATTGTTTTATAATATATACTCTTTTTCATCATTGTTTTAATTATATATTTTTTTAACTTTTTTTTAGCGTCACGATGTATTTCACACACATCAGGCATTAGGCAGAGAAAAGAGTGTTAAGACACTCCGTTCTCAATTTTCTGCCGAATTGTAGAGTAAAGGCAAAGCGCGGAACTCAAAGCCGCGCTTTGCCTTGATACCAGATTAAAAAAATTAAAATATTAAATATTTCATTTCCCCGGGTGGGAATGAAACCCACAATCAGTCGCATATGCAGTCACACCATGTGCCCCTGCGCCATGACTGGCCTATAAAAAAATGCATCAATTTTGAATTTTAAAAAGCCCTCTTTTAAAGCTTAAAGTTCTGATAAATATGTAGACATATTGCATTAGAAATTTTTATAAAGTTTTACCATAACAAAATATGAAAGAATGTATTATAAAGTAATCTTAAGCTTTACATAACAGCTATTAGGCGGACCGCCTTTCTCTGGTCGTTGACCACGGTCATTCAAGGCCAAGCAAATTAATGCATCAACGTTCATTTCACAGTCATTATATCTATATACTTTATTTATATATGTTATATACAAAATATACCGCCTATATATGTATAATAACTGCATATTGCATTGCATTTAAAATAAATATATCAGCTTCACGCTGTATCCTGCACACAGCAGGGTAGGTAGAAGGAACCTAATGTTAAGACACTCTGTTCCCCATTTTCTACCGAATTCTAGAGGTTTTGCATGTCGAGTGGTGGAACGCAACGCCGCGTTTTTGCTTTCACACCAGAGCGAAGAAAATGCAAATATGAATTTAAATAAATGTTTCATTTCCTTGAGTGGATATCGAACCCACAACCAGTCGCGTTTACAGTCACACTTTGTGCCTCTGCGCCACATCTAGCCTCAACTGTATATTAGTTAGTATGTATTTGTTGATATAATAATATTATTGTGTAATATTATAGTAAGCTATATTAAAAATAGTTATTATTTTAAATTGAAACATGAAAACGCAGTTTTAGATGTACATAACATATATATATGTATTGAACTAGTAGTTCTATAATCTATACAATTTTTATTAAAAAATATTTTTGTTTAATTGATCATCATTGATAATGACAATATCATTTGTAAGAATTCATCAAAATATAGGGAACGGAAGAGTCTAAACAGAGTAACTTAACACTAGATTCCCAGTACAGGATACACCGTGAAGTTATAAAAATAACTATAACAATCCAACAAATAAAATGTAAATGTTTCAAAAGTTCATTCATAAAACTACATAAAATAAGTTAAATTTAAATGAAGTGAAGTGAAGTGAAGTGTTAAAAACTGACAATAAGAATTTTTGTTCTTGCGTAACGTAATAGTCACGCTACATCATCGGTCAATAATACGTTGTATTTTCTATTTGACAAGAGTTTAGACAAGGCTGGGTGAAAGGTGAGCTTGCGTGCTAACTGCGTGTTACGAATTACAGAAGTGCCATGAAGAGTGAACACTAAACACGAGGCAATCTAAAAATACCTAGAATCTCTTAGGAATTAAATATCTAGATATCTCTAGTTATAAGTTTAAGTAGCAGATAAATATAAAAATGCAATTATTTTAATTTTTAACTTTACCATAGTAAAGTTAAAAAGTACGGTCCACGTGTTTTTAGTATTTAGTTAAAATAAAAAACGATATCCTTGTAAAGTGTCCCCGTAAAAACAAAAAAAAACATAAAATGCATTCAAAGAAACTAATATGGTCTTATATGTATATTTATTTATAGAAATATATTTAGGGTAAGGGTTGCCTTGAAAAGATCATCTGTGGTTATAAAACCGTCTCTACACCAAAATCATATTTTATATTACTATTTTTATAAGATATATAATATTAATGGTATCATATAGCATTAAATCCGTGGGGTCATTAGGCATTGAGGCCCGTCGTGGCGCAGCGGCACGAAGTGTGACTGTAAAACTGACTGGTTGTGGGTTCGATCCCCACTCGAGGAGATGAAATATTTACTTCAATTTATACTTCCATTTCTTCGCTCTGATGTCAAGGCTAAGAGCGGCGTTGAGTTCTGCCACTCAACACGCAATACTTCCAGAATTCGGCAGAAAGTGGGGAACGGAGTGTCTTAACACTAGGTTCCCTCTGCCTACGCTGCTGTGTACGGGATACAGCGTGAAGGTGCATTAAAATCTATAAATAAATAGCATTAAATAAATAAACAAATTAATTAATTAATATGGCAATTCTATTATATTTCTACACTCTATATCCGAAGACAGGTTTAACTTCAACAGTTGTCATGTCGCCGGTCGGACACGCAACTGATAAATGCTTGCGTCGGTTGGGTGCTCGGTTAGGCACTAGTTGTTTTATTACGGATTTCATTTATGCAATCCCATGTCACAGATACTATGAACTGGAACAGTAGACCTCACGCATAATAAGTAAAAGTGTTATACGTCGATTGTTTGCAAGTAGAATTAATAATAGAGCCTTAACCGTTGCTTAGTGATTCGTAGACAATGCACAGTCGAAATATGGAAAATTGATATATTAGATTCCTCGGGGAGTGTAGGGAACACTAAAAGAGGATTTCCTGAAATTCATACGTAAAAAACTGAGTTTTTCTTAAAAATTATAAGTTAAAAAATAACTTTTAAAACTTTAAAAATAAACATCACGCACAAGTATACAAATATGGACAATGCTTCAACAAAACACGTAACGTGTGCTTATTTACTAAAAAAATCTTTTTTTTAAATTCCTAATAAGGCAAAGGAATTTAAGGAAGTGCACTTGCAAATTAATACGTACTGTTATGTTTAATAATTGTATTTATAATATTATATTTTTGCTTTTTTTTATTTGACATTTTTGAAATTCAATATAATGTATTTCTGAACTTCGTTATATATTGCGTTAAAATTAAATTACTTTAATATAAAGGTCAATATCAATATATAAATTAAATACTTATTACACGCTTCAGATAAATATTGAATAATTATTTAGCAACGTTTCTGCGAAACATAAGTCGAATTTCAAATATTAGGAATAAATTCACGTAAGACGTTAATTAAACGTAAAATATCGATAGCAGGCGAGGCCAGTCGTGGCGCAGGAGCACAAAATGTGATTTTAAAATCGACTGGTTGTGGGTTCAATCCCCACTCGAGGAGATGAAATATTTACTTGAATTTATATTTCCTTTTCTTCGCTCTGGTGTCGAATCAAAGCGCGGCGTTGAGTTCTGCCACTTAATACGCAATGCCTCCAGAATTCGGCAGAAAGTGGGGAACGGAGTGAATTAACACTAGGTTCCCTCTGCAAGCCCTGCTGTGTTCGGGATACAGCGTAAACCTGATTTATATTTTTATTTCTTTGCTCTGGTGTCGAGGCAAGCGGCGTTGAGTTCCGCCATTCAACACGCCATACCTCCAGAATTCGGCGGAAAGTGGGGAACGGAGTTCTTTTCAGCAGGACAGGTAGAGGAAACGTAAAATATTTCTTCGTTAAAATATATTTTTAATATACTTGTATTAATAATGTTTCTAATATAGTTTCAAATTAAAATAAATATATAATTGTCACTTTAAAAAAAAATATGAAAGCCTAGAAATAAATAACATTTTATTGACTTATTACTGATTATATTTAAGACAATGACTCATGTGACATTTTATCCAAAAATAGTATTGAAATGTCCAACCGTTTGTAATTTTTTGCGAATGCTACACCCGAGCCAGTTTTATTTGAATAATTCGTGACCAGAACTTGTAGATCCTTGCACTTTTACTTACAAATTACATTGATATTGGAAACTGTTACCTAAAACACCATTAATATATGGCGAATTCGTTACATAAATAACTATTATAACTATACTATTAATATGTATTTATAGAAATTAATTCTTGTAATTAATATTTCTTATAAATTCATTTAATTTTTAATTATTAGTTCTTACGTCCGCATACACTAACTACAAATTTCCTTCGAATAAATACTTTGCAGTATTAATTTTTTAGCACGCGCTTTTTGGCTAGACTGTGGTGATAAACAGGTTGGGAGGCTCATTTTAAGCTGGTGGCTTCCCTGTTCCAGCCGGTCAGACCTGCTTTTGGACTCCAGAGTACGGCGGCGCTCGAGTCTGAAGAACTTATCGATGCTAATTAACGGCTATCATTACAAACTTAATAACATTATACGTAGTATCAATATTTAATAATTATTTGTATATATTTCTAGTGTTAATTGATTTCTTTGTCAAAATTAAAAAAAAAATGTATACTCTGAATTAAATTAAATTATAATTTATATAAAAAATCATATTAAAATAAAAGTAAATAGTCACAAAGTTAAATAAATTTGAATATGACTAACACATTTCATTCTTATATAGATAGCTACCGCATAATAAACTTGTCGTAGCATTCTTTACGCATATATAATACTTATGCATTCTGAATATAAAAATGTGGTCCCATAATATTATAAAAGCATTCACTCACCGACTAATTTCAAAGCAGCAAATATATAAATATATTGAATGACACAAAACAAAAATCCACAAATAAATCACATAAACACAAAATTCATAATATAAGCTTCATCAAACTTTTAACTTTCAAGTAAGCTCAACTGAATGTCTACGGTAGACGCGCGCTCTGTATAACGTCTCGACGATAACTGGAAATGCGACTGGTACTATCTTCTGTGAACTAGAGTGATAACGGAATTAAATTTATATAAAAAAATGTATTATTTAGAAGAGTTTTGATTTATTAAATAAGATGATAAAATTAACTATTTATATAATTAATTTAATTTATAATGAGCTTTCTTTTTTAAATTTCAGCTCGTGTAAAGCTGATGTATGGTGCTCTATATCTATATAACCAATATTTTTTTTTATGTAAAAACAACAGGTAATATTATTATAATGTAAAATTTTTGAATCACCTAGTAAATACGTAATTGATGCCCAGCAATAACTTGATAAAATCATAGCGCAGGAGCACATGAGTATGACTGTAAACGCAACAGGTTGTGGCTTCAATTTTCACTCGAGGAAATGAAAATAAAATATTTTCGTTGGTAGCGAGGCAAAGCGAAGCGCTAAGTTCCGCCACTCAATATGCAATGACTCCAGAATTGACTCCAGCGGAAAGTGGAGAGTGGAGTAGTTTAACACTAGGTTCTCAGGTTTTTTGTGCCTACCTTTCTATATGAGGGATACAGCGTGAAGCTGAGGCAGACAAGCAAAAACATTCCTATTTAATATTATATAAACAATCAAATACAAAGTTATAATAAATTAAACAGGTGTAATACATTAAAACATGAAAGACATATTTTAAAAAATATATTAAAATTAAATAATAGGAAAAACGTACATTTTAAATGATTTAGTTTTTATTGATCACTCTATAGAGCCAAAGCACGATTGATATAATCATAGAGGAAAGTGAATGGCTCATAATAAAAGATGCGCAAGCGCACTGGAACATTTTATCGGAACTCAAGCCCGGCGGTGAATTAAATAAAGTGCTTTTCTAAATATAACCATTATCTCGACAGACCATTGGCAGGTTTCTACGCTGCCTTTTTTCCAGTATTTAACTTTTTTCTTTTATTTAACAACAACAGTTTTATAATTAAGGCTGGTGATTATTTTTATAAAGAGTTTTACTGAGAAACGCACGCATTGTGCGTTTATCTTGATATTGTAAGCGACTAGATTACATGATTTTCTTAGATTAGGCTTGTTACCAAATGCCAAGCGTTTAACAGTTAACTAAAAAGAAACAACAGAAAATATTTATCGATCTAATGAAACGTCTGAATTAATTCGTATGAACGTCACTATGAAACCAGTCCTGGTGCAGAGTTACGCTCTTACCAGGTGACTGTAAACGCGACCGGTTGTGGGTTCAATTCTTACTTGTGGAAATGAATAATTTTATATATTCATTTCTTCGCTCTGGTTTCGAGGCAAAGTGGGGGACGAAGTGTCTTGACAATAGGTCCCTCTGTCTACGGATACAGCGTAAAGCTGATTTAATTTTAATATAGAAACAATTAAAATTGTTACAAGAGTGTCAATTATAACTATTTTAGTTTTATTATATTTTTTTATTATCCATGCAAGTTTTACAACGTTACAACAAAAAGCATTTAGCTCGCGTATTGTAAAACTTGGTCCCACGGCTTTAGAAGAAAATAGAGGCGGAAGGCTATTGCAAATGCGTGAGGTGTTACATTTTTCACTAACATAAGGAAATATAATCTACATAGAACGCCAATTATACTTAAAGAAATTAACTTAATTAGTTCCCTCGTTTTTATGTAGCAATTTAACTTACTTTAATTCAAACCTATAAAAAAGTTAATTATGTCAGAACTATCGACCTATTTTCCAAGCTTTTTCTCCAAAATATATTTTTGTTTATTTTTAGATATAAACCTAAAATATTAATGTTACTTTTATTTTGAAAATTAATATGATTAGTGGAACCATATTTAACTTAAATTTTAAGGCACTCCGAGTAAGAATCGAACTCAAAACTATTACTTTCACAAACGTACACGGTTCTACTGAACCAAAATTGCCTTATTAGGTATCGTCTATTTTACAAATTTATCATAACACAGATTTGAACCCACAATCATAATTTTCACAAACTAACACTCCAAGATGGCGTCTATCATACATAACCGTATTACTAACATCATTTGCATATTATGTATTTAGTGAAAATCTTATTGTATATAATTTGATTATATAATGTTATATAAACAAAGACAATTATAATATATACGCGTATTTAAATTTGAATTGTTTAATAACTATATGCAAAATAACGAAAATAACGACAATCTTCTAAAAATAGCCCAGTTTAATATAATACGTTCACGTGTTTTTTTATTCAAATTCTAAATAACCTTTTATCTTATCACATCAAGCTTTTATCTTATCACATCAACCGTTGAGAAATTTTAGGGAAGTGATGTAAAACGTCATCGCGGTACACAAGACTAACGGCATAGGTCGTTATAGGTGAACATTTTCTTAGTAATTATTCTATAAATGGAGTGAGAAATGGGAACCTGAAGGTCAAATACCTTAATTTCGCGTATCCTACAGTTACAAAGTTTAACTAACAATGAGTTCTGCTAGCGGTTCGCATATTTTTTTTAGCTACACTACTGCAATTTTTATTAATGTTTCAAATTTATTAAGTTATTTATGTACGTACATATGTAATTTATATTTTTTTAGGCTAAATACTTATAATTTTTAATAGTTATGTTATATTAAAATGCAATTTGGCATTCTCAGCGCATGTGTTTAAAATAATTAAAAATATTTTTTAATACTAAAACAAAAATATATATATATATATTTTTTAAATATTTAAAAAAAAATTAACGAACCGCAGACAATAAAACGAATTTTTCCAAGGTATTTGTTACTCAATATATTTTTATTCACATGTCAGTGTGTCGGATGCACTCAAATAATAAGAAAGGCACTCCACATCAGAGGAAAGCGCCGTGACAGTTTCCACGCATCGAGGTCGCCTTTGTCATATCGTCTACTTACCCATAACTACTTGTTTATTAAATTACAAGTACGAATGGAGGAAATATTTTATTTTTATATAGCTTTTTGATTTTAAAAGTAAATTGGGAAGGCTATTCGGTAATCACGATTCTGATTTTATATTATATTAATTTAACTTCAATAAATTACAATATACAACTTGAACTTGAAAAGGAAACATGAATTCTCTTGTTTTATTTGTTTTTTATATTCGCTTAAGATACTCGGTTTCAATTTCCGAGACATTGATTGTTGAGTGGAAGAACTCAACGCCGCAATTACTCTTGTTACCAGAAAAAAAATCCCCCGTGTGGAATCGATTCCAAGTCGTAACGTTTACAGGGAGATGTTATGCCGCTGCACAACGTGTCTCGTAATATATGAATAATGCAAAGAAAATCACTTGTAAATAATAATAAAAATCACTAGAACAAAAGTCTAACCGAAAAATTTAAGAAAACCTCACTTCTACACGGCAAAATTTGTTGAAATATTATCAAAACTCAAATTGAGCGCAAGCAAAGCCACTGCCAAAGGCTAATGGATAAATGTGTAATCATATAGGAATGTTAAAAAATTGCCTAAAGAAATAAATAACTCTGTTACAGAGAAACTCTGTGCATCATTAATTATATTTATAAAATGTTAAGTTATCATATACTTTTATATGTATTCGTTGATATATTGTTAGTATTTAGTATATTTTTATTTAGTTTTATTAAGATCAATTAAAGTTTTTATCGCGGTAATACTCGGTTAGTGAATCACATCATAGTGAAGGCTGTACTCTACGTGTCGCAGGATAGGCAGAGGTAGCCTAGTGTTAAGACACTCCGCTCTCCACTTTCCGCTGAATTTGGAGGCATTGCGTGTAGAGTGGCGGAACTCAACTCGCTTTGCCTCGACACCAGCAAAGAAATTAAAGTATTCAATATTTCATTTCCTTGAGTGAGAATCGAACCCACAACCTGTCGCATTTACAGTCACATGGCTTCAATGTACTCATTTATTTATATAGAATATTTTAATGTTACTAGGGATTTATTTATTATAAAAGAAAATTATAATATACATAGTTAAATAAATCACAAAGGCAATTCCGCAGGAACGCCACACTAAAAGAAAATAAAAAGAAAACGGATGTAAGTCGGCATAGTTATGTAATAACCACCTCTTAAGGCTACAGGGCAAAGCAATCAGAAGTTTTTTATGGAATCCCATTGAGTTTTTGCAGTTGCTCATATAATCTAATATAGTGTGGGCCATTACGTTTTTTGTAACAAATTTTCATTTTCTGTTAATGATACACGAAACGTGTTTATTATAAAAGCATAGTATATAATTTGAATTAGGTATTATATTTGGTTTTTTTTCAGCTTCTCGCTGTATCCCGCATGTTGCAGGGTGGTGTTAAGACACTCCATTGTCCACTTTCCGCCGAATTCTGCAGGCATTGCGTGTTGAGTGGCAGAACTCTTGCCGCCCTTTTTTTATACCAGAGCGACGAAATAAAAATATTATATTATATCATGACCTCGAGTGAGAGTCGAAACGACAATCTATCGTATTTACAGTCATACGCAGTAGCACACTGCGCCACTAAGTGCGAGTGGGACTCGCACACCTAGGCTTCCATAGTAATTTCAAGATTGCAGTTCAACGGGAAGTACAATTTATAAAAGTTGACAAACTTAATTTGGAAGGCTTAAATTTGTAATGAAATGTCTTTATGAAATGTTTATAAATTTTCACATTTCGTGTCAAATTTCATAACTGTAGGTTCGCAGGAAGTGCCCTATACGTTTTGATTACGCGGCGAATTACATACAAAATGCGTAAATGCTCGTAGCTTATGATTTTTTGAGTACTTCAAGGAACCACAGACGTGATTATTTGATATTAATTTCAGTTTGATACCTCCACGTGGTCTGGAAATAAATCGTCTTGACAGAAAGACAGACGGTCAACAAAGTAATCCTATTAGTATTTTGTACTGTACAACTAAAAGAAAATCAAAATAAATCAGCTTCACGCTGTGTCGCGCACAGCAGGGTAGGCAGAAGGAACCTAGTGTTCTAGTGTTAAGATACTCCGTCCGTGAATTCAAATTCAAAGCTGCGCTTTGCCTCGACACCAGAGCGAAGAAATCAAAATATAAATTTATATAAGTATTTCGTTTGCTCGAATGGGGATCGAATCCACAACCATTCATTTTACAGTCACACTTTGTACCCCTGCGCCACGACTGATCTCTGGCCTAACTGTAAAAATATTACGTAATCAAATATAACTGTCTCCATACAATCTTCTTCCAATTAACATACATTCATAAAGTGGTTATCTAAACATAGAAACAATCAGTACCGCCTAATTATTAACAATTATTTTATTTGGTAACTTCATCTCACACTAAGAAATATTATTTTTGGAAGAAATATGCTCACAAATTTGGCTTTTTTTAACTTCACGCTGTAGCAGGCCCATAGTAGGGTAGGCAGAGAGAATCTAGTGCTAAGACATTCCATTCCCCACTTGTTCCGCACACGTTCTTGAGGCATTGCGTATTTAATGGCAGAACTTAACGCCGCGCCAAATCAGATTTTAAAAAATAAATAAATAATTCATTACTTCGAATTGGAATCAAACCTGCAACTATCGCGTTTACAGTTGCGCGCTTGTGTCACTGCGCCACGACTGGCCTCAAACGAATTAAGTTATATGACGTAATCCTAATCATACCAATTTTCCGCCTATTTAGTACATAATAACAGATATTGAATAAATAAAGTCTACGTCATGCTTCGTTTAGTCACTAGACCAAACACAGAGTCTCTATATAACTTATTCGAAATCTTAAAATTTTAACAATTATTTTCTAAAAAAAACTGCTTTGTTCACAATACCATTTCCATAATTTTCTACTCTTAGATAAACATCTCCGATAGATTCATCAACTATTTAAATTCAAATTAAATTGCTTCACTCACGCGATACTTCTTATTTTGAATCCAGTGAATAACGATGAGAACTGATGAACGCAAGAAACTTTCTTTGTATCAGATCAAAAGTAATATTATAAAATGTCTATGAAGTAAATCAACACAATGGATGGAGACGAAAATTTTATAGTTAACGAAGAAAGGAGAAATTTGGAGTAAAAAATATATTATTTCATTATTATATATTTTTAACAGAATATTTTTTGTCTGTTTTCGCAAATAAAAAGTAAAATGTGCTGCTGTCAATAAATAAAAAGCCATTCTTTTTCAATAGTTTCATACAAAAATAGCTTTTTGGGAATATTTAAAATATGGATATATTAATATTCAGTTTGAGGCTCTGTGTATTTCACCACATACCAAAAGTAGCCAGGGACGATAGATCCAATTAATGTATTATTATATGTAGGTTATAAGCAATTTACTCAATCAAAAACAAATATTTTTACGTGTAAATGGTCGCGTATTTTGATATATTTACATATTTGCAGTGTTTTTTTTTCGCCGCAAGCCACAAATCGCAAGCAGCGGCCATCTCATTAAATATTATCAATATATTATTATTTTTCCTAAATTTATTAATTAAGTTTAGAAAATAGGATTTTAAATCAGCTTCACGCTGTATCCCGCACACTGCAGAGTAGCAGAGGGAACCCAGTGTTAAGACACTCCGTTCCCCACTTTCGGCCGAATTCTGGAAGCAGAGTGGCAGAACTTTGCCTCGACACCACAGCGAAGAAATGGAAATATAAATTTAAGTAAATATTTCATCTCCTCGAGAGGGGGTCGAACAGACAACCAATCTATTCACACTTTGTGCCTCTGCGCCAAGACTAGCCTCGTAGGACTTTTCTTTTACACAACTTAAAGAAATAATATATAAAATTTGCAAAGAAACTATTTAAAATACACCTACAATACAATACAAACGTAGTACACACGAAGTAAATACGTGACGATAACAATATCTAAAACAATTGCCAGTAATTTAACAGTCTAATAAGTAACGAATGTACCATTCTCTCAATAAATCATGCAGAAACGACCGTCGCAAGTCATAAATTTGTGATAGAAGAGAGATTTCACCGAGTGAATTCGCGAACTGAGATTGTAAACCGGTTACAGTTATTTCAAAAACCTGACGACACACGCTGTAAACGGGCGGGTCGATAACTCTTTAAAATTGTACCAGCACTTTTAAAGTCTTACTTTCAAATCAACTATTATTACCTGGAATTGGTTCTGAATGTATGTGTAGTAGTGTTTAATTGTAATAAGTTGTTTTGCAACTAAAAGTTCGGAGTTTAAGTTATTTTTTGTGAAGTATATGTAATAAGGTTTCGTACGTAATAGTTTACTAGACGGATTTCAGATTGTAATCTTGCACCTGGCGTTTAACTGTAAGCTGCTTGTGATGAGAATAATCCTATCCATATTATTAGATATATTTTTCTCGCTCTCCCTCTCTCTCTGTCATTTAAAGCAGAATCGGCGAGAAAAACAAAATATATGAAGCACTCTTGATCCACTTGCCATTCATTTAAAGATTCTTATGTCATGGCCAAAGCGAGGAAATAAAAATAATTTTAACAAAACAAGCAAAAAACGCACGCTCTTTGCCTATCTTGGTATAATCGGGAAAAAATATTAAAACTACAAAACTTATAGTGCCCCAAAATAATATTCGTATCTTAACCAACATACACTCAAACATATTCCGACTGCGCTACGATAGCGTAATACGAGCATCCACCTCACATACAAGATTATTCACTATAACACATTTATTCGAGATCTTATCTCGTTCTGTAATAGAATCCCGACAAATAATACAATTTTGTATTGCAAAGCACCATCAACTATGGTGCATTCTAAAATGGGTTGCCATTACTGCACCCGTTTTTGGACTTGCAGCTTACTCATCTAGTGTTACGCGAAAACCGGTCGTACATTATACGAATGATACAATCGACATCTAAAAGGTTAGATGTCAAGAAAATGAATATCCTATTATCATACAGAGGTCTTTTGGGACATATTTTAAGGTGGTGGAAATGCAACATGAATCTAATAGAATTGTCTTGTCAATTATAGTATTATGGGTGACTGTAGAAATTTTCAATTATAATATAAGTTGATGTGAAAGATTATTCATATTTTATTTTATGGCAAAAGTTGTTTAATTTTAAAAACTAATTATAAGTGAGGTAGAGTACTATTTTTTAATCAGCTTCACACACGCACACACCAAGGTAGTCAGAGAGAAACTAGGAACTAAGTGCTTAGACACTCTGTTCCCATTAAGACACGTTCCCCACTTTCCTCCGAATCCTCGAGGCATTGCATTTTGAGTCACGGAATCAAACGCCGCACTTAGATTCATTACCAAAGCGAGGAGAATAATAATGTTGAATATTTATTTCCCCCATATGAGTAGAAGATCATAAGAGTATCGAGTATTTTGACTTGTACAGTGTTAAACAATATCAGCTTCACGTTGTATCCCGCACACTGCAGGGTAGGCAGAAGGAACGTAGTGAAAGACACTTCGTTCCCCACTTTCTGCCGAATTCCGGAGACATTGCGTGTTAAGAGGCAGAACTCAACGCCGCGCTTTGCCTCAACACCAGAGCGAAGAAATGGAGATATAAATTTAAGTAAATATTTCATCTCCTCGAGTGGGGATCGAACCCACAACCAATCGGTTCACAGTCACACTCTATGCCGCTGCCCCACGACCGGCCTTAGTAACACAGAAAACAATATTACTTTTAAATTTGTCTTTCTATCATTTCATAAACATCTATGATAATGTAAAAACTTTCTAAGTCAATGTTTACCTTAAAGTTTGTCAATAGCACCTTGATCTAACATGTTAAGATAGCAATACAAGCAGACTGGTCCGATCACATGAATTCTTGGACTGGCCGTACCTTGTAGATGATATCTACAGTTCTTAAATTATCGTCCAATAGCTCGCCTTTCATCTAGCGCTATAATCGAGTTTTAGAATGACAAACGCTTCAGAAGCCCGGAGGAGAAGGCCTGTCTTAAATTAATAGTACATATTTTAAGTTTTAATGGTAATTTTATGGTATAAATAATCTACAATGTTCTTCCAGTAGTCACAATATTAATATTATTTTAATTGAACAGTTTAGTTGTTGGACAATTTATTTTACAGGAATGTCTTAATAAAATTAACCTTAATTATATATATACCTTAATTGTATATTTAATATGCCTGGTAATAAACTAAAATTATACTAATATATAGTGTAAAAGATAAGATAGTATTCTTTTTTTTTTAATTCTTTCATAATATATCTATATAAAATTCGTCTTCTCCAAAGTGAGACAGTACTCATCTCAACATCTTCTCATATTATACGAAAGCATAAGTACGACCGTGTAAGGAGTACTGTTCTCACTTATGAGACGGATCTACAAATACCAATTACAAGCAATAGATTGAGTGACTAGAATCTCTTTGACACACAGCCATAAAGTCTTAGCCACCGGCGTAGGGTTGCCTCGTTGTCTCTTTTTAACCGACCTACTTTTTCAAAAAGGAGGAGTTTCTATATTTTACCGCATATATTTCTGGGATTGTGCATTGGAATTAAACAACCTAACTCCCCTACAATAGAGTGAATAGGCATTTAATAGGCTTTAACTTAAAAAAACAAGAATTCACTAGAAACATTTTTAAAATGTTGAATTTTATTGTAAAATACATTTTTGCAGTAATCCACTGCACTGTGGTATATACCAGAATGACATTAGAAAAGAGATATTGCTCCACCTCATGTCAAGGCTAATATTAGCATTAACATGTTAAACTGTAAGTATTTGTAACCTTGGCCATATTTATTTTATACACTTAATAAACTTATGGGAACTTACATTCTAAAAATATTATCGTTTACATTATTATTGACAACTGGTCTTTAGTGGAATTTCGTTGTTATACGATGAGAAGTATGGGTCAATCTGTCAATCTAAAATTAAAAAAAAATGCTTTATATAACATATATTTTTAAATTATGTTCGTATTTATATATACATACATATTCGTACCTAATATCGGTATTTTGTAAAATGAAATGTTAGAAAAGGGACATCACAGGGTTATATTTTTAATTAAAGGAACAGAAATTTCATATAAATATCTTTATATAAATGTTCATACGTCGTCGTAGCGAACAAATAGCGTAACTAGACTTGTTGATCGAAGACATAAAGCAACCCACCACATCGATTTCACGTTTATATATTACACTTTTAAAGTACCAAGTGCCGTGTCTAAGGACAAATCACTCTCCAGCTCACGCATACAGGTATAAATAATACTGCATTAATTTAATAAATATATTAAAATTAGTTCATTTTAATACAAAATACATTACTATTAATAAAGTAAAATATAATTTTGAAATGTACAAAATCCGCCATTGTAGTTGAGGCCGGCGCCTTGGCACAGGCGGTTGTAGGTACGATTCCAATCGAGAAAATGTAATATGATTTATAAATATTTTCATTTATTCACTATGGTAACACTAACAAGGCAAAGCGTAACGTTAAGTTCGCCGCTCAATACACAATGCCTTGAAATTCGGCGAAGAGTGGAAAACGAAGTGTCTTAACACTAGGTTCCCCTTGCCTAACCTGGTATATGCGGAACTCAGCGTAAAGCTGAAAAAAAGTAGTTCATTTTTATACAATTCTATTAAAAACGAGCGGGACGTTCACCTGTTAGTAAGCCACGTTTATCGATTCATTCGAGTCATTCTGAATGTTTTAACAAAAAAAGCGTTAAATCTAATAAGTTATTTAGCTGCCTTTCACGTTGATCGAGTTTAAAATAATATTTTTTTGCGCATTTAACTGGATAGGCAGAAACATCCTGAAGTGAAAATGGCAGGTGTCACACTACAGGCGAATCTGAGTTAAAGACCCAATCGAATGAAAGCATTTTTTTAACATCACACTGTATCCCATACACAGCAGGTTAGGCGGAGGGAACCTAGTGTTATGGCACTCGGTTCTTCATTTTTCACCGAATTCTAGAGGCATCGCATATTGTGTTGCGGAACACCATAGTGAAGGAAATGGAAATATTAAATATTTCATTACCTCGAGTGGGAATCGAGCCCACAATCTGTCCCGTTTACAGTCACACTTTTTGTCACTGCACCACAACTGGACTCGGTTATTTTTCGAGAAAGTATTTATGAACTATTTTTTTTTAGTAATATCTAAATTACATTCCAAGAAACTCCCTTTTTCCGAATATTTACAATACGATGGAAGTTAAATATTTTAGTCTGAATTTACCCAAATTATATACTCTGAAAACACCATTACGTTGAAATTGCAACAAAATTACGTGTCAAAATTTATATTCTGGTATGTTTTGTAGTATGTATTCTACAGACATTTTCATTTCAAATTTTACCGCAGTCTTAGGCAAGGAAGCTTAGTTCGCGCGAAGCCGCAGGCCACGATCAGTAAACAATCATATCGGTTTACACAAATGCAAGTTGCGCAAATGATTGCATACAAAGGTTATTCACAAATACTATATAGACCCAGGCCAGTCGAGGCCAGTTGTGGCGCAGGGGCACAAGACTATATCAGGGGCACGTGGCCGGTTGTGGGCGATTGTCTCTCTAAGAAATGAAATATATTTTTTCCTGGCTCTGGTGACGAGGCAAAGCGCGGCATTGATGATTTGATTTCGTAATTCTACACTCAATGCCTCTAGAATTTGGCGGAGAGTGTCTGAAGGGCAGGGGAATGGAATGTCTGCTCCCTCTACCTACAATGCTTAACGCGAGATGCACCATGAAAAAAACAACTATATAGATTTTAGGCTTATTTGTACTAACGGTAACCTTTGTTTAAAATTGGTAAAATAAATATTGTAGTGGTATTGACAAGTATTGAAGCACAAATGCTTGTGAGTAATGGAGCCATGGTATTTAGAATATTTTCGTTTTCTAAGCAGTGATATATAAAATTTGGTATAAGATCCATCATACATAAAGTATATGATATATTTGGCTGGAACGAAGATAAAAGATCTTTCGCTACGTTTTTGGGATACCTGTGAAATGCCAAATACAAATAAAAATCTTTATTAGGTAGATATATTAAATTTTAATAGCAGTTAAAAAAATTCAAAGATATCAATAATTAAAATCAGAGGGATTACAATGAATTTCAAAAAACTTTTAATATGTGAATGAAAAATAATGCTATAGCCCATTTGGCTTTGATTCTTGTAATAAACAAAATATTATATTTTTTTAGTAATATAACGAAAAATTATATTTAAAGAATAGACCTGATCATTCTAGTTACGACATAAGTATTTATATGTCAACCCTTTTTAAAAATCATAAAATTACAAATAAAAGCAAATATTGAAATATCTCAATAACCAGCATAAAAATAATGAAAACATAACTTGAAAAACGTATAAATGTACATTTTAAGCTGCAAAGATAAATAGATAATATTATTTTTCTGTTCATTTTTATGTTTTCATATTAGCTAGGGCTTCAACAGTAACAGTTACAACGTGGGCGCAGCGCCCGCGGCAACCATCTCCATGCGAATTATAATTTCAAAATACCATCGATTTATGCGGCCTCTCATCTGAATAAACGCTGCACCATTTTACTTTGTGCTCTACTTATGAAACTCGATGGGCATAATTTTTTTTTAATACGGGCCCCTAAAAATATTAAGGTTAAAAGTTTGGGAACTTGTGCTAGAAATTAGAAATTGTGTAAATCAAAATCATATAGAATTTAGCACAAGCATCAATTTTATTTAAGTTTTGAATTTGTATAGAAAATATTTATTAGTTAACGAAACCAAAAAGACGGTTCTTTTAAAGTGCTTCTAAAATTGTAAAAACAAACGAAAAATCTGAATATCTTCGGATGATTAAAAAAATAACAGAATTAAGTAACTTTTAAATAATAAATAACAGGTAATGTATAGGTTTTATCTATTTTATCATGTAACATAATTGCAATTCAAAACACTAGTAGGTACTCGGAGAAAAAATGAATTATTTTTATTGCAAAAACATGGGACTGTGCGGCGCGTCGTCTTTAATTTAAAATATCATTTAGATTTCGACTTACAGATACAATATTTACTGCTGCTATAATTTCAAAATATAATTTATATTAATGCTTAATCAGACTTAACACCTTAACACTTTTTTTAAATAACTTATTTGTAAAAATATATAAATATTATTAAAAAAACCGGACAAGCGCGAGTCGGGCTTGCCCATCAAGGGTTCCGTAGAAAAAATTGAGGTATTGGGTATTTTCTGAAATTTAAGCTTTAGTCAGCCCTTTCACCTGATATGTCACTTGAACTAGCGGCTTTAACACCAAATTTTTAGGATTTAGCATAAATGTCTAGTTTTTAGATTTTTTCCTGAATTAGTACTACCTATAGATGCTAGCCAAGTACCTAATTTCATAATTCTCGGTGAACCGGAAGTTCCTTATTAATTTTGATTCACTTTATAGTATCGAAATACGTGTTTTATTTTACAAGAAATCGTAAAATGAAATAATTCTACAAAGCGTGGCGTTAAGTCACTCAACACGCAATGCCTCAAAAAAAACGGCGTAAAGTAGGAACGGAAACACTGTCTTAACATCAGCTTCCCTTTCCCTACTCTGCTACACGCGGGATACATTGTGAAACTGAAAAAAAAACCGCTTTTCTAACATAACTTTAATCTACAAATTAAGCTAAATTCTCGATTCGGATTCTCAAGTTATGTTTATTATAGTATAGTATAATAAGATAACATCATTATTGTTATAGCAGGTACCGGTCTGGTCTGGTCTGGTATGCGGCCGCCCTTATCAGACCAACATGTTTGCCTTCAAAAAGCGTCAGATGACCTCCGATACGAGCAAGGAACTCACGAAACAACTTGTGAACGAGAGTTTGTTACTCGCGAACTATTTTTATGCTCGTCGTATGTTTGAGGGAGATTTGCACTGACTAAATTTTGCTTCTTTGTAATAGGTATTATATCTATGGGAACGTGTTTATCGTAAATTTGACAGGACAGAAACTGATTTTTTTTGTGTCACGTTAAATCCCGCACTCAGCTAGGTAGGTAGACAGTCTAGTTTTAAGACACTCCGTTTCCCATTTTCTACAGAATTTAAGAGGCAGTCCGCGCTGAGTTTCGGAACTCAACGCCGCGCTTTGGCTCTTCTAAAGAAAGTGGTTTGTACACGGAAAAATTAGTAACTGAAGTGTTGAATGGTAATTAAAACATCCAGAGGAAACTTTCGATTATTGTTGGGCACAAAATTGATTATCATTAGGAAAAAGAAATATTTAATAAACTTTTACGATAAAATAATGTTAATTTTGTCAACTAAAGCGCTCTCAATATAAACCTAAACAAGTATAATAAAACGAACCAAATTCCCGCCATGGTCCATTTATTTGCAAATATCACTAACGTACATAAAATACAGATATTTATCTTTTTATTTACACCATACTATCAATTATATACAATAAATTTAAATGGAACAGGAATCCAGGATAGTTTACATCAGACTGTTCCCAGGGCTCCATTAGCAGCTACAAGATAGCGTGCTCTGAATAGAATCGATTCTTGACGGCCTATCAATATGTCGTTTAGGAGATAAGACGTATCACTTGTTAAACTGTTTGCACACAGCTTTCAGTAAACCTGAATATGCACATTCAATTTTGTTTAAAAGAATTTTATCTTTTATGTAAATATTTTTCCATTAAGATTTAATTAAGTTACGATACATTTTTAAAGATAGTCCACGCTTAGAAAAGAATAATTTTTACTTAACTTAGAAAAAATGTTTTTCTTTCCCAAATGTGGAATAACTCTATAAAAATGTAAAAAGTATTTAATAAATAGCATTCTCTCTTGCCAGCTGATAATTCCAAGTAATGATCTTTGAGTAGCGGAAATTTTTTAAAATCTCCTGACAGAGTTGCTGATAACATAAATAACAAAACCAAGCTTATAAGAATTTCGACGCAGCTTGATGAGAACGTATGGCTTGTTGGTCAGAGCGCTTGGACAGTATCCAAGAGGCGCAGGTTCATATCCCGCTACGTAAATTTTTTTATGTTTCTAAAAAGTAAGTTGCGACACATTTTTTAGTGTGTCATAAACTTAATACAGAACATTAAAAAACTGAATGAATTAAAACTTCAATAATCATCCAACAGTAGTTTCGGAATATACACAAAACACAATACGATTTTTCATTCCATTGCTTGTTTCATTACTTAAAAATTATAAAGCACTAACCTCATGCGTGGTGTCCCCGCGATGTATTCTTTCCTCCGTTTCACGAACACGCTCCGTGATGTTCCTAGTGAGGACGCGGCGGTCGTAGCTTTCACGCACCTTGCCATCTGGATTCGCGACCACGCACGACGATACAAGTACTTTAGCACCGGCTGGTGCTATTGTACCGTCTGGTGCGTTTTCCACTGCTACAAGAGATGATACTTTGTATAAGGATTGTAAAAAGCTATAAATAGCTTTAAAATATTTATATCTAATAATGAATAGATAAAATATTTTTTAACGTTTTTAAAATGTTATTCCATACTTAGGAAAGAGTTCAAATCCCGCTACGATTAATATTTTAAATGTTTTCTTAATAAGAATAGATAAAATTATTGTATAAGCTTTAAAAAAATATTAAGAGTAAAATTTTTGAGGCCAGTCGTGACGCAGCGGCACAAGCGTGTGACTGTAAACGGGATAGGTTGTGGGTTCCGAGAATTCGATTCCCACTCGAGGAAATTAAATATTTAATATTTTTATTTCGTGCCTATGATGTCGAGGGAAAACGCGCCGTTGAATTTGCGTGTTAAGTGGCGGATCACTCAAAACGCAATGCCTCCAGAACTAAGCGAAAAATGGGAAATGGAGTATCTTAACACTCCATTTCCCATTGCGTGGAGGTTAGCTCTGCCTACTCTGCTGTGTATGATGCAGCGTGAAGCTTAAAAATGAGTGAAATTTTATTATATCTATATTGTGGGATGATGATGCAATACGATTTGACCTCTAACATTGAATAATGAAATGACAAAAGCTAAGAACACTTTGTTCGTTAACCGACACTTTCTCAACCATTTTGCTTACTCACTTAGTAGCTAAATGTAGTTGTTGCTATGAAATTAATAAAAAAAATACAAAAAAATGGCTATATTGAACCAAATAGAAGTCATAATTCTGATAGTTCATCAAAATATTTGGTGCAACAATGACTTAATTACATGTTTTTTTAAAAATAAATATAAATATGTAAATGTATTCGGAAAAACTGTTTACAAATTTTCAGTAGTTTCCTGCATCTTTTTTAGAAAAGTAAATGGGTCATTGTTGCACCATATTATTGATATGTGCTTTCACAGGTTTTCGAGATGTAACTAGTACTAAAAAGGGTGATGTTGCGATACAGATGCAGTGGATACGAGTCAAAAGGATAGAATTATAGATAAGTTTTAGAATTCATATGAAATACTTATACTTCTTTCGTCAGTACTTAATATGCAATAATATAAAATAACAATTTAAAAGAAAATACCTTCAACCGGTGTCCTGGCACCGTCATCTCCTGTTAGCTCAGCATTTTCTTCACCATCTTGGCTCTCTGGTACTCTATGCTATATAAATATAAAAACTAATAAGTCGTAGTAAACTTTTTGTAGACGTAATAAAAAAAATCAGCTTCACGCTGTATCCCGCACACAGCAGGGTAGAAGGAACCTAGTGTTAAGACTCTCCGTTCTCCACTTTCCGTCGAGTTCTGGAGGCATTGCGTGTTGAATGATGGAACTCAGCGCCACGCTTGCACCAGAGCGAAGAATTGAAAATGTAAATAAATATTTCATTTCCTCGAGTGGGGATCGAATTCACAACCAGTAAATTTTACAGTCACACTTTGAGCCCCTGCGCCGCGACTGGCCTCTTCTTCTTTGGTTAGGACAATGAATTTTATACAGGACAGACGTGCAACTGTAAACGCGTCAGGTTGTAGGTTCGATTCACACTTAAGGAATATTTAGGAAGGAAATATTTCAAATTGAGGAGAACCCAGTAGTTTAGATAGCCCTCGGCTGTCCTGCTGCCCTGCTAAGAACAGGATACCGTGTGAAGCTTATTAAAAAAAAAGTCTTAACAAAGATGGGAACAAACTAAAAGTATTTTTGGATTTTAATCCCACTTGGCACATTATACATAATTATGTACAACAAACAATTCCATCAGCTGATTATACAAAACGTGACAAAAAATATAGTTCTCCACATGCAGTATATCGGATAGGAAAAAATAATTAGAAGAACATGATAAGCCATCAGAGAGGGCCTTAAATAATTTAACTATCTAACGTAATATACAGAAATAAGAGAACAATATAAAGAAGAAGAAGAAACCTCAGTTTGTTGGAAATTAGTTGTATGCGTGTCTTCGTTGACTGAGGTAGATATCTTTGGCCCGGAGTCGCTGAGGATGCGCCCGTCCTCCAGCACCAGCTCGCGCTTCACGCGGGTAGCTATCTGACGTGTTGTGGTCACTTCACTCGTTTTACGAGTTACCCATTCCTCTGTAAATTGAAATACATATTATAATATATATTCTATTTTAATCATTTGTGAATGAGGCCAGTCGTGGCGCAGGAGCACAAGCGTGCTAATGTAAAAGCGAAAGGTTGTGGGTTCGATTCCCATTTGAATTTAATTTTTTCGCTTTGTTTAGATACGCTAAAGCGCGGAGTTGACTTCCGCCAATCATCACGCAATGCCTCCACAATTTGGCAGGTAATGGGGAACGGAGTTTCTTAACACTAATTTTCTTTTGCATACCCTGCTGTGTGCCGGATACAATATGACGTTAAAAAATGTGATATATATTATAACTTATATTGTTTAAATATTTAGAAATTTATAAGTCCAGTAAATAAAAAACTACGTTAAGCTTCTCTATCTTTACTATATTTTTACGTCTTATTCGTACTTAAAAATATTCAAAAATATTAAAACTTAAAATTTCACCACAAACTCACCTTCTTTGGTTGTAGCTATGGTCTCCCCCGGTTCAGCCTTTTGAAAAAAGAAAAAAAATATTAATAATAAAATAATGTAAAAATATTTGATTATCTGTATAATTATAAAACATTTAAATATTAAAGAATCAATATTATTCTATGTTCTTTTATTAAACGTTAAATGTTTGGTTAAAATCAGTATCTAGCGCCATCTCTTACCGAGTAGCTATATGTATCAAAAGCTAAGTTCTCATGCTCCGGTGTATAAGATTTGTAATGTAAAAGTATCCGCGGCCGCCGCTTGATGGCGCCATGTTCACTTAACGTAAAAACTGTCACCATTAAAATACATAAAATTGGGAAACAAGTTTATTCGTTTTATTCACTCACTATAAAATTCTTCAAAGTTTCACTATATGTTTATTAATTCTATACATCACATATAAATTCATAATATTAATAGTAAGCACTCGTTCTTGAGACCGGTTTGTCAATATAGAATTAATATGGCTATAAAATGTTATATTTATTAACATAATAAAATTACTTAAAAATATATTTTATACGATTTTGTCACAAATATTTATTATTTACACGTTTCGGAACCTAACAGATATTTTACTGACGGCAAACTAAAGGTAAGCTGCAATATAATTAGCCAGTCGAATGGATTAACATTTTCTTTTGGCAGTCTATTGTACATAGGGCTGTCACTCTTTTCAACAATTTGCAAAAAAATATAACTACTTACTTAAACTTGCAATGACAATTGTTTATATTACTTGTTTAACTTGGTAATCCTGATCTCTCAAAGAAACTTATTTCTAAATTTTAATATATATTTGTAAAAAAATAATTAAACACACAGTAGCAATGCAACAAAACATTAAGCTAAATATAATATTTTACGTTATTTTATCTGTGTAATAAAGAATATAAAACTAAGATATAACTCGTCTTGTACACCTTGATTTTTAATATGTAATATCTATAGTTTTTTTTATTTTATACAATTTAAGCAACGTATAGCTAGGCTAGTATTTCAGCGTCAGTGGGTGAATTCGTATACTTTCATTTAGAAAAAACTTAGCTTGAATTTAATATGACTATTATTTAATAATAGTAAAAAAAATCATAAATGGAAAAAAAATCGTCAAACGTAAATAAAATCATATATTATTCATCTAATATATAACTATATATATATATATATATATATATATATATATATATATATATATATATATATATATATATATATATATATATAGTTATATGTTAGATGAATTGGTGTCATTTAATATTTTTTAAGCAGCCCTACTTCGATACCGCAATACGTATTCCGCGAGCAACAAACGCTTCCGGTAGGATCGCACGACACGACGTGAAGGCGTCGCTTCATATCAATTATTATTTAGATATAGAAAAGCTGTTTTTCTGTTTTAATGAATGAGAAATGTCTTAATTAATAATAGATTTAAATAACTATTCAAAGTTATTTGGATTAATATTTTTACCATAAAGAAAATGATTAAAAAATATTTTTTTTTAAATTCACTATATTAAAAAACTTGTAACTCTTTTGTATAAGAATGTAATATATACACTATAAAAAGTATAAAATATTGTTATAATTCAATAATTATATATATTTCATATATTTTTGAAACTATATAGAATTAGTAAATACATAAAAGTTGTTTGCAGTTAGAATCTAATTTAATATATATTCAAAAATAGATAATTTTAATAATCTTCAGGCAGAGCACGTGCACACCTACGGGAATAAAGAACAACCGCCAACGATATCGATACAGAAAATTTTCCATTTGCGAATCATGTGACGACAATTTGCAAACACTCAATAACCTATAAATTGGTCATCATGGTTAAGTTATATAAGTTAAAATGTAATATGAGTTAAAAGCGAGTAAAACAAAAGCTATAATTAATTAGTAACGCAGTTTCCGCTGAGTTTGAAACGGTTTGACATTAATCTGAGTAGAAAAAGCCCAAAAACTAGAAACTTTTAATTTCTCAAAATATTGCTATTCTGTATGTTTAACGGCAAAAATATAATATGTTTTATGACGTTATATTTATTCTAAAATGTTTTATATTTAATTGAATGCAGGGGCGTAGTGGTCCGTGCCCATCCTAGAATAGTCTTGTGCCCACCCAAAAAAATTAAACCATAAAATGCTTGTAACAAAGAATTAACACAATAAATTCATTAAAAATCTTTACATGAACATATCTATTCAATGTCCAGGCCCCCCTGAAAAATATATTTTTATACCCACGCTTAGATAATTATTTCAATATTTACTAATAATCTATTATATTAAGGTCCGTCATGGCGCAAGAGCAGACATGTGGGTTCGATCCCCACTCGAGAAATGAATCATTTATTTCAATTTATATTATCACTCTTTCGCTCTGGTGTCGAAGCAAAACGCGGCATTAAATTCCGCCATTTAACACTCAAGGCCTCTCAGAATCAGCATTCGGCGAAAATTGGGGACCAGAGTGTCCCTAACACTAGGTTCCCTCTGCGTTCCCCGCTGTGTCCAGAATACAGCGTGAAGCTGATCTTAATCTATTATATATTTTTTTAATATTTGAGATATATTTATATAGGTATTTGTCACTGGCCGCGCCCTTGAAGCGATCGCAGCACATCATACCGAGGCCGGTGCATTGTGATGCACGCTAACTTATTGTTCATTGAATTGGGTCACGGCTTAAATGTTATCGTTTAACGTAAACAACGGTGCAGGAAGTGCTGGAGATGAATCTTGTACTATACTATTAATTTTCTTAGTGCTAGACGCCTACGCCCTTGACTTGTGGGCGTTGAGGCCGTTGTGGTATGGGAAATTAGGCGCGATATATATAATATAATATTTATTAATAAATTAATAATAGATACTCAATCGCAACTTTGTTCGCTGTAGCTTATTTTATATTATAACCAAAAGTTTACTTATTTTTTAATTAAAATTATACTAACATATTTATTTCTGATACTTCTAAGAAAATGCGTACAAACAAATTTACGTTCCCCTTTACAATATTAGTACGATGCTAGCTTTACTAATAAATTTAAACAACTAATACAACACTGATCAGTTATTAATAATAAATACATGAAAAGCTAAGTGATGAGTCACTATTCCCTCCGTCCTACAAAATAATAATACAATAGACTATCATGGCTATAGCCTGACCCAAAGTTAAAGAATTTTATCCGCATTTGCAGATTACGTCCGGTCATTCGATACTACGCGTAATACAATGTATGTATGTATGTATGTGTGTATGTATGTGTGTATGTGTATATGTATGTATGTACATATAACGATTGTGCATTAATTAACCTGTGCTTATTGTTGCAACAACCTTCAACCCCGTCGACCGCCTGCGGTTGCGAGAATCAATATCAATGTAGGGTAACCAAAGTTCTTGATATAACGAAATCTTTATGAGTTTCGTAATGATCAAATTTATATACACATAGCAGGGAATCTGGCACCTCCGCTTCCATTATGACACTTTTGTTCCCCATTTTACATTGAATTCTGGAGGCAATGCGTGTTGAGTAGCGAAACTCTACGCTGCACATTACCTCGTTGCCCGAGTGGAAATTAAACCCATAACCAGTCACGTTTAAAGTCGCACGCTTGTGCCCCCGCGCCACGACTTGCCCCAACAAACATTTTTAATAACCAATTAGATTTACTTTAAGCGACAGTAATAATAAGTATAGTGATAGATCTCTTATGTACTTTTAAAAATTAAAGATGTTATACCATATCCAAAAAATCTTTGTTATATAGCATTTATTTTATTTTAAAGAAATACGGTTGTTACGGTATGTTTGATAAAAAAATTTAATTATTTTTTATCAAACACAAAATCATTACATAATAACGACTTTCATTGAAATGAATAATAATACAAATATTATTCTATCATAACTTTGCAATAATACTATTTTTTTTTTATTCTTGGTTATATTAACTTCGTGATCCATTACTTCTTCATGCTTTTTACAAATCAGTTAAGACATTTCGCAATACAGCTACCTACCGTTTACTAAACATTTTGTTAAATAATAATAATAACAATAATTAAATAAGTTACTTCAATATAATAATAGGTTTTCAAACATAATAATTTTATGATAAATGCAACAATATCCCCCACAAGAAGAAATGGAGCCCTCTTTCAATATAATAAAATAGATGATTGTCCAAATTAGTTAAATAAAAACATCAGCTTCACGCTATATCCCACATACAACAGGGTAGGCAGAAGGAACCTAGTGTTAAGACACGCCGCTTCCCACTTCCTGTCGAATTTGAGATCAAAAGCAAAAATCACTTGAATTAAAATAATATTATAGATACTAGTAATATATACGGAATTAATAATATTTTGAATCAGAGCAAGAGAAACTGTCGTCTAAAAACGAATTATAACGTTTATGCCTTCCAAACTTGCAAAATAAGCGACGATAGTCACGATTTTTGTTCGATACGAGAATGATTTTTTGTTTAAATTTTTAAAGTAATATCATTTCAAAAAAATATGTAAACTAAAACGCAACACTGTAAGAAAATAATCATAATGTTTATTATAAAAGATTGCAATTTAACAATTCTCCTTAAATTATAAATGCAATTATAATGCAATTTGTTCGGAGTCTAATAAACTATGTAGAGACACTTATATAACATCAACAGATCATATTTTATTTGTTTAAATTGTTCTACATTTTCCGCATACCACACCGATCGTATTTACCTATATATTATATAATTTACCTATATATAAAATGTCACATTTGCATAGACAATTAAATCCATAATTTAAAATTATAAATATCAAAAGAATTAAAAGTCGAGCAAAACATTACAGTAGCTTTTTTTTTGGTAACTATTATATTTTTTATTGATATATATGAAAATATGAATTTTAAGCGAGCACATTCGAATTTTAAGTTAATAAATATGAATTGTAGATTAAATAGTAACGCAAACTGCAGTATAAAAATACCTTTATTTATGCCGCCTTTGATTTTAAGCTTGAATTTATAAATTATAGAATCGAAAAAAAAATTTATACAATATTTAATGTTAGATTTTCGACCTATATCTGTATATTTTACTTGATGCACGACCATTTTAAAACGTAGCTATAACTTTCACGTATTTATTATACATTCATTATACATAAAATACTTAAATTGTGCTACTAATGTCTCTCTCTGACTTAAATTCTGCTACTACTATCTTTTATCTTATTAGGATTCCTACTCATGGAAATAAAATCTTTAATGTTTCCAATATCTCGCCGTGGTATCAAGGCAAAATGCGGCATTGAGTTCCGACACTCAACAAGTAATGCCATAAAGTATTCAGCGTGGAATGAAAATGGGGAACACATTGTCTAAACACTAGTTTCCCAGGTTCCCTCTGTCTACCCGGCTATGTGCGTTTTAAAAAAAAAACAAATGATTACACGACCAACGTCGGACTTCGCTTTGTTCTACGTTCATCGGTTCATTAATGTTATGCTGACGTATGTATGTATATTCGTAATGACTCAGAAATACGGCTATAGTGGTGCACTCAGGCGCCTGGTATGCCTTTCTGAGTACAATTATATAGTAAGAGATTTTATGTTAAACCGCAAAGATGGCTTATAAGTTATTAGTCATCAAGAAAATAATTACAATAATATAACTAATGTCGCATTAATACGATAATCAAATTTTAATTAAATTAAGTGAATGCTAATGTAAACAAATAAAATGATAACTTGAATACTATTTAAGTATAGATATGTATATACTATCTCTCAGTCTCCTATATATTTGCTCCCACCTAGAGTTATTATTATGGATGACGATGCTTCACGTTTTATCCCGTACATTAGGTCATCCCGCGCTTTGTCTCCCGCCCAGATACAGGGTATGAAAATAATAGACTTAACTAGAATAGAATATGATATAAATATTAATTCAGTAAGTGTTATTTGAACCCACAACAATCGCATGTAGACCATCTAAGACTAATCACGAAATAACACGGTAGCGATGTGATTATTCGTTTTATAAAAAATATTTACATCGATTGTTTCGGAAAATATTGATAACCAACACTAAACTGACTTTAGGCCTCTGTGTTCATATTCATGAAAATAATTTGATTATGATGTAAATGTATGTACATTTTGTACTCAAACGTTATGCCACCGTTAGACTCATAAGACCTGTTTACCTTGTTTTGCTTATTTTTGAATTAATTATTATTTAATCGATATTCGTAAAGATTTACATTATTACGTAATAAGAAAAAAACATAAAGCTAATCTGACGTTTACTAATGATAACGTAGTTTGTATAAATGTTTTCTTACATATCAAAGAATGCCGATACAATTAATGTTTCTAAGGTAAATAAATTAAACTATAAATATTTTTTCCACTTCTGCCTAGAAGAATACATAGAAAGAAACTAGTGTCAAGACGCACTTTGCCGCCCGTTTCCGAGATATTGTGTAATAAATGATAAATCAAACTCGTTTTTATACCCACGAATGGAGTTGAACGCACAACCAATACTGACGCTGTCTATAAATTAAATATTGTTTTTAATCAATTGATAAAAAAATCTATTCGCGATGTTTCATATTCATTCATCATTCATTTCATTCATTATCAGCCTGTCCTATTCCACTGCTGGATATAGGCCTCTCCAATTGCGCGCCACTGAGCTCGATATTGAGCTCTTGGCATCCAGCCGATGCCAGCCACTTTGCGAATGTCGTCAGTCGTCACCCCATCTAGCTGGAGGACGTGCCACATTCATTACGCCGAGGCTTGGTCTCCACTCTAAAACGCATTTACTCCAACGGTCATTCCGTTCCCCACTTTCTGCCGAATTCTGGAGGCATTGCGTGTTGAGTGGCAGAAATCACCGCGTAATCGCCGCGCTTAGCCTTAACACCAGAGCGAAGAAATGGAAATATAAATTTAAGTAAATATTTCATTTCCTCGAGTGGGGTTCGAACCCACAACCAGTCGGTTTTACAGTCACACTTACCGCTGCGCTACGACTAGCCTCGATATGCAAAGTATATCATATTGATAATCAAAATATCTTACAATATTTATTTTTTATCCACTAACGTTAGCGTTATTTAAATACGTACGCTTATTTGGTAGCACCTTGAGGGTGGGGATCGCGTTGCGGCTGACTCACTGACACGCGAGATGTGTTCATTGAAGCGCAACAATTATGAAAATAACTTAATGACTAGGAAATATTGGAATATATTTTATTATATCAATAAGAACATTATCAATATTTAGTTTATTAATTGAATTATTTTGATTTCTAGGATTAGAAAGAAAATTTCTTAATGTAAAGTACTAAATGATTTTTCGGATCTATTATTATTACGGTTATATTGTTTTTGTTTTTGTCAAAATCTATATACGGTTAAGGTAGTCGAATAAAACAATATTCTGCCAAGTTCGTTGTTGATCGAGAAAAATGTTGTTGATATAAAAAATACATTTATGAAATAATAATATGTATTCCGTTTATTTTTATAGAAGATAATTAATAAATAAATGAGCTTCATACTGTATTCCGCACACAGCAGGGTAGGCAGAGGGAACCTCGTGTTAAGAAACTCCGTGTCCCACTTCATGAAAGAGTAAACTAAGTAACCCTTTTATTGTATATACGTTGCTTAACTAGTTTTTACCATTTCGTAAATCATAACACGTTTTACCGCATTCTTTAACTATGCAAATTCTTTTTTTATATAACACTTTCAGTACATAGGATACATGGATGCCTTGTTTGTTTGACTTAAATATAATTAATTTTTAGCAGTAGATATTATCGGTTATTTACTTTAAATGTATTTATTTCTAGAAAATTTAAATTTCACGCTAAAACAGCTACATATTTGTCTAATTACATATACATATATATTTCTTTTTTTTAGCTTTACGCTGTTTCCCGCATATAGCAATAGTGTTAAGACACTCCGTTCCTCCATCTTCCTCCGATTTTTCGAGGTACCATATGTTGAGTGACAGAACTCAACACGACGCGCTTTTGTACTAGAGCGAAAAAATTAAAATATTAATAAATAACTAAAAGAACCTAGGTATTTATAGTGTAACACGATACAAAATATGCTTGTTGTTAAACATCTGTATCACGTAACATTTGATTGACTAGCAATTTTGATAATATTAAAGCGTATAGATTTCACTTGTGTCCGATTACGAACTGTCAAACATAATAAAGAATTGAAAGTTGAGTCTTCGTTCGGCTCAAGTTCGTTGTTTATAAATTACAATGTAGGGGTCAAGTTCTGTTTGTCGTCAAAATTTCGAGAATTGATGTTTTTGAGAAATTATTCAATTATTTATATGGAGGTGTGTGCCAATTGCCAAAAAGATTAATAAAAAACTGTGTTTAGTAAACAAATACTATTAATAATATGTTTTAATATATTTTTATAATAAAAATTAAATTTTCAAATTTTTTTACTAGCCAAAAACATATTATGCATATAAAAATATGTAAGTATGTAAAGCAAATGTATATCGACCGATTGGGCAAGGTAATCTAATTTTATGAGTTCCATTTTGGGGCGAATCTCTAAAATAATCGAAATTGTGTTAAATTCATTAAAATTGAAATTAGTATTTGCTAATTTCAATTCCAAAGAAAAATGTATGAAAATAGGCCTATGTTTTTAATTTTTAGCTGTTAAGAGTGTGTTCTGGAAAGAACATAAAAAAAATTTCATATACCAAAAATCCAAATTAATAGAAACAAATTAGAAATGCGGTAGTTAATGTGGAACATAAAGTAGCGCTCCCACGGAGTAACAAGGTGAACGGGCTATTCTTAAATTGACAAAGTTCGTTTACACTGTTAGGCTGTGGTTTTTTAAGGTTTTGCGTTAAATGTTAATTTTGGCAAGTATTCGATAGCCTTTAAGTGTTTGGTTTTTACGTTAGTTAATATTTATACTTATATATGTTTTTTTTTAATATTTCGCGACGTAATTTGTTCTTATAATATATTTCTAATTACAGTTAGGTGTAGCCTGTGATATGTTTGTCTAATAATTGACATAATTATAAGACATAACAACAAATCATTTTGAAAACTTTATAGGGTTGTTTTGTCAAAAATGATAGAGCTAGTAAATTAACAATTTACATATTATAGGTTACATGAAGATAAAGAATTAAACGAAAACGCTTAGTACTCCATGGATTCACAGTGGCCTATAGCGTTAAAATAAAGAGAAACATATAAATAACACATAACTTTCTCAAGGACATTTTGACCTTTACCTATAGTTATGTTATTATTATAAAACAACTGATAACAATTACACTCTATATAATGCCGTGACGTACAACTGTATACACAGGTGGTTGACGTTAGTTCAGCCACGGCGTCCGCCGTCCTTCGATGGTTCAACAATGGAAACGAACCACCCATACCACGGACTGTGAACATGGTGCTATTCTTAAATTGTCAATGCTCTCTGAATGGGTTGCGTAATCGATTCGGCTCAACGTGAGATCAATGCGCAATATATCGACAATTGTTCGTATTAGAAACAATAAACTGATTAATTCTAATAATAAAATATGTTCTATGACTCAAGTTGTCACAACTCGGTTGTCGTCACTTGTCGTGATAGTAGATATCTATAATTTATTTTATTTTTTTTCTATTTATTTTGAGATATTTTGAAGGGAACTTGATGGTAAATTAATCTAAATGTCGCTATCCGCTAATGTTTAATATAATGTTTTGTTATTTGATTATGGAGTGAAGCGCTAATCATTTCTCTACTTTCCGCTCTACGGAACCGATATCAGACGTTAGCATACAATACTTAGAAATTTATGCCATAATTATATATTCCGTTTTAACTAAAAATCGTCTCACGTTAGACATGATGTAGCTCCATTATATAGAGTAAAAATGTATACAAGTAAATCATAGGAACATCATTTTAAAAGCATATAATAACAATTATGTAAAAAATTATGCAAAATATGTGCATTGGAGAACGATCTAACAAGCAAGAAAATGAACTAACATTTTAATATTTGTTGCAATCATGTATCAAAATTATAGTTTTTAACATAAGCTAAGTAGTCAACTGAATGTAATAAATAATCTTACTAATATTATATACGCGAGAATTTGAGAGGATGAATGTTTGTTCCACTTTCACGTAAAAGCTAATGAACAAATTTAGATAAAACTTTACATTAATATAGTTTATACATCAGAGTAAGACATAGGCAACAATTTGTGTCACCTGATATAATATAGCAACTGATATAATATGGCCATTCACAAAATTATTAATAATAGACATTTAGTTATCACCACACCTATTTGAAATACATGATTATTATTATTCCTATCAGGTACGTCGTGACCGATAACGATTTATAAAATATCGTGAGAATAACGCAATAAAATAGATAAATTGGCTGTTAAACAAAAACGTCCTTAGTAAAATATTCAAGGCTCATTACGCGCACTTATTTGCAATTTATCAATTTAAAATTATAAAACAAACACTCGCAATAATAATAAAAATAAAAAATGTCCGTTTCGTAAAACCGACAATAAATAAATCGCCATTTATAGAACAAACGTAAGCACACACATTTAGCACTGACTAGACGCACATTTAGATATGTCACTGTATTTACACAATTTTCGATTTAAAAAATAAATATATATTTGTGTATAGTAGTCGCGAGGCCGCGCGTCAGAAGCTGAGAACTGCACTAAGCTACTATTGTATGCAGTCGGATAGTACTACACGAGTACACGTCCGTTCGCCTTGTTATGGACATTTTCCATTCACACAATGGGGCAATCCGCTTACTTTGATACGCAAGGAAACCTAGTTGTTAGAACTATATTATTTTTTTATAAATGAAACTGTTTAAGCGGATTAATCGAGTATATTTAGTATTATTTTTTTTTTTTGAAAATCCGACGTTTCAAACTCTTTACAGTAGTGGTGCGTGTACACGAGCGTGGTCACGGGTAGAGTCAGGCATTCGTCTGTCTGCTGCCATAACTATTATATCAAACTACCGCCAACGATTTTTTAAATGCCTCGCGTACGGCCCTGGATTCTTGCAGAATGAGCTGACTGTATCTTGCCTTTAGGTGTGGTGGGTTAAGACTTTAAAGATTCTATTAGTGGGTCTTAGGTGGCAGAAAGTTTCCAACTCTCCGTTTCCTTCTCTATTAAAATTAGCATGTTTTCATATTTCAATAACCTGGGGGAACAATCTAGAACTATATAATTATGTTTTCTATAAGTGATGTGGGGTAAAATCTGATGTAATGATTGAACTTATCCGCAGTATGCTCACAGACAGCTGACTTCGATACATGCCCATCATAACATCGGAGATTTATTCCTTTACCTTCACAGCCTAGATTGTATACGACTGCACTTAATTTTTTTTTAGCGGTGTTAACCAATTTATAGTGGAAAGTTGTTCGTGAGGAACTTGTTTAATTGCACAAGTTAGTTTTTAGTCCCACAGTATTGGAAATAACGGATGTATTTCGTAAACGCTGTATATATTCGAATAGATACCTACGTAATTCTTATAAAAAAAATAATTGCTTACAATTCTTGATATTTTTATTTAAAAAACTATAAAAACTTTTAATAGACATACCTATCATATAAGTTTTATAGTTCATTAAATAAACAATATATATAATATATAACTAACATAACACCCTTGAATTAAAAAAAATAAACAAAAACAAAACCAAAAAAAATTAAACCGAAACAAATTCTCTTTGAGAAAACATCTCAGCGGTAGGTCTAAAATGGTCAATTAGTTCGTGTTGATGGCTCTTACCATAAGTTGACGACAAGAGAACCGCATTTTTTGCGAAGCTATACGATATTTTACAACATGTCTAAATGTGTTTTATGATTTGAAAATTATCTTGTCTTTTGTATGACAGGAGCGCGTTCGTCATGATAGTAATCAGATGTTATATTAAACATATTACAAATCTCTACATATATATATAAATAATTGGACTTACGTAGCTCCATCTTACTAATATTATAAACATAAAAAGTTTGTATGGATGGATGTTTGTGTCTACTTTCACGCATAAACTACTAAACAGATATAGATGAAACTTTACAATAATAGAGTTTATACCTGAGACTATAAATTGAGATGATTGAAGATAGATTGAAGATATAGGCTACATTTTGTGTAAATATTTTGTAGATACATTTGGCTGTAAGTAACAAGAGGTTCAAGCGGGCGTGCTTATATTTGAAAATATGAACCGCACATGATGATTTTGGAGTCAACTCCAAATCTGGAGAGTGTCAATATTATGGTTAGAGTATAATATTTGATTTCAGCATACATACATAAACACATACACACACACACACACACACACACACACACACACACACACACACATATATATTATGCCTCAAAGCCAAAGAAAATATTGCATATAACTTAACAAAATAAATTTAAAATGTTCTCTTAAAACGTATATTATTTTTAAATTATAATAAAAACAGCTTAATGTAATTAAATAAAATATTAAAAATCTAAATAAAATTTAAATGAACGGCAATTTTATAGCTCATTGAATGTCATCATCACATCCTGTTTTTTTAATCGACACTGACCATAGAGGCCGTTTACTGGTAAAGTGACCTTAAGGTCGTTACATAATAAAACCATGTGTATATTATACCTGACCACCAAGAATGTATCATAGTTTGTCACATTTATATTGCTATTCCTACTTTTAATATTTTTATATATGGTATAAATTATCGTGTTGCTATGTATTACATAAAGTATATGAATCTATTGAAAGTCTAAAATATATGAATTTTGGGATATTCTACTCGAAAATCCTTGTAATAGTTGGTAGTAATTTGTTTTTTTGTTTTAGCTTTATATTATCCGGCACAAAGCAGGAGAGGCAGAGAAAATCTGCGAACCTAGTGTCAAGGCATTCCGTTTTTATTAAGACACTTCCCCACTTACCGTCGAACTCTTGGAACTTTGCATGTACAGAAATCAACGCCGCGCTGTGCCTTGTTACCATAGTGAAGAAATGAAATTAATAAATATTTCATTCCCACAAGTAAAAATATAACCCACAACCCTCGGCCACGGGCTGCACGGCCTCGTGTAGATTATGAACTAATGTATCTAATCATACAAGATAGCATTTTTTTTTTGTAATTTTAGTCATTTGCGTGTAATTTTTATGTAGAGACAAAAACACTTTACGTGCTTAATTAAAATCTCGGTGGATAGGAATGGACATAAATAATATATTATTATAAAAAACGTCATTTTATTTAATCATGCACATAAGTTTCACCGTCCATCTTTACTTTATTCATAGACAAAAAAAAAACAAAAGTATTGGAAAGTTTTTAAATGCTTGGTTATGTTATGCTATATTCTCGGACCGAGACCAATATATGTAAGTGGTTATCACTTATTACTATTATTACTATTATTACTATAACATAAACAATACAAATATTGTATCGAAATGCTGTGCATGACAGTATCGGGGTGCAGTTTTCTATTTCACTGGTCACGATAACTGCAGTCCAATTTTATGAACCAATTAAAATAATTATGTTATGAATTCGTAAAATGTATATGTATTATATTCGTAATTAAATTGAGAGTTTGTGTCTTCGATACCCATTCGAGGGAATTAATTATTATTTATTAATATTTTATTTTTTTTGCTCTGTTACTAAGTAAAAGAACTATCAAAACCTGGTTACAAATTTACTAAATATAAAACTTACAGTAGCCAAAGCTTCTTCGTACGTAGTGGGAGTTTCGGGCGTCACCGCCTTGGTGTCCTGGTAGATCGCTGTGCTTGGCATGTCAGCACATTACTGGAGCTCTGAAATTAAATCAATTATTTATCATTTATATCATTATATAACAATATATTTTTCAATTCTTACAATATATTTTTTTAATGCCCTTAGATTTATGTTTTAATTATAAATATTTGCATTTCATATAAGAGCGTATTTTTTACATAAAGCAACTCATTTTGAAATTTGATCTTGTCTAAATCGGAAATCGCGAAACACGTATTTTTATGTTACTTTTATGTATTACTGATAGATTTCAGAAAATTAAAAAGAGTCTTTTCTAAATGTGGAATAATTATAAACAGTTTCATAAAAAAAATAGCGCTATTATTAAGTCATAAAAGATAACGATATACCTAGTACTAGGTGTATCGTTTTGTAAATAATTTCGATCGGAAATTATTTACATAACTAAAATCAAATATTATACGTATAAATGTGACAAACTGAAATGTGTGCACATTTCAGTACTACGGTATTACGAGCGGTGGTGACCTTGGAAGCGTCGCGTGTTGCGACTCGCGTCGCTATGTAAACAGAACTACCTGTTAGTGAGTGCCACTGAAACGACGTCGGAGGACAGCTAAATAAAATATATTTCAATTTTATTAAACATATACATTTAAATATTGTTTTGAATGTATGAAATATTATTTAATATTACATTATCAATATATATTTATATAGTTTTACGTACAGTACAAGTGTATAGAAACTAGATCAATATGACGCTTCAATTTATTAAAAAATATACTTTTTATATACTTTTTCACGCTGTATCCCGCACACAGCAGGGTGGGCAGAGGGAACCTAGTGTTACACTCCGTTCACCATTTTCCGTCGATTTCTAGAGACATTGCGTGTCGAGTGACGGAATTCAACAAAAATTAAAAAAGAAAAAGGAAGAAATGAAAATTTAAATTTACTTAAACCAAATTGTAACACATTTTTTTCAATAAATTAAATGAAAATGTAATCAGCATCATTAAAAAAACTATTTTTTTAATAAACATATATAAAACGAAATTAAATAAATAATATTGTACTTAGATATATGATAAAATAATGATTATCTTTACAATAAAAACATAAATGTAATGAGTTTTCGTGATAACTATTCAGCAATGGGTCACCTTTGACATCACTAGATTTATAATAGAGCTTCCTGATTACTGTTGCACATGAGGCAGTTGTTAGACCAACTATTGGCCTTTGGCACCAACATATAAATTTTCTAACCTAAGATTATAGTTACACCTACAGATGCAATATGCTTAAAATGGTAAAAAGTGATATTTACTACATCTTAACACTGGGTTCCCACTGCCTACCCCGCTGCGTGCGGGATAAAGCGTGAAGCAGAAGCTGATTTGTAAGTTACATTTGATGATTTTCTTGACTGTATACCATACACAACAGGGTAGACATAGGGAACCTAGTGTAAAGGCACGCTGTTCCCCACTTTCCGCCGAATTTGAGGCACTGCGTATTGAGTTGCGGAGGTCAAAAGAACTTAGGCCTTTGTGCCAGAGCAACGAAATGAAAATATTAATAAATAAAAAATTATTCCCTGGAGTGAGGTTCGAACTCACAACCGTAGCTTTAGTCACACCCTTCATACGCGCATATTGTGAGTACATACACAATATACATTTACATAATGTACTTGTATGAAGATATTTTTTTAAATAATTTAATAATAAGAAAATTGTTTGAATTTTTTACTTCCTTATTTATTCAACAGGATGCCAATTTGAAAAAGTGTGAATTAAAAACTCTCTATCTACTACAGAGCTGGACTCATTCGTTCATAGAACATATCGTTAATAGAAAAAAAATGTGCATATTAATAGATCTATTGCTCGTGTGATGACTAAATTGTCTAATTCTACCTCCATTTTTCGTAATTTGTGTGTAAAATAAATTTACAGAAGCTTCTCCCTGTATCCCGCATGTAGCAGGATAGGTTGATGAAACTCTACGCCGGTGGCGGAACTCTACGCCGCAAATACTTTATAGGTATATAATAAATTAACTATTTATATATTCTTTATGGCTATAATAGAATAATATATATATATATATATATATATATATTATAGGCTAAATGGTCAACCAAAGTCCGCAACGTAGTTATATCACAAAAGTAACGATACAAAAATTATTAATATGAAACAATTTCCAAAAATCAAGTTAAAATATTTACCGAATCACGTTCTATTGTGTTTCAATAACAAAACAATAAGGCAGTAAGGGGACAACAGTAAAAAAAGCTTTTTATTATTGCGCCTCTAAACACGTGGCTAGTTTGCCTTAAGGATAAATAGGCGAGGTAGTATTTACATATAATACTCGAATATACTAGTATACATATAATCAATAGAAATTAGCGCATTATTTCACATCAACATTTTACCAAAATAAAAACAAATATCTTTTTTTATTTGTTTTTTAAGAAAAAAAATCAATATATTTTTTTTTCTTTGCGTTGATGTTTCCTAATTGTGCGAAGTAGGCAGAAATGGAAATCAACACGTATTAGGTAACGTTTATGGTAACCTTTCGTTTAAAGGAGATTGCGTACAGTGTGTGTTAAGCTCAATAGTGCGTCTTACCTAACTAGACGGGGACAAGAACTTAAATTTACCATTTACCTGCATTTGAATCAAACCTACTCTATATCATTTATAGTTGTTTTTCCACTGCGCCACCTCAATGAAATAATATGTGTCTTTTTTACGCTGTATCCTACACATTGACACGAGTAGATAGAGAGTTAAGACACTTCGTTCCTATTAAGACACTTTCGTTCTTCATTTTTCGCAGAATTCTGGAACTAAGCGCCTCGTTTGGCTTCGTGGCATCAGAACGAGGAAATGAAAATATTTATTATTTAATTTCCTCGGGTGGTAATCAAACCCAGAACCAGTCGTGTCTATACACTCGTGCCTTTGCGCCACTGATCTACTGATATGTATCTGATAAACATAACAGTTTTATAAAATAAATAATAAAGGTGACATATTTCCGTTAAAAGCGACAAAATTTGTCCCCTACTTTTTTATTAGCGTGTGGTATTATACTATTGTAAATAATAGATATATATTATAAATAAATAAATAATATTTACCAGCTTATGTATCATGCTTGGATATGGAGCATGCTTTGTTAGGATCAAATATTTACTATATCTTCATATCAGATAAGCAAAAAAACCCTTAAAATAAGTACCAACGAATAGAGCACAAGCGTACGATTGTTCATACAACAGATTATAGGTTCGTACCTGAGTCGAGGCAAGGAAATATTTCAAATATTGTTTTCTCGCTCTGGTAATGAGACAAAATGCGGCGGTGAGTTCCGTCATCAATACACAATGCCTCTAAAATTCGACAAAACGGGAGGAATGGAATTGTCTCAAACGAAGTGCAGTATTTTAACACTATGTTCCTAGGTTCCATACTGTTGATATATGCGAGATATAGCGGAAGCTAAAAAAATCGTTATCACCTAGCATTAAAAATTTCTTCCTAGCATTAAGCTATTTATAATTACGATAGCGTTTACACAATAGCAAAGAATGAACACTATTGAAATCGCACCGTGTATGTCCCTCTTGGGCCTTTCTCATCGAAACATGCGTAGGAGTACCAAACTCACCTAACGTAATACTAAACAATCTATTAAGCCTGATTGTCTACCATATAACGTGGCGATGCGTAACGCTGGCTATTTTGACTTTTTTTTAATACTAAAAATAAATTTATCCAATCACGATAGTAGGGTAATTTGTTTCAATTTATACTTACTATTTAATTTTTTTATTTAAAAGAAATATAATATTGCATTTGTTTACGTAGCTATACATACATATGTCTCAAACTCTATCGAAATTGAATTTTGAATAACACAATATATACATTAATATTCATTTAAAATTATTATGTACCTCAGTAACTATATTTATTTAAAATAAATTACCACGCTATGCCGAGGCTATATGCAGTAATCAGTACAGAGCCACCCGTTTTGTCCTCATGAGATGTGTACAACGTTAATTGTACGATTCAACGAACAAATTGACCGTGAAGGCTGTCTGTGTGTTAAGTTAGTAGCGATTTCGTATTAAGCTCTAACTGTAGTTTCACTCATGTACGTATATTTCTAACGTCGTTTATTCATTGGTTTGGAAATCAAATATCACTTTCGTCCACCACCACTTGGCAGTGGTAGTGGTGGTGGCTTTTATGTAATGTAATCTTTAAAAGTTTAATGCGATAAACAATTTCTATAGAGTTGATATGATGTTGTAACATCATCAAGTTTTATATTGTAAATATAGCCCAAGTAGACAGAGCCCAGAGACCTATGTATGTTATGTTTAGCAAAGCTGAAATTTTGAGGCCTATTAGTCTAATATGCAGGTAAGAACCTTTCAGAAGTACAGCCCAACTCTTAAGTTAATAAGTACTCATACAGTATTAATATATTAGTACTTAAAATTTAAGCTTGGATAAATTGACGTATGTCTCAGGACCCTGGGATCTCAGTCTAATCGACCCTCAAAATGGAAATACTTAACGCTAGGTTGTACTTACTTTCTATCCTACAATAAAATCAAATGCATTTATTTATTTATAAGACGTTATATCACTTTATATTTGATACTTACAATACAATACAGAAATGCTTAACGAAACAACAGTTATGTTTGTATTTATTTTTTAGAAAAACAAGCTTTTCTAAAAATAGTATATTATTCAATTTAATAGAAAACATGTATTGAAAAGCCAATAATTAAATATGCTGACCAACCAGTAAGATCTATTTACGAAATCTCGCCGTGCGTTCATATCAGATTTTGGGTCCATACATTATTCATATGCCTTCACTAAGACAATGGGGTCGATGGAATCAATATGTATGGACTATCTGGATAAAATTAAAGTAAACTTACTTATTATTTTACTATTTGCACAAAATTGTTATTCTATTTGCGATTGTATAAGTTATTTTCTGAACAAATACTACTACTATTTATGTTGGTGTACATATTGCTTATGTTGTTGAATGTTGATATGGTTGTGTATCAGCTTTATAGTTAACCTTTTTAAGAGCGTCATTAACTTGAAATACAGTTTACAATAAAAGAAATACAGTTTTTGAAATGACTTTAAATAATAAAATTCAAAGAAAAATAGAGGCTAGTCGTGGCGCAAGGGCGCAAAGTGTGAGTTCTGCCACTTAACACGCAATTCCTCCAGAATTCGTCAGAAAGTGGCTAACTGTAATATATATATATAAATATATATATATATATATATATATATATATATATATATATATATATATATATATATATATATATATATATATATATATATATATATATATATATATATATACCTGAAACTCTCTGAACCCGACCTCCGAGTAGCCGGATTACAGGAGACGCCACGCTCCCAGTCAAACTAAAAAGGAGTAACACTAGATTCCCAGGTTCCCCCTGCCTACCCTGCTATATGCGGGATACACTGTGAAGCTAAAAAAATAACACTTACAATAATAGTGTTAATATGTTTCCATTATGTTCCCATTTTCTGATTTTTTGCTTTAATTTATTGTTTAAAAAATCTGAAAATGGGAAAGAGAGCATCTCAAGCATAATTTCTTTCTGTCTATTCTGTTATGTGCGAGAAACAGTGTGAATATGATATTGGTAGCATATACGTATCTGCATAACGCATCAAAATAAATAAAATTATTAATATATCATATGTTTCAAATATTAAGTTAATATATCAAAATGATTGAGTAATAAATATTCAATGAACTATTCCTTTAAAATATACAAATTAGCATTCATTATATATTAAATTAATTCGAATATTAACAGATAATAATCGTTATGCCTATTGAGTCAGTGACCCGATTGCATATAGTTTCATAGTCGTAACATAAACAACATCAATATAAACAATACATCACTATTTGAGTAGGACCAGTGATACTAATGGGTACTTCAATGTTATTAATAAAATTATTTTATTAAAATATATTTTTGTTTTCATTTATTAAATGATTACTAACAATAACAATTAAAATATGAGGTTGTGCGTGCGAGGCACAAGCGTGTAACGAGTAAGCGCGACAGTTGTAACTTCGATTCCCACTAAGGGGAATGAAATATTTATATATTTTCATTTTTTTTTGGGAAAGTAAAATGGACTACAAATATATACATATATTTAATTGTCACTACGTGCCAAACTTTATAACTCTAAGTACTTCACGGTAAGTATCCTATAAGTTTTTTTAAATGCACCAAAATCGATGATTTTTTCCGTGGTTCAAGTGACAATAGATTCATCTTGATTGTTATTATCTCTACAATATAGAGATATAGATTATTATGATCTGAAACAGACAGACGGACAGACTGACTGACAATAAAGTGATCGTATAAGGGTTTTCCGTTAGATGTATAGAACTCTAAAAATAACTTTTTGTAAAGAAAATTTGCAGCATTTTTTTTATATTTTAAGCCTGTATAACCAACAAATACATAGAAAAAAAAATGTCTAATAAAGTAGTAAACACAATACTACTATATGCGTATAAAGGAAATAACTGCAAAAAGAATAGTGCATTACCTAATAAATTTGCATGATGTTGTATGACACTGACACTAGCTTCGTACAATGTCACTAACTAATGTCCTTGCCAGGTACTCACTTGGTTACCTCATTCAAGATTCGCATACTCTAAGGTTTTCCTCTATCGTAACATTAATATTCTTTGAAACTAACAATAAATAAATAATTAATTTGTAACCCTAAGAAATATGTATGTATGTATGAGGTCAGTGGTGGCGCATGGGCATAATCGCGTGATTGTAAACGCGACAGGTTCGTTTCCCACTCTAAAAACTGAAATATTTAATACTTAGATTAATATGGCATAGCGCGACGTTAAGTTCCGCCAATCAACAGACAAGGCTTCTATCTATCTTAACCCTAGTCTCCCAGGTTCCTTCTGCCTATCTTGCTATATGCGGAAAAAAATATCTAAGTTGCGTAAAGGTTATAATGCTTAAGAATTATATATTTGCAATTTGCAATAATTATTAACTTATCTTCTAAGCAAAACATTGTAATGATTTTTAACATTTGTTAAATAATAATAATATATACGTTAATACGGTGTTATTCCAAACTTAAATAAGTATTGTTATGATTTCCAATTTATCTATTACAGTCGTCCAATAATTTACGCCTACAAAAGAATGAATTTCTAGTAAGTCGGGAAAAATTTAAGCATTTTTTGAGGTCTACAAGACATGGAATTTCTTAAACTCTAAGCCGTTATAAATTTATTTTGCATCGAAAATGCCTCACATTGCTGACCACTCCCATGTGCATAAATGGTGTTGGTTGTCTCTAATACGTTATATTAAGATCCACCTGTCATAAAATATTTTTTCTTTACTTTTTATCTCGAATTCTAGAATAAAACTTATTGTGAAGTTAGTTATTTTAATAGACAATTAAAACACTAAATGACGTAAAAGTTATATCTTTCGAAAATTAAGTTATTATAGGAATTAAAATCATATCGATTCATAGACTCAAGTAATAGTAAAATATACAGTTTAGTAGTCAATACCAACAACCTGAGTCATTATTCCATTTGTCCGCCTACTGCAGATCACTGATTCGCATTACATATGGAATAGAAGCAGCTGTCACAATAATATAAGATTTGTCGTACAGGTAAAAAGCCAGAGAGGCATGAGTCGGGCTCGTCCCTTGAGGGTTCCGTACAAAATGTGTTGGTAAATAACAAATTTCATAATTCTATGTCAACCAGAAATACCTTATTCATTTTAATTCCCTTTATAGTATCGATAATGTAGAAATATGTTTTTTTCATGAAATCAAAGGACCGTATACCGTGAGTATATGGTTTGAATTTTATCTCGATATCTCCAGCAGTTTCTGAGATATAAGTTCTTGACAGACAGACAGACAGGCGGACGGATGACAAAATGATCTTATAAGAGTTACTTATTTCCTTAAGAGGCATGGAACCCTAAAAATGGACGAACATATCAAGATATTAATTTATACTTGTACACTCCTATTGTGACTAGCGTGGGCAGTGATATTGTCAAAATTTGATATTCAATGTTACATATATATCCTTACATTATTCTGTATAGGTATGAATCATTTTAATGTAAATATGTATTTTTTGTCTTCAAGCACTTTGTCTAGTCATACTGTAGAAGTGTAAATGCTTTAAATAATTTACTTCGAGATCGCTCGAACTTATAACCATCGAGTCAAACTCTACTGAACTGCGCTATCGTAGCGAAGATTGTTAATATCAGTGCAACAATAAGAGTATATTTAATCTTAGTATTTCGATATTAAAATGTCCACAACCATAATATAATATAATCAAATTGAAAAAAAATATTCAAAATTGTATATTCTAATCCCACAGTGGAATTTGAATGTTGCTTCCTACTGTCGTCTACTGAAACAAAACGGAGTGACAGTTGACTTTCTCCACTCAATATAAAAATTCCTTTCCGCGTTCCCCACAACATATAGAAATATTCTAATATCGTGATAAAATCTACTGTTGAACATCACAAATCACACTATACTAGTAAAAATGAGAATACTAAGCAAGTTGTTTTTTGTCAAATTATAAACATAATGACGTTAATAAATTATATTATAAGTTCTGGAAAAACCGACTAAAATACAGAATCTCAAAAAACTTCTTCGGTAACAGCAAACATGAGAATAGTAAAATTTGAATAGAATGTCGATTAAATCCATAAATATCCATTTCCATGTAAGTCGTCGCTCAATGGCAGAGCTTGCTTCCGAATTCATAGCGTTGAGGTCGAAATACCAGTTGGCAAAACTCTTTAGGGCAACTCGATAACCTCGTCGTATAGAAGTGGCGACTATTAATGATTCTTAAAAGCAACAATAATTGGTATGTATAATACAAAAATTAAATAATAAATAATAATATTAAAAAGGTCTCTTTCTTTTTTGTCCCTCTATTTACCACATCCTGCATAAGAAATCTTATAAAAATATATATTTTTCTCATAATTTATAAATAAATGAAACATTTTTGTGTATAAGTTAGTGTGAGTCAAAATCTTGAGGTTTCAAAATTTGCCATTCATAGGGTCACTGAGCGACCTCGCGCATGTATGTATGTATGTACGGACGTGCCACTGGATACATGCCAAACACGCATGACACGAATCATAAATAAAATGATAAAAGAACATATTTTCTGAGGGTTTTCTATCCTTAAATATTTTTAATGTTTCACTATACTGTTTGTGGCAAACTTAACTTAAAAATATATACTTTTAATTTACCAGAAAATTATCAACGCAGTACCTACTTAAACTTTTCCCACCTACTTAAATTCTGCCAATAACGACTTTAAATATTCATAGATGACTTCAAAATTTCTCAAGATATCTATAGAAAAGCGCTAAAGGTTCCTGAATTTCATTTTTTTATTATATTTACAAGAACATTAAGTCAATTTTTAATAAGAATAGACCAATTACAAATAATTGTTATTACGTCCAAATAAAGACCTCAAAGTTACCACGCTTGAACAGCGACATCACAAAAACCAATACAAGGTTGGCATGCGGTCAACTTATATGACCTCAAGAAGGTCCCTATAGTTATAAAATGCATTTAATCTTTCCGCTAGGTATCATCTACACTTAGAGTTTATCTCCAGACCAGTACATATATGTATATGATATTATGTTATAGGAAATGCGTAGAGCATAATAAAACAAACCTACCACTCTGTATCAAAAAATTATTAATATTATATACACATGTTTCACTTATGGCGTGTCAATCATAATCTTCCTAAGATTTACTTCGTGTAAAATTAAACCTTGGCAACCGATATATTTGGAAAACATATAAAGACGCCAGTCGTGACGTGGTGCAGGGGCACAAATGTGTGATTGTTAACACGGTTGGTTGTGGATTCAATACCCTCTCGAGGAAATGAAATATTTTATATTTGTGTATATTCAAATTTCAATCAAATCAAAAATTAAATCAGTTTCACGCTGTATCTGCACACAGCAGGGTAGGCAGAAGGACCCTAATGTTGAGACACTCTTTTCCTCACTTTCCGCCGAAATCTGGAGGGATTGCGTGTTAAGTGGCGGACCTCAACGCCTCGCTTTGCCTCGAAACCAGAGCGAAGAAATGAAAATATTGAACCCACAACCAGGTGAATTTTTTGTCATACTTTGTGCCCCTGTACCACGACTGGTTTCAAATATTTAAAATATTGTAAATATATTTAAGGCACATTCATTTCATTTACAAAATTGAAAGTTAAGAACGTATTGTTAACGGTAATAAAAATAAAAAAGGTCCTATATATTTTCAAATTTGTAGCAATTAGTCAGTAAAACTTATATCGTTAGGAATCTGAGCGAATATCTTAGTCCTTATTAGGTGAATAACCTCAACCAGATTGTTATGAGCCATTAACGAATGTTTTATAAAATGTTCATAAAAATAGCCACGAACCGCTAATTGATTGAATATAGTTATAAAGATGGATATATTGTTAATAAAAAAATATTTTTTTTAAAACTCTTCCCGACAGGGCAAACAGATATATATTGACTATGTATCAAACAATCCGTTCTTTCTATCTGTGAATTTTCAATTACTTAATAATTTATTAAATATCCATAATAAAGTTAAAGAATAATATGAATAAATTCAATCAATCGATGTGTAAAATTTTAATATGCTTATTATATTAAAATTTTACACATAGATTAATTAAATTTATTCAAAATCTAATTCAAATTCCCATCGCGCCTTTTTTCCTTATAACATATTTTTCTAAAAAAAATATACACACTATTAAAGTATTCACAAAAAATATCTTTGTTACCTATAGAGGTATCTTAAAGATTAAACATTAATAAACATCGCGACCCACGTCTCCCAAAAGTATAATGACTCCACGACAAAAACAATTGTTCTATAAAATTATTCCTTAGCTTGAACCATCATTACATAGAACCGCAGAATCGACAGTAATTACTCCAAAAATTATGGGTGATACTTATAAGATAGAGACAAAAAAGATTATTATTTCTTATGGTGATTAACCTTAAACTTTATTCGTAAGACGATTTCGTAATCATATTATTATTATGGTCTCATTGAACTTTTAGACTTAAATTTCATTGTTGTGTGCGCTTTAGCAGGCCTAATTAACGTTCCTACAGATAGCATTAGAAAAGCGTAAGCTCATTTAATTTCAAATTTGCTTTAATACTTGCGGTGATTTTTATATTTGTACTATAATAGATTAATTCGTTTTTCTTTTTTTGGCACACAGCAGGGTATGCACAAGGAACCTAGTGTTAAGAGACTCCATTGCTCATTTTATTAATTACTGAATTCTGGGGAAATGGCGTGTAAACTTATAAACAAACAAAAAAATATAATATCATTTAAAATAATTACTTTTATATTCTAATTCGATTAATAAATTTTTGACATGAGGTGGCTTGATGTGTTTATATAATTAAGTTGGTTAGAGTCAAATTGAAATTTACCACATTGGCTACGATATATCATGAAACGAAAAATTTAAACAATTTTAATCAATATTCCTAATTGTGTAATAAGGTAAGTAAATTGTGGTCCATACGATTGAAAACTCATGTTCAGTGAAGTAAGGGCTCGTTTCTCATTTAAGTATATATAATTACAATTTTTAACAAAAAAAAATCACTTCCAGCGGATCCCACAATCAGAACATAACCAAACTTTCATTAAACTGCCCTTAAAGTGTACTGTTTCCAATAATTTGAGTTATTCGTCGTCTATTTGTCGCGCACATACTGAATGCAAATTTAAGCCTTATAGGATTTTCTCATGGATGGTATCTAACCAATGGTATCTAACCATTGTCATAATATAATAAAATATTGTACCGTGATCTTAAAAAATTGTATGTAAAAGAAAACATTTAAGTACCAGTGCAAGCATCTTGCTATCCTTGTGCATGAAATGTACAGCAACATTTTTAGATTGTTTTTTTTTTAATACGATATGGATGCTTTAAAGGAAATTTATACGTTAGAATTACATTTTTTATTAATATTAGCCAATTATTAGTATATTCTCATTAATCATAGATGCAATTATAATAGTTCACTTGAGATATCTAACTAAAACATACAAAATCACAATTTCGTTTTATATCAATAACAGTGGAATCAAACCAATTAATTTTATCTCGTAAGGAATTATAAATTTCATGAAATATTGAGCAACAGACGTTTACCTACGCCTGGAAGACTCTTAAAAAGTATTGCTAAAAAGTACAAACCTATAATATAGGCGAAAAGATTTCAGTGAAACCACCACCACCACAACCACCATTTCCCAAAAGCAAAGAATATATAACAAACACAGAAATATTATAACATACTTCCACAAACAAAAAATACACAAGGCTTTATTTCATACCTTAGATGTTTGGTAGAGAGATGTGCAATATTTTTGAATATCCATACAGATTAAAATATTATACATATACAGGTACATCTCGGATCATTTAATATGAAATTAAATTATAAATTAAATGTACCGTGAAATTTCATTCAAGCAGTCATGCGTCACAGTATAAATATATCCAACGTATTTACATACCGCGAAGCATCGCGTTATGTCACTTCTAATCTTAAAGCAATTTATTGAACCGGAAAATACTTAAAAACGTACAAAATATCCTAAATAAAACGTACAAAATTCGAAGAACATATAAAACATGACGTCTTTTTCTACATCCTTTTATGGTTATAGCTTTGCACACGGTATTGGTTAGGTTGTGTCGTGAGTAATACGCCTCTAGGCTTAGATTAAAATGTTGGTTAGTAATTAATTCACTTACAACATCTTATGTTACTGAGTCTTTTTGTTTATTTTTTTTATTACTTGTAAAAAATCATTCTGAATTATCATCTAGGAATTTAATATTCTCATGTAAAACTCTTCTAGATTTATAAATGCTTATATTATGTCATTTTCTGTTAATTAATATTTTTTAAGTATTATTGTCTATAAAATTTTAAAAAACAGCATAGGTAACAAATTTTAATCAAGAGAAAAAGATTTTATTGTTATTACAAAACACATGCAAGATGTTTTTTATAATATATTACACGCAATGCCTTCAGAACTTCGCGGAAAGTGGGGAACGGATTGTCCTTACACTAGGTTCCCTCTGCCTACCCAGCTGTGTGCGGAATACAGCGTGAAGCTGATTTAATTTTAATAATATAAATCAATTTTAAAATTAATCTTTCATTTTTACTACACTTTGTACAGTTTTATTTGTTTTTTCTATTTAATACTTTACCTACTGATTAAACAAAAATATACAGAATTAATATAAAATTAGTCCTAAAATGCTGACATTTTACATAATACATTAATTACCTCTTTAAGTTAAACGACACCTCACACTAAATACGACGATTCACGCTTGTTTACAAAACATTCAGCTCCTGAAACGTGACACTTTGTCAATAAGCTATAAAATACCGATATATTTCCTCCTGATATTATAAGAGCACTACACTTTTCCACTGGTATATATATTAATGCACTTAACACAAATTTTTCATTGAGAAAAATTAAAGAATCGTATTGGAAATCGATGGTGTGTGATCTATCGAAGACGCGCGATCGCGACAGAACAACATGACATGACAGGCGCAGAAACTCGCGCGAACTAGAGTGGGGGCTTCGAGGATCAACGCGATAGCTGCGCGGGCGCAACCTTACCGATATTAAAGTATTTATTTTACGCGTTTAATCAAGTTTAACGAAAATATAATGCTGGTGTCAGAAATTTTATGATATCATCTTTTATATTTTTTAAGTTCCCAATCTCGTTTTGCTGGTTTCTAATTCTGGTTTTGTGTTTTTTTTTATTAAAGTACATATCTTTCAACATGTAAAACTTGCTTATGTTTCTCTCGTCTTCTTTTAACTTAATATATAAAAAATAAACGTTCTTAAAACACTTATATAGTTAAACTTTGAAGTATTACAATAAAATAACGTTTTACGAAAATTATATCATTATTCATAAAGAACTTAATAATGTATTTCTTTGTATATGAAATCTTATGTATACATTGTTAATTTTTAACATGATAGCCGTTAGGTAAGTTTCCTGATTAAATGTTATGTTAACTGTAGTACCTATTATGATCTAAGATAATATAACAAAACCAAAATTACAGTAATTGCTGATTTGTAAGTTTTGCGCTGGTGGGAGGACCGGCTTTCAGGCGCTCGGGGGCCCAGATGCATGGCAATGAGACGTAGGCGCCGCTCCACATGAATATTATCGGCGGTTTCGTAATCCACTTCAATTACTCAAAAACAGAAGTTTGCAAGAGTCTTTAAATGGCTATAAATAGTAGTTTGTTAATAGATAAATGTCTAAAATAAAAAAATATAGATATTTTATTTATATGTAGATATAAAAGTCACAATAAAATTACATCATCGTCTATGGTTCAAATTTATTGGTCTAAATATATGTAAATACTGACACTTTGACTGTTTCTGCTTATTGTTGTTAAGGCGGATGTTGGGTGTGTGCTTAAGTCTCATATTATGTTAGTTCATTCCAATAAATATATTACATATATAAATAATCTACTAAACTAAATGACATCTTACACAGTAAACACGAATATTGCTTTGAATATCGTATCTAATCTAACGACAGTAAAAGATCAACATATTTTAAAAAGTTAGGCCAGCCAGCGCAGGAGCACAAAGTGTGACTATAATATCGACTAGTTGAGGATTCGATCCTCACTCGAGGAAATTAAATATTTATTTAAATTTATATTTTCATTTCTTTGTTCTGGTGTCGAGGCAAAGCGCGGTGCTGAGTTCCGCCACTAAACACGCAGTGCCTCCACAATTCGGCGGAAAGTGAGGAACGAAGTGTCTTAATACTGCAACGCTGTATCCCGCACACAGCAGGTTAGGCACAGGGAGGTTCCCTGTGCCTAGCCTGCTGTATGCGGGATACAGCGATGCATTTTTTATATTGTATAGTAACCATACCTATTTACTTCGAAAATTATTTAGAAAAGAATCATAGTAGAATTAACATCTTTTTCTTTTCAGTTAGTTTGAACATTATTTTTATTCTCTTAATTCAAACGCTTTTTCAATTTTAGGCAACATTCTGTAGTCATATAAATTTTAAATAAAAATCTTATCTTTATTGCAATTAACACAATCTCAAAACGCCTATAATAAAAAAAACTGATTAGGTCCAAACGTAGAACAAGCAATTAATTGACTGTAAAAAAAAACAACGACGACCCTGTGATTTGATTACGTTTATTAAGCTGTTAAGACGTTGGTGGCAGTAAGCAATAGGTGTAGATTGCCATAAAAGGCTTCTGGTGTAGGCAACGCACCGCTCATTATAAACTTATAAACAAGTTAACAGTGTGTGGGTCTAACTTGCAAATTAGGAGGCAAAAACAGTAAAGAAAACAACATTTCAAAACTATTAGTCAGTTACAAAATATATTTTTTGTATATGGTATAAGTGAAAGGGAATTTCTTTATTTTTTTGGTTGGATATCCTTTTATGTTCTCTTACTAGCAGACGAACTTGTCAATCTTTACTTTTATTTAGGTATTTAGGTTAACTAAAACAAAATTATATGTAAGTATATATTAATACGTATTTATTAATTTTACTTTCAAACATTAAATAATTATAGTCCAGCCAATTTATGTTTTTGTCCATTAAACTTTAAAGTTTATCAAAAACAGCTTAATACGTACATACATATGTGCGCTACTGCTAATTTATTATAAAAACATTGCAATAATTTATTATAAGTAAATAACATCTCTCGTATTTCTTGCACAGAAATTGAGTCAATTAAACATATTCCCAGAGACCAGTCGTGGTGCAGGGGCACAATCTGCGACTGTAAAATCGACTGGTTGTAAGTTCGATTCCCACTCGAGGAACGAGTCGATTTTATTTATATTTATTTATATTTTCATTTTTTCGCTCTGATGTAGAGGCAAAGTGCGGCGTTCCGCCACTCAACACGCAATGCCTCCAGAACTCGGCGAAAAGTCGGAAACGGAGTGTCTTAACACTAGGTTCCCTCTGCCAACCCTACTGTGTGCGGGATACAACGTGAAGCTGATTTGATTTAATCACATTACACAAACAAAAATATCAAGACTACAGGACTACAGGTACTTTAAATAGACCGGAAATTGAATAAATAAGAATTTTGACATTTAGCAAGTCGTAGTGTTCACATATCAAAATTAAATTTTTATCGTGTTAATTTTGCAAGTCGTTAGTGAGATCCCGGAAACCACTTTGTGTGACCCCACCTTAAAGAGCAATAACAATTTATGTCTCCGCTATCTTATTTATACATACGCAATGTCGCGTTATTCACATGAAACATGCTGTTTCTTTCTTTTTTTTAAGTGACTAAATTTTACAGCTAACATATATTATTAATAATAATTCATTAAAATATCTCTCGCGTTAATCATTAATGTAGTTTGTTTAACCTCGAATTGCAAAACCAATAATCGTAAAGTCCAATGACAAAAAAAAAACAAATAATTGATATGTATGTAAAAACTTTATAAATATACATGGATATTTTATCTATGTCCATTTCGTAATTAATGATTTGTATAAATTCATAAAGGATTTATTTGTCAGTTTTATAAGGGAAGGCAGAAATTAGGGAGCAGAGTTTCTTAATATTAGGCTCTCTCTGCTTACCCTGCTACATGTGGGTAACAACGTGAAGCAGAAAAATAGATCATCAGTTTTCATCAAACGATTTTTCTAGACAATATGACTCTGCAGCTGGAAAACTGTTTTACATATCAATGACATATTTATACCCAACACATGCTGTAAGATACATTAAACTAGTTAATTAATGATTTATTCATTTATTTGTACTGCGTAGGTACATGTCATGCATAATTAGTCGGTAAACTTCTAGAAAAAGACACTGCTTTGTAAAACAATACTTAAACTTTGATGTCTATAATGTAATATGATTTATGATGTCCATTGAAAAGTAGACCAGCCAATTCACAAATTAAGAAGAAAATTGTGTTTTTGTAGCATTTGTGCGGCGTTGAGATCCGCCACCAGATTTCTGCAGAAAGTAGGAAATGGAATGTCTTAACACTCACTTCCTCTGCCTACCCTGCTGTGTGCGGGATACAGCGCTAAGCTGTTTTTTTTTTTTATTTTTGTAGCATTTGTATAAGTACAGCTTACAATAAGTAAGTAAAACTTATAGAATTCAAAATTTTCATATTAATTTAATTTATTTTGAAATCGTAACAACAAATACTTTTAACCACAGTTACATTGCTTGGTTCTCGCACCCGTCAAGTTTAAGTTTATGGCCGAAAGAGATACGCGCGAAGTGAAAAATATTCCCACCGACATTTTACGTCACAACGCAGATTCACGTCTAGTTACGATGTTGTATATGTATTTAATTGTGTTTAAGAATTACCCTTTTAATTGTAGAAATGAAAAGCTGTTATGTTATGTTAGATTGAAGCCGTTTTATAAATTACAATTAATTGCATAGTAGCACATGATTATTATTGAATAATCTCTAATTTGAAATTCTCACAAAAAAATTGATATAAATGAAAAAAATATAGTATACTTAACCCCATACTTGTAGTTTCAAATTTAATTTTTGCATAATATTCATATTTATTAAAATTAAAGGTACTATAAAGCAAAATAACTTCGCAATTGCTCTATGTATAGGTTTTACAAAAAAAATTGAAATTTTCTAACAAGAAACACTTTTCCAGCTTATATTCTTTCCATAGGCTATCCATGGTACAAATCTCTTTCAGCTCGATCTCTTGCAAGGAGCTGTGAAACTGCTTATTATTTTTGATATTTAAAACACCCACTTTGCTCACCATTTATTTAAGACTTTAATTTAAATTATAAATATAATACAAAATAAAACATAACTCCCAAATCTAAAATTCGCGTGGAGAGCTAACAATACATAAGGGTTTGTCTAAATATAATAAAATTTAAGTAACTTTTCTTAGACATCAAGGCGTTATTAAGAAAATAATCAGTTTCAAAAAGTAGGCAATCTATGATCGTATAACAATTCTTTATCTTTTATTTTGCTACAACTATTTTGGAATAGAACCGTGTCAATTGCCTTTTCCAGGAAATGTTAAAGGTACTATTGAATATTATAAAGCAAGCCTCTTCTGTGGCAAAGCAGTATAGCTCTTAATGTATTAGAAATATGGTTTGAAGTATGTATTGAGTCGAGGCGGCGTTCACATGGCAAGCGTCAGAACCGCTAATCAAAGAAGGATCGGCAGGACTGCGTCGGCGTCAACGCACCGATATGGTGATCACGTTCTTGTTGACGACGCAATAAAACTTAACAAGGAAATCTGTGTGTGTCACTTTTAAAGGGATAATAGTCACCGTTTTTGCACATAATGTGGAATACTAACTTATATATTTAGATGTCGACAAATTGATAAGGTAAAGGAAATACTAAACATTAAAATAAGAAATGTATCAACTTAATTTGTCATAATATATTTTTAAGAAATTAAAAATAAATATTAAGTTTGTAAAATAATAACGATTTTATAATAATAAATATTTAAAGTCAATATAATTTTATTTATTATGCAGTAAAGAAAATATACATACATTTACATATTAAAAAAATATACCTATTCCATTATATATTTTAAATGCAACAGTTAAATTAATAATATAATAAAATTCAATTTGCCTAAGCTACAGCCATCCCTTGAGTAATAAAATAACCAAACAGTTCCGAAGTTTTAGTATAGAGGATTACAAATATAAAACAATGTAATAACTCAACAACAGATGGAAGCACTTGTAGAATTTAAGGCACCATATTTACTTGCTTTTAGTAGCCATCAAAGTATGTTTTTTAAATAAAAAGTATGCTATTAAAATGTTAAAGATATATGTAGAGACACAAACTACACAGAAATCTTTAAGTACAAAAGCTAATAAATATGCCAAATATACACAGATCGCTAGCGATGTTGCAGAAAGGCAGATTTGTACTTTCACTGCAGCAGCTCCGTCAAATGTAGCTGAAAAATAAAATATTTTTATTATATTTATATAATCCTTTCCATATATTGTTATATTTAACTTTCCTTTTTTACATAAATTATTTTAATAGTTTTAATTTTTTTTATATATTTATAGAATATCATATAATAAAGTTATGCAATGCGACTGCGATATTTTTGTATGTTGTTTAATTACTTCACTTTAATTACAAAAATGTAAACGTTGATTTCTTATTAAATATAACGATAATATCTGGTCCGGTGCAGAAACAGGTACATTTGTATATACAAATGTACATTTGGCTGTGAATTCACAATTCAAATTGTATTATATAATAATTTCTTCGAAAAAACGAATCAGCAAAAAATACTATAGATTCCCTTTTGGATAAGCTCAGGTAGAAAAATTGATATTTTTTTTTGAAAAACTCAATATAAAAGATACTATATTAAATTATATTTTATGTAAAGAGAGGTATTGTGGTACCTGCAAGTATCAAGGCCGCCTTTTCTAAAATCTTATGAATCTATGAAATTTCTTTAAAAAGGGAAGATTAATATTACAATTTTGAAGTCATACCAAAAAATCTAAAATAAAGTGCAACGCATCCTCGAAAGTAGTTTCGAGGATGCGTTGCCCTTTATATTTTATCAAAGTTTACGAACCAGTTTAAACTTGAACTCGCCAAAACTTAGTTATTGTAATTCAATAATTTTGTAACTATCAAATCGTAGCTGCAGAGATCTAAATATAATGTTTAACTAAATTTTTCCTACAGAATTTTTAAGATATGCAATATATTCGATATTTATTGAGATTTGTTGATAGATTCCACCATATTGGTAATTTCGTCACCTCATATTTCTTGCATAATAGTCTCGAGGGACATATAACATGCAAGAATAAAGGTCAGTCGTGACTTGACTAGTTGTGGGTTCGATCCCCACTGTAAGAAATGAAATATTCATTTAAATTTATATTTCCATTTCTTCACTCTGATGTTGAGGCAAAGCGCGTCATTAAGTTCCGCCAATCAACAAACGCAACAAAACCACACACAAAAGCAACAAAAACTCAACATGTCTCCAAAAGTGGAAAGTGGGAAAAGGAGTGTCTAAACACTAGGTTCCATCTGCCTACTGTGTGAGGGATAAACATGAAGCTGATTTACTTATTTACAATCCCTAGACAACATTTATCCCCATATAAAAAAAAATTAAATACTTGTTTTTTTTTTAGTAATAATTCAGGAATGGGACAAGCCTACTCTGCCTTCTTACTTAAAATTCTGACCAAATTAAAAAGAACAACGAACGCTGCGAATGGGTTTCGTGCTACTGCATAAATCCACCAGTATTTACGAAAGTTGCTAGTTCTCTATTCCGATAATCCACAAACTAGCGCTATTTCTAACTAAAGCTTTCTAAGAGGAAACACCACCGTCAATGGGTCAGAAAGCAATTTTGTTTTACCGAAAGACATTCAGTAAAACAAAACATTTAAAACCAAAAGAAAAGCAACTATAGCAAAAGTTCGATCGCATTCATTCTAGATAATCGTAGATGTGGAAACGAAAGTGGACGCGGCCGAGATGATGGAGAGGATGATGCCAAGAGTTCTAACGGGAACCAAAGAGACGACATATCCATCATTAACTAAATTAGATTATTAGAGAAGTCATAGAAACCGACTCGTCTGAATGTGATGAAATAGTCCGTCTATCGCTAGCATCTGAGGACTCAATATACATTTTTATACATTTTTTGTGACACCAGTTATTCCAGCGACAGACTTAGAGAAAGAGAATCAATGTTTGAGCGGTAACTTATGGGATCGTAGAGACTGTGCAGGTCTTGGAGGCGAATTTTATTTCTGCGTTTTTTCATTAAATTCAATACATATAATTTAGCCATCGGTACCATATAAATAACCCTCATTTAATCACAAATAGTTAAATTTGTGTTTTTTAAAGGAGACGTTCCTGTAATTTATTTACTATTTTGTAAATTTATTATATATCTACTATTAAGCGTAACCTTACTGTCAAAACAATACAATCAGTGGCCTACCCATATAATCAGTAGGTAATTGATTAGATTGACCACGTAACGGTAAGTATGTATGAATATCGAAGAAAATATTGAACATATCTATACTAATATAATAAATACTAATATAATAAAACGGAAGACCTTGATTATTTTAACGCGTGAGATCTCTGGATCTACTGGTCTGATTTATTTATCTTAGCCTTATATAAGGAAATAACAATAATAATGAACAGCGTTGAATGACTTTAAGGGCAAACAAAAATTGTAAAATATATGTCAGTACATTGTATGAAAGAAATGTTCTAATTTATTATAATAGTTAGTAAAAATTCCGAGGCCAGTCGTGGCGCAACGGCACGAAGTGTGACTGTAAAACCGACTGGTTGTGGGTTCGATCCCCACTCGAGGAGATGAAACATTTACTTAAATTTATATTTCCATTTCTTCGCTCTGGTGTTGAGGCGAAGCGCGGCGTTGAGTTCTGCCACTCAACACGCAATGCCTCCAGAATTCGGCAGAAAGTGGGGAACGGAGTGTCTTAACACTAGGTTCCCTCTGCCTACCCTGCTGTGTGCGGGATACAGCGTGAAGCTGATTTAATTTAATTTTGATTTTTAAAAATTTCGTGATACCGTATATCTATCTCTTACAAATAAGTCACAATAAGACATTTTGTGACAAAAAAATATAAAAAATTGGAAGTTGATATTTCAATTTATTTTATATAGATATTGAAACTTACGTTATTCCAACGAAAGTTATTCCAACATCAAGTAAATTTTATGAAGATATGCTTTGGCTTTAATAGCATGTAATTTGAACGTATACTTTTTGAGAAAATGTAAATTTAAAATAACTCAACACTCTGTGTACGGCCGCAAGCATAGGCACGAGTCCAGCGGGGGGCGCCCTTGCCGCTGATTTCGTCCTCGCAAGCACCCACGTAATACTTGCACTTTCTCAAAATAATTGAATATATAAATTATATTACTTATATAATTCATATTGATTATTTTGTGGCAAATGCAGCATAATAAAAGAGTTATAAGGGGTATGCGGGCGAAGCCACGAGTGGGCCGCTAGTTATATATAAAATGGCTCTAAAAAAACCTATTCGACATTTATAAAAAGTAACTTATGTTCCAAATCATAACACCCAATTATTATTCAAAACAATCAGTTTAAAAGGTAACCTATACAAGTTACGACCATAAACACTTATTGGGGTTATCATAACATCAAGTAAGTAATTGGGAACCAAAGCAAACAATACTATCGAATGAACCGGCAGCCGTTCGATTACCGACAAACTGAAATACAATGGGTGGCTATACGAAATAATCCAACCGTTTACGACCGTGTTTCGTGGTATTAACAATTTAGCGGGGCAATAAATGCTCACGCAAACTCCACATAATATATTCGAATAGTGTACGTTTACATTGGTATGAAATCGTGCCGCGGTCTTTCGGGCCCGCTAGCTATAAATGCAAAGTGCATTAATTGACAATTTATATTAACATAACTCGATAACGCCGCTACGAGTTCGTGATTACGCAATGTTATATTGTAAATTAAACGCCGAGGCCTGTCGTGGCTTAGAGTGTGGCTGTGAACGCGACTGGTTGTGGATTCGATCCCCAGTCGGGGAAATGAAATGTTTATTTTAATTTATATTTCCATTTTTTCGCTCTAGTGTCGAGGTAAAGCGCGGCGTTAATTTCAGCCACGGAACACGCAATGCATCCAGAATTCGGCGGAAAGTGGGGAACAGAGTGTCTTAACACTACGATCCCTGTGCCTAAATTGCTGTGTGCAGGATATTATTTAAACATTTTACAATCAAATAATTTATTTGGCAACTATAATTTTAACTGGTGATTAAGATATACGACTGTAAATATTATGTTATAAAAATTTTTGCGAATTTGTTTGTTTAAATAACAAACTCTTTTACGTCTCCATGTTAAACTTAATAAGCTAACTGCTGCAAATATACAACAAATAGCAATTTTTTTAGAGATAATTGTTATATTCCGATAAAAAAAAATCGAGTTGAAAAAGAAATTAAAACAATTGAAAAAGTTGAAATATATATAACTTAGATAATATAAAACGGATACAATAACTCAATTGCGGACTACAAAAAATGCGTAGCGCGGGTACCTTGTATACGCTTTTTTATTTTTATCTTATGTCCCCGTGTTGACAAGAATCTTAGGAATAGGATTATCTAATTTTTTTCTAAAAACATCTGTTGTAAAGTAAATAAAATAGAATTCTTAGTGATACATCTACATCATCATCTTATACCTAATACCTAAATGAAATGCATAATTTTAAACCGGAATATTAGCTAAATTTGTAAATATACATTAGCCTAATTATTAAAAGCAAATCATATACTTCTAACATATGTACGCCAGTCAGAAAATAAATTAACTACCATACGCTCAAGACATATATGAGAAATAAAAATAATGACGCTGTATCTTGCATGTAGCAGGGTAGGCAGAGAGAGCTTAGTGTTAAAAAAACTCCGCACCCCGACTTTCCGCCGATATTTGCAGGCAATATGTGTTGAATGAGTGAGACTGAGAGAAGAGCTCAGAAATTAAATATTTCCTCGAGCGGGAACCGAAACCACAACCTGTCGCGTTAACAATCCCACGCACCCCTGAGCCACAACTGGATTTGGACTGGACGCAATAGAAAAATGTTCGTAAAACAACCACAGCCACACATTATCGGTGATATAAAACGAAACACTCTCCCACAGGTATTGGCAAGCGCTAGGCTATTACGGTAATAGTAATTCAACTCGTGAGCTACCAAATAACCGTGGAGCGGGCAGCTTACGCCGCTTTCGCAATATACTACGGAGTCACGAGCACGACCGGCGATGATGTGCGAATTGCACGGTACGCTATCTGTTTAACAGGTATAGGAACCCTGACGTTCCGTTATGGAATATGTGAATATACGTTTTTAGATATTTTTTTTTATTGATATCAGCTTCACAATGTATCCCACACTTAGCAGGGTAGACAGAGGGACCCTAGTGGTAAAACACTCCGTTTTCCATTTTCCGTCGAATTCTTAAGGCATTGCGTGTAGAGTGCCGGAACTCAACGCCGGGATTTTGCCTTGGTGCCAGAGCAAAGAAAAGAAAATATTAATAAATTCCCTCGAGTTGGGATCGAACCTACAACCGCGCGTGTTACATGTGCTTATGCGTCGCGACAGCCTCCTACTATTTTGCTTTTTCTTTTTTATATATTATTTTCTATAAAGGTACAGTATACAGTTTACTGAGAAGGTCAGGTAGGTAAGGAGAAGGTAAGGTAATGACTTGACCTTCCCAGTAAACTGTTTAAAATTTTATTAATAACGTCACTATTATTTCATCTTTTTGTGGAAGCATATTTTCTATTCTTGCAATAAAAAGTCTAATCAAAATCATTAAAGCAAAAAACTTATTAAGTATGTAAGCGAAGCTCCAATAACACGGGATAACAGCTTCGATGCCGTATTCAATGCAACAGCAATTATTGGCATCGTAAATGTTAAATTACGATTCTAGAACATGTTATTAATAAAACATGAGTCAGTTCTATGCGGTAGAAGGTTTTTAAAAGCTACAATGATTTCTTCACGTCTGGGAATTCATGAGCATTAATAAAGATTAAGTAAGAAATCTGATAGGGTAACTATCTCGTAAGTGATATAATTTTAATTAATTTAGACTTTAAAAAGCAATTTCATTAGAAAAAAGGGTTTATTTAAACGCTTGCTCATTTTAATATTCATCAGGTGTTCTGGTAACTCATGATAATAATTGATAGAATACTTGAAGACGACTCAAATATGGTTTTTATTACGATGGCTTTGATAGAAAACACTATTTTCCGACCTAACATTTTGAATATATCATTGATAAAACTTAAAACACAAACATTTATTTTCAACGTTTGTTAAATAAATGTTAAGTCAATGATAATTAAGTGATATTAAATGTATAAAAAAGTCGCTTTTTTAAAAATAGCTATTGCTACTACAAATAACATTTATATACAGACTATTTGTTCATATACACGAGTAAATAAAAACTAAAAAAAACAATAAAAAATGTACTTACTCAAAAATATTATAATACAATAAAAAATAATCCCGTTCACACAATTCGGCAGTTTAAACGGCGAATCCGGTGCAGCGAGACCTAATCCCTTCGCGTACCTGCGACATAAAAGATTGATTAAAAACATGGCTCAATCAATTGTTTGTATTTATTTAAAGCTGGTCGGGCTTATATACCCAAAAAATAAAGCAGTAGTGTAGTATAACATTTAAAAATATAAAAGAATGAATGTGAACATAATAAAATTTAATATCACTGTTACTTCCATATTTTATTACATTAAATAACATAAATAAACACATGTGACACATTAGAGGACAGTCGTATATTTTCATTCCCTCGTTCTGGTAACAAAGCAAAGCGCGGCGTTGAGTTCCGCCACATAATACGCAATACTATAATTCGGCGGAAAGAGAGAAACGGGAGTGACTCAATGGGGAGGCGGAGTGTCTTAACACTAGGTTCCCAGGTTCCCTTTGGCTACACTGAATGTAAAATATAAACGTAGTAGAACGTTTCTTACTTAGATGTTAAAACCTTCGAACAGCTTGCATATTCTGATAAGTCACACAAAGCTTTGTATCCCGGTTTTGCTTCCGCTGCCATCTCTACATAGAGTGCGTAAGTTGACACTAGTATACCAAGCAGGCTGCTGGTTATGATCGCACGATTTAACCCTTTCACTTGCATCTTTACAAATCTATTAACAAACATGGCATATAATATTAATATTATTTAGTAGGTACTTTTGATTAATTTAAAAGTAAAATATATAGATAGTGTATGTTTTTTAATAAGAAGGAACCAAATTTTTCACAATAAAATAATATTAAGTATATAAAACAACAATTAAAATAACGAAAAATTAAAACTATAAAACACTATCTTGAAAGCTGAGTTGTCTTAAAAGCTACGATAATAAAATTTAAACTTCACTTCTCGCAACGCAGCTGTAGAAAGCTTTTGTTTACGTGGATAATGCACAACACCGGAAGTTGATTAACGGAAAAATCTCAAAACATAAAAATAAATTTGATTACTTTAAGTACATTTTTATACAATAATTATTTTTGATAAAAACATTTTTATTGCTTCTAACGAGTTTTATTAGTTCTAAAGAAACATTAAAACATGCCAATTTATCAGCAATGAATATGTTAATTTGTACTTAAAAGTCAATTCACGCGAACCCCCGTAAACCAATTTCTCTGTACACTAGGGGAGGTTAATATTGAAGACTTGCATAAAAACAAAATAAGTGCTCGAATCAATTTACTCATTTTAGCGCCCCTCAGAGTAGATGAACGGGGAATATAACAAAAAATATAAGCCGGAACAAAAACTTATCAAAACAATTATTGCTTATAAAATGCAGAAAACACGTTACGCTTATAAAATATTGATAATATCGTTAAGTAAATAAATATATTTCATACTCACAATAATTCGAACAATAATATTACGTTTATCACAAGCTTACTTTATCATATCACAAGCTCGACTGATACATGAAAAGGAAGATCACAAATTCATTCTATTTACATAATTTACGCTTCGCTAATCACTAAAGCGACGTCACAATTTAAGATATAATATAGAGACCAAAAATGATAAATTGGATGGAAAATTGATAGAAATATGGATGTGAAATACATTTATGAAAAGTACGAACATTACTTTGCCTTATAATCACCTTCACGCTGTTTCCCTCGCACTGCAGGGTAGGCAGAGGGAACCTAGGGTTAAGACACTCCATTCCCCACTTTTACTTTTACTTTGCCTTATGAGAAGCTTATTTAATAGTTAATATACTAATTGTTAATATTAGTTTAAATAATCATTTTTTTCTATGAGAAATAAAGATATCCATACAAATCAGGATATAGCAAAATACACTTATAGTATTAATAGAATAAAATTTTAATAAAGCAAAACGGACCTGTGATATTTCTAGCTGATATGCATCTTACGAAAGATATCATTGCAATTTGTAGATAGTCCATTATCATAAAAAAACTTTTTATAATTTTCAGTAGAACCAGAAGTTCTAATCTAAAAACCTTGAGTAAAAGATCCTTAAAATGAAAGCAAACTCATTTTATAGGAGCGGTAAATACCTAAGCAAAATCTATATCTAAGTGAAACCCATAATTCATTACAAAAATATTAGATTAAATAAATAAATATAATGTATTTATTTAATGCTCATTGTTTGTTAATTCTTCATACTTAGCTAACACATAGTAGGTATATAATGATTACACATATATAAGTATGTATACCAACGACACGCCTCCTATTTTTCTACCCAAACTGTCTTCGTTATTATTTCTTATTAAAATCATAAATAATTGGTTAGTAATCTCAATGTTTCCCCAAAAATAATGTTAAGGTTTGTAAAATTATATTATTGAATTTAATTCAATAAATAAATTTGAACACATTTATAAAACCGAACGCAACCGTAATACGAAACGTCAAGACATAAAATACGTACCAACTTCATATAAATAACCATTTCAAACAATGAATGTCACTTTTTACTACACATTTAACAAGTAGTGCCCTCTATATACATTTAACGAAAACTAATGACACAAACAATTAGTATGCTTTTTTGTAAGTTATACATAAAAAATATATTCTGAAAAATTATATTAAAAATACAATATTTAAGTTCATAAAACTTGATAAATATTACCTAAAGAAATTATTTTAAGTAGTTTGGAATAAAAATAGGTCAGCAAGACTGCTTATATTATGTACCGCGAAGAAAGAGAACGAACCACAAGAATGAAGAGTAAAACCGAGCGCCACATTGCCAATGACGCCCGATATCGCGGAATGTACATGTTTTTAGGTTGGCAGCACTGATTTAGTTTACCATCGCGACCGCAACGCAGCGTTAGCGTCGTGCAACACCTTTCATTGTATTGACTATTGACTGATTCTGAACACAGAGAATAATGTATAAAACTAATTTAACATTTAATTGTCTTATTTCTTGTTAATATATATTGTTATATATCTTAGTTTAAGTGCAATAATGCCTCCGTTTACGTAAAAGTGAAAGAAGACTGCCTGTCGAGTGCTACGCGGCCATTTTACTTGCAATGCGGCAACGGTGTACGATCCGCCATTGGAAACGGCTAGTGTCTTTTTCTGAGTGCAAGATTTGTAATTTGTCGATTTGTTCGACATAGAAACAAAGCTTAACCATGTGTGTTAAAAGTGCAGTGCGGACTTTAGTGTAGTGAAGCACGGTGGTCGAGTGTTTCGAATAATGTGCGAACGATGGAAAACGAAGTGAAGCAGCGCAATCAGAGAAACAGGCGAAGGGAGCGGGCACAGCGCATGCAAGCACAGCGAGAGAGTAAAGTTAAGGATGGGGACAGCGGCGAGGACGAGTCTCCGGCGAGAGAAAAGCCACCTCGTCCTCCGGCCAGGAGAAAGAAGTCGAGGGAGCCCCTCGGAGAGGAGGACATCATTGATGGTTTCGCCATAATGGCATTTCGCACCTACGAGGATCTCGAGGTAAGTTTACTAAAAGCAAATACATATTAGGCATGATGTGACTGGGCAAACTTGAAACAATAGCCACAAACCGACATTAACTCTCCATATTCGTACGTCAATAGTTCAAAAATGGAAAAGTGCATAATAAAATCAGTATGTAGCATTATGCGAATAACATTTTAACATTTTCACGTGATTGTCTTTCCCACTTGTTTTAGTAAACAAATTTAATAATATCAGTTAACTATATTATTATGTACAATATATGTACTACATATAACAACATTTTTAAAGCAAAAGGTAACCTTGACTAAATATTAATATAAATTTGTAACTACAGTTTTTTTGTCCGTAAAAAATACGATTTATTCCCATTAAGAACTTGCTATGTAATCGCTTCAGATGTCTCGGAAGTGCGTTGACCTATTGAATGAATCCTTGGTTCTAACATTTTAAACGTGGGGAAAAGAACAATTTCAAAGAGAACACATAAATATATATATTAGAAATGTAATATTATTTATTTGTTGAAATGATGTGAATGAAGGTATTTGGAAAGTTATTTTTTATTGTATATTGAGTTATGTGGTGTGTGTATTATGTCGTGAGCAGCTGACGGCTCGGCGGCTGTCGGCACGGACTGCGCTCTGCGACGGCCGGAGTGCACCCGCGGTCTCCCACTAAGTGTAAATTTGGTCTAAGTGGCTTTCGCTCGTTTGTGCTCATTTATCGCGCTGTCCTCGAAACGACAATATGTTATGTATGTTGAAGTCGTATGAGCATAAAGAAACTATTACAAATATATATATATATATATATTTAGCGATATCGTTCTAAATAATGTCGACAGGCGTGCCGTTTGTGGTTCGTTGTAGCTTAGGTCGCTTATGCTATAAGCAGAAACAGGTTCCCCTGCTCCTATTTAATTCACCACATGCGGTGTGCAACGTTTATGCAATTTCTGCTTACAATGGCTATAAGCTAATTTTCTACAGAAAACGGGTTTTTGTTGAAATTACACCAACGAATCGACATATGGCTAATAAATGTGAGGTTTCTCTTCATAATTGTACAAAAGTTATCGAGCAAAAAAAACACGTAACGAATCGTCTATACACCTTCGCGATGCGGTTGTGCTTTTCGATATTAGTTCATATTCTATCATTATTTGGATGAAAGAAAAATATATATTTAATTTATAAATATTATGTTAGAATCGACAGTTAAGTCAACTATATAAAATAATGAAATTGTAGAGATCGTTATCAATCATTAAAATGTAGGTACCTATTTTATCGTCAATTACAAGTACTTAACTTATATCATATTATCTACGTTAATAACGTAGAAAATTCTAATTAATTAAGATTAAATTACTTGACGAGGATTTTTTTGGTTATCCAATTCAGGCAATTGGACTTTTTTTGCGGTGCTATTAACATTTTGTAACTATATATTTTTTTATATTTGTTCTTTTAGTTTTATTGAAGATCGCAATTATTAACTGATTCAAATCACGTAGCTTAATTTACGATGTAATAAATATCTACTTAATTGAACTCTATTATTTACTTAACGATTAAGTTAATCCAACGAAGCACGCTTAAAACCTATGTATTATACTAGTATGACCGTGTCACCTGACGCCCGTCAGCGGGTGAACAACAAAGACAATAATACGTAGGTAATACGTAGTAATAGGCTAATTATTATTTTCCCACGACACGCTCACGGTGTCCAGTTTCGCAACGATTACCACTAATAGTAAACAACAAAAAAAACGTCAGTGCCATCTCATTTCTCATCTTTACATTGAATAATTCAATTTGTTGCTTTATTTTATGTTGTACATTTTCGTTTTATGTTTGAACATTTCTATTTAAACCGTTGATACGTGTTTTATGTTTATACACTCGATTTTATACACGCTATAATACTATGTGATAAGTGAAATTCTAATTTGAAAATATTTATACTAGAAATGTAGTTTACTTTAATAGATTAATTAGGATAATATATCCTGTTACTGTTGTTTTATTTTTATTATTATCACAGAATAGAATAAAAATATATTTCTTTATTTTTATCACAAATTTCACTTTACCTATTATAAAATGTGAAATAATTAACGGTTTCTCGTATATAGCGAATGCATCAACCCGTTAAAATGATTCTCTTCTACAATACTGGAAGGGAAATATTACAGGTTTGTAGGTATCTGCCAAATGCGGCAGTGGTGAAAGTCATACCAGCCTTTTGCCAATTTCGGTTGGGAGTGTATGCTAAAGCAAAATCAATATCTGTCGCTGTGGAAGACGAGCCACGATGGCTCGAAGCGACTGAATGTCTAGGCACCCCTAAACACCCGTGACCCATCCCCTTCTAGTATTCCCTCAAGACTTAATGTTAGAACGCCGTGACATAAATATTTACCTTGGAAAAGTTTAAACCGCGTTCTACCATTTTTATTACATCTCTCGTCAGTTTTATTTGAATAATACGAATGTATTTGACTCACGGTTCATGATATTTATGATATTGACGCCAGTCGTGGCGCAGGGGCACAAAGTGTGACTGTAAAACCGACTGGTTGTGAGTTCGATCCCACTCGAAGAGATGAAATATTTACTTAAATTTATTATTTCCATTTTATTTGCTCTGGTGTCGAGGCAAAGCGCGGCGTTGAATTCTGCCATTCAACATGCATTGCCTACAGATAGCTCGGCAGAAAGTGGGTAAGGAAGTGTATTACCACTAGGCTCCCTCTTCCTACCCTGCTGTTTGCGGGATATAGCGTGAAGCCGATTTATTAATTTTATATTTCTAATAGGAATTGTGTTATTATAAATATGGTTGATTAGAACACTGTAACGTAACCTTTATAATTATTCTTTATAAAACTCAATTCTCATATACTTCAAGTTCAAGTGTTTATGACACTTAAATAGCCCAAAAAGAGGAAAGTCTTTTTTTTCATTTAAAAAGTAGTAATAATTCTTAGATACAAAAAGATTCCTTGTCTTCTCGACACAGGAGAAAGTTTTATACTCTCGTACATACTTTAACTTTACAAGTTGTTATACTTTGGCAATAACTATGCAAATTCTGGTCTTCGGAAGTGCATTGTATTTACGCAAACACGAATTCGAATTTAATTATACGTATCCATTATTATAAATGATTCATAGTATATTTCAGTAAGACGGTTATTTTTAGTAAAAAAGTTGCTTAAAATTATTTAAACTATTATGTTATACACAATACGAAATAATATTGCAGTTTCACATAAATATTTGGTTTTTCGGTAATCGATAAATGTAAAGTTAAAACATTATGTAATTACTTTGTGGTTACAGTATAAAAAAACTGATTTTAAAACATTTTTATCGCAACGTGACTAATTCGCGTAAAACATAACACCTCATGGAATACTATGTTAATTATAATTTTGCAACATGAAAACGCAGCTTTCTAAAAATAAAAACTGGTTAAGATATTACACTAAAACAACATTTCCAATGAGTGCAATAATTGTTTCTGTATAGAACAATGTCGTATTTGTTCTTTTTAATATCGAAACTTTGAAAGTAAAAAAATCTAAGATATGTATGTATGTATCTTATATGTATGTATCTTTTCTTTACATATTTATACTTGTTTTAAATGTAATCTCTCTGGCACTCTTTGACGCTGACACATAATAGCATTTCATAATTTTTTTTATGATATAAAAAGCTGCTATGTATTGTATTTTATTATAAACGAAACTTTACCTGTGGCCTCGTCGGCATTTTCAAATAATTTGGAAATAAGTAATAGAGATATACAATACATTATAGATGAATGAAGTATCTATGCTTCCAATCCCGCAGCCTGAAATAAATCTCGATACTTGTGGGATTAGGAAATTTCAAGCCTGCCCAAACTCCATATTTACGGGACCTTGCATTTAAACAATAATAATATTTATATAAATAAAATAATGAATGAATCAACAAAACTCTACATTAATTTTACACTCAGTAACTCATGTATATAAGACAACATAGCCAACAAACAGAAAAGATCCTGTCAGTCTATCCTATATGATTAAAAAAACAGAAGATCAATATCATTATCAACAATGTATTTGAAAGTCTTATTTGATCATGTTCAGGACAGGTAATGGGCCTGCCTTTTCAGCCTTGAAAATTCTCTAATATGCTGGACTGGAAAATGTGGTGTGTTCCCCCAATACCCAATTCGAAGCCCTACTCTGAATACGAGTATAGTTTGTTACATAATTAATATATGAAATAGTCCATAGCCTTCCTCAATAAACAGATTATCTAACACAAAAATATGTTTTCAATTTGAACTCAGGTATTTCTGAAATCAAATAAATTGTTAAGCTTTATTATATTAGTATAGATATACCTGGATAATTGGTGAATAAATTACAGATAACATACCTCATTTTATATAACTTGTGAAAATTGGTACATTGTACCGCTAAGATAAAACATTAATATCTAACGGTTAATGTTCTACGATGTATATGAGTCGACAAATTAAACAACTACACTTACTACACACTACACTATACTGATAAATCTTAAATTTAAGGATAACAGTACTTTATATAGCCAAAATTTTTTATATTATTAAAATCTTTTCTAGACAATATAGATATACTATTAATGAATAACTTTTATTTGGCCGCTGAGGGCTGAATAATATAGAATTTATTTCAGAAATTAATAAGTCAGTAACTACTCATATTATAACTGTCATATAATTTAAAGACAGTAAATAATGATGGTGATTTTTTAGTGTTGTCTTATCAGATACTAATACAAGTAAAATAAATGAGTCACAGTGCTAATCTATTCTTGATTCTTGTGACATCTTTGTGAATTAAAATTATTATTAAGAATTAAACCCAAGTCAATAATCTTTTACTTTCTCTGTGCACAATGTGTGTGTGTGTGTGTGTGTGTGTCTGTGTCTTTATTTCAGTGGACAGTCAGTATTTACAGCCTTTTTACTCTTAGTTCAAACTTGTGTCGAAAGCCCAATAATATTAATTTATATTTGTTAATAATTGTTGAGAAATTAATTATAATCAAGGTAGATTTATACCAATGTTGAGTAAAATATAGAGAAATTTGTCATTAATATTTTTAATATTACCTTAAACACTTGTAATATTAATTAACAATTTAGGACAAATTCTAATAATGTGAAAATATCTAATATTAAACTTCATCTATGTAATATAAAACATTTGTTTTTTACTTGAAACTTACGTGAATTACATTTTCACTCCACCAGTCACATAAAAAGTGCAACATTTCGGATAATAACTTCTTGGCAAATTTTTCTTCTTATTTTTTTAGACTTTTGAATGAAAGCTACAACTTTTTTAAAGCATCCCATTCCCACTTGAGGAATTGAAATATTTATTATTTTCATTTCTTTCGCGTCGTTTCGCGTCGTTGAGTTCCGCCATTCAACACGAAACGCCTCCTAAATAGGCGAAAAGTAGGAAACGGAAGTATCTTAATGGGAACGGAGTGTCCTAACACTAGATTCTCAGGTTCCCTCTGCCTATGCAGCTACAAGCGGCGAAGCATATTCATTGTTATTATGGACTTTATGAATATTAATTGTTGTTAAAACGTCGAATACTAGAAATTGCGGTTAAAATATTCAAAAGTAAACTAACGTTATTTGTTCGTTTATTATCCACCGTGAAGTGAGTATTAGCACACATTAGCGTTTATTATATAAACGCTTGTAATGTATCGTGTACAATACGTCAGGGCAGTGTAAATGTTTACGGTGGCGGTGATGTGGTGATGCGACGCGCTCGGTCGCCCGTCTACCCTTTTGACTTGGTGACAATACAAATAAATCGTTGTTGATTGATGACTCGGAAATACACTTAGTGAAACACGGATTTAATGTTCTTTTTTTTTACTTGGGTTGGTTTTTTTAAAATGATTGAAACAGGAATTGTAATAACCTCTTAACAGAAATTTTTGATTTTATTTTATATAGTTATTTTATTATAATAATTATTGCGTTATACCACATCTCTTAAGCACATTCCGTAATAAAATTTAAAAGGTTGCAAAATCAAAACGAATATTTTTATCGTCGTGTAAAATTACAGTTAACACTAAAATACTATTAAGTGGAAGTCTGGTGTAATTCAATTTAATCAATATTCCCGTCTCGAACTTTGCCTTACGGCCTCACAGGAATTAACTTGGTTAGTTTCGAAGAATGTTAATCACGACCTCGTTTACAATCGCTATGGAGAACTACCACCGAATTAACTTTACTCGCGTAAAGACTTAATGCCTTCTTTCCACTGTTTTGTAAACTTCTGTTGTGAAAACGACATTCGACATTGTACAAATAGATTCAACGTTTTGATTTATGGCATTCACATTAATATTAGTGTGTCATTATAGATTATACTATATTTTTAGTATAGATAATTTATAAAATACCAATGCTAATTATAATTGATATATTATACAATCTGAAGAACATTGAAGGATTGATTGATAAGTATAGAAGCGTAATCATAAAACACAAATCCCTTAAAACAATAAACTACAACGTTTCGTATGAAACAGGTTGTGAAATATAATTATTAAAATCACTAAAACCACACGTTCAAGTCGTTAAAATTCAATAGTTGAAATATATAGCGTCATAAACAGGTATTTGAGACAGAAATAATAAGTGTCTAGTAGATTGTATCGTATCACAACAATGTTTACAAGGGTAATGGCTGAAATAGGGTCCTTCCGCCCACACGGGGCGGTGCGAGGTGGCGACATAATCACTCTGGAACACGCGACTATTGCAATGGAAACTATTTACTAAATATTTTGATTGCTTCCATCAAACCAAATTGTTTTTTTTAAGATATTTTATTACAGAAATAATAAATAAAATAAATAAGGAAATGTTGATGGTGGCAACACAAGCTTATATCTAACTTATATAGTTGCTTTAAATATGTTGTTAGGTATATTAAGTAATATTGTTATGAATGTTATTTAACTCAACTAAACATATTATAACAACATACGGTCTCTTGCATATTATGCTAACAATGATAATTTTATTACCTACTCAATGATAGACACCAAGTAGGAAATGAGAATATAGCTTTTAATAAAAAAAGTACTGTTACTACTGTTAAATACACATTAATTATTCAGTACTTGTATAAATTTTTCATAACATATTTAACTAGTTTTTTTTTTATATTCAACCATTTTAATAAATCGTAAAGCTGTTTTAATAGTTATTTTTCTTTTTCGTTATTAGCAACTTATTTGAACTAATAAAATTAAAAGCAAAATTTAAAAAGTTTGAAAAAATATATATCTACATAATACTAATCCATGGAAGTATAATACAATCAGTACAATAATAGGCCAGTCGTAGCGCAGGGACGGGAAAACTGGACTGTAAACGCGACGGATTGTGGGTTCGATTCTCACTCGAAGAAATGAAATATTTAATATTTTTATTTTTTTTCGCTCTGGTGTCGAGGCAACAGCTCGGCGTTCTGTTCCTCCACTCAACACGCAATGACGCAGGGAACAAAGTGTCTTAACATTAGTCACTCTCTACCTACTCTGTTACGTGCAGGATACAGCGTGATGCTGAACAAAAAAATGTACCTATGAAAATATAATACAGTACAATATTATACTTGCTAGGCAGCGGCTGATAGTATTTTAGTATAAGGTCGCATACAACGGAAGCTTAGTAAAATGTGAGAGCCATTTCTCCCGACAAGTTAATTATGTGCCGCAGTAAGTGAAGCACCATAATCGTTCATTACCATGCAGTTCAGTGTCTAATCCGGCGTGTGAACCCGCGCGCGCTCGTCTGATGACTTAATTAATGACCCACCGTGTCACTGGTAATTAAACAGCCTCGGCTAATTGCAGTTCGCGCTTAGCCCTGCGGCTTCGCTTGTGGATTGAAATCCAAATACAATTTATTTACTATGATTTTTTTAATTGTTGGCTTCTTGTTAACTTTTTTTTAGTTTTTTCGATGTTGACTATTCGTGTAACGCTGTTTTTTTGTTTTATGTTTTTCTCTTTTTTATTAGTGGTAATGCTACGTATTGAAATTTTCCACAATCAATCAAATATAGATTTAACTTTATAACAATATTTACATTGAGACCAGTCGTGGTGCAGGGGCACAAAGTATGACTGTAAAATCGACTGGTTGTGGGTTAGATTCCCACTTGAGGAAACTAAATATTTATTATTTCCATTGGTTTGCTCTGGTGTCGAGACAAAATCACGGCATTGAGAGCCTCCAGAATTCGGCGGAAAATGAGACAGAACGAGCTGTCTTAACAGGAGGTTCCTTATGTCTATCCTGCTGTATGCAAGATACAGCGTGAAGCCAAAATTTTAAGTTACCGCTATTCATATAGAATCTTTTACTTACAAACTTACAAATTACGCTTCTCGATCCATATCAAGAACGGTAATTAATTTCAATTAGTTGGTATATTATTATACCAATCACTTATGTAAATCAAGGGTATGATAACATAAATTTACATGTTTTTGTTATATTTTTATGATCGGGACAAGTTTTATGTTAATTGAATAAATTATGGCGTTTGTTGTTCGAGACCCTTCCGATTATTAAAATGATGTCGAGTAGCGGGCTACAAATTGGCCGAAACAAACCATTAAGGAGCCATTACCACTACATAATATTACTATCGGAGCTGTCACATTTGTGATTAATTTGTTGTGTTACCCGCGAGGCAATTAAAGTAAATGACCGTTGTCAACGAGGTGTTGCGTGCGTGTACACTCGAGCTGGAGACGCAGGTGGGTGATTAGGTGTTTGGCTTAACTTGGCCGGTTGCAGCTCGCTTCGTTTGCAGATGTTAATTATTGGATGTCGTTGCTGTGTCGGGTAGTTATGTTTGTCGAAACTCCGCTCTGGTCACTTAAATATATGGTTTTAAGAGAAAACAAGTCATTATTTTTATACTAATTTTTTAATTATAAATGGATATTTACAGTGAAAGATAATCATCACACACATGTGTTTAAATAAAAAATATGATTTGTGAAAGGAATTTGTGGTTATTTTACAGTATTATTACGAGTTACGACTCGACGCATTGCGTTTTGAATGACGGAACTCAACGCCGCGCTTTGTGTCGATTTCAGAGCGAAGGAATTGTTTTCGTATACGCGAATATTTAATAAAGAATGTTTTATTATGACTTTAACGATAGTAATTATTCCACAGGCTGCTGTAAAATGCGCTTCCTCACCTCGTACAAACGCCTTATCAACAAAGCCACGTTTGCCGCTGGCTGCACTTGCGGGCGATCCAACCCGCAATCACGCCACCGGCAATGTGAATTCACACGTAAGTTGCACTTTTATCATACACAAAACTTTCACTTGGCTTACTATTTTAAACCCTCCAATAGATCCCATTAAAACGAATGCTTACTAATAGACGTAATCGAATGCTGGGTTTGTTGTTGTAATTATGTCGTAAATCAAGCTCGCTTTCAATTCCGTTCAATGTAGCTAAACATTTATGTCGTTGTATATCCTCCGGTCTTGTTCTCTTAATAGACTAATTTTCAACCATTTGCTGGGAATATAGTCTTGATATTTAAGCATGTTTTGATGTTTTTTTTTATTGTTATTGTTGTTATACTGTTGTTGTTGTATATTATCTATATTTTTAACTAACCACAATCATTAAGTCTAATGATTTGTGCTACATTCATATCGGAAAGATATTTTGACCAGTGTACCTAGGTATTTGGAACCTATGTCGACTACTACTAAAGATTGATTTTGATTTATATGGTATTCTCACGTCAACGCGAAGCTCATCTAAATCGGTATTTCGTCGAAATTCTTCCGAACGGCTCTCTAAATAAACCTTACAATATAGAAATGTGAATTTATTATTTTAGAAAAATGCTTATAGTTTATTGTTGCCTCTGAAATCTATTCTATTAACAGTACAAAAGATTAAAAAAATATATAATATATCTTTACATCACTTTTAAGCTTTGAATATTTAAATCAATTAAATAATTTTTGATTAAAATATTACTTGTAATTGTTGAGGCCGTCGTGGCGTAGAGGCACAAGCGTGCGACTGTAAACGCTATAGATTGTGGATTCAATTTCAGTTCGAGTTAATCAAGTATTTGAATTTTCCTCGTTCCGGTAACTAGGCAAAGCGCTGCGGTGATAACTCACTCAAAACTCAATGCCTCGATCATTCGTCGGATAGTGGGAAACAGAACTAGTGTTTCTAAGTTCCCTTTGCCTACTCTGCTCTATGCGGAATACGCAGCAGCAAGCAGCAAAAAAAATATTTAATGATTTATATATAATAAATAATAGTTACAACACTTAAAAATATAATACACAGCGGCACCTTAGACTACAGATTAAAATGAAGACGTTGTTTTTGCATGAATTCTTGATTGCGGTAAGAGTGGAAAGACGGAAGCTTGTGAATCACAATGCGCTTGAATATTGCAGTGGATAAAGCCGCCCAAGATGGGCGAAATGTGGATAGTCCGGGGGCGTGCAGTCGACACGATATTAAAATAAAATGCCGGAGTGCTGGCACGGCGGCGGCGGCTGATATTACTTTCCTATCGTCTGCTTTGCCCATTATTCTCGGTGGTGCCTATACAAATTGACCTATTATTATCGCGCACAAAGATTGTTTGATTGTAAATAGTTCTCTTGTTCGACGTGTTATTAAAATGTATTTTTTTTTGTGTGTATAATTTTTTTTTGTTTTTAGTATTGTTATGACAGGTTTGGTGTTCAGTGTTTTTTTTTTAAATAATTAATGAGACTTAATTAACTGGCTAATGTTACAATTAACTTGAATACCGTCCGTATAAATTTAATATATTTATCAATTTAAACATTATGTAATTTGTAAATTTCATCGAATCTCTATATTTATATGGTTGCAAAAAAAAAATGTAAATTTTATATCTATAAATCTGTATGAAATCATATCTTCTGATATATGCACCAAAAGAGTGTTTACCCACTCCCACGCGGCGAACTGTGATTTATCTCAATCGTATCCATATTGCCTCGTAATGTTTGTTGTTATTCAAATATACATAAAAGTAACTTATTATATTTCATAGTATTTTTTTATAACATATAATATTTTTGCACGTCGCATTAAAAAAAAACAATATAAAAATTGTCAATAACTGCTATTAATTTTAAAAAACCTTTTAAATTATGAGTTTCCTGTACAATTTTCTTATTATTTTATATTTTAAATTGCAATTACAGCCGTTTCAAAATGACATTTATTTTATACGACATAATTTGAAAAACGTTGCCTTTTAATACTTAAACAAATGAGAAAATATAAGTTACACAAGCTAGAGTAAGCCAATAACACTATTGAATTATTACATTCACGTGACTGATTATTTTATTATTAATAGAGTTATCAGTTGAACTATTCTATTATTATAAAGAGAATCTATTAATTATTTATTTTGTTTGCCTGAGGGCATCATACTTTAATAATTGATATTGAATAGTAATAGTTAAAATGTCTACGAATAGCATTACAGCATCAACTTTTAAATTACAATACAATTATGACCTTAAAAAAAAGGCAGTTTACCTAATGTTATAATTAACAAATTATCTTTATATATCTCGAACAATACAAATTAACTTACTATAATAGTTGAATAACACAAGTACTTAATCTAAAAAACGTTTGGCAACCAACCCAATACAGACATCGATAGACATAAGGCACGCAGCTTCCGGATAAAATTGGTTGCGGTGAAGTGAACACGAGTTGATTGCTTTCGACAGAGGCGCATCCTTATTGTGTTACCCTAGAACATAAAACGATATTATAGAAGTGACTTGGTCCATCTTGTTCAATATATTATGGATATTAATAAATTAATTATATTTCGTAATTTGTCGTCATTGTTGTTAATAAATATAAATTTAAAAATATTATTATATTTTCGAAATAGGTATTCCAATTCGAACATAAGTGTAAAAATTGGCAATCCACCATAGTGCAAAGTGGAGACTATGTTTCATTCTATGCTAATACCGTTTGTTTGTTGCCTTTTGGTTTACTTGAGTAGGAATGTAACGGTTGATAGACGAGCTTTTTGTTGATATTTTCTTTTTTAACATATACTAAATAAGGTTCTCATAATATAAACAAATATGTAACTACATGATCAGTAGCCTAACATCACACTAGATCAATCTCAAAACCCACCGTTAAGCCTGACATTAGTGTGCAAACCATCAACAATGCAGTGGAAATGTTTATTCAATCACGTTCCCATTAGTTCGGCTTTCCGCAGTGTAATATTAATCTCGGTGCGGTCTGTCGCGAAATTCCATTTAGCAGCGCCGCGGGCTGACGTCGGGCGCTGTCCACGCCGACGTCGACGCCGACGCCGGTGATTGATCCGATGCTCTGCGATTAAATAGTGATAACTTTAGACTGGCAATCGAATATAGTCTGTAATTCGTGTGCAAATATTGCTGAATGTTTTTTTTAAGTATCTTAAAACTTGTGAAATTTACGTTGTTATGTTGAGCGGAATGTAATAAAATGATGTAGTGGTAATGTTTAATAGATCTTATAATTATAAGGCGGAGAGATTCCAGTTGTGGCACTACATTCTTTAATTTTCGTCCATTATAGAAACATTTAGTTTTGTGAGCGCACATAGAGCCTAAAATATTTTAAAATATTTCCTAGACGTTTCTTCGAGCCAAAGACCCACAACCGTCGCATGTGCATTTACACACTTCCCAAACTTTGCGACAACGCCGATCTGATATTATGTAAATCATGTCAATCATGAGTGCATTAATATTTTGTATCAAAAATGAACATTCTGTAATATTGTAATCTACAACATTCCGTAATATAAACATACAATGTTTATTGTCTTGGGTTCGTGTAATATAACAACTCTAGTATCGTTGACAAGTTCCACCGGGGGAGTTACGTGTCGCGACATAAATAAATTATTCAACACGCCACTTAGCGACACAACACCTTGCCATCTCACTGCCGCCGTGCACGTTGACATTCCCTCCCAGCTCACGCTCTTTATTCTACTATGACATATTTATCGCATCAATTATTCCATTTGTTCGCTTCGCTTTTCAACCAATGTTATTATTTTTGTTGAATAAAAAAATAAGGAAAAAGCCAGAATTGAATACCTCAACATTGTAAATACAACATCGTACATTATTAACATATAGATAGGTATATGCAATAAATTATAGCCATTACGTTTAAATGGCTTTTAAGCAACTTATTGCCAAAGCGTGATGTAAGTAAAAATACAATGAAACATGTTTTGCAAAGTAGAAAGTTGGGTATTATGGCGAAAAATTTAACAACATAACATAAATTCTTTAATAAATGACAAATAGTGAGCTATGTGATTAGGATGTAGGGACGATGTACCTATGGATAAGAGGAGGATTCATGAAAAATGTAATCGAATGATTTATCGCGTTGGTCACGTTTCGCCGCCATATGGAGTTCTCATGAATAAGTAATGTTCGGCAGCGGTCGTTGTTTCAATTAGCGGTCGTGTCGTCGGTTCAGCACGACCTCCGTCGGCTCGCCGACGGCGCTCGTCCAATCGAAATGTACGTTAAAAACTTGTTGTGTTCTTTTCCTACGAGAAAATGAGTAAAATCAAACGCCAGTCAATCAACGATTTGGATTAACATAATAGTAGAAAAGCCATATTGTTGATTAAACGTGTATCTATATAATAAATCAACTAACTGCATTTGTAAATAATTCATAATTAAATTTTATAAAATTACATGAGGCCGGTCGTGGCGCAGGGGCATAAAAAGTGACTGTAAACACGATTGGTTGTGGGTTCGATCCCCACTCGAAGAAATCAAATATATATTTAATTTTATATTTCCATTTCTTCTCTGGCTCTGGTGTCGAGATAAAGCGCGGCGTTGAGTTCCGTCACTAGACGCCTCTAGAATTCAGCAGAAAGTGGCCAACGGAGTGACTTAACACTAGTTCCCTCTACCTATCCTGCTGCGTGCGGGAAACAGCGTGATTTTATAAAATTACAAAAAACAAAAACAGTTAAAACCCACTACTTGTTAAGCTCTTAACTTCAACTTAAACTTGTAATAACTGTTAACGTCTTTTGTTCATGGTAGAAGTAGACTAGAGGGTTACACGAGTGGCCATTACAATTAGAGCGCACTGCAATGAGCGAAAGTAATTATGCGGTTAACACCCGACGCCATAATCCGCACAACACGGTCTATCCCGGATTAGTGGTATCTTATCCGCGTAGCAGACGTTAATGCGATGATGTGTGGCTTTGGTTTATCCGTTTGTTCGTGTCAAGGGTCGTAAAGCTATCCCTCGTATAACAATCCCGATTAAGCATTTTAAGTACCTATGTCGGGTCTGAATTATGGGTAACTTAGGGCTTTTATAAATTTAAATGGTACTTACTACGGTTTTAAGCATTTGAGGTGTGGCATTGCTCTTCTTTCGGTTTGTGGATTATTATGTTGTAAACATGACAATATTATTCATTATATTTGAACATATTAAAAAAATCAACAAAATATCTAATATGAAGTATAGTATGTGAAAGTTATCTAAACATATAACATACCTCGTAAAATATTATATAAATACGTGCTTCTCGTAGGATATTGATAAAAAGAAAACAGGCAAAAAACGAAAAGCAAAATCAAATTGCGGACTAACTTATCTTAAGTAATAAAAACATGGAAGTTCACGAAGCGAGGGCGGTCGGAGAGTTATCCATTTATAGAGAGTTAGTCGTTTTATTTTCTTTTATCCGTCCCGTCAAGCGCTCATCGTTGGGCAGATTTGCTTCCCCCGACTCCTTTCTACCCTCCCGTGAAATAGATGCGAAATGTGATAAATGTGATGCTCTTTTTATTGTTAAGGCTCGGGTGTATTGCGTTATGGGATTTTTGGACCACTTATCTATCACTTTTTTTACATCCTATTATAATTTAGGATTAAAAAATGCTGCCTAAAAAAATATTATTTTTTAGTTGACGCTATAGTTATTTCGCCGGATCTTACTGCGAGCAGCTTTAGTATTGATTGGAAATAGAAATAATTTTATACTCTCTCTTCAGGGTATAACGCTGCTACAAGACGCTGGCACGTCGGATGATAGTGGAAGGGCATCAGAACGACTTACGGGCAGCTCGGTGGCACCCCGCGATCCCGATTCCTCTCGCGACCGCCTTAGTGACGTACGTATATTAGTTAAAAACTACATGCATTCCCAAATTCCAAGGCCTTCTATCGTATAAAAGCTTATTTCTTTTATATTTTGCATAAACAAACTCATAAATAAATTATTCCGTTAAAAAAATAGGCCTTCCCTAAATATTTTAGCTTATATTTAAACCATATTTTTGTATGCACGTTATAAAATATCAATGTTGTGATGGTTTACTGTGATCTTTATAATTTGTTGTTTTGTTCTCTTATGTTGCCAAATCTGTTTATTATTTACACCAAAATGTGAAAAACCTATATTTTTGAAATGTTTAAACACTAATAATTTAAACCAATAAAAAAATATGTTTTAAATCTGGACGTTTAAGGAAAGAATTATTGAGACAAATATTCTTTAGACGTTTCAGTCTATTGACATCTTCGCTTTCTTTCCCCTGCAGGCCAGTAGCCGCTGTAGTTCCGGAAAAGGCTATATCGTAAGTATATCTGACGTTGTCCATATATGTATTGCCTGACTTATTTTTTTTTTATTTTATTTAATCCAACTCTTCTTCTGGCTTGTTATTCCTGTTGTGCTATGAGCATGTCTATCTCAATATGATTGTAAAATAGAAATATATAATCTTTAAGTTACTTTTATTTATTTCAACTTGAAAATTTGAACAGTAAAAGGTTTTATGTATAAAAAGAACGGCGATCAAAAGTGAAAACTTTAATTTACGCTGATCACGTATCGCATAGACCGCATTCTGTACTCGATATTCGAAACGTATCGCATCTAAATCACGAGATTTGTCGAGGCTCCGCTAGGTACTCGTAACTTTGCATCCTGAATACCTCGTTGTCTGTGTGTGTATATTCATTTAAATGACGATTTTATATAGCGAAACTTGTCTCGCACAGTCAATTTATTAGTTTCTTAAACAAAAATCTGGTTTAATATAAAATTTATGGCACGCTTCTGTTCACTATAATAGCAACCTCGTTTATTAAAAAAAATATGCCATGAATATATTAATATTCATTTCTACCAGTTAAATGCTAATAGTTGTCATAATTATAAATACATATTGATTTGTAACAATATTATAATATCGAAACATTAATATTCACACGCCAGGTGGTAATTAGCTTATTCTACGATAACGTAGTTCTAGGTGTTGGATATGCAAATGAGGAGACTTCGGTTATAATGTAGAAGTAGGCGTGTTTAATCTCTCCTTTTATTGTAAGTCTCTTAGTTGAAATTATGACAGTAAACTCCGCTGCTTGATCGAGTCAATTATAAGCATGTGTTTTACAGTAGGTACTAAAAATATAATGCATGCGTTTTATGAATCAAAACGTGTGATATATAATAATGATATATTTTTCTTTTGCAGTGTGATAGTGAAGGCGACGATGATAAGGCAAGTAGAATTTTAATAACTTTTTTTAGTAACGAACGTTATGTTATTTACTTTTTTGAAGTATTATTGCACATTCAGGAAAAGGAAAAAAAAAGAAAAATACTTGTTCAAGACATAACAAGTTGAACGTAATGAAATTTGAACCCGCACCTCTTAGAAATGGAGCGCTCTGCCCAACTTAGCCATACGTTCGTGAACAGACAAATAAAAAAGCAACATTGTATAATGTTCGAATAAATTAATTAAACGTATCTCGGTCCCAAAGTGGGAGAAGTTAAAACAACGTCGGGAATAAATGTCTGTGTAATGTAAGTGGCGAAGTTGTTCGTTTATTACGCGGGCGAACTCACTCGTACGTACTACGGTGATTAATCTCACGGGTGGAAACGCCTCGGGTGCCTGTTTGCAAATTGTTTAGCTGCTATCTGCTATCCATTCAACTAATTAGATTTTTGTCGCTAACGATTTGTTTTACGGAGATATAATCAATTTATGTTTTATATTAGTGGGGAACGGAGTGTCTTAAAACTAGGTTCCCTCTGCCTACTCTGCTGTGTGCGTGATACAGCGTGAAGCTGATTTATTTATGTTTTATATTTAACAATTTATTTACAAAAAATTTATTTGTAACTCGAAATTTTTAATATAATGTTACAAAACAGTTCATAAATCGTATTTTAGGTATATGTACACAAAGATAGATATACATACTACGTTGGACGGCAAAACGTGAAGCTGAAGGGTAATAGTTTCGCTTTGTGCGGACTCAACACACTGTAGGAGCTTAACTAACTCGTCAACAGGTTGTGAAATGCGAGTCAAAAGCCAGAGTTGAACGGTGGAAACGCTCTACGGCGTTCAGCAAAGGGCGCTGATTACGCGCCGTCGCTCTGTTTCGTAATTACAAGATTGGCGCAGTGGCGGAGTGCCCGTAATTAAGTACGTTATATTACGCCTTTTGCCTCGTCTCTAATGTACGACTAGGAAATTGTAATTCTAAATTGTTATTCGCATATGTTAAAGTTATAAAGTATGCTATTCGTATTAAATATTTCGTTTTTTTTACGGTTCTTCTATATCGTTGTTTGTAGGAGTTTGGGTTTTGGGATTGATATCGTTATTGAGATAAATAATAATCAGCTTCACACTGTATCTCACATACCGCAGGATAGTTTCGACATTCCGTTCTCCATTTTCCTGCCAATTTTGTAGTCATTGCGTGTTATGTCGCGGAACCCAAGGCCGGGCTTTTTGCTTTGGTGCCAGAGCGACGAAACGAAAATATTCATTTAAATAAATATTTAATTTCTTTAAGTAGTAGGAATCGAACCCACAATCAGTCGCGTTTACAGCCACACACTTGTACCCCTGCGCCAGTACTGGCCTCTATATATTATGCTTACACAAAACAATCTACTAATCACTGTAAGTACAAACAAACAACAATTAGGTACATCTCCCATTCTAATTGTGAAAGCTTTATCGTGATAGTATTGTTCCCCAGCGTGAGTAATTTGAACAGGAACGTTTCCCTCTTAATCCAATTGAGACTGACCACGTCGCTGCCCAAAATACTCCCTTATTTCTGTAGTTACCTGCTACCACGATTTCAATCATTGGATGGCATCGGAGGAAATATACAATGTTTTAATTTAAATTCGGTGAAATATTATTTTAAGAATATTTTATTAATAATATCTCAACAGTAATAATTATTTTATTAAATCACCAAAAGCTTATTTATTAAATAAATGAAGAATTTTAATAATGAACGTTATATTTAATAAGGATACTAGGCCCTAGCGTATGACTTAATCGAATTGAAAGTTGAGTGGCACAATAATGCCGGTAAATGGATATCAGAGGAGGAAATCAGTCTCGGGCACCGCTGTTGTCGTGTCGATTAATTTAATTATCCCGAGAGCGTTTGTGGGTGGATCGCTTCAGGCTTTGGGCAACGTGTGGTGCTTGTATAGAGATATTTATATTTTTCCCGGTGGTTTATTTAATTTATTAAGTTAGTTTGTAAAATCATAATTATTGTATATTTTAATTTAATTACCTCAGATACTAAATTATATTAAATAGATAAAAAAGCTTAACCTAAATAAGTTGTAGGCAACAAGAGTTGTAGTATAATGATTACGTCGTAGCACGATGAGAACGTATGGCTTAATTGGTTAGAGCGTTTGGACGGTTTCCAATGGGCGCGGGTTCAAATTCCACTACGTTCAAATTTTTGTATTTCTAAAAAGCAAAAGTTATTTAAATAGTTTTGTATTTTTCACAAAACCCCAATATATAATATATAAGCGTAATAAAGATAGATATTTTCATTTCTTATTTTACTACAATAACGTTACTGAATTTTACAATATTTCAAAATTACTTTTCCTATCTACAATCCGTGACATGTAAAAATGTAACGGAATATCTAAACTGTCATACCTTAAACGTTCCCTTTATCGAATAATCTTATTTTGCAAGTGCTCGACTATCGTGCTACGAGTCCCTGGCGAGAGGTAGCATTTATAGTGCTAGCTACACTTAGCCGGAGTGCGCCACTAACTCGATCCGATTCAACTTGGCTATTTACACTCGGGGGTTCAATTATGCTTCCACTTTGATATGCAAATCCGTTCGCGTTTGGGTAATTACGTAGACGCTTCCCAGGTTCCGTTGCAAACGTCAGTTTGAGCTTTACATTAATTTATTTGACTTGAGAGAACCACGCTCCTAGGGGCTGTGGGTCGTGCGATTTGCGCTTTGTGCAGTTTCCGTTGGAATTTGCGTTCATTATGATGTTAACGGGATGTATGAATTGTAAATAGGTGAAGTTGTGCGACGTACTTTATAATTTATTTTAATTTTATTATAAAATATATTTTTGTTTATTCAATACTTTATGGAGGCCAGTCGTGACGGAGGATCAGAAGCGTGCGGCTGTAAACGCGAGAGATTGTGTGTTCGATTCTGATTCGAAGAATTGATATATTTAATATATTAAATTCCTCGCTCCGGTAACGAGGCAACATACGGCGTTGAGTTTCGCCACGCATCACGCAATGCAGAAATCGGCGGAAATTGCGGAACGAAAGTATATTAATGGAAATGTAGTGTTATGATGAGACTATAACGTGAGCTAAAAAAATACTTTATAAATACATACTATATTGTTAGGAAAAACTATAACCAAAATGCATATATAAACTTATAGAATATCATAAATTTCTCACAATATTTAAATATTAAAGTCAACCAGTACCTATCTATCGCCTTTCTAAACCTTTACACACTCCGTCGTAAATTGCTGAAACAAAATTTCAGAGTGGCTCAAGTTATTAGCTCGACTAAATTTGACGTCGGCAAGTTATAATGCAACGCTTGCCTAACCCCGGCTTAGTGAAATTGTAATGTGTAGCTTACCCACAATCCATTGTTATTATTTGTCTATATATATGATTTTATCCTTTTGTTTTCTGGTTTTTTTTTGTTGTACGCAAGGGCATTGACTTGGGTACCTATAAAAATTTGAATATTTATAATTTCCTCTATAAAGTGAAATATGTATTTAAAGTTATATTTTCATTTCTTCGCTTTTCTTTTTCTTGTGTTCAAACAAAGCGCGGTGTTGAGTTCCGCCACTCATCACTAAATGCCTTCAGATTTTCCAAACAGAAAATTAAGAACGGAGTGTCTTAACATTAGGTACCCTATGACTCGTGTTGTGTGCGGGAAATGTGTTAAGCTGATTTGTTTAATTTTCTATTGTCAAAATTTGATCAGTTATCATAGTACGAACTCTACTATAAATAACCTAGGAGATATTATACTATGTGAGTGAAATCAGGAAGCTGTTTCACATTGCTAACTTTATATTGAATTAGCAGAAACCGGCACGGTAACAAGGAAACGCCTACAATCATTTAAGCTTTACAGACGAGCAGCCACTTGGCAAAATCAATTGAATATCTAAACTTTAGACATCAATGTAGTAAAACTACATTAAGAGGCTAGTCGTGGCGCAAGGGCACAAAGTGTAATTGTAAAATCGACTGGTTGTGGGTTCGATCGACCTGAGGAAATGCAATATTTATTTACATTTTTATTTCTTCGCTCTGGTGTCGAGGCAAAGCGTGGCGTTGAGCTCCGCCATTCAACACGCAATGCCTCCATAGCTCGGCGGAAAGTGTCTTAATACTAGGTTCCCTATGCCTACCCTGGTGTGTGCGGGAAACATTAAAGCTGATTTATTTACATTAAAATTACAAATTTACGCACTGTACTAAGTAACATCTCTCGATTATATTTATTATTTTATTTATACAAATAATGGATACGAAGTGTCTTAACAAGACTGCCTAAAATGCTGTGTGCAGAATACGGCGTGACGCTGATTTTTAATTATATTAATGTAAAAATTAAATACAAACATAAACCGTACATTCGGCCTAACATATATATAGTAAAAATAATAAAAATAAATTGGATATACTTAAATCTTATGACATCTAACATTATATCCAAATCGTTTATCACGTGTCGCTTCTAGTCGATTAGCCGGGGTGGTTCGAGGTGAGCGCAATCTGCGCGTACGACCGAACAGGCGGGGGAGCATTAATAAGAACATGAATACCGATATACTGGCGGTGTCTATCAATTTTCCTTTCATATGCTACGTGTTATCGCTTTAATATATTCAGATCACTTGCGAAATACCGTTGTTATGAGGCGTACATTTATATATGGCCAAATTATGTATATTTCTAGATTTTATATTTGTTTAGAATCTATTACATTTTTGTTTTATTTTTTTCTTTTTGTCTAGACGGGAACTTCGTAGCACTCCTAGGATAGGCTCCTCGTATTCATGGTGTTTACTCAATGACTTTAATGATAGTAATTAAATGAAACTTTTAATGTTTCACTAACTCACTTTACGGAAACTTAAAGGCAAATCTGAGGAACATTTCCAAACGATGCACTAACAGGCGCCTCTCTTGGCGGGATTTACCTTACGCAAACCTGCCTCGGTTAATTGAAAGAGCTTCTTTCGTTTAGTGTAATATTTTATGGCACGGGAGTCTGGCGCGGTGCGGTGGGAACTTGCGGTTTCACTTCAACTCACACCAATCTTTCTATAGTACCCTCTCGCGCAACTGCCGCTCGAGATTCTTTGTAATACGCCGAGTAATAAGAAAATAATTGAATCATTTCTATAATATCAAAAGTTTAATTCATTTGAAACATCGCTTTTCTTTCTCGATCGTTTCGTTTCTTTTTTTAATTCATTTTCTTGATTTTGTATTTACATTAATACTGATTTCCACGTAAATTAAATTATTTATACAATTACATATCAATTTACAAAACATTAAAAATCTGACGGGTATACTTTATTTAATTCAGACAATTTCATATTTGTATTACTGATAAATATTGAAAAGTTATTTTATAGCCGTTTAGCGAAAAGTATTAAATAAATAGTAGTAAATTAAGCACTTGCGTACAGGGCAGGGTGTAATTAGCGTTCAAATCGGAGGGTTCATTCTGCGGTTCACCAACATGATCCACAATAAATTGTCCACACCCGTGACCGTGCTGTCGCTGCGGCACAAGAGATAAGGGTCATCGCGATACCGTGGACCGTGACTGCATTGTTACATATCTGACTACCTAAATCTCGTACGATCTTGTTTATTGTATATTGGATAACTGTTCGTAGTGATTGATGTATATAATATTAACTGAAACACTTAATAATTTCTTTTATTATGTATACATACATAAAATAAAACACAACTAAAATAAGTTAATAAATTATACCAAACTATGTACATAACTACAAGATTAACATAATGTTTCTGAAATGTTCCACTTTTGTCTTGTAAACGAGCATAAAGTGAAAGAACAAATTGCGAGTTTCCCCAGTATTTTCCTCGCTCGGAAAAATATATGTTTTATTAAAGCTCGGCATTTCCGAGAGCGAGGCAACCCTCCGGGCGGTTGTTGGGGGGTGGTGGGTGAGCCCCGGCGGTGAGTGGGGGCGGCGCGCCAGTGTATAACAGACACTGGAAGGATATAAAACATATTTACGCGCCTATAAAGTACTCTCGTACATTCGCTCTCCACCATTTTCTTTGTTCCTCGCTCGTAGCCAATGATAATGCTTTCTTCAGCCGTTCTATTAAACTTATTTTGCTTCCATATTATGTTGCTGTTTTCCGACATTTTTACTTATTGCCGAAGTAATGTGATAAGTCACTATTTATTTATATAAAGATCGGTACTAAATTTAAATGTGTAAAACTAATGATTACTATGATTTACACATATATGTTGGTGGTTTTAACTTAAGACGTTTTATATATGTATATGATAAAGCATAATGTAATGCTCAATAAATTAAACAAAGGCAATAAATGTACTAATGTGGAAGCCAAAGCGTTAACAGAAAATCAGAAGCATCTTAATCTCGTACGACAGTACGGCTTAAAGAAGAAACCCCTCGCGTAGGTGAGAGGGTGTAATAACAAGTCTTTCCACCCCCTCTCACTCCTTTATCGTCCACAAGCTTAAACGTTTGCGAACTCCGAAGATCCGTATTATATCGTCGTGTTAAACAGATCGATTCAGATAACTTGTTTTTTAAATTTGTTTTTAAAAAAAAATGATAAATTAAGTTAAAAATAAAGGAAATATATGATTGTTTTAAAAAATATGGAATATATTTAAAGCCTTGAAGACATTATGATCGTAAAAAAACAAAAGAAATAAAAGTTTAAAAAGTTTAATCATCGCTGAATATTATGTTTTATAAGAGTTCTCTTATAAAACATCTTATCCAGAGTGTTATCATCGAATAGATTTATTCCATAATCTATTTTACAGTATGTCAATCAAATCATAACCTTAATATATGTAATTCAAACAAAAAAACCAATATTATTATCTGAATGGACCAGTGAATGTTCATATTGTTAACATTCGATGTAGTGGTTGAGATATCTCCAGACGGATCAGCAGCTCACTCGGGATGCACTCTGCGATTCCGTTTGTCACGGCTGCGGCGAGCTCTCGCTCTGATAAACGCATGTCAACGTGCTTTGACTATCCATGTCAAACTCTAACCTCTGCATTATACTGCACTATACCGCTTTAGATAAATATTTATAACACTAAGACCCGATTTTATAAGCCGCTCTCAAGTCAGAGATTGATTTAGAGTTGCCGTTATCATTTATAGATATATAATTTATGAATGAAAACGGCATCTCAAGATCGATCCCAGAGTTGAAAACGGATCGGTGTAAAAATAGATGCATAAAATCATAAAATTTAACGTTATTTGGCTTTTATACAATTACCTCTTACTTACATACTTACTTTTTTTTGGTTTATTTCTATTCTTTCTTAATATCTTAAGACGGTTAATTTATTATTTATATCTAAAAAAAGTACTTTTCAACTATTTATTTAATTATAATTAAAAAAATTGAATTGTCTACCATACTGTGCACTGTATATATCTGAAACTTGTTTTTTTTACTTAAAACGATGTTAATATGTTAATTCTTAAAAGTGTGGATATTTTACGTCCATAAATAAGGAAATTAATTTATTCGTAATTTCAATCAATTAATAAGTATATTTTGTTAATCAATTATTATCTTAAAGCAATCTAAGTTAGCCGACCCGTAAAAAGATAAGGGGGTAAGAGGTGCTTAAATATATGTTCAGTCGCTATCCTATTCCATAGATACCTCAGTAAATTACACCTGAGACAGATTCGCTTGAAATTCGGCTTTAGTACCTATCTATTAATTGCCCGATTTCATTAATAGCAACTTTAATTTTAATAACGCAAGTTTTCTTAAAACATTGTATATAATCTATCTGTTAAAAAAATAATTTTGTTATTTATAAATTATAATATATAGTGTTTATTGAAAAATATAGCTTTTTCAAAGAAGTCTATTCATTTGACCTAAAAACACAGTGTAATCAAAGAATACAAACTTTCTCAAATGTCTAATAATAGTATCGTATTTGTAAGGATACGAATCATTCGGCCACATTTCTTTTACGTGTTTGAACACGATAATAACAGCCACCTTGACCATATTGTAGTTTTATTTAATTGATTTTTCTTAGGTGGAGAAAAAGTACTATTGAAATCATTGAAAATTCAATGATCATTAGATTATTTCCGCAGTTATTTTTATAAAATATATTAACTTCATTAAGCGTGAATTGTAAAGATACTTTATTCTGATTTGTTTGGACATTAAAGGTAACTTTTATTTCATGGGTCTCTCAAGAGCTAGTCTCTTAACTAAGAACATATTATCAACTATTGAAGCAAATATTTAAGGTAAACGTAAAGAATACGCAGTCAAATGTTCACTTAGAAATGAGATTGAGCGATGTGAACATAACAGCAAAAATACTCTTCTAACTAAAACTCATCTGTTGACGCCTCCGTCAGAGTGAATAAATTGGCTACCGTCGCTTGTTGTTGCTCAAACTCGTCGCTCGTCACTTCTCTGCTATAATAAACACGCAATTTGTCCGCCTATGTCGCGCCGTTCAGAACTTTCGTAGTACTTTGTAATACGACAATTTTATATCACCATTTGGAATATTCAAATAGTGATTGTTTTGTTGTTCTGATTTGTAAATGGTCTTTTGTAATTTTTATTAAATAAAAAAATCAAGCTGTATTCAGCACATAGCAGGATAGACAGAGGGAGCCTAGTGTTAAGACACTCCGTTCTTCACTTTCCCCCGAATTCTGTAGATATTGCTTGTTGAGTGGCGAAAATCAACTACAGCGAATGTAATGTTGTAATTTTTATTACCTGTTATATATAAATACGGGCTAAATTTCAGATGTTCGTTCTATGTATATACTACTAAAACAATTATGTTGTTAATTAAAATTACTATTCTACAATGTCGACAGTATCAGCACATATAATTCTATTAGGATGCGGAACACGTACAACAGATTAAAATAAAACTTTATTGGACATCAAGCGAGCGGAACCGGTCCCACAGTGGCGCGGACTCGGGTGTAATATCAACAGTGCACATTCTCTCGAAGCTCATTAAAACGGTTTTTGTCCTCGTCTCATATTTATCTTATTAACCGGATGGCATTCGTTTCTAAAAAAATATAAAGCAATTTTATGAAACACCTCCGGGGGATCAATAACAACTATGCAGCGACTCGAATGTTCTATTTACGATTTATTGGTTTTATTTAAATTTGTTACTATAAAAATAGTTTTGATGTTTATTGTTTTTATATATAGCTTTTATATTTAATCAAAAACAGTTTTACATCCGTCTTAGTAGTAAAAATTATTATAAACGAGCACTTGGAGAATTCTGTTTGAATTTAACTGTTTGTTGTATCATAAGTTAGAAGCAAATATCGCACAAGAAATGGGATCATTATTTCATAATATGTATGTTGAAGCTGTGTTCTTGGTACTTTAGCGTACATTGTCGGATTATTCCCCTCTTTACGCCGTCGGAGCTAGATGCGTCGACCACTTTGTTGTTTTATACTTTGTCTCGGAGCGACTCTATGCACCGCCTCATTGCTCTTCGCCGTTTCGCTTAGTTCTCCCTCTTTATTTTCAGCTCACGTTACTATGTAAATTTATTTTAAAAGTAGAGACTCGACAGCGGGTGTTCTCCCTAAAGCGATTTGTTCGCTACATACAAAATATTGTGCATATAAAGTGTGTATTTTATTTGGTTTTTCCTTTCGATTAACTAATTATTAGTAATTTACGAAGAAACAAAAAAGAAATATTTATCATGTGTCACATACATAACTGTCATTCGGTGTAACTAGAACATTTATATGGTGAATAATAAATTAAGACATCTTTAGGCATTCTTATTTATGCATTCATATTAAAAAAAATGAGAAATGCTATAGGTACACAGAAGCTGTTTGACCTTGCTCAAAACTCTAAAAATGTACGTTATTTCAGTACATTTTTATACAATGGAAACAAATTAAATAAGCGCAGCTATTGCAGCTCTTCTCGCTATATTCCACATAAAACAAGCTGGAAAATACCTTTGTTCTACAGCTCTCATGTTTCACAAAATGTTCGAGTTTACGTACTCACTCATATTGGGATATATACAAGATTTTCTATTCTATGTTATCTTTTTAAAAGATTAAATTTGCCTATAAATATAAATAAATTTAAGATGTAGTATAATAATTAATAACACAATATACTTGAAATAAATTTTAAGTCCAAAACGATTACTATATGATCGTGCTAGTACAATAAGTTCTTCACAATAAAAATCATTTATGGGTTTCTCTTTTCCATTTAATTATTTCAACGTGAAATTTGTTTAACTGTAAAGGAAACATTTTACATTAATTTAGAAAACAATATCCAACTGCAGAAATCACATCCAGTGTTAAAGAGTGCCTTGATTACTCTCATCGTGAAATTGTGTTTAGCGAGTTTATTCATTACTCGGCACCGCGAACGCTCTGGGGGTGGCGGGGGTGGTGTGGAGGCGGGCCGCGCCCATTCCACCACTCTGCTCAGTTTATGGATATAACCTCGACAAAATACCCCTAAAATTGAACTGTTTTTATTACGTACTCTCTTTATCTCTTTTGGTTTGTTGTGCCCTTTATACGGCGTTATAATTTTATTAGCGAGTCTGAAGCACATTAAATAATGATTTGTATTATATTTGTATACGATGTTGTGAATTTACAAATTTTTATTACTTTTTCTGTTTGAGTGGTATGAAGATAATCATTAATATTTCTAGAGTTCCGTACCTTTTAACAGAAAAAGGAACCATTATAAGATCACTTCGTTGTCCGTCTGCCTGTCAAGAGTACTTATCTCAGGAACGCTTGGAGATATCGAGTTGAAATTCAAACCATTTACTCAGATCTACGGTCCCATGATTTTTGAATTTCAGTAAAAGCTCGAGACCTCCAATTACTGTACGGAACTCTCGATGGGCGAGCCCGACTCGCACATGTCCGAGTTTTTATTACATAACAACTCATTAGATATTGTGTTGTTGTCTTGTTCTGTATTAGACGTGTTATTAGATCTCCTAAAAAATCCCGGCTGTTTGCCAGAATGACTTCTAGAAAATCACAACACTAACAACTATCCTATTTAAAAAAATTTACTACAAGTTAAAACCATTTTTTTAATTATTAAAACAACTATATTTAATTATGCATAGAGTTATGCAGTATCATTTCTTTTTCTCTTAATGTAAACAATACTTCTATGTCAAATAGTTTACACTCGCTGTAAAACAAAGCGGCTGGCAAACGACCAAGTCGCGCAGTGCGACAGTCGACACGAGTGGATGAGCGCACGATTTGCGGACGGCAACGAACGCCGTACACCGGTTACAAAGACAAACGTCACATGGATGTGCCGCCTCCGCCTCTTTGCCTCTCGTCGCCGTGCTTAGAGTAGATTTGTACGAATTCATTTTAAATGGAGCTGCCAGATCGCAATTACTCTCCCTTTGAGCATACGGAATGCGTTCTATATGACATTCAATTCAATTTCGCGCACAAAGCGCCCGTCGAAATTCTCTTTCTCTTTGACCAAAACCTCTTATGCAATGGCGCTTTGTTAACGAAATAGCTTGAACTTAACAGTTAACACACTGAACGTACGGTAGATATGCAACAATACGTTATTCTGTTACTGTGATTTATTTGAAATATTACTTTTTTTTTTTTTTTTTGTTTTTATTTTTATCACATTCTCTATTTCTATTTTACTATATAGAAATAGAATAATTTTTTAACGTGTATTTAATTGGTAAACACTGATAAAATCGTTAATGACATATCGAATACAAGTTTTAATTGATACATTTAGATTAACTGTTACAACAGAATTTAGACCATCCAGCTTATCAAAATTAAATTTGTCAAACTATTTCTTATATTTTCGTTAATTTCCTTTTAAATTAAAATATTTTAATAGAAACATTATATTAATGATAAACATAATATTTTAATTGCAAAAATGTAATTTTTATGAGAGATTTTTATTATTTTTAACCGATTTTTTTTCAAAAGCTTATATTTTTATATATATATTTTTATTTATATTCGTTAAGTATAGTTTATGTTTTTCTATGCATGTTTATAGATTTAACCATCATTATTTTTAAAGACGCATCTACTATGTGTTTCATATAATTTCTTATAATATCATGGTATTACTGAGCTGGTGGCGGTTGTGATAGGAGACACAACTACTCAAGTATTTTAAGTTGGGGATAATCTTTTAAATATTATAGGGACTTACAGAAGGCTAGTTGTAAACTATTATGTTATTCGTTTAAGCTAATAATTGTAGGTGTTCAACTTGTAAAAATTATGTAGCAATTACTTACGAGCGCCAATAAAAATGTAAATTTTAATATCAATAATTCGAAATTATGGTTACATTTTATCTTACTAGACCAGGTTTTGGAAACGAGGTTTTTTTTTCTATTTAATTATTTTATTAGCATCATGATTATTGAAATAAATATCTTATTACTTGAAACTTGGTTGGTTAAATTATTATATTTATCTCTTTGTTGAGTATTATCATGTCGTACAATGCTATTTTGCATTTATGTATCCTAAGGTGTTGTGCATTTAGCATGCACGAGCTCGTTCTAATTAATTAATTTACGGCAAGCGAGGTGGAGCTCGATTAGCGGAATAAATTGGGCTTGCGGCGGCTGTAATCCCGACCCGGTAACAGGGCTGGCAACAAAATCATTTGGGGTTGCCTCTTTCGCAGGTTTAGTGTGTGATTATTATTTATTCAGGTTATTTGCTTGAATTTTTTATAAGTAATACAACGGGTCATATGTATATTTACCGATTTAGGTACGTAATCTTCCGAAAACTGGGATATAAGACATAGAAAATATTTTAGTCGAAAAAAATTCACGTCACGTAACGGACCCGCCGTAGGCTGAAAACAGTTTAAGCCATCATGCTTCTATTTAACAAATACATGCGTAATATAAATCCAAATTGATACATAACGCATTATATTTTTTAAAATAAAAAAAATGCGATAAGAATTCATAACTTTAGTGAAATGTTGTAGTTAAATACATACAATTGAATAGTAGATCTTGGAAACTGAGCTTCGTATAAATCCAAAGGGATGAATCGCTTTGTGTTGTTGACGCTCCCCGTATTTCCGTCCCTCCGTGGTTTCTTTGTCACAAATCCTGATTGCGATGTCTCAGTACAGTACGCTTAGCGCAAGCACTGCGCTCTTCACAAAGGTTTTGAAATTTAAAATTTAAAACCACCTCCGTTTCGCCTTATACATTCACAGAAATATACTATTCGTCTACGGTACCGTATTTTATTTACTTATTTTAAGCTTCTTAACGTGGCCTTGTTACGAATGAACTTTTCCTGCATCCTCACATAATATGCGCAGTCATGAGTTAAACTTTCATGAAAATGTCTTGCATACTTTCTCTTTTTCTCTTTCTCTGTTCACATGTAAATTTATTAAAACATACTTGTTTAATTGCACACTTTCCTTTTATTTTAATTAGTTTAATTACATAAGAGAAATTGAATAGTTAAAATAACATAGAATTACAATCCAGAATTAATTAAACGTTAAAAATGAAATCACGCACTCGTGAAATATGTCTGATACAAAAATAATTTAACAATACGCCCACCGCAAATTGAATGAGGTTCGAAATAAATTCTGCGGTCGTTATTTGACTCTCAATTTCCTCCCGTTCGGATTGCACCCCCGTTTGCGATGTTCACAGTTTTCATAACAAAATTATCCAACGCATATGTATGTACTTTTGTTATACTTCAAATAATATTGAAGCAAAACAAATTGTTAGTCGAGTCATATTTATATCATGTGGCTTTTTAATAACTAGTATTATGTTTTCTACTTTTCTTATCATATATTTTATTTTATTTTGCGTTCATATTTTTTTTTGTATTCTGTTAGTGTTATCACGTTACGACACATTCCTTTCACAACTGAATTTAAAGGGTGGGCGCAGAAACATCGGTGCTTTGGAGTATTGCAAGTGCTTATTGTTTTAGTAAACCGCAAGCCCGATCTTAGAAAACAATGATGTAAAATATATATATATATATATATATATATATATATATATATATATATATGCATTCACTAAATTGATTATAAATTAAAAAGTTGTGAACGCACTCAACGGTTAAGTCGATAGGCGCCGTTTTTATTGCATCATTAACAGGCTCCGAGGGAAGCGAAGCGATCCCAATCTGCGTAATCAATGCCGGAAGCAATCCATAGTCACATAAAGTATAACTTAATTGGTGTTGATGCATAGATTTATGGATGTGAATTATATTTTATACATTATACAATATAATATGCTGTGTTCTATTATCATAATGTTTTTTAACAATGCTTTATTTTCTACCAGCATCTCGCTGTGTCCCGCGCACAGCACGTTAGGCAGAGGGAACCTAGTGTTAAGACACTCCGTTTCTCATTATGGTTGTATTAAAAAAAAAGATTATTTAGTCACTACATAACATTAAAGTAATTAAAGATTATTATCACCATACACGAGCCACACGACATTTCATTTGTACTGACATCCGGTAATTAATACTCGAGTAATCCGACCGGCAAATATTGTACAAACTGTTTAAACTCTCGTTTATGATAATTAAGTCTCTACGCTTATAATGATAATTATTTATATGCAACATTTATGAATATAAGCCCAGTAGTGGCGCAGGGGCACAATGTTTGACTGTAACCGCAGAAGGTTGGGGGTTCGATTCCGGGAAATTAAATATTAATATGAAAAAATGGGGAACGGACCGTCTTAACGCTAGGTTTCCTCTGCGTACCCTGCTGTGTGCAAGATACAGCGTGAATCTGGTAAAAAAAATATGAATATGTTAACATGAAATGGATAATGGAGATAATCCTAGCTGTAATCCCCTGTGCGGTCAATACCGATTGTTTAGGCAAACAAAAACAAGCCAATGCTTATGAAGGTTTTTTTAAGTAATCAGGTATTCGTAAAAGTAAAACAATTCTATTATATTCATTTGTTTACTTAAACATTGCCTTTAAATGTATATATAGTAATGATATTTTAAGATTTATGTGTCTTACGATTTAAAAAATACCTTATAAATACACACATTTTTTTAGACCTTAATAGAGTTACAGCTATTTGGAAGCAATTCAATAAACTTACGCAAGAGACGAAGATTCCCTTCAACTCGAACGTTTTCCCCTAAGATAAAAAATTAGGGACGGCTTTTATCCGTTTTTTTTTTCATTTCAAATAATTTATTCCGATTTAATATTTCTAAAGGGAGGTTTTTATTGGCTTTTACGTTTCACCATTGTGCAAATAATTTCGATTAACTATAAGTATGAAGACGAATAAGACCGTTTTTATATTATGAATATTTATATACATTTAAAGTTTTCGTATAGGTTTTTAAAGGTTTAAATTTGAAAAATAAGTATCAAAAAATCTTATAATCAAGTATTTTCTTCATTTGGGAAAGGCAAAAATTTTAAATTTTTATTCAAACCAAAAACGGTAATATTTATTATGTGTAATTTATTTATTGTGTGTTGGCTTTAGGAAGCCGTTTACATGTGTATTGTATCGCGAGAAATGCTCAACGGAGCATATATATTGGGCGGGCGGCGCGTGCGCGACGGGAGATGCGCGGGGCGAGGGGCGCGGGTCGCAGCGGACGACGACCGCCCGACCGTGCCGCTTCAACACCGCACCGCCTACCGCGCGTTTCGCCCGGCGCCGCACTCGCGCCTCGGACGTCGGGTCTGCGTTACGTATGTGTACGGTGTGTCCGTCTGTCGTCTTTGTCTCCGTTGGAATCACGATCTATTGTTATTTTTGTACTGTGACAGATTTGTACCGAGCTCCGAAACAGCCGATCGCCGTTCAATGGATTTCAGTGTTTTACGGATTGCAGTGAATTTGAATAGGAATTTGTGATAAAGAGTGCTCGAAATCTGTTTTGGTTGTAGTGATATTATTTGTGTTTTATTACTATCAATAAAATTTTGTTCGGAAGTGCTTGTAATATGTGCTTTGCATAAAGTATATAGTGAAATAAAAATACACGTGAATTGAATGGTGCACCTTAAAAGTTTTTAAAAGTTATCATAGTGAGGATTAAAGATTCACCCAAAAATAATGTTGAAGGAGGCAGCAAAAAAGAAGTCAAGAAAAAAAATAATAAACAAAGAACCGAAAACAATGGAGCGACGATAGTTCACAAAAAAGAAAAATCATCTGCAACTGCAAAGACGGAAAAAGAAAATTCGAAAAGGTCACAAGGCAAAGAAGCGGAGAATGAGGTATATTGTGTATTAAATGCAAATAAGTCATAACTCATAATTTGCCAGTGTGAGACAAATGTAAAGAGAAACATATGGACTACATTAAAATATAAAATGTAATACACAATTTTGTTGACTTGGAACTTTTGAAGTGTGTGATTACAAACTTATTCTACATAGATGCAAATAGGATGGTTTCCAATTCAAACTATCTACAATAAATCAGTTGCCACTCCTTATTTATAATAACGAAGCTTGCATACATATAAATCTTTATTCAAATAACGAAATCGTTTTATAACATTTAGTTTTTATATAATATATGAATATATGAGCTAACTAGGGTGAGGAGAATAATTGAAATATTAAACATTTTTGTTCGAGAACAAATCTTACCTACAAATTGCACCCCAATAGCGTTTATTATTTATATTATCTTTTTTAATCACGGCTTTAAAACCTGTCGCTCTTAAAATTAAAAATGTCAAATGTCAATGTGTGTTTCTTGATGATCGAATCGAATGCTGTCAAATACTATACACATATCGATACGGAACATAAAATTTATTTTATAATTCACATGTATAAAGTTTTATTTTAACAAAAGAATACATCTGCATTTAATGCCGCTATACAAACTTGAGTAATTAAATAAATATTTTTTTCGGTTGAATTTATTTAACCTCGAACGTCACATTAACACACATTCTGAATATATGATGATTCTCTTCATAACACTTTAATATATTTTGAGTCAAATGGCCATTATTATCGTTATCTATTTGTCTATCTGGTAAAACGATTTTAATAAACTAGATTTTGAAATAAAGACATACTATATAATTTTAGTTATAATAAAGTAATATTTATTTTACTATTTAACTATATTTCTTGATGAGTTGGACTTTATATTGAAATCTGTTATGCTATGCTAATATTATTTATATGAAAACATATTTTTCAAAAGATTAGGTAGACACAAAGTTAGATTCTATTTTTATTAACTTATAATAAAAATAACATTAAGTATTATATACGATCCTGTTAATCTTGTGTATATGTACCTAACTATATAATAGAAATCGTTAGGCCATTAGAAAGTCTCCAACTGCCACGAACGCTAGCTGCTGTTCCAACTTTCCTTCGATTTTAAATTCCTCGTTGAATTTAAAGTCCTATCCTATTAAAACTTTATGAAAGTATTAGAATTTCGAATGAGGGGCGAAAAAGCTATCACATCGGTTTTTTTTTTATCTTAACCGACAAAGACACTGATGGTACCGGTAGCGGACACTCGATAAATTTTTTAAAGCCTGTGCCTGTCGTATTACAGTAACTTTAGTTATAAGATTTAACATATTGTTTTAGTTATTTTTTACCTCTATCCTTGATAGGATTCATTAATATTATATTATTAAATAAGCTGTATATTTTTTTTTATTCAAATATATATGTGTACTTTATTTAATATTATATTGTTAACTTTTTGTTTTGGCCGCGTTGACTAATGGGGTCGTTTATTTTTACTACTAGTTTATTCAAACCGACGCATATTTTCTTCGGAGTCAGACTCGGCGGACCTATTATTGCTTGTCGACACGACATCACTCACCGCGTTAATATCGCTGTGATTATCTATTTTAATGTTAAGTCGTTTTGACAAGTGGCCAACGTTTGTGGCAGCTACAGAAAAAAAAACTTAACAATAATATGTAAATACCAGCGCGATGATACGACTTTGTGTTTTGACAAATGAATAAAAAATAGAGAGATTTCAAAGTAGCGAAAAAATTGTTTATTATTATTTATGTTAACGAAATTGAAATATAAACGTGAAACTCCTTATAATCTGACATTTTATTTTACGACAGTAGTATATTATTGTATAAACTATTTTCAACTTCTTCACAATTATTATCAAATTATTTTTTAACAAAACCTGTGGCCTGTATTCATTTAACATTAGTATATATATATTATGTATCTACTTTTCTTAATTATGGAAATTGGAATTCGTGCATATTGCTTTTTTTAATAGTTTTATTAGAAAAAAATATCTCATTGCAATTCATTCAATAGAACTTATCGAATTTAGTAGTTCGAATAGTGTTTTTCTATATCAGTCCCACGTGTCAGTGACCTTGACTTTTAATATTAAAGAGAAAAGAGGTACATGTACAAAATTATAAAAAACTTTTTACAAAAATAATTTAATATTTGTTCATTAGCGAACGTTATTTACATATTGCCCGTCGTTTATTATTTTACCTGATAAAAACTTTGCTATGTACCTAATTAATCGTTGTTAAACAAATGTTATAATCCAAATATTTAGATTGAGATAAAAATATATATATATTTATTATTTTTCAAAATATATAATATTAATATTTATTATATACGTATAATGAACAAAATTACAATTCAAAGCTGCGAATAAAAAACATATATGCATATAAAGAGATTTCATTAGCATATCGCGTCATCGCCGTAAATAATAGCCGGGGGGTGCCTATTATAAAAGGCGATCAACCTGCATGCACGCGCGGCTCCTTTGAACGTCACCATCTCGCGAACCGGCCACCGGACACCGGACACCGCGCCGCCGCCCGCCAGCACGCGCGCCCCATACTTGATTTATCACTCCATTGTTGCACGACGGCGCCGCACCCTCGTCGGATAAGACCAAACATTCAATTGCCGGAACGTCCCCAAACGATTTGTGATGTTCGTGTGTGCTATTTACACAAATAGCATATTGTTACGATTTTTGCTTTATATGTTTAAGTAAATGTATATACATGTGTAATAGGTATATGCAAAGCGCGGTGTTGAGTTCCGCCACTTAACACACAATGTTTCAAGCATTTGACTGAAGATGAGGAACGGTTCCCTCTGCTTACTCTATTGTGTGCGAGATACAGCGAGACGCTTTACAAAATAATATTGCATAATTTTCAGAAAAAAAACGTCATAGTTAATTTTTTACCTCATAAACACACAAAGTCATGCTTTTTATATCGTTTTCCTACTTATTAATAGGTAGACGATATAAAAATAAGTACATATACCTCTGTAACAATATCTCGTATGCTATCAAAAGTATCCAAAAAAAACATTATGATACAATAATAAAAAAAAAAAAGTACGGCTAACTATTTTAAATAATTCTATAGATAACATCGATATATTTTTCACTCGCAATCACATACGAGTTTATCACCTTTAATAGTTGCAAAGCAAGTATTATTTACAAGTAACACAGATGTGTGATAGTTTTATTAATATTCATTAAAATATTGACATTCCTAGCGTTACTCGCTTCCAGTTCCCATTCAGCTCGTGTTCTCTTTTGATATCTCGCGTAGAACACGGCCGAACTAGCGGATATTCTGTATTAGCTGAGAACAATAGGTCTACGCGAACATAACTTTGAATACTAATGCTTGTATTATGCCAGCTGGTCCCCACTCGCCTACTGAATCAAAGATGTTCTCAGAGCTCACTGCATTGTTGTATACACTAAAAACGTTATTATATTATCTATTATTGGATTATTATTGCGTCTTATAAATATAAAGCACGTGCTAAAACGGATATATATTACATTTTGTTATTTATTGTTTTGTTAAACTGTAACATACTTATTTATAAATCATTATTGCAGGCAAGTCCAGAAAATAGCAGAAATGCATCTCCTCGTTACCACGATGCTTCAATGGACGATGTAAGCATATTTTTATTTATTCAACAAATTCAATTTTGTATAGAAATTAAGGCGCTTTGTATCTTAGAAATCTTTGAATATAATTTGATAGATCAGCTATCTGTTTATTTGCTAATATTAAAGATAACACGAAATGTAAATTAGTATAAATTCTTCTTACGTTGATTTTTCCTGTTCCTTTCCTGGCACAAACATTTTGTTCGATTAAACAATGTTTATGCCTCTGCTTCACCTTAGAAAATGTTTCTCTCTATGCTAAAGCTTTGAAAGTGCAATAAGAAAGCGCCTAAGAAATTTACCAAATACCAATATATTTTATCTTTTCAATCCTTTAGTCCTTATTGGAGTTTAGTAAATAAACAAAATATGTCTCGTGTAATACATTAATTTCATTTATTCATTTACTATAATTTCTTGATATTTGTTAAGTATAATAAATTCAGTTTCAGTTAATAAAATAGTGTACTGGATTTTTTTGTTATGTACCTCGCGTTGTAGTTCCAATAGCACACTACCGGCTAAAGCGTATGAATCTAGGCCACGGGGATGAAAGTGTGCTAGAACCACCCGCGCGGATTTTTGTGACCTAATTTTCTTACATTTTCATAACAGTTCTTTGTGTTTAATTATGTGTACATTACAGAGTAAAATAAAAGTAGATATATTATTTGAAATTATATAATAAACTTTTCTTTTTTTTTACTACTAATATTGTTTTCATTATTGCAGGCGTCGGACGCCGGTTCCTTGTTCCGTGTGACGAATGCGGGCGGCGGTGGAAAAAACGAGCTGGTAGCACGAGGCGGAAGCGGCGGGGCTTTGGCTCTGTCGCGAGCACCAGTGGGCGGGAGCGCCAGTCCTGCGCCCGCGCCTCTCCCGCAGCCGGCGCCGTCGCCCGCGCCCGCCGCGCTGCCGCCCCCGGCCCTGCCGCCGCCGCCCTTCCGCGCCGATACGCCGCACCGGCCCGGCGGCGCGCACATCCCCGCGCTGGACGGGCACGCCGCCACGCAGGTGCCGGCGCGGCCCGCCACGCCCGAGCGGCCCGCCAGCCACAGCAAGCTGCAGCCGGGCGCGCGCGCCGCCGCCGACAGCCCCACTCCCGCGCCGCCTGCGCCTCTGTTCCCGGCGCACGGCGCGTACCAGGCGCACGCCGCCGCCGCGCTGCCCGACTACCGCCACACCAACCACGAGACGCGAACGGAGCCCGCGCCGCCCGCCGCCCTGCCCGGCCGCGACGCGCGCACCGCGTCGCCGGCCACCCAGCCCCTCCCCTCCGTTCCTACCTCGTTCCCCAATCGTATTGTGTCAAATGGCGTGCCACAGAGTATATCTTCGCAGATTTCCTCCGCGTCCGCGCCTAGTAGTCTTCCGAGTCACCAAGCCCCCGGGCGGCCCATGTCTCCCTCTACTCCCATATCGCGCCCCTACCAGGCGACGTCGATCGTGTCTAGTCATGTAAACTCGAGTATAAGTTCCAGTATTCACAACCATTCGATACCTTATCAGAGTCAATCGAGTCTACAGAAACATTCCGGTCAACCGGTATATGCGAGTCGACCCTCCCATCATACAGCTTTCAGTGTAGCAAATCACATTACGTCGAATCACCTACCCCCATCGTCGAACACGCAGACGGTGCCGCATTTCAATCACTCTATAAATAGCCACAACATGATGAGCCATCAAAGTAGTATTCCATTAAGTAGCTCAAATCCTTTATCAACATCTACACCAAACCACATCAGCTCGAATCTCACTAGTGCCACAACAACTAGTACCATGTCTAGTTTTACACCGAGCCTCAAACATCCAGGCTTAAGCCTTCCTCCTCACTCTGCATCCTTAACTTCCGTGTCGTTACATCAACCTGTAAGTCATATGGAAACTACTATAACTTCAAATGCGCCCGTTGTGTTGACGCCGGCGTCCAGCACTAGTAGCGTAACCAGTCATCCCTTAGCACCACCTATTATAGATTCAAGGCAGGTGACAAATGAAATGCCAGTTCGTTCCGAAAGCATAGCGGTCGTCAGCTCGATGGCCAGTAATGGCTACCCCCCACCAGCGGTTTACACGGGCAGCTCATATCCCACATTATACGCCCCCTACGCACCTACGCTTCAACATAGTCCTTACCTTCCGCCGTCTGCTGCATCGCCAAGAAATACAGCTGACACAGTTAGTATATTGGAATAATAAATGCTTAAAACTAATATCAATTTCCTATATTGAAAGAATGTTTATTTGGACATTATTAAAGAATTTCAGTTTTCATGACAGTTTTGTGTAAATATTTTCAGAGGACCAACTTGTCAGCATCGCCGCTGGTTGCACCTAAAACACCGAAAGGACTGAGACCACACACACCAGGATCGCACGGCGCCGCTGGGGCGCACGCGCCTCTATCTTACTCACCTAGAGGACATAGTCCGAGTAGAGAGCGCGACAGCTTCAGGTTTGAACCAATCCCCCTAAATGATTTATTTGTTTGTAAGAATAACCGTCGAGGCCGTAGCTTAAGGACGTTGTAGAGCAGCGTCTGACTATAAACTCGACGGTTGTTATAGGTTCCTTCCCTCTGCCTATTGTGCTATATCCGAAAGTTTTGTCACTGAAATAGATAATTTCACTTCAACTGATTATTTGTATTGGACTGAAGTAACTTTACGAATGACGTGTTTCAACAGCAATATCAGCAGCCTGTCGCGCAGCACGCCGGCGTCGGGCGGCGCCGGCGCGACGCCCGCCGTGTCGTCCGCGCTCACGGCGCCGCTGCCCGCCCCGCTCGGGGCGCCGCTCGCTGCGCCCGTACCAGCTGCCTTACCAGTATGTTCATGTTTCATAATGATCATGATTGTTGATTTTAGACAGAGTAGTACTCTCATTTTCTAAAAAAAGTATATTTTAATCTTATATTCGCTGAGAAGTATACTCGTTTTTTAATATTAACGGAAAACATTGTGAAAACTACCAGTAGTAACTAACGTAAAAACATCACACATGATGCAGGTATATCCTTCCATCTAAGATAACATAAGAATGCCGCTGTATGTTTGGATATATTGTAATACACAGCACTTGATACCATTACAAAATCTATTCAATTAAATTAAAACACCTTTTGTTCACTGTTACACTTACTGTACATTGTTCAATGAAAAGGAAAAACACTAAAATCTAAAATGTGAGCAGCCATTTACCGCCAACTCAATGTCGACCATAATTTGTTGACGTTACTGTATTAGTGTAAATATTATTGTATTTCCCCACTATGAGAAGAAGACAAAGTGAGCATTGAGTTTAGACACTCAACATGTCTTGAAAATCGAGCGATATGTGGTAAACAGAGTGTCTTAGCTACGTTAATCTGTTTCATATATGTGAGATGCAACGTGAACTTAAAAAAAATTAACATTTGTTTTCCAGGGATCAGTACCACCGCTAGGCAGCACGCTCGGACCACTGAACACTGGTCTAAGCACACTGGGCGGGCTGAGCGCGCTAGCTACGCCCACGCCCACCGCGCCTGCGCCCGCCGCGCCGCACCTCGCGCACTCGCTCGCGCCCGTGCCCACCGTGCCCAGCATCAGCTCGAGTGCCAAACCGCCCGCGCACTGGGGGGTAACGTGAGTATACCACGGAAATAAATACTAAACTAAATTCTAGCTAAATAATGAGGACACAGCTGGTCCTTGTATTGAAATAGTCAGACTTTTAATAAAAACATGTAAGAATGAAGGACGTTTCAACGCACGGTGAACGGAGTTTTTTTATCACTAGGTTGCTTATATCTATGCTATTATATAAGAAATCTGACAGTTTCGTAGTATCACTTAATGAAATGATAATGGAGGGTGTCAATAATTGCAAAGAAAATGCTTACGTAATACTTGAACGGCCCCAAATAGAACATTTCCAGTTATTATTTTGAAGTTCAATTATTGATTGTTTTGTGGCATCTTCCAGCAGGCCGTCAGCTGCGGACCGGGGTGGCGGATTCGTGCCTGCACCACCTCTGTTCGGCGCTCCTCTCGCACCGCCTAACCCTAACCCATTCTCAGCGGAATCACTTTTTCAAACAAGTGAGTCTTTGAGTTTTATATTAATTGTAATTATTTTATTATACTTTTTTTTAAATAATTTAAAAAGTCCACTACAATATATTATTCTGTTACAAAATTTCTATACTATTAAGAGTTTCGCCACTCAGCACGCAATGGAGAACGGAACGTCTTCACACTGGGTCCCCTCTGCCTACCATACTAAGTGCGGGATACAGCATGAAACTGATTTTTTTGATAAATTCTTGTACACAAGAAAATATTATATGTGTGATTAAATAAATATTATTACACAGATAAAAAAGATAAACATAAACTTGATTGAAATGAATATAATGTAAACCATAATGGCAGATAAACTGATTACGAGATTTAGTAATAGTAGTGGTTACACTTATGTATTGTGATTTTTGTATATTTTTATAAATAATGTTTTAAAACATGTTTTAAAATAAAAAATAATAATGATTTCAGGTCCCGGCGCAGATCTCCTACGTCGAGAACTGGACAGTCGGTTTCTTGCAGCGGCAGGCGCAGTGGGCGTGCGGACCGAGCTGCACCACCACCAACACCAGCACACGCACGTGCACCAGCACCCGCCGTCTCACGCCGCACACGCCCCCCATGCGCCTCACGCGCCTCACGCCCCGCACGCACCACATGCGCCTCACGCTCCTCACGCTCCACCTCAGCCGCACCATCCACATCAGTTGCTGGTGCCACATTCACCGTTGGTGAGTTATTGTTGCTTACATTTATTTTGTATATTTGTTAGTAATTTGATAAACGATATTTTATATTACAAAATAATTTTTCAAAGCATGTGTGAAAGAAAGATGAATGACAAATACCTAAATTTGTAACATACTCTTAAAAAAATTAACAATGAGTACCAGAAGATTCACAAGAATACCAAACACTCTGACTGATTTTCCATTTTTTGTAATATAAGACAAAACTGCAGAATGATTGTTTAATTACATGGGTTACATCCATTATTTATTATGTTTAATTATGTTAATATTATGTATAAATATGTTACATTATATATTTATGTTACCTAGATTAGTAAGAAGAATAATTATGACTATTTTTTTATAAATCCTCAATACAGGGAACCCCCTGTGTTGAGGATAATTTTGACAGACTACAAAATTCAGATTTTCTTTTATATGTATGTGTATTTTAAAGTGAATTATTTTTTTTTCAACTTCACGCTGTATCCCGCCCACAGATACTCCGTTCTCCATTTTTCGCTTAGTTGAGTGTTGAGTGGCCGAACTCAACGCCGCGCTTTGTCTCGACACCAGAGTAAAGAAATGAAAATATAAATTTAAATAAAAATTTCAATAGTGGGATCGAACCCATTACCAATCAATTTTGCAGTACATTTTGGGCCTCTGCGCCACAACTGGCCTCAAACTGGAAAAATATGAGAGGACTACTAAAAAAAATTGTTGCTATTAGCTATAAATTTTAAAACATAGTGTAAAATATCGCTTGTATCTGTTAAAGTTACCCAGATTGACTGTAATAGTCAACTTTTAATTAATCTGTTATAGAATAGTCAAACAAATCGTAATCAGGTTCACAGTGTGAAGGTAAAGAGCCTTCTCTCAATATGTAAACATAATTAGTTCAACAAATAGTGTAGTTTCATCTTTCCTTTAAACATATTATTATTTCTTGGCAGTTTAAAGATGTTGGCAAGATGACATCACTGTATCGCACTGGTCTTGGTCTCGGCTATCCATATTCGTCCAGTCTCTTACATCCTACTGCGCCCTACGTGCCACCAGCGCCGCTCACGACTTACGCACCTAAGGTAAAACTTACTTATAAAACTATGAAGAATAGATTTTAATAGTAACCATTGCTAGATAATTATCATTCATTCATTATTGTTATGTAGTATATCCTTTAAACCCTTTGATATATTGTTGTTTAGGGATTGCTATCTTGACTTTATGAATAATTTTGCTTTCTTGTTAGTAGAAACTTTTTTAAATAATTCATTTGGGATTTTCTGGTTACATTTATCAATATTCTTAATTCTATATTCTATTGCTATTACAATGGGAGCACATTGCTTATGCTTCTTTCTTTTTTTTGCTGTCATCATTAACATTGCATCGCCTCATGTTAACAGCCCGTAGTGTCTGCAGCAAGCGACTCCGCCACTAAACCACCACCGCGTCCTTCTGTTATGGTAGGTTTCCTTTTGCACTTCATTTAGCATGCCAGCATTTAATCTTCCAATTTAACGTTAACACTCCGTAAGTCTGTATATAACTAATTAAAATTATTTATCCAGAAATCCGGCAAATGGAATGCTATGCACGTCCGAATCGCTTGGGAGATCTACAATCATCAACAAAAGGAAAAGACTGGCGGCGGCGGCGTCAGCGTCAGTAGCGCCGAGAAGGACAAGATGCGCGCGTTCCCCGCGCCCGCGCCGCCGCCGCCCACCTACCGTTCGCCCTACGACCTGCCGCCTGGGCCCTACCTGCCCCACCACGCGCCCCTAGGTATGGTGCGCTACCCCGCGCGCCCCTCCCTCACCCCCGCCCCCCTAGCGGCGCCCGCTGACCGTCATTTGGGCGTTTCAGGGGTGTCGCCGTTCGCGCGCTACGGCGCAGGCGCCTTCCCCTCCGCGCCCGGGCCCTTCGCCCTCTCCGCCTATGGCCGCGAGCTCGCTCTCTCCTCCTCGCTGCACGGCGTGCACCACGCGCCGCCCATGGGCGCGTTACACGACGCCTGGCGCGGCGTGCGCCCGCCCGTGTCCGCCGCAAGCGCCGTCGCCGCCGCCGAGGCTCGCCGCGACCACGAGGAGCGGGAGCGCGCCCGGCGCGAGCGTGACGAGCGCGAGCGCCGTGAGCGGGACGAGAGGGAGCGCCGCAAGGCTCGCGAGCAGCGCGAGCGAGACCTGGACCGAGTGCGTGCGCGCTCGCCGCTGCGCAACGGCGTGCCAGAACCTGCTAAGGAGGAGCGCAAGGAGCCGCCGCGTCCGCCGCCCACGCTGCCCGCCTACCCGCCCGCGCACGCGCACCCGCACGCCCACTGGGACCCCTACCGCGCCTTCGACCCGCTGCAGCACATGCGGTTCGCGCCACTGGTGGAGGCCGCTATCCGCGCCGAGGAGGACCGCGCCAAGATGCTGAGCGCGTACGCGCACCACCAGCAGCTCAAGTCGTCGCCGTTGCTGCACCGCGGGCTGCCGGGCGCGGCGCTGCACGGGCACCCGCACGCGCACGCGCACGCACACCCCGCGCTGGCCCCGCTGGCGCCGCTCGCGCCCGGGCTGGCCCCGTTGGCGCCGCTCGACCTGCTCAAAAAGGAGGAGCCGCGATGATAGCGACCTTGTACATAGCGAGTGAGACGTCTCACACTATCGGATTAGAGAATTATTTATTGTCGCGGTCGCTGGCGGGGCGGGGCCCGAGCGCCGCCGAGTGTCATGTGCAATATAGGACGAGACGACGGCCGCCTGTACACTACTGCTTGTTTATTTACATGGAAATATCTATCGAGTTGTTATTGTGACCATTATTAGTTAATTATACATTAAATCGCTGAATACGTGAAGGATAGGATTATCGGAATCGCTATCATATAATTATACATATTTATATATACCTATAAATAAAATGTAAATATTAGTTTGTAAATTAGTGTTAAAATATAGAATTGGTTTATTTAACGTCATACAAAGGAAAAAAATCCCATAAATTATTATTCTATCGGGAGTTTAACTTAGACTTCCGTTAAAAATCTCATAATGGTTTTTCAATTGTACCAGTGTGTATTATTTATTTATTTATTTATATAATATTTCATTTCTCTGTTTCGATTAAAATCGATTTTCGTTACAATTTAGCAGTTGACATTTCTTCTAATGCATTTAAGATATGTGATATTATTATATTGTGAAGAACATTTTGTCTGACTTCAAGGTAGTGTCTATTTGCAGGTAGATAATATATTACAGTAATAAAATAAATTCATATTATCGTGTTGTCTACTTCATAAACTTATTTTAAATTAGTTTTCTTCAATAAGATCGAGCTGACAATTGCTTCCATCAAATGATATTTTTATGATTTCTCTTAGTGAACTTGACATGTGCCATTAAAAATTTAAAATTAATGGGCGTTAAGTCAGACAAAATTTTATTATAACCTGTTTTAAGGCACATTTAATGATTGTGTTCTCATGATTTCATGAAGGGTAATTCAGATGTGTATTATAGTTTATACAAAATCATTCTGTATACTAAAAGTAAATGAAAGCTTGGTGCGATTCAGAAAATACCATTAAAACTTTTGATTTTTATACCAACATGATTTTCTTTTGTTGTTCCTTACATATTTACCTACTCGTTTTGTATTCAACACATAATCATAATAGATTTCATAGATAGCACTACTATAAATTTAATATTTATGTCCAGTTTTTTTTTTCTTAATTTAATTTTTTTTAATGCGACAACATCTATTATTATTATGATCTAGTGTGTGTGTTGATCGGACTTCAGTATATAAGTATTGCATATTTTTAAAATATACTGACATTCCAGTAGGACTTTATATCCAATATCCGAATTAATAACTATCAAATCCACACAAAAATTTTGGATACGGCAGAATCTGATATTCTTATGTTCGTATCTTCAATGCTACATCTCTGGAAACAATATACAACTTCGACTGCAAAATATTAAGAACTAAAAGAAGATGATATTAATTTATTAAGTCCTAAACTCTAGGATACATTGAATGTTCCCTTGCTGCACATCATTAGGATTAAAGGTTGAATAAACATTTCATGTTACCCATCTCATGTCAAAATGAAATATCACCATCAATTTTTTTTGGAATCATGTGTTATTTGTCTTGTACTTCAAATTTATACTTTGTATAAACGTATAAACTTTGTATGAAAAATAAAATTGAACATAAAAAATGTTAGATAAATAGAATAAAACAATTGTCTAAATACAAAAACATGTTTTCTCCATGTTTCTGATTTAAAACCATCATATTCATGTATCTTTAATTTAGTGTTTTTTTTTGGTATAAAATAATCATATTATAAGAGTTGTAAATATAGAGTATGAAATAATATGATATACCTACATTCATATTTTGTATGCCAATGTGCAAATATACATTATAAATTAATTAAAAAATGCAAATTTCATGCGTTTACAAAGATTCAATTGGTTCTCTTGTCTAATTTTTCTTTTACAATGTATCATTTTTGTAAGAGTTAATGTTAGGCAAAAAACCTCGGTTAGCCTTTAAGAAAATCATGAGGACCGACCCCTTGTGAGCACGTTCGACGAAGTGAAGATGGCACGCAACGATCACCGCGAAAAAAGCAGACTCATAAAAAAATAGGACAAAGCGCAGTGAACATTTTTTATTATATCTACTTTCTATGATTTCTTCTTACTTACAGGGAAGATTCAGAGCAGCGTTGAAAGATTTGTAACATTTCAAGTAAAAAAAGCAGGATATTTTCGCTAAATGTGGGACAAAAAATGAGGATTTAATTTATTATTTATTCATTTATTTGAGTTTTAAATAAATTTTTCAATGGTGATAGACATCAATTAAAAATGTTTTAATTGCAAAACGTTGCTATACTAAAACGAAACGAATGTACTTGTTTTCTATTTTTTATTATTTATTGTATAAAATGATTAGTACCTCATTAAAATCTTCAGGTAATAAAGGATTTCTCACAATACGTGGATTATTCCTTAAAAAGAGGGAATATACCCGATCACGGGAATTTCCCGATCGGAATTTAATTTTTCGGGACATTGGCAACGCTGATTTAGATTTCAGAGTCATGTAACTTTGTTCTACTCTTCTCGCCCATAGAAAACCAAACAGCTATTCTTTATATCTTACTCCAGAGCGCGCAGGGGCACAGGTGTGTGATTATCAACACGACAGGTTGTGGGTTTGAGTGCCGATCGTGATAATTAAATATTTCCATTTCTCCGCTCTGGTGTGACGTTACGAACTCTTGACGGAGCGTTGACGCTCCGAGAAGCGCGGTTTTGAGTTCCGCCTCTCAACACGCATTGGCTCCAGAATTCAGCGGAAAGTGGAGAGCAGAGTGTATTAACACTAGGCACCCTCTGTCTATCCTTAGACATACGTCAAGCTGAAAAATAAACTTTATTGATGATCCGATTTAAATAAAACAACACTAAATATAATGAGAGAAGTATACCAAAAATCCAGTAGTAAAAACTGTATTAAAATCGGTTAAATCGCTTCTCAGATTAGCATCGTTTTAGGTTGTAATTATATTACATTGATTGAAATGCTTCCAAAAATAGTTTTTCTCAAATATATATCTTCTTAATTAAAATATTGGATTTAGTATTTCTTACTTATACATATGCTATGAAACACCTATTCTGTTTTGTTTTAATTGTAGATCTACTTACAGTGAAAAATGAACTGGTAAATTTGATCATAAGTAGTGCTTCAAATACTCTTGTTTAAATTGACATAAATAGCACAAATAGTAATATTAATATTTAGTATAAATAATAATTAGTATTTATCACTTCTGTTTGTATTTCATAAAAACTCTGTATATTCCTCAGAGGGAAACCAGTCTTCAAATTCCATTTTCCACTTGCCATCTGTTTAAGATTTGCTTACTCAATTTTGAAATTACCAGAAATATTTAAAAAAATCAATCATTCTTCTTTTATTTGTCCATAAAAAAATGTGTATTTTCTTGTTAACTTCGTGGTTCTGGGCATCAAATTTTATATTATGAAAATATTGTGCTGTCATTGTCTGCAAAACTTATACACATTTACAGAATAGGTGGGTGGTAGTCATTATACAACCATAGTTGATTTTGGAAACAGTAGGCCAAATTTTGATGAGAGTGAAAAAATGAACACATTTTGAGTGACTTTTTAAATAAATCCAGAAATAATATTGTTTTGTGGGAAATAAAAAACGATTATCATTGCAAATCTATTTTAAATTAAATTCCTACTGTATGAGTATTATAGTCCTAATCCTACGTGGATCTAAACAATAGGGTGGGAAGTGCTAAATAAAAAAAATATTAAAAATAATATTTTCTACCACATGATTATTTTATGTAATCTTGGGAATAAATTACAATAACATTTTTTCATATCTATTTTTCACTTTCTGTACCACACTTGGATAGTTTTCATTCTCTTGACTTTCTTTTGTAATTGCAAGACTCCGTAAAGTAAAGCTTCTGCCGTTGGTGGGCATCCAGGCACGTATATGTCAACAGGCACTATACGATCACAGCCTCTGAAAAGAAATAAAGTAAAAAATTATAACATTTGGTAGAAAAATTCCAAGCTTGTACAAAAACATAGTAAGACAATGCAGCTGTAAATTCTGCCTATACATTATGCTATAATATATGAAACAAACTCTAAATATCATTGGAATAATACTACTATTAGGAGTGTTTAAAAAATTTAAGGGGTTGTCTTTAATATTTTCGGTGGTTACCACCATACTTTTTAAGTGCATAGTTATTTTTACAAACTACTTTATAACTGGGGCATCTTAATGTTAACATCAATTGTATATTGCAATTCATTGCATCAATGGTGCAGCAGCAGTACAGCAGCAGCAGCAGTGTCTGACTGTAAATGCAATGGTTGTGGGTTCTCTCCCCAGTTGGAACAATTGTTGTATCATTTTTCTACTCTAAGCAAAGTGTAGGATTGAGATGTCATTCAACATGTAATGTCATAGTATATTGATCGTAAATTCTCTGCATATGTTAATAAAACTATAAGTAATAGCTGTCTGTGCATGGATGATACAAGAAAATTAATTATATCGAGCATTTAACAACATAATAGAAACCAAAACAATATTAATAATAATTTTGTTTGTATGTCTGTGTGAATGCTAATCTCAAAAAAAAGCTTAATTGATTTAAATGTTGTTTTCACTATTGTATTTTGGCAAACTTCCCTTAAAACTTAGTGTTAGTTTTATTGAAATTGGCTGAAACTATAGCTAATATATTTTTTAAAATAATGTTATTAGATCACAACAGTAATTTAGATGAATGACATGTAATTTAGATAAATAATTGTATAGTACAAGCAGCCAAAGCCCCAAGTAGGTAGCACTAGTATTAAATAATTTTGTTATTTCTTGTTGTTATTATTGTTTTTATATTATTACCTTACAACAGAGTAAGAATAGTGATAATATCCACCACCATTGGCACAGCTGCCCATTGATATGACCCATCTTGGATCAGGCATTTGGTCATAGACTTTTCTTAGAGCTGGAGCCATTTTATTTGTTAAAGTCCCAGCAACAATCATTACATCAGATTGACGTGGGGATGCTCTGAATACTACACCATATCTATAAATTAAATAAAATAGTAATCATATTCTTTCTATCTACTTAAATCTGTGTAAATAAATAAAAAATAAATAATTGATGCTAGGAGTGGCACAGGGGGCAAAGTATTACTGTGAAATCGACTGTTTGTGGGTTCAATCCCCTCTTGAGGAAATAAAATATTGATTTACCTTTATATTTAAAAAGAAAAGCATGGTGCTGATTTGTAAAAACAGATTTCTAAATATTTTCTTAGAAAATATAAAAAGTTACGTAGGGTGTAATGTAGAGGAGTTTTTAAATGTTTTCTAAAAAACATTCATTTAGTAATTGTGAAATAACACAAGCTTGTGACTCTGTAGTTTACGACAAAGTTGAAAATGTACGAAACTATTAAACTGTGTAATTTTCACCTTACCTGTCCATATCATAGCGTGGGGCAGCAATGTGCATCATCTCTACAGCACAACAAGCTAAACCAAATGTCATTGGCCATATGGAGCCTTTTCTTCCCCAATTCAACAAGTCATCGAGTCGAGCTACAGCGTATTCTGCGGCATTACTAGTATCTTGGAAAGGAGAGTAAGGTCTTTTTTCTTTTGGATTAGGAGCAGGTAAATGAGTTTGACGAACTTGTTCCACTAGCGGTGCGAAGGCTCCTTTTTTCACTACAGAAAGAACTGTAGAAGGAGCGGTCGCTCCTAGAGCTTTTAAAGCTTGCATTTTATCTGCAAATCAATACGCAAAATATGAACAACCTATAAATACTTTTACACTAAATTTTAATCTTGCTGTTATTGCACTTTACACTTAATTTTATAATTTTACTTACAATTCTAGCGCATCGACTGTAAAACTTAATATTAAGTATTAGATACAAAGAAAATAAAATATTTTACGTAACAAGTTCATTTACAAAGTACATTTAACCAAGAAACGTCAAAGTCATTACTTGTGTCGTATACTATTATTTAAGTAAAATACACTATAATAATCACAAATATATTCAATTTATTAATCAATAAAAGGAAATACGTAGCATAATGATTTTAAAATATTTTTGATAAATCACTAAATACCGGTACTTATAATAAAATTTTTGTGGTACGATATCCGTAAACGCACTATTTGATCTGAAATCCTTGAGAACAAACATTAAAAAAATATTCTATGGTAATATTATTTGATGATAATATGAAATATGATAGATATTTACAATATGAATAAATATTTTATTTTATTACTGGGAATTATTTGTGTGATTTTATTTTTTACTGTAGACGAAACGACATTTTATATAAAATTGTCAGTGTTTCGGAACGGTCTATCTATATATTCTATAATTCTACATCAATCTCATCACGATTCTTTTTAATGAGAATCTGTGACCAAAACTGTGTCAAATTTAAATAAATGTTTTCAATAACAAAGTACAGTACACTTTACAGTTAATTTTGAAATAAGTTAGTAAATATGAAAACTATGTAAATATTAGTTAATTAATTAGATTATATAATATAACTTAAGAAAAAACCTTACTATAGATCTATATTTTTTTAGTACTAAGTGATTGTGTGTAAACAATACACATAATAATGTGAATTTGTTCCTAAGACAAAAAAAAAAATTATTGCTTGGATACTATACAGTATAAATTCTGCAAATTTTCACCATGACAAACGTAAGAAAGGTAAAAGATATACCTTTTTTTTGTTTAAGTTATTTATTACTAAAAACCGCTTAAGTAAATTCGCACAAGTATATAAGAGTAAAAAAAAATCCTTACAGGAAAAGAAGTGGTTTAAATCTATGTTTAATTTTGATGACGATCCTCCTGCAAAATCCCATGTAATTCAAGACAAAACAACTAAAAATGTGGAGGTAAGCACACGAATATGTCCATCTTTTGATCACATTTAATAGATAATCTACTTAAAAAAGCTTAATTTTGCAACAATTATTTTTATACTTTAGCGTTCTACAGGAGACATACCAAGTGCGTGTTTCAAGACTAACATCAGCGATAAAAATTGGATGAAAAACTTTGATCCTCAGCATGTTGAAGATTTGGCTGTCAATGCTAAAAAAGTACTAGAAGTGGAAGAATGGTTAAAAATAAACTGTCTTAAAAATAGCAATAACATGTTGCTCCTTTCTGGATCTGTAGGTTGTGGCAAAACAGCAACTGTGCATACTCTAGCAAGTAAATACAATATAAAGGTGACAGAATGGATCACTCCGCTAGACATTGAATATCCCTCGGAATTTGGTACTTATTCCAGTTTTTTATTTTTACCATTACATTGTATTTTATATACAGATGGGTATGCAAAAAGGTCCTTATGTTATGATACTTTGTTCACCATTTTCTGCAAGATTTGTAACTTCTGCACTTTTTCCACCATTTCCACCATTTCACCATGCAGAAATATTAAATAATGCATTCATCTGATAGAGAATCAGCCCTATAACTGACAGTTGCAGGCCCAACTGAAAATATGACAGTGTGAAGATGATTTTTCTGTCATATTTACAGTCATGTTATGTTGCTCTAACAGCCTCATATCTGTATGATATTTCTTTCTTAGAACCAAAAATTTATATATTTTTTATATAAATACAAACTATATTTTACATAAAAAATTTCAGGGGATTATGAATTTAAAGAATCACAATCAAAAAAATTTTTAGAATTTATCATAAATTCAGCTAATTACATGTCTTTGCTAGATAATAATAGTTGTAAACTAGTTTTGGTGGAAGACTTTCCTAACACATTTCTAAGGAATCCATCAGAATTTGTAGAAATTTTAGAGTAAGTTAAATTTGTTTTATTTTAACATTTAAAAAAATGATAAAAAAATAAATGTCGCTAGTTTTGAGCCTGTGTCTTCTGGAAACCAATAAAACATTGACTATGAAATTACATTCTTATCAAGCTTTATTGATATTCTTATACAAATTTAAAAAAAAATCTATATATTACGACAGATGAAAATTTGTGAGTGGATGCCAGGGATTGAATTATCATATGTATATCATATAATTTTTATGATAATGTTTTCGATATTTTTTTGCCACGTTTTTATCACCATATAAGCATCCTATCCACTTATAGTCTTGCAACTGTTTTATAGATTTTGAACATATATCTATAATTCTATATGAATGTTTTTATATAATCAGAGGAAGTCAAGTTTTAAAACAGTCTGCTCCCTACTTTCAGCCCAACTTTCGAGACATTGCATGTTACGTGGTGGAACTCAATGCGGCACTTATTGTTTTGAGTATTATATGATATGACATTTATATGATAAAAATATTTTTAGGCTTTACAAGATAAGGGCTAAATCTCCAATTGTGTTTATTTGTTCTGAAACACATACTGACAAAAAGAATACAGCTTTTCAACTGTTTTCTCAAACAGTCAAAGAACAATTCAACATACATCATGTAGTGTAAGTATATTTTAATGTTAAAAGATTTAGAATTGGAAAAATATATAATGGTAACGCAATTGTTAAAACCATGCGCAGTAAACACAATGGTTGTTGGTTTTATCCCAACTTGGGAAAATTATTTTTATTTGCTGACTGCGACATGATAAAGCTAATGTTGTTAAGTTCTGTCACCAAACTATCCCGCAAACGTAAATGTAGAACAGAGATATTGTGACACCTAGTGTGAACCAACAACCCTCGCATTTACGATCAGACATGTCACAGCACCAAGACCATCTGTGTTGAAGACCTTAAAATAGATACAGCTATGAGATTTGTCATAAAGCAACCAATATTTCATTTTTTTCTATTAGGTTTAATAGTATATCTGCAACAGGCCTTAAAGCGGCGCTAAAACGAGCCTCTGATATAATAAGTAAAAAATACACATCCACTTACAACATTCCAACTGCTGAGTTAATTGAATCAGTTGTTAATTCTTCCGGGGGGGATGTGAGATCTGCTATATTAAATTTACATTTTGCTTCTTTAAAAGGTAAGTGGTGTTTTAATAATATATTTGCATATTATTTTGGAGTGGGCGTCCAATTCACAATAATCACGTTTATGGTTAGATACTGTGGAGGGAGACAAAACAATAACTATTGTATTTTATATTATATTAAGGTAATTTTTATCTCTGACAAATCCTCTAACCTCGTTAAACACAAGGTCATTCATACTGATTGAGTTAGAAAGTTAATATTCGTAAAGTAAAATATCAACCCATATTCAGATCTGTAAGCACGATTATACTTAGTTAACGATTTGGTACATCACTAATAACAGGATATACGCTTTGTCTTCTTACCAGGACGAAGAAACAGTAATAATTCATTCCTCTGAGTAGGAATCGAACCCATACATTTACAGTCAGACACTGCCCCCACGCCGCCATGTCAGCCCTAATATACAACACCACTATTCTAAATGTTAATTATTATATACTCGTATGTTTATTTGTTTGTGTTATACAAAGACAGATAAGATAAAAATTTCTTTTAAGTTTGAGCTGATCTTTGATTTTCTGACCCGACGTTTCGATTACTTTGCAATAATCCATGGTCACGAGTAGCATACCTAGGTACTAGATACTATTTAACTAGGTACTAGATAATACACGCGATTAATCCGGTTAAAGTTTCATATAAGACTATGAGGTAGTTTAACCTTTGATAGTAAAACTTCACTTTTTCTTAATTAGGATCAAATTTTAATTTGGAAACAAGTGTTCTGGTGGAGAAGGAGACAAAAGCTAAGACTGCTAAAAAGAAAAAAAATGTTTCTAACAAATTTATGTCATTGGGAAAGGATCAGACTGTTAGTATTTTACATGGTGTTGGAAGAGTACTGAACCCGAAAGGTAAAGAATAGGTTAATATATTTTGATTAATTAAAATAAAAAAAATTGTAATAATTGATAAGCGAACATTTAAAAGTTAAACTAATACAATAAATATTACATTATCATGTTTATTATCATGTTATGTTATTATTTGGCTTCAATAATGCAATATGAGTTTTAAAAAAGCTGTTTTCCAATTTAGAAGCTAGAAGAATATCTCATAAAAAGTTGAACAATCGAAATCTTTCTTTAGAAACCTCCATACCTTTTAAGAAGACCTATCTAATAAGCGGCTAGCTCTAGTTTTTTTCATACTTTCGTTACATATATAGATAATTGTCAGATCACATGGTTTGAAGTGCGAACACATGTGTGGATGTGTGATCATACGTGTGGATGTGAACGTACCTTATATGTGTGACGTTTAATCACATGTGCCGAGGGGGCTTTTACGATGCGATAAATAATTTAGTATTCGCGTTAGACGGGATCAATCTCTGAACTGTGTTGGTGATGTAGTTCTTCCACTACATTCTGCCAGGCATGAAGCAAATAATGAACACGTGCTTATAATGGACATTAACAATAAAGATGTTAATATATTTCTTAATAAATATTAAATTGGTTACAACGTTAAACACATACTCATTGACAAGGGTTTACCATTTCTCTATTTTACACCTCTGATTAATGTTAAACCTAACATTAGGTACATGACCATGTAGTCTTGGTCTTCTTCTTGATGTTGCTACTCCTTACTTTATCTTTTCTTTATCCCTGTCATACTTCTTTCCATGGCATGTTGGCATATGGAGAATTTGTTTGTTAAAGCCCAAGTCTCGCCCTACATGTCAATACAGGCAGGTGTTAAACAAATTACTTTTTGTCGAGATATGTAGGTCCTTATCTTTCATTATTTCCTTTAGCTCCCAGTACTTTTTCCAGTCATTCATAACTCTTTTTTCAGCTTCGTTTGGTATTTTTTGTCTCCTGAAGACATCAGTTGACCGACGTAAATGTTATAGTCAACACAGGTGCTTTGAATCCACACGATTGTTCCACAGTTACTGGATCCTCATTGAAAAGATGAAGATGATTTTTGTTTTTGAATATGGTGTTTAATGCACTATGCGTGAGGTTCTATTATTGCATCTTCATCTCATAGACGTTTATCAATTTGACCATTAAAGCTATGCCATCACAACTATATTTTTGTGAGCATGTGTCTCTAGACTAGACTTTTGTTTACATCATGGTTAAACTTTATGTTTCAGAAATCACAGATAAGGACGGAAATCAAGTCCTGAGTCATTCCCCAAAGGATATCATTGAACAGTTTCTATCAAATCCTGCTACATTTATAAATTTTTTAGGAGAAAATTACTTGCCTCATTTTTCTAGTATAAATGATGCCGAAAACGCTGCGGCGTCGCTTAGTATGGCTGACTGCGTGATGTCGGAGTGGAGAGTAAGACAATATATAATTATATATAATATAATTTGATAATTATTAGGAGCATACAGCAGGGTAGACAGAGACTTCGTGATATGCACATCATTCTGCGCTCTCCGTCTGAGTTCGAGGCGTAACTGTTGAGTAGCGAAAATTTTTATAAACATCGTTTATAATTATAATAACAATTTGCACTTTGGATTGTATATTTTTAAAATATTCCTTTTTCTCTGATCCCTAATTTAAATAAATACGGTTTTGTTTGCAATGAAACATGACGTCATAAAATGAATAGAAAAAAGTAGAACTAGTATCAAATATTCATAATGCCATTTAGGTATCGCGTGTTACATGTCTAAATTCCGGCTTCGTCCTACCAGACGGGGAAACGCTAATAATTTAAATGTGAGCCCCAATTGAGGATTGAACTCATTACCTTGCGTTTATAATTGGTAAATCCTTGCATCCGTACAACTCAATGGCATAATCCGTTTCTTTTTTCTTATTTAATTTTCTTTATGTTGTGTGTCTACATTTGTTTCTTTTATTAGGACAAAATATTTCACGAATACAGTCTTTACATAGGAGTGGCCGGGTTAATGTTAGCCAATAAATCTCCTGTGTCTGCATGGAATCCTGTCAGAGGACCAAAACATCTAAAAATTCAATACCCGTACGTATTATATGTTTTTTGCTTCACGCATATAGAAAAAATAGTCTGATTTTGATCGATAAATTGCATGTTGTGTCGCAGAATTCAACGTATATGATATAATATTTACAGTCTGTGCTGGTGCGCCTCGACGGAAGTATGTTATTTTTATTTTTAGCTTCACACTGTGTCCCGCACAGAGCAGGGTAGGCAGAGGGAACTTGAACTTTGCTTAAATGTATGATTGCCCAAATACTTGCTTTTATATTATGCTATAAAAGATATATTGTGACAAGTGTTTATTATTATTTTAAACGAATTATATGTTGTACAAATAAAAACTTTATAGTATCTGACAGTCACATTGAAACATTATTTTAAAAATGTTTTTTTCAGGTCTCTCAAGGATTTACCACAGTTAGAATCTAATCATTTATATAATGGCAAAGTATTAGCGATAGATTATTTAACATATTGCAAGAAAATTGGAAATAACAATTTGAGAAATAATGATGAATAATTTAGAATATTATAAACATTTTTTTGTTGAAATAAAACAGTCTAACTAATTTATCAGTGTTATATTTTTACCTAAAATTACATACAACAAATTAAAACATGTTTTCACTTGACATGGGTAACAGGAACATTGGATCTGGGAAGCAAATTAAAAAAGTACAATAATTTTCCATGTTTATTAACAAAAGTCCATTAAATGTTACAAAATAAAATCCTAGATACAGAAACACTGCACTGCTGTCAAATGATTTTTAGTTTATTATATCACTGATCACTCACTCTGGTCAGTTCCCATTTTGCAAGCTTTTACAACAAGAAATAATTAATTATTTATAAAGTCACATTCTATGTTTTACTATAAAGAAGTCATACTTACCAGTCCTGGCCCTCTACTATAAGTAAGTATAAATGAGTCAATATACTCACCTATTTGAAGTCTCTGGAATGTGTTATGTATTGTGTATCTGTTTATTTCAATTATTTTGTTTTAAGAAGCGCGTATTAATAAGAATATATCGTGTGAATTGACAGAATACATATCTTTAATCATTTAGCTAAAAAATTATGCATTAAAAAAAGTATATTTTCATGATAGTGTTTGAGTGTGTGTTGTGACTAGTAGCATTGCCAATTGTATTAATTCAAATATATATATTTCTCAACAATAAAATATATTTGAACTATTCTTATGGGGAGTAAGTAGAGGTGTGTGTATGTATGTGTCTACCGGGAGGAAGAGGAGGAGGACCTGGAGCGGCGGCGGCGCGGGGGCGCGCGCGGCGAGCGCGAGCGCGACCGCCTGCGCCGCGGCGGCGAGCGGCGCCGGGGCGGGCTGCGACGGCGGTACCTGCGGATTTAGTCATTTATAAAACTATTTTGTAAAATACACATATTTTTTTTTATCAACACCCAATGTCTTGCCATCAAGCTAACCTAACTTAACCTACAGTTATATTAATTATTATTAATTGTAAGGAAATCTAGCTGTAGACAATTCTTAGATATGTATATATCCAGATAAACAGAAACAACTTGATGTTTACATAATTAGTCTTTTACCTAAGCCAAATAATTAGTTGATTGCAAAATAAACAATATGCTCATATATAAATAACTAACCGCGGCGGCGAGTGTCGCCTGGGCGGCGGGTGTCGCGGCAGCGGGCGCGGCGAGGGCCGGCGCGGCCGCGACGGCACCAGCACCGGCGCCGCCGTGATCTCCTGACCGTCCACTTGTCCTGTACACGCGGAAACACACACTTGTCATATCTTACATTTTAATAAAGATAGTACTAGTTACTTTAGATATATAAAAAAAATTAGCACTGACATTAAATAATATTCATTTTCCATTTTCTAACAAATATATTTTACATCTAATGACTTGTTTCATAGCAGGGAAAGAAAATGTTCATTACATATAATAAGTGTTTATAAATAAAAATTTACCTTTTTGTTTTTAGGATATAAATATTGTAGTTTTAAATAGTTACTACCACAGCACACAAAAATGGCATACAAATTAATTTAGAATATAATTAAATAACAATAGTAGGTCTATTGTTATGTTTCTATAGCAATAACTTATATAGCATACCTCCATCCATATGCTTCATAGCATTTTCAGCTTCATCTGCGTTGCTAAACTCCACATACGCATATCCACGTCCATTGTGCGGGTGCAGTCGGTCCATAGGGAACTCCACTGCCTTCACCACTCCATATGTAGAGAAGATCTCTTGAATGTGATCTCTTGTTACATTGAGAGTCAGTCGCCCAATATGAATGCGTGTGGGGCGCGGTGGTGGTGATCTTTCACGCTTTTTGCGGCCGGGCGATCTAATAGACAATCTTATAGTTATTAAGGCATTTAATTACCATTATTGTGACAAATCCAGTAATTGTGTTGGCGCATATATTATTACACAATGAATCTTCAAGAATTTAAGATTTTCTTTGTTAATTTAGTTATAAAAATATGAGCGTCAATAGACTACGAATTTTCTCCCAGATATCACAAAAAGAATACACAGAACCCACATTAATTTGTCAGTTTTGAGCAACATTTTATACACTTCATTCAGATATTTTTTTGGAACTCCTTGATATTGGTAATTTAAAATTTTTCTTATACACAGTAGAAACTCGATTATCTGGTTTATACTCTCAGTTATACGGATTAATTATATTAATCAACTACAATCATCAATTAAAAATACCTCAGGTTTTTAAATGATAGTGAAAACTTAAGAGCAATAACCTGTTATTTTTTGAGTTTTTTTTCAGAAATGTGGTTTTTTTATAAGGTGGCCAGTTACTTTAGAAAATATCAAACAACCAAAAGATAGAAAAATAATAACAAAACCACTATACCTTTCATGTTTATCCTTGTTCTTAGCTTTGTCATTACTTGATGGGGCTGCTAATTTTTTTTTATCTCCTAATGGTGATCTATCTCTAATTTTCTCCCTGTCAGGCTCCCTGCGGTCTTTTACTGGACTTTTAATATTAGGTGAAATCCTATAAAATTATACAAAATATAGAATAAAATTAAATATAATTAACATTTGTTACATATTTTATTTTAACATATTAAGCTACCTAAAAATAGTTAGTTTGCAATGTACTAAGTAATTCTAATCTTACTTCTTTTTCGGCCTGGACCGATCATTATTACTACTGCTACTGCTGGATGAGCTGGAACTTGACGACGACCGTGACGAACTTCCAGAACTGCTAGATGAAGATCTCGACGACGATCTTGAAGAGCTGCTTTCTGAAGAACTAAGGATCAGGTTTAATAATGATTAAAAGGTGATATGTGATCAAAACGCAATATATAACCTATACAAATGTTATTCATGCAAAAATAAATTCATAGCACGAACCTGCCACTGCTATCACTACTACTGGATCCAGAATCTCCTTTCTTCTTTTTATCCTTTGGTTTTTTCTTATCTTTTTCCGAAACGACAGAGGGAGATTTATTTCGTGCCCTGTTTAAGTAAGGAAAAAGAATTTTTAATTTACTATATGATTACTTATCTCTAATATTTATTAAATTATATAATGACACAAATCATCTGAAAAACATACATGGTTTATTTCAAAAAGAAACTAATGATAATGAAATTAAAACTCCGCTATAGCCGCACTTCAGTTACGAACACAGATAACAAAAGGTTTGCGCCATTTTGTAGCGTCAGGTGGTTAGTGTTGCCTGACGCTTATGATTATTATATTATTTAATTGATATTTAGTATATAAGTGTTATATAACATAAAAATAATATAATTAAAAAAAATTCAAAGATTAAGATATAGGAGAATAAAATAATTATTTGAAAAAATATTTCAATAATTAAAAAAAAATGTATGATTTCTTATTGTGTACAATGTTTTTTGTGTGGTTAATAGAACTAATAATAATATGTAGCTCGGCAATGAAAAGTCTTGTTCAGTGAAATTTCATACAATAGTACATATAAATAAATAAATATAGGTAAATACCATATCATTAAGGATTGATTTATTATATCAATATCAGAAACACAATTTTATCCTTCGACAACAAAAACATACAGCTTTTGTAATCATTCTTTTATATCAACAGTTGAGTGGCCAGAGGCTATAAGCCCCTTGCTGTGCGACACGAGGGCTGCATTAACGTCGTTGTGTTTGATACACCTACCGTCTCCTCTAACCTCTTCTATATAAGTACACAAGAAATCTGTTTTAAACTTTACAATCACAGATGTAAGTGGAATTTAAAAGATGGCTGACATAAACTTAACTTGTAACTGACTTCTCCATATGTACTTATAAACTAGTTAACTAATTATCTACTTAGTCTTATTACGTAATTTTTATTTGGTTAAGGTATTTTTTAACGATGAAAAATCCTTTCGACCCATACTACTATATTGTATAGGTTTAAATTAGCATTTTTCGTATATCTTGTATTTAAGCAACTGAGACGGTCGCGCGTCGTGGTGCAGTGATACAGTGACGTGTGACTGTAAACGCGACGGTAGTAAGTTCGATTCGTACTTGGCGGAAATGCAGTATTGAATGGTTTAATTTTCTTTTTTTGGTAATTAGACAAATCGTGATGTTAAGTTCCGCCACCCAATAGGCAAATGATATCGAAAAGACAATCATTGTACTGTACGCATATAACCATATAGACTGAGATCGCAGCCTATATGGTTATATGCCTATTATTAAAATAGGTCTGGGCTGTGATCTCAGTCTATGGCTAATAGTCTAATATGTAACTTGACAATGGGGCCCTTTTAGAGGTAGCTCCAACTTAAGGTACATGCTCATCTACGTTAAAACAGAAACTCTTGTATTTGAATATGTTTTTTATAGTAATGTAAAAAATCGATATTTATTATTACCAGACCTTTTACGTCGGCCTTTACTCCTGTCAAACGTCCTACAGATTGCTTAAAATTGGAGCAAGATACGTAATACTAGCAAGCTATAATTTTACATCATTTACAGACTATTTCAAGACTCCTTATTAGTACTCAAATAGATCTGATGGCTCAATCATTCTCCCAGACAGAGACAGAAATGTACCTTTATTTGGGGCTACCTCTGAAACTTGAAAGGCATAATGTCTTAACTAATTATTAGACTAGTAAAATAAAATAAAATAAATCAGCTTCACGCTGTATCTCGCACTCAGTAGGGTAAGCGGAGTGAACATAGTGTTAAGACACTCCATTCTCCACTTTCAGCCGAAATCTGGAAACGCGTTTTGCCTCGCTTGGCCTCGACACCGGAGCGAAGAAATGGAAATATAAATTTAAGTAAATATTTCAATTCTTCGAATGGGGATCTAACCTACAACCAGACGGTTTTACAGTTTGTGCCCCCGTGCCACGACTGGCGTCGATTGTCTTTGTTATAAAGTATCTGTAGCTTAATTAATAATTAAAGACAAGACAAATTTACGTATATTAATTAATTTATTCTTAGTATTACTTATTATTTTAGATTATTAGATTATTTCGTATCGTCGTAGTTATGAATTTATAGCTCCAATATTATATAGTGCGGTTGACAAAATTTTATCTATAAAAACATGCAATAAATACTCTGCCAAGATGAAAATTGTAGAATGGCTAATGACACTAGATTACACATACACTGAAGATTTGATGATGATACAAAAATGAGACAACAAATATATATAATATATTACACAAAATGTATTATTATGAATGTTGTCAATAAAAATACTTTTTATTAATTTATTTATTTTTATTTGTATAGTTGTTCTTTTTGTATTTTATTGTATTTTTTATTTGTCATTATTTTTTTTGTCTGTATGGCAGTTGTTGTTGTTAAAATAAAGCTTTAAATAAATAAATAAATTATATAATAATGTGTGTATTTTTCTTTATTCTGGTCAGAAATAAAAGCTACTTCCACATATGAAGCTTATAGCTATCACAAAAATATTTATGAATATTGATCGTAAATCAAAATGGTTTTATGAGGGAACTTGAGAGGGTTGCTGAAGGTCTACGAAATCATTTGTTCGAAGGCTGTTAATCTGGCGAAAATAAGTGACCTTATACCATTCACAAAAATATATTAAATATATTGTAGGTCACATTTACTTTAAATTTATGTGATTTACAATATCATACTTCATAATTTTTTTATGAAGCATTGAATCAAAAGTAACTGAGACTTTAAGATTTTAAGACTTAAGGTGAAATAAAATTATAATACTTAAAACAATATGTTATTTAAACATTTATAAACATATACACTACTCTATATACTATACACTAGTAGACTCGGACGAGGCTTCGCCTGCTTGAACTATACGAGTATTTAAGAAATATATTTATGAAATTATTATTAGTTTTCAATAATTTAATAAGAAAATATAAGCCTAAATAATCGAAATAAGCCGTAAAAGAATAACAAGTGAAGAAAATTCTTATTATTCTTTTTCGGCTTATTTTTATTGCTAACATAAGCTAACTAATTAAAATTAACATCTATACTAATATTATAAAGAAGTAAGATTTGTATTTTTGTATGTATGTATGTATGTATGTATATATGTGTGTATGTTTGTAAAGTTTTCACGCAAAAACTACTGGACCGATTTCAATATTTTTTTCACTATTAGAAAGCTGCATCTTCACTGATCAGCATAGGGTGGGTATATTACATTTTCAAAAAAAAATAGAGATCCCTAATAAAAATGCAATAATGTAACCCAAGGTGAGAAAAAATTGATCTTAACAATTCTATCATCGCGTGCGCTGCGAAAACTATTGATGATAGAACAAAATAATGTTCTACAGTATTGTAGAGCGCATCAATATCTATATAAAATCCGCGATAGCATATGTCCAACTACTGTACTTATGACAATATAACCATTTTTTTATATTTTATAAGTTAACAAAAGTGCCGACAATAATCAAACCATATTATTCATACCTCTGCATTAATCCTTATCCTATTAAATGATATTTATTAAAGATAATTTCAATACCTATAAAATACTTTTTAAATTAATAAAATCGGACATCCCATGCAAAAGATATAACGAATTTAAAAATAACAATCTAAAGAAAATCATGTAATAATAAAAAATGCGGAGTGTGTGCCGTGTGGCCTCGCGCTCCGTGGTGAGTAACTCTGCGGGGGTGAGGGGGAGGTGCATCGACATCTCTAAAATTATTAAGACAATCGATTAGATTTTTTGTTACCTTATTTGATTTGAATAGGCCCCGAAACAACGAGACCAATTTGGAAAATTCTTTTACAATTTGACGATTCACAGTGTAAAACAATACCAAAAAAAACCTTATATCGCGTACGCTGTGGAAATTATTGACAATAGAGCAAAGGGATGTACTACAATTACATAGAAGACATCAATATTTTCAAAAAGTATACGATACCATGTGTAACTGTTTGAGTTATGTTACAATAACTAATTTTCAAAGGAAAAAGTGCAAACTAGAACAGAGCCGCCATCGTAGTACAGAGGGACATCTAAAATATATATATTTTATATTCTTTCATAATGAATAGCTTTAAACTTTGCATACAAAGGTATCCCGTACGTAGTATATAATTTTTTTCATTTATTATTATCAGTACAACAGTATCGATACTAATGTGGTATCTATATTTTTATATATATTTTTTCTCCCCTTAGTGTTTTTCAGGTGGAAAACACAGACAATATTTTATTCCCCATCAAAATGTTAGTAGTTTTTATAATTCTAATATAATTAAACAACTTTCTAAAATGATCTTTCCTTGCATGTGTTGTAATACCTATCAGGAGCTATTAAACAGAACAATACATTCGCATTTTGATAAATATATTATATGTTATTACAGTATAACAATATAATATATAAGATATTATATATTTTTTAATTTTTATCTTAAAACTAGCGGGCGCGCGCAACTTCGTCTGCTTATTAGTACCCTTAGAGGTGAATTCTAAAAAAAAACCACGAAAAGCGTGTTCAATAAAATATTTTTAACAGTCTGAATTTAATGTTTTATAAAAATCGGTGACGATTTAAAGATTTTTTCATATAAACTTTCAACCCCGTCCATTGTTTTTAGAATTCATCCCTAAGAGGATGAATTCTAAAAACACGTGTTCAATGAAATATTTTAAAGAGTCTGCTGACTTTCATATTTTATGAAAACCCCTATTGCATCCGTTTAGGGTAAAAAATTTTCAAAATCCCTTATTAGTCAAAATTATTAAAATAAACATCTGTCCAAACTTCACGTTTCTCCCATCAGCGGTTACGGCTCTGCGTGTGTCGTACCTCAGTCAGTCAGGTACATGTCCTTTTATATATATACATAAATAGATAAATAAGTGTATTTTGATCAAATTAATTTTCTTAAAAAAATAACAGTGCCCAAAAAAGCTATCATTTCTCTATGAGGATATAAATAAATAGTTATAAAGGTCAGCTATTTAATCATTACACCATTCATACATGACGAATGTTACAATAAAAACAATTAAACCGATTTTACCGCTCCCGCACCGCGCTCACGTCTTAGCTGTTTAAATCGCTTAAATCGTTTCTAAGATAAGTGTCGACTAACAGAAAAACCAACAAAAAAACAAAATTTGCAAATATTATTGTTTCTGGTTCTATTACTTTGTTAACTGCCCCCAATAATAATTTTCCTAATGAAAATCTAAAATGCCACCATGGTTTTAGTAATTTTCACATTAGAAATCATAAGTGCGCCGCAAGCATACATTATTTATTAAAACAGGAACGTAATTCCCTGTACCGAAACAAACAAATAATTTACAAATTTAAGCGGGTGAAGCCACGAGCTGGTTGCTGTATTTTATAAAAGTTTATATTGGGTTTAGATGGATCACGTGGGGATATCAATACATTTTTATCATTGGCACATAGGTACGTTACATTCATTTACAGTACATATATTTCTCAAGAGACCTTAATCAAACCTTTGTATATAAAAAAAATACATGAAATAATCATGTTAAGGAAGTATCAAATATATTTTATGAATCAACCTTAATGTTATATTCAAAACAAATGAATTGTATGTAAATTTGTTAATACATTTCAAGTATGAAATTTCAGCGTTTCACCTTTTCTTTCCAATGATTTATATTTCTACTATTTATATCGATATATCAGGGACGTAAATGCGGGAACAGAGCTGCCATCTTAGTAGAGAGTAACCTCTAAAAAATATATATACGTATTGTAGTAAAAAGTGTGAAGAGGAATGTGTGATTTCTCTATAGAATATATTATTCTACATAATATCATAAATAAACAAGTTTCATCAGGACATTTAAAAGTTTCCTCCTACAGTATAATTATTTTCGATTTTTTAACTTTTAATTTTGAACATTTTGAATTGAACGAAAAATTTAGACTATTTTGTCTAATTTTTTCGTCATAATAAAATCATTAGTTTTCGTGAAGATATTCAAAATATTAAAAAAAAATATATTTTGAAAAAAATAATTTATTAACGATAAGAATGTTGGTAGTTTCTCAAAAGGTATAAGAATTAAAAAAATAACTCAGGCCCTAAGGACTCCTTAAGGCAAAAGTTTAAAGAAATTAATATATTGACAGTTGCATCTCTCTTATGGGAGGTACGAAAATGCGACCTAAGGTTTTAAAATTTTTTACATTAGAAATCTTAAGTGCGTTGCAAATATACATTATAGGTATATTGAAACATGAATATAATTTTAGTGTGTAAATAATTCTGTAGTTAAAGCGGGCGAAGCCGCGAGCGGGTCGCTAGTAAATAATAAGTAACGTAACCAAAAAAAAATATTAATAAAAAAAAACTAAGCAAAACCAGGTATATTATCAACGTAAAATAAATATTTAAAAGTATTAAAATTAGAAGTAACATGAAATCTATAATAAGCTATTATTTATACTATAAAAAACCGTAAACAATAGATAATGCTATGCGAAGATATATACTGTTGCCGATTTCATTACTTTATTTTTAAAGGATATGTTCCTTACAATACATGATTTTTTTAAGTTTAAAAGCAGCGCATGAGCGTTCATTTTAAAACTTTAATATCTTTTAAAATATGCATTTCTGAGGGCAAAAGGCAATTTTAATCAGCACGCACAATGTATCTAACGTATTTAATCGAATAAGGAATAACACTGTACTATTGAAAATTGTAATTATATCCTCTTTATTTTAAACACCAAAATGGTTACTGTGGGTGATCCTTAAGATATAGACATATTATGTGCTATAAGGTATATAACAATACGATGTACGATTTTTTTAGTTAGCCGTACCTTACCAAATAGGAATAAAAATAAACGCGGGCGCTGCAGAAATAATAAAACATATGCAAGTACATCGTCTACTACTACAAATCTACTACAAACATATTCAATTTCATTTGTCCTAATAAAAGTCCGAAATCTCTTATAAATAAGTCACATAAGGCATTTTGCGACAAAAAATATTGATAAATGCAAGGTTTCCGTTGCATTGATCGTTTCTTATAAATAAAACTGAACTGATTTTATGGGGACTATGGAGCAACACATAGGCTACTTTTTCTCTCGGAATTTCCACTGGAAACTGATTTACCCGGGAAAAAAAAATATATTCATTTTTATTTAATTATAGAAAATATATTACCAATAATCCGATAAATTTGAATTCCTAAGACCCTCAAATATCTTTATATGAAATGTTATCACAATAAGATTAGTGATTTAGCCTAGATTGCGTCACAAACAGACAGAGATACTTTTGTATTATAATATAGATATAGATAATACTAAAAGTAAGATCCTCGAGTAAAATCTAAGGAGAGTGAAAAAACATATCCATAATCTAGCAATATCATTACAAAACAATTTTTAGCATAGTATCTATAAATATCTGATAAAATAACAATATCAACTTATAATATGGTTCATAAAACATATGTTAACCATAAACATTTACTCTCATTGATGTCATTATATTGTGATAAAAATTGACGCCTAACCTGATAGCGGCCCTTTGAGAGTTTAGCCCTTTATTATTAAAGTCCTGTTTTTAAGATACCTAACTAATAAGAGAACCTTACTATAAATAAGTGTTAATAATAAAAAATTCTTAAACCAATTAGTATGTTCGCTGTTATATTGTGTATTACTGTTACTGTTATACTATTTTTGAGAAATTTTCGCTAGTGCGATTGAAATCGATTTAGAGCCAACCAGAACTTTCCAGGAACGCGGTAGAGGCCTTTTCGGCCTCATACTTCAACGTATCGGTAAATTTGTTTTAGCTTGGCTCAGAACGTGATATGATATCTGGTTTTTGTTCGAATCATTCATGTGGTTTTTTGGTTATACCTAGTTTTGAACTGGGTTCTTACACTCGGGTTTAGAGAATAGTGGGTGTATTCTCCAAACCCGCGTGGTCGATTTAGACTTCAACCCGCACCGAAGAGAGGAAGCACTAGTAACGAGAATGATTTTATTTGTTTTATTATTAAAGAACATTTATGAAACAGATAACGCTTGGACGGTTTCCAAAGAGGCGCGGGTTCAATTACCGCTACGTTCAATTTTTTATAAGTTTTTTAATAAGTATTTTACTTTCCGAAGTGTGGAATAAGATCTTTTTTTTAATCGTTTTTTTTTGTCGTATCTTTTGATTGCGTTGATTTAGAAGCTTGATTGTTTTGTGCTACAAGAGACGGTAGATCTGAATATTTGATGTTAATTTCAGCTTGACACTTTAACGCGATCTCGAGATAAATGGTCGAGAAGTTCGAGATTAAGAGATGGACAGATGAAAAACTAAACTAAAAAAATTGATCCTGTAAAGGTTCCGTAAACAAAGTTCATTTTATTTTTCTTATAATATCTAAAAGCATAGTTTCCGTTACATAGCTAGGCTCGTTCAGTGACGCAAGGGCACCAGCGTGCGACTGTCAACATGTTGTGTTATTGTAATGCGTAAACTTACCCACACACACTTTTCCCTAGAAGCCAAAATTCTAATTAATACACCGAACCCGCAACACTAAACTTAAACATCATATTGGACTTGCATCATCACGATCCGCGAGTGGTACAGTTTTCTACAAGTCAAAAGTTTCAATTTAATCAACAAAAAGGATTTTAAGCATATTATAAAAAAATATACCGAGAGCTCGATACCAATTTCAGGATTATATGTCACATATGAAATACAATTTATGAAAGTTGACAAACTTAACTATGCAATCATTTTGTATGAAATAAACTACAATTATAAGTTTATAACGATTTTTTTTTGTGAAACATCTATAAATTAAATATCTATAATTTTTTTTTAGTATTCCAAGGGACTATAGACATAAATATTTTATATATTAATTTAATTATAATTTCATCTTAATACCTTCATGTGATAAATATCTTTGACAGACGGACAGACGGACATAACTCCAGCTGGTCCAAGATATTGGATATATGAGGCGTGCCTATTTACAATTCTGCTATTATATGAAACAACTATTCATTTGTACATCTTGGATGAACGAACTTTCGAAACGTAGCATAAAAAAAATACCATCAAGTATTCCTTAATTAAAGAACAAAAATTGTGCTCACACCGTTCTGCCGAATTCTGAAGGCATTGCGTGTTTAGTGGCAGACTCAACGTCGCGCTTTGCCTCGACACCAGAGCGAAGAAATGGAAATATAAATTTATATAGATGTTTCATCTCCCCGAGTTGGGATCGAACCCACAACCAGTCGTTTTTACAGCCACACTTTGCGCCCCTGCGCCACGACTAACCTGGTTGGCCACTGGCATTATATATCTATGCATAATAGATATTTTATACAGTAAAATTATCTTTATTTTTAAGTATAGACCAAAATAATTTTTTATCTGTTCTTTTTTCATATGATTTTGAATCTCTTATATGTTTATAGAGTAAATGCAATAGTAAGTTGGCGGGAATGAGTCCGCCCTTATAAAGGCAAGTGCGGCGCGCGACACCATAATAGCAACTCGGAGTTCATGCCGACACCATCGTTCAACAAGTTGTTCTGTTATTGTTATAAAAGTAACCGTCTTTTCAGTGAAGTTTTGGCATTTATTTGATATATTTGGTGATTTTTCTAACTAGTTTCGTAAGTATGTCTAAAAATTATTAAATGACTATGAAAATTGCTGAATTATTTATAAACAAAAATGAATAAAGTATTGTTAAGTATTATTACTATTATTCTTCTTTTATTATGAACTATGAGTTAAAGAAAGTCTCTTTTCAAATTTGGTTCACGTTCGGCTTAAACGAAAATAAAGTATAAATAGAAATAACAAACAAAGTAACAAAAAAAAATACGTAAATGATAAGCTCTATGGAAATTCATAATGGGATGTCATATATTAATAATGTTTTTTAAAAACAGAGCTACGCACGCTACGGTGCGCTACGTTGCTACAGTCTCAAAGTATTTTTCATTTTTATCTCTAAACAATAGATGTTTGCGTAGGCTTAAAAAATTGTAACATAATGTATTGATTTCTTCTATTCCTTTGTCAATATATTGTAAGAAATAATATCATGTAATAAGACTCCCTGCGTTTTTTAAAGAAATACTGTCTGGTATATGTGTAGTTTTTAGATAAACATACGAATTAAATATAAACCTTCAAATATCTATAAAGTATATTCTTTTAGTGTTAAGAAAATAAGCTTATAAACTAAACATATCCCTTAAATGATTAATTGTTGTATATGAATGATATTACTAAATTGATTAGTATCCAATAACAAATATATTTAGTTTTTCAAAATTTATTTATAGAAGGAAACAGTTTAAAATTGCTAAATATATAGTAAAGTAGTATTTTGTAAAGAAAATGAATTTTACACCGAATAAAAGATAGATGAAACGATAAACAACATGATCCTTTGAGAGTATGTGTGTCACTCGTTATCCTGCTGTCGGTTACTTGACACGGGATTTAGACGTGTCCCTGATATTTCCCTGATATAGACAAATTGAAGTGTGATTAAGACAAAAAAGAATTAACGTATTTAAATAAATGATACCGTCGTGGCGCAGTGGCACAAGGGTGTGTTAAATAAATTAAAAAATAAAAAGTTTTGTATGTCATAGATTTATTTACCACACTTCAAGTAAAATACTATAAAACAAAATTAATTTGTGCTTGTGTCGACCTTTTGTAAAATATGATTCCTCATTTCTTACAATATTTTACAATATTCACGGTCGTATATTCTTCTTCTTCATGATTTATGCCCGAACGAGGTCACATGATTTTTCAACCTTAAGTATTTTTAACATAGATTGTAAAGTTTTCTTTTAGCTCGTAATTATTTCATTTCATAAATATTATGTACACTTATAATTTTTTTTAATAAATTATTAAAATATTTGAGTTCCGTATGCAAATATACGCAAATGAATGCTTATTCAAAATAAAAATTAAAAACTGTTATATTTTGTTTGTATATTGCAGGATAGGCAGAGGAAACCTAATGTTAATCTCTCCACTCTGCACTCTTTACCAAATTCATAATCATTCATCGCATTGCATGCTGCAGTGACAGCGAAAGAAATTAAAATATTAAATATTTCATTTGTTCAAGTGGGAATTGAACCTACAATCGTCGCATTTACAGTCACACGCTTTTGCCACTGCACCACGATAGCCTCAACTTGTTGTTTTGATTTAATCTGAAGATGCTGCTTATTTATTTTTTAATCTAATCTAGCTTCGATTATATCCGTAGCGGGAAAGTCAAGGAGAATGGAGCACTGTCCCATCAACCTCTTCATACATGTCTTCCATGGGTCCTCATGCTTTAACGTAACCTTCCTTCAGTGTCTTTGAAACTATGTTTTCGAAGGTCAACCGAGGTCTCCTTCTACCTCTCTTACCTCTCACTTTTCCTTCATAAATCTTTTTTAGCATTTTTTTATCACTCATTCGTTCGCTCTTTGTACATACTTCCCAAATATTTTTTGCATTTAGATATTAATATTTTTAATAGCTGTGACATATTGTATTGTAAATATATATTTAAAATATACATATAATTGATAAAATTATGTTATTTCAACTGCAGATATCCCATGTCATTATAATGCTGTACGTCGTGCCAGTATTTGTGGTGGCGCTGTCGGCCGCCCTCGCCGCTCCCACCTTCGACTCTATTTTACCTCGTGTCTACAATAACGATTATCCATATGAAAGTGACAGAAATAATTTTTCCGAGGTATGTATTGCATTTTCAAATAAACTACACTTCATAATTGAACGTAGGTGTAGAGCACGTTTTGGGAGGATTAAATTTATAAGTGTCAATTTGAATATTTCTACAAACCAAAAAATAATGCACTTATTAAATATCGTATATTTAAACCTACTTTGTATGTGGAAAGAACTATAGATATATAGAAAAAAATCTACATTCCGTTACTAGCTTATATTTGTACTATAGAAATCTTTATCAATATAAAAAGATTTAATATTAGATTTGAGGCCAGTCGTGGCGCAGGGGCACAAAGTGTAACTGTAAAACCGACTGGTTGTGGATTCGATTCCCACTCGTGGAGATGAAAAAATTACTTAAATTTATATTTCCATTTCTTCGAAAGCGCGGCCTTGAGTTCTGCCACTCAACACGCACTGCCTCCGATTCGGTAAAAAGTGGGGAACGGAGTGTCCACTAAGTTCCCTCTTTTACCCTGCTGTGCGCAGGAGACAGCGTGAAGCTGATTTGATTTAATATTATTATATTAATTAATTAAAATTGATCATTTAGTACCCCAACAATTGAACAAACGTAGAATCGTAGCGACTTTGACACATACCTACTCATTCTGATGTTTTAAAGAAAGAACAATGAAAATCTAGAAAAACAGCACACTGCTCCTTATTTACTTCTTATTGGAGTGTCGTTCGAGTGTTGTTTACACTTCGTTAGGAATAAAATTTGAGGACACGATATTACGTAGAATTATAAAATTATATTTCTACGTAATATCGTGCATAGGCAAATCGTGGTGCAGTGGCACGAAGTGTGACTGTAAAACCGACTGGTTGTGGGTTCGATCCCCACTCGAAGAAATGAAATATTTACTTAAATTTATATTTCCATTTCTTCGCTCTGGTGTCGAGGCTAAGCGCGGCGTTGAGTTCTGCCACTCAACACGCAATGCCTCTAGAATTCGGCAGAAAGTGGGGAACGGAGTTTCTTAACACTAGGTTCCCTCTGCCTACCCTGCTGTGTGCGGGATACAGTGTGAAGCTGATTTTTTTTTTATATGTACATATCTATGCCGTCGTGGCACAGTGGTACAGAGTGTGACTGTAAGTGCGAGAGTTGTGGGTTAGATTTCTATTCATGGAATTCTATTCATGGTAACAAGACGAAGCGCGACATTGAGTTTCAATACACGTGACATTGAGTACCTTAATACTAGATTCTCTCTGCCTATTCTGCTATATGTGGAATACAGCGTCAAGCTAAAAAAGTATTTATTTTACATAAATATAATAAACATTAATATAAAATTAAGATATATTAAATATAATTATTATGTATTTTGAAATCGATAATTGCTTAAAAAAATCGAAATTGTGTGGTGCATACACAAAAAACAACTTAACACTATCTTTAGGATAAAATACATACTCGTATATAAATTCTATTTTTTTTTATTTTATATCTCTTGTTGTAAACACACATTATAGCTTTTAGTTCTAGTTTTTGCTTATCTTTTTCTAAAATATACTCTTTTAATTTTATTCTTGCAACAAATCATATGAAGTGAATTTTTGGTATATATATATATTTTTAGTTTGTAAATAACTTTTAAAGATAAACATTACACTACGTCCTTTCAAATAGATAAATTTTTGTCAGTTTGTCTTATTTTATAAATTTCAAATAGTAAAGTTAAATGACATTAACATTTAGAATTTAGGCAACCCTGAGCTTTAAGGCGGCCTCTTGAACAGTTTCGATATTTTTCTCGTCTTAGCGTGTGAGTAACACTAAAAAAAGTAAAAATGGTTTAAATATGAATGAATCGGTAAATGTTGATATCACATTTTTAATATTTACGATTACGTTATATACCATGTCTATTCAAGGCGAATGCTTGCTTGTATTTACAATAAATTAAATTTTTTCAGGCCAAGTTCATATGAGGGTCAAGTCAAAGTCATTCTACTAAAAATTTTATAATTTTTTATTAGTGTTTCCATGCCTAAAATCCCATCACTTAAATATACAGGAATCCGTACAGATTTAAGCAATGGGATCTCAACCTATCAGGGGACGATTTGATATTATAGAAATTATTGTTGATTCTATAACTAATATTATTTATTCATTTTTAAAGTCTTTTATTTGTAAATGTATTTTAACATATATTTACAAATAATAAAATTTAAAGGCATGAGATATAAATATCGATTTTGGAATGCTTGTACAAAATATATGTAAATTTGTTTACGAAGATGTGTTTGTTTGTAAACAGCCTTTACCTGTAATATACAAAGCTAACATTAGTTTTATTATGCTAAATTATGGATAACGGTGTTTTATGTGCGAGAGGCTTGTTTTGAAGTTGGACGTTCTGTTTCTAACTTATGTTACTTTATTGTCTTAACCGAAAAGTTTTAATGATACCCCACATTCTGTAACAGATTAGTATCTAGTAATTATTATTTATTTTAGTTTATATTTAGTTTTCGGGTTTCATTTGCGCAAATGTGTGTATCTTATGGTAAGACATTTCGAGTGTAACAACGTTTATTGTAATTTGCATGGATTTACATTCTTTCGTTTCATGAAATACACGTTAATTACTCAGCAGTTTACTATCTTTATATGAGTTGTGGGCGCGCGTCATAGTTCTCAATTAATGTTTATGTATAACAATCGGATATATGAGGCTACTACCGGCTTAATGAATTACATCGAACAATGTAACTTAGTGGTCTTGTTAAGTTGTTTTTCATTGCGGACTTCCTGTCGTTACTGTCGTTACGTTTATATCATTCTGAGATCAGTTAGGTGGAGAATACTATGCAAAACACGATATGCCAGATAGTAGTAACGAGTGCTGCAGTTGGAGGGTTAGAACCGAAAACGATTATATATATAAAGTTGTTATAATTAAATTCTAAAATGAAATACCATTTAGTCTTAAATTAAAACTTAGCTAAGACTAAATTTATCTAAATGAATGTAACTTAACATACGACTTAATTATTCCATGTTAAAATCATAAGTGTGGGAAAGAAGAAATTCCATTTCCACCGGCGCAGTTGACCGTCACTATGTCAGCGTTTAATGCGCTCGGCTGCCCATCAGACGGATACAAAAAAAAATCCGCCTGTGATACCGAGCGCTAAATAGTTCCCAACGTTTTTAAATATTAATAAATAATCTATGATGACTCATAGACTAACAACATTATGCTCATAAAGTTATACATTTTTACGGTTATATATAACACTGGAGGCCAGTCGGGGTGCGGGAGTACAAGCTTGTGACTGTAAACGCAACGCAAAAATTGAGAACTTATTGAGTGATTTAACGCTAGGTTCTCTCTGCGTAACTTGCTGCACGCTGCAATGTAAGGAAAAAAATACTATTTTTAATAGTTAATAATTTTAATATTATATTTTCAGGAAATATATGTACCCCAAAAAAGAGCAGCCCTAGTGTTGGACCGATTGTTAATTGCGTTACAAAAAGCTCTTCGTGAAGAAAGTATGAATCAGCGTATGGAGGCAGACCGCGATGGCCCCAGAACAGCGCCGCTGCGATTGGGGGGCTACGACGGAAACGATATGGTTAAGTTTAAAATTTATATAAAAAAATATGTACCGAAAAATTATATGTCATTCTTTATATCTATAGTATAGTTAAGTATGTATATTGTTTTTATACATAATTTTTTTATTTACTTTTTTCTTAACTTCACCCTGTATGCTGATAGCAGGGTAGATAGAGGAGAGTTAAGAAACTGCGTTTCCATTAATACACATTCGTTCCCTATTTTTAACTGACTGGCCTCTCTCTCTCTCAATACATACGTAATACATAAATATACAAATTTGTAATTTTTTTTATTATTATTAGTACATACTGCGATATTATATATTTTTTTACATAAAATAAATAAAATCGAATATTTTACAGACTGGACTACAGCGTCGTGGCCAGGGGTCCACGAGAGGGCGAGTGCTTAGATGCTACTTTAACGCTATAACATGTTTTTAACTTAATGCTAGTATTTTCGGCCTTATTTAATACCTAATATTGCCTCTTCATATTTAAAATCAAATATGAATTTATATTTATTTATTTATAGCCAACCTAGCAGCAAGTTACTTTTTCACATACTGTATAACTTTAGCAGATATATTTAACTTGTAATTTTAATTATATTACAGCTGTTATGCATTAATATTAGATTTTTACAATAAAATTTTCTGATCTTTACTCGTTATTTTTTTTATTACCGCTACGACATATATTTATTAAATGTCATAAAAATCGACAGAGGCCTCTTTATCAAGATATCGATAATAAAGTTTTTTTTTTCTCTCCCTCTCAATTGACCAAATCTTTTTAAATTATTAGTATTACTGCACTAATAAATAATTATTGTTGTCTAAAGACAACATTGGACGTAATAATGGGGAATTGTTTATTTATATATAATATGTATGTGCCGTTCAGATCGATGACTTGCCCATCTTATAGGTAGTGCCATGATCCCATTTTGTTCTGTAATGACCGAAACAGGTGGAAATCTGAAGGAGCAAGGTCAGTTCTATACGGAGGATACATCAACACATCTAAGCCAAACTCTCTCAATTTTTCACCAGTTTCAGACAATTTACAGTTGCTGACAGAAGAGGTCAAAATCGACAACTTTACCCGGTGGTAAAAGCTCATTGTAAACGATTCCTTACCAATTCCACCATACACATAGCGTCACTTCGTTCAGAATCAGGACGGGCTTTGCCACGGTGTGTGGGGCTTGTTCATGCGCCGACAATGACCTTTTTCACACGTTCTTGTCACCCGTAATCAACTGTTTAAGAATTGGTTCGGAATTGTAACGTTTCAACAAAGAATCGCAAATAGAAACACGTTGCATTAGTTTTTTCTTGTACCCAGACTTTCGTAACCTTTTGTGTTATAAAACTTTAAAATGAATTTCTTCGTCACATACTTTCATTTTGCTTGCTTGAAAATTAATTTGAAAATGGCGGGAAGTTTTTTTTTTTAATTTTATTTATAGCATCTTTAGAATGTCACATTTAATGGTATTAAAACCAGCCAGTTATATTCAGTACAGCCAAAGAGATTTGATTACTAATAAAACATTTAAAATACAAAAATAGTATTAAAATACAAAGGAAGAAAATATAATAATAGGTAGGGGCAAAACCCCGATTATTATATTTTCTTCTTTTGGTCATTGCAAGAATATCATAGGAAACAGATTAGTAAGTTTTTAACATTGTTTATATTCGGTTAGGTTATGTTAGGCAACTATACGTTGCCTAAGAGACAGGAATCTATTAAATTGAAGAGATTTCTGTAGATTTTTTTTATATATCTTTAAAATCGTATAAAAATTTAAAGTGCCGAAATAGTTTCTAAGCAATATGTTTGCTGAAATTTATTTTTGTTGTGAGTATACTTATTTATATCTGTTGGCTAAGTTTGAGTGAGATATTTTTATTTTATTCCGTTTTCCGCTTCTTGGAAACATTTAAAAACTCTGGCTATTAACAGCGAAAATATAGTAAGGTATTATCTCCTACTGAAAGAAATGATTTAAAATACGATTTATAGTTAGCTAATCAATATATTTTTCTTCAGCGTTACTCAATAAGCTATGTCAATTCACAATAAAGTGTAAATAAGGAAACAAATGTCTTGAAATTAGGTTGAAAATTAAGAATTTAGTTCACAAACATTATTTTCTCTATACTTATCCTAGAAGTAAAAAAAATATGAATGTTGAATGAATACACTTATTTTTTCTTTTAATTCAATTTAAAATAATATTTATTTGACCTTAACTTCATTTAAATAAGTCGATATACAAAACACAGATTACCAAAGCTACACAATTTATTTTGTTGAGTAAAATGACTTTTGTTTCTATTACAGCGGTTCAGAAACTGGAATTAATACACACAATATAATTATTTAGCGGCTTTTGTACTTACGTGATTTTAGGATTTCTTTATTTTAAAATAATTTGGCTGTTATTGTATAATCAGATTAGCCTTATATGAGTCTGTCGCTTCTGTTTGAAATTACGCAATTTATTTATTAATACTTTTGCGCTTAGGAGGACTAGTCGATTATTCTTTCATCATCATTTCATTTTCGTCACATTTTATATCTCTATAATAAAATACAACAGTTTCAAACTTAGTTAATCTTAATACTGTAAATGATCAAAAATATTAATTATTATAAATCCATACTATGAAAAATTTAAAATCGTCAAATGATTTAGAGGTCGGTGTTACAAACGTTATCTTATAGTATACATCTTCATTGCATTGAATATTATATCGACGTTAGTGAAGTTCAAAAATGGAGATTTCGATATAAAGTTTAATGTAAAAAGTTGTCGCGGACTCCGATTCAAAATCGAAATCGATTGCGGCCATTGTGAAAAAGTGCAAATCAATTCGTGTCCTGACAATGTATAGGAAAAAAATCTTCGGATCGTATTCAGTATGCGTTTTGTTAGAGTCGGTTCGAATGGCCTGATTAAGTTAAGACCTACCGCGCCCCAATTAAAGATGCTGGACCTTGATTTGCTTCTTGAAAGGCGTGAGTTGGTGCCGAAATCGCTGATTAAAGGTTTTTTTCCAATTTATCACATAAATTAACAATTTTTAAACTTTAAACGTGTTTTTCTTAAAACCATTTTGTTGAGTGCGGCACGCAGCAGAACTTGAGCAATTTTTATCTGATCGACTTCAAATTTGGACTGCATCAATGAAACTAGATTATCTAAAGAAGTACATAGGATTCTTTCGATATCTCAATTAAAAAAAAGTTATAGCCTTTTATCGACGAAAAATTTTGCTCGAAAACTTAAACATTTTGAGAATTCCCTTACGCATTATTTATTTGTATCAGTAAAAAGAACGTGTGAAGGCACAGAGTGTGACTGTAAACCGACTGGTTGTGGGTTCGATCCCCACTCGAGGAGATGAAATATTTACTTAAATTTATATTTCCATTTCTTCGCTCTGGTGTCGAGGTGAAGCGCGGCGTTGAGTTCTGCCACTTAACACGTAATGCCTCCGGAATTCAGCAGAAAGTGGGCAACGGAGTGTCTTTCACTACGTTCCCTCTGCCTACTCTGCAGTGTGCGGGATACAGCGTGAAGCTGATAATTTATTACCAAATTTTTCATTTAAAATTGGTTGGTTTTGCTAATATTTACAAATATACAAAACTGATTATATTTATATATAAGTATGTGTATAATTTACAGCAAATAAAACAGAATCAATCTTATACATTTTTGTCAGTTATATTTAAAAATATAAAAATCATATATTACAGAAAAAAATTACAACGTAAAAATAACAATATTAAATTGAAGAAAAAGAAAAAATTAATACATTTGATTTTGAGAATAAATTGTTAACTTACGATATGATTATTATTATTAAAAATATATATCAATATACTATTAATAAAAAATATTAGTTAAGATTAAATTTAAAAACAAGTGAATTGGTATCGACATCTACATTAACAGTTGGATACCCGTAGAGGCTTGCTACGAGAGTTTACTGCTGCTACGAGAGCTTACTGCTACAGTACGCTCGTGTAGCTCGTAGTGAGCGATAAAAGATGGCGTTACAGGGAAAAATATGACAATGACACGTAACTAAGGAAAAACTTTTCTTTAATAAGTACTATATTTTTAAAATCGTTACAAAATATTCCAATGTTAGACTCTTTATGTAATTAATTTTATTGCCAAAATGTAGCAATTGCTTATACCTTTTATATTTCTTGTTTTATTCTTTTTGTTCTTAGTATTGTATAAAATATGCATATATACGTATATCATATAAGAATGTTGTGAATTTTGTTATTAGAACATAGCAAATAAGTATTATTTAAATATTATTTTAGTAGGCCAGTAGTGGCGCAGGCACACAAAGTGTAACTGTAAAACTGACTGACTGACTGGTTGTGGGTTCCATACCCACTCGAGGAAATGAAAAAATTATTCAAATTTATTATTCCATTTCTTCGCTCTGGTGTCGAGGCAAAGCTCGGTGCTGAGTTCTGCCCCACAAAGTGGGGAACGGAGTGTCTTAACACTGGGTTCCCTCTGCCTACCCTGTTATGTGCGGGATACAGCGTGAAGCTGATTTTTGTAAATTAATTTTGTAATTAAACTAAAAAATAATATACGTGTAATATTCCCTCGGAATGATATTAGCAGCATTATAGTGTGTTTGAAAAAAAATCATAGATACCATACCACTATAGATTTTACCATACCACTATAAAAAAATGTATTTAAATTGACATTAGCGTTTTTAAAATAGTCTTTTAATTTCTAATCACTGCGTAATGAAAGTACTTAGAAAGGTATTAAAACTTATATTTTATGTAGATACTAGGTATCTAACTTTAAACAATATCTTGCACTGAACTTTTTTTACCGTGCCTTCTTCTTGTAAGCTTTTCCTTTGTGACGGATTTTAAGTTTTTTTAATTAAAGCTACCTTCAAACTCAAGTTATAGCCAGTACTGTTGTACTTTATTATTATTTGATATATGTTTCGAAGAAAAGCTTTTTAAAAATATAAATCTAATATTTACTAAAATTTTATATAAAGAAAATATGCAATTACTGTTTTGGGTTTTAAGAAACTCGATAAAAAAACTCAATATTATTGTGGCCTTTGAATTCCGATTAATTTAAAATTTCTCAGAATTTTATGCTTGTTATAAAAAGTATTCGATTACTATAAGTTTCTGTAACGAATTACGCTTTTTAGTTATGAATAAGGCAAAAACAAAATATAGTTTGTTTATTTAGCTTATATATAATTTTTTGCAGTTAATACGTCATGGCTAGAACTGAAAAAAATAAATTAGGCGGAAAGTAGGGAATGGAGTATTTTACGACTGCATAATATATAAGGGACCAAACATGGGACCAGTCGTGGCGCAGGGGCCCAAGCGTGCGACTAAAACCGTGAAATTGCTCGGGAAGTAGGGAGCGGAAGTGTCTCATAGGGACGGAATGTCTTACCACTAGGTTCCCGATGAGGTATATGGGATAAAGCGTGTAGCTAAAAAAAGCATGTAGTTTTTTTAATATCTTAATTTCGTCGCTTTGGTAACGAGGTAAATTCTCCAAAATTGCGCGGAAATTAAGGAACGGAAGTGTCTCATGGGAACGGAGTATCTTAACACTAGGCTTCGAAGTTGCCCCACTACCCATACCTTACATATATGATAAGGCGTGCAGCTAAAAAAAACATGTAGCTTAGAAAGACATTCATTTGTATAGTATATAAGAACATCTATTAATGCGAATATATTCAGCTACTAGTTTTCAATACTATGAACGTTTTCTTTAGCATGTCACAATGGCAGACGATCAGTTATTTTCTTTTCGCTAGGAACAAAAGTGGATAGAGGAGCCGACTGTGGTCGTCAATACACAATGCAATGGGCTACTTATCTCAGGCGAGCGTTCCAGAACAATAATCTTCAGAGAAGAGTGCAGAAAAGTTGGACTTTATTTTCCTAAGTTGTCATCTGAATCAACATTTATAAGAGGAGCTTTTTAGTCAGCCTTTTATAGTTTGAAAGCTTTGCATATTTGTTTTTATCATAACGATACATATATTTATTATGCATGTTAACTTTGCACTGAATACTGCACTTCATATAAATTTGCTTATTAGTTTAAGTCAATATAATCAACTTACTATATATACATATATACACAGTAAAATGTGATTTTTCCAGTTAAAGCTCTTTTTTCGTAAAACATATATTTACGTATATAGTAGGTATAATACAATTTCTATAATCTTTACTCACTAACAGTAACAGGCTCAAGTTATCCGATAATGTCTTTTACTTGTTGTTACTTTCAGAAATTAAAGATAATTACGGTTAATCGGTGGACATGGATAAAGGCCTCGTTGACAACATTCTAGGCGCTTACTTTTCACTTTGCGTCCGTAGTAAGTGATTAATCAAATTAATTCGTCGTTTCGACACTAACAGACCTTGTTGTATTGAGTAATTTTCTGGAATAACTTAGAGCTATTATATATATATTAATGTCGTTTTTCTATTTAATTTTGGTGTTGAGGCAAAGCGCGGTGTTGAGTCCTGCCAATCAACACGCAAAGCCTCCAGAATTCGGCAGAAAGTGGGGAACCGAGTGTCTTAACACTAGGTCTTAACACTTCCCTCTGCTGTGTGCGGGACACAGCGTGAAACTGATAAAGGTAAAGATTAATATCTTTTTCATTATTAAAGCTTTGAAAAAAATATAGCTTTTTTTAATTATTTACAAAAATATGTATATTATTATCAAAACCTATTGTATATCTTAGAACCATACGTTTCGTTAACATTACAATTTGTATAATAAAATATAATGACATGCTTTAGAAATCTGATAAATATATCTCCAATAGAATACATACTTTTTTGTCAGTATACTTAAAATAAATTTTTCGAAGATTAATTATATTAAAAATATCGATATTGGAAGTCTACTGGATTTATGTATAAGGATAATTTGGAAGGTTATCGATTGGGTAAAATGATACTGTTCCGCATTGTCCACCTGAGACTATATAGTATAAAAAAATTATTTGAGAAGTTAAGACTTCGTAAACGTATACTCATATTTCTATAAAAATCGTTTGTTCAAACAAACAAGCAAAGAAATTGAGGTTAAACTTTTCTGATTTCTTTATTTATTTGGTATCTGTACATGGAAGATATATAAGAAAAAATAAAATTGGGATCTTTATTAATATTATAGTAGTACCCTTTAGTAAGTTGCCTTTGCTTGTGTCTTAACACTAGATTCCGTCTGCATACTTTGGCAAGCGGGATTTTAGACATAGCGTACCTAAAGATGAAAAAAACTCTAACAACTGTTTACCTGTATCTAATTATCTATACATATAAATAAAATTAAAGGATCTGATATCAACAAAAGTGACTGGTTTTTCAAGTGCATATATGTAGTTATTTACAGGATACCATAAAACAAGTAAACGATTTCATCATGTCTGTTTTTCGGCTTATCCGGGCTAACATCCGGACCAGTTGAACCGATTTGTAATATATTTATATATATTTCGTAGAAAAAAAAGAAAACCCATAATCAGAAATTTATATTTATATTACGTATAATGTTAAATTTATAACTGTAATTAATTTCATACAAAATCAGTGCACAGGCCTGCAAACTTAAGACAAATTTAATCTTCATTTAATACCATGATTAATGTACGCAACATTAGTCAAACACGTTTCAACTTTACTGCGATGTCAACGTTATTTGTGGAAAAAAATATATTTATCATTTGTTAAAATTAAGAACGCAACCGACATACATCAATCAAAATTATAATAAAACACAAAAAAATGTGTAATATGTACTTTTAATATATTTGTGAAAAATCAATGTAAAAGAGATTTATTGTGGTTTCTAAAATAACTAATAGAATATGAATCAATATATGTTGTTTTTCTACAAATTTTATCTTTTTCTACACGCATCCTACTAATGAATATCTTTGAGTGAAATTTTTTTGTTCAGTGGCTATTAAGTCTGGGCAGCAATTAGACTGAATTTGATTTTCGCACTTGTTGTAAAACCTAAGTAATCAAGTTAAACTATAAGAAATAATTAATATATAACTAAAACTAATAAAAAATAACACCTACAATAAAAGTTATTGAGTGTAATGAGCATAATCATCATTGCCATATAAAAATTAAAAATCTGGAACATCCAATAAACAATTGCAAAAGTCCAGCTTAACTTTAAGAAATAATGAAAAGATGCTTTTAACAAAAGCTGTAGAGCGTGAGGAGCATTTGCCAATGACATAAGAATTAAATACCTGGAGCAGTCCCACTAAACTATAAGAAATAATTAAGTTTCATCTACCTGCTATATGCGGGACAAAGCAAGCATCATCTCATTACCTCATGAATGAACAGTACAGATAACAATACAAAAATAACCAACCAACTCTCCTTAAATACTCTTAAATTAACCAGAAGCAGGCGAAACCGCGCGGGTTTGCTAGTGATTAAATAAAAGCACATCGGGCAAAAAGCTCGGAGCTCGTTGGTAGAGCGGAGCGTAAGTGCTCAAGTCTACCTGTTTTCAAGAGAAATATAGGTATTGTTAGAATTTATTATATATTATGTTATAGGTAAATGATGCATTACTTACATAACTCCGAACCAGGTTAACATATAAATATCATGTGGCAGCTACTTTCCTTAAAGTGAATTGTTATGTAATAATTTTCTATTTAAATTCTATATAAACTATAACAAGTAAAAAACCACAGTTACCGCATTTTTTGTTTATTATGTTTCTTCTTTATAACAGTACTATACTATGTGGGTTGGTCCGCCTACATGGGTTCGCCTATTTAACCTATACGAGTATTTATTTATTTATTATATATAATTATGAAATCATTTGAGGCCGGTCGTGGCGCAGCGGCACAGAGTGTGACTGTAAACCGACTGGTTGTGGGTTCGATCCCCACTCGAAGAGATGAAATATTTACTTAAATTTATATTTCCATTTCTTCGCTCTGGTGGCGAGCCAAAGCGCGGCGTTTTGTTCTACCACTCAACGCGCAATGCCTCCACAATTCGGCAGAAGATGGGGAACAGAGTGTCCTAATTTTTTGAGAATATCACAAATGTGAAAAAAACAGACAGAGACATATATATATGTTATAATTAAACAGTAAAAATAGAGTTTTCTGGTTGAGTGTGTTATGTTTTTTAAATCTATATCCATAATTTAACATTTGTTATTTTTATTATTTAAATTTCAACACATCGATTTTTTTATTATAATCTTAATATATCATGTCTGTCTTTCTCTGTCTCAGTCTGTTTTTTTACATATATATATATATATATATATATACATATATATATGTATATATATATATATATATATATATATATATATATATATATATATATATATATATATATATATATATATATATATATATATATATATATATATATATAAATATATATTAAATAGAATAGTATATAAATTAATGTATACATTCACCTTTCAAAAATAATAATGTCCCGTTTTAGTGTGGCAGTAGAGATTTTGCTTCTATCACAAAGGAAAATCTCCTATTTTAAAAATATTACCGGGTCGGCCCGTCTGCGTTTACTGATACAGTATACTGATACTACGGTTTTACTGGTTATGCCTATTGGCTAGTTGTCCAGTGGGACAGGTTTAGATGAACTTATATTGGTTCACGCCTCTATAGTTTGTAATTGGCAGGTAATCTTCAAAGATTGACCTTCACTCCTTAATTGCCTATAATTCTCTCGTGTGTTACATTAATGACTCAATAACTCAATATTTAATGTTAATAAAAATTCATTCGATGGAAAGTGGGAAACAGTCTTATTAGTAGGTTCCATCTGTTTATCCTGATAGACATTTTAATTGACTACAAAAGCGACTTGTTGTGGGTTAAGTCCCCACTCAAGGAGAAGAAATATTTATTTACATTTATATTTTAACTTCTTCCCTCTAGTGGTGAGGTAAAGCGCGGCGTTCCGCCACTCAATAGGCAATGTCTCTAAAACTTGGCGGAAAATGGGTAACGGAGTGTCTAACACTAAGTTCCCTCTACCTACCATGCTGTGTACGGGATACAGCGTGAAGCCGATAAAAAAAACAAAAAAATGGTGTTGTGTGATATTTTATTTCAAAACATGTACATGTAAGCCATTGGATTAAGAGCCAAACCGAACTAACAGACCATCAAGATCCATTGGGATAAAATAATTTTAATATTATTAACTAAAACATAATTATAAAACAAAATATTATTGAAAGAATTACGCATTATTTAAGCGATTTTCTAATCAAATATAAATATTAAGGTACATAAATATTGTTTTATTTTATTAACAACTGAACTAACAGGTATCTTTACATAACTGAATAAAAGAATGATCCCTTGTCGATAATTTAATATATTACGCAAAGGAAAAAAAACACAATATATAATATATATGTACACAGCTACCTTTACTTTCCCTGTTACTTTACGATCGCTTGCGTTTACTTTTTATCGCTCATAACTCACGACGATCATTACGCCCATTTCAAATAGGAACGTTATACTTACTTTAAGTTTTTTGATATTTTAAAATAATAAAAAGTTTAAAGGTTCTGACTAATATGATTAAAAATAATAACTTTGAATATATAATAGAATCAAAAATGCTTATTTGGCTCAATTTATTGGGAGAGCTTATGAGTTATTGGTTTTATATAGAGAAATGTATTATTTTATTTAATTGTTGTACCTAAAAACGGTATTTGTGCAGGTTTGCAGGAATTTCATTCCATACGCAAACGTGGAATGGCCTACCTGCGGCAGTGTTTCCAGGTCGATACGACTTAGACACCTTTAAAAAGCGCGTCTTCCTCCACTTCAAAGGGCCGTAACGCACCTGTAGCTCCTCTGATGTTGCAGGGGTCGTGGAGAACGGTGATCAATTACCATCAGGTGACACATACGCTAATATATGACTATCAAGATGTATGTATATATATTGAACATATATCATTTTTAATTGCTTATAGTACTGTCTATAAGTATATTGTAATCTACATTTGAATATATTGAAAGCTGGTTGTATATTATTGTACTAGAATAAGAAAATAGTTAATTTATACTACTTATGTATAAATGTATCAAATCTTATTAAATTATGCTACTGGTTTTGTTTGATTAAATAAGTAAAACGTAAAGTAGGATTTATTATTAAAAAAGAATTAATATTTTAAAGCTATTTTTTACGATATAGAAATGATCCAAAGTCTCAAGTGGAAAGTGCCCGCAGTATCCCGCTGAAAAGCAACGACAGCATGTGGAAATCGCTTTTACAAGTCGTAAATACTAAGTGGATTGTAATGGATGCTCGAGCCTCAGGAAGACTTATACTTGTAAACTTGTTTAATTATTTTATTGAATTATAATATTTTTTTAAAAATTCATAAAGTAATGTAGCAATTTTCTTATTATTTTTTTTAGCTTCATGCTGTATCCAATATGATGAGAACCTATTGTTCTCCAATACCCTCAGTCTTTTCTCGAGGTATTGTTGAAGCGTGTTGAGTAACAGAACAACAGAAATAACACAACCGATTATCATTAAACTTTGTGTGCACATTCTTAGAGATATAAGAAAGGACACCTGTCTGTCTTTATGAGAAAAAATTCTAATATTTCTTTAGTATATTATATTGTTAGGATCCAGATATTTTTACAGTGGTTAGAACTTCTTGGTCGATCGACGCTCGAATATAACTGAAATCCTATTGCCAGTTTTAAAATGACACAGTAAAGATATTTAAGAAGGAGTGATTGTAAAACTAGAAAAGAACTTAGGGTAACTTGAAAAGAATTCGGAGAGGACTAAAAGAGGGTGTAGAAGCGAGTTTATTTGTTAATTAAAATGGAAGTAGTACAGGTTATCCCGGGTAAGATTCCTATAATTTAATATTCACCTCCTCAGTTTCCTAAGAATATTCATTTTGAAAATTCAATAAGAATACAGAGAGAAACGACTATTATTATATATTACATTTATATAAATATAAAAACATTAGTCCTGTACGAGGATCATATATATATATATATATATATATATATATATATATATATATATATATGTATATATATATCATCTTGTATGTATCATAAATACAGAAAGTGCGTACACCCATAAAATTTATTCGTTAAATTTACAATTTTGCTGAGTATAGAAATTTCATTATATGGCTTTAGTCGATTCAGCCAGCTACTGTTCTGTTCTATATTGAATTATTGTATATTTTGTTTTTCTCAATAAAATAAGCCTAAATCATGATTCTCATATATCATCATATTTTGATAAAAAAAGTTGATAGCATCAAATTTTCTAGAAGATCAAGTCGACAAAGTTAATTTGTTATGCTTTCAGCGAAATGATAACGTACTAAATAAAGATATAATTTAAAAGACAATATATCGTTTGACAAAATACCACATCAAAAATACATGTCACGTACCCCGCATTGTGAATCGATATTTTCATTAAGCGTTTTTTTTTTTCAGAAAACATTTACATACAAAGAAAATATACTCTTAAAAGAATACAGTTATTTGTTTATATATAGTACAAAAAATGGCTCACTCTTAAATAAATTAATCTATATTTCTATTAGTTTCACGCTGTATCCCGTACTCAGCAGGATAGCTAAAGAGAACCTGATAACCTAGTCTTAAGATATTATGTTCACCATAAATGATTTAATTGCTTTTTTTTTCAATTCTATAATAAATAAATAAATGTTTTAACTATGTTAAATGAATATAATGAAACGGATATTTTACCTTTATAATATTTATAATTGGTTTATTATTTTTAATGTTTAATAGTCTTAACATGATTCATTTGAAATAAGTAATGTTACACATGTTACGACACGAGTTATTTCTGACTATCAAATTGATCTCCATGACATCGTTAGTGCAGCCTTTTGTCGGGCTTATTTTAGTAAGCTTCTGTTCAACTTTATTCGAATGGATTCTGTTTTGGATGGTCGTGTGTCAATTTTCGAACATTGTTTTGTTTAAATACTTATACGTGTCTAAGCTTTACGGTTACAGACAATGAAAGTAAAATAATACAAACAAAAATATTATTTTAGGGTTCCATATTTCAAAAGGAAAAACGGAACCCTTATAGAATTACTGGTTGTCCGTCTGTCTGCATTTATTTTAATATAGCGTGGAGGTGTCAAGCTGAAATTAACATCCACTAAACAAATAAAATAAAACGAAAAATGTTTTTTGAAAAAAGCACAAAGTGTGACTGTAAAACCGACTGGTTGTGGATTCGATCCCCTCTCGAGGAAATGAATTATTTACTTAAATTTATATTTCTATTTCTTCGCTCTGGTGCCGAGGCAAAGCGCGGCGTTGAGTTCTGCCAAGCAACACGCAATGCCTCCAGAAGTGTCTTAACACTCTGCCTACTCTACTGTGCGCAGGATATAGATTGATTTTTTTTTAAGAATGCCAACTATAAGTCACGTTCCCGTTTCCCGGTGACCTGCAATCTTGAAATGGACACGGAACCCTTGCTGGCCCAGACACATTTATATTTGACCGGCTTTATATTCAAATCTATAAATTATCTAAAGTTTTACTTGTCTTAGCCATTTTCTAGTTTTCGTAAAAACTAACATATTACTAGAAGTTGAAAACCTTAGTCAATTTGAACCAAATTTATTTTTCAAGAAAAATTTTAAAATAATTTCTAGGGATAACGAAGCAATTTTTATTAAACGTCCATAAGCTTACTTGTAGAAAATTTTATCTTGAAGTTTGACAAAGTTGTAGTGCAAATTGATAATCATTTTATTGCAACTTTTGCAAATGTGCATTTTTTTCTTACAAATCTAAAAATTCGAAAATAGATAAACGAGTAAGATTGAATATGCATTACGTTTTTTAGCATAACGTTTTTTGTGGAGATTACTAATCATGACATGAAGCCGTCATGGCGCAAAAACACAAGCGTGTGACTTAGCCGCGACGGTTATGGGCTCGATTCCCATTCGGGGGTATGAACTATTTTCATTAATATTTTAAATGTTAACATCTTCCCTGTGGTAACAATGTAAAAACACAACTTTGAGTTCCTCCATCCATCTCGCGATACCTCGAGAATTCAGCGGTAAATAGGAAAGGAAATGTCTTAGCACTAGATTTTCTCTGCTTCCTACTGTATGCAAAATGTAGCGTGAAAGTGTAAAAAACATTAAAAATGAGTAGTACGATGAGCCTTCACATGTATACCTACTCTTTAGTAGATAAAAGTCTGCAATAATGCAATTCGTTCGTAAATTGATATTGCACATGCTTTACTGGCACTTAGTCTCAAGACGCTTTACGTAGTTTGCATAATAACAGGAAGATAGATAATAGCTTATAATGCTAAATAAGGTTGGTTTGTTTTGTTTTTATTCTTTATCTAGTATGTAGAAGAGGCAAAGATAGCCTTATATTAAAACACTCCTTTCTTTGCTTTCCGTCCAAATTTGAGACATTGTTGTTGAGTGGCGGAACTCAACGCCGCGTTTTGTTTTGCCATAGCAGAAAAAGGGAAATTTGTCTTTCCTCAGAGAAAAGATCAAACTCACAAGCAAAGATAGAGTTTACAGACATTTGCAGATTACACTACAATAGTCCCAAATATTTTTTAAAATCTCAAATATTGTTTTAATCGAAAATTCATGAAAACTTACAGTTAAATAAATATAAAAACAATAAACGTGTTGTTAGTTTATTTAAATGTTGCGGATTATCTCATATTGTTTTAATAGTAGAAACTTTTGTTGTTGGAATATATTATATAAAATTATACAAAATTTATAGAAATTAATATTAGATTTATAAAATTTACATTGTAAGTACCATCTAGAAAATGTCTATAGTTATATTTTGGCGTCCTGCACTTATTGAAAAATATAATGCCATATTGTGGAATATCAATAATATTTATATAACATTATGTTATTTTCTTTCTGTCATACTTATATCTCATAATATCTTAAATTACGTGAACTAAGATGAGATTTTATAGTAATATGACTTATATATTAAAATAATTAGGCTATAATTAAAACTAAATATAGCTTTACGAGGTATTTCACACAGCAGAGTAGGCAACGGGAACCTAGTGCTAAGACACTCCGTTCTCCATCTTACGCCGCATTCTGGATGCATTGTGTGTTGAATGATGGAGCTCAACACCGCGGATTGCGACGACACCAGAAATTAAAATGTTGAATATTTTATTTCCTCGAGTAGGGATTAAATATATAAATCGAGTATAGATTTTATACTACTGAGATATCGGGCTGTGGCTGGCACATACTTGTGCCTCTGCCCCACGACCGGCCGATTTTATATAATTTTGGCTATAACATAACAATAACAGCAGGCGAAGCCGCAGGCAGCGGTCGGGTAGCTAGAATCTAATATTGTCTTCGGTTCACCATCAGTGAGAAATTGAGATGTATCTCAGTTGATGGTAATACATATATAAATAACCAAGAAATTCACATTCACTTTGAGTTTTATAATAACTTTATATAAATTTTATAAGATGGATTAAACTTTATAGATCCACTTTCCAGGTAATATTAAACTCTTCTGAGCTAGGGATTAGCGGGTAACAATAACGCTTATGTGCTTTGTTATCATCGTGCTTGTTTACCGCTGGGTAATCATTAGTTCCATTCATTCACTACCTAAATTGTTATTAAAGCTCACTTTGTCATACTATCATGAATGATCATCGTTTTTATTTTGATTCACGATCAATAGATATAGCTTATGGTGTTTTTTTTTTTTTATTTTATATTAATTTAGTTGCAAAATAATGATTTTTAATGTTGTTGCTAGTAGTAATCCTGTATCTACATTCATATAAATCCTCTTTACTTTTTTACGTTGTTTCAAATAAAATAGTTTAGAAAATTTTTATCTATATAATATAAATTTTCCACTAGACATGTTTATGTCAGTAAAGTCGTTAATATTGAAGCTAACGCAAAAACGCCAAACGTGAAATAAGGAAATAGTCATAATCAGTTTTCGAGGGCCGCGACATTTATATACGTTTTCTTAATAAGTATTTATGAACTGTTGTCAAAGCAATAAAGTCATTGGAAATAAGCTCATTTATAATTTAAGGTTGTTTTTATGAAAATTAAAATTTAGTATTTCTACTCACTAAAATGAAACTTTACATATAACATATTGAAAAAATAAAATACATGATAAAACATGATTTTGTCACTATGTCTACACTCTTAGGTTTTTAAAAAAAGCCGGCCAAGTGCGGGTTAGACTTGCTCGCCGTTCACCGAGAATTTCGTACCAATTTCAGCGTTGTAGGTCAACGAGAAGTACAACATATAATGCACTTATTTTGGATGAAATTAAGAAACTATTAAATCCATATACTTCGTGCTAAATTTCGTAACCGTAGATCGCCGGAAAGTATAGATAATAAGATTCTTTCGACTCATATTTTTTTCTGTGTTTCAAGGTATTATTAAACCTGTATATTTGGTATTAATTCTAACTTGATACCTTTACGCAATATTGATAAATGATCTTGACAGACGCACTGCAGTAATTCTATAATATTTCCGTTTTTAGGGAACCTTAACTTATACCTTTTAAAGAAAAAAAGAATCCTTGAGGAACAAAGTGATCTTATATCACTTTGTTGTCCGTCCGTCTGTTTGTCAAGTTGCTTTATCTCAGAATCGAGTGGAAATTCAAGTCATATACCTAGATCTAAGGCCTCTTGATTTCCTAAAAAAAGAAACGTCTTTCTACATTTACTTAGAAAAAAGATATAGCAGTTTATGTAGTAAAAAACGCCCATTTAAATTATTAAATACTTTCGATTAACTTACAATTATTTATTATCAGAAAATAACTTTGTGGTGAAATCCTAAAAAATCCTTAGCCTTAAATGGTAAAATTTTATATTAATACCAAAACTTTAAAGTCACTAATTCAAGTGATGTATCAGTCGAAAACGCTAAGCTTAGCCTGAGCACAAAAACTTAACAAAAAGCACGAGACCTCATTTAACTCACTCTAACTTTTATACGCACTCGGTGGGCGAGCCCGACTCGCGCTTGTCGATTTTTTTCTTTTCAAATAACTAAAAGTAAATTAAAAGATCTCAAAATATTTTTCTAAAAAATACAGTTAAAACTTTAAAGGTAAATAAATTGCTATTTGGTGCGTTTTATGATTTTAAGACAAATGCCATATTTTCTAGCTTCATATATTCATATAGATTTTATAGTAACGAGATATCGGGCTACCAAAGAGAGGTATATAAAGAACAAGGTGGTGGTAATGGTCCGGTTGAGTCTGCCCATGCGTGTTGCCATTGCTGGCGATGTGACTCTACCACACGTACTTAAGTCGCCTCTTACGACACCACCAGTACCAGGATGATCCTATTCTACGCCGGGATCCCACGGCTAAAAACTTTCGCAACTCTCTAGTTAAAAAGTAACTAGATTTTATTTATGTATATCAATATTTATGAAGATTTTATGTATATCAATACAACTCAGTTCCAAATTTTTTGCTTTTATAGATATGCAAGTGTTCGTCACCAACTTAAATTTTCCTTATACTGGTGAAATAAATTATTTCACTTAAATAAAATACGACTTAAATAAAAAAAACCACTTCGAGGCCAGTCGTGGCACAGGGGCGTGCAACTGTAAACGCATCAGGTTGTTGTGTGGTTCCTACTCGAGGAAATGATATATTTAATAATTTAAATAATTCATTGCTCTGGAGTCAAGGCAAAACGCGACGCTGAGCTCCGCCACTCATCACGCAATATCTCCAGAATTCGACGGAAAGTTGGGAGCGGAGTGTGTTAACACTAGCCTCCCTTTGCCTGCCCTTCTACATACGGGATACATACAACGTGAAGCTGAGAGACAGAAATGGGTATTATTAAAACTACTATTTCTCAGAATTAATATGTATCCTCTTTTCGAAAACTGTGATATCGAACGCGAGCACACATCCCGTGCAACGGGCGTTACACATTTCCGCTATAAAATGAGGTTTCACAAAATGAAGTGAAACAAATTTAAGCACTAATAACTAAAGCATGTAGTTACGAGCTTTTCATATTTTAAATGGACGTAGCGCTAATGATTATTTTGCAAATAATTTTCCACGAGCTCTTAGTTTCTTGTTCACTTTTCCTTATAGGTACTGTGAGTTAATATTATTTTTGATTAAATTTATAAACAACAACCTCTGACCATAAAGTTTCGTATATTTCGGTTCGTTCGTTCGTTTCGTATATCCAGCTCATTTTTATTGTACTTTTCAATTCCAGCTTTGATTTTTATAGAGAATCTGTATATTGATATTCATTTATTATTATTGAACTACTTATGAAAGTCAATAATTATATGAATCAATATATTGTTTAGGGTTCCGTACCCAAAATTAAACAATGGAACCACCGTATTGTATAATTATAAGGTCAAGACCACTTACATCGACATCGCGTGGAGGCATAAATTGAAATTATATATCAAATATTCTGGGTCTGGGTCTACGACCCCATAAAGTACAAAAAAGTCAAGTTTTTATGTCAACCTAATCAAAAGATACGAGCATTGAATAAACTTTAGTTGGATTACTTTTATTTTGTACTTCCCGTTGACTCGCACCTGACCGGTTTTTCTATTATATAAATTAAAATCTGTATGAAAAAAAAAAAATGTATATATATATATGTTTAACTTCACGTCCGAACTCATACACAATATGTTATCCCGGCTAATTTTATTTTAACTTCTGCTTGTACCGACTGAAATATAAACTCATAAAAAGATACATATGTTTTAATTTATTTATTAAAAAAATCTTTTCATACATACCATATTTGCGAGGCAGATTAAGCCATCCAATAATAATCAACGTTGATTGACTTTTTAATCTCAAGAGTCTTTCCATATTCTTATTTGCTTTAAGCGTGAAGTGAAGCGTCCAGTGTAAATATTTCATTGTGTGTTTTTAATATTTTTTAGGGTTCCGTATCTCGAAAGGTACAAACGGAGTCCCTATAATATCACTTTGTCGTTCGTCTGTCTATACGTCTATGAAGAATATTTTTCTCAGGAACACGTGGAGGTATCAAGCAAGAGGAGTTTGCGTCCCTTGGAGCTGTTATACATTAAACTTCTGAGTCAACGCAAGCAAAAGATAGAGCAATTTATGCCACAAATTTCAGGAAATTTTCGAAACCCGCAATAAAATAAAAACCTACAGGGTACTTCCCGTGAATTTCGAATCTTGAAATTTGGTACTAAGTAACGTCTTATAGCACAGATAAAGCAAAAATAGTAAAAAGTAAAAATTTATAGGTATTTCGTAGGAAAAAAAAATTACAAATTTATATTTGTATTTCATTGCACACTAAATGGTTGCATGTATCCGCAAAATTAAGTTTGTCCACCTAAGTAAATTGTACTTCCTTGTCCCAATTGACCCACAATCCTGAAATTGATACGGAAGCGTCGATGCGTGAGTCTGACTCGCACTTAACCGATTTTTTTGTAACTTTTCGTGGTTTCAATGTATAATTTAAAACAGAAAAAGAACACGAACAATAACGTAAATATTCATACGGTACGAATGAAAAACATTTTTTCATGTAATTCAATTTAATCTCTATACTGCCAGCTTTGAGCTTAAATCGTGGCAAACGTGACTGCCTCAAAGCCTCTCTGTACACGTGTCTCTTAATCCGACGCAAACCCAATTTTGTCTAAACTAATAGTAAAAACATTGAAAGTTATGAAACTTTATCATGAGATATTATTTCATATCCGCCTACTGAAATAACTATAAGAATGTACTCATTTATAGGACAACAACATTATTGTAAAGATAAATACAGGTCGTCGTGGCGCAGGGGCATAAGCTGCAGTGACTGTAACTCGACGGTTGTGAATTCGATCCCCATTCAATGAAACGAATTATTATTTATTAATATAATTTTTTTTACACATCTTACCATGGCAAAAGCTCGGCGTTGAGTTCCCCCACTCAACACGAAATGCCCTCAAACATTCAGGACACAGCATGAAGCTGACATACATATATAAACATTATTATTACAATATAATTTAGTGTATTTCGTTGTATATGAATGACTGATGCTAAACCTAAATTACTAATGATATTTAAGTTCTTTAATTTTCACGATTATTACACATTTTAAACGAAACTCTCGTGGTCTACCCGTGACCACGGACTACTGCAAAGTTTTCGAACCGTCGGGATTCCAAAAATGTATAAAAATACAAAATATACGCGATTAATCCGATTAAAATAGTTTCATTTAAAATACTAATGATATTTGTTTGTTACTAGATCTCTCATTACAATGATAGTTCTATCACAATATATTTATATATACATATCATTGTCATCTATTTTTGATTTATATTTCAAGTGGCAGTTCTGATTCTGCTCAATGCGTTATTGGCAAATATAGCTACATGTAGGCATTAGAGGTAAGCTAAGAGTATCGAGGTACTCCATATTTCAATTCAATAAACAATTTGTCGGTAATATAATGAGTGAAGTACCTTTTTAACGTGGTACAAAAATGAAATAATCATTAATATCGAGGCTTTGTTTTAATCAAGAGTAAAACAGTATTTTCTCTTGCATAAACTCGAATGAAACAGATTAATTAACCAGCTAGGTAGGGTTGTGAGGCCGTCACCTACGCGCGAGGACGAGGGCGCGTGGTATATAACCGCGTACGCCGTGATCAAGCTCCCATTTGCTTTAGAACCATCGACTCGAAACCCTCTAGATTTCCTGAAAGTACTGAAAGTTTAATCTTCACTGTCTAGCTACGGTCAAGTAAGTGAATTATGGTTTTTTTTATTATTTTCATAATAGAAAAAATATATTTTTTAAAATAAAACCCTACTCGAGGATATAAAATATTTACTTAAATTTATATTTTTTTTTCTTCGCTCTGATGTAGAGAGGCAAAGCGCAGTATTGAGTTCTGCCACTTAACACGATATGACCCCAGAATTTGGCAGAAAGTGGGGAACGGAGTGTCTTAACACTAGGTTCCCTCTGCCTCCCTCGCTGCGTGTGGCATACAACGTGAAGCTGATTGTTTTCCATACGTATATATATATAATAATGAATATATGTACAAATGTATATACATTAATATATATAAAATATGTTTATTATATCTTTTATTCATTATTTTTATGTTACTATTTACTTATATATATATATATACGTTTATTTATATATAAATACATATGCGAAAAAAATTATTTTAAAGTTCAGTACTTTAAAATTGAATTAATTGGGACACAAAATATAAATATTTCTAATAATTATTGGTTTGATTTGAAAAGTTTATTTACTCATTATGTGTATTTACTTATGTTTAATAATTTTATTAATTAATTTCAATAATTTTAAATCATATTTTTCAAATCATGTATATATACTACGTCACTACCATTTTTAATTATTAGATGTTTGTATTAAGACTAAATTTTATTAATGATCCCTATTAAAATCAAACTCTATAATATTTTTTAAATGTGGTTATTTATATGAAAGTATAACCAGAATATGTGGCTTATTGTGTTAAAAAACCAGTCAAATCGTACATATTTCATAGTTTATTGTCAAGGGGACAAAATTGAGTAATCGGGAACACAATTTTTATAAGTTGACAAACTTAAGTTTCCGGACGTATGCACTCATTTTATATGTATCGAGCTAAATTTATGAGATAGTAATGATTTTTTTTATGAAATATCTATAAATGTTAATTTTTTGCAAGTTCTGGCTACCTGCCGAATTTTATGATTGTAGGTCCACGAGAGGTACCCGATAGGTTTCATACAAAATGCAGCAACTTGCGTTGATTTAGAACTTTTTTTTTGGTATTTCAAGGGGCCGTAGATATTGGATATTTATTTTAGAAAATAAATGCTCTTGACATACGGACGACGGACAAAGTGATCTTATAAGATTTGTGATTTTCCTCTTGAGGCCCGAAACCTAAAAAAAATATTCAAATATCAAGGATTTTTTGTGATGATATATGTTTAAAAATATTTATAAAATAGTATTCTCTCTTGCCAAACGATAATTCTTAGTAATTATCTTTGGGTAGCGGAAATTTGTAAAAATCTCCCTACAGAGATACTAACTGGTCTGATCGGTTTCCAAGAGGCGCGGGTTTGAGTCCCGCTACGTTCAAAATTTTATACGTTTTCTAAATAAGTAATACCATACTTCCCAGAAATAATTTTGTTTGCCTGTTAGATAAATCACGAGATAGTTTTCCATAGTGTAATAAAATTTAATTAAAATATCTTATTTTTTAACGTGTAAAATAAAAGCATTTTTCTGCCTCAAAAAAGGCAAATCAAAGAGAATTTGCAAATGAAGTGACAGTGAAAACTCTAACAAATGTATTTTCATTATTGTTCAGCGAAATAAAAGATTAATTTAAATTAAAAATCTTTTATCCAATATTAATCTCTGTACTGAATATTGAAATTGACATAGAAGTATATATGTAAATAATTTTAAATTGAAAAATCTGATGTTTATCTATGGTAAAAACAAAAAGAAATACTATAATTATGCTTTATTTTGTACACATATTTCTGTATTTTTAAAACAAACGTACGTTTTGATCATTTTTAGAACCCATAACTATTATGTCACCTTTAAAAATATTTATAAAACAAATTGAATGACATCGTAAGGTTCGCTTTGATTCTGCAATATGTTAAATAAAGCAGATATAAAAAAATTAAGAGTTACCTCCACACAAAAATATATTTTTTAATCTGTTTTTCTGCCAATGAAATGAAACATTTAATTTTAAAGCATATTAGGCAGTATTTTTTTAGTTTCATGCTGGGAACCTAGTGTTAAAGCATCCCGTCCAAATTGAGCATTGCGTGTTGCATGGTGTAACTGAACGCTGCGCTTTGCCTAGTTACTAGAGCGTTAATAAATTAAAAATATATATTCGAAAAGTAATATTAAAAATTATTTTAAGAGATAGCCTTTCCTCTGTATCTTGTATCTTCACTTTCAATCAGCTCTATATGGCGTTTCAATATATAGCAAAATTAAGTTCCGGGACTATATCTAGTGCAACACTAGGCTTAACCTTATTTAAAGAAATTTGCATAACAATGAAACCATAGAATGTTGAAAGTTATGAACAATATTTATTGACGGTATAATGATACTACAAGTTTGAAGTATGAAGCAAAACTAATTTATTTTCTTAATACCCCCAATACAATTATTAAACATTAATGTCAATCTAGGTACACAATTTACTTACATAATTAATATATAACATATCTTCCCCCCATACCAATACATGTTGAAATAATCATTAGAAGACAATCAAACAGTTACCAAAATAATTAATTCAAAATATTAATCTAATCAGTGCTTGGGATTCCAATTATATCTGGCCACAATTCTGGTGGCGGTATCTCAATAGGCATATCTGGTTTAGCTGTTCCAGATCTTGAGCTGCGAGCAGTACGGTCATCAGCAACCGGGTCCTGATCTATTACTTCTGGTGTTACAGTACGTGATAAGATCTGGTCAGCATGTCTACGGTGCAACTCACCATTCTCCGTTCGCACCCTGTAGGAGCTAGGACCCTCAATCATCTCAACAGTAGCTCTTTGCCACTTCTCACCTGGACCATACATCCGTATTAGCACAGGTTGACCCTCAGCAAATGCGCGAGCGGGTGTTCTGTGGGCCGCTGCCTCCAATTGTATCTCTGTGTTAGAGGGTACTGAGTCCGGGTGGAGAGAAGATACCGCTGTCCTATATCGACGACCGTTCAATAACTCTGCAGGCGTTTTATTTGTTACGCTGTTTGGCACCGTTCGAAGATAGTATAAAGCTTTACTTAATTTCTCACTCCAAGGCATGTCAGAAGATGACATTTTCCTTAATTTATTCTTGAATGTCTGAATGGCACGTTCGATCTGTCCGTTAGTTGCCGGATGATACGGCGGTGAATACAAATGTCTGATTCCATTTTTAGACAAGAATGCATTGAATTCATCAGAGCTAAATGCTCTTCCATTGTCCGACACTAAACTTCTGGAAGTCCCTGTGCAGCAAATATTTTCCTCAAAACTACGACGACAGTGGACGCACTCATTGAGGGGATGATTTCAGCTTCAAACCATTTGCTGTAACTATCAATCAACACAAGAAAAGTTTTTTCCTTGGAATGGTCCCGCAAAATCTATGTGAACACGGTTCCACGCTTTTTCTGAGGTGATCCACGTTTGTGGATCTCCTGGTGGATTATTTCTGACAGCCTGGCATAGTTCACATGCACTCACCGTTCTTTCGATCTGGTTATCCATGCCTACCCACCATACATAACCTCTAGCATATGCCTTTGTCTGGACTATCCCCGCATGTGGAGCATGTAAAAGTTTAAGTACCTGGTCTTGAAGAGCCGCAGGTATAATGACCCTATTGCACCACAATAAACACTCTTTATTGTGTGAAAGAGCCTCTCTCCGCGTCCAGTATGGTTGCAGCACAGGGTCGCTATTACGTGGTGGCCAACCATGTAAAACATGAAACAAAACTCTCCTCAATATCGGATCTTTCTTGGTAAGTTCAGCAATTTTGCGCACGTCCAATTTCCACCCTCTAGGTTGCTCTTCCAAAAGTAAAACGTCTCTGACAACATCTGTAGTCGCTGTTGATGTTTCCGGGGCTGTCCATCTGCTAAGCGCGTCCGCGTTACCAATCAGCTTCCCAGGTCTATATTTAATGTCATAATCGTAACACCCGAGCTTCAAAGACCAGCGCAACATTCTCGGTGAAATTTGATCCGGTATAGGTTTCTCGCGGTTGAACAAACCTATCAACGGCTTATGATCTGTCACAATAGAGAACTTCCGGCCCGCCAGATAATCATGAAATTTAGTCAATCCAAAAATTATAGCCAATGCCTCCTTATCAATTTGGCCATATCTTCGTTCATGCGCTTGCATGGTTCGTGATGCCATCATTATCGGCCTTTCTGAACCGTCGTCCATTACATGTGCTATGATAGCCCCCAGACCATACTCCGACGAATCACATATAAGGAGCAATTCTCTGTTGATGTCGTAGCCAACCAAAGTGCGATCCGACGACAGTAACTCCTTGGCCGTCTCAAATGCTTCCTGTTCCTTTTTACTCCATATCCAAGGCCTCTTAGACTCAAGCAACCGGTATAATGGTTCTAACACGGTTGCTTTGTTTGGCAAAAATTTTTCATAAAAGTTATACAAACCTAGAAAAGCCCTTAAAGTTTCTTTGTTAGTTGGAGCCGATTTTTCTTGTATCTCCTTCACCTTTGCAGGGGACGGGTGCAGGCCTTCTGCGTCAATCATATGTCCTAAAAACGTAATACTATCAGCTGCAAACACACATTTCTTTAAGTTAAGACGCAAGCCCATTTTTTGAAGCTTCAATAACACATTTCTTAGACGTTGATTGTGTTCATGTGATGTCTTTCCTGCTATGGCAATGTCATCCAATAAACATGCCACTCCATCCATCCCCGCGAGGGCTGTCGACATAACTCTCTGAAAAATACCCGGGGCTGCACTCACACCGAAAGCTAGCCTATTCACCTTCATCAGACCAATAGGTGTGTTGAGTGTCAAGAGCATAGCAGTTTCTTCATCTACCTTTAATTGAGTATAGGCTTGTTTCAGATCCAATTTAGTAAATACCCGTCCTCCACTAAGTTTAACGAAAGCCTCAGTTGATGTTGGTAGTGGGTAAGTATCCGTGTCTATAGCTGCATTTACCGTCGAACGATAATCCCCACAGATACGTAATGAGCCATCATCTTTCTTGACAATTCTTAAGGGCGTGGCCCATTTCGAAAATCTGACAGGTGATAATACCCCTTCTTTTACCAGGCGTTGCAATTCTTCCTCAACCTGATGCTTCAATGGAAACGGAACAGGGCGTGTTTTCAAGAAACGTGGCGTTATATTTGACTTAACAGTTAACGAAACTTCCGGCCCCTTGTACATCCCTAGACCTTCCTTAAATAAGTCAGGGAATTCTTCTTTATAAGGCCTAACTTGCTCGGCGGACCAACACAGGCCCGAAATATGCAGCCCTAATGCCTGAAACCAGTTTCCTCCCCAACAGGCTTGGGCCACGGCCGGAAACCACCACGAGCTCACATTGGGCTGACTTGTCTCCGAGTACTACGCGTACATAAGCAGTACCTAACACTTTCAAGGGATCACAAGTCCACGTCATGAGTTTTAAATTGGTAGAATTCAAAGGCGGGGGAGTGAGCCACAACTTACGATACGTCTCCTCAGATATTATTGACCTCGAAGCTCCAGAGTCCACTTCCATTGACAGCTTGACGTCATCTAAAGTAACATCTGCTACTATTGGAGGTCTATAATTATCAGCACAAACGTAAATGCCCATCATGTTTTCCGTTGAAAACTCTTCTCCGCAAATAGCGCCATTCTTTGCCTCATCACTCGCCTGGTGCACCTTGTTAGGTCTCTTATTACAAGCCGCTGCGATGTGTCCAAAACGTTTACAGTAAAAGCATCTCGACTTTGAAAATGTGCAACGCTCGCCCGGCTTGTGCACCCGCGCACAATGTCGACATTCGTTCGATTTAATTCTAACCGATTTCCATTGGTACTGTGACGTCAGACAGAGTTTGCTTCAGTCCCGCAGTATTGCCGTATAAATCTGGAAACGTTGCTTGATAGTTGAGACAGTTATTAGAAGCAAAACTAATTTATTTTCTTAATACCCCCAATACACTTATTAGAACATTAATGTCAAATCTAGGTACACAATTTACTACATACTTAATATATATCACATATCTCCCCCCATACCAATACATGTTGAAATAATCATTAGAAGACAATCAAACAGTTACCAATAATTAATTCAAAATATTAATCTAATCAGTGCTTGGGATTCCAATTATATCTGGCCACAATTCTGGTGGCGGTATCTCAATAGGCATATCTGGTTTAGCTGTTCCAGATCTTGAGCTGCGAGCAGTACGGTCATCAGCAACCGGGTCCTGATCTATTACTTCTGGTGTTACAGTACGTGATAAGATCTGGTCAGCATGTCTACGGTGCAACTCACCATTCTCCGTTCGCACCCTGTAGGAGCTAGGACCCTCAATCATCTCAACAGTAGCTCTTTGCCACTTCTCACCTGGACCATACATCCGTATTAGCACAGGTTGACCCTCAGCAAATGCGCGAGCGGGTGTTCTGTGGGCCGCTGCCTCCAATTGTATCTCTGTGTTAGAGGGTACTGAGTCCGGGTGGAGAGAAGATACCGCTGTCCTATATCGACGACCGTTCAATAACTCTGCAGGCGTTTTATTTGTTACGCTGTTTGGCACCGTTCGAAGATAGTATAAAGCTTTACTTAATTTCTCACTCCAAGGCATGTCAGAAGATGACATTTTCCTTAATTTATTCTTGAATGTCTGAATGGCACGTTCGATCTGTCCGTTAGTTGCCGGATGATACGGCGGTGAATACAAATGTCTGATTCCATTTTTAGACAAGAATGCATTGAATTCATCAGAGCTAAATGCTCTTCCATTGTCCGACACTAAAACTTCTGGAAGTCCCTGTGCAGCAAATATTTTCCTCAAAACTACGACGACAGTGGACGCACTCATTGAGGGGATGATTTCAGCTTCAAACCATTTGCTGTAACTATCAATCAACACAAGAAAAGTTTTTCCTTGGAATGGTCCCGCAAAATCTATGTGAACACGGTTCCACGCTTTTTCTGAGGTGATCCACGTTTGTGGATCTCCTGGTGGATTATTTCTGACAGCCTGGCATAGTTCACATGCACTCACCGTTCTTTCGATCTGGTTATCCATGCCTACCCACCATACATAACCTCTAGCATATGCCTTTGTCTGGACTATCCCCGCATGTGGAGCATGTAAAAGTTTAAGTACCTGGTCTTGAAGAGCCGCAGGTATAATGACCCTATTGCACCACAATAAACACTCTTTATTGTGTGAAAGAGCCTCTCTCCGCGTCCAGTATGGTTGCAGCACAGGGTCGCTATTACGTGGTGGCCAACCATGTAAAACATGAAACAAAACTCTCCTCAATATCGGATCTTTCTTGGTAAGTTCAGCAATTTTGCGCACGTCCAATTTCCACCCTCTAGGTTGCTCTTCCAAAAGTAAAACGTCTCTGACAACATCTGTAGTCGCTGTTGATGTTTCCGGGGCTGTCCATCTGCTAAGCGCGTCCGCGTTACCAATCAGCTTCCCAGGTCTATATTTAATGTCATAATCGTAACACCCGAGCTTCAAAGACCAGCGCAACATTCTCGGTGAAATTTGATCCGGTATAGGTTTCTCGCGGTTGAACAAACCTATCAACGGCTTATGATCTGTCACAATAGAGAACTTCCGGCCCGCCAGATAATCATGAAATTTAGTCAATCCAAAAATTATAGCCAATGCCTCCTTATCAATTTGGCCATATCTTCGTTCATGCGCTTGCATGGTTCGTGATGCCATCATTATCGGCCTTTCTGAACCGTCGTCCATTACATGTGCTATGATAGCCCCCAGACCATACTCCGACGAATCACATATAAGGAGCAATTCTCTGTTGATGTCGTAGCCAACCAAAGTGCGATCCGACGACAGTAACTCCTTGGCCGTCTCAAATGCTTCCTGTTCCTTTTTACTCCATATCCAAGGCCTCTTAGACTCAAGCAACCGGTATAATGGTTCTAACACGGTTGCTTTGTTTGGCAAAAATTTTTCATAAAAGTTATACAAACCTAGAAAAGCCCTTAAAGTTTCTTTGTTAGTTGGAGCCGATTTTTCTTGTATCTCCTTCACCTTTGCAGGGGACGGGTGCAGGCCTTCTGCGTCAATCATATGTCCTAAAAACGTAATACTATCAGCTGCAAACACACATTTCTTTAAGTTAAGACGCAAGCCCATTTTTTGAAGCTTCAATAACACATTTCTTAGACGTTGATTGTGTTCATGTGATGTCTTTCCTGCTATGGCAATGTCATCCAATAAACATGCCACTCCATCCATCCCCGCGAGGGCTGTCGACATAACTCTCTGAAAAATACCCGGGGCTGCACTCACACCGAAAGCTAGCCTATTCACCTTCATCAGACCAATAGGTGTGTTGAGTGTCAAGAGCATAGCAGTTTCTTCATCTACCTTTAATTGAGTATAGGCTTGTTTCAGATCCAATTTAGTAAATACCCGTCCTCCACTAAGTTTAACGAAAGCCTCAGTTGATGTTGGTAGTGGGTAAGTATCCGTGTCTATAGCTGCATTTACCGTCGAACGATAATCCCCACAGATACGTAATGAGCCATCATCTTTCTTGACAATTCTTAAGGGCGTGGCCCATTTCGAAAATCTGACAGGTGATAATACCCCTTCTTTTACCAGGCGTTGCAATTCTTCCTCAACCTGATGCTTCAATGGAAACGGAACAGGGCGTGTTTTCAAGAAACGTGGCGTTATATTTGACTTAACAGTTAACGAAACTTCCGGCCCCTTGTACATCCCTAGACCTTCCTTAAATAAGTCAGGGAATTCTTCTTTATAAGGCCTAACTTGCTCGGCGGACCAACACAGGCCCGAAATATGCAGCCCTAATGCCTGAAACCAGTTTCTCCCCAACAGGCTTGGGCCACGGCCGGAAACCACCACGAGCTCACATTGGGCTGACTTGTCTCCGAGTACTACGCGTACATAAGCAGTACCTAACACTTTCAAGGGATCACAAGTCCACGTCATGAGTTTTAAATTGGTAGAATTCAAAGGCGGGGGAGTGAGCCACAACTTACGATACGTCTCCTCAGATATTATTGACCTCGAAGCTCCAGAGTCCACTTCCATTGACAGCTTGACGTCATCTAAAGTAACATCTGCTACTATTGGAGGTCTATAATTATCAGCACAAACGTAAATGCCCATCATGTTTTCCGTTGAAAACTCTTCTCCGCAAATAGCGCCATTCTTTGCCTCATCACTCGCCTGGTGCACCTTGTTAGGTCTCTTATTACAAGCCGCTGCGATGTGTCCAAAACGTTTACAGTAAAAGCATCTCGACTTTGAAAATGTGCAACGCTCGCCCGGCTTGTGCACCCGCGCACAATGTCGACATTCGTTCGATTTAATTCTACCGATTTCCATTGGTACTGTGACGTCAGACAGAGTTTGCTTCAGTCCCGCAGTATTGCCGTATAAATCTGGAAACGTTGCTTGATAGTTGAGACAGGTCTGAACTGCCGTCTCGTACATAAGCTCCTTTGTCTTTAACAAATCCCGCCGCAAGCGTTCGTCTCGTATACCCAATACTAGTCGGTCTCTCAGTTGGCGCTTTAAGTCTGTGAAATTGCATTTAGCGCCCAATAAACTGATCGCAGCCACAAAATCCTGTACGGTTTCATCAGGTGACTGCCGGCGTTTATGAAACTTATCACTTTCTAGTATTTCGTTAACCTCTGGTTCGAAAAATTTGTCCAGTACACTTATAATTTCATTAAATTCCACGCTAGTAGGTCTCGCGGGTGCTAACAATGATGCAATCAACGAGTAAGTATCTTTTCCGCACTGTGATAGAAACAGAGAACGTGCCTTACTATTAAATTCACTTTCGGAAACACCCGCGGCGTCGAGAGCGCATTGCAACTGTTCTTTGTAATCGCACCACTTGTCTGTCTTGGGGTTAAAATGTCCAGGAAATACTATATTAGCGATATTAGTGGCCATTTCCACAAAAATCTATTTAATTTTCCTCGTCGCCAATATAATGATACTACAAGTTTGAAGTATGAAGCAAAACTAATTTATTTTCTTAATACCCCCAATACAATTATTAAACATTAATGTCAATCTAGGTACACAATTTACTTACATAATTAATATATAACAGACGGCATCTATCATATTAAGATAAAAAGGATAGCTCGGTAACCGAACACCACCACGTTATGAAATATATTGTACTTACGTAAATACTGAAGAACTTTCCTAATAAATGCAAAGAATCTCTATTCTGTGAACCTAAGGCGAACATTCTATATTTATTCATTTAATACATAATTTGAATTGAAACTTTTCAATTCAAAATTATAATTTATAAATATTTTTTAAAATATAAAAAATATATTATGTGATATTAAAATAATTTTTAAAATATGTGATTTTATAATTTTGAATTGAGAAGTTTCATTTGAATAAAACTATGTAGTCTGTCTAATATCTATTGGCGAGGGAACTTTCAAATAAACTTATTTTTACCCATCGAACATTTAGTACAATAAAATACAGTGACAATGGCAGGACTTTTCGGAAAACTAAACTAATATAAAAACAAATATATTATTGTACATACACAAGGATATGACGACAACGGGACGATTGTGGATTCGATCCCCACTCGTTATGTTACCGTCATACCCTCTATTTATTAATATTTTCATTTCTTCACTCTGGCACCAAGACAAAAGCCCGGCGTTGAGTTCCGCCTCCTCAACACGTTATGCATCGAAAAATTCGGCAGAGTGTAGGTAACGTAGTGTCTTAACACTACGTTCCCTCTGCCCACTCTGCTATATGCGGGAACCAGCGTGAAAAAAAAAATTGTTCAAAACTGACTCTAAATATCAATCATTAAATAAGCGAAGGTGTTAAATAGTACTAATTTGGCTGAAAGATACCTTTAGGTATGTATTAAATAATTAGGTAAAAAAAGCTTTTAGGAAAATGTAAAGGATCTACGAACCACTCACTGCTTAATACTTAAAAGAAACGTGTAGGCGTGTTTTTATTTTACAAACTATAAAACATCTCTCAACAAAACCCGATAGAATCGATTAGAATTCTTCTAAATTATTTATAGAAAACTGGTTTAGACCAAAAGTACATCCACTAAGTATTTCATTGTTAACATCTATATATAGATATATAAATTTTATTATGTCCGCAAATAGAACTGAATGAAAAGATGTATCTAAAACAGGTTTCCTGTTATGTATTTGACGTGAATTAATGTAAATTATAGTGCCAGCAATTGGGACCATGATATTCTTCTCGAACACTCATCGAACATTACGGTAAATTATAAATATTTATAAAATATCCTTTTAAAACATATATAAACACGTAGTGTTTCTCGTTATTGTAATTTAAATGTGAAATTGAACCCGATAGTTGTGGTTTCATCTCACACTGATAGATATAAAGATCCTTCTCATGTTTTTTTTCGGATTCTTTAAACATAACTATTGCATTCACTTAAAAATCTTTAACGGGAAGGATACTTTTTAGGAAACATAAAAATTTGAACGTAGCAGGATCTTAACTCGCGCCTCTTAGAGAACGTAAGTGCCCTCCAAGTGCTAACTAACTAACTGAGCCATACGTTCTCATTGGGCTACGTCAAAATTCTCATATGCTTATTACAACTTATTTGTGTTCCTAAGATCTCTATAGGATAGGAAAGATTTATAAGAGAAACTTATTTGAAGTTAAGAAAAGTTATCATATTTGAGTAAATAAATTCAATATGCAATTATTTTTGTATTTACGACCATATTAATAATAGAGAGCGGGCGAAGCCGCTAGGGGGTCGCTAGTAATAAAATAAATGAGTGGTTCAAGCGTGCGAAAGTAAGAATATTTAAATTATCCTCTGTTTGGCAAAGCGTAATAGTTTCACGAATTAATATATAGAGGGCGTTGACGGAAGTTAGATCGCGCTATCGTTATGTTCATATCGAATATATATGATTTGGAGTTTTCGAAAATTCCGTACTCTGCCTACCCATAAAGCGGGAGAATGAATTATTAATAATTTTTGAATGTACAGTGTATTAATATAATATACTGTAATAATAATAATAGAAATAACAACGAAGTTTTCTTTGTTCTCAGGATGTCATAAATATATAAGCTTAATACTTCCTTCTTGATACCGCAAGCATATAGGTGCTGTAATTACTACGGGAGATTGCTACGACATCTCGTAGCAATATATAGAAAATGATACGATTCGACGATGTATTTTAAAAGAAGTTGCTTTTGATTATGTGTTATATTCTTATTTTTACAATCCAGTTTTTAATATATTATATATATATATATATATATATATATATATATATATATATATATATATATATATATATATATATATATATATATATATATATATATATATATATATATATATATATATATATATATATATATATAATACAAATAAACTGAGTGTTGTTCCATGTTCAGTAATTTATCATACGGAAACAAAATTTAAAAGCATATAAAACTAAATTATAAATTATTCCTTCGCAATTTTCTTAAAAATATATTTTATAGAGTACTTTTATGCTTTCCTTAAGAACTAGCTACTAAGACTTTAAAAAGTTAATTGCACTCGGCACTCTAAAGCAGCACTTAATATCGTAGACGGATGTCCTTTTTAATTGTCGTTAATAAATAATGTAATTAATATTTCTTTTATCATTTAAGCTAAGAATAACAACATATATATTTTTAATAACAATATTTTATGTAAGATATATTCATAAGAAAATATATACTCTATCATATACGTACATCTATAAAGTTTTAAAAAAAATCCCAGAATTTACCATGCAAAATGTAAAAAACAGCCATTTATATAACCATCATCACACAATTTAATGAATATAGGCCAACAAATTGTGATTGATACAGCCCATCTTCAATCTATAGCGAAATTGGATACAAAAAACTCGTTACGGCGATTCATATTCCACATATAAATATATATATTTGTACTTTATATATGCATCTTAAAAGACATCCACGACATGCTACTTTATTTATTTTTTCACTTTCAACGCCTTTGCATACTAATGTCGAGCTTAATCGAACTTGTATAAAAGTCTCGTTACTGCCAATGGAATTTTTATATGAAATTATTTTTCATTTAAAATATAAAGTACCAATCATGGATAGGAAACAATCTTTTTTATATAAATTTACATTTTCATTATTGGGAAACCCATTAGTATTTTCCAATATATGGGATGATTCAACACGTTATTACAGCAGTATGTTCAAAGTGAATGTCATAAATATGACAGAGTGTCCTTGTGTCCTGAAGGGTTCATCGATAAATAGTATCTCGTGTATCCAATTATATGTCAAGGCGAATCTGGAATGCCGCGATTGTGATATGATGCCTTCTGGGACTTCCCTTATAAAGAGACGCAAAACGTTATTCTCATATTTTTCAAAGAGTGATGTCTTTTTATTTAATAATATCCAATTCTATATATATTTGCTATAATAGCGAAACCTTTTGCAATGATAATATACCTAAATGTACAACTATGTTGATGTTGACTATTAGCTTGCATATTCAGTTATCGTAAGAAAAATAATCAATAAAAATAATATACTACAATAATGAATGAATGAATGGGGAACGGAGTATATTAACACTAAGTTCCCTCTACCTATCATACTATATGCGGAATAATTGAATTGCGTTAAAACGAACTCAAATTTGTACACAGAAAACAATAAATGGTATTTATAAATAAAATGTACTATCGGAAATAGACACGTTATATAAATGCAGTCGGATAACTCGTCTGATCACTTAATTGAGATATAAACTTCGAAGCCGACATCATAAAAAAGAAATAACCTTCCAACGGACAGTTCATCGCATTTCCCAAAGGTCCTCGCATATGGGACACTTTCTTTATTTCAACTTATACTATTTAGATTGAAGACCTAAATGATGAAATGATTTTTTTTATTATACATACTTCTTAAAATACAATACATTACTGATATTAAGTAAACTTTACTCATTTGTGAAGTATAAGTCAAATTTTTTAAACTAACTTAAAATATCCGAATAGTAGAGTACCTGTTATAGTAACTTATAGTATAATTCAAAGTTCATTATTTAGATTTTCAAAACGGTACGATGCTTAAAACCGAACCATTAATAGCTAAAACATTAATTACTTATGTCCACCAACGCTTTCAATCTTTTAAACTATAAACCTCAAAATAAGCCAAATGTTTTCGATTGATTCGATCGAATTGATATTGCAATAAATTTGAGCTTTTGAAATTATACATATTTGAAATATTTATAATATGAGTGAGCATGTCTGTACAAGTATATCATGTATATCTATAGTTACTTTTCAATTCTTTGTTAAGCCCGTATGATAGGAAAAAAATACTTGTATTGTGGTGGAGGTTATTATTCACAGACCTTAAAAAGATAAGATAAGAAAGTAAAGATAAACCTAAGCTCACAGCTGTAATATATAGATAAATGCCATTTATTATGCGTTTTGTCACTGAGTGGTAAGTAACAGAACTTATCGCACCAGAGTGGAGAAATAAAATCATTTCCTCAAGTGATGATTGAACTTAAAATCGTCGCGTTTACACGCTTCTCTATTCTTATTCTTTAAATATTTTTTATTACTTTAAATATATTAAAAATCCATCCATCCATCCCTCAGCATTTTGAAGTCCATTGCTGAACATCGGCTTTCCCTAATATTCGACTCTCCGGTCGATGCTGTGTTCTTTGAATACAACGGATTCCCACTGTCTTTTTGAGGTTGTCAGTCCATCTGGTTTTAGGGCGGCCTCAACATACATATATTTTGTTAAATACTAACTTATAAGTCTCGTCAACATAAAAGCTCTTATAAACTTAAAAGAAAAGAAATATTTTACATGAGCAGAAGCTTTATCTATATTCATGTCAAGGATTAACTAATACTTAAGAACAGTACATGAAGTGAGTAATTAAGTTACCAGTGATCCACATTTTCTCCTGCTGTGTATTTGTCATTGTGATTTAGTTAAGCAACGTTGCAGCTGCGGTAACCCACTAATTGCGTATATATGTATTTAGACGATAAAGGTGTTTGTATGCATACTGGTAATAGTGGTTTCTGTTTAAGCTAAGTGTTTTGGTTCAAATCCTACATTGAAAGTTTAGACTTACATTAAGATTTGCCAAACACAAAATTCATAGATGGACAGACAGATACGATTTACGGTGACTCTTTTTGGTTTTGAATTCGATTGTGAATCCAACTACTTGAAAGAAACTTATTTTACATTATCAACTTTTCGCTGTATCCCTGTAGCTAGGGATGGTAATTATATTTATTGCATATTTATTTAGTCAAAGAGCGCCTCGTGTTAAGACACTCCACATTCCATCTTACATCGAATTCTAGAGGCATTGCGTGTTGAGATATTTTATACTATTTAATATTAGATAATTAATAAATGATTTGATTATATCCCCTCTGTATGCTCGCGATGGCAATGGGTCTGGCTTGTTTCGCTAAATGTTTCTAAATTTTTTTTTGATCTGGTCCGTGGAGTTAAGTAAGTTTTTATTCAGACGATTTAACTGATATTTAAAAGAGAACTGCGGAGAACAGATTGGTTTGAGTGAGTGTGAGATAGGCATTAAAATAAGGGAAAAAATTCTTGCAGGCAACTCTCTCCACAATGAACACGATGTCGTACAATACCAGCGTGATGCTCTTGTTGGGCATCCTTGTCACACTCCTTATGACTGTAGTCGCCGCACCAATGGTAATTATATTTATTGCATATATATTTAGTAACATTTAATAATAATAATTCTTATAACTAATTTAGTAATAGGGAATAAGAGAATTTATTGAGGCCGGTCGTGGCGCAGCGGCACAAAGTGTGACTGTAAACCGACTGGTTGTGGGTTCGATCCCCACTCGAGGAGATGAAATATTTACTTAAATTTATATTTCCATTTCTTCGCTCTGGTGTCGAGGCAAAGCGCGGCGTTGAGTTCTGCCACTTAACACGCAATGCCTCCGAAATCGGCAGAAAGTGGGGAACGGAGTTTCTTTCACTGCGTTCCCTCTGCCTACCCTGCGGTGTGCGGGATACAGCGTGAAGCTGATTTTTATTAAGGTTACAAATATTTTTAAAACATGAAAGGTATTTTTTGCTATTCTTATGTTATTATTATTTATTATTACAAATATTAACTTAATATTATTGAATTAACTGTATTAGGAGACTGAAGACGAGCAAGTGGAGAATTCAATGATAGCGCGTCCCGACGACCTCGCTGACCTCTCCGTACCGTGGGACGCTCTAAACACCGCCGCGCTACGCAAACTGCTGTTGCAACTCGATGCTGACGAAAGGTAATATTTAAATCCCGTTGATAATATTATATTCTATATATCATTACAGTGAAGTAATAATAAGTGTTAAGTAATGTTAATCAGCTTCACGCTACATATTGCAGGGTAGGCAGAGGGAACCTAGTGTTAAAACACCCCACTTTCCCACGAATTTGGAAGCATTGCTTGTTGCAGATTATAACTTGGAGTATTTGAACTTGGTGCCAGAGCCAAGAAATGATTAATAAATAATAATTAATTCCCCGGAATTGTTATTGAGCCCCAAACCGTCGCCTCACAGTCATACGCTTGTGCCCTTGCGTCACAACGACTCTATATTGTCTCATGACTCTACATGTTCATAAAACATATATTATTATAAACTTGATTGGTATGTGTACTATCTTTGTTGTGTTATTAGAATATGTTTGATGTACTGTATGTTTCCCTTAAAAATAAATAAATAAATAAATAAATTATTACTATTACCAACGCCCAAAGGGCTGATGAGTTGCTTTGAGTATTTTTCAGAGGTTTATTCAATTGACGATATTTATTTAGGTCATTAAGATACGGATATGCCATATATATTTTATATTATTGTTACCGTGATTTATTTGTAATCGTAATATGAAATCAAGGACCTGTTTCTCAATTATAGAAGAAATAAGTTAAATATAACGAACAAAGTACTTTCTACCGGAGCTTGCAACCGCTTAGCATATTAATTGCATCTTTGTAAATGCTAGCTTTTATTCAACCCATCTGATTTCTATTAGCGCAGTCACCTAGAAGCATTACATTAAACTGAATAAATTTAATATATTTTTAATGCCGTCGCATTTTTTTTTGCAAATTTTTAAAGATAAATAAAAAGGAAAAAACCATTTGCATGTCGGTAGTTAGCAAATACTGAACGTGATCCCATTCTGGTAAAATTGAAATTATATACTGCTCATGGTGACCAAGAGTGTGACTATAATGCGACGGTTGTAGGTTCGTTCCTAAACAGAGTGAATGAATTCTTATTAATTACATTTACATTTGAATGTGTGTCGCTGTGGCACCAACGTAAAAAGCCCGGCGTTGAGTTCCGCCACACAACCCGCAATGCCTCGAATAATTCGGCGGAAAGTGGGGAACGGAATGTCATGGCACTAGGTTCCCTCTGCCTACCCTGCTTTATACAGCATATGGAGTGAATCTGAACTTATATGTTCAATGACGTTTCTTCACAAATTTTATTATTTTTAGATTGGGAGGACGTGTTGGTCGCTCTTGGCCACAGGCAGAGCCGCGTGGTTGGGGACTACGAACGGTCGACGGCAGGCTGGCTCGACAGTGGCGTGCCGACAAACGGCAAGTCCGCTTCCGGCAATGCTACTTCAACCCAATCTCCTGCTTCCGCAAGTGAATCTACCGACGCTTCATATATTAGTATTTTCCTTACAAGACAATGTTTAAAAAAAATGATGTAAATAAATCTATTTCGCTGATCAATAAAATTCGGTCGAGTATTATTGTTCTTATCTAGACATATTCACTACCCTTGTCTTATTGTTGTATGTATACTCATACGAGTTTAGTATTAAATATGATATATATTATTATTGTTGTTATCATACTGCGTAGTTTACTTTAAAATATCGTTATTACTATTTAGTTAGTATTTGATAAATTGATTTCCTTTAAATCATATTATTTTACTTCACTATCAAGATATACTATTATTTCAATCGTATTTCTTAATTATATTACTAATTAATTTAATTACAGACAAAATTAAACACTTTCATTCACAGATAACTACAGTGAATAAGAACCCTAGACAATTTGTTCTTTAAATATTTTCTTGCTCTTTTTTTTATTCCTCTTCGTGTATTCTAGTAACTTATTAATAAATATTTTTATCTATTATACTTAAATATCTAATAGAATGTAATTTTATGTACCTTTAGAATTACTTCCTGTACACATCTAGTCAATGAATAAATTTAATGTTTGTCTTAATGGCCTTTAATTTTTACTCTAAATATTGTGCGTCTTTTTATAATTATTTTTACTAAATAGTCAAAATGAATTGAAATTTTAAAATTGAAATTCAAAATTTTAAAAATGAAAATTAGATTTTCAATGATTGGATTTCTCGTTTTCATTTATTTCCATAAATGAGTTGGGATTTCCTAGTTTTATTTTGCTTTCCAAACTAGTTTCATTTGCTTTGATCAACATTATTGGAAACGTTTGTGAATGCGTCGGAAAATAACTAGAAACCTAACCTTGAGTGACAGCATCGTGGTATAAAGAAAACAATTTTTTTAGAAACGTAATAAAATTTTACTACTCTATAAGAGAAACAAGAAAAATATGTTACGTATTCACGCTACGTCTTTGGCCTTTGACAATTTATCAATATTTAAGTGTAACTATAAAACATTTTTTATCGACTTTTATATCATAGTAAGTAAGCCTTTCTCACATGAGAAAAATAAATATTCAATATTTTTCATTTACTTCCTCTTGCTCTGGACGGAGCAAAGCGCGATGTTGAATTTCGCCACAAGCCACAACACACAATACCTCTAAAATTCGGCAGAAAGTAGGTAACGAAAACATCTTAATGGGAATGGAGTGTCTTAAAGTGTTAAGAAGGTTCCCAACCTGGGAACTTAGTGGTACCCCTTCGCCCTATCCTGCCACGTTCGGGATACAACGTGAAGCTAATAAATACTTTTTCTTGCTTCGCCTTCGTGACAAATTCTATCCGGCTTACTATATATGTGTGAGTGGTGATATCGAAGTGATTAACGTCTAATTATTCAACACAAAATATTTTTTCAATTCTACCTAGTAATTCCTGATATAAACGTGTTCAACCAAATAAACTGTACAGCATTATAATATTAGTATAGATACTATTTTTTTTATATTGAATTTTCTATATTATACATTATAATATAATACAATATAATCTTTATAATCTACAATAATAAATAAGTGTGATATTTCATAAATATTCCTAAAAATATAATTTACATTTATATTTTGCAAAAAAGGATTGGTAAGTAAGTATAAATTATTAAGTAAATACCTATGAATAGGAAACCCTTCAACGGCTATACATTGTCAAATAATAAAGTCACATTTTTTAAATACTGTCCAATTTTTAAATAAGCCTTTTTTCCTTATAAAAATTTGGAAATTTTTATCCCTTCATTTAGTAATATAAATAATTTTCCTTTGTTTCATTTTATGCATAGTACTAGTAACATTTAAGAACAATACATTTAAAGTAAGCTTCTTAGTATCTTCTCAATACCTATAATTTTGAATCCATTTGTTTAGAAAGGCCGTGGCGCAGGGGCACTAAGTGTGACTGTAAAAGTGTCTGGTTGTGGGTTCGATCCTCACTCGAGGAAATGAAACATTTATTTACATTTATGTTTTCATTTTAACGCTCTGGTGTCGAGGCAAAACGCGGCGTTGAGTTCCGCCACTCAACACACAATGCCTCAAGAACGCGGCTTAAAGGAATGTCTTCACATTAGGTTCCCTCTACCTACTCCTCTGTATGCGGGATACAGTGTGATGTCAAGACTATTTTATACAATTGATATGTATTTACTTATATCTTTTTTTTATTTGTCATGTGGCCAGTCGTGACGCAGAGGCACAAAGCGTAACTGTAAATGCGACTAGTCGTGGATTTGTTGCGCTTTCGCGCGACGTTGAGTTCTGCCACTCAGCACGTATTACTTCCAGAATTCGGCGAAATTTCCTCTACCTACAATGATGTGTGTGGAATACAGCCTGAAGCTGATTTTTTAAAATCTTTTTATTAATCAATGGTGATAATATTTTGTAGAAACCATCTCCTTCACAACGCGCTACAAATATTACCTACATCGCCAGTGTCCCTTCAAAGTTCCATTATAATTTGATCATAATCGGTTCAAGAACTTCAAAGATAGTTTATAGTCCCACTAAATTCAATAATGATCGGTAAACGAAACAAGATTGTGTGAATAGCAATACATATATATATATATGTATTATGTGGTCAATTCAATCTCCGAAATTACTTAAAAACTCATTTAAACAGTTTTTTAAAGAAATAAAATTATTTTGGCGCAGTTTGAGTTGAAGGCTGCCTCTAGTCTGCCAATAAAGACAAATAAATAATACAACGTTTTTATATTTTACAATACTTTTTTATCATCTTCACGCTGTATTCTGCACAGCAAAGTAGACATAGGGAACATAGCGTTAAGGCACTCCGTTAACCCTTTTTCCGCCGAATTCTAGAGGCATTGCGTGTTGAAAAGCGGAACTCAACCAGTGGAAAAAAAGAATCCGACTCGTGGAACGTACTCGAGGAAATAACATAACCACCACACCTGGTCTAATGTACTCCTAAATAAATAAAAAACGTATCACATGTAAACCATCACACCAAGCGTTTTATATAGCAGTATAAATTAAAATAAAATATTAAATTACAAAATCGATTGAAATACGTTTACAATGTAAATTTGCATTTGTTCATCAATAAAATCAACATTCTTAGAGAATAATTAAAATAACTTTAAGAGGCCTGTGATGCGACCAGGTCTAAATTAAGTCACAACATATTGAATATTGCCGTCACGGCCCCTTTGTAGGGTACAATTAGGTTAAATTCACTTTATTGACGCGCTATAGATTTGCAATACAGAAATACGTTACTAAATAAGTAAAAGCATACATAAAAAGAAATAAAGTTTACATTATAATATTTTTTAAAAAACTTGTGTCACAATTTTCTATATTCAATTAAGTATTAAATAAAGATGCATGGATATCTCTTTTTTATGTTTATCTCGATAACAGCAAAATAACAAATGATGTACCGTTTTTATAGAGCGTATAAAGTTATATTGAGTGGCGTTATTGTAATAATTTCGCGATATAAGGTTTTATTTTGGTATTTTTTACACGTTAATCGTCTAATTGTAAAAGAATTTTACAAATTGGTCCCGTAGTTTCGGGATCTATTCAATTCAAACTTCCACAAAATTCTTTCCACTTTATAATATTAGTATAGACTAGCGGCCCCCGTGTGGAAACTAAATAAACTAGACGGGACTAGACTAGACGGGTCTACCCGTGACCACGGACTACTGTAAAGTGTTCGAAACGTCGGGTTTCCAAAAATGTAAAAAACTTAAATATACGCGATTAATTCAGTTAAATTAGTTTCATTTAATATGTGTAATAATCGTGAAAATCAAAGAACTTATTATTTTCATTCTATTACATTACGAACATTTACTCTTGCATACATCTTCCATGTACCGACACCGATCCGTTAACATTTTATTATAAGTATAGATATAGATGACAGTGAACGTTCCTAATTTGGATTGGGTATTTTTCATTTTGATATAAAACTATATAATTTACTAACATTACGAAACATATCTAATTGTTTTTTTTTAGTATTATTAGTTATTCGATGATTTTATAAGCCATCACATTATAATTTTGAGACTATAATATAAAATTAACAACGAATCTACTTGCTTCTATTTTCTTATGTATCAAATGTATCAATAATAAAAGAAACATCACAATTTAGGTAGGTACCTTCTAAAAAAATTAAAAAATGACGTTTACGTAACAATTAACTTTATAACTTTTGATTTTCCATTGGTTCGTTAAAACTTTTATAATTAAAAAAAGCATAAGAAATATTTAAACTTAGGGGAATATTTCATATTACTTTAATGTCGTTAAAAATTTAAATATATAAAATATAAAATAAAAATTGTTTTTTAATATCGCTTTTTATTGTCTTGAATTGTATTTAATAATGATGGAGAAATTACAGTTCAGACATTTGATTATCCGTAAAGTACTGTATATGTTTTTAACATTTTAAAGTGTTATTTCACACTTAGGAAAACGTATAAAAATTACTACCTGCCTTGTCGGTTTCCAGGAGGCGCGAGTTTGAGTCCCGCTGCGTTAAAATTTTTATACGTCTTCCAAAATAAGTACTGTATATGTTTACGGAAATGTATATAATCCGTCTTTGCGTACAATGCCATAAGGAAATAACCTATATAGCAGGGTATGCAGAAGGAACCTAAGAAAACTCTCTGTTCCCCACTCTCCGGTGAACTTATTGAGGCATTGCATTTTGAGTCGCAGAACTCAACGCCGAAGTTTTGCCTTGGTGCCAGAGCGAAGATCAATCAAAATATTAATAAACTAGCGGCCCACTCGCGGCTTCGCCCGCTTAAAATACATGAGTATTGATTTAATACACAGAATTGATTGACAACAACATTATCAATTTCTTTTCCTACATTATCGTAATTTCAATCAGAACTTTTTATTCTTTTAAAAGATACGACCAATGTTGATATTTGATATTTATAAAATATACATAAAGCTAATTTTTATTTTTGTAACATTATATTCTTTTTACGTATGTAATGTACGTCTCATCATAATTTTAAAACTCTGTTAAATGTGGTGATGTCAGTGAATAATTTAATTTACTCCTTTAGAAACAGTCTTAAATTATTAATTTGAAGAATTCATAATATTCTTTGTAAAATAACTGTAATGATTGCATATTAACTCATGTACAGTTTTTAAATTAGTTAAATGTACAATTGGTAAATATGTAATTATTACAGAGTACACGTAGAAAGAATGTAAAAATGCCTAAATTTTTATATAGATTTATTTCAAACGAACGAACAAACCAAGTAATCTATATGTTTCCTTGATATTTCCTCGAAGACCAAATCGTTCTTTATCAGAGATATTGAATTAATTACGACTTAAACTTAACTGTTATGATTTATTCAGGTAACCTCCATTATCAATTAAATTTTGTTTACTTTATCGTATAAAATATTGTGTAATAGTGCTTCAAAAATATATATTTTTATCAACAGTCATACAACCAAGACGTTTCGAATGACATTCTTTGGCCAAAAATCTTATCAGCGTGATTGCTATAAAACATTCGCAGGCAAACTAATGCCTTCAATGCCTAATGCCTCATTCAAATGACGATAACTTTTTTTTTAGTGAACCGATTTTGATGAATTAAACTCTAGTAGTTAAGTTGAGTTAAAAAAAACAATTAGTGAAACTTTTAAGTAAATCGGTTTAGTACTTTCAGAGAAAAATGTGGACAAAAATATCGACAGACAGACACAAAAGAAATTTAAAAAAATATTTTTGCTTTCTATTATTCTTTTTAAATGTCCCTCTATCCATTTCAGTCAAAACTACTAAATGTACAGACAAAATATTCTTACTGTCTTATTATATATATAGAGGTAATAATTCCCGAGTGACGATCGAATCCATAACCGTTGTGACACCTTTGTGCTATTGCACCACGACGGCCTCACTATACGTAATATATGGGAATGATTAGACAGAACATGTGATCTTGGCCTATTTGACGAATTTAATTATATCAATTACTTGTATAATAACTGTTGAGTACACGTGCCATTTCTTTATGCCTTCCTTACACGGGAGTTGCCAACATAATTCGAAGTGAATAACTTAATTTCATGTGAGCCGCCGCCGCCTGTCTCAACGGGCGGTGCCGTCGCCCTGGGTAATTTCACTTTGTATGAATTACCTGTATTAGAGTTTTTACTATATGTAGTTATATCATATTTTTATTCGAAACGATTGAATATTGTATGATTAAACTAAAAATAAATAATACAAAATTTGTATAGATTTGTTTACAAAAATTATGATTTGTAGCTTATTTGGAACATACCTGGCTAGATACTCATAAACATCATTCTATTATATAAAACCTTTACAACATACATATGTACAAACCTAGATATTCAGAGAAATAAATTAGCTATGGAATAAACAACATAGAACATCGAAGCCACCATTTCGCAGTGCAACAGCGTCTGATTGTAAAAGTGGTGACTGTGCATATGATCTTTACGCGAGGTTATCAATTTATTACCAAAAATCTGGATTTTGATATATTTCTAGAGCACGTCGTGGCTTCATAATAATTTGTTTGAGTTCCTTTACTTAACAAAAAATTAACAAATCTATAATTGCTTACAAATGCGTAAAGCGAGTTCGAATTAAACGTGCCAAAATATATTTTATTTATTTATTTTGAAATGCAACAGAAACTACTTGTACTATTTCTACTCATATTAACTAACCCATAGAGATAGATTTTTCTTAAGTCACTGCATTTTTAAGGTTGTAATAATACATAATTTTAAAGTAGTTTTGTCATCAGATGCGTTGTTTATTTAGTGCAGGGTCTGGTTAGTATATATTTTGACTTGGAGTATATATTAAAAATCATACATGTGAGTGAGGCTAAAATCATAAAAATTTTCTATGTTTGGTATATCTCAACTGCAACATTATTTAATAAGTATAATTAAAACTACAAGATATCAATAATTTGGAATTTTTCAAATACTTACTGTAATTATGTAGGTATACCATCGAGAATTTTCTATAGCATTGAGAGGTGTAGCCGTCGCAAAAATAAACAAGGTCTATATAAAGGATATTTCAATTACAAATTCTTTTAAAAAATTTTCGTAAATACATTTAGGTACCTACCGGTCGTACAAACGTTTTTACTCAGTTTTTATGCAAAAGGTGTTTATTTTCTCTCTAACATAAGCTCTTGCACGTACACGAGGCTCACCTACGTACATTTGTTGAGAGTAAAAAGGAAAAATTTACTTTTGTAAGTCTAAAAATATTTTTGCCTTGCAATCTTGAATATGCATATTTTATGTAGGTATAAAATATGAGTAAAATGTATTATGTTAAATATATGTATTATTTTTATGTTGAAAAGTAAAATAAAAAGTCATGTATTATTAGCATATTCGATCGACAGATCTTATGGGGTCTATAGAGAAGGGACCTCAGTACCTGTCCATTTTACCCCTATGTATGTAAGTACAGAGATTTTCAGTGGTTGATTAGATATTTGGGATTTTTAGGAAAAACTCGGATTCTTGAAGACAATTGGTAAATATGCTTTTTTTCCTCAATATAACTCAATAATAAGCCTTGTTCAGTTTAAAACTATCAGTCTACAATCGTCAATCTTGGAAATAAAATTTTACCAATAATTGCTTTTGAAAAGCGTAATTTTCACAAAACTTGTAGATGCTGGTGAATTACATATAAAAAGTTTATTTAAATCAAAAAATGTTATGGTTGAATAACAATAATTTGAATAAATTAAAAAATGTATTACGAAAATGGACTATCTTTAAATCAATTTGTTTAGTTATTTTCAAATGTTGGCATATTTCACCTGTCAACTATTGCTGGACTATGTTTAAAAAGTACCAGAAGTTAGTAAGTTGCGCCGTTGAGTTCCGCCATCCTACAATTATTTCGAGTTTTTAGTGATTCAACATACAATGTGCCGAATTCGAATGGAAACAGCAGAATGGAGTGTCTCGATACTTCTACCTTACCTTACGCCTTGTTTTACAGAAAAACCACGTTTTATATGTATGATTATTACTGATATTATAATTTTGAAATTCTCTGTATTTATATGTATGTTAAACAAATAGCAGCTTTTGTCGAATAAATATTTGAACACTTAGATATAGCATATTAAGTAGGCCGCATAAACTGATAAAGCCACAGCTATATTAGCTAGCTACGCACGTCAGATGTGATATTACAGTTTCAGTAGAACAACGCGATCAAAGGCATCAAAATTAATTAATGTCAACAGTCAAATAATTGAAACATGTGTTAAGTATAATATAAAAAAAACAACAAAAAAAATAATTACTTTTTTTTTTCAAAAATGTAAATATTTTAAGTACAAAATAAAATCTTAAGCGACTCTTATAAAAATTTATTTATAAAAAGAAAACATAATTTTTAGATGAATAATAGCAATAAAAATTATGTAATAAAAGTTGTAGTATGTGATAACCCTCCTGTGAGAGGATCCCTCTGCCTACGCTGCTGTGTGCGAGATACAACGTGAAGCTGATTTTTTTTTAATACTAGGCTTACGTTAAAAAAAATAATCAATAAAATATTTTAAGCCAATATTAAAACAGAACATACCTTTTATATTTACTTATTGACAAAATTCAAAATTTCGTATAACTAATTAAAGTGAGCACGAAGGTTTCAATTACTTCCTCCGAAAACTCATTTATATTTTTGAACTTTATTAACTTTTAAAATTAATTAACGATAACATTTTATTGATTTTACTAATATGAAATAAATTTAGAACAGAATACACGGTTGTTGCTTAGGTTCGGTTAGATTAGAATTGTTCAGAATATGGAAAGCCAGTATTCAGTTATGGATCCTAACAGAAGAGCTAGAAATCACAACATGGTGCGCTACTCCGTCCACAAATCGTGACAAAAGGAAGGTACCATGCAGGCAGGCGTGGAGTTCTACCTCGTTGTCCACGAAATCTCGTAAAACTTTCTTTTCTAAACGATTGCTTGACGTTGACTGTGTTTGTTAACAAAGTAAGAGATCAGTGACAACACGCTTAAAGGACCGCGCCTCTTGGAAATCGACCAAGCTCTCTGTTTACTAAGCGCGGATTCAAATCCCGCTATGTTTTATACGTTTTTAAAAAAAATTTTTTTTGTCGTTGTGTGACCAGCGCCGCCAAGAGGACGGAAGTGTCTTAATAGGAACGGAGTGTCTTAACACTAGATTTCCAATTCTCTGCCTTCCCTGCTATGTGCGGAAGCAGCGTGAAGCTAAAACAACAAAATAAAGTATCCTTTTTGCTATTTTCGCGTAATATTTTGATATCTCTTAGTGTCGTATTTTTCAAACAATGCCGTGCTTTGCTTCAACACCAGAATAAAAGATGAAAATATAAATATAAAAAAATTTTAATTTCCTCGAGTGTGGACCAAACCCACAATAGGCCCTGTTTAGAGTCACACATTTGGGCCTGCCTGCGCCACGACTGACTTCTAAATTTAATAGTAACTCAAAAAAATTACCTTCACATTAAATCATAAATCATCAAAGTAAAGGTATAATATTGCTATTAATATAGAAATATATAAAATATTAATTTTACAAATTCTTTTAAAAGCCTTATAAGCAGTCTATTAGTGTGTACACAATAGCGATTAGGCCATTTTCTAGAAAAGCATCGCCCATTTTTTATTTTAACCATTTGAATTTTACAACAAAGAGCAAATTATTTAATAAAGTTATATGAACTCACGATTCGAACCTGTTTAATGGTAAAGATAACAGACGTTACCTGATTTTTAAGGTTTCGGTTTTTAAGGAAAAAACGATAACCCTTATAAAATACCTTATATTGAGACCGCGTAAAGGTATGCGCCGCTGAAATTGTTAATCAACACTAGTTTACTATCCCTTGGTGTATAGAAAAAATCTGCGTCTACTTCAACGCTACCAAAAGATAGGAGCATTTACGCATTTTGCAACAAAAACGATGATACTTTCCCTGAACAGTTGTGAAATTGGACAGGAAATAAAAACTTATTATAAAACAAACGGAATAATGAAAAAAATACTTATATTTGTAACTCATTTCATATAAACTGAGTGCATACACCAGTAAACTTAAGCTTGCCAACTTTTTCAAGTTACACTTCAGTCATGACTTTGCGCTTGGTACATGGGTTTAAATGATAAAGTATATATGTTCTATTTAATTATCGGATTCTAAGAAAAAAAGGAAAAAATAGTATACATGTACAAATAATTGAATAAACATAATTTATTAAAATAAACAAACAAACATACTCGTAATTTATTAAAACAAACAATAATACTAAAAAAATATACATAGATTAATAAATCTATAAATAATCTAACTAATAAGTTATATTGGCTTTTTTCTCACTTTTATTTCTGAAAACTCATCAATAAGTTTGTCGTAATTAATATAGTTATTTAATAGGTCTTTTTTTATATATAGTAACGATAAACTATTTAATTTTTGTTGACCCAAGGTGGATCTTTTTTATTCTGGCTGGCATTGCTTATTGGAGGATTTAAATAATGTTTATATTTATTAACTTTAAAAACCAGTCGCCGATTGTGTTAGAGTGGGTCACATGCCCTTTCCAATAGGCTCAACTTCATATAAATCGCACCTGATTACCCTTTCTTAAAAGAAACAACTATAGCTTCTTTGACAGATGTAAATTTCGATTTCGCGACAATTCCGGGATAAAAACTAACCTAAATGTTGCTCCACAATCCTTTTTTCGATTTTTCAGCGTTAGTCCCATAAAAATCATAACAGGCAAACAGGACGACAGACACAAAAAAATTATATCGTGTAAATAATTGTATGCACCTGGAAAATCAAGATTATTATTTTTTAACACAGACAGATATTTCAATTTCATTTATATGTATAGATAAGCATTCTAGCTAAATTACCCATAAATATATTATGGGTTAAAGTATCTAAACTATTTTGATATCCATGTTTCTTTTTGAGCATAAACCCTCAATATCAACCTATAAAGAATACAAACACATTTTTTCCATTTACTTTATTGCTAACACGTGATACCCGTCGTCAATGTGCAGGACATGTGACAGAGGATTTTGTTGATTAAAAGTTAACTTTCGATTTATAAAAAAGCTTTACAAAGGGTCTGAACTGTAGGTTATTCATAATTACTAAGTATTTAATTACGTGAAAATTTATTTTAAAATATTCCATATAAAAGTAAAAACCTCACATTTATAAAAAATAACAAGCACATAATAGTCCGCGAGGTGTAAGCTGAGCTTTGCTTTTGTACTGACACAATTACAAGTTCACTGTTTATATACCTACATATAATGTAGAAGTGACGTTGGCTGTTAAGCGCGACGTAGCAGAAGATGCTTAGCGTAAACTACTTCATACTGCTTCTTGATAACTGGTACGATACATCTCTTGTAGCAGCGACAGATATTTAATCAGCTTCACGCTGTATCCCGCACACTGTAGGGTAGGCAGAGGGAACGTAGTGAAAAACACTCCGTTCCCCACTTTCTGCCGAATTCCGGAGGCATTGTGTGTTAAGTGGCAGAACTTAACGCAGCGCTTTGCCTCGACACCAGAGCGAAGAAATGGAAATATAAATGTAAGTAAATATTTATCTCCTCGGGTGGGGATCGAACCAACAACCAGTCGGTTTACAGTCACACTTTGTGCCGCTGCGCCACGACCGGCCTCGATATTTAATAATTATTATTTTATTTTTATGTTCCATTTATTAAAAATGAAAGATAAAGTTGGTACTATCCACTACAAGAATAGAAAAATACATATATGCTTGGCCAAGCAGTAAAAAAATGTAGAAACAACGCTATTCTTGATAATATAACGGAGCTTGAAGGTGTATCGCGGGTAAGACAGACTAGGTAGAGGGAACCTCGGAACCTAGTGCATACTATACTCGTATATATAAAGGAGCGATTCATTATTAACGCAAAGAACATATCAATTATTAGCAGATTATTAGAATGCTATATTGCAATGTCAATTGAAAATAGAACAATTGTTATATTTTTTTTTTATATTTAATATTTATTGATAGTAATAAAATAGTTAGAAATAAACTTATTTTTAAAATATTTTATATGACACTACTTTTTATTAAATGAATGATATGATATTATGATTTCATATTTCTTTATCTTAAATAATTTGAACATTAATTTACTTATGATATTTCGTCGTTTTTTTTATTTTTATGAATATATTCAAAGTAAATGTTCAAAATACTATAATTTACGGCCACAAAATTACCAAAAAAAATCATTTGTCTTTGCTCTGTCAATTCCAGAATTTGAATCTATGCAACGTGCATTATTTTCTGTGATCTGTCATACAACTTGAAGCCGCCTAACTTGAAACTTTTTGAGCTTTTATTCTTTTTCTACTGGGTATTCAATATAATTTATGGCACCTAAAATACTTAAACTATTGTAAAATGGGTGACGACTGTGAAAACACGCAAACCCAGACTCAAAATTCACAAGTCGAATGGAGCCAAACGAATACTCCGAGTTTTATACCAAATATATGGGGTAGACTTTATTTAACAAAAGTCTCTTCGACTGGAAAACATTGTTGGAAAAATATCCACAATCCCGAATATTATGGTAAATACTTATTATTAATTTATCAAGAATATCTAAAATATATTATTGTTTATCTGTGTTAGAATTTATTATGAATTATTAACTTGTGTTTAGATCTCATTGAATCTGAGTTTACATTGGGAAGAGCTTTAACTTGCACATTTGTGATGAAAACTGATATTATCAAGGAAAATATTATCAAAAATGTTAGCAAACAACATTTTCTTATTAAAAAAGATTTAAGGTAGGTTAAGCAAAGCAGTTCTATACTAACTTTTATACTAGAACTTTTAATAATTATAATTGATTATTAATAATATAACATAGTACAATTTTAACAAACATCATTATCAGTATGACTTACATTACTTAAGTATTGTTTATGTTGGCTTACAATCTTAAGTGCTTATAAAACTTATTTAACCAATAAAGGCATGGTATTTTTTTACCTATTATTGATATGATATACTTTGTCTGAAATGATAAAATTAAATTTATGCTTAATAAAAAAAACTTTAATTATGTATTAATCATTACATTGTATTTTTTTTACTTTTTTTTTACAGTGAACCTCTTAGTCCTGCTATTATAACTGACTTATCTCACAATGGCACATTTATTAATGGTGAAAAAATTGGTAAAGGCAATAGTAGAGTGTTAGATGACAATGATGTAATATCTGTTACACACAGCATTGTTAAAAGTATGTTTATACATCCTTTTCTACCTTTTAAAATCATCTATTTTTTATTTTATTTTTTTATTTTTTTTTTTCAGTTTTTTTGTTTAAAAATTTATTAAAAAATGAGCAAGACGAAGTACCTAAAGAAGTTTCTAAGAAATATTATATCTCAAAGGTACTTGGACAGGGTGCTTGTGGAGTTGTTAAATTGGTTTATAACAAAGTTTGTATTTTTTTCTACTTGTATGTAATAATACTATTTTTTATTGATATGTTAACTTATATTTTTTATTGATATGAATACTATTTATATAAACTATTATCAATCAAACAAATTAATCATATAGAAGCAAAGAAAAATCTGAATTGAGATTTATTTAGATCTATATTTCTAAAATTTAAGTAAACATGTTTTATAATAAATTCTGTTACATTTTAACAAATATTATTGGATTATAATTGACATACAACACATGTATTACTTGAACATAAAATAACACTTAATAATAAAAAAAAAAATGATTTTTTTTTGTATTTTATTGTTTTTTTATTACTCTTTAAATAAACATTTTTTATAGTTGAAATGTACCAAATATGCCATGAAAGTGATAGCAAAAAGTAGAATGAGTAATGGACACAATAACCATTTGAATAACCCTGAAAAAATTATGAACGAAATTACCATTATGAAGGCGTTGAGACATGTAAGCATAATTTATATATAACTTAAGCATAACGCATAATAAATAAGATGACTTGTGGTCTTTCTGACTTGTATTTATATTTTTTAAATTGTGAAATTTAATAATATATTATTTTAGCCCTGCATAGTCCAAACAGAAGAAGTATTTGATTCCCCTGATGCAGTGTACATAGTATTGGAACTGATGCAAGGTGGGGAGTTGTTTGATAGAATCACAAAACATGGGCGGCTGCCGGAGAGACTCACTAGATTCCTGTTCAGACAGATGGTGCTAGCTGTCAAATATCTTCACTCTAAAGGAATCACACACAGAGACCTTAAAGTAATTACTTTTTTTTAGCTTCATGCTGTATCCCGCTCATAGCGGGGTAGATTTTAACCAGGGAACCTAATGTTAAGACAGTTCATTCATTATTGAGACACTTCCAATCTTCTTTAAGTTACTGCTTTTCCAAACATTTTCCGCCAAATTCATCATTTTTGTGTATTGAGAGGCAAAACTCAACACACTACTTTGCCTCGTTACCAGAATGAGGAAAAGAAAATGTTTATTAGGTGGTTCCTCCAAATCGGAAATTGGGAATCGAGTGTTTACACATGTTAGTACACCACAACGGCCTCGAGAATCTGTATGTATTGCATATAGTTTTGTTAATAAACTATTTCATATTACCTGAACCTAATAATTGACATTAAAAAAGCTTTAGATCAAACAAAGTGCAGAGTTGAATATTAGCTAGCTAGAAACAGTGTACTGTTTCTTAAAAGTGATTACTTCACTTTTAAGAAATGGTACACTGTTTCTAAAACTTTTACTATAAAAGTTTTTGAAGATCACCTAAACTTAGAATAATCTAATCTTTTATGGGTTTTTTCAACATTTATTACCCCTAACTTGACTTAGTTAGGGGTTTCACGCTTTTACCCAAACTCAGCTTGGCATTTTACAATATGCTTATTATAACCACATTTTTTTAATTTAGCCTGAAAATGTGCTACTAGAGAGTGCAGATGATGAGACCCTAGTGAAGATTACTGACTTTGGCCTCAGTAAGTTTGTTGGAGAGGACAGTTTCATGAAGACTATGTGTGGCACTCCTTTGTACTTAGCTCCCGAGGTACTTAAAGCGAATGGACAGAAGCCCTATGGGCCCGAAGTTGATGTTTGGAGTTTGGGTGTCATATTGTTTGTTTGGTGAGTTTATTCATATTTTTACTCTAAAAATGCGACGGTTGCGAGTTTGATTCCAACTCCGGTGAATGAAATATTTAATATGTTCCCACTCCCTCACTTCCTGTTAGAATACGGTTGACGACTCGTCGTCATAAAATTAGGCTAACTGATTGTACCGCCGCAGCCTGCTGGGCTACCTGCCGTTCTCGCCGGAGTACCGCGCGCGCTCGCTGCGCCAGCAGATCGAGGCGGGCGCGTACCGCGTGTCGGCGCCGCACTGGCGCGGCGTGTCGGAGGCGGCGCGGCGCCTGCTGGCCGCCATGCTCACCGTGCCCGTGCGCCGGCGCGCCACGCTCGACGCCATACTGGCGCACGACTGGATGCAGGTAACGAGCTCAACTCACTAACACTATCAACTTCATCATATTTATTCATGAATATTTTTGTGTAGAATGTATTTTTTTTTATTTTGTTGTATGCAATAACATAATTTGGTAGTGTTGGAATTGGAAAAATTACTGATTTTATTAAATTAATTTATACAGGACGCAGATGTAATAATAAGGGTAGATAAATTGTTGTCGAGAACACAACTGATGGAAAATCAATATTCTATCCTGGCGAAAGACGGTTCAAAAGAAGAAAACAATAACAAGACAAATGTTACAGTTTTAAAGTTAGTGGCGACCGGGAAGAGGGCACTGAGCGACAGTTACAGTTCATGTGAACCAATCCCAAAGAAGTTACGAGTTGAACTCGATACTAACGATACAAATTCCACTAATAGTTGCTGCTCAGAAGAATGATTTTTGTTTTTTTCAAAACCGGTGAGGCCTCCAAAGTGCCTCCAAAGCCTAGTGAAAATGACTGAATAGATTGTTATTTTTTTTTATAAACTTAGAATACTTTTAATGCACAAAATACGTTTTGGTATTGACTGAATAGCGTATAGCTAGAAGTGCGGCTTTGAATCTCCGTAATTGTGCGGGTTAGTGTTTTATGATTATAATTTTAATTTGTTATTTTAATTAAAATCTACATTGAGATGATAACACGACTGTGCAAGATTTTATGTTTCTGTTTTCAATCCTATATTAATGATCGATTTTGTTTTTTGATTAATAATAACATTGTTATTGATTATTCTTTAATGACGATTTGAATTGTAATATTTTAAATTAGTTAGAAGATATTGTAATGACTATATACTGAAGAGTAAATTTTAACAGTATTTTATAATAAGTTTCCAATTTGCCCACCGATTGTGCCATGTTTTATCATGTTATTAAATGATTATGACGACAGGGTTCGTTGTACAAATAAAACCTTGTTATAAAAAATAAATTATGTATTTATTTTCAATTCCATACTTTACACGATATTTACAAACAAATCTATATTATTATTAGGATTTTTTAAACAAACAATTCAGTCTTATTAATATTCTATACAGTTTAACTTGCAAGCAAATCTAACATTAATTGACACTACTGGTATATACTCAATAATTAATATATGGATATTACTGACATTGCTTGGATTTAATAGATATCAATCTATTAATAATAAAACAATCTATCATATAAATTATCTATTGCACTATTATAAAATATATATTTGTGATCTATTTTAACGAATTTAAAGTTAAATCATAAATATAATAATGAGATTATAACAGGTCATCTAATATTAGCCAAACTATCAAATATAAACTAATCTTTAAGGCAAGTTGTTAAACTGTATATGAATACATAAACATGTAATTCCGAAAACCGTACTTAAGTAACATTCCATTCAAAATTGCTATTATAGATTTTAAAAAATATTAATAAATGACAAACAAAATAAATGAATAAATAAAAATAAAACTTTCAATCTATTTCTTGTGTAACAATGTCTTGAGGTAATTTAAATAAACATATAACACCTTTGACCATTCATTAAAAAAACATGTGATCAAGTTTATTTCTTCGTATTCACTAAATAAGTGAATAATAATTTGAGATTAAATCCAAAATGTGACTTGGTAATACAAAAATATGTATTATACTTCGTAATTTCATAAATACCTAGCCATTACCGAAATCAATATTAATATATATTTTATTAATTACACCTGTATCCCGCATATAGCAGGAAATGCAGAGGGAACCCAATGTTGAAACACTCTGTTCCCCCTCTTTCTACCCAATTTTCCCAATATTATAAATATATATATTTTTTTATTCTTCCAAATATATAAAAGCTAATCATAATTTAATCCTATCTAGTAAATACGAAGCTAAAACTAATTTGGTACGATATAAATAGTAAACAAATAGAATTTATTGATTGTAATTTTGTAGGCACATGTGTCAAATGCAGCCAGTAAGTATGGGACGGCCGGCTCCCTCTAATAAACCTATCTCACTTTCATAACTCAATACTCTTTGATCAAGTGCTGTGCATTTAGGGATCAGTCTTCTTTATAACATTCCAATCAAATCATTAGCATTTCAATTTAGCAGAATAGGAAAAGTGAACCTGGTACTAAGACACTTCGTTCCCCACGCAATACGCATTTTTGAGCGGGATTCGAACTCATAACCATTGCCTTCTTATTTTTTTTAACAATATTAATATTAGAACATTATAGTGTTGAGACATAAAACTTTTTATTCACTAAATGTATGATCAAGCTAACACAATACAAATAACCAAAATAAAGCATCAATACATTCAAATTTATAATCGATATAGGAAGTTTCGAGACTCGAATTTGATTAATAATCGATTAAAGCGAATTGTAACAACAATTGCATTTATGATTTGATCGAAATATGTTTCAGCATTAGTGAAAGTTTATAGCTTTCAAAGATCTATGTTTTAATACGACTGATGTAACACCGCCCTTGCTCTATTCACCTTCTAAGTTGTCTTCTTGGGCGTTACTGTGAGATGGTTCAGCACTTTGTGCTTCTGCCTCTATAATAAGAAATAATTACATAAATTTCAATATGAAAGTATGTAAATATCGCCATTGTTTAATGTAACAGCTAAAATTATGTAAGCAGTTAGTCATATCCTAAACACTCACCAAAACTAAATTATTTTCGAAGCAACTGAAACAATGTGAAGTTTCACTAACTGTATTGAAAGCCATACTACATGAATGAACTAAAACTAGGTTCTACTACAGAAAAAATACACAAACAAAGAAACATAAAAATATAATATACAAATTAGAGCGATACTATTTACAAAAAGGATTAAAGCACAAATAAAACAAGTATTGGGAGCACTAACCTGCAATGGCCCTCTCAACTTTTAATTTGTCTCGTACAATGTAGATAGCAGTTATCAGGAAGAATATGCCACCGATCACTTCAACAAAGCAAGTTATGAACAGTGCATACTGCAGTGATCTGAATTTCACAGCCTGCGTCGGCTCTTCCATGGCAGGTGATAACGACTTCTTAAGGGTCTCCGATATCTGAAAGAAACATAGTATATAAAACATAGAAGATTTATAAAACCACAGTAAAAATAATGTATTATTAATTATTATTTTTCATCGTGAGATAAATATATGACAACCTTATATTTGTTTATTTGTGACGTTTTCTATTTTGTTGTGAAAGTTAGTATTAATAATGTAAAATCATCTGGATCTCCTCTAAGGATGGGCGTTCCACAAGGATCTATTCTAGGTCCCCTTTTATTTCTTCTTTATATTAACGATCTGCCTTTTTATGCAAAGAACCTATGTGATATTGTACTCTTCGCAGATGATACCTCTTTAATATTTAAAGTAGATAGAAATAAAACAAACTATGACGAAGTGAATAGTGCATTATCGCATATTCTTTATTGGTTTGATACGAATAATCTAATGTTAAATGCTAAAAAAACTAAATGTATTGAATTTGCTTTACCAAACGTTAAAAAACATGATCTTAGTCTAGAAATTAAAGGAGAAACCCTCAATGTGTCGGAATCAGCTACTTTCTTAGGTTTAACTATAGATTCCAAACTCCAGTGGAACACTCATCTGGAAGCACTTGCGGATAAACTCAGCTCTGCCGCGTTCGCAATAAAAAAAGTAAGACAACTGACGGACGTTGAAACTGCCCGACTAGTCTATTATAGCTATTTTCATAGTATTTTATGTTATGGAATGTTGCTATGGGGCAGTGCTTCCGATATAAATTCAATATTTATCCTTCAAAAAAGAGCCGTGAGATATATTTATACCCTAAGAGCTAGAGATTCTCTGCGAGATGTTTTTAAAGATGCAGGTATTATTACAGTTGCTTCACAATTTGTATATTATAATATTCTGTTTGTCCGGCAAAATGTACAGCGTCACAGTAAAAATAGTGATATACATACGATAGGAACCAGAAACAAAGATAAACTTGTTACGCCAAGTTTTCGCCTCCAAAAAGTTAAAAAATCTTTTATGGGTCTGAGTATACGTGTATATAATAAACTTCCGCAGTGTATTTTTAGTTTGCCACTAGCACAATTTAAAGTGACCTTGAAAAAAATACTAACAAGTAAAGCTTATTACACTGTTCGAGAATATTTAGAAGATAAACATGTATGGAATTAATGTCTATTGAATGTAATGCAGGATAGCTGCCAGATAATGTAATATAATAATACCATTGACTTTGAAAAGAGCAACTGTTGAGTTTCTTGCCGGCTCTTCTCAGCAGAACTGCCTTCCGAACCGGTGGTAGCTTTTTTTTTGTCTATATTTTCATTTGACGATTCAAAAGTGCTTACAAAAGTTTATTTGAATAAAGAATATTTTGAATTTTTTTTGTCAGTCGACAGATTATGGGTTCGATTCCGAATGGAGTGAAATATTTAATATTTTCATTTCCTAGCTTCGTTAACGAGACAAAGTAAAACTGACACTCGAGGAGATGAAATATGTACTTAAATTTATATTTCCATTTCTTCGCTCTGGTGTCGAGGCTAAGCGCGGCATTGAGTTCTGCCACTCAACACGCAATACCTCCAGAATTCGACAGAAAGTGGGGAATGAAGTGTCTTAATACTAGGTTCCCTCTGACTACCCTGTTTTGGGCGGGATACAGCGTGAAGCTAAAAAGTCACTAGATTGCCAGGTTCTCCTGCCGAGCCTGTGCAACTGCAACACAGTAAAGTGCAACTACGTGCAACACAGTAAAGTAAAACAGTGTAAAACTTAAAAAAAAAACAAAATATAGTGTGAATTAATTCTTACCAATCCCACTAAATAAGGACTTCCAGCATCCCCAAACATATGAGATATCAATATCTGGAAAGCTTCAGCTGTCGATCTTCTAGGTGGAACAACCACATACTGAAAATAATATAAAATTAAATGTTACTTACGATAATACGAGTGATAGGTATTACATGTAATATAGAAATGATAATTTTTATAAAATATCATTTAATAATTTGTTTTTCTTTTTGTCTTGTTAAATACAGTCAAATTTTAATGAAACTGAATAGGGTTTTTTGTATTAAGACACTTAAATATTTTATATAAAAAAATCAGCGCCATCTATGTAAATGATACTAAATTAGAACAATATATTTTTACTAGAGAAAAAGACCATTGAAATTTGCAGAAACTCCAATAGATGTCGCTGTTTTGCAAAAAATTTAATGAAATCAGTCCCCACTGTTTATTTTTTGTAAATAATCGGAATATTCCAACGAGAAACTTGTACACAACAAAAACAATTTTTAGTATATTTTTTTAATCAATTTTACTGTACTCGTGACTGACTGATTTCATCGGCATGCTTATGAAGCGACTACATACTCGAACACATGCTACCACAGATGTTGTATATTTATTTACACTAATATAATGTGTCTACGATCAAAATGACTTATTTAAATAAATCTCTTATACGTTACATTGAAATATGGATATTTTATTATTTATCTAGTGTAAATAAATATTTATACTAAAACTAACACCCATGCATACCAAACCCAAGTATTTTGAGACAAAATGATATTTATTCTCATATTTTCATACCATGCTATACAGCATCAGTGCACATGGCTTAAATTTTATATTTTACCAATTGTGCTATCAATAACTAAATATATACATCACAATGGGATTTGTCTCATAGTGAGGTTTATACTAACTAGTGTAATACAATTATTACAAAACTATATAGAATTTTACACACATGTAAGATTTGTCTATAATATAATAAAAACGTCACAACCCCGTTTCGTGAACCCAAATCCGTACAAAAGTCTTACCAGCGACATATCGGCAACGATGGCCCAATTGAGATTGAGTGCTACCTCGCCGAAGAACATGAGCGCGAAGGGCGCGTAGAGGTATCTGTCGGTGGTGAGCATGGCGAGGGCCATGGCGGGCGCGGACAGCAGTAGGCCCAGTCCGCAGATGAGCGCGTGCGCGCGGCCCCAGCGCCGCACCAGCGCCGCGCCCAGCCACGTGCCCAGCGGCACGCCCACCAGCCCCGACGCCATCGTCAGCGCGCCGAAGACCAACGACACCCTTCGTGCAACACCCCGCGTCAGTATGTACATCGCATGTTTTCTTTAATCTTTTTTTGTATATAGACTAATTTTGCTTCAATCGATTCATATTTTTTTTTTGTTAAATTAATAAATAAAACGTGCGATGCATTTCTTTTCGATCACGCGTTTTTGCGTGTTCGCCGTAAGCGAGTGTCACTTGTGAGAGCCACTGTACACATGAATAAATGTAAATTCGCGATTTAATATAATTTAACCATAGCGTGGACCGTACCAGTGACAGTCGTTTACTTGATTAATAATAAATAAACTTAAGCCTGCTAAATGTAACTTAAAAATAATTTGAAGCCCTAAACGTGGCTTTAGACCAAACGTGAATGACGTAACCAAGCAAGAAATAATAATACGCTACACGAGCAAAACAATGAATGTAGACTACACATTCAGTGTAAACCCAACTATTAAATGATATAAAAGATCGTATGCAAACGTCAAGCAAGATGGCTCGCAGTATATGCACGAGTATGTGAGCGCAATGAGCATGCTATCGATGGCGCGCGGGTGACGCCAGTCAGTCTCGTTGGAATACCCGGCGGGCGGCGGCGCTCACCAGCACGACGTCGGCGACGATGGACCACGTGAGGTTGAGCGCGAGCATGCCGAGGAACACGAGCAGGTAGGCGAGCGCGGCGGCGCCGGGCCGCTGCAGCGCCACCAGCGCCAGGAACACGAGCGGCGCGGACGCGAGCAGCGCGGCGCCGCAGATGAGCGGGTCGCAGTCGGGCGCGCGCCGCCGCAGCCGCTGCGCCAGCGCCGCGCCCGCCGGCACGCCCAGCGCGCCCGCCGCCATGCCCGTCAGCCCGAACTTGTACGACACGCTTGCGCGCAAGTATAACTCACATTGTATTTTCTGTGTGCTCACTTTGGGTGTGCGAAGTGGAATTTAAACTTTTATTCATATATATAGAAATATCTCTTAATATTTTTAATAATTGACATTCGCGTCATGGATGTGATCACGCCTCAAACCAGGCGACTGTTGGCTTGAATGGTGAGGTTGAATTTGTAACTTACCATATAAATAATTACAGATACGCAAGACGAAAGCAAAAAAAATATAAAACAAAAGTTACAGTTTTCTTTATAATTGTTGTCGACTATAAAAAGCTAAACTCAACGCGAGCAAAGCTACAAATAGAAGCGAATAAAATAAAATATTGAATTATAATTATTAAATAAAACACATAAAATTAACTGTGTACAATTAATTTTATATATTATTACCCTAACTATTAAAATATAAGTGTGTTGCTATAAAATTTTAAGATGTAGTTAAATGATTAACAGTTAATATAATATATTGGTAATTGATGTAAGATTATTTTATGCAAATGAACATTATTATTATTATTATAATGTCGTAATTAATAAAGTTTTCGATGTTCAATTAAATAAGTAAAGGTGAAACTCAGTTTATTCAAACGTGTTATTTATAAATTCTATTTCTATTCACAACTTCACAACTATATGAAACCAAGGAAATCTTTTTATTTAACAACATGAGTAGTACGACGATGAAGTAGATTTCACGTTTAATTTTTTTTATTAACTTAAAAAAATACATTTATTTAAGTTTAACCTCATGTTATAAATATTTTGGTTTGTGCTTATGTTTTACCATCAACAGAACAACCTAACTGAATTCTTTACAAAATAGTAGTTTTTTTTTACTTTTTAGACCAATCGTAATATAATAAAAAATTGGTTATATTCCATCTTTTGATGTAAGTTAGTTTCTCACCTCTCCAAAGTGATGTCATTGCCGGGCTGCAGGTTGAGACCGAGGAAAATGAATTGGGGCCCCCACCATGCCAGCGCGCCAGTCACAAACGCCACGCAGGTAAACGCCAATGTCGACAACATGAACGAAGGACTGAAATATACATATTATAATATAAATTCATATTATTACAAATAACAATTAGTTTAGTTAGTTTACCTTAAGTTAAGATAAAAAATAATTTTAATAAATATGCAATTATTTCTTTAATTTACTATTTAAAATATGTGAAACAATTGAAAACAATTTAAAGTGCTATAGCTACAGTTGCATATACAAAAAAATACACAAAAAATACCATCAACAAATACTTACTTCCTTACAAGAGATTTCAAATCATCTTTATACGACGTAGGTTTCATGAGACTCTCTTCAGCCTGACCCCGCTCCGGATTTTGCATGACCCACAATATGAGCGCTACGGCTATAGCGCCCAAAAATGGGGTGACTCGCAACCCCCAACGCCAGTTGCCGGTCGCTGCACCCATTACCGACCCCACGATATAGCCGAAACCACTAAAATGGATGAATAAAATATCAATATTCACTACTATGGTATTTCTTAAGATAGTATATAAAAGGTAGAATGTAGAAATGTCGATAGTAAAATAATGATAAATATATATAATAAATTTTTTAAAAGAAGTTTTAAAATTATACGAAAGTTTCGATCACAAAAGGCAGTAATATTTTTAATATACATCTAAATAATTTTAAGAAATGACTCAATAAAAAGATTTGAATGAAGCGCATTTGATACGTGTCTCGGCGATTGTGAGTTCAAATTCCATTCAAAGCTTTTATATAGGTATAACATATAATTATGTAGCTCTTTGGCTGACATCATTCGACAAAGTGTAGAATTTCGATGGAAATTATTGATTCTTTAAAAAAACGGTAAACACATGAAAATAATAACACAAAAAATCTATATATAAATCCATATATATCAACTGTAGAGTTTTTAATGGGAACGGAGTGCTTTAACACTAGATTCCTAGATTCCCTATGCCAATCCTGCTATGTGCTGAAAACAGCGTGAAACTAAAAAGATATGGAGTTTAAAAAAACGATAATACTGTGAAAATAACTATTTAAATAAGTGTAAGAAGATCACGAAAGAACCACAAGACTTAGCCATTCGAAAACAATAAAATTTCACACTCGACTAGCTTGAGCATAATGTGAAAAATTGCATGATGATCATGTTACTTCGGCACCAATTGCATGTCATCATCATCAGTGAACGGAAAGTTTGAATATTAAATTTGCCTAAACGTTTTAACTTCTATATTATTTTAATTTATGTAACCTTAACAGGTACGCTTATCAAAATATACAATAAAGGTTTTGAATACTCAATGTCGGAGTGTTGGATTTTTATTTTAAACCGATCCGCTTGCGGCTTCGTCTGCTAGAACTACGTAACTACTAATTAACTAACCTGCATTACTTTCGTTTTTTAATAATAATAAGTATATTTAAAGGTAAAGTTTCAGCCAATAACGATTATTTACAGAACTTTTGTTTAACATCGTTAAAATAACTTTCTCATTCATATGTCGATTGAATGACAAACATTAAATATTAAGAAAGAAAGAAGAAGAATCTTGCAAAAATACAACAATCCAAACTGTAATTAAATCGGTTAACCGTTACAGAAATTAGCGTCAACAAACGCAAGACAAGCTGACAAAAAATTTAAGAATCATTGTTTTTGGTTCTAATACGCTATTAAATGTCACCAATAATATTTTTTTCTTCTGTCTTAGATGTAGACATATCGGTCCGTTACGATTTTATTATAAGTATAGATAACTCTGCAATAATTATAAAATAATATTTAAATATAAATACAGCGTGACGCGGATTTTATTTTCCAACTTGCATTTTATTAAATTTTAAAAGTTTATATACACGCCAAAAGCGTAGTAAAGTAAATGTTGTTAACATTGAAACTACGTATAAAAATTTTAAAAGTTAAAAAAAAACTATTAAATATGTTTTCTTTTTACTTAAAAAAATTTTACGCGTCAACAAAAACAATCTTATCATACAAATAAGTAATTGTATACAAATAAAGATCGTACAATTGTTAAAACCGTACATTTCGCACCAAAACGTAAACACTAACTTACGTAATAGGCATGTATGAATCAATTTATTTATCGGACGATTAGTGACGTTACCTAAAATTAGAACCTCTAAATCACATCATACTTCGCATCACTACTCATGCTATCTAAAGCTCGGCAATCTGTTGGTAATATTCCACTCGACGCCGGTTCCGTCTGTGTCTGTGTGTCATCATTTTATTATTATCAGTCGACCCAATGGGGTCTCTGTCAAGGGTTTTAGTTGAATGCATGAATATCTTGAATGTATACAATGTTGTGTCGAAACGTCTGGGCTATTGTTTTGAAACAAACATTTTAATATACAATGAATAAATCTTAAGAAATTTCAAAATTAAATTTTATATATTAACCGATGTAATTATATCGTTTTAATTTCAATACATTACGGGAAAATAAGTACAATAGTATTTTTTTAAAGTACGTCACTAAATTAATATACAACGTTACATAAACAATACATTAACGTTTACCGGAATAATAAGCGAATTGGCTGTCGCCAGTCACTTTGGAAAAAAATATATATAAAAAGACATAATGTTGAACAGAAATATTTGACAATTATCCATATATGTATGTATATAATGGCGCCATCGAGGAACGTAAAGTATAAAATTTGTACCGATATTATATCTTCTTGAGTTCTTCTTCTTCTAATGAAATATTTACTTAAATTTATATTTCCATTTCTTCGCTCTGGTGTCAAGGCTAAGCGCGGCGTTGAGTTCTGCCACTCAACACGCAATGCCTCCAGCATTCGGCAGAAAGTGGGGAACGGAGTGTCTTAACATAAGGTTCCCTCTGCCTACCCTGCTGTGTGCGGGATACAGTGTGAAGCTGATTTTATTATATTTTCTATCTTATATCTTCTGCCTAATTTCTACTCACACTTCTTCAAAACGATATAAGAGTCAGCCATGTCACAATGATAGTCATTACGAAAACAAAAGAATTGGCCAGAACTGTTTTATGTTCAAAGGTGAAGTACAGACGTTTATAATTTCCTACAGTCGATTGGTGATCTTTTAATTGACCTCACTTATATTTAACTAACATAGAATCTGAAATATGTTAGATAGACCTACAACTGTTGACCTAAAAACCAAACCTTATGTTTTATTGTTTAAAAAACTAAATTTCTTACCTTCCCACGGGAATGGCGAAGTAGAAGAATGCTAGCATTTTAGATCGAACATTACCGACGAAGAGGTCACTTATGAGTGTAGGAGCTATAGTTGAGTAAGACGCTTCACCGATTCCCACCAGGCCACGGAAGAATGCGAATTGGACGAAATCCTAAAAAAAAAAGTTTATTGTAAAATACTACTGAAAATCCTTATAATATATTCAACTTTATCAATATAGGGAATACCATATTGGGTTTCACATCACGCCACGCTAAATGCTATAATAATGATATGTAGGTATATTGTATAATGTTTCCCAAATACGTATTTATTTGATATTTTTATTATAACAATATTTTATTTCCCTGTGGGAATGAATTTTATGACGTAGCGTAATTTCTACATGTATTAACAATAATGTTTTGCTATAAAAATACGATGTAACATTTTGGTCAATCTATAAAATTTCTGCATGTAGGCAGAAGGAGCCTGTTGTAAAGACAATCCTCTCCTCACTTTCCGTCGAATTCTAGAGGCATTGTAAATTGAGTGGCGAAACTTAACGCCGTGCTTTTACTTGGACACGAGAGCGAGGAAACGTAAATATTAAATATTTATTATTTTCTTTCTCTATTATTATAATAACGTTCGAAAGACATACTTACTGTAATAAAGGAGCCCACAAAGGTAGTTATGCACCATAACGCTACTCCAAATGCCATTATGGTTCGTCTTGAGTAACGATCTCCCAGGTAACCGAAAATAGGGGCAAATACCATGTACGCAATGACAAACACCGTCTGTAGAAGGCCAGCCAAATCATCACCGATAGAAAATTCTTTTTTAACATCATCTAGGACACCTGTAAAAAAATAGGTTTCTAGTCTACATTCTCTTAAAGATATAAAATAAAAAAAATTAAAAAGTATACATATACTTCATTCATAATTTATTCAAGTGGTCGCTTGAAAGCACAACGGAATTTCTTAAGTAAAGACATGTGATGTTCGGTCCAAGTGACTCTCAAGGGGCCTTTCATACTTTCATAACTTAAAGTTCTCTACATATTTCCATAGATATTTTAGTTTAGATAATTATATTGATAAAAATACATAAATCTTTTTAATACAACAAATTAAAGTACTTATTGTAATTGACGTGACTAATACATGTTAATAGACTAGTCCACCTGTTTCAAGCTTAAACCATACAATGTACCTAATCTACAAAAATGCACTTACAACTCTTCATCAGAAAGGTATAACTAGTTAGAAGCACACATCAAAGTAGGCAGAGAGAACATAGTGTTAAGACACTCCATTTCACGTTTTCCGCCGAATTCTTGAGGCCTCAAAACCAGAGCGATGAAAATGAAAATATATCTTTTCCTCGAATAAGAATCAAACCCTGTCGCGTTTACAGTTACACTGTGAGCCCCTGCGCCACGACTCATATATAAGTCTATTCAATGAAACAAATTAAAGTACTAATAATAATTGACGTGACTAACACATGTTAAATACATATTATAGTCTTAAGTCTACCGGCTTCAAGCTTAAGCCATACAACGTAATCTATTAAAAACGCACACCTTACTTGCGCATTTTCTTCAAAAGAAAGACATAATTAAATAGAAGCCTTTAAAAGTTAAAACGAGAGTGTTAAATTAAAATAGTTTAAAAACAAGTAAACGACAATCTTCATTTCAGCAGCAGTTGTATTGATTTCTACGTTGTGCAACCTTAAAAGTGACCTTGCTACGTAGAGTGGATACTCGCCAAAACGATATAACCGGAACATGGGTTATGTTCTCTTTTTGTATGTTCTTTTTTTGCAACTTAAGAACGTTTTGTACGTGTATGTCTTGAAACGATACCGGAATCAGTTTCTAAGAATTTTAAAAATGTTTTTGTTTTTTCTTCAAAAGTTCTGTTACTAACAGAAAAAAGGCAGGATTTTATTTTTTGAAAGCAGTTAATTTTCAAGCTCGTGTGTTTCATAAATATTAGGTACGTAATAAAAATACAGGTTCGATTATAGAGAAGCTTCGACTAGCCTAGGTATAGAATTTAAAAATTAATGCTACCATGTATATTGTGAAATTTTTTTTTTATGGAAAAGACAGGGCAAACGAGCGTGCGGGTCACCTGATGGTAAGTGATTACCGCCGCCCACGACCCCGTGCAACCCCAGAGGAGCTACAGGCGCGTTGCCGGTCTTTAAGACGGGTTGGGCGCCGGGGCCCGGCATTACCTGATGCGAAACGCAGGGACATAAAGCCACTACTTCACGCTGGTTTTAAATGCCGGGGGTGGTAATGATCCGGTCGAGTCTGCCCATGCGTGTTGCCATTGCTGGCGACGTGACTCTACCACACGTACTTTAGTCGCCTCTTACGACACCACCAGTACCAGGATGATCCTATTCTAGGCCGGGATCACACGGCACAACATGTTATTATAATTTATTTTTAAATGAATTAGATAATCAAGCTTCACACTGTTCAAGCTTCGCAGCTGTATCCTGCACACAGCGGAGTAGGCAGACGACACTTAGTATTAAGACACTCCGTTTTACCACATTAGCATTGCGTGTAGATTGGCGGAACTCAACACCGCGCTTTGCCTGGACACAAGAGCGAAGAAATGGAAGCATAAATTATAAATATTTCATTTGATCGAGTGGGGATCGAACCCACAACCAGTCCCGTTTTTACAGTCACAAACTTGTGCCCCTGCGCCACGACTGAATGGCCTCAAATGAATGAAATGAATTAGATAAAAAAATACTTTTTACATAAAAATATTAGACATGTTCTAGTAGAACGTGAAAAATATTGATACAAGGACCATTTAATCAAACGTAAGTGGTTCCATTATAATGCACATCGAAATCACATGCAAGATAATTTTGGACCAATAGCGTAAAAGTACTTTATAGCTGTACAATATCAAATCAATACCCATCGTTGATATCGAGATAGCAAAACTCTATATCGTATTAAACACACTGCACTTAGAGTTATATAAGACGTAAATAAATGCAATATAATAAACGAACAGCACAATGGTCTCATGTATCATTAAAATGAATTTAAGGAAATGAAATATATATACACACACACACCCGGTTTCGCCCGCTTAAAGTTATTTTTAATATTATTGTCAAATTATAAAAAATCTTCTCATAAATGGGAGCCTATGTATCATTCTGATTTATTACTGTAAAGTTTCATCTAAATCCGTTCAATTATTTTTGCGTGAAAGTGGCACAAACATCTATCCTATTATTATATTAGTAGGATATAATATCCTTTGCTGCTGACTTAAAATTTGGACAGAAAGAAACTGGACGATGCCTAAATTGTCTGTCTTCTTTCATAACGCCGCAATTGCACAAATATACATAAAAACATATATAAAAACGTCGGTCTATTCAACTGGATAACTGGATATAAAGTAGACATTTTCTATATATTCAAGCAACGGAAGGGAGTGGTTTGCAGTTTGCAGAACAAACACATATGACAGATAGCTAAGGGGTAAATAAATAAGACCACTTAAACGTTGGCATTCGCGCAATATTCTTGTCAGATATTAATTTTCCTTTTTTTTTGTATTCACTTATTTAAACTTAACAAAAACTAGACTAGCCATTTAATACAACAACTTCGATAATAAGACAACCTGTTCAATATAGTTTACATAAAAACTGTTTTAGGTATTTACCTGCTTGTACAAATTTATTATTAAAATAAAATTGAAAATAAGCAAAATAATTCAACCAATTAAATTATTTATAAAATATTGAAAACATTAAAAGTTAATAATTTGATTAAAGACTAACAACAACTAAGTCGAATATGATAAAGATAATTTCATAAATATCGAGTGTTCAGAATGTTGCCTAAATTGTTTTCTATTGGTTTTTAATTGAAAATCTGTATGTAAAACCCTATTGGAGGATATTAAATAAAAACCACACTTGTTTTTTCCGTATACAAGAGGGTAGCCAGAGGAAACTGAATCTTAAGACACTCCATTCTCCATTTTCGTTTAAATTTTTGAGAAATGGCGTGCTGAGTGGCGGAACTCAACGCCCGACATAAGAATTAATTCCCCTAGAGCGGGGATCGAACTTACATTCTTTACAGTCGTTACATTTATATTAAGAGTACGCAAAAAGAAACAAACATCTTGTAGTACTACTATGCCACATATTTTATATTTATTAAAGTTTCACCACACGTTTAAACGTTCAAAAGATTTATTTAGACACGTACATAAATCATTTCTTTTATACGATCCCCTGTGTTTAGAGCCATTATTGTTGAGGCCCCAGCTTTATACATTGAACACGATTTTTTGTCGTCCCTTCCATCTTTAATGAAATAAAACGAAAGCTTTAATCGATAGAATGATGTAGTCATTTTAGTCAATTGTCACGCTGGCATTTTATTTTTAGTTAAAAATACAAATGCTTCATGCTGTATCCCGCACATAGCAGGGTAGGCATAGGAAAACTAGGTTCCCTACCTAGGTTAAGACACTCCGTTCGCCATTTTCCACCGAATTTTTCGAGGCTTTTTATGCCTTGATCAATCCAAAGAAATCAAAATATTAATAAATAATAATCCATTCCTTCGAGGGGGAGATCGAACGCACAACCGTAGCGTTATATCCACACCCTTGTGCCCCTGCCCACCACGGCCTCACAAATTTGAAATACAATAATAAAATATTATGTTGGCTTTTATGAAATTAAGGCCAAGAAAAATAGATTGCCTGTCGGGCGAAAGTTAAAAATCTCATTCTGTTGCAAGTACGAGTATGTAAGCGTCTGTAGAAAGTTCGCAAGTAATCGAATTGTTGATTAGGTTTATGATGGAGGAGCAATGTTTTGTGCCATTAAATGTCTGTGGTCATAATTAATATGAAATAATTAATATTATTTTTTGTTATGCAACCGGATTTTCTTTAAAAATATTTCGAGTATAAAAAATAGTTGAAAAAACCGTTATAATGTCGTAAATTTACATATTATAAATATTTTAAGCAGAATATTGAAAATAAAATATTATATTATTTATTCAAATTAAGTAATGATATAAAAATATTAAAGTGTGTAGCGACATTGTTAAGATAACTAAACAAAAAACAAAAGACCTTTCAAAAGACTATTACTACCCAAGGTCTTGAATTATTAATTTTTATGGTAAATATGAAATATATATGTTAAATTTATCACGTTTAGTATGCAATCACCCTATATTAAAAATATTTTTTCTACGTACATTTAATAGGAATAGCTTTATCTACGACAACGGAAGAGGTCAGTGTCGGACATAAAATAAGAAATAAATAGACCGCGACACGCTACCAATCCTAATGAGTCGCCGAAATTCGTAATGATATTAATGCGATGACCTTCCGATTCATTGGAGATTTACGTCAGAGCGCGTGGCGTGACACTACGCGTACGCGCTCACGCCTACGTCACGTATACATTAGAAACGTGGTCTGTGGCGTTGCATGGGGGCAGCACCTCCGCCAGTCTTTCAGTGCAAACACACTCGCTCGCGTCGTAACCTCACGCCATCTGTCTCGACCAATGGCGAGCGAGAAAATCGTGGCACGAAACAGTGCATGAGTGACTTCACGTCTTGTCATGCGCTGCGCCGGCGCAGACGCGACGCTCAAATGATGTCGCGGCCAAAACGACGAAAGTCGGTTATTTATTTATAATACTTATATAACGATTTGCTGAACAAGAACAGAACTAAATACCTATTTAAAAACATGCCAGGGTTTCAGTCACTATGATGGACAATATTAAACATTAAAGTAACTTTATTTTACGTGTGGTAGAGTCACGTCGCCAGCAATGGCAACACGCATGGGCAGACTCGACCGGATCATTACCACCCCCGGCATTAAACCCGGCGTGAAGTAGTGGCTTTATGCCAGTGCGTTTCGCATCAGTAATGCCGGGCCCCCGGCGCCCAACCCATCTTAAAGGCCGGCAACGCCCTGTAGCTCCTCTGGGGTTGCACGGGGTCGTGGGCGGCGGTAATCACTTACCATCAGGTGACCCGCACGCTCGTTTGCCGTGTCTGTTCCATAAAAAAAAAAAAAAAAAAAAAAAAAAACAAAAAAACAAAAAACCACGTAACTGTCATGTCGCTGGGCGTTCGCCATTTTCCACCGAATTTTTCGAGGCTTTTTATGCCTTGATCAATCCAAAGAAATCAAAATATTAATAAATAATAATCCATTCCTTCGAGGGGGAGATCGAACGCACAACCGTAGCGTTATATCCACACCCTTGTGCCCCTGCCCACCACGGCCTCACAAATTTGAAATACAATAATAAATATTATGTTGGCTTTTATGAAATTAAGGCCAAGAAAAATAGATTGCCTGTCGGGCGAAAGTTAAAAATCTCATTCTGTTGCAAGTACGAGTATGTAAGCGTCTGTAGAAAGTTCGCAAGTAATCGAATTGTTGATTAGGTTTATGATGGAGGAGCAATGTTTTGTGCCATTAAATGTCTGTGGTCATAATTAATATGAAATAATTAATATTATTTTTTGTTATGCAACCGGATTTTCTTTAAAAATATTTCGAGTATAAAAAATAGTTGAAAAACCGTTATAATGTCGTAAATTTACATATTATAAATATTTTAAGCAGAATATTGAAAATAAAATATTATATTATTTATTCAAATTAAGTAATGATATAAAAATATTAAAGTGTGTAGCGACATTGTTAAGATAACTAAACAAAAAACAAAAGACCTTTCAAAAGACTATTACTACCCAAGGTCTTGAATTATTAATTTTTATGGTAAATATGAAATATATATGTTAAATTTATCACGTTTAGTATGCAATCACCCTATATTAAAAATATTTTTTCTACGTACATTTAATAGGAATAGCTTTATCTACGACAACGGAAGAGGTCAGTGTCGGACATAAAATAAGAAATAAATAGACCGCGACACGCTACCAATCCTAATGAGTCGCCGAAATTCGTAATGATATTAATGCGATGACCTTCCGATTCATTGGAGATTTACGTCAGAGCGCGTGGCGTGACACTACGCGTACGCGCTCACGCCTACGTCACGTATACATTAGAAACGTGGTCTGTGGCGTTGCATGGGGGCAGCACCTCCGCCAGTCTTTCAGTGCAAACACACTCGCTCGCGTCGTAACCTCACGCCATCTGTCTCGACCAATGGCGAGCGAGAAAATCGTGGCACGAAACAGTGCATGAGTGACTTCACGTCTTGTCATGCGCTGCGCCGGCGCAGACGCGACGCTCAAATGATGTCGCGGCCAAAACGACGAAAGTCGGTTATTTATTTATAATACTTATATAACGATTTGCTGAACAAGAACAGAACTAAATACCTATTTAAAAACATGCCAGGGTTTCAGTCACTATGATGGACAATATTAAACATTAAAGTAACTTTATTTTACGTGTGGTAGAGTCACGTCGCCAGCAATGGCAACACGCATGGGCAGACTCGACCGGATCATTACCACCCCCGGCATTTAAAACCGGCGTGAAGTAGTGGCTTTATGCCAGTGCGTTTCGCATCAGGTAATGCCGGGCCCCGGCGCCCAACCCATCTTAAAGGCCGGCAACGCCCCTGTAGCTCCTCTGGGGTTGCACGGGGTCGTGGGCGGCGGTAATCACTTACCATCAGGTGACCCGCACGCTCGTTTGCCGTGTCTGTTCCATAAAAAAAAAAAAAAAAAAAAAAAAAAAAAAAAAAAAAAAAAAGTAACTGTCATGTAGCTTGGTATTAACACAACATTACTTATATTTAATGATATTCCAAATACACATATTAAATTTTTTGTATATATAAGGTGCATAAGTTATTATATCTTACTTTATAAAGTAAAGAAAAATATATACTTAACTAAAATTTAAATATTTATTAACATATTTGGCCCCTAGTATTACTGCACTAAGGGTTTACGACAAATGCATCACCTTCAATCGACCTGCCAATGCTTCAATGATGTGGGCGTACTAAATATACGTACTTATAATTAAAATACTGGTTTATTATGCTTGTAGGTTATTTCAGTTCAATTTTTATCGAAATACGAAAAATATGTAAATTTATATTGTGAGCTGTGCTTAGTATATATTATATTTCTATTGTGATTATGTATTAAATAGGATTAGGCGTGAGTCAATTCAGGCATTTTATTTCCGGAACAATGGTCGTCTAGATGGCGTTCCATCACGCACGCTCTTTATAGAAGAAAAGTCATCTTCGTATAAATCTGATGAATAGAATAAACTTGATTTTAATCGTTTTTTTTCTATTTAAAGACGATTCTTATAAGCCACAAAAAAAAAATCTAAAGTTGATCCAAAAAAATAAACACTTCAAAAGACCTATTGTCTGTGGTCACAATTGTTACGACAGCTGAATTTGTTGCAAGGTTACATATTAATTTACCTTCACAAATACTGATACACCTCTGTAAATTTTACTTTTAAAATTTATATTATAATATAAAAAAGATTACCAATTTGATAATTACGATAAATTATCAGAATGTAAACAGTTTTAATCAGCTACATTTTTACAAAAAAAAAAAGCGGAAATTATATCAATTTAACGTTAATTTTACTTCCTTAAAATTCTTTATATGTATTTCATCTGTTTTTTTAAAACAGTTACGTAGTATTTTTTGATAATGTACAAAAATAATATAAAATACATATTCAATTCAAACATAAAAAAACATAAATGCATGCTGAAATTACAAATAGTTTACCAATAATACCTTAAATATTAGAGGGACACACTTTTAAATTTGAATAAATAAAAAAAATATATTAAAGTAAGTTCCTACATATAGTTAATTTCCTTTAATCACAACATTTTACATAATAATCTAATATTTAAAATTATTTTCTAACAGAATCTACTAAAAATACTAAGAATTAGAACAGAAATAAATCTAGAAAACTTTATGGGCTTCGAGAGAAGATATTAAAACGTTATTCTAGAGATTTCTAAACATATTGTATACGTAAACATATGTAGGTCTTCTCAGGAGATATATTTTTTAATAATTTCTTGTGTTGATGCAAGAAAATGCACTGACCACAAGACCCTCATGGTTTTATAATTCATGTTAATTAATAGGTAAGTAGTCTTTCAAATGATTTCTTTAAAAGTTCTCGTACACCATTCTTCGTGCATTCCGGTTAGTGTTAGTATAGTACATTTTTGCTATGCCCCATAGATAAGTAAGACGCTACGGATATGACCAAAATAGTTAACTTTTAAGCTGTAGGTATGTATGGTTATTTTTATAGCCCACTTAACAAGGCGCTTCCTGCGATACGCACTAAAAAAGTTTTATTAGTCAAGAAAGAACTTTGGATTAAAACATTTTTTTTTATAAAATAAAATGTTAAGTAATTGTACATTTTATCGCAATCATTGGTATTTAAATTATGTAAAAAATGTAAACTATTTTTTACATAATTTAAATACCAATGACTGTGTAACAATTATGTTTTTTTAGTAACATTTGCGATTTTGTAAACGCGATGTGGAATCGATTCGCACTCGAGGAGGTGCAACATTTTATATAACGGTAAATTAAGCCACTCAACTCTGAAGAATTCGGCGTTAAAACATTAAGTTAACCTTAACATTAGGTTTCCTCTGCGTACGTGCGCATTAGCGTGACGCTAAAAATATTACTATCATTTCATATATTTTACTATTACTTAACATGCTTGCAGCTTTATAAATTTATATTTTTTCAATAATTGACCCGTTTCTATACACTAATATATACTAAAGCGTATCTACTTCACGTTTAAAATATAAAAAGGTAATAAAATATAGTAATACTGTAATTGTTTGCACGGAATAATAGTTACTTTTAATCTTTACGAATTACCGACTGCAACTTGTAGTGGCATGACATCAAGCAAGGTGTATTGGCACTTGCTCTTGCTCTTCAGTTGCTCCTTGCTTATCTATACTATCTATACTAATATAATTAAGCGCAAGAGTTTGTTTGTATGCTTATTTAATCGCTAAGATCTCTGGAACTAATGTTCGGATTTATTTTTTGTTTGATTTGTATGAAAACTATATTCTCCAGGAGTGCTATAGGCTATATAAACTTACGGTGTAAGTCTTAGTTAACGAAATAACAATAATAATGAACGCCGAATCGAATTGCTTTAAGCGCGTGCGCTGCAAAAATAGTAAAATACATATCATATATTTTATAGAAGAAATGTTCAATTTTATTAGTTCAAAAAAAACTTAGGAGCGAAAGTTATTTCATCATTAAGGAAATTTTATGAGAATATTCTTTGGCTTTTATAGCATGTAATTTGAAAATATATTTTTTGAGGAAAAATAAATTAAAAATAATTAAAATAATTAAAAACGCAAGAATAGGCACGAGTCCAGCGGGGGGCGCCCTTGCCGCCGATTTCGTCCTCGCAAGCAGCCGTGTATTGCACTTTTTAAAATGAGTAAATATCAATTAGATATATTGAAAAGCCAAACTTTGATTTCTTTGAGGTACCGGTGGCCGCACGGGCTCACAAAGGTACACACACCGCTGGGTTTATTGCTACTTAAATTGAAACAAGTATGTATAATTATCACCACTTCACGTACCTATGCTGGAACAACAAAGTGTATATATATATATATATATATATATATATATATATATATATATATATATATATATATATATATATATATATATATATATATATATATATATATATATATATATATATATATATATATATATATATATATATATATATATATATATATATATAAAAAAGTTAAAAGTTTTGTTATTATAGTACCTATCTTATAATCAAGTTTTTTGTTTAAATTAATGGTTTAGTCCTTTTATTAAAACAAGAAATGTAACGATGTCGTAGTGTAATTGGAAAGGGTTGTTGATTCAAATGGTTGAATTCTGCGACCCGTGTGGAGTAAAAATGTTAGTGTGTTAATTTAAATAATAATAGAATAATAGAATTAAAAAAAATATGTATATATCTATGACTAAAATATTAAAAATAAAGACAAAAATTAATGATATCAATTTCTTAAATTACCGTTTTAAAATAAATTCTATGTTGGTAGCTGCAGCAATACTTACCGTGTAATAAGTTATATTTATATTTATAGACTTATCCTCGAGTGGGTGGTATACAGTACATTTAATATAATATGTAGATTTAAATACAACACCTTAAGAATGTAATTTGAATGTACACGAATATAAAGCAAATGTAGTGCACTGTATCATCTCCAGTGGAACTAATTGGCTCCAAGTGCATACAAGTCTCGATGAGCTCTTGTGTAGACCACGCTTTACGAACGGGTATCACGCGGGTTTAGAGCTGCAGCAGCTGTGTTTCATCATATCAAAGACACTATTGTGGTATTAAACCTCATAAAATATCAATCACATTGCGTTTGATTGCAATTTCAGTTGCGAATACAACGGACACGTAAGAACGTATCAAGTGAATGATTGAAATTAAGGTTAACAACCTACACAGCACTAGATGTACAGAGTACAGAAACGAATGTAATTTCAATATTGATGAATCAAGATTTATTATAAATAATAATTGCCCATTAGTTTAATTTAAGACATGTACATATAAAACATTTTTTTTTGGTGACTGGCAAATGCATTTACAAATACCATCCGCACGAAAGACAAACGTGCCATACAATATACAGGATGAACAGTACTTTGGGATTTGGGAATTATTATATTAATAAACAAAAAACAATTCCCCCAAAATGAGACGTTGCCGGATCGCAAACCCATGCCACTACGACGCCTCGGTGTCCCATGTCATGTGTTTTAGGTCACCCACCCGCAGCAATGTCAATGACTTCCAGGAAGTTTGCTCTAATAGCCTCATAGGTTCCTCTTTCTGCTATACCGTTGATTCCAAGCCCGTGACTCGTTTACTCTCACTCGCTCGGGTTTTTAATGCAATAATATTCACTGAAGACCAGTTCCCCTCACTATCCCCCATGTCCTCCATCATACTGGACAGTGAAATGTCCCTATCCAGCTATCAAGGCGGCGTTCCAGCTATATCGTTGTGTGACCCAAACGGAGCTAATACGGCCAAAATATGATAGCCCGAGTCAACGGCAGCATCGACAGGACTCCGAACCCTACAATCGCTCGCATTCAATTATTCGTCAACGAAGCAGCATTTCCTTGTCGCCCAGAAGACATGGGCACGATATACTGCTCATCCTCCCAAATGACAAACGCATTCGAAAATCATTCAAAAACCAGCAGCCAAAGAGTCTCGCTTAGTCTCTTATGCCGGTTCTTCTCAGCTCTGGGACAGTAACTTTAATGAACCAGTAGTAAATTACTTGATGATTAAAAAATGAAGCCATTAATTTCATATTTTGATTTAAATTATTTGACATCGACATTTGATGATTTATTCACCAAGTGACAGATTTATATTCAATAGTCAATAAAATTTAGAATTAAAACTCTAAAAGTTAAAATTGTAATACTAGTATTACAAAAGAATAAAAAAACTTCCCGATTAGAAAAATACTTTTTATTCAATAAATACAAAAAGCACATTACTCGACTGTGTAAAATAAAATAATGACAAAAACCGAAACGGTTTAGTCATCATGTTATAATGAGAGAGATAAAGTTAAGAGCACAAGAATGCACATTATGCGTAGTAAAAATTCTTCCAATATAGAGGATAAGAATGTTTTTGAAATGTTTCTATGTTCATTGTTACGTTTCCGGTCTATAAAAAACTTTCATATAAATCTTTAATTTTAAAAGAATAAATGAATGTTGTAATAATCGAATAAGGAACAATATCGAATACGAATCGAAAAAGTAACAAGATACTTTGTTATAAATATTTCTAGTCTTATATAATACGTATGATATATTTTATGTATTAAAAAGAAATAAGAACAAAAATAAAATGTGTATTATTTTATTCAATCGCTACACGGGGATATGATTTTTTCTATTCCTCCTCTTTAGTAGACAGGGTTCTTCAGGGTCTTTTTTTTAGTTAATAAAATTTCTGAGGTGTGCATGGCCCAAGTAATTAAAGCAAATTTTTGGTTATTACATATGTCGATTTTCATTCAATCAGTATAATTATAAATTTTTAAACAATCAATTCTAAGTATACCTAATACTTTATATTTTTACTATTATATTATTTTTATTAAAAGGAAAAAAAACGATAACAATTATTATTGTTGCAATTTATATCCTGAATAATTATATAAATACATACTGTCACTATAATAAAATGTGTTTAACGAATATATTACTATATAAAAAATATAATAATGACATAAAAATTATGCTTGTTAGTAAAACGATTAGGTTCAGATATTATGGCTTTTTAATACGTAAACTATATTTAAATTGTCGTTAATATTTTCTTATCTTCAATTAAAATTGAAAAAATATATTTTTATGATAGATAATTAATTTAGCTATTATTGTTAAGAAAAAAGTTCATTTATTAATTACATTAAACACTTAGTATCCTCAGATATTATTGGTATAATATTATTAATTTGATATATTATTATGATAATTATATATGTAATTACGTCGTGCCGCAGGAGCATAAGCGTGTGACTGTAAACGCGACGGTTGTGAGTTGAAATATTTAATATCTTTACTTCCTCGCCCTATAAACGAGGCAAAGCGCGACATTGGTTTCTGCAACTCAACACGCAACGCCTCCAGGGACTTTTACACTTAGTTCCCAGATTTCTTCTGCCTATATGCGGGATACAGCGTGAAGCTAAAAATATACTTATAATTAGAAAACTATAGGGGTCGTAAATAAGCTCAGAGAATGTTTTAATCAATATCTTGACACCGCATTTTTAACCCCTCACTGAGAACCCGACCTACGCTATGGTGCTTCCACATACATATTTCATTTATAAACGTGTGTACACACCCGCACCCCATAATAATTTAACAGAATGGGAACAGCAGGGCACCTTTTATTGAACACAACAGCCAACCAAAAAAATTTTTATGATTCATCTAGTCACAATGAATAGTAATAGTGAATCTTTTTGAATTACACAAACAAATATTAATTATTAGAAATGGCGTTTAAGCAGTTAAAATAAAATATCTCTTTTGCCATTTATGGTTTCGAGCTTAGTAATTATGCAATATAATAATTATTTTAATTGCCACTATTACTTTTATCGATCGTAACAATTATAAAAGAATGTCGAATGTTTATGAAACAAATAAATGTACGAGTATATATATAAATATACTCTACGTATAAATGAATTTCATTCTAAAAAAGTAGAACTGATTTAATTTTTTTTTGTGATAAAAGATGACTTTTAAATATGTACATAGTAATTTTTAAATAATTGACGAAAATGTAAAATTTACTTTCACCAGCTACTTAACAAAGGGTCCTTTATAAAATTATTGTTTACACAAACGAGGATTCGTGCATCTTTAATAAGTCTCATGACATCTAGAGTAATATTAAGAATTAAAAATCGATTTACTGACTGAAAATAATCAAATGTGAGAAATAAAGTAAAACTATTTTAAAATATAAGCAACCCAACTTCGTGATCCGTTAAAAAAACATGTATTGATTGAGTTTTTTTAATGAGAAGTATTGAAAGCAGTTATTTGAAAAAAATACATTCATTTGAAAATATAATCCTCAAGTTAAATTAATATTGAAGATTTGCTAAGAATATATAGTAAATATGCACGCAATAATTTTTTTTGGACTGGTTAGTAATCGTAAGTAGTAGTAGTAGTAGTCGTAAGGGCTAGGCACTATACAACAAATAAAGCAATTTATAAGGTGTAGAATTATAACCCAAAAGGTGTGGCAAGGTAGATAGACCGCCCTTTAGAACGAAATATTTTTATCTGAGGCTTCGTCTGCTTGGTCCAATATGACTAAGACTTTTGCATCATGCTCTCGGAAGCTCTCAAGCTCCCCGTTACTACGGTCGTCCGTATTAATAAGAATACGAAATATAACAAACCACTCTTGATGACTGCACTATCTAATACAAACAGATTTTTTAAATTCCAACCATTAAGACGGAAAACTATTTATTTTTGACAGTCGATCGATGATATGATAGTATATGCACAAGCACTCTTACATTATGGAATCGTACAGCATATAGGAATGGTAAATATTATTTGGAGTACTAACATGCAATGACTAATATTTATATACAAACAACCAAATTGCATAGTTATATAAGTCGAACACTTTGTACTAAGAAATAACTTAGCACGTGCCAATGTATTATATGTTTGTTTCCTTGAAGAGTTGCCAACTTAATATCATATATTATGTAACAACCCGAACTTTAAACACGCCAATAATATAAATATATATAACATTTTTTAACATTTTTAGAGATTTCACACTTAGAAAAGAAAAAAATATTTATTTAGAAAACATACAAAAATTTGAACGTAGCGGCACTCAAACCCGCGCCTCCTGGAAACTGATCAGGCGCTCTGACCACTAACCCATACGTTCTCTAAATAAGTAAAATATAAAACTTTGTACCTAGTACCCTAGATTTGACTTGGCATTTTTTTTAATTTACAGCTTGATGAAAGAATACTTACTTTAACAGTGTTGATATACTATATCGTAAATTTTGCAACAGGTGAAAAATATTCAGACACCTGCAATTCGTAAAACCGGTAGTTGCGTACATTGTGATTATACAAATACTTGCATTATTGTATACATATGTATATATGAATGACTGCATTTAAAAAAAGACATTAAAAGATTCCAATTTAGATAAAATGAATTCAAAAAGAAGTAGCGACACAACTGGGGACCCAAACCCCAAAGTCCACAAACAAACAGTGTCGATTGTGCCTTGGGGAAATCATCTGCCGTATGCAAATATCAGTAGAGATTACATATTTGCTTTACGCTGAGACGCGCTTCCCCCATATTCAAACTTAATTATTCAAATAAAAGTTTTGAATGTAACTAAGCTATGTAACTATTTTTTTGCCTTTTTTTACTTTTAAGACCATCAAGACTCAAATTTTGAAATGAAAGTTTTTTTGACAATCAAAAACCGAAAACGGAAAGTGTGAGTTCGTATTGGCAAATAATGCAAGAGGTTGAACTACTTACTCAAATATCAGATGCACATTGCACGTATGTACATATTATATTATCCAATTTTTGCATTAACTTAAGCCAAATGTTAACCTCAAAAGTAACATTTTCTTTGAAAAAATGATGTTAAGCTTCGCGCTGTATAGCAGTGTATACAGGGAATGTAGTGTTAAAACACTCCGGTCCTCACCTTTTGCCAAATTTTCAAGTCCTTGCTTGTTCAGTGAAGGCACTCAGCGCCACGCCTTGGCCTTGGTAGAACGAAGAAATGAAAATATCAATAAATAAGAATTCATTCCTAGAGAGACTGGTGGATCAAGCCCACAACTGTCACGTCACAGTCATACACTTGTGCCCCTGCGCCATGATGGCATCATTAGTCTTTATAAAATAAAATCGTTTAATTATTAATAGTTTCGTAAATGCCAAGAATTTTTTTAATAATTTATGTACACAATATATTCATTGAAATTTAAATAAGCATTTCATATTTACATAGTGTAAGTACATTAATGTTTCAAGACTTTTTGAAATTATGTGAAAATTATATAAAATAAAGAAGACAATTACTTCGTCCACAATTTTTTTTTTCTTTTTTTGAAGTTTAAATATATTAAGATATTTTGGATAATTTGTCATTTTAATACAGCAGCAGGACATCAAACATCAAAACCACGCCTCTTGAAGACCGTCTAAGCATTCTGACTATAGGTCAGAGCTTCTCTTATCAAGCTGTGTCCAAATTCTTATAGGTTTGTTACAATTTATTTATTTTGATAACATCTCTATACATGATATTGTTAACATAAAAATTATGGACAACATTATAAGTTTTAACAAGTGTATCTTGAAAAGAATAAATGTTTGTATGGATATATAAGTGGATGAAATGAAATGAAAATATTAAATATTTCATTACCCCCATGTGAGAATCGAACCTACAACCTGTCCTGTTTACACTTGCACACTTGTGCCCTTGCTCCCAGACTGGCCTCAAGTCCTAAGTGTGATGATACTACTAAAGATAAAAATTAAGCTCACATCAAAAATGTTAGAATTTAAGCCTTCCTACTGATAAACAGGGCTTTATGAACCTGGTTATGTAATAAAATTATACTTGTATTAAGTCAAGAGATATGAAAACTATGACAAGTTTATTATGTCAACAATATTTATAAAGTGTACACATATTTTGTAACCACTCTTTTTTTTTGTAACAACTTTTCACATATATCCTGAATTATGAGATAATATGATAAAGTGTAATCTTGGCTAATCTCAAAAGCACTTATATGAATATTTTTAACAAGGACACAAATTTACTTTTTCTGCTGGTATCATAAGTAAATGACTTAATTTTAACAATCTCTAGGTTGCTGGCCTATGATATAGATTATACATTTTTAAATCCAATATCTCTTAAGCAATGCAAAACCAAATAAGCACATTCTTTTCTTTCATCTATTTTCAATATTCCAGATTTTTCACTCACTCACTCTTTTCTAGCACAAGACAGTAGAGAATTGTAGATTGACTGATTTTACCATGATGAAGATTTATAATTAAAAAAAAACATGTTGCTTTACTTTTAAAGAACTTATGTTAACAAAAGTTAAAAATATTTAATATTTATATAGAAAGACATTAATTTCTCTGGTTGCAAAACAATTCTTCAAGAAAATTTCTTATGATAATATCCTATATATGACTTGAATATAGAAAATTTCCATATAATTAACATCAAGTACAAGAATATCAACAATATAAAAGAACACTTAATGCACATTAAGGTGAAGATTTTAATTCTGTACTTTGTCTTATCAGAGTAAGGAAAAGGAAATAATCTATTCCCTCAAGTAGAATTAAAACTCCAAACCATTGTGTCAACAAACAAACACTGTCCCACTCCTCCAAAATGGCTCCATATTTTTTACTTAATATCCTAAACGTAATATTTAGAAAATTGTGCTCAAAGTAGAGAAAAGAAGGTTTTGACACTATCCCTCTTCCTTCTACTATACTCATTTCATTTGTCATAAGTTTAAAACAAAACAGCTCCTACATAATATGAGAAAGTACAGTATACACATCAAACAAGAAAATACACAATCATATAAGAAAACAATAATCATATAAGATTGAAACTGAAATGCAACAATATTATTTAGTTTATAATATATTTGTTCAACTTACTATAATATTATTAAAATATAATAAAATTACAGTAATAAAAACTTTCTTTAGTGAATAATATTCGCTTATGTTGAATTTACATACAAAACATAAAATTAAACTTACCAGCAAGGGTGAACCTGTCCATGTAATTGATAAGGTTAACGAAACACAATATGAAAACCGTCAGGAACTCCATTAAGGTTACATCACTTAAAGTCTCTCTTCTCCTACTCTCCTTCTCGTGTAGTAAAGTGGTCGCAGAATCATTGTCTCCATTTCTAACTAACTGCTGATTCGACGTGTTTGGAGTAACACTACTTTGGTCCATGGTGCCCACCCCAAATTATGCTGACTTAGTGATATAACTGCAGTTCACAGCACTTAACCGGAAATGTTGTCAAAATTTAATAGAAAGTGAAATTCAAACACGACACGTAAATATAGTCAAAATTGATAAAAAATATAAAAATTAAATAAACATATTTTTTTGATATTAATTTTTTAAGCAAAAATGTTAAAACAAAACACGACTAAAAAGATACCCGCCACTATGACAACTAAAAGTGACATTCATAGTTTCATATATTCGTAACCGGTGACGTGAGCGGCTTTCAAAATTCTTTTACTTGACTTTGACCGTTGACATAGAGTTGACATAGAAAAAGTTATAATATTATGATTATCTGTACCATTTAACTGGGGTAAATAGATACAAAATCAGGATTTTTAAAAAATTTAATTAAATGAAATCAGCTTCACGCTGTATCCCGTATGCCGATATCCCGAATGGCGGTACTTAACGCTACATTTTGCCTCAACACCAGAACGAAGAAACGGAAATGTCACTGACACTTTACTTAAGATATTTTTTTTTCCGGGAATGGGGTTCGAACCCGAAACTAGTCGTACTTACAGCCACACATTTCCTCAATATTACATAATCAAAGGTATTTTTCATTTCGTAATATTTAATGATTTTCGTTAGTTTATCTACTATATTATTTCTTTAAAAAAATACAAAATTTTTGTGTACCTCCAGCACATAATGTTTTTTGTCAACTTATTGAGATACGATGTTAAAGAAAAAGATACACACGTAAGTTCTCAATAATAATAAACGTACATTGAGGCTGTTGTGGCGCACTTGCGACTGCAAACGACGGCGACGTTTGTGGGTTCTATTTCCAATTGTGAGAATGAAATATTTTTAAATTTTGTTTAATATTATCATTTCCTCGCTTGAAGTTCCGTCACTCTACACACAATGTCTCAAGAATTCAGAGGAAAATGGGGAATGTAAATGTGTTAATGGGTGCAGTGTTTGAACATAAAGTTTCTAGGCACCTTCTGTCTACCCTGCTATGCACGTGATACAACGTGAAGCTACAAAAATGATAATTTAATAATGATACATATTATTTAATTATACATGTATTAAAACTAGATACGGTAGTATCAGCATATTCATTGAAAACTTTAGACAAGGCACAATTCTGAGAATGTGTGACAAGTGGTAAACGGTATATCATTATGTCAATTGTGAATTGTCAAATTTGCACACAAGCCTCTGGAGTTGACTTTGAAGTATTTTATAATTTCTTATTTAAAAATATTCTAAGTAATACTTTATTAGTTCATTAAATTATCCTATATTACAATCTTAGGCTTTTAAAAATGTCCAAGCTTAAATACTTCATAATTTTACTCTGTATTAGTGCTAAAAGTGCCAAAAAATATGATAACGAGGAGAAACCGGCTTGGGCTAAAAAAGATATCCGCGATTTTAGCGATGCTGATATGGAACGGTACTTATTATTTGGATTTCCTTTGCTTTTTTAAAGTGATTTAAACGGTACTTATTATTTGTATTTCCTTGCATTTTTAAAGAAATTATTAAGTAAGTAAAACTTTTAGCCTTTTCGATCAATGGGAGGAAGACGAGGAACCCTTGCCAGAAGACGAACAACCAGAATATATGCGAAAGCCTCCTTCATTGAATCTAAATTCCTTGGATATGTCGAACCCAGAATCAGTTTTGCAAGCTACTAAGAAAGGCCAAACATTAATGATGTTTGTCACTGTTGCTAATAAGCCCTCCCGTGCGAGGTCAGAAGAGCTAACTAAAATTTGGCAGAGTGGTCTTTGGAGCAACCATATACAAGTTGAAAGGTTAGTTTGTAAATATCAGAGCTTCGTTGTAATGTAAACTACACTTATTACCTACTAGTTGTTGTTAACAACTTTATTTGAGTAAACTGTGACCTTTGCCATGCTTCTTCGATTTACCTTATGTTATCATTGAAACTTGCAGTAGATACTCAAAAAAATAAACTAATGTCATTATAGAGGTAACCTAATGTCATTAAACCAATTATAATTTTTTCTATTTCTTAAATAAATACAATGTATAGAGAACATGTTTTTAAACCACTTAAAAATATTTTATATCTAAAAAAATTATGACTATTACTATCATATCATTTCAGATATTTAATAGATGATGATAGAGCCATATTCATGTTTAAAGATGGTTCCCAAGCTTGGACTGCAAAAGAATATCTTTTACAACAAAATGAACTTAAAAATATTCAACTAGAAAGTCAAACATATGATGGAGAAAACCCAGATGTCAAAAACACAGCAGTGAGGGATGAGCTTTAAGTCTAGATCTGAATATAAATTAATATGTTAAATATTAATAAAGACTAATTTAATTTATAGGACACAGATTTTGCATTTATAATATTTGAAGAGAAGTCATATTATCACAATTTATGTATTTTGATACAAAAGTATTGTAAACAAACTATTCTACAAATATAAACAAAGATAAGGGAAAATACAATTCAATGACACATCAAAATGACCTCTGTGAATAAGTATTTATTTCTATAATATAAATAATGTGAACCATATATATGCATTAAAGTAATAAAAAATATTTTTTTATCAGATCCCCTTGTTAATTGAAATGCTACAACAGAACATTTTTTTTAGCTTGTATTAATTTGATATTATGTTATTCCTAAATTGATGGTAAATAGAGACAAGAGTTAGCCTCTCTCTGCCTGCTAAGTAATTTTAAGATATTTAAATAAAAAGGCCCAGACCCAGTACCGCAAAGGTGCAATTTTCCATTGTGGGCGATATGTTTACACGCAAGCTGTGGACAACTGACAATGAACAGTGATATTGAAGGTGTATGGAGGCACAAGAACGTTCAATTTATCTGAACAGCTTAAAATTGCTACAGTATATAGTTACATATTGTGGCATTAGTTTAATTATTAAGTGTAGTATTAATAATTGGCATTCAACATATGGAGTCTTGTAGTATTTTATATATATTTTTTTTATTTTATATAATAGTGTTGACAGTTACTCAGACTTGACGTAACATGCGATGCCATGACGCTATTGAATTGATGTGAAATGTAAATGCACATACTGCTAAGGCACCAATATAAAGCACTGGGAAGTAATTTTCACTGTGCCCATATCAGGCAGTTTTTGGTGATTGAAATCTATATCATCTTCATCTCTACTTTTACCAACTTTTATACCCAGTGTTGATCATAGGATATAACGGAGCTCTTGGGCACACATGAATATAGGGCTCAATTGAAAACATGGATGTAACTGATTATTATACATGATGGAAGTGTCACAGTTTTGACTACTCTATAAAAGCCTAATACAATTTATTTATTTTGTTTATATAAATGAAAAAGTGTTTTTTTTTTTCAAAAAGAATAAATAATAAAATTATCGTTTTAAAATAAGGCGCCATTGGTCAAAAACGGTACACACAAGACATAAAGCTATCAAAGGGAATCAGCCGCATACACCTCATTCCGATATCGAGTCGTAAGTATTGGCGGCAAAGTTTTAACAACTTTGTTGTTTCACCTTTAGTGGTATTTTTGTTGTAGTATGTGTTTACGTTATTAGTATCTATGCGTAACTGCGGTACACGAAATACAGGTATGGATAAACATCGTCAATCAATCAGCTTCACGCACACAGAGCTGTATCCCGCACACAGCAGGGTAGGCAGAGGAACCTAGTGTTAAGACACTCCGTTCCCCACTTTCTGCCGAATTTTGGGGGCATTGTGTGTTGAGTGGTAGAACTCAACGCCGCGTTTTGCCTCGAAACCAGAGCGAAGAAAAATGGAAATATAAATTTAAGTAAATATTTCATCTCCTCTAGTGGGGATGGAACCCACAACCAGTCGGTTTTACAGTCACACTTCGTGCCGCTGCGCCACGACTGGCCTCAAAGGCCTCAAGATAAACATCGTGAAACGAAAAAAAATCCTACATATAAACTATTGAGCTATCTAGATAAATTTCTTTAGGTATAACCCATACCATACATATATTATATGTAAAATTACTCCTATAATACAAAATAAGTCATTGAGAAATTGTATTAGGATCTGAGTACCTACACACATTCACAGGTACGCCGTAAGGGGTTACTGTAAAGAATTCATTTTCAATTCGGCGCCAGTCGCCTGCATAAGTTCTAAAAATTAGATAGGTCTAGTCTCACTCACATTCGGTTATACCTGCATAGGTAGACCTGTTCAATAAACCATAGCATGTCCAAAATTAGCAGACTAAATATGCCTTTTACGGACATAAAAAAATAAAACTAACACTAGCAAAATTAGTATTTTTATTATATTGAAGTTCAAAAAATATAAATGTTTTAATGAATGAAGGAAACTTGAATACAAAAATCACATGGCATCAGTGGCACGAAAATGATCTTCATCAATAGTTGAGTATATGTGGCCTTCATTCCACATCCATTCCAATATTTTTCTAAAAAGAACAGTGACTTAGAAGTATACAAGTAGTATTCATTAAAATTTAACAGATTATTAAAACATTTAATTGTGGGAGAGTGACACATTGTCTGACTGATGAACTGAATATATATATATATATATATATATATATATATATATATATATATATATATATATATATATATATATATATATATATATATACATGGATAATTTGCTCACTTTGGTATCACCCATTCACCACACTATAGTTTGACCTTGACACTAGGCTCTCTCTGCCTACCAGCCCATATATGTCCAGCCCATAATCCAGTATGAAGCTAAAAAAAAGTATAAATAAAATTAGAACATACTCAAATTCTACTTTAGAAATTCTCCCTTGCAACTGAGTATAAATGTCTTCCTTGCTGATGCCTTGTTCAAGAGTAGAAGCTCTTATAGGATTATACACCATCATTTGACGTTCATTTAATCCATTTGTAGAAGCATTATCATTCATTCCAATCATAGAGTTAGCTGGCACAGTGTTTGTAAAGTTTGCTGAGTTATCAGTTTTTTCCTGTAGTTAGGATAAAACAAGTTTATTTAAATAAGTATAACAAGGAAAATATATTTTATATATTTTATAATTTGAGAAGTTTCAATAATAAATTTTTATATAATATTTTTTGCTTATAATCTTAAATGTAATATTACCTTCTTGGCATTAGCCTCCATTTTCAATTTGTTATTGATACACTGGAGATAGTGGAAAGTTATTATATTGATATCTGTAATGGGTGTTATTTTAAAAGCCATCAGAACTTTTTTTCCTTTATTTGTTTTCACATTTCCATAAATCTGTATGTACTCATTAACTTGGATCTTTGCATTGGTATTATCCTAAAAGTCAATAAAATTAATTGCTATTTGAAAAATTATAAAATTAATAGTAGTGAAAATTTATAAAACTAATGGTACACATACTTACATCTTCATCCATTGCTTCTTGATCTAACCACAAAACCGCTCTCATTCTACCTGTAATATCTTGAATAGTGTAAGTAATTTTAGTACTTTGTACTCTTATATTCCTGACCCTTGCTACAATGCTTACTATTTGTATATCAGTACCCCAGATTTTAACTCCATCATCTCCACTGTGTAATGCCTGTCTTATAACAATTGGGGCTGTTCTTGATGCTCGTCTACCCTTTAAAATACATCCTTTTTTATTAAAATCCATTCATTTAACTAGGTAAATCTAATATTAATTAAATATAATCAACATACATTACTGATGATAATAATAATTTATAATTTTGACATTGGCTTTAACTATATGTTTATTATATTGCAGATTATTTCATTGTTATCAACAAAGTATACTTTGAATATATAATTAAATCAGAAGATTAATTAATTAACCTTGTGTTCGAGATTAGAATTCAATTGAATGAAATACATATTGGATTCTGGACTATTGGATATTAAACCAAACTAATAATACTTTTACATGAATGTGTTTAGAATAAATGAACATGCCATTTTTAAGTATGTACATATTTAATAGAACAATTTTGTGACTCATGTTTGCAGACATGTTTTAACTTGATTTTTAACAACCTTGTTACCAGTTAGCCTGCATTGTTTATTTTGATTTTACATACCGATTTTTGAGCAGTGCTCGGTGTATTTGAACCTCCAAATTGATTAGATGTATTTAAAAATCCACCTCCGGCTATTGATTGATCTAAAATTTGTGTCGTATTATAATTTACAAGAACATAAAACATTGTTTATCCTTATATATATTATGTTACAACTTACCATTCCACATTTTTACAATAACAAAGAATATGAATTGTAATTAAGATAAAAAATAATAAGTACTTATTTTAAAACTATATCAAACTTTTATTTGTTGTATAATACAATAATAGCTATACGCTAGTTACGGAAAGTCGGAAATTAGAAACTGGAAAATTTAAAAGGACGTTGCCTAAATGTTGCCTACTAAAAAAAACAATCGTATTGATAACTTCCTTTTCTTACAGCAGTCGTTTAAAAATATATAATATCGATTTATTTGTGCATATTTTTTGATACATTTTAATACCACTTAACTGGATTGAATAGACACACAAAGATGATTTTTTTTTATGTCAAATGATTTTCGTTTGTAAATTTTATTCCTTTTTATGATAAAATACTGGAAGACTATGTATTGACGTAAAGTTAGGGAAAGGTAGAATAAAATACGTTTAAAGGTGTTTTGGGTAAATTTAAATATATAAAAATAATTCCCCATTTTTCCGCCGAATTTTCAAATCAGCGCGTATCGACTGTCGAGTTAAGGGGCAAAACCCTTTGGGTATATGTATTCTGTGGACAGAACTCAATCGATCGATATATCGCTTTTCGTCTATAGTGTATATTTATTAAAGTGTATTAAATTATTAATTTTGGCATGAGATGAAATGAAGGAAAGAAATATTAAAACTTTCAACATTTTTTAAATTTCTATATATTTTAGTGCAGGTTAATTTAATGTTTTAAAATGTGATAAATAAAATTCAATGTAACAAAAACAAAACAAATCAGAAATACCATTAAATGGGGTAAACATTTTTAAATTTGAAATTTCATTTTTACAATATTCCTAGCATTAAATATAAAAACAATTATTATTTTGTAAGTGGGTTTATATAATTGATAATGCATTTTACAGACAATAATATATTATATTTATTATTTCTAATGATGCCTAAAACAATTATAGTAAAATATGTAATTAATTATATATCATGGAAAATAAGCCGATACAGGTGTTGCTCGATATGTAGTTGGTCTAGAAGATTTCTTTTCTCTATAACTAACTTTTGGCAATTCTATACATTTATTCTCTTTTCCTTTTTTACTGACAGTATTCTTTGTAGCAGGTCTTGAAGATCCTATAATAAACAAAGTACCTATATTATAAGTTCTAATATAAGTAGAATTAGTCATATTAGTGCAATGTCAACAGGAAACAGGCATAATATTGTTTAAATTATAAGCCACACTTCACTTTCTGTCAGAAATCTAGACACCGGAAAGCCTCAATTTGTCTACCAGAATAGTTCATAACACTAGTTTATTTCTGACGACGAATTGCTATATGCAAGTAAGACATAACTATGAAGCTAAGAAGACTAAAAATATATAGGTAATTAAAATTATATTTGTTTTTATTTTTTGCTGTGATTAAAAAACAGGTTAAAATTATCAGAATCAGTTATACAAACCTCTTTCCGAAACAAGGTTATCCTCTGGAGCAGGGTTTAAATATTTCGGATCTAATCCTTTTTTGTTTTGTACTGAAGGTTGTGGACTTTCTTCTAGACTAGATCTAAAAAAAATATTAATCAATATCCATATCTATAGTTCTATACACATAATACAATTGTAATTGATCACTGTCTGTACATGGATACACAAATGATACAAGAATATTATAAATAACAAAAATAATAGTAATATTTTTAAGTAAATAAATCAAATAAACAAATAAATATCAAACAGTATACTTACAATTTAGATGTAGCATAAAAATTTATAGAACAATCAGAATCTTGTGAATTATTTTCTATAGTTTTCATAGCAATATAAGGGGTTGAACTTGTTGCAGATTGAAGATTTGTTTTAGAATTATTTTTTATGTATTCTGCTCTTCCATTGTCTTCTATCTTTTTGTGAAGCCATTGTATTACTAAAGTAAACGCATATTTATTAAAAAATATATGTTATGAAAATAAATTTACTTATATGCTATATGTTGAATACTACTTATTTTAACAAAATATAAATAATATAAAAATATCAACTAATATTTCAATAGATATAATAGATACTTAAAAATGGTTTTATTATATTTGAATATTACAACATTAGTTTTTTATTAGTTTCAAATTATATCGCACACAGCAGGGTAGGCAGGGAGAACCAGGGAATCTGGGAACCTAATGTTAAGACACTTTGTTCCCAATTTCTAGAGGCATTGTATTTTGAGTGGTGAAACTCAATGCCGCGCTTTGCCTAATTACAATCTTCGATCAATTATACATTAGATTAAGGATTACAGGGTTCTAATAAACGCCCCAAGAAATAAGAGCACAAAAGAATGTTCTTATTTGATTTTAGTATGGTCCAACATCATCCAACGTGCGGACAACAATACGTGCGCTAATATTTGCGCCTACGTATGTTGGTTGGTCTGGACTAAAACATTCATGGAGTGGATATTTTAATTTTGATAGTTATTTTAATTTTGTTTTTGTCTTATAATGTTCCGACGGACCTATTTCTGTGCACAATAGATATCCATTGTCACCCAAGAAATGACTATTTAGAATATTAATCTTAATATATATAGCAGTGGCAGAGGGAACCTAAGAGACCAATGTTAAGACACTTCGTTCCCTATTAAAACATTTCCGTTACCTATTTTCCACCAAACTCTTGAGGTATTACGTGTTGAGTGGTACAACTTCACGCCGCGCTTTTCTTCAAAATTAAGAAAAGCGAGACGTTAACTCTTTTCATTACTTGTTTCGGTGATTGCCAGAACAAGGAAGTAAAAATATTAGGTCATTGATTTCCCCAATATGAAAAACGAACCAACAACTGTCGCATTTACAGTTTAAATTAAAATATGTAAGTACATATTATAAATTCATACGAGGTTAATCGTGGCGCAGGGGCACAAAGTGTGACTGTAAACGCGACTGGTTGTGGGATCGCTTCCCACTCGAGAAAATTACATATTTATTTAAATTTCTTCTTCTTCGCTTAGTGTCGACGCTAAACGCGGAGCTGAGTTCCGCTACTCAACATGCAATGCCTCCAGAATACGATGGAAAATGTCTTAACACTAGGTTCCCTCTACCCTACCCTTATGTATGCGGGATACAGCGTGAAGCTGATTAATTTTATTTATTATAAATTTATTATATTTGAATGTAAAGCAATATAACTTACCCATGTTGTTATTTTTAATAGTGTCATCGCGATCCTTTAGAGCTTGTTCATTTAGTTCATTCTTTTCTTTGAGTGTATCAAATTCTTGTTTAATTTTATCCAAATGTTCTTTTAAAGTATCTTTTTCACGTTTTATATCGTATATTTCCTTAGTATTACGTTCGATTACTTTCTCTTGCTCTAACGCAATTGATGTTCTGCAAAAAAGCTTAAAAAAACAACCTAATTAAAGCAGTTTAGAAAACAATTTTTTTTTAGTTTCGTGCAGTATCCCTTATATAGTATGATAGGCAAAAGGAACCAAGTGTTAAAACATTCCATGCCTCCCGCTCCGCCCAATTTTGGTTTGCGTGAAGTGGAGCTCAACGCCGCGCTTATTCTTACCTGAACATGGGAATGAAAATATTTCAGTTCCCTGATTGAGAATCAAATTCACAACCATCGCTTTTACAGTCAGACGTTGCCCCATAACGTTGCGACGGCCCCAGTATATAGTACTGTTAAAAAATAAAAAATATTTATATATATTTTTACCTTGTCCTTCATTTCAATGATGTCAATGTTTTGTTTGGATATTATCTGGTTGGCTTTCAACAGTTGTTCAGTAGTTGTATGGGCGGCCTCATTATTCTTGTTTGCTAAAGATTCACTTATGGTCAACCGCCTTTCTAGATTACTCTAACAAAATTAATAATTATCGTAATATATTATTGTATATTTCCCCTCAATCGCCTTCAAGCTACATATTTGCACAAAATTGTGTGTAATAAAGAATACAGAAATAATAATATTTATACTAATATTATAACATTGAAGAGTTTGTTTAAAATATCATAAATAAATATAATATGAGAATTGCTGTTTATATTAAAAATCATACTAGGTAAGTAAGGCCTCCACAAACGTGACCAGACATAACAAGGAAGAAAGGAAAGAAGTAGGTGTTAAAAATAATGATATTTTGACAGCCCTATATGTACAAACCTTTTCTGTTTTTAATGCATGTATGTTTTCATTTAGTTCTTTCATAACATCATTATTATCCTTCAGTGACTGTAAAGATATAGATATATATATTAAAAATATATTTTATTAAATTCAGGAAATTAAAAATGAACATAAAATGAAGATTAATTTATAATTATTTTCTAATATTTGAAATTACCTTTTCTATATAAGTACATTTTGAATTCAAGTTATTAATCTGTTTTTCTTTTTCAAAAATTTCTCTTTCCAAGGCGCTATTTTTAGCTTTTAAAGTGGCCACCTCAATATGAGTTTTCTGCACTTCACTTTCTAACACACTCATTCGATGCATTTTATCACTGCAAATCAAATCAAATTATTTTAAAACCTTTCAAGCATATTATTTTATACTTAGGAGAGAAAAAAATATTTTAGAAAACATTTTTCTATTCTTAGTAGACTAGATATTCCGTGCCTATTGAGAAGAATTACCAAATTTAAGTTAAAATCTAAGTTCAAGCCGTACTTAACAATATTTTTATACATTTTATACAAAATGAGACCTTATTAGTCTTGGCACAGGGTCACAAGCATGTGTAAATACGGCGTGCGTGATATCTGGTTACCATACAAGTGTGGAATAGTGTGAAGCTAAATAAAAAAAAGAACATTTTTTTACAAATACAAACTAAAATAAATGAATTCTTAGGGTTCCAAGAAAAAATTTCAAAATAACAGAACTCCTAGAGATTTATCATGTCTGCCTAATTAACAGTATGTCAGAACCTTTCTGAAACTATTAAGACTATAGTAGTTAAAACTTGGTAGATGTAGTCTGTAAGCCCATTCATAATATTTATACAAAAAAAATATAATAAAAGGGGCTCAATTTTCTAATTGAAATATGATTCAATCTAATAATTTTTAATATTGTAATAATGGCTCAACATTTACCTTATTTGATTTTCTAACTGATTGACTTTTTCTTGTAGTTGTTTATTTATATAACTTAATTCATCAATTTGTTTATCTTTTCTCTGTAAAGTTTCTTGAGAAGAATTTAGAATCTTATTAGTCTGACTTTCTGCATTTTTTTGCCACTGCAACCTTTCCTAAATATAAAATAACTTATTGTTACAGTAATACACTTATTTTTAGCTTCAAGCTGCACCCCACATAGCAACATCACCAGCATGCATGTTGAGTGGTGAAGTCTTCTTACCAGAGTGTGTTTTAATCCCCCAAATTGAGTAGGAATCAAATGACCGAAATGTCACATTTGTAATATTCCAGTCAGCTTGCTACTGGATCATAAAAATTTGTATTCTTAATTAACAAGAATACCATAATGATTTCAGCAGTCATTGAGGTGTAATGGTAAGGCATATAACTTGAGGCAGTATAATTGTAGGTTTGAACCTCACATGGAGGATTAAATTATTTTCCTGCTCTGGTAGAGTAAGTATGACATTAACTTCCGAGACCTTTGTAGTAGTGTGTAACTGTAAACATGGCGGTTGTGTGATAATTCACATCTTAAGAATAGATTCTCCCTGCCTACCCTGCTATAAGTGAGATATAAAAAAAAGCTAAAAATACTCAATTTGCCACTCAATACACAATAGGCATAAAACAAAAAACAGTTGTTAGGTAAAAAAATATATATTTTTAGATAGTCAAATAAATATACATGATTGTACCTGCACTAGACAATCCTTTGCAGATTTCAAAGCCTCTTGAAATTCTTTCTCTTGTTTTAATTTATTTTCCTCCATTTTAGACAGAGCTTGGGTCAATTCTTTTATATTTACTTCCAGTTTCAACTGTCTATCATTCCATGTAACTTCACTACTTGAAACTGAGCTTTTAAGAGCTGCTAATGCCCTCTATTTAATAAAAATAAAATAGACTTTATATAAGTGAATCATGTTTTTTTTCATATTATTAAAAATCTTAAAAACAAGCCTCAACTTCAATAAAAACAATGTTTATAATAGATTTTCTCACTCACTCCCACATAAAAGAGACTAGGCAGAGGAAATTTAATTTCAATAATGTCAAAATAATCCATGACCATGGATGTCAGCTTTCCAAAAATGTATAATACTAACTATACACCATTAATCCGGTAAAATGTTTCATATAAATGTGTAATAATCACAACTCTGTCTTGTAACCAGAGAAGCAGACAAAAATGTTGCTTTTAGAGGCAGTTGATGTAATGCTGCCACAGTACCCCCTTTCGTCTGGTCTTACAATAACAACAATAATCTTACTTTTAAGTCTCCTATGGTCTCTGCCATATGTTCTTTTATTTCATTATCACAAGCAGGTCCTGTCTTAAGGCATAAATGAATTAATCTTCTGAACTCATTATGCTCTACAATTTCAAAGTTATATTCTATAGGCGTAATTTGTTGTATAATAAGAAACCTGTAAAATAATAAGCTTAGCAAAAATTATAAAATTTAAACTTTGATAAATACATTCTAAATAAAATTGTATATAACTTACATATTATTTGTTGCACATTGTTGTAACAGTCTAACAACTTGAGATGGAAAATTGTCAAAATCAATCAACAGTCCCTGTTGTTTCTTCAAGTCTTCATAATCACATCGTGTTAAATTCATTCTACATAAAAATGTGGGATCGTCATCGTCGGATAAAGTTAAACGCTGAAATAAAGTTATATACAGGAACCACATATTTTTTAAAATTCATTTTAATTAATCAGTACTAACCAAAGTATCCGTATTAAATAATTTATCTACAGTGATAGTTAGGTGTTTTTTGCTTTCGTCAAAACCTCTTTTAAAAGAAATAAAATATTTTCCTTTGTGAACTGTCTTTGATATCATTTTATATAATTTCAAATAATACGTATTATAAAAATATGTGTCAAGATATTTTCAGTCCTTTATATTTGCAACTGTCGATAAAGTTTGGTTGTTAATAATAAAAGTAAAAAGAAATATAGCATTGCCAAAATAAAATTCAAAACAAGCGACCGCTCCACAACAATTATAAATATTGACATTGACAATTGACATTAGCCACAGTCTAACATAACTTATTAATTCTTATATAGTTACAGTTGAACTTTTGCTTATGGATAAAAAACCGTATTATAATGTCCAACACAGGGCCTGCCAAGCGTGTACCAATACAAATGTGTGAGCAGGATTTTTGGCTTAACGTCTGAGAACTTGTCCCTGATCCGGACCAGTTTCGTTTTTAAACAAAGATCAAAGGAGTTTGCGGCAAGCGATATCTTCATTTCTTCATGAGTTTATGCCGAACGAATGTGTTTTGATAGCCATTATAATACAAATTATAAAGAAGATAATTGCACTACTTACTGGTTTATTTTAATATAAGCCAAGTAGAAAATAAATATTAAACAAAACGGATGGTAAATGAGTTCAAAATATTATGGTGTATTATTTTTTTATTAATTAATATACTCAGTGCTATTTAAGGATCAAAAAGTATATTCATTTGTTTAAATATTGTTAAGGCCGAGATTCAGGCGTGTAAGCGTAGCATAAAATATTTCCTTAACTATTTATATATTTTATTACGTGGAAAAAATCTTATTTTTTACTTTAATATGATTTCAATGTCTAAAACATAAATTATTTTCTATTCATCTATTTATTTTTTTTACTTTTATTATTCTATAGAGTTTTTTTTTTACAATGGTTTTATATACTCTGTGTTCGGGAGTGGAAGATGAATCAGTTGTGAATTTTTGTGATTCATTTCACAATATATTTGTTATTATAAAAAAAAACACTTGTACAGTGTATTTCAAATAAGTACATGAGATAAAGTTGACGTTAAAATTACTTACGGCTATAATGGCCAACGCTCTTTATTTTGATAATGCCTGATATACGTGTTTCACATATCTGTTCTGTTTCTGCCGTGTTCAAAAAGTGTTAGTTTCATTATGCCATTCGATTTCTTGTGCTGTGTTCGGCCCGGAGTGGAAGATATAGTGGAACTGGATTATTCACATCATTCACTCACAGATGTACCAACGGACGTCTTCGTCTACGAAAGAACACTTGAAATTTTACTTTGCCAGAGTAACCGTATTACTGAATTACCAAGACAGCTTTTCATGTGTCATGGCCTTAAATACTTAGACCTTAGCGATAATGATCTCCAGGCTATCCCAACAGCGATATCATCATTGGTAAATTTACAACATTTAAATATCAGTAGAAACAGTTTAGCATCCATACCAGATAACATGAAAGCTTTAAAGAATTTAATGTTCTTAGATCTTAGTGTTAACCCATTAGAAAAATTACCTGAAACTATCACCAACCTCATAGCTCTACAAGATTTATATTTAAATGACACATACCTTGAATATCTACCTGGAAATTTTGGCCGTCTTGCGAATCTTCGTATACTTGAATTACGGGACAACTATCTTATGATATTGCCAAAGTCACTTTCCCGTTCAACTGAACTTTTAAGATTAGATATTGGTCAAAATGAATTCCAACAATTCCCAGAGGTGATAGGAAGATTTTTAAAATTAAGGGAATTATGGATTGATAGTAATAGTTTCACAAGTATTCCTGCAGTCATAAAACCCTTAGAAAACTTAATACATTTAGAAGCAAGTAACAACATGATAGAGGAATTAGCTCCTGAAATTGGATGCTGTACAAGACTTGAAGATTTAACTCTTTCAATAAACAGCTTAACTCAGCTTCCTGATAGTATTGGTCAATTGAGTAATTTGACAGCATTAAAACTAGACAACAATAGGCTGTATTCTATACCAGAAAGTATAGGTCAATTAAAAAATTTAGAAGAACTAATGTTGATGTGTAATTATATTGATGTGTTGCCATCATCTATAGGGCTGCTAAGAAAATTAAAGTACTTGAATGTGGATGAAAATATGCTAAGAGCAGTGCCACCAGAACTTGGTAGTTGCATAAAACTGTCTGTATTATCCCTTCGTTCTAATAAATTGACAAATATACCTCCAGAAATTGGACATTTGTCATGTTTAAGAGTTTTAAATTTAGTGAGAAATTCATTAAGTTGTCTTCCTCAATCTTTATTAAATTGTGATAATTTAGTAGCCCTCTGGCTCTCTGAAAATCAAAGCAAGCCCTTAGTGCCTATGCATTCTGAAGTAGATCCTAATACTTATGAACAAGTCCTTACTTGTTTTCTCTTTCCCCAAGTGCCTTTGACTCCTATTGAAGTTAAATCTGATAATTTGAAACCTGAAAATATAGAGGCACAAAGTGCAACACGACACATTAGTTTTGTTGATATGAAACCAGTAGTGAAAGCAACAGAGAAACCTGGTCAACTGCGTCGAGCTCCTACACCATATCCAAAAGAATTAAGAGCTATGGCCAAACATGCCAGGAATATTCACAAAGATGGCACGCAAGATGTGTCTCCACCTATGCATAATGCACTTCACATAAAAGCTGCAAAAATAACACCAACATTGCAACAAAGATTTGCATCTGACAACAAGATAGAAACTATTGCTAGTGATGACCATCCTAATGGTGGTCAACAAGATCCAATGAAAGTGTCCACTTATGATAATCTGCTACCAGAAAATTCTTATGACAAACCCTTAGACCTTTCATATGAACAAGATAAAACTTACAAAAGTGTTGATCATGCTCTCTATGTTGAAAACAATTCAGAACCAAATACTTATAAAAGTAATAATATTGAAAGCTGTGGACTGGTACCAGTACAATACACAATTAAACAAAATGAGCGGTACTCACCAAGGCAAGATGTAGTACGATCTTGTCCTTCGATGGCAACAAATAGCTATAGAGCTCATCCAATAGAAAACAAAAGTTATATTGTGCCAAATGATCACAGTTATCGCAACTGTTCTGATGAGTCATGTGAACAATTACAAAGGCTTAGTATAGCTACACAAGAAAGGCACTCCAATGATGAAACTGTGCTAACCTCTCAATACCATGAAAATTCATATAGTACAAGGTGCAGTAGATCTGATAATATACCCACATTTGAACCACCATATGTAAGAAAAGAAGTAATTTGCCCTGCTGATGGGAATTATCATAGTAACTCATATGGGAATGAAGCTTATTCTTGTGGTTCTGAAAAAGTGTATGGGCAAAGAAAATTTGATGTTTTTAATTACCATCCGCATGAACGAAGGGATTTACCAAGTCCAAGAGTTCACACAGTAAGCCAAATAGTCAGTTCTACAACTATGCCTAACTTATGTAATTATAATAAAATGTACTCGGCTTCTAATGTTGACACAAACCATTATCCACCAACAATGCATCAAACATCATCATCAAACTGCAATATGTATGATATGGCTACATCTAGTCCTACATATATTCCTTCACAATCTCCAGAACTATATTCCCCTACAGGCCACACTAATGCAACCAATCCTTATCGTATGACAAACACACCACTTATATCAGATGATGGTAGTTTCACTCATATTCAATCTCTTACTAGTCAGAATATGTATGATTTATATGATGCCATACCAGCTTCGTCTAATGCCCCAAGCATAGTCAGTCATAGACATAGTCCTAGTGGCCTGTCAGAGCCAGTATATGTAAGAGGGCAGCCTCCGCCTTATCACATTGCAGCACCATACACAAAGCATGCCCAATATTTTAATGGTACTGGAGGATAGTGGTATATGATAGATTAATACATAAATTTTATGAAAACTTTTACCTTATGAACTTTTCTATGCACATACAATCTGAGTTTATTCTATGTAACTTGTCATGTTGTCCACTGGTTTTGGATGTGCAATTTAAATGTGATATAATGAAGTTTAAGATAATTTTAAGGTGCTAAAATGGATCATGTTTATGTTTGAAAGTGGAGTGTTAAAAAAATACAAATGCAATATCAAATTGCATAGGGTACCCTTGAGTACAATTTTGTAACAACTATGTTGTTTTCATATAATGTTGTTATTAAATATTTGAAAATTATCTGTATTGTAAATGTCCAGAAATATTTTTTATCTTCTACTCGAAATAACTTTGTTAATATAATTGATTAAGAGTTAACTTGTGTGATCTATTAAATGTATAGTTGTATTACAAAAATATAAACATTCTGGGCAAATTTAAATTCCCTGTACTATAACATTATTTATCGTAAATTGAAAATATATTTTTTTATAATTTATGTTTAGTACGATAGCTACTATCAATACTTTAATCTATATAGTATATAGAAATAATCTAACACGTATATATAACATATATTTTCTTTATTTTTTTTTTGGAAAAGCTCTCTATATTTTTAATACTTAAATTAGTTTATTTTAAAGTATACAAATATTTTTTACTGATGAACATTTCTGTGTATCCTGGTGTTGAGACAAAGCGCAGCGTTGAGTTCCGCCACTCAACACGCAAAGCCTCCAGAATTCGGTGGAAAATTGGTAACGGAGTGTTTTAACACAAAGCTCCCTCTGCCTACCCCGTTAAATGCATTATACTTAAAAATATGTTCATTTCCTTCATCATATCTTTTATCCTACTTAAATAAATATTGTTTTGTATGTTTGTATATTTTTTGTAATATTTTATACATTCTATTTTTCTTACTTTGCCTATTTGAGAGTCACTATTTTCTATTTTACTAAATAAATAAATGACTTAACTTAACCTAACGTACATATAAATTTTATAGTGAATAGTGCTAATTCTTTATAAAGTATAACGGTTAAATGAGGGTCCGAATCCAGAGGTACTTATTTCATCATTATGTTTTAATATAGTAAATAATGAAGAAAATCATTAAAACTAGTTATAGTAGTTTGACTATGTATTATATTAAACATACTGTATTAATTATTATGAGTTTTTAATATTTAATGTAAATTTTATAAAATATGATGAAAATTGTAATTTTTTTTACGTGACTGCGATATTTCATTGCAGATATCAATAATTGTAATTAATTTAAATGAAGAATATAGTATAAATTTGTTGTAATATTTATATATTAGATTATTGACACTATTAGGTAGTACTTAATTCATTGTAGTCACATGAAGTCATAATAACAACTCGATGTCGACGGTTTTAGATATCCAGCTTAGTATTAATGGTAAAATAATTTAATTTATTTATTGTTTTTTCGCGAGAAACGACGAAAGAGGGACAAACGTAACGTAAAATTCTGCAGGACAATTACTTTTATTTAGCTGATGAAGCTTATAAAATTTGTAAACTTGATATTTTTGCATAGGATTTCCGCGATCAGTTTTAGTTGCCGTGGGTTAGCCTACACCGTGACCTATTAATCCATATGTTTCCGCTTGACCCACTTAAAATGCTGAAAAGAAATGGGTTGCAGAAACCTATTATCATTTTTTTTATATCTATCATTGACGACAAACTTTTGTGCAAAACATTTTAAACTATTCTGATTATATATAAAAATACATTTAATCTAAACATAATTTTTGTGTCAGAAACGAATTCCATACCGGTCGACTATTTTTTCTAAGGCATGTATTTACGAACTAACGAAATTATGAATATAATTATAATATAATTACACACTAATTTTTTACCATATTTTCTTGTTTGACGATGTGTTAAATTGTATTAATACCCGATATCCATCGCGAGCGGGGCGGGCCCATTAAGGACTACGTTGAACTGGCAAGAGTAAACAGCATATTTACTTGTATTTCCACCAACAATTAATAGTCGAGCGGAAAGTTTTTGAATTGAATTGAAATCAACTCTCTGTTCCAGGGAGCGGAGAGAATTATAACAAAATACAAAACTCTTTGTTGGTGGAAATGTTAACATATTTTATTTAAAAGGAGTCCGTTCCGCCTAAACAATACTTGCTCTTGTCTCTTTCGCGTTGGAAACCAGGTTTTAGAATTACAGGGAAGTCTGACTAAAGTACTGTATTTGCTGTAAGTCTTAACGTACAGTAATAACTATTTAAATCGGGTAAATGATAAATGAATGTCGACATGGTTGAATAGTTTTTTTTTAAAACATTTATAGAGTTAAATTCCTAGAAAGGTTTCATTACCAGTAATTGGATAAAGTGCTAGTAAGGAGTGGCACCATAAGTTACTAACATCATGATATTTTTGCAAAAACCGGATAGTATCCGCTTGAAATCGTTTATACACTGCAAATCTTTCAAACATGAGTTTTACACTATGGAAATTGACGATGAGAAATATTTTTTTTCGCAAATATATTCATTTCTCTTATTTGATTAAAATGGAAGAAGAACATACATATACAAAAAAAATTGTTCGATTTACTGGATAAACGCACAAAAATTAAATTAACCTAGTCATACACCTAATTTGCCTACTTAATTTTTTTCTTTTCTGCTTAGTTATTTCTTCTTTCATGCACTTTATATATCAATTTAAGGCAATACTATTATACTAATTTATTTGTCAATATATATGCCCCACTTTCTAAAGACTGAAACCTGAAACATATCATTTAGCTCGTTTATATGAACTGCCTTTTCGCGATTACTGCTTTTCATGTTCCCGCGCTTAGGTTTATTCTTTTGCTATAATTGATCTCTATAACTATAATAATATATACCTTTTATATAAATTTCGTCCATTCTATCCGCCCATTTGTTGAACTTCTAAATAACTTTTCTAAAAGTACTACACTTTCTTATGTAAAATAAACTGTCCCGTCTATATATTGAGATAGCTAGAGTGCGGTTAAGCGCGTGAATCGTTATATTTTTGCCGACGACGAGGATAATGTGTTTTTCCTCAAATAACTCGTACATCACAAAATTTAATAAACTTTTGATATATTTTTGCTGCACTGCACTATTTATTTCAAATTCTGATACGTGCACCCTATAAAGGTCGGTAATGCGTTGTAATTAAATAAGAACCTCGCAGTATCCATATCTCTAGTTATCAGCTATGTTTAAAATACTTACGTAATTAATCACTGTTCTGTAAATATTCTAATATTTTTTCTTTATTTGCGGAACCTCTATTTGTTATTTCTCCCATTAGAAACAGATTAGTAAAATTTTTATTTCTAATGTCTTTATTATTATTTCCAAAATCAGTTAATTTGGAAGTACCTAAAAAAAATGTTTTTTTTTTATTTATTATTGTTATACAATAATTATCTTCCTTCAATCTACATACTTACTTTAAAAGTTTAATATTGATATAGATATTTAATATGGAAAACAGAGAAAATACAAATATAAAAAGTATACACTTAAGATAATAGTGCAAATTAGGTTAACATCAGTTCTAAATCGTAATATATGAATAACTGTAGAAAAACATCATAACAAAGTTAATCAGTGCGCTTTTGTTGTTGTGTTTAAATTTTGACATGTGGATATTCTAGGTTTTCGATTTTTGAACTGGAACCTTTTCATGTTGTAATAAGCAACAGAAGGTTCCTATTTAAAAATAGCTTATAATAAAATCTTAGTTTTAAAACTTTAACCTCTTAACAAAATGTCCAAAAAAAGTGTAACAATAAAAAATGGAGGAGAATCGTGTCATATTAATTTCTACCTCAATTGATTAAGGCCAAATTTTGTTGTGAATGTTGAATATATTTCCACATTCTAATGTAGTATGTACCGTACTGTGGAACTTGTAGATTTATAAACACAATTCTCTTTACATTTTCAACTAATAATTATTTCTGTCTATTTTAGTAAATCATTTAAGTAACATTGTCTTAAATATATATATATATATATATATATATATATATATATATATATATATATATATATATATATATATATATATATATATATATAGATTGTTTTGTACAGCTGAAGTAAATTGAAAAAAAAATATATAAATATTTAATAAGTTTATCATTTTCTTGTATTACGATTGCGTATTTGTAAAAGTTATTTTTATGGTATGTATGTAAATCTCTAGTTATGAAACAGAAAAATTGTTTGTTGTCGATTTATATATAAATCTCCTAAAAGAGCATGAATATCATATCCATACCATGTATAGCTAAGTTCTAATGTACTTGCTCTAAGGGTGAAAGCGTTAAGAATTTGTTTTTTGGATTTTATACGGGTCAGTATTTTTGTTTTTCTCTTTTCAATATGAAATAAGCTCAAGTTATAAAATTATATAAATAGTAATTTAATAAAATGTCTTTGTACAAGTTAATATGTATTTATTTTTGTTTCTATATCTATTATATCACCGAGACTAGTAAGTAGAATGTGAATAAAATTGTTTGAAATAATTTTGGTATTTAATTTAAATATTACAAGTAAGTACCTTACATTATTCGTCAATAACAACAAAATGATGTTAAAACCCTATTAACAGGTGGTAAATTAATTTTAAATTGCGGTAAAAAATTAGAAAGTGTTGTTTATTAAGTAATGATTACTAATAAAATGTTTAATCTTGTCTGTATATGAAAAAAAATGTATGGTATCGGCACTCTAAAGTTGAATTTTTAAAATATACTTACTTCCAAGAGGTGCAGGTTGAAATCAAATTGCTACGTAAAATTTTTTACACGTTTATTAAAGAACTCTTTTTCTGTCCTCGCTGTACCACTTTACAATGGTTAAAATACATTATGGTCGCTATAAATATCGTCATAGTATGTACTAATTTCGAATTTCAAAAAAAATAAAAATAAATTAGCTTCACGCTGTAAAGGGATCGAACCCACAACCGTCGCGTGACAGCCATTCTTGTGTCCCTGCGCCACGACGGACTCGGCTTCTTTTGTTTGAAACTAAACATGATTATAATCCAAACGTCAACCCACGCCAGCCCTTTTGATTGGTAAACTCACGAATATGTATTTTATATGTAACAAACAAATATGTATTTTCATTTTATTAGCGAAGTTTTTTTTCTTTTACTACCTGTCTCCAAAATTCAATAGATTTTTTGTATCCTAGTTATGATTGTAATAAATCAGCTTCACGCTGTATCCCGCACACAGCAGGGTAGGCAGAGAGAACCTAGTGTTAGGACACTCCGTTCCCCACTTTCTGCCGAATTCTGGAGGCATTGCGTGTTGAGTGGCAGAACTCAACGCCGCGCTTAGCCTCGACACTAGAGCGAAGAAATGGAAATATAAATTTAAGTAAATATTTCATCTCGAGTGGGGATCGAACCCACAACCAGTCGGTCACGCTTCGTGCCGCTGCGCCACGACTGGCCTCATAAAAAATATATATGAACATATTATTTATATTGATTCGTATTTGTATTCGGATATTTTTATTTTTAGATACTAAAGAAAACGAATTACATCGCGGGGGTTGCGTAGAAAGCTTGTTATATTACTCCTCGGAGACAAAATTTTTTGTTCAATATAGGTATATATAAAACTAAAAGGTTGTAATAGAATTAGTAGGAATTTGTTTATTATTGGTTAAAGCTGCAAAAGATTTAGGTCTGAGTTCTGGGATATAGATAAGACACGTTCTATCGCTTACAAAGAAAGTTCTTTGAAACTAAGAAATGATAGTTTGGATTTAGACATTTAAAAAGAATAAAAAATATATTTTAGAATTTACTTCGCTTAGTACCTATATCAGCTTAATTAAGTTAAATATTAACATATAAGATTGCTTTAAATTTTGAACCGCAATGAATTAATGTCAGCTCAATAACTGGAACTTAATATTAATTAAAACCAAAAGTACAACGCTACGGTGAAATTAAAATGCTATGAAATTCCAGAATAATTTCAGCATGCATTGTTCACATAACATAAATAATATTGCGCGCATCCCCTAGTAATCGATTAGATGCGCGCGCTGACTTTTTTTCATCGGAGCTATCACTGGGACATCGCAAACATCGTCAGCTGGTCAGGATATTAAGAGGTACAATCACTATATTGTAAAAATATTATATTGATAATAATTATATTCAATTTTATTGGTTGACCAACAACGTGGTATTAATAAAAATATTAACAAATTATGAAAGTGGTGAATAAGTGTATGTTTAAATATTAATATAGATAATTCTAAACCATCATGCCGGGAGCCAGGCATAAAATCCTGGGGCATGTCCTCTCCGGGTTTTGTCACAAAATGAATCGACGCAAGCCTCTTTATGGTGATGTCTTGGATACTCCCCTTAACCGTTGTCTTACAACTTTTGATATAACACTTTTAGGTGAGTTATCTAATAATATGACATTTTTGGAATGCTTCTTTTTTCTTTAGATATATTTACCACCGCATTTTAATATTTTTAAAATGTTTACGGGAACGATTGAAAAATATCGTTATCAATTTGGTATATATAAGTATGTGGATTGTGGGCTAAAACAGATTACCCATTTCAAAGAGACATTTTGAGGGAAAGTTGTACAACATACAAAAAAATATAGTAAACTCTTATAAAACCTTCAAGTATTAGTAGAAATAAGATTTTTTGTGTCCAATATTATTCTTACTTTTTCTATAGGCAGAAAACGATTTTTAGGTGTCGGTCATATGGTTGGAGCGGGTATTTATGTGTTAACTGGCACAGTGGCTCACAGCATGGCGGGTCCTGCAACGGCTCTAAGTTTTTTACTAGCGGGCATCACTTCTACCCTGGCTGCACTGTGCTATGCTGAATTTGGTACTAGAATACCGAGGGCTGGAAGTGCTTACGCCTATACTTATGTGAGCATTGGAGAGTTTTGGGCCTTCATTATAGGATGGAATATTGTACTCGAATATATGATAGGTAACTAGGATTTTTTTTATTTTTCATGTAAATGTAATTTTATCTAACGTGATATATTCAATTGTTTTAGGAGCTGCTTCAGTAGCCAGGGCGTGGTCAGGTTATTTAGATGCTATGTTAGATGGTACTATTAGTAACGCAACAAAATCCGTCACAGGGGAATTAAACGTGACACTTCTCAGTTCATATCCTGATGTTTTAGCTTTTTTAATATGTATAGTAGCATCCTTAATCCTGGCAGTAGGGGTGAAAACTTCAGCGTATATCAACAATGCTTTAACTATTTTAAATCTCACAGTAATATCTTTGGTAATATTCCTTGGCTTCTATTACGCTGATATAACTAACTGGTCGGAGAAAAATGGCGGTTTTATGCCGTTTGGTTTCAGTGGAGTTCTAGCTGGCGCAGCCACTTGTTTTTATGCTTTCGTTGGATTTGATAGTATATCGGCTTCTAGTGAAGAAGCCAAAGATCCTTCGCGTTCTATTCCTATTGCCACTATCTTGTCAATGGCTATGGTAGCTTTTGGCTACGTCCTTGTCGCTATAGCTTTAACATTAATGGTGCCGTATACAAGTATCAAACCGGAAGCCGCGATACCAGAAGCATTGGGCGCAGTTCACGCAGATTGGGCAAAGTATGCAGTAGCGGTCGGCGCTGTTTGTGGAATGACCACGACGTTGTTAGGATCTTTATTTTCTCTCCCACGTTGTTTATATGCTATGTCAGCTGACGGTTTATTGTTTGGTTTTCTAAGTGATATAAGTAATAAGTCACATATTCCTATTTCGAATCTCATAATATCCGGATTATCTTCAGCGCTGATAGCGCTTTTATTCGATCTAGAGAAGTTAGTAGAATTCATGTCAATTGGTACATTATTAGCTTATACAATAGTTAGCGCGGCTGTTATAATATTACGATATCGACCAGCTCCACCTTCAGAAGATAAGGTTTTCGGTTCTCCTCAATTGGATTCACCAGTGGATAGAGAAGACAGCTCAGCTACTGGCACTCCCGGGACTGATGGAGGGTCATCTTCTTCAGAGGTATCTTCTATTTTTATTTGTTCCATCAAATAATAAATTAATAATAAACTGATAGTTAAAAAAATATTCACGCATCTATTGAAATTATGATTTACGAAAGTTTTCGAACAAATAATTAAGGTCAAACTTGTAATATAATCAACAGATGTTCGAAGCGTTAACAGTAGGTAGACTTCGAGCGCAGTACGCTTGGCTGGAGCCCCTCGCCGGCGGTAGGGCTCCAGGGAGTGCAGTCACGAGTTGCGTGTATGTATTCACTGCGGCCGCGGCGGCGCTCTGCGCACATAACCACTTCTTGGCTGAACCAGCAGGACTTTGGGCATTGTTGCCAGATTTCATACTAAGTTTCATTATAATAGCCTGTAAGTATTACCATGTTTTGTTACTATTGGGAATAAGTAGGTATTACTTACTAGTAATTCAAAATTTAGAAAACTCTTGAAATTAAAATCCAAATGATCCAGAAATATTTATCTAATGACTCTATATGAATTTAAAGGTTACTAATTCAGTACGTAGGGCTAGTTATGTTTGAAGATTTATTTTCGCTCAATGCCATTCACAGCTGTAGCCATCGCTCTATTGTCAATTGTTACTCTTATAAATAGCGTGTAATTATTATAAGGGCATATGACAAACTTAAGTGTTTGTTTGTTTAGTGTTTAGTCTGTTTAGTTCATAACTGCAATAAATTAAAGTACTTGGACCATTTTTTTTATTATTAAAAAGCTAAAGACCAAAAATGAGTTCGAATGATTCCAAAAGTGAGATCTGTAGTTGTTGTTTTTTTTAACTTTACGCTGTATCCCCCGTATATAAGGGTAGATAGGAATAGCCTAGTGTTAAGATCCTACGTTTACCGAAATGCGAACAGGGCGAAGATTAACATTTTATTAAATAACAATTCATTCTTTCGAGTGGAAATCGAACCCACAACCGTCGCGGTACAGTCACACGCTTGCGCGTCTGCGCCACGACGGCCTTATTTGTAGCTGTTTTTATTATTATAATGAAAATCGTAAGATTTTCTTGTCCCACATTCATAACTTTAGAATTAACTATAACTAAAGAAAAATGTACAATGATGAGTTATAAAAAATAGGGATATATTTTTATTATTTTCTATTTATCAAATATTTTAGAAATATGGAATCTAATTATAATTTTATTAATTAATTATAGTAATTATAGTAAGGTAATTTCTCTTTCATATTTACTTATTACTTTTTTTTAGGTTTGGTCGTGATTTGGGCGCACCAACAAAGTCCTTTAAAATTACCATTTCGAGTGCCTTGGGTGCCGTTGTTACCTGCGGCTAGTGTGATGCTTAACGTTGAATTGATGGTCAACCTTAATGCTCTAACTTGGGCGCGTTTTGCAATCTGGATGACATTTGGTAAGGCTTTGCATAATGCATACATTTTGCGGAATTGGCAGACAGAGCCAATTTTTTTTTATTTTTGACATTTAGGCTTTAGGGCCTCGTAGGCGGTAAACAAATATTAACCTTTATTATTAAAGATCAGATCAGAACAAAGCGGATAATAAATAATTTATTGGAGATTTTAAATTAAATTAAAACATTAAATCAGCTTCACGCTATATCCCTCACACAGCAGGGTAGGCAGAGGGAAACTAGTTTTAAGGCACACCGTTCTCCACATTGCACTGAGTTATGGTGCTTTACTGATTCTAAATTTTTACAAGATATAGGTACATTAAATAAAAAAGCTGTTATAATAATGAAGGCTAAAGAAAAATAGACAAATTACATTAATCAATAACACAACCAAAATTCATTATTGTTATTTTTCAGGTCTCCTTCTATATTTCCTCTATGGAATACATCATAGCAAACTCGGTGAAGGAGTGACTGGTCTGTTGTCCCGGTCCGGCAGCGGGTCCGCCCACAGTTGGGGGGCGGTGGACAAAACTAATTCGTTAGCGCGTCGCGTCGGCCGTTTGGGCCGCGGTAGTAAGAGCGACGACCGCAAACCAATCATTTGTGACGACGAGCTCGCGAGGCGGGATCCGTGATTTTGAATGTGGTAGCGACGTTTATTAAAACTAAAATTTCCTTTTTATTTTAAACTCAACGCTGTATCCTGCAGGGTACGCTGAGGGAACCTAAAGCCAAGACATGACAACAGAACTCAAACTGGCGTTATGTCTTCCTGAAATTAATCCATTCCCTCGTACTTACAACCGTCGCGTACCGTGGCCGTATAGCCAGACGGCCTCTATCGGAATGATTGTTATATTTTACATTTTGCAATTCATTACTATTTTAGATTAATACGTATCGGTGTTTCCGTTAGAAATAAAAACTGTCATTAATTGTTGAAATTAAACCGACGAGCGGGTCAATCTGTGACCTGGTATAATTAAATTTAAAAAATATTTTAAATTGTTATGTTCTGTGTTATAGTGAAAAAGTTTTGTTATATTTAAAAAATTAATAAAAACTATATAGGTTATAGATTTTGTGCTGAAGCATAATTGTATAGATTATAAGGTGTTTTGCACAAATATTGCAAACATCGAACTCGATTTTTTCCCACCAAAATTTTTTTTTCTATCTCAAACCAATAAAATGTTGCCAAATTAAAAAAATATTTCACATAATACAGATATAATATATTTTAAGGTTTGGAAACAGGTTTAAAAAAAAGTAAAACAGTTTTATTCCTTATTAGTTTATTTATAACAAAATATGGTCTTAATTATTCACTCCTCAAAATAAATGTCTATTAAATTTATACACACTCTTTACGTATTGTTGTATGAAATATTGAAATCGTTTGAAATGCACAAATTGTTTAACTTTTTATATATTTGATAAAAAATTACTCTTCCAAGTGCTTTATTTTTTTTTATTTGTAATTTACACGCCATTTTTATTATAATTACATTAAAGAAATATAAGCATTCACAGTTTCATAGGAATGTTGTCAAATTTACTGTTATAAAGAAACATAAGCTGTGTATTTTAAGAATTGTTGATGTGTATATAAAGAAATTATAAACAACTCATTTTTTAATTCCCTGTACTTATTTAAAAAGAACACAAATATTACTATTATTCGTTAGTTTATATAATATTCTTTATTGTACTAAAATATAAATAAGAAAAACAACAATAAAACATTTAGTTCACAAAGGTGGACTTATCTCTATAAGAGATCTCTTCCAGCCAACCAGTGGAAGTGGATGAGTTACAAGTAGCGGGTAAGAACATAGTACAAGTATGTTATTACTTAAATTATTTAGTTAAACTATTACAACAACAACAAAACAAAATACACCTAATATATTATAATATGTAAATATATAATATAAAAAATATATGTAGGACGATATACATATATATAATATAATATAACATCTGTATAATACATATATACATACATATACACACACATACACTTATATATATATACAATAAATATTAAACATATATAAAAAAAATACATAGATATATGAGATGAAAATGTGAAAGTAATTACTATTTGAAGTTTACGAGTTTAAGGTTGCAAGTAGATATTTTTTTAATTGTGATTTAAAGGAAACTATAGAAGGACTTCTCTGGATAGATTTAGGAAGTTTGTTCCAAAGGGATGCGGCATAAACCGAAAAGGATTTCTGGAAGAATTTCGTGTTACTCTTCGGTATGTCAAGTGTCGGTATGACACAAGACCGCCTGGAGCGTGTGGGATTGGGAAGTATATTAAACCTGGAGCGAAGATAGAAGGGGAAATTTGGATAATTAAGGATTTTAAAAAGCAGTGAAAGGATGTGCATATCTCGGCGAAGGCGAATTGGGAGCCAATCAAGCTGAGCTCGAAATTGGGAAACGTGATCGTACTTACGAAGACCATAAATGAAGCGTATGGCGAGATTTTGAAGACGCTCCAGCTTGTTGAGTAGCTCCTCGGTCACATCCAAATAGCAGACGTCGGCGTAGTCCAGAATTGGCAGTAGAAGAGATTGCGCCAGCATAATTTTTGTTTTATGAGGGAGGAAGTATTGGAGACGCTTTAGAGAATGATAAGAGAAATGCATACGCTTACTAAGATCATTAATATGGGGTGCCCAAGTCATATTGTTGTCGAAAATTAGACCTAAATTTCTAACTCTGTCGTAATATGGAATTTGAAATCCAGAGTACAGTATAGGAGGTACTGAGTTCCAACTAATCCTAGATCCAAGTCGGCTACTGCTGATAATAATTGCTTGCGATTTTTTTGGGTTAACAGATAGTCCAAAAGATTTAGCCCACTCTTGAATCGCAGCAAGATCTTTATTTATAAATGCGATGGTCTCTGGTAATTCATGTAAATATCCATGTCGATACAACTGCAAATCATCAGCATACAGGTGGTAAGGAGAAGAAATTACTTTAGAAATATTGTTAATAAAAATCGAAAACAAAAGTGGAGAAAGAACGCCGCCTTGTGGAACACCAGCAGTGAGATCTAGCCAAGACGATGTATTGTCATTGGCTTTCACACACTGTTGGCGACCCAAGAGATAAGAGTGAAACCAGTTTAAAACGTTGGAAGGAACGTTAACTGCACGAAGAGTAGCAAGAAGTATGTCAAAATCAACAGAGTTAAAAGCATTGCTGAAATCCAGTAATACCATTACAGTGAGCTTGGTGTTGTCCAAGGCACACCGAATGTCCTCCGAAATATTCAGCAGTGCTCCAACTGTGCTGTGGAAGGATCGAAATCCGGACTGATAGGGACATAGTAGGTTGTTTGAGGAGAGAAAGGAGTACAGTTGATTATGAACGATGGTTTCAAGGACTTTGGATAGGATAGGTAGAATGGATATAGGACGATAATCAGTGATAGCGGTAGGATTCGAGGTTTTAGGCAATGGAATGACATAAGCATTCTTCCACTGTGAAGGAAAAACATTACAAGACAGTGAAAAATTGATAATGTGGGTGACCACTGGTGCAATGACATCCAACACGGGAAGAATCATCTCGAGACTGAGATTGTCACTTCCAATGGCTTTAGTGGAGATGGACTGGACACACTTCCTGACTTCCTCTTCTGATACAGTTTTAAATGAAAAGGGAGTTGAGTCTGGTAGGAAATTTTGAGATAAAGAAGCAAGTGTTTGTGTTTTTATGAGAGCATTTATGTTTATATTCGGGTTTGAAAAGTGAGAATTTAAGACATTAAGATCCACTGAGATCTGATGATGAACAGTGGCTTTACCTACACCAAGCGACTCTAAGAATCTCCAAACTTGCGCTTGAGAGAGATTCTGAATGGTATTGTGAATATAGCGACGCTTAGCATCCCTACACATCCTGTTGCAAATGTTTCGCAGTTTCTTATATGCTGTGAGATTTTCTTCACAAGGATGTCTTTTGTTTTTAGTTTTCGCTCGGTCGCGCTTAGCCATACATCGTTTAATAATTAGTGTCAACCATGGTGCGGGTACATGTTTGATGCGAACTGGTCTTATAGGGGCATGAACATTAAAAATATTAATCAGTTCAGTTGTTAACGAGTCTACCATATCGTCAATATTAGTTAGTGACATTATGGGTGACCAGTCGATATTCCTCAAATCATTCCCAAAGCGTTCCAGATCAATATGCTTAAAATCGCGCTGATGAAATATTTTGCCTCTAACCTTGGGAGGGCGTAATTTATAACAAAGAAAAATTAGATCGTGAAAAGAGAAAGGTGCAGTCATTTGACCATGAGAAATAACAAAATTAGGGTTAGAGACAGAGATAATATCAATCAAAGAAGGTCGACAGTTAGGAAAATAGTGGGTGGGGGAAGACATAGGTAAAATATGTAAGTTATATGACTCATTCAGTGCCTTGAGTTGATTGGTTCTAGTATCATTTTTTAACATGCAGGTATTTAGATCGCCCATGCAAATTATATGTTCATATCGATGAAAAAGACTTTCCAGAACATCTTCCAAAGCACTAAAATAATTTACTTTATCATTAGGGGAATATAAGACGCCTAGAAGAATTTTTTTATGATTTAGTTCTATTTCTAAAAAGAGATATTCAAGAAATCCAACAGATGGATTAGGTGAGCGAGAGACGACACTGGCAGGAATGTTGTTACGAAGGTATATACCAACGCCGCCACCACCCCGCTCAGTGCGGTCATTACGGTATAACCGAAAGCCTGGAAGAGAATAGCAAGCTGATGAGAGGGACGGTTTTAACCAGGTTTCCGATACAAGTATACAGTCGGCTATTCCAGATCCAAAGGATGTGAGAAGATCAGCATAATGAGCTGGTATGCTCTGTGCGTTGATATGCACTAAGGAAAGTGAACCAGATGGGTTATTAAAGATATTCGATAGTTTATCTACAAGTGTATCCGAATCAGAAAGTGACGAGTTATTACTGTCAACACCATAATTACTAGATGAGCAAGAAAGGAACTCATCATCATCATTCATATTTTTAATATATTATAAATATGTACATAAAAAAAAAACTTATACAATAATTAAGAGTAAAATATATATATATATATATATATAATAATATAATTAAAAAAAACTAAATATATAAGAATATAATAAAAAAATAAATAAATATATTTAAATATAAAAAAAAAACTTCGATCAAAATTAACAAATACAATCCACGTGCACAAGTTGATTTTTAGAGTAATTTGCACATTAAAGCAGTAATTAAAAGAAATAAATATAAATTATAAATAAAAAACATGTAAAACCAAATGGGACGCAATCGAACAAAGATAATTAAAAGAACACAATGACAATTATAATTCAATATTATTTAAAGTTTTATCTGTAATATTTACATACGGCATAAATCTTCACTTCACTTGTCAAATATGTTATTATGTAAACAGTTTATTATTACTGTTGCAGTTCCAGAAAAATGATTTTAAAATTAAATTTATCAACTAAGAACTGAACTGAAGTGAACTAAACTTAAACTAGTAAAAACAAAGAAAGTAAATGTGCCCCACGGTCAAAAATATTGCAAAAGAAATACAAAAAAAAATCGTGTAAACCGGCTAAGTTAAAGTGATATAAATAAAATAGATACCCGGCTAAATGTTGTTAGTGGACTTCATTGAGGGATTTTGTTGTATTAAAAGTTTAAGTTCTGACAACGTCGAAATCTTGACTTTGGATTTGTTAGTGAGTAGTATCACTATCATGCCATCAGCTGACCAACATTTTTTTATACCAAAATATTTGCGGGCGGCGATGAAGATATCCTGGCGCGATTTTGTTAAAAACTCCGTCAATGTTATGTTGGTACCTTTTAATGAGGTTTTTGCTAACCACACGCTGGAACGTACCTTTTGAGTACAAAATCTCACAAGGATAGGCCTGGCAGAATCTTTTTTGCCGCCCAGTCTATGGCAAGATTCAATCGAAGCAGACGAAACATCGGACAATTTCATATGCCTGGATATTACTTCCAATGTCTTCTTTAATACATTTTCATCTTTTTCTTCTTTTATGCCATGGAACAAAAGCACCTTAGTACCTTAGTATTTTGTACCCAAGTTAAAAGCAAAAGTTGGGATACATATCCCAAGAATGTCAAATTGTATCTAAAGAGATTAGAACAACCAAATGAAATACTATCTGAATTTGTACTACAACCTAGTATAACACAAAAACATTTAAATAATAATTTATTTAATTCTACAACAAAGAACTCAAAGTTCTATATTCAAAAATACAAATTAAGTTTACAATTGCAAGACTTATGGAATTCTTGCTTAATTATAGATAATTGAAAAATAATATTTACATCAATCATTAAATGATAATACATATTTTAAAGTACAAATAAAATATAAAGTATAAATAAGCTTATAAAATATCACAATATCATTCGCCTATGTTACTTGTAATAGACATTGTTATGTTCATAGCCTAAGCCTTTTAACATTTACTAGTTAGAAATATATTTAGAGTAGCGGGAACGAGGAAGTAACGTAGGGAAGACACGCTACGTTATTTTATTTAGCGTATAACGTTAAACGAATACCACATATGGTATGGTAGGCAGAGAAAACCTAGTGTTAAAACACTCAGTTTCCCGCTTTTTCATATGTTCCTATATATTCTCCATAACCTTATTAACTGATATTTTGAAGTTTTACTGGAAAATTGGTAGCCCACAAATATATAATAATTATATTAAAAGAGATGCTCCTTAAAATATAACTTGAGGTTATATATGTCAATTCTATACACAGATTAAGAAAAAAATTCAGTTGATTAAAATTATTTCGAAATATACACAATATAGTATATATATATTGTGTATTGGCATTAGCATATTTAGTAGTTTAGTGTGGAATTTCTTCCTACAGACCGACTATACAATTATTTAAAAGGTAAGGTAAGTTACAATACTTTACGCTAGATTTCCGTCGAGTATAACTATTTATTTCATTTTATATCATTTTCAATTTTTAACCATGTAGGGTTTTATATATAAGTAGTAAAATTTCCAAAACATTACTTGTTATAAATATTGATGAAAAAATATTTTTATTTAATAAATATAGTGGAAGAAAAAGAAATCACGAAAATATATTACCTAGTTAGAAAATTTATATGATATGAAAGATGTATAAATAAAAAAAACATGTTAGCTATCATAGTCTTAAATTTAACACATTTCTGCAGCTCATATTTAATTCTGCAAAGGCAAAATTAATATTAACTTAGATATTATATGTTTTTAATTTTCATTTTATTAAATACTATAGTGTTTCAGTTTAAGTATATATTTTTATATTATTCATTTAGGCTTTAAAAGAGCAAACATTTAAATTATTTAAATGTATGGAACTGATTTGCACGAAAAAGTTGATCATTATTTTAATTTACTTATTAACCACTTATTGCGTTTGAATATTTATATATTAAAAATAAATTGTGAAATGTTACTTAAATATTATCAATAAACTACACACACACTTATAAGAATGTACGTATATGCAGCGTATGATTTTAATTATTATTTACAAATTTATAGTATTGAACCTTAAAAATTTCTATATCAATACAAAACTTTTTTTAGGTCATATAAATAGTAAACAAATACATGGGACATTTTAATATAAAAATAGCTTTAAATGGAATTATCTTATAATTGAATGACAAAAGTTACCCAGTTTAATTATTATTATAGTTAGGCTAGCAATATTCGAAGCCTTTTGTTTACTTTTATTCAGTTTCACGCTTTATTTTGTTTATAAAGAGTTGGCAGGAAGGACCAAGAGTTAAAACACTCTGTTCTCCACTTTCCGCCCAAATTTAGGACATGGCGTGTTACTAATGATACCTGCCCTGGTGGGTAGCGGGAATCCGAGCGGGAATACGACCCACGACCATCGCGTTTACAGTCAGACGCTGACCATTTGCGGCACAACGGCCGTTATGCTGTTTATGCATCAGTCAATCATTGAAATAGTTAGTAGAAAATATATAGTAGTTAATAGAAAAAGCCTAGTTATTTAATGTTAAAAATATCTGCCAAAATATTTTGTGCCTAGTTTGTTGCACTTTGTTGTCCGTCAAAGAAAGGCCACTTAGACTTGTCTAAGACTAGTTGTATGGACCAGATGGACCACAAAGTGATCTTTTTTCCTTAAAAGGTATGGAACCCTAATAATTAATGTTGTATGTATGTTCTTTATAGAGTCGGAAATTATGCATTTGATCATGTTTAGCAAAGTTGTTGTGCATGAGTCCACGAAGGTTTCCGAGTTGGTGTGACTTTTCGACAGATGGCGCCACTGTCACTCCTAAGAATTTCGTTTACGCACTAGATGGAAAAACGGGAACTATTGTGTATCCCACAGCTCTTCAATAAATATCTTATTGAAACGTTACGCTGCAAAGTCGCATCTTTTTTAAATTAACAAAATTAATAAAACGTCTTTGTATAAAATGGACTACGTATTTTTTTAAAAAAAGAAAGATAGTCACGATAAGTATTATTACAGATAATATTATAATTAAAAGAGAATCAATTGACCAATACAATACGCGCTGCCATAACCACGTGTACTCGTATGTTGAATAATCATACAAAACTGTGAGTTCCAAAACGTATGATAGTGTGGGTTATGTTTTTTTTATTAATTTAATGTATTTTAAATGTTATTTTAAAATATTATTTTTAAAAAATATTAGCATCCTGCCCTCGTCTATATGAACTATAACAGTGCTAAATTTCATACTCCCCTGTCTGCACAATTTTCGTAAAAAGGAGTATAAAGATTTTGCTTCACATATTGATATATAGATCAAAGTTTTAAATAGTTAGGTATATTTATAGAATATAGTATAAGTCAGTCTTATCGTTTGCGTGCAATCTCCCAAGCGGAGGCGGGTAGTCGTTGTAGGCGATTGATAGTCTTCCGCCCCCATTGCAACCAGAGGTAACCGGCAACGAGACAAACAACCACTTCTATGTAGAAACCATCGATTCTTGTCTTACATACACCACCGTTATTCTTACAAACCTAGAAATATTAAACATTTGTTTTAATATTAGAGAAATTCTACATACAATTTTAATTTAGGTAATACCATGTCCTCGCTCTGGAAACAAGAAAAAGTGCATTGAGTTCGGCCACTTATGTGCAATGTCCCAAAATGTTGGTCACAAATGGGGAACAGAGTGCCTCATAAGTTGCTTCTGCCAACCCTACTTACATTACGGTCGACGAGTAGTGGCCGTCCTGGTTTTCTCAACTTTTGCGCATTGTGTACTTACGATGAAAATAGATAAAAATAAAATAAATATTAAAACAGGTTAGCGTAGCCATCTCAACCTGACATCAGGGAAACCACGACTTGTCGACCATACTGTACTTGCGAGATAAAGCGTGAAGCTAAAAAAATATATCGGATATTAAATAATTAACCTCAGTCTCCAATTGCGTAGCACACGTGTTGTCAGTCAATACTTCGGAAGTGCAATTCTTATATGTGAGGTGGTCTATAGCCCACAGGGCTAACGTATTGGGCCAATTAGTTCCAAGATTTGTTACGGTGTTAAGTAACGTCATATAAGTGCCTCCCACAGCTGGATCTGACACTTTGGCAAAGAAAGCCATTACCGCCACGAACATACAATATAGACATGTCTGGAAAATAATAGTATATATATTGTAAATAAAATTAAAAGTAATCTAAGACTATAATTGTAATAGCGCTATCGTTTACTTGGACATTTTGAAGTAATAACATAAAATATAAGCGCTTCACTGCACGACAAATAATCACGAAAATGCACTAAAAATTCACTCATTATGATGATGTTATTTTAACACAATACAATAACTAAGTACATAGTACGTGGTACGGCGTCGGATTGTAAACGGAACGGTTTCGGGTGTCTGCAAGGGGGAATATTTTCATTTTATCGTTCTAGTAACAAGACACAGTGCCGCGTTAAGTTACGCCACTCAATATGCACTAAATACCTAGAACATTTGGCGGAAATTAACATAAAACTGGGTTCTCTCTGCTTATCCTGCTATATAAAGTGTTATGCTAAAATATATATATGTAAACATACCTGATGAAATACATAAAGGCACATCAACAGAAACAGGTAGGAGTATGAAGGGCCAGAGTTGCCCAACAGACTCGGTGTGATCGCCACAAGTGCAGCTGCCAGGGGACCCACAATCAGACGTAGTGGAAAAGCTCGAAGCCACAAGGATAGTGGAGCAGGTCCAGTTGTGTGTTTCGCTAGATACTAAAAAGATATATTTTTTACATTTTATAACAGTATCATTCACATTACTAGGTTCCCTCTGTGTACCCTGCTGTGTATGGGATATAGCATAAAGCCGATTAAATATTTTGTCTTTTTTTAGTATTATGTGGTTTCAGTTGAATCCCGCAAATAGTTGACAGGCTCAGGCAAAGGGAACCTGCAAACATATTGTTTAGAAATTCTGTTTCCATTAAGACACTTTCGTTTCCTACTTTCTGACGAATTTTTAAAGGAACCGCGTGTTGAGTGGCTGAACACAATGCCGCGCTTTGCCTCGTTACCAGAGCTTGGAAGTGATAATATTGAGAAATGAGTGGGAATTGAACTCACAATTTGCTGCGATATCAATGAGATTATAAACGCGAATTGTATATTTCAATAATATAAATATAAATATTGTATTTTAAATAAATAAGTTAAAAATATTCAATTTCACTAAAATGAATTGAATGATGAATGAATGAATTCGGCTGAAAGTGGGGAATGGAGTTTCTTACCAAAAGGTTCTCTCTGCCTATCCTGATGTGTGTGTGATACAGCATGAGGCTGATTTAATAAGAAGAAAGACTGGCATACCACCACTTAACGTGTCTGTCATATATAACTCAATGTCTGGGTTATCTCTGCCTACCCTGGCTGTGCAGGACAAAATGTGAAGCTTAAAAAATGAAATTTAAAAAAAAAATCTTCTTTTAAAGTTTGCGTCAAGTTTGATAATTAAATTCATTGTAAATTAAATACAAACTTTCAGCTCAGCATAGGGTGAAGTTATTTGTTTTAAAATTGAGTTGCAATATTCCACCTGAATAAAACATTAATTGGAAGTTAAATAAAAGCGATTAAAAATATATAACTGTATAAATAAATACCACAGGCATGAGGATTTGAACTGGAACTAGGGGGATAGCTAAAAGTGCTAAATCCTCACGGGGAACTCCAGCTTCAACAAGTTTTAAGCCAGATACTGCATCACTTGCACAGAAACCAATCTGTAATATATAATTTGTTTTTTTTTATGAACAAATTTGCACAAGTACATAAAATTTAAATAAATGTACATTATAGTAAGTATCTAAAATTATAAATTGTGTTCCGGTGCCATCATGGCACGGATGGATAACATCTGAATTTTAAAAAATTGTTATGGGCTCAATCTCCAATTGAAGTAATGAATTATATTCATTTCATTGCTCTGGTTAGTCAATGCATGGTGCTGCATGAGAAAACATGAGACTTCATTTCGTTCTGGACTCTAGGTTCTACCCGATATATGTGAGATAAAGAGACTATATATATAGTCTTTCAGACTAATTTTACAAATAGAATTTACTTACATCATTATTACTAACTAACACTGTCATGTTTAAGGTAAAAACTTTGTAATATAGATACAATATAATAAAGTAATAAAGTTTAAAAACCATTTTGTAAAAGTATTCATAAAAATTAACTAATAACTTTACCTTAGCAGTGAATAGCACCAAAGCTAGTGTCCTTACAGCTGGTAACTTAACAATAGTGTGCAATTGTTTGTATGCATTAACAATATCACTCATTCCCTTTGCATTATTATCTCTTGATTCTACTGAATCATTTTTTTCATGTTTGAAAACTGCTATAACAGTTGTTGTAATGATAAATATCCATCCCCAAAACATAAGAAAACTCGATAATGTTACTAAGCCTGTCTCTTCTGGTACAACTCTTAAATATTTGTTGCAAAAGTATGGAGATTCTAATGCCAAAAATACAACATATCCCAAGAAAAATCCAGCTGTTTGGCCTACTGAATTGCATGTGGAAGCATGTCCAACATTACATCTGAAAAAATATTAAGTAATCGTTTCATATATATATTGAGAATTGATTGTCTTAACACTAGGTACACTCTACCACATAATAGAGTGCTATGTGTGTGATACAGCCTGATGTTAAAAAAATGTGTTGAAAGGTGGAAATCAAGATGAAGGTTTGTCTTGTTATCACAGGAAATAAAAAAATATTTGTTCCCTCAAGTGTGAGTAGAATACACAATCGATGATCTAATAAGCAATTATAACATTAAAAGTAAGTATTAGAACATTACCTTTTCAACATTGTCAAAGCCCATCCATCTACTGCAATATCTTGGGTTGCAGCTAAGAAATTGAGAAATAAAAATGATATTATAAGTATTGACATTGATGGAGCTTCTTCATTTGATCCTAACCAACTGGTCACACTACTTGACATTATTATCATAACAATACCAATTAAATATTGTACAGGCACAAGCCATGTTTTTCTTCTACCAAACTTTGGCCAAAACAGTGCATCAACTATGGGTGCCCACAAAAGTTTTACACTGTAAGGCCAATTAACAAAGCTAAATTCAGCCTGAAATAAAAAAAAAGCTTATTAAGTATATTAATTGAAGAGGCAAACAGAGAAGAAGAAATATATATTAATTACTATTGTTTTTTATTTTTATTTACCTTAACTTAGTTTGTTATAAAAAATAATAAATTAAAGAGCAACAAATTACTATCACTTATTCAATAACAATAAAGTACAATCACAACTGGTTAGTTAGTTGAGTTAATTATAATTAATATTTAATATTATATTTATTAACAACGTATAATTTCAATTCAATATAAATTAAATAAACTGAAATCTACCTGCTGTGTGTATGTAATACCACGATTTTGTAATAACATAGGCACTGCTCCTGCAAGCCCAAGGGGAATTCCTTGAAGAGTGTATAAAAATAACAAAACAGCAATATTGATTTCATCCCCTTTTATATTGCTTTGGCTGTGGTCACTAGCAGCATCGCCATTTTCTAATAACTCTTCATCTTCTACTGAACGTTTTCTTTTTGTTAACGACATTATAACACTGCGTATTGCCTAGAATAATAAATAATAAAATTCATTTACCATGCCACTTGTCAGCAATAATACACGTAGACATTGTATGAGAAAATAATAAAAATATACCTCAATTTTTGGCCGGGAAAATCTTTAAAGAATAATTAATTGATTAGAATTAAAATTATATGTATCAAGAATATTTATATCATCATAGGATACAGTGTATTTAAATGTTTACGATAGAAGTTCTTATTAATATAAATCGTATAAGCCACACAGCTTACAACTATCCACACACAAAAAACCACGTAAGTTCGGAAAGTCCAATTTCGAAATGGTAATTGAAAATGACATTGACATACGTCTGAAAGCCTGACAGCCTGACAAATGACAATAACAATTATTGCTAGTAATATGTAATTATAATTAATTAATTATAGAAGGAATACGACTTTTATTATGACCATTTATTGTAGAATATTTGTTCTATAATTTTTTTGACCGATCGGTCACTAACAGTTCGAAAGCTGGTAGTAGTAAGTAGAAGTAAGTGGCGGAATGTAGAAGTATCGATCTAAAAATCAGGTGCATAGTGCGCCTTTACATCGATCTACGCATGTACTCAGCTATCGGATCGGGCCGAACATCCCTATACACTATATCTACAAATAAAAAAAGATTATTTTATAAGTTACGATTGATGGAGCTTAATGTAGTATATTAAGTAAAAAAAAATTCTATGGATTTATGAATGTAAATAATATTACTGAAAACGATGTCTATAGGATTTTTAAGTTAATAATAATTATTTTTTAATTAAAAAAAACATTTATCGATTTCATCAATAATGAAATGATTTTTATAATTGTATTTTCTAATTTTATAAAATTGCAAAAATTGTGCAATTTTATCAAATTTTAAGTGATACAAACAAATGTATTATATGTAATCAACATGAACATTGTAAAAATCAAATTTCACTTCTTAAATTGTTTCTTTTCACCCCATTTGTCTGTATTATGTTATATATACCATAAATTATTTTCTTAATTTTTAATAATAATATTTAAATACTTGAAATGTAAAAACAACCCAAAAGCCAACTTGTTCCTAAATTTGAGACGCATTTTATACTATAAAAATAAACTACTATAATAAATTATAGAGCACAGGTACTGCTTTTACATTATCATTAAAATTATTTTAAATTAAAATGTGATGTTTTATCATCGGTCAGATTACTTCCGCCATTTTTACTATTGGTCAACTTGTTTATAAGACTGTTACATAGTTATGAACGGTGTAACAGGTGGAACAATTATTTTACGTAAAAACGAGCGTCCGTCTGATAGACGGCCGATCGCAACAAAAATGATGAATAAGGAGATCGGGTGGACGACGGTGGGAAAGGAATTTTTCCCATTCGCGTTGTTTTCCTCTAACATTGAGGATAGTACTTTATAAGTTAGAATTAATTTTTTAATGTATAATTTAAACTAAATAAATTAAATATATTTAAAAATCGTATTTTGCTAAACCTCTAACTGCAACCAACGTAACTGGCGCAGTCGGTAGGATAGCCGAAAGAAGTCACTGAATTGATCAAGGACATCGGCTATCTCGAAACTACATCGTGGTGCAGTGGTGGAGGCGTATCAAGACATAGATACAAAAGAGGTACGATTTTTTTTAAAGTACTTTAGAATTTTTCTGGAGTTGCTTTCCTTTTATTCCTAAGTTAGTCCTAATAATTATCCAAAATTTTCTATCCACGGCATTCTCAGACCTCTAGGTTAGTTACTACAAGACAAAAAATTTTAGATTCTAATAGAAATATTAATCATAGTGATAACATAGATATCAGCAACTTAGGCAATATGGCAGATTTAGAAGATATATATAAAGCTCTCCGTTTGATTCCCGAATTCGACGGAAATCCGAATATTTTAACACGATTTATAAGAATTTGCGATGCATTAGTTAATCAATTTATATCTGATCAGCCGGGTGAACAATTGAAAAATTTAGCGTTAATTAATGGAATTTTAAATAAAGTATCCGGACCCGCCGCCCGCATGATCAATTCAAACGGGATACCTGAAAGTTGGGCTGGTATTTGTAGCTCATTAACGGCTTGGGATCTGTAATCAAGAGTATATCCGGAAACCTTGATTACACTGATGCAATTAGGTATAATAATGCCATAACAATTCTTCAAAATAATGAATATAAATTAGAATCAAAAATTAATGAGCATATTAGCTTAGCTAAAGAGTGGTCTATTCACAGTTCTAAAATCCTTGATAACATTGTTCAAAATCAGAATAATTTAACTAAAATTCTTAATACTATTATAAAAAATTCCAATAATGTAGAAATTTATGCCCATATGGCTCAATATTTTATGATTATAAGTGATAATATAGATAATTTATATGAGGAACTTTATAGAATAGAAAATAGTTTAGGTTTCATTCGTGCATTGAGCACTCCTCATTCTATTATTAGTGTAGTAGAGCTTAAGAAAATGATTAGGAAACTTAGCCTTTTATATTCAACAGATGAAATACTTAGCTTAGAAACTAGATATTATTATGATATTATTAAATTAGGTTACTTCTATGTCGAGGATAAGATAATTTTAGTTTTAAAAGTTCCAATCACCCTACCCCAGTCCTATGATCTTTACCGGCTATCAGTTGTTCCCAATAAATATAATGAAATCCTAATTCCTAACCAACCATTTCTAGCAATATCCAGGAATAATTCGATGTACATAGAGGCTGAATGCCCGAAGATCAATTATTTATACCTCTGTAAAAAACCTGTCAATTACATAATTCAAGAGAAACCGGACTGTATTACTCACTTGATCAAAATTCACGAAATTGACAAATCTTGCAAAACAACTCATGTGATACTCAAAGATGAAGCAATAGACCAATTGGATGAAAAACATTATATCTTAAGCTTCCCAAATCCAACAAAAGTGAAAATGTTCTGTGCTCATGAAATATATAAAACGATGCAAGGGAGTTTTCTTGTAACCATACCAGTTAACTGCAATGTCAAGACACCAACTTTTACCATTGAAAATTCTAATGACCATGTGAAAGGATATGCCATTAATATAATAGAACTGCCTTTAACCCCAGGTCAAAGAGATACAAAAACATCAGCAATAGTATTAAACTCTATTAACCTCCAGAAACTTCACTCAATTAGTTCAAGATTAGCCCTGCAGACACCAGTTGAATTAAATAAAGTCAACGACAGTATAATATATCATACCACGATTCCAATTTACTTAATACTAATTATAGCAAGTTTACTTGGTATTGGAATTGCTTATAAACGATTTTGGCTCCAAATCTCAAAAAATACTAAGCCTCACGAAGCAACAGACAAAAGTAATGAACAAGAAATGGACACTGCAATTAACCCCCATGAAGTTATAGTTGATATCAACAAAATCTCAGCAACTTTTCCCTCTCAAGAATAGTTGCTGTTCTGCGGAGGGAGATGTTACATAGTTATGAACGGTGTAACAGGTGGAACAATTATTTTACGTAAAAACGAGCGTCCGTCTGATAGACGGCCGATCGCAACAAAAATGATGAATAAGGAGATCGGGTGGACGACGGTGGGAAAGGAATTTTTCCCATTCGCGTTGTTTTCCTCTAACATTGAGGATAGTACTTTATAAGTTAGAATTAATTTTTTAATGTATAATTTAAACTAAATAAATTAAATATATTTAAAAATCGTATTTTGCTAAACCTCTAACTGCAACCAACGTAACTAGACAGTACTCATTCAGATATTACTTTTGTTGTTTTTATTAAGTTTCTTGTATTGTTAAGTGCAACATTGTTGTCTGATTAGTTTGTTGTTCTTATATTAAAATTTCATATTTTAATATATAAGTAAACTTGGACCAAAATAAATAAAAATATAAAATGCATAAAATTTTTAGAAACAGTTTTCGTTGCTTAGTGCTTACATTTTGTCTCATGCTAAAATGAATATGATTATATTATATTTGTAAATACTTATTGACATTGACGTTTACCTTGCTAAATTGCAAATTTGGAAAACAGAAATCATGATCTTTCCCGTGAATTTAATTGTAGAAAAATATAAATAATTTAAAAGGAATTAATAATTTGATGAAGCATTTATTATTATATGCCTTATGATCTTAATATGATATAAATATACAGAATACGGTGAAATATGTTACGCCAATGTTTTTTGCGATGCTTACTGGATACGCATGCGCCTATAAAATTACCACATGATATCGAAATATTTGTAGGTCGAAGCAAAACAACTAAAATTAAGGATCAATCTTGTTCGAGACAACAAAGTTGGTATAGAATAATCATAATAAAAACTAAACTAACTTCACGTTTTATCCCTAGCGGGGTAGTCAGAACGGAGCGCCAAACGCTACGGTCTCTGCATACCTCTTTCGCCTCGTCCACTGTCATCAACCTCTTCATACATGCCCTCCGGGGGATCCTCATGCTTTTTACGTGACCTTCCTCCAGTATCATTGATACTGTGTTTTCGAAGGTTAACCGAGGTCTCCCCCTACCTCTCTTACCACTCATTTTTCCATCATAAATCTTTTTTGCGATTCTTTCCTCGCTTATTCGCTCTACGGGCCCAAACCAGCTGAGCATGTTCTTCTTCTTTCTCACCGTGACATCCTCGCTGATACCTGCCATTCTGTGTACCTCTTCATTGCGGATTCGATCAGCTAGGCTGACTCCACATATCCTACGAAGAGATCGCATCTCCACAGCATTCATCTTTCTTTCATTCTTCTTCTGTAATACCCACATTACGCTGCCGTATAACAGAGTCGGTACCAAAACTGCATTGTGTACGTAAAAACGCGCAGCTGTGCTGACGTTCGCCGTCTCATCAATGCAGCTAAGGCTCCGTTAACCCAGTTACCGGCAGCAATATGCCTTTCCACATCCATCTCGTATCTTCCATATCTACTGAACATACTTGACAAGTATACCACTTCATTTACTTGTTCTAATATCTTACCATTTACACTGATCTTACATTCTGTCCTTTCTTCATCTCTTTCAAAAAAAATATATTATATATATATAATCATAATAAATCAAACATATGTAATATTATATATTTATTTATTGTTTACAGTTAGTTTGAAAGCTGATTGTGAACAATGCCAAGTTGAAGTCAAACCTTTGGGAATAAATCCGTCTGGATTAGATGGTTTTGCATTAAAAAGAAATGGGATATATCAACTTCAACATGGAAGTAGACTTGAAATCTTATTGAACAATTATATTCACGTTATTGAATTTGATCCACCACCAAATGATACGGATAATTCTAAACAAAGAAAAAGGAAACTAGAAGAAGACATAGAAATATCACCCAAGAAAAAATCTAAAACTCAATCTAAATTAGAACAATCAGTAAATGAAACTATGGAGAATATATGGGAAGAGATTGATAAAGGTGAAGTATACATATTCACAGCTAAAGGTGTAAAATCCAGTAACAAAATAGCTGCATTTGACATGGATGGCACATTAATTAAGACTAAGTCCGGAAAAGTATATCCTGTGGATACAAATGACTGGCAAATAGCATTTTCTCAGGTAGCACACAAATTAGCAGAAAAGCTTAAAGAAAATTATAAATTAGTAATATTAAGCAATCAATCGCCAATTGGAAATGGTAGAGTTAAAATTGAGGACTTTAAGAAAAAGATAGAGGCCATTGTAGAAAAATTAAATGTACCTATGCAAGTGTACTTTGCAACGGGGAAAGGATTTTATAGGAAACCAGCACCAGGCATGTGGAAACTGCTTACTGGAAAGGTGAATCTATATAACTGTTTTAAATTTCTGATTGCAAATGTGACGGCTGTGGCTTGTCTTGGTGAAATAAATTATTTAATTTTTCTATTCTCATATGACAAAGTGGAGTGTTAAGTTCAGCTGCTCAACATGCATTGCATTATCTTGAATGTTGGCAAAATAGAGGAAAAGAGTGAAACACTAGGTTTTCTACCTATAATTTAAATGGTGAGACAAATGAGAAGCTAATAAAATTAATTAAATATTTTTTTTTTTTACTTGCAGAAAAATGACAATATTCCAATTGATTTAGATAAAAGTTTTTACTGTGGAGATGCTGCTGGTAGAGTGGCAAATTGGGCTCCAGGTCGAAAGAAAGACCATTCTATGGCTGACATTTTACTTGCAGATAATCTAGGATTGACATTTTACACACCAGAACAATTCTTTTTAGGCCATTCCATATCTAATGTACCAATGAATAAACCTGAATTTATTCCTAAGGATCTAAAATCGGAACCTTTTAATGAAAATTTAATAAGCAATGAGAAAGAAGTGAGTATTATTCTATTGCAGTGTCTTTAAATAAATACTTTATAATTATCAGAGCCACTTGTGCCACAGCAGAGTGTAAAACTTATATAAATTTAATATTTTACAGATTTTAGTATTAGTTGGGTTCCCCGGCAGTGGAAAATCTTTTATTGCAAAGCAAATAGAGAAAAAATCTGCCAATAAATATATAACTGTGTGTAGAGACGAGCTAGGTACGTGGCAAAAGTGTGCATCAGAAGCAGGAAAATTATTACAGGTGAGCCTTTTAAATGTGTATAGTTAAATTTTTATTTATAAGGTTTTTTTTCACTGTCCTGTCACCATCTGTCGAGACAATCTATTACGTAGTGAAACATAATGCTGCACTGCGTTAGAACAGAGAAATTCAAATAATTCTCCTGAGTGAAAATTAAACCCACAACCATCGCATTTACAGCTGTCACATAGAGCAGTAATAGCCTTTAGTCCGCCTTCTCTTTGCTATATAAATTCAAATACATAGATAGGATTGTGACATGCATTTAATAATGACTTCTCTTTATTCAGACGATCATACGTTAATCATGCGATTTAAAAGTCCCCGGGGAAACGCGCAATCCTTTCTTAATGAGTATATGATTATTGTAACCGCGCTGTTGGAAAATCGCACGAATACCAAAAGGCGCCCGCGCGTTTATATTGCGCCTTTGGCGCCTGAAATCATCGTTCAGTTGTGTTCCGTGCACTGCTCCGTTCGCACGTCACTATAAAGAAATTATTTACCGGAACCAACGACACAAACGAAACAAGCTATTTTAATTTTCTCTCTCTGTTAACAATACAAAGCGTGGTGTTGAGCTCCGCTACTCAACAACCAATGTCTCGAAAATTGGATATAGAGTCGGAAACGTAAGCGTAACACTAGGTTCCCTCTGATAACTTGCTATATGCGAAGTACATGCCTTAAAGTAAAAAATAAATCATAGAAATATAGAGATTCTTTTCTAAATTTAAATATAGTATATGTTAAGTAAAATAATGTTTGTTATAAAGCAAGGCAAAAGTGTGATAGTGGACAGTACAAACCCAGACAAAGAGTCAAGAAGTCGCTGGACGTCACTTGCTAAAAACATGAATGTTATTTGCCGCTGTATAAGAATGATGACGAGCAAGGCTCACGCACTACATAATAATAAATTCAGAGAAATTATGAAGATGAAGCATTTACCAGTTAATGATATTGTATTTAATACATACAAGTAAGTACTCTTTTTATTTATTTTTTTTAGCTTCATGTTCTTCACGCGTATAGTAGGATAGGTAGAGTTAATGTTAATAATATGCAGTCTGTTCCCAGCTGTACGCCTAATTTTTAGGACATTGCGTGTTGATAGCCGGAACTCAAGAGCGTAATCTTGTTGCCGGTACGTGTGGATTTTCGTCCTTAGAATTTCTTTATATGTATCGAACCCATAGCTACAGCGTTTTAATTAAATGCTGTCCACTGCGCCATGACTGCCTCTTTTTATTTACATTGTGTTATATAAATGAGATGTATTAGGTCCAATATATCATCATCTATCTCCTTATTGTGTATTTACATAATTTGACAAATTAACTCTTGTCTCGTTTTAATCTTTTCATACTTCAGTATGAAAAGATTAAAAGATAAAAAGTAAAAGATTAAAAGTATAGACTTCTATTAGTTAAATTAAATTTAAAGTTAAAGTAAATTTTAATATTTGAAATACTAATGATCAGATTTCATTTTATTTGAGTATTTTCTACATTTATCTATTAAATGAAATTGAGTTTTCCCTTTAGCTTTACACACTGTTTCTCGCATATAGCCAGCATTAGCAACATAGGTAACCTAGTGTTAAGGCACTCCGTTACTCGAGTGGCGGGATTTAAAGCTGGGCTTTGACTTTTATATCATATTGCGTTTACGTATTTAGATTACATATCATTATTTTCATTTCAGGAACAAATTTGTAGAGCCGAATGTGAGCGAGGGTTTCAAAGAAATTATTCAAGTAAAATTTAGTCCTTCCTTTGAGAACAAAGAAGCTGAAAGTGTGTATAGACTTTATTTATTAGAAAAATGAAATTCCGTAATTATAACATTGTGAATGAATAAATAAACTCAGAAATATTTAGCGTACTTTTATTGCAATACCTCTGACAAATGACATTAATTATAATTATGAATTAGGCCATAAGCATAACATATTCATATCGTTACATCTATTTTTAATAGCAACAAAAATGTATAAAAATATATTGGTATTAATTAAAAATACAAGATTTTATAATCTTTTAAAACAATATTTGTCTGTTTTAAATAAAAGCACAGATAATCTATAAAATGCAATATTTTCTTTTTTAAAATTCAAATGTCACTAATACAATATTCAATATTCATAACTAACTTCTTTTCTTTTTTGTACCTAAATCTATAGTGAAAATAATGTAGGCACAGTATATTAAAGGCAATTTTGGCTAATATTGCAAAAATATTATTTACAGTAATAATTTAAGGCTTCTTTTTTAATATAGTAGCAACACTAGAAAGCCTTACACATACAATCAAATAGTTTCTTACTACGTCTTATATTTATTCATACAGGCTGAGAACATTGATTTCTACACATTTATTACGATTTATATTGCACTACAAGAAATATGAAGGTAGTGTAACTATTTTATGTCTATAATATCACCAATTGACAATGTTTATTTTATAAACGTTCAAAATGTAAATTTGACCACAATAAACTAAATAATTTTGCAATTTATAAGTATACAGTACTCTGTTTACTTGCTTTACTAATGAACCATGGACGGACGATAATAATTAATTTATAACAATATTGATTATGTAATATTATGTTTTTGGGCACCAGGGAGTTATAATTGAAAACGTACTAATAATATGTATATCGCGCTTATTATTACGCAGCCGATTCAGAAGCTTCCGTTCCATTCCGAGCTTCAGAATAAGATTTTCAAAATTTCTAGCAAGCATGTAAAAAAATTGCGAATTTTTCATATAATATAATTATCAATACTACATTTTTTTATGACTTTCGGGGGATAAAAGTTTTGTACGGCATCCACAAAATGGAATGTCTATTCGGTAACGATTATAATCGTTTTCGGTGTGTGTCATTCGCCATCAGCATCCGGGTCTTCATCCTCTTCTATCAAATTATCCAGACTCGTGTCCGAGTCATCTTCTTGTCATCTATAAGCATAAATGTATTAAAATACTTACCTAATATTTTTAAAATTGAAGATATGTTGGTCAGAGTATAGAGTCATGTTAGTATAGTGTTGAGTATAGTTTTAGCATCTCGTTCAACTTAAATTGTTCATTGTACATAATAATTCATTTTACATTACTATTCGTAAGTCATACGTACGTCTTACGTTAAGGATAATAATGATCTAACATTCTGTTCTTTGCTTTGTTCTGATACTCAGTTCGGGCTGACTATGGTATCTTGAGTGCTTATAAATGTATTTACTATGAACGTATAAGATGAAAGTTTGAAGTATTTTACTTTAAAAATAAGAATCTTGTAATATTTCTATTTTTATTACCTGAGTGAGGCCAGTCGTGGCGCAGTGGCACAATGTGTGATTGTAAAACCGACTGGTTGTGGGTTCGATCCCCACTCGGGGAGATGAAATATTTACTTAAATTTATATTTCCATTTCTTCGCTCTGGTGTCGAGGCAAAGCGCGGCGTTGAGTTCTGCCACTCAACACGCAATGCCTCCAAAATTCGGTAGAAAGTGGGGAACGGAGTGTCTTAACACTAGGTTACCTCTGCCTACCCTGCTGTGTGGGGGATATAGCGTGAAGCTAATTTAATTTTTTTTATTACCTGGCAATATACACAGTGTCGATATGAGTGAGACGGGTGCCGGAAAGTGGTACAGCAGATGTGACGTGGCGCAGCTTGCGTCTCTCTATAGTACTTCTTGCCTGCTGTACAGCGAGGTCCCCGCACCAACGTTCACAACGGGCATAAATGACTACCCCTGAAAGATTTTAAAGTAGAAAATTTATTATAAATTCAACAATAATATGATTGAAATAAAGATTTCGTAGTACAATGACGCCTTGCTAGTCTGATTGAATATTTATATTGTGATGGTAAATTATACGCAACATCTTAAAATAAATGAAAAGCAGAAATTACGAGATTTTTATATAGTTATAAATTTAGCTAACTGTTGCTGTAAAATAAAATGCGAACATTCGCAGCACACAAGACAAAAGAAAGTAACACCAACCTGCTCCTGCAAAGAGTATAATCGCGGGCCAAGAACTCAGGAGCAGTGGAGTGAGCAATAGCAATGACAGCGTCAGAGTAATAGGCCCTTGAAGCTTGTGGAGTCGTTTGATACCAATATTATGTGCAGGCTGCCAGGTGCTGATCAGTGTTCCGCACAACCACACTAAAAATATTATGATCGCAAAATTAGTGAAAGTTTTTATGTTTGAGTTAAAAATAAAATAAATTAGGTACCTTATTACAATATTGAGTGAAAGAATTGTAAATAAAAATTAATTGATCATATTAGGTCGTACTGGGACTCTATCGTAGGACATATGCTATACGATTATATAAACAATGATTTAAAAGTCATGGATTTGATTTAAACTTGGCGGAACATTTCAGAAAACGTAAGACGAAGTATCAAGTAATAGTTATGGTTAAATAAAGTGAGTATTTATTTTAAAACTTGTAACAAACATTATACTATGTAGTAAATGCTATAAAAAGTGTTTTAATACTTACTCGGTATTCCGGTAGCCAACATTGCCACTCGTACGGCATCGTTACAGAAAGCTACTGCTATAAATGCGTTGGCGACGACTTGTACAACGGCTCCAACTGCCGCCCAACGTGCGCCTCGCATACACGGCGGTATAGGTAAATTAGCTTCCGGGATTGCTGTTACTACCTGTACAATAAATAATTACTATTTTGATTTACTATTAAAATGATAAATCTCTCTCTTCTATAAAGCAAAACCTTTTAAAAACTTAAAAAAACTATTAACTATCTACTTAATACTTACCCCTAAAAAGATCAATACAAAATTTAACACTTAATTGAAGCCTTCATTACCTGTATCCTATCCTTATATTCTTTAACGACAGCGTCGATGTCCGTGGAGTCATCTCCCGATGATATTTCACCGTCTGTGGCTTCAATATCAGATTGCACGTCTTCCTCTTCTGCAAGCGCCAGCACCCTCGTTCCACTGCTACCACTAGTAACTTGATCAATATCCTCCAATGGACAACCTGAATATTCATCCAGTAAAAGACATTCACGGTCTTCAGTCTCTGTAAATATAAACAAACATGTCGATCTAAACGCTAAAAAATATTATTAAATTTTAATTTTATTTTAAAGATGCTTATCAAACAGTCACTTTAGTCAGTCACATCTACTTAATAAAATAGATAAAATAAATCAGCTTCACGCTGTATCCCGCACACTGCAGGGTAGGCAGAGGGAACGTAGTGAAATACACTCCGTTCCCCACTTTCTGCCGAATTCCGGAGGCATTGCGTGTTAAGTGGCAGAACTCAACGCCGCGCTTAGCCTCGACACCAGAGCGAAGAAATGGAAATATAAATTTAAGTAAATGTTTCATCTCCTCGAGTGGGGATCGAACCCACAACCAGTCGGTTTACAGTCACACCTTGTGCCGCTGCGCCACGACCGGCCTCATAAAATAGATTAATTAATTAAATATTATATACCTTTTCCTACTTTTGACTTTATGCTTTCTAAAGTTTTTGTGTGGCGAATAGCTGACGGAATAAACCAAAGTCCACGTTTTGCTTTCTTTTCAGATGATTTTGCTGTTCGTGAGAGATTTTCAGTGCCTAGTCGTTTATATTCAACTTCTGTAAAATTTTAAAGTGTCATTTATGTACATATATATATATATATATATATATATATATATATATATATATATATATATTTATCTCAGCAAAAAGTTTTTATTTCATGTCGGTTTCTAATTCTTACCACCAGCCTCCATTTGTTCAGCGGTCGGCACACATCTCATGACGATAAAATGGAACGCCTGTATAGATACGTTTAGTAAATGACTAGCATTCATTAGAGTTATCATGTGTGACAGTGGACAAGCGAAGGCGAGAATTGCTGCTAGACTTCCTAAAAATTTATTTCATCTTATAATTTACATTGTAAACAAAAGTAAATGTTTCTATTCTTTAAATATTATTAACAACCTGCAGTAAAAACAGCTAAAACAGGGCTGCCAGTGGTTCTGCTCTCATAGGTCATGGACCTTGTTAATACCTTCCATTCTGGTGACGCTAACGATACAAGTACGGAGAATAGTAAGGGGCATAGCTCTGTTAGGGCAAGACAAATACCCGCAACGGTGATAGCTGCCAAGACTGGACAAACCCAATTCGCAGCTCTTGCTTCTAATAATGTAGTCACGGGTAAAGCAGCGTTGATACTTGTCCTAAAATATTTACAATTATTAATTTATTTACTTAATATCTAACAATTTCAAACATATTATTTTTATGGAGGTAGATATTTACCCTTTCAACATGTTCGTGTACAGGAAACATAAACTACTTAATACAATTGTTGGTAAAATAATCATTAGGATAATTTTCTTTTTCATAGTTTCATTTTCTTTTGGTGGCGAAACGACACAGAAAGCATATGAAATCGGAGCTCCTGCAGCAAAAAGCTACAAGAAGATCCATTTATTACATTTATAAGTAAAAATTAAATTATACAGTTCAAAATAAAAAAAATGAAAGTATTATTGTACCTCGTAGATCGTTATCGGTATTGGTATTTTAATATTTGTAATATCCAAGTTGATTAATCCGAAAATCGCAAAACATTGACTAAATATGTACAACACGACCAATAGCATAAAAGTAAACATCATGCTTTCCTGAAAATATGTTGCAATTATTATGTTTTATTATTATATTTATCTTATTGATACAAAAAAGTATCGAAAAAAAAATGAATGCATATGAATAAGCATACCTCGAGACCACACATAAACATAGCACATACGACCATTACGACCGTCACTCCTAGAACATCAGGCCAGGGTTCACCCAAAGATCTCGTTTCGTATCCAAAAAGCCATCTCCTCGTGCGTCCTCCAGTGACATGGTCAGCTGTGGCACTTAGTATCCTAGCGCACACAGCCACAGCCACTAAATGTGACAAAAAACACATCCACATTGCCATGAAATCGGCAAACGAGCGTAAATTTCTCTCCCTGCGACCTCGTCCTGTTTTTGAAGGAGGCAGTAATTCTGCTAATTTCTTTAAGTCTCTACACGTAAACGCTGGAAATAGATATAAAAATGTTTAATTATTATTATTTTCTAATATTTCTACAAAATTATGAAATAATCCTCTCACTTCCTAATGTAACGAAGGCAGATAGTAGCATCACAGCAGGTACAGCACAGTAGCTAGAGTTGGCTGCAGCCAGAGGGGCTAGGAGTAGTGCTCCCAGCGTCCACCTCGCGCCACACGCTTCTCCACCGCCCAGCACACTTAACTTGCTCATTTTGATTGTGCTCTCGATTTCACTCGACACAACGCATATCCTAATGTGTAATATTTGAAAATTATTAGGATACTTAAAAAAATCTTCACGCTGTTTCCCGTTTAGTGTAAGCAGAGGGAACATAGTTTTAATATACTCCTTTGAGGCTCTCACTTTTTTGAGGCATTGCGTGTTGAGTGTCGGAATTTAACGCCGAGCTTTGGGCCTTATTGCCAGAGCGAGGAAATAAAAATATTAATAGTTAATAATACGTACACTTACGGTTAATTTGTATTTAAATTATTGAAAGGGGCATTCCAGGGTCAATTAAGTAACAATATTTCGTTATTTTTGTTTACCGGGCTCTCTATGGGCGTTATTTATTATATATTAGCTTAATTTTAATAATATTTTTTCATAATGCAAGACATACAAATAAGTTGCAACTAAATTTATTAATTTGAACATATCACATAAATATATTGATTTTATAGTAGTCGCAATGTCTATTAGGCTTCTGTAAATTGATGATGTTTGCGACCTTCGCTGTGTTTGGTATTAATTGACTCAGGCGGTCATTTTCACGGTCGAATCTATAATATTTGAGACAATTGTTTATATGCAATTCGATCCTAGAGGAAACACATTCAGAACTAATTGTTAATGTTGATACACTTATACTCTTGTTTTTTTTGGTGCTAATGAATACAAAGTAAAACATATAATTTAAGATTATTACAAAATGACTTCTTCTTCTTCTTTTGTGACTAATATACTTAAATTAAAATTGAATATATATATACTAAATATTATAACGAAAAGTCAAGTGTTTCTGAAGATTAGGTAATTCCTTAACCAAAGCATAATAATTGAAACTTACCATGATTGCTATAACATATCACAATTACAACACTTTGCTCTAACTACATTTTGGTAGTAATATAAAATTACTGATTTAAGAAAATGATACAAATTCGTGAGGCAACTGGGGTATTTTGACGCTTTTCATTTTTATGCGACAAACGCGAGCAGTACGAAGTTATATCTAGGTCTCTTTTGTTTGGCTGCGAATCGATATCGAGTACGGTTGGGGTGACCATTGTATATAGAGTTGTAAACATAACTTTCTTCACTACGGATACTTTATAGTTACTAGGAAAATTTATTTAAGCTATGATACTATTCGAATTTTACTTCTGACTTGACAATTATTTTTAAATTTATAATAAAATAGATCTAGATTTTGAATGCTACATTGTATTTCAACACCTTGTCCAAATAAATTTCAAGTCTATTTCTCAATTCCTAGATCTAGATCTAGTGCTGATAACTGAAACTGTTGAGTGCAGACGGTAACGAGGCCGGTCTATTAGACGCGGTCTTAACTGGATTTGATTACTTGATCAAATTAACGATTTGTATTACTATACATAGAGACCACGTAGAATTATTTTTTTATATATTTATTACTCCGTGTTTCCTATGTTAAATGTATTAAGTAAGCGCAATAGTTTTAGATTCGATTCCTATTCGATAATTTTGCATCAGGACCTTAACTTAGTAAAAAACAAAACAAAAAAGATGATTTAAGAAATATGTCGTAGTGTGTGGCAGATTACAACAACATTCAATAAATCGTGTCATAGGATTCTGTAACTAAGTTTCTCTGAAAACATTCTTGTTTTTAGATTTAGTAGATCAGCAACATACACTTTTAATTGCATCAAAAATAATTTGCAATGAGCGTCCCGTTTTTAGATACTGTTGTCCACTTATCTTTATAAATCATGGTTAACATAATAAAAAATTATTAGGCTTCATGATATGTGGCTATACATACTTTATAATTTACTTCTTTTATTACAAGTTTAACTTTAATATGTAGTTATTACTGTAAATGATAGCGATTTTATAATATTTCTAAAATCTCAATGTTTGTAGGCAATCTAAATAATTGAGAGGACACGTAATCACACTTTACCGACATCAGTTAATCTAATTATCTTTTGACCTAATGCTTAGTTTCAGTTCGCGGAAGAATTACGGGGATATCACAGGAAACTACCAGAGGAATCGTGCGTAATCAACCGTATAAGCTTTCGACTTAGTCATCTGATACATACGTACATACTATGTGAGAGGTTGTTGCAATATCAGTAAGACAATATGCTATTGTGATTTTTAGCCCAAAATGTCCAAATTGGGACTGACATAGCCCTAGCTTTTTAATATTTTTTTTTAAATACTGCGAGATAATCGTTTTTTTTATTACATTCTTTACGTTTTTAATTAGTTAGTAATAGTATCGTGAAATACAAATAAATATCATTTAACTCCTTTAGTTAATAATAAAGTATAATAATATCGTTTGAGTATAGTGACTTTTTTCCAATTAACAAATTTTCTGGTTGGATAGTCGAAAGTCGCGAATGGAATACCTACTCTACTACTTTGTACTGTAGTAGGAATTGTTCTATACTTCATATGTCCTCAATATTTATTCGTGTGCACATCATTCTTCACTTTCTACATATCGAAAAAAAAGAGGGTTAAAAGATATAAAAGGGTTTTGATAGTAAGCTCAGCGCTGAAATTATGTTTTTATACCGAAAATTTAAATGTTTTATCTTGTAAATTATGGGCTAAAATTATTATTATGACTGGATTAAAGTTAAAAATATATATACTGAACCATATGAGATATGAGACAAAATCCATTTCTACGTTGACGACTTATCTTAAATCTTAAAATTTAACACTTTATATTTCATTCTTCATAATTATATGGATAAAATTGTACGTAATTATTATTTTTCCATAAATACGCTCTGCAAATGTCTTTGAAACTGGCCATAAACCAAGAACTGAGCTGAACTAATGTTGTTTTGTCATGTTAATGTTTATTTAAAAAAATCTTTGAATGCTGGCCGTGTGATTCCGGCCTAGAATAGGATCATCCTGGTACTGGTGGTGTCGTAAGAGGCGACTAAAGTACGTGTGGTAGAGTCACGTCGCCAGCAATGGCAACACGCATGGGCAGACTCGACCGGATCATTACCACCCCCGGTATTTAAAACCGGCGTGAAGTAGTGGCTTTATGCCACTGCGTTTCGCATCAGGTAATGCCGGGCTCCGGCGCCCAACCCACCTTAAAGGCCGACAACGCACCTGTCGCTCCTCTGGGGTTGCACCTCCTTCCTGTCTGCTTAATAAATTATCATTTACGACATTTTCATTTAGTTCATCCTTCACAATTCATCTTTTTTCTTTTTCATTCAACACCCGGTGCAAAGTAAGCTTATTTGGTCAAGGTATGCAGTTTAATAATATGTAATATGTGGGTATTTTTGAAGTTCTGTGTCAGTTACAATTATAAAATTTTATATCAAATTTAGTTTTCATCTTTTCAAATGCAAAAAACGTTTTAACACCCAATAAAAAGGGAGAAAATATTCTTACAAAAAGATTAATTTTATGTTATATTCGCATCACTATGTTTACAAGTAATCCTTTATCATATTAAGTTTAAGTTTTATCTCATTAAACATATTGTGATTTAAATGTTAGCAACATATTGCAATAAGATGTTTTTAACGTTTTATTGTAAACACTTGATAAATTTAAGAAATAATAATGATAAGCTAATTACGATTTTTGTACTCAGCCAGATGGTATATTTTGTACATTCATTAAAAACAAGACTTATAATAACAGTACTGTGTTGCAAATTTAGAATGTCTACCACGATATACGCGAAGCCTTTTACGATTATGTTTCGTTGTTAAAGTCAATTTCTTGGCGTTTAAATAAAAAAAAAACTATTATATAGCTTTATATATTTAAATGAAATATCTAAGTTTGCTTGTTAAGTAAGCCTAGAATAGATATTGAAGAATAGAATTGAATATATATATTTATTTATTTACCAAATTATATTTTACAAATTTCGTTTAAAACTAAGCGTTGTGTTGCATCTTTGCCCCTAATTAATGATGTTTTAGATGTTTCAATCAATTTTCAGTTACATATAATATGTAAAGAAACTATTTTTTTTAATTCGACAAAAAAAAAACCAAACAAGGCTTATTAAAAGAATAAAATATTTAAAATACGTTATCACTTCCGCATATAATAAGTCTGTGCCTCCAGTACATCGTCGGGAAGAAAGCGTGGGCGCGCTCCCTTATAAACCGCGGGAACGCTAATGTCCAGGCACTACACATAAAAGTACCGCGACGACACCACGCTCGCAATATTATAATTATTCGTTTTTATCCCTCAAAATGAAATCCTTAACATGCTTTCTATTAATAGTTTTATTGTGTTTTATAGTGGTTGTGGAATCACAGCCATTTAGAGGTGGAAATATTGATTATGTGAGTATTTTGTAAAAATAGGTTTCTATTTTTTTATAATTTTATTTAAAACTGTTATATTTGTTCAGAATTTAGATAATATTAATAATATTTAATATCGAAAATATCAGGATAGATATTTCAATTTGTGGTCACTACAGCTTAAAAAGCTCTATTTTAAGCAGACATCAATTATTTTATGCCGTATTTTTTTTACATACACCATTTTTTTATGATAAAACTTTATACCTAACTCATAATATTTTACTAGTATTTATTTATTAAAACTGATTTTCGATAATACCTATAAGTATATAAATATGTTTATTTTGTGGCAGTTGGAAGCTCTCCGACGCATGCAACAAGTGCCCCAATATCACTGCATGAGGTACCGTCGCTTCCATCCGCACGGCCATTGCAGCCGTTGGTGGTTGATGAGAAGAACTTGATATTCTGGTGCCAAAAACCGGTTAAAATAAAAAACTATGACAAATAGGACGGTTGTAAAAAGAAATTTTAAAAGATTATAATTAATCTGGCTTTAAAATCTTTAGCACAATGTAAAAAAATAATTACTTAATAGAAAAGTTTACATTATGGAACTATCTCTACCTGTTGTTAGGAAGTTGAACTGTCAATAACTTTGTCTAAACAGTATCAGTCGTAATTTCACTATTCAATATGAAGTTATATACATTTATTTGTAAGTGAAGTATGTAGGTGATGAACAATAATTTTATCTGTTAATATTGTGTTTAAATATAGGTCGGAGGTACAAGTGCGTTGTGCGATAGTGGAACTTTTATCGCAAATTCATTGGAAGTCACTATTGTAAATCTCTTACTGGTTAGTTTAGCATATTGCATTTTATGATATTAGGCCAGTCGTGGCGCACGGACACAAAGTGTGACTATAAATTCGACTGGTTGTGGGTTCGATCCCTACTCGAGGAAATAAAATATTTATTTACATTTATATTTTCATTTCTTCGCTCTGGTGTCGAGTCCAATCTCGGCGTTGAGTCCTCCCGCCTTCAGAATTCGGCGGAAGGTGTGTGGAAGAAAGTGGTGTGCGGAAGAAAAATACAGGGTGAAGCTGATTTTTTAAATTATTTATGTACCTACGATGTACATGATGTATGGTACATATGTAATATTACCCGAAGCTTATGTTTTGTTGTAATTATAAAATATAAGTTTAACAAAAGCTTTTGAACAAACATTCTTTGTTAACCATATTCATGATGTATCCCGCACAGAGTAGGCAGAGGGAACCTGGGAACATAGTCTTAAGACATTATGTTCTCGTTAAGTCAATTCAATTCCCCAATTTCGGCCGAATTCTTGAGATACAACATAATACTTTTTATGTAAATTATTTCATTATATAGAATTCAACAGATAAAAATTACACATTGCCTTGTTACTTCATTACATACAGTTTTTACAATCTCATAAGTATATAAACTTTTTAAATAAACTTATCGATAAAATTATTGAAATATATTTATAAAAATTCATTGATATCATAACGAAATTGAGTAAAAAATCTTAACATTGGACTTATTCGTTAATAGTTATATAGTTTAGTAATGCATTTTGTGAACAATTTTTTTTCTAAAAATAATTTTTAGTAAGTACTTACTATTATTTTTTTTACGGTTACAATTGTTATCATTATAAATAAAACAAATATATGTTTAAACGTGAAAGTTGTTTTATTTTATGTGAAATTACTGAAATATATATATTACGTCTCACAATAATACAATACATTAATAGAATAATAGAAGCGGTTTTAACCAATAATTATTAAATTTGAGTGGAAGATCACTATTTAAGTCTAAAAACTAACGAAGTGAGTAAAAAAAGTTTTTAAGTATAATAGTATATAGCCTGTGATTAACTCAACGATCGATATCTAGATATAACGGTATTATTTCTTAATTGATAATATTGTTAATGGGTTTTTTCGTCATTTAAAAACCATTCTCTATACGTGTATTTAATGTACAATTCAAGTGTATAAAAATTATTATCTAATGGAAAATAAAAAAAAAATATTTAGCGTGAATTCTAAAGGAATAATTAACCGCCAACGCCCTTGTTATATTTAAAGCTTAAACACCTTTTTTTACTAACGCAATAACAAATATTTTTAATACTAATAACAATTAACGTATTTTTAGTTCTCTGGTCCTCTCTCTACACAAATTAACCAAACATTTATTAGTAGTATTTATAGGAAAGTTATGATTATTAGATATTATTTCAATTCAATGTTTCAATTTTTTTTGTCAACGCTAAAATTTTCGTTGAGAGAGCCATAATATAACTATATACCTAGTTAGAGTTTTAGAAAATATTTAGAAAACATAAACATTACGATAAGGAAACTAGGAATTAGGAGTGAATAAGGTACCGACACACAAAGACATGACCCTTGAATATATATATTTAAAATTTTTAAACGTTTCCTAAAAATTATTCTATTCTTATTTTATTTATTATAGAGGAAATGGAAGTATTCATAGCATAGAAAAACCCATCCTATAAATGCCCTCCCTTTGCATTAGATATTGTTAAGATGTAGGGCAGTGATTTGTTTCTTGCATTAATCTTAACTATGGGCATCCTGTCAAAAACTGGGTTCAGAAGTTACATATTTATAGGTAAGCTTTCGTTCACTTCTGTGATTTGTAATTGTAATGTTACAACATTTTATTTGATACCTTCTTTGTACCTTTTTAGGTAGAGGGAATCTAGTGTTAAGACACTCCATTCTCCATTTTCTATAGAGTTGTGGTAGAAGGTTGATTGGTGCACAACTTTGTACTTTGTATGTGTTATTACGTAATTTAATGCATTGTGTTTTTAGGTCATTCCCTTATGCTGGACTTAAGTGATTATGACATCATATTGTGACTACTGTATTGAAGTGACAATGACTTATATTAGTAGGCAGAGGGAACCTTGTGTTAAGCCGTTCCCCACGTTCCACCGAATTTTCGAGTTATCAGAGAAAACAACTGAAAATAATAAAAAATAATAATTCAATCCTAAATTAAATAATTTTACCGGATTAGTCGCATATATTTAGTATTATTAAAAAACATCTTCACGCTGTATCCCGCAAACAGCAGGGTAGACATAGGGAACCTAGAGTAGTTAAGATACTCCGTTCCCCACTTTTTGCCAAATTTGGAGGCATTAAATAAATATTTCATGTCATCGAGGGGAGGTCGAACCCACAACCAGTCGGTTTTATAGTCACACATCGTGCCGCTGCGTCACGACTAGCCTCAACACTATAATAAACATATAGCTTTTATTATATACATATATAGCCAGCATTATTTACTTTAATGATTCATTTTCTTATTTTGACAGCGACCTTATTGTGTTTACGTTTTTCCATCCAAAAGTTGTTGATAAAACGTACGGTGAAAAAGAATATTAACTCGACAAAACTGAGTAAACTGGCACCGACAAACAACCCCGCCGTGCCGCCCACAGACACTGGAAGTGTTAAAAATTATGTTTACTAAACAGTTAGGAAAACAAAAGAATATTTTGTAGGATCCAGATATTAAATATTTTAGGATGATATTACAAGCTATTTTACTCTACCTATTCTGGACGGGAAATAGGTCATTTTAAAATTTTCGCAATCGATTTTATTAAATTATTTTTAAATGTAATATACGGTAATGTCGCCTTAAGGAAGGAGCATGTTTTTATTAAAAATCATATATATATATAAACTATTGAGCTTGTTTATTTTCTTTTTAGTTTTATGCCGCCAGGGTTTTTGTTTTTACAAATATTTTTTTTATTATTCATTTAAATTTTGTTAGGATTCATTATGGTAATGATAATCATGATATACCTTTTTGAAATCCTCGTATTTGAGTTCTTGAATTTGATACCCATATTGTAGTATGTGCGAAACGAAAAATGTTTTTTTCACTAAGTCCAATGGCGTCCCACAGCCGCCATGATTGTTTTTTTTAACGTTACCTATCTAAGAACACTTGGGCAGCTAATACGAATCTAACGATACCTCAAATATGTAAATCCGTTCAGCGGTTTTGGAGATATGAGGTAATAAAGAATATAACATACATACAAGATACGCGCGAAAAACATAACCCTTCCTTAGCAGTCGGGAAAAATAAAAATGAGGATATTTTCGTTCTAAGTACGTTTAATTTCGCCATCTTTAAATAAAATGGCGAGAACAAATTATATTGTGCTAAATGTCTGTAGAGTTAGCTGCATATTAAGAAGTTTATATTTAAATATATTTTTTATTTCCGACAAGAACCAATGGTCGGAACTTTTTTTAACTTTCTAAAAAAAGTTTCAATGATTGGTGCTTGTCGGTTACTAGTGCCATTACGTACTTATTTTATTTAACTTTCTTGTTTGCGACACATAATAAGAAATTTTAACAAACACTAGCTCTTTCATATGGTACACGAGAAGTAACGTATTAAAATATTAAGTAAGAAAGTAGGTAGGGTACCTAGTAAGAGTATTATTTGATATAGAAAATAAAAAGATTTCTTTTATACTGTACTTTCAACAAACAGGTATTTTTACCTACTAAATCCAACCTACTTCTGACTACATTTCTTTTGAACCTTTCAGTTGGTAGGTACGTAAGAACCATCTCTATATCAGAATTTTTCTTTTTCTTAGTTTTCCCTCTGAAATATTTAATTTGAAAGGTAAAATTAAGTAAAAAAATAGGAAAAGAGCCATTTATGGCCATTAAATAGAATGAATATTCAACACGCAATGCCTCCAGAATTTGGCAGAAAGTGGGGAACGGAGTGTCTTAACACTAGGTTCCCTCTGCCTACCTTGCTGTGTGCGGGATACAGCGTGAAGCTGATAATATTAAATTGACTTAAAAATACAGTAGAAAGCCAGAAACCCAATAAATCAGTGATCCTACAATTTTTTTTTCGGAATATACATTTCACATAGTCAATGTATGGTATTTAACTATGTAGCCTTAGCTTAACGCTGTACCCCGCACACAGCAGGGTAGACAGAGGGAACCTAATGTTAAGACGAAGAAGAAGGTAATGTTATGATATAAAGCATAAACAATTTTAAGCTTACGATGTGATGACATCTTTAATTACAGTTATTTCTGTTTCATCGCACGAAGGCAGACAATCGCAACTAAGTCCTGGACGATTTGCCCAACTTGGTTTGAGTGTCGTCAGATGACTGTAATGCGTATGAAGACACCACATCCCAGAGATGTTACATCTTTCAGATTCCGCTATATTGTTTGGTTAAAAAATAAAAAAAATACATGCATAATGCATTTTGTTTTTACAATAAGTTAAATTTATTCAAATGTGTTAGGGGTATAGTAAAAAAGAGATCTCATAAAGAAAATAATTGTTAACAGAAAAAATCTCTTTGGATTACCTCTTTTCAAAAAATATAGATAAGAATAAGTTAACACAAATACAACCACAGTGAGTTAGTGATATAAAAAGAACAGATTAATCGTTTTCATATGGGGAAACCTCGGTTGACCTTTGAAAATATTATACCAGAGATACTGGAAGAAGGTCACATAAAGTGTGAGGACCTCCTGGAGGGCATGTATGAAGAGGTTGATTACAGTGAAAGTGGTGAAAGAAGAATGTTGGGACCGTAGCTTTTAGCGCTATGTTTTTTTTTAAAGAAAAAGACAAGGCATACGAGCGTACGGGTCACCTGATGGTAAGTAAATACCGCCGCCCACGATCCCGTACAACACCAGAGGAGTTACAAGTACTATGCCCGTCTTTCAGGTATCCAGTTCGTATCGACCTGGCAACCCTGCCGCAGGTGGACCATTCCACAGTTACATGGTGCGTGAAAGGAAGTTTCTACAAAACCGCAAATTAGTGGAGAGCCACGTATCCAGATGGTGTAGATGGTACTTGAGTTTGTGCGTTTAGCACAATCAATTCGGCGGCGGGTAACAGGTCAAATAGTTCTCCAGAATACTTCTCATGATAAATACGGTAGGGAACGCACAGCGAGGAGACATCTCTACGTAATGCTAATGTGTCAAGCTTTTGACAGATCATTGGGTCCTCAATGATTCGAACGGCTGTACGTTGTATGCGATCAAATGGGTCAAGCTGATAGTAGGGTGCGTCAGCCCAGACATAAGAACAGTACTATGGAGTACTGTTCTTATCTCTGGGCTGATTATGGGGCCGAATCTGGGCCCTATACAGGACTAATCGGTGTTTTGGCGTGAAGTACTGACCCCTCTCACTATGCCGTTAGGGATACAGCCTCAAGCTATTTATGTTGTAGATTAAACGTTCTGAGGCACAGATATGGCTTAAAATTTAATTTATAAAATTCAGCTATATTAAGACAAGTCTTAAAAATTAAAGAGATTTTAAATAAGAATTATTTTTGTAACATGGCATTTACTTGACCCGAGCATAAAATGATCGTTACACTGGCAGATTTCCATTTGAGCTCGTTTTCTGCATAATATATTACATGCGCTATAAGAATAATGTGGGTAGAGTCCATCGTCATTTTCGTCGTGGAAGCGACAAGCCCGTTGTTTTGGTGTTGTTTCAGTAATAAGTGGGTCGTTTTCTATATTTCGTACTATTACTTGGCGCCTGAAATATTAGTTTAAAATGTTATATAATTGTATATATATATATATATATATATATATATATATATATATATATATATATATATATATATATATATATATATATATATATATATATCTCGAGCTTCGTAGTCTGATAATAAATAAATATAAATAAATATTAAATTTTGAAATTATAATATTTACATTTTACTTTATAAATATATGAAAGTTAAACAAAGTATTAATACTACAAAATAGTAGTGTTGTAATAGTCATGCAAATCTCAAAATCTTTATTTTTCTTAATAAAAGTAATATGTCTCTCCCTGTATGGAATTTATTGTAAATCGTTTAATGATATTAAAGGCACTCCTCACAATTCCTCATATTCTTTAGTTTCCGATTAGAAACGATTTGTAACCGTAAATAATTAAACAATAGATATCTTACCGATATATTTTGCCGAGTTTTATCTTTAAACTTGATGAATATAAAGTTGTTATACTGGGTATCTCATCTTCTCCTAATGTGTACATCTTATAAAATAAATAAGTAACTATTATTCGTCTTTAAATTAACTAATATAAATAAGCTCTTTTTAATGCTCACCATAGAAGTTAATAACACTTGGAACTTAAGAGTGCCCCGCTTTTTTTTCATATTACTGATCATTGGATATGGTTTAGGATTCCTAAAATATTATTTAAATATATTTTCTTTTATGATGAATGTTATTTAATTTTCGTTATGGTATATAAATATTTAAAAAAATCAAATCTACTTCACGTTGTATCCCGCACACGTTCTCCTCTTTCCGCCAAGTTCTGGAGGCATGGAAATATTTTGGTTGCATTATTTTATTTTAATTTTCTAAATTTTACAAGTCATAAGAAATATTTGATTTTTTAAAAAAGTAAATGTTCCTAATTTCTGCGTGCCATTTTTCTCTATAAAATTCCGTTAGAGGTCTCGTAAAATTCCGTTCCGACTACAAAACCTTACATTGTCATCCATCATCAATCTGGGCTTGAACCCACTATAATTAATCGAAACAACAAAGTTACTAGATTAACATGCCAATAATTCAATTGAGTTTTAATAAAATATCAAATTGAGGGAGGATTTTTTTTATCAAATTGAGGCCAGTCGTGGCGCTGGGTCACAAATCTGTGACTGTAAACGCGACTGGTTGTGGGTTCAATTCCCATTTGAGGAAATGAAATATTTATATTTTTAATAAAATAAATTTATATTTTTTTAATTTTTTTCGAAATAAAATAAATTTCTTTTTTAAAATTTTTTCGGTGTGGTGTCGAGATAACGCGCGGCATTGTGCCCCGCCATTTAGTATGAAATGTCTCCAAAATTCGGACAATACGAATTTTCGGAAAATTCGGAAAATACGGAACGGAGTCTCTTAACACTAGATTTCCTCTGCTTACCCTGCTGTGTGCGGGATACAACGTGAAGCTGTTTTTTAATCAAGTGGTAAATGTGTACTTAGTCTGAATAGAATTGATTATATAGCATATTCCAAGATCTGTTTCTATGGGTTGAAAATATTCGCAGCAATTAAATTTTTCATCGTTATATGAGCAGTTTTGCAGTATCTTCGGGCATGAGCTTCGAACTAGTTGGGCATAGTAGCTATAATTGGAATGCGGGCAGAGCGGACTCTGGACTTTTGACATGTAACACACTTCAATTAAACTATAGGCGACGCCCTGGAAGTAAGCAATATCTTTAAGGACGTCTTCAAGGTCCAAGAGATGGCTTGGTGACCATATTCTGTAAAAAAGGTTTCGTATACAGCTATACGATAGCTCATTTCATATAAGTAATTTTTAAATCTTTCGTCTCGTATTCTGTAGTCTTAAGCATAAATGAGTAATTTTTAGAGTTCCGTACTTTTTACGGAAAATCGGAACCCTTATGAGATCACTTTGTTGTCCGTCCGTCTGTCTGTCAAGAGCCTTAATCTCAAGAAAGCTTGGAGATATCGAGTTGGAATTCAAACCATGTACTCAGATCTATGGTCCTTTGATTCCCTGAAATAATCGTATTTCTACATTTACTTAAAAAAAGATATAGCCTCTGTGGGTGAGCCCGACTCGCACTTGTCCGGATTTGTAATTAGCATTGAAATCATGACTATCGAGTATGAGGAAGCACTCGATTATCATCATGCGTCGACCATTTATGAGATTTACTATGGATAATGATGACGTAATAGATGATGGGTGATCACGGATGAAGAATGACAGGTGAAGTGACAAGTGATGAATAAAGAATGATCGATATCGGATGATGAATTTGGATGCCGCACTGTAGGCTATATGTCTCAATATCACTTTATGATTTAAATTACATTTGAATACATTTCTGTAACTTTCTATTGAATTAAATTAAATGTGTGACAGTTTATGATAATTTATGGAGCAATATGAAATAAAAAATGTCGTGGAAGTGGAGAAAAAACTGTCGTAAATGCTAGTAGTAAAAACAATTATGTTTTGGTGTTAAAATTTGAATAAGCTAATACTCATGGAAATGAGTAATAGTGTGCATATAATATTGTCTTCTTAAAGACGATTTTTAATGGAGGATAGGTAATAAGGCATTACGCGAATACTTACGTGTCAGACACGTTATAGATTTTTTCATCATTCGACAATTCGCAGATCGCCACTGTTGGCAACTTAGTTTCCCAATCAGTGTAAGTTGTTTCTACGCCAAAACTAATAGGACTTTGGACAAAGGCATTCCAGGCTGATATAATGAGGAGGGCCGAGCCATACCAAGACAGGACGATAAGTCCTATCCAGAGACACCTGATCGACCAAATATTTAAAAGTTAATATAGTTTTCTTTTCCGAAGCTCTCAGTTCATATTTGCGTATATGGCTTTGTGATCTCAGAAACGAATTTTGTCTAAATCAACAATATGATATTTTCTTATTTAGTAAACGTATAAAAATTTGAACGTAGCGGGACTCGAACCCGCGCCTCCTGGAAACTGACCAGGCGCTCAGTGGTCAGAGCGCCTGGTCGGTTTCCAGGAGGCGTATTTATATTTTCCTAAGTGTGGATTAACACTTTAAAAATGTTTAAAAATAATATGATATTTTTATTATATTTTATTATATTTGGAATCCGGTCGTGGCGCAGCAGCACGAAGTGCGTCTCTAAAACCGACTGGTTGTGGGTTCGATCCCCTCTCGAGGGGATGAAATATTTACTTAAATTTATATTTCCATTTCTTCGCTCTGGTGTCGAGGCAAAGCGCGGCGTTGAGTTCTGCCACTCAACACGCAATGCCTCCAGAAATCGGCAGAAAGTGGGGAACGGAGTGTCTTAACACTAGGTTCCCTCTGCCTATCCTGCTGTGTGCAGGATACAGCGTGAAGCTGATTTTTATTTATTATATTTTTGTTTATTTTACATTTTAAGCACAAACACCAAGATATTTTATATCACAGTAGATGAAAATTAATTTTATTGCTAAATTGTAGATATGTGCAAATAACACCACCTCTCAGTCCAATGTTTTGAATCGTCCGCAACGAAATGGACTCCAGCAAATGAGCAATTAGAACAATATTCTTTTATATGTGATCTACATGAAATTGGCGGCATTTTATATTAACACAGATTAAAATAAAATTAAACATTTATACACATGTACTCGGAAATGTAAAACTGTAACTAATAAAATATATTCTTGAATATTGTGCAAGTCAATTTATATTTTATACGATAATTATAGCATTAAGCAATATCGTGCAATATAGTGAAGTGCATTGGCGTTGAAGGTTATGGCAATTACGATGGATTAAAAATTAACTAAGTGCCTACGTAATACGTAGATATGGTAACACTGTTGTGGCACAGTAGGTGCAAACTGTGGTTGAAAAGTATTGATTCCAATCTCGTTGTGAAAATGATTGTTTTATATAGAATGTTAGTAAGGTGGGTTAGGTAAAGTTGCGTTTGGTAGCCTAACGTTATTTAATTCAGTTGGTTCAAAATAATCAAAATATGTTTAAACAAATTTTGAACAGGGGCACAAGAGTGTGACTCGATAGTTGTGGGTTCGATCCCCAATAGTAAATTATTATTTATTAATGTTTAATTTCTTCGCTCTGGCACCAAGGCAAAAGTTTGGTGTTTTTCAAATATTAATTTATAAATATTTATAATGCGTGTACACTAAACAACAGTTTCTTCTTCCTGGCATTAATCCCGGCTTTTACCAGGGTCTGCTAATACAGTATATAATACATATGATAAATAAATGGAATTATGTATATTAAGTAAATTATAACAGATAACAAATACACTTACTGTACATATTATATTTTTTACGAATATAACGGCTTATTAACAACATAATTTTTTTTGTAGGAAAAGCGCTCAACTAAAACAAAATATTTAAATTTATACTATTTAATATTAAAACTATAAGTTTCACATAAAATTTGGAGATTCAAATGTTCGTCGTTGGATATGTTTAAAAATTCTGTAACCTAAATCAATTTAGTATTATTTTTTATATTATTTATTTACAATGTACAATTTTTTTAGTTTATACTAAATATATGATAATTTACATTATAAATATTGCAGCAAATCAGGGTTGAGTAACAATAATGGGTCGTGGCTCCTAAGACGGTTGTAACTATAGTGGGAAGGATATTGATTGGCCACTTGGTGGCGTCCTATTAAGCCAGCGTGTGTCAAAATATTGTAGATTTCCTTCCGAGACACGTTGTCTGCTTCTCTTTCAAAGACCTGAAAAATAAACAGGGATTAAATAAAATATATTTTATTATTTATCTAAATATTAATAGTTGATTATATGTCGATTGCTTTCTTTTTTATTGTTATTAATAAACTTATTTTGGAACATATATTATTTTTCAAGTAACTGTAACAATGACAGCCTGAAACAAATGAATTAATGTTTATAGAAATTATAATAAAATAATCACCGGTTTTTCACCATTATGCAGAAGACTGGTTAACTCTAAAGTTTGCAATAAGTGGGGATTTCTGAGCGCCGGACTCCTTTGGTGAAGTGGTAACAACTCTTCAGCTCGCCGAACAGCCACCACCGCTGGATGTGGTGGAGGGATGCAGCCAACTAAAGCTGTACTTGCCAGGACTACGAGAAATATGCTGGACATCATATTGCCTGAAATTTTAGTTATATATTTTTTTTACTTGATTGAGATAAACTTTAAATGATATAAATTTAGCGTTATCTGTAGTATAAATATTTTTGACTTAATTTTTTTTGTTATTACACCAATAGTATTTAGCATTGTGGTATATTTAAGCAAAAATAATACACATGATGTATAACTCACATATTACGCAGAAAAACATTATTATTTCGTACATTACATTCAATTAGTATTTATGTATCATTTAAAAAATAATTTATTAAATACAGTTGGTAGATAAAACTTATATACTCAGTAAAGGTTTATAAAACCATTTTCACATTAGCTAAATAAAGTATCTTTCCGTAAACTAAGAAACAATAGATAGGTACATGTAGTTAACAGTGTGGCCGTTATCGTTGACAACTGTGATTTGTGATTTTAATTAAGATTAATAAATGACCTCAAGTTTTTCGTGTGTTCTGTTATCATCGCGATTTTGGCATAATAAGGGTTTCTAAATTAGTCATAAATTAAGTAAAAAAGAAACATTTTTTATCATATTAAAACACTATGATATGTTTTTTTTTTCAGCCTCACACTGTATCCCGCACATAACAGGGTAGGCAGAGGAAACGTAGTGTTAAGACACTTCGTTCTCCACTTTTCGCCAGTTTAGCATTGCGTGTTGAATTGCCGGAACATAATTTTTGCCTCGACACCAGAACGAAGAAATGTAAATAAATATTTCATTTCCTCGAGTGGGGATCGAACCCACAACCAGTCGATTTTACAGTCACTTGTACACTTTAAGCCCCTGCGCCACGACTGGCCTGAATATATATTAATTACTTACTACATGTCTACTAATAACTTAGTAAACATATTACTGCATTTTTAAATTTGTCTCTTGTATAAATTATGCTATGAAGAAATCACGAACGCCACCAAAAATAAATGCAAAAAAACATGTTTTGTAAACAAAAGTATTTATGTGAACGCCATTAAGGCTTGAACAATACGCCAAGGCTAAAGTGACCTTACTTTCAAATGCCCATCAGTCGAGAATCATCATTATGACCCCAATTTCAGATTTGCTTATACATATGATTATTAAAAATATTTTTATCTAGATTAAGTAACTTTTTAGTTGTCACAGTGGCGCAATTGTTATGTATTGATATACATAGAACGCGATAATTCTAGGTTTAAATTTCTCTCGGGGAAATATTTACATATGTAACAGTTCATTTATTAAGTGTGAACTTCTGTGTAGGTTAACCACGAAAGTGTAATGTTTCGTTTCGTCATGCATACAATGTCTTGTCTTCTTTCAAATAGACGGAAGGTAGCGATTGTAATGAGAAATTATTATTAGATTCCTTTCACTAATGCCGCAAAACAAAGACTATCATCATCTTTATGCTTATTTCTTGTGAAAAATTATGGTAACTTGTATAAACTTACAAAAAATTGTTAATATTCATTTATTAATAAATTTTATATGAAACATTTACCAAAATATAATTCAGTAAACAAAGAAATTGTAGCAGATATAATAAAAAAAATGGTAGTTGTTAATAAAAAAAATAATTAAAATAATTTATGTATGATCATGAAAAAAAAACTAATAATGGAGAAGCCTATTTTAATTTCCTAAAAATGGTTATTCCTTAATAAATGGGATTTAAATCCATTACATATAAACATCGGAGTGTTATGTCGGGAAATATACAAATGCAAATAAATAAAATAATAAAAATGAACGATGAAATGGAGCAAATTGTGAGTCACAGTCAGTCAATACAATATTCAAATATTATTTGCGTGCCAGAAACTATTTAAGCTATCCATTATAATTGGTATATGATTATAATCTAAAGTATCATTTACATACATAATAAATATTTATTATACGAGTATGTATTATATCATATAAGACTTATAATAATTACCTAAATTTAAATATTTAGTGTTAATTTAAAATGTAAAGTACTTACTGTATACGGTAATTGTAAAATGCAATCCTTTTGTTCTAAATAGTTCACTTTACACAAGTCATTCACACACAAAATGATATATAAATTGAAACTATAAGTATTAATTCAATTAAGCACACAGACCGAAGCGTTCTAAGTAAATGTCTTCAAGTTAAAGTTAAGAGAACGTTTCACCCACCACCGGGCACCCAGCGTTGCTGTAATACACGAACCTTCAATTCTAAGAGTGATTTTAAGCCGCGCGTTAATTTTAGTATTACAATTAGTAAAACATAAAAGTATTATTGATTTATCAAATTTATAATACACACTATTTTTCATCCTATGACTTTTGTTGGACTCTACAATATATTATAATAATGGATCTGGAATACACATATTTTTTTAAATGTGTGAATAATGATTAATAATATTTTTTAATATTCATTCGTTTTTTTAGGGTTACGGAACCTTTTTAAGGAAAAAAAGGACTTTTATAAGATTTTTTATAAGATCATTTTGTTGTCTTTTTATAAGATCACTTTGTTGTCCGTCCATCTGGTTGTCTGTCTGTCTGTCAAGAGCCTTTATCTCAAGAACGCTTGGAGACTTCGAGTTGAAATTCAAACCATATAGAGTATATATTCAAAATATTCAAACCATATAGATATTGGCGCTATGAAGAGAATCAAAATTGATAAGATTCTCTCGGTTGACCTAGAATTATAATTACTACTATTAAATTTGGGAGCAACAAGTAGTCTGAAAACTATACATTTGAGGTTAAATTCTTAAAGATATAAAACGTAAAGGAGGGAAAAAATACATTTTTTTAAAGCTGCTAGTTCAAGTGAGATAACAGATTAAAGAGCCCTGGCTAAGCTAAGCTTGAATTTCAGAAAGAACTCAAGAACTCCAATTTTGTACGGATCCCTCGGCCCGACTCGCTCTTGTCCGGTTTTTTTTACAAAAAAAAACACTTATCATAGGATCGTGCATAGAGCCCGTTTCATATTCCTATAATATGTACCTACACTATCTAGCCGTAAATGTTTCTGAGTTTAGTGTATGTGTATAATTTTCAAGCGTTTATCTGGTTTATTATGAGCACATATTTGCACGTGTAACAATACAAAAACATTTTATTAAATACAGAATACTTATAATCATTAATAAGCCTACTACTGTATTTCTTAATCTGTGTATATAAGTATACATTGATATCTTTTTACGCTCTAAGGGGTGTCGAATCTCTCGAATGAAAACTCACAAGAAGTGAGATCTACTTACTACTTAGGGCTATTGACTGTAAATATAATGGGTTGTGGGTGCGATATCCACTCGAGTTAATGAAATATTTAATATTTTTATTTCCTTGCTGTTGTGTAAAAGGCAAAACCCGGCGTTGAGTTCCGTCACTCAACACGCAAATGCCTCCAGAATTGGCGGAAAGTGAGGAGGGGCTATACTCTCTCTGCCTACCCTGCTACATGCGGGATACAGCGTGAAGTTGAAAAATAACTACAAAAAAATTTCTATTTCAATAATATTTCAATAAATACTACACATATTAAAACTTTACAAATATCTTCATCAAAATGATAACACATACATAATTATGAACATTTTAAAATAATGTATACTAATTCGTATTCAAATATTGAAATTACTTTCACAATATAATTTTATAGACTCAAAAACCCATTTTAATAACATCACATGACAGCATTAGACCATTGACCTAGTCTTTAGTGAAACAAAAGTTACGTAAATGCTATAATATTGTGGCATGTCTTTACTCGGCTTTAATTTGAAACATAAAAGACTTTTTGTCATCTCCATCTTAAAATGTTAGAGAAAGAGAACCGTAACACTCCGTTCTCCATATCATTATAATTTACTGTTTATAACATATTATTTTGTATAATATGTTAATTAACTAAGATATTGTTTTTGAACAAAGAAATCTTACATAACGTCACACTAATAGGTGAACATTATTTCAAAAATATTTATGATTACAAGTAATTTTACAAATTCTTATTTGTGAATATATTAATACTATAAAATGCAAATGAAATTGCGCAAGAACTCGTGACCGGCGCCGGTAGAGAAAGGATATGGACGAGATCATCTGACGCTGTACATAATAAACACTCAAGTTCTAGTTAGTTCCTTATAAATTTATTTTATTTTCTCAGATCAAATCAAATGAGTTTCACGCTGTATTTCGCACATAACAAAATAGACAGAGGGAATCTAGTGTTAGGACACTCCGTTCTCCACTTTACGAAGAAAGCTTTCCTTGTTAAGTGGTGGAACTCAACGTTGTGCTTTGCCTCGACTTCAGGGCGAAAAAATTAAATTATAAATTTAAATAAATATATTTTATTTCATCGAGTGGGGATCGCTCCTGTGCCACGACAGGCCTCAATTTTGGCCTCTATATTTTGTTTTTAATTTTATACAATTGGTTTAATTCTCTCTCTCTTCTTAATTTTTTCTATTTTTATGTCAGCCAAGCATAATAAATATAACAATGAATAAACCAAGTAAATAAATAAATACAGCAATAAGTCTAAAACAATAAAACTGATATGATTAATGAATTTCTTTAACACTTGCACCCACAAAAAAAATCTATGTACTATAACATGTTTACTATAATAAAGACGTTTAATAAAGAGGAAGTTGGAAAGCTAGGCCCTTAACCAGCATTACAACAACCTGCATTATTACGACACCTACTAAGTCTTGTTTTTGTTATGTTCTTATTAAAGTCGTTTCGAACAATATTTTTTGATTTGACCGTAATTACAATTATATTATATAAATAATTCTTAAATCTACAAGTTTTCAATATTACATACATCACTCTCAGTACGAAGTGTAAAGACTATTAAGTCTGTTTGATTTTTAAATCAATAACTAAAAAACGATCAATCACAGTATTTAACCTGACATCAAGGCACGATCCTATCATATAATAGAATATTTAACAACGGCGATTAACCGTCTGCTTTAAAATAAAAAAAATGGCTTAAAAATGTCACAATAAGTTCAAAGGTGTTCTTGAAAAGACTTGCTTATTGTTTAACAAAATGGTAAACTCGAATTCCCATCATTCGCCATACGTAACGGCGTACCGCAGACGATTCCAAAAGAAGATTGTGAAACCAAGTAAAATGGAGACATTGAAACAAAGTTTTAAAACAGTTGGTAAAGAATATTGTGCGGAGTCATCCATATGTGGACTCAAGCATTTAGTTGACGACAATACATCAAGTTACGAACGGTATGCTTGTGAAAGTACTCGAGAAGTGAACTTGTTAAGGTTGTTTCTTGCTTAGGCCTGTTTCGCGCAAATACGAGTTTCAGAGTAGATTTAATGTTACTTAACACATTATCTAATGTTGTCACATAATTGTATATAATAGGAACGTACGTTCATATATGTGAGCTTATATTATACGTGTACATTACATGGTGCTTAAAAAGAATTTTAAAATATTTTATCTCAATTTTAATAAACGTCGATTATTGATATGGTAGTTATATCTTCATATCTATGTATTATATGATTTTATTATTTTCCAAATATAGGCGACTATTTATAATAAGATGAAACATTAGGAAAATTGATATATATTTTTTAAATATATGAATAAGATTCATAAAACATAAAGAGTTGAGGCAAGTCGTGGCGCAGTGGCACAAAGTGTGACTGTAAAATCGACTGGTTGTGGTTTTGATCCCCACTCGAGTAGATAACATTTTTAATTAAATTTATATTTCTCCATTTCTTCGCTCTGGTGCCGAGGCGAATCCCGGCGTTGAGTTCCGCAATGCCCCCAGAATAAGGCAGAAAGTGTTGAACGGAGTATCTTAACACTAGGTTCCCTCTGCTTACCCTGCTGAGGGCGGGATATGGCGTGAAGCTGATTTAAAACATGAAGAAAATTATAACTTATTTTAATAGTTACGGAGGATCAACCTCCATCTCTTTATTTTATCTTAAAATTTAGTAAGTAGTTACTTTAGAGTTAAAACGTGCCATATATTAATATGATATATATATATATATATATATATATATATATATATATATAAATTTATATTTTACAGAGTTTTCTGGATGATAATAATGATAAGCGCCTTGGTGTGCTCCGTGTCGTTAGTGTTTATAACGTTCAGGAGGTACTACCGCGCTCCGCTAGTAACTACACAAATGCCCGAGGGAGTGTCTGTCAGTAAGATAATTTTCCCCGCAATTGGAATATGCACCAATAACAGAATTAGCAAAAGAGCGATAGTAGATCTAGCGAGAAACTTGTGAGTTTCAAAATGTTATTTTTTTTTAAATCGTAATTGATAGAGCTCGGATCACCACCAAAGAAAAAAAAACAAAATTTTACGAATTTGTTGCGTGCGATGATTTGGAGAATTTTTCTGTTTTGTCTGCACACGCTGGGTTCGGTTAGTCAAAGTTCAATCTGTGTGCGTGAATATCAAAACGTTCCACAGCTTAACTCAATGGGACACATTTTGACCATTTACTTAAAAACTACAATTACTATTATCACCAAACTACTTCGCTGGGATCACCGTGTCGTCCACAACGTTCTTGCTGTAAGTTTAACGGCCTAGGAGGTAAAGCATTACAACGAAACACTTTTGACCAGTAAGAGCTTCGCTTCGCTCAGCTCGGGACGGAACCCTATGGGACAGTCAACAAAGTGACCCAAGTTCACTAGTGACCCTGGCCGCATTTTGTTGTGCGTCTGTCAAGATCATTTATGTCGAGATCATGTTGAGGTATCTAGCTGAAATTCATATCCAATATTCAGGTCTATGGGCCCGTAAAGCACAGAAAAGTTTTTTACGAGTCATGTTGATATATGGAATTCGCATAAAAATTAAAAATAAAGTAAGAAACCCAAAACGTGAAAATTTATGAATATATCATACAAAAAAATCATTACACACGAATAACTGTAATTAATTTCATACCAAATGAGTGCATACGTACGCAATCTTAAGTTTGTCAACTTTTGCAAATTGTACTTCCCGTTGATATACAATACTAATATTTTTAGGGAACCCTCGGTATTCTAATTCAATTTGAATTTGGTGGTTTTTTTATCAAATTAATTTGTTTTATACATTTAATACAATTAGACTACAACAGGAGCGCAACCAAAACTATACTGAGAAACAGATGCTATCATTACTCCTTGGTCTGGGTTTGTTATATAACCAGTTGCCGATGAACGAGAAGCAGGTGCAACCTATGAAACTCCACCGTGCTTTGGGCGATTATGACGTCAACGAGCTTATGAGAAATGTTAGTACATAATGGTTATTAGATTGCTAATTTTTAACTTTTATTGCGAATCTCTTTCATCATGTCGTTAACCGCTATCCGAGTCCAAACTCCAAACACGGCTGTCTTTTTACGAATACAAATATATATGATGCCATTATTATAACTTAAATTATTTAAGAAATAAATGTCATAAATAAATATGAAGCAATAATATCATTTAATATTCTGTATAGCTAACACCCCGATGTGAAGATGTATTGATGAGATGTGCTTGGAACGAAAAGCCTATGGCTTGTTCGGAACTTTTTGATTTTCGCCTAACAATGAATGGATATTGCTGTACGTTTAATTATTTGCGTCAGTCTGATATTACGTTTGAAGAGTAAGTTATATTTTTCCTCCGATAGCAAAATTAAATAACGATTACAAACGTTGATATATTTATGTTTTTATAATTTTTATTGACATAAATATATTTTTAATAAAACTATTCCAGAAAAAACAATGGATCTCGTAGTATGGATATGTATAAATATGGAAACAAGTCCAATTTTGATTTCGATCAAGGTCTGAAAGTTTTAATGAAATTAAATGAAAGTGATGACTTTTACTACAATATGCCTTTGCAAGGCGCTCAGGTACATAATATATAATAGGTACGTTGTTTTAGTATATTAATCTGCAGGAATTTGGTTAAAGCTTATTTTTTGTATTTTTTTTATTACAGATGCAGTTTTCTGATGCCTACGATTTTCCAGACGCGCCAAGTGGTAGTTTTGCTATGCAAATTATTAGTCCAAAAGTTCAAGTAAGTAAATACAGTAATCTGCATCTATTTTGAGATATTCTTATAAAAAATCTATGTTATAGTTTCTTAGAACTTACTTTGGTAAGTTGTTTAATTCACTTTCTTTAGATGACAGTTATGGTCACTGCAAGTTTCACCGAAGCTTCTCGAGACATTCAACACGTACCGGTTAAGCTTAGAGGATGTCTGTTCTACGATGAGTCTTCATATTTACCATTCTACACTCACAGCGATTGCTTACTAAAATGTAGAATGCTTTTTTTACTTTCAAAGTGCAAATGCACACCTTTTAATATGCCAAAAATGATTAATAAAAGAACATGTGATATGAGAGATGTGACTTGCTTAAAAATGTTTAATGGTAAGAGTAAAAGAACCCAAGAAAGTATTCATAAAATTTATATTTTTTTATGTCATAAATTTGTTATAAAACTTTTAGCCCAATCAACTACAGTTCGACCCAATGTGGATCCAATACCACCAGAATTAGAGCTAGATATAGTACATGGTGGTATTGATTGCCCCATGTGCTATCCCAGTTGCTCTAAAACAGCTTACAGTTATGACTTCACTAATGTTAAGATTTATCCGGATTACCTTAATACAGTTCCCGACAGCGACCGTATCAACTGGTTGTAAGTATAAATTTGATGAAATAAAATGTTTAAGGAAACCGAAAGATTTTCTCTTTCATAATTTTCTACTAATATGTATATTTGTATTTAACTCTTGATTTTTTTTTAAATGCCAGGAGCATGAATTTATTGAGATAAACGTGTTATCTAACGAGATAAAACATCTATACCACATGATATTTGTTTGCTTACTAGCTCTTGGTATAAAATAAATAATTCTGAATATTACAAGGTTACACATTTCTCATATATTAAAGGTACAAAGAATAATGAAATGAAATAATAAAAAAATATATAAAATTTTAATAAAAATAAATAACACAATCGTTACACATCTAACTAGTTGGTTATTTTATCGACGAATTTCGAAAGTTCTAAATGCGCATTTATTAATTGGGCTTTCGTTCCTAAAGTTAGCTTTTTCTATTTTAGATTTTGGACTGCCAACTTTTTCAAGCCACAATTTCATTTTATCTATGGCTTCCCGAGGACCTTGCATTTGCCCTACGACAGTTCCTTGGGCAGTGTTCATAACCCATCCTTTAAGTCCCAAGTTCATTGCTTTTTTCTGTGAATGCTTTCGGAAATATACACCTTGTACTTTACCAAATACTTCAAAATCGGTGCTCATTAAATTGGTTTTTATAGTAGAATCCATTTCAAAACAATTTTTATTAAAACATTACGAAAAACTTCATGATTTGCGTAGTTATCCTACAATTGTTTACATTTTGACATTTATTTTCGTTGTTTTAGAAAGGGATCGAAGTCTTGTAAATATTTCGGTTGCCAGGTTTACCGCTGACGAGTACAGAATCTTAAACAATAATTTTATAAAAGTTGTTACGTGCTACGTTCATATACAGAGTGTTTTTGTCATAATCGCTTTAAATGAAACCATAGTTTTAACTACTCTATAAAAACCTAAAGCAATTAAAACAAAAGAGATGTTTCCAAAAATGAAAAAGTGATTTATTCAAGCAAAATAATTATTTATCGTTGTAAAATAAAACGCCATTTGTCAAGAATGACGCACACAGACACAAAGACGTAATCGAGTCGTAGGTAATGGCGGCGATGTTAAATTGCGTTCTAGTGTATTTTTTGAGAATGACAAGCGACAGATCGACAACGCTTAATAGTATTTTTGTAGTAGTAGGTGGTTTACGTTACTGGTATCTATTCGTAACTGCGTCACACGAAATACAGTATGGATAAACATCGTGAAAAAATAAATCCTACATCTAACCTGTTGATATATCTTGATTAATTTCTTTAGGTATGGGTTCCAAATATTTTACCCTATATGCTGCTCCCGTTAAAGGAGCGCAGACGCTTCCACTCTATTACTAGCCTACGTAGCATTACAATTACAAAATTGTTATAAAAATATTACAAACAAAATAAATCCAAAAAGTTTAATATAACCACACATTTTAATGTTATCTTTTACTTAGTTCATATATGGAGTTCCTTTATTTGGAGTAGTATTGAAATGAAACTTTGTAAAAGTTGCCAGCATGTTTGTTGCCGGTTTACAGACAAGGCGCGAACTTCACCGGAACGTCCATTGTGCATGTGAAGTATGCGAGGGAAGTAGCAGACTGTTATGGACAGAATGTTATTATGAAATGGTTCGATTTAATAAGTGAGTCTCTTTCACAATATATAGAATTTATGTTATATTTATTTTATATTAATAATTAGTTATTTTATATTATTAGTAAATCAGCTTCACGCCGTATCCTGCACACAGCAGGGTAGGTAAAGGGAATCTTGTGTCAAGACACTCCGTTCCCCACTTTCTGACGAATTCTGGAGTCATTGCTTGTTGAGTCGCAGAATTCAACACCGCGCTTTGTAACGACAACAGAGCGAAGAAATGGAAATATTAATTTATATAAATATTTTATCTCCTCCAGTTGGGATCGACCCCACAACTAATCGGTTTTACTGTCACACTTTGTGTCCCTACGCCACGACTGGTCTCTTATATTATTAGAAATGTATAAGATTTAAGTAATAATTATTTTATATTAATGAGTTTGTTATTTATGAAACTTTAGAATCCTATTTCTGAAATATTTTAACGGGCATAGCGTCTCATTGAAAACACGATCGGTTTTACGATTCCCCTTGGAGTAAATTAATTATTTTCATTTTTCTCTGGCGACAATATAAGGTGCGGCGTTGAATATCGCCACTTAATACGACACTCTACACTTAATACACACATGTTAATGTCTCGAAAACATGTCGGAAGTGTCGTTTATAGTGTCTTGACACTTGGTTCCCTGCACCTACCCTGGAGGAAAGAGAAAATAAATAATAAAAAAGACAAATAAAATAAAAAAACTAACAACAAAACTGCTCTAATATAATCAATTAGATTCTTAATAATTAAATTTGTCTTTATTAGGTAACATCGGATCAACATGTGGCTTCGTAACAGGTTTCAGTTTTGTCTCGGTGCTTGAATTTATTTACTTTTTCACTGTGAAGTTAGTTAGAGATATACATAACCGACGTCGTCAAGACATCCGCGTTTCTAGCGAAACGTCTGCTGTCAACCATTTTGAACCAATAAGTCGATACCGACCAATTTATTGGAACGAACTCGGCGGATCCACCAAGTGGCGACAAGGAACGCCTTTTGAAAAGCAAGTCGAGTTTCGGTCCTAGGTTATTTATGTAAATGATTGTAATTTGATTTATAAATTATTATAAAATAATAATTTAAAAATTTTTTGGCAACGTGTGTCTAGTCTATGTGTGTAAATGTCTTTCTTATGTCTATTTGCGAACTAGTTTAAGTAATTTAGTACTTCAGTTGTTATAGAAAATAAATCCTTTTATTATTAAATAGTAATAATTATTTAGTTAAGTATATTTTTAATTACCTCTTATCACTTTGTATTATTTTGTTATTATGATGTCCAAAGAAAATATTCCTCATGCAATTTTTGAGACATTAATGATTGATTCTTGTCGGAGTGAGCTAAAGTCTAAAGTGTTGGAAGTAGAGACAAACTTCGTCGCGGAGTTGAATACCGTAGGGTAAAACAAGTGCTAAATAGGTACAGTGGAGGAGAATATGAGGATTAAAAAAATACTCACGTATGAATTTCACGTGTGTGTATGTGTGATCACATGTGTAAGTTTTCTGATTTCTCTATTGAGTGTTTCATTATTTCAATCACGAAATTCGTATAATATCTATATAATCGTAACCGTGACCATATATAATCGTATAAGAAATTCTTTGTAACTGCTATGACTAGCAAAAAAAAGTATGCTCGCGAAATGGGGCCCCTCTAAAGCAACTGCCCTGGGCCTTTTTAAAACGCAAATGAAAGTAATGAGGCAAAGCGCGGCGTTGAGCACCGACCCTTAACATGCAATGTCCCATGAATTCGGGGGAAAATGGGGTACGAAAATGTGTTAATGGAAAGTACATGTCGTCATCAGATAGTTTTGAGTTCTCAGGTTCTTTGTCTTACGTGTCCTGCTGTGCAGCCTAAAAAAAAGATAAAGATAAAAATGTAAAATGGCTCACAAAAAAAAATTATAACGTTCATTATTTTAATGTCCTGATTTAAAAATTCTGATAGGATCTCTAAATTAGCTGTGAACAATGAAAACAGCCGCCCTTTTCCCACGATACAAAACTATCAGACTTTATGATCAGAGGCCGTCTAACAAAATATACAAAAATAATAAATAATAATAAATTTATATTCATAATAGCTTAGTAAATGGCGATAATCAATTATTTACGAGATTCCGATGTATAAAAAGTAATTTCATAAAATTTTTCTCTAGTATTATTCGTAAATGTAGACAGGAGTGATATACAATGACTTCGGAAAGAATTAAGAGATATTTCGAAATTTGGTGGCAAGGAATTAAAAGCTTACCAGCAACAACATCAATACACGGTTTTCGGTTTATTGCAGATACGAAGAGACATTGGGTTGAAAGGTTTTCTTATTGAATATCCTATTTCTTATTGAATATATATATATATATATAATATTTATGATATTGAGAGAATTCATTGTAATCATTAAAGCTAACTAAACAAAAAAACTGAAGTTTACATTTTTTTTAATCTTATAAGTAACTTCGTTCTTCCAATTTCAGTATCAAGGCGGCTTTTTATGGTAACAAAGAATTTTAAAAGCACCAATAAAATATACTGTTTTTACTAAATGGGACCAGACAATAACACTCTATGTTTATAATATACAAATTTAAGTTAATTTAATAATACATTTTCTATTTAATCAGATTGTTTTGGTTAATATTCGTAATTCTGTCGTGGTATGGATCGTCTCTTTTAATCGCAGCACAGTACAAAGCTTTTCAAGATAACCCTATATCATTTGTCGTGGAGACTACTTATAAAGACTGGGACACAGACTTCCCATCCATTGCAGTATGCGAAAACGATAACTTTGTCCGCATTGAAAATGTTTCTAACAGGTAATAATTATGTATATTTTTCGTTCAGGCCGTTAGTGAAAAAGTACGACTATTTCGGACTGTAAACGCATTGGTCGTTGATTCGATCTCTACTTAGAGGAATGATTATTTAAATTGTTTAATTTTTCCGCACTGGCAAATAAAACGCGACGTTGAGTTATCTCTGTTCCCCACTGTTTTAATAATAGGTTCCCTTTATCTACCCTACTTTTGTGCCGTGTGATCCCGACCTAAAATAGGATCATCCTAGTACTGGTGGTGTCGTAAGAGGCGACTAAGGTACGTGTGGTAGAGTCACGTCGCTAGCAATGGCAATATGCATGGACAGACTCGACCGGATCCTTACCACCCCCGGCATTTTTCGCATCAGGTAATGCCGGGCTCCGGAGCCCAATCCACCTTAAAGGCCGGCAACGCACCTGTAGCTCCTATGGTGTTGCATGGGGCCGTGGGCGGCGGTAGTAACTTACCATCAGGTGACTCGAACGCTCGTTTGCCGTGTGTTTTCCATAAACCATATTTTTTTAATAATTTTTTAACTGTTTTCACAGCTTGTGGGGTCCAGATCACGATTTTAGCATAGAAGAAGTGTTCAAAGAATTATCTTTTTTCAAAGGTGTAACATATTATATATCTGATTACTGTGGAAAAGACGATGCCTTAGACACGTGTTTTACTACTAATCTAAGTTACTACGCAAATATGGTAAAATATGACTTGTAATACATAAAATACTTAAATTATTTACTCATTTGTTGCTTTTTGGGTATAATACCTACACACTTCATAATTAATCTAGTATATTTCAAAAAATGTATATTGATATGTGAGACTGACTAATTAATATGTTGTATAGAAATATTTTTAAATTGTTTTGACAACACAACAATTAACTACACACATACATAAATCTTACAATCTAACAAACAAACAACTTTTTGCAAACAATGAAATACTATATGTTGTCGTCCACAATGGTACATTCTAATTTTTTTAAGATAAATATTATAATTTTAATAGGTTCGGAATCCATGTCGCGATATAATGTTCAATTGTTCTTGGAATGGGAAACCCTTTGATTGTTGCAATTATTTTAGACGTGTAGAGACTGAATTTGGTCCGTGTTATACTATAAACACTATTCAAGGCAGGTTAGTGGGAATATATTTTTGTAAGGGTAGGATAAGATTTTGTTGATACTGATAGGAATTTTATCTACAATAGCTTTTGCCTCTGCCTTTCACTATTTGGAAAAGTGCTTCTTAATAAAAATAAATAAATAAATCAGCTTCACGCTGTATCCCGCACACTGCAGGGTAGGCAGAGGGAACGTAGTGAAAGACACTCCGTTCCCCACTTTCTGCCGAATTCCGGAGGCATTGCGTGTTAAGTGGCAGAACTCAACGCCGCGCTTTGCCTCGACACCAGAGCGAAGAAATGGAAATATAAATTTAAGTAAATATTTCATCTCCTCGAGTGGGGATCGAACCCACAACCAGTCGGTTTACAGTCACACCTTGTGCCGCTGCGCCACGACCGGCCTCTGCTTCTTAATCTTTAAGATAAAATGACGAAACGATAATATATTTAATAATTGGATTGTTTTGTCTTAATATACAAAAATACTGTGTATGTCATAAATATTCCAGATTAAATGCACCGAAATTAGAAATGATAAGCAACAGTACAACAGGTCCAGGGACGCTGAACTTCGATGTTGGAATTCCTGTAAAAATTTATATCCTAAACGAAGAAGAAGTGCCTTCTTTGACGGCTTTGGGCTCTGATGTCATAATTGTAAATCTAGAATTTAATTATAGGTACCTAATACATAAATATAAAATAATAGCACTACTATTTATTTCGTCGGGGTGGGTAACGATGCGGTTGTAGGTTCGATTCCCATTCGGAGGAATTAATTGCATTACGGCACTTTACCTCAAGAATTCGGCAGAAAATGAGAAATGGAAATGTCTTAATGGCAGCGGAGTGTCTTAACACTAAGTTCCCAGATTCTCTCTACCTACATTGTACAAAAAAAACTATTATAATATTTAATATAGATTGAACTTTTTGACATCCATTAAAGGTTACGGGGTTCAAATATCTCTACTTTCTCTTCCAGACGGAAAAAATCTTCATTAGTAGTCAATTCTAATGATTCAATATTATTAAATAATAATTATAAATATGTATTCCCAAACAAATATCTTTTTTTTAAAATATTTACTAACTATTTAGTTCTAAGAAGATTTTATTGTTACACCAGACGTTATTTTACAATAAGGAACATAGAAAACGACGCCGCCGCCCGTCTCATTTCTCCAGAGAAACGAAAGTGTCGATACATAGATGAAAACATATTGACTGTATATCCATATTACTCGTATACGGCCTGCACCGTGCAGTGTAGGAAAGACGCGCAGTTGCGTTACTGTAACTGTACTAATTTTTTTATGCCCAATACACCAGAAGAAAAAAAATGTAATATGACTGGAATTTTATGTCTCAACAAAAATTTACCGCGGTTGTCCGTATGTATCGTTTTATATATATATTTTTATTATTTTAGCGACAATTAAATTTTATTATTGATTGTTGACGATGTTATCTATCGTTCTACCAGAGCCTATCTCCTTTGCAAATATCATTTGCATAAAAATGATTAGAATCCCGTTCGAGGAAATGAAATATGTAATATTTTCATTTCTTCGCACTGACAACGAGGCAAAGCGCGTTAAACATGATACAAAGCGAGCCTCGAAATATTCACCGGAAAGTCGCTAATGATAATGATAAGTGTCATAGTAAGTAGCTACGGAGTATCTTATCACTATGTTTCCAGGTTTCCCCTGCCTACCATGCTATGGGTGGGATTCATTGTGCCGTGTGATCCCGGCCTAGAATAGGATCATCCTGGTACTGGTGGTGTCGTAAGAGGCGACTAAAGTACGTGTGGTAGAGTCACGTCGCCAGCAATGGCAACACGCATGGGCAGACTCGACCGGATCATTACCACCCCCGACATTTAAAACCGGCGTGAAGTAGTGGCTTTATGCCACTGCGTTTCGCATCAGGTAATGCCGGGCCCCGGCGCCCAACCCATCTTAAAGGCCGGCAACGCACCTGTAACTCCTTGGTTGCACGGGGTCGTGGACGGCGGTAATCACTTACCATCAGGTGACCCGCACGCTCGTTTGCCGTGTCTTTTCCATAAAAAAAAAATCAGCGTAAAACTAAAAAAATATAATATTTTTCAATTAATTTTTCACATGTCCGAAGGCATTAAAAGCACGTTGGTCAATGGGCAATGGTCTATACTGCGACTGTCTACCATCTTGTACGGAAGCAGAGATATCGGTCGTTAAGGACTTTATAGAACCGAATACCCGTAACTATTCTTCCATAGAGATAGGTCTGTCGACCCTCCCAAAAGAGATGTATAGGAGAAATGTGGTCAGAGGCGTTCTTGATTTAGTCGGTACGTTTAATGATTTCATAATTGATTTTAGTTAAATTTTTTGATCAATATTATGATTTATACATAGAAATAAATATATGAAGAGGTTGATGACAGTAGACGAGGAAAAAAAATTATGCAGAGAGTATTAAAATTTTATTATAAAAACAGTAATATACATATAGGAAAATACAACTATTTTAATGCTATAATATCGCTGATATGTACGTATATGCTAGACCAAACGTGTTACATGTTTCTATATCTAAGTACTCGGGAGCGTCCCTGTATTTATAATATATAATATTCCAGTATAGTCAGATAATAAATAGGCTTTGGCAGTGAAAAAACCGGAAAACGTAACTAGTTTATAAGGAAATAGCAAAATAAAACAGCATAATTTTGTTTGTCATTAAATGTAGACTAATCATTCTGAATACTACTTATATCTAAAACTTTTTAATATATTTCTTAACGGTATTATTAATTTTTAGTATCAACAGGAGGAACGGGTGGCTTATTTTTAGGAGCTAGTATTTTAAGCTTTGTGGAGTTACTGTACATTTTACTAGTCAGACCATTTTGTGACGTTTACAATCAACGCGACGATGATCCTTGGCACAGGAAGTATGGAAACCGACCTGTACAGTTTAAACTCAAATAAAAATTAAATAATGCATTTCATTGTCATTGTGTGTATTATGTAATAAAAGTTATATTTATGTCAATTTATATGAAGATTTATTTTGTAAATTATTTTTCCAAGCAATACCGCTCTACAATTTCCTCAAATATCTGCAAAACTTTTATTTTATACGATTCATACGTCTCAACCATAGTTTTAATGAATGTCGCTTTATCTTTTGTAAATATTTCTTGAAATTGTTCCGTATCATTAAACGTTTTCGTGGTTAATTCATCGTCTATCCACAATTGAGGCACTAAACAGGCACTCACAACCAAACCCCACAACCTTTGCTCATTACAAGATTTCAAGTAATCTTCCAGGGATAATACATTTTCTATAGAGATTCCGTTGATATCTAAAACATGCTTTAATTCTTTATAGTAATAATTTAGAAATTTATTCATATTATCTTCTCGAAATTGTGGTTCTAAATTACAATAAAGTAAAAGCATAACATCGCTTGCTAGTGGCTGACATTTTACAGTTTGAAAGTCAACGAACACGCAGTCAATCGGTATAAAATTTTTACCGCCTTTATTATATTTGAACAATATATTATTGTTCCACAGATCGCGATGGCATATCACATTTCGATATTTAGACGAGAAACTACTGACATTTAAAGCATTTTCCCAAGCATATTTCCACCGGTTTTGTATTATGGACATAGAATATTTATTGTTACTGTACTTTGAGTACGTTTTAACTGCCTCTAGAGCACCCACCATACACTGTTTATACCATATGTTAGAAATCTGATATCCTCCACTATCAAGACGGTCAATATACTCTTCATTTATATGATAAGTCCGACCAAGTTGTTTACTTCTTAATTCTTCATATATAATAGAAGATGCATGAAATGCAGCCAATGTTTGTAGGGCGAGTGCTGTATGATTTTCATCAAATGTTTGAAATTTGTTATTAACAGTATATTGGAGAGCATTCAAATCTTCAAAAACCATAGTCTGGTTAAATGACTCTATTAAATTAGCACACCAAGGCTTAATACCTAAAAGAGACAAATAATCATAAAAAAATGTTATAAATTTATAGATACGAGAAGTAAATTCGGTAGTAAAACAACAATACCTGGTATTTTTAGTTTTCCTGTAAAGGTTGTATAAAAAAAATATTCCTTTTCAAATAATTTCATTTCATTTACCATATTAGCTTTCGCTTTATTCGACCGAGGTACAGCCTTTATGAAATAATGCAGAGTTTTGGTTTCGTTGCTATTTGTAATCAATTCAATCTTCAGTTTCCAATATTCGGCTAGAAATCCAAGCATTTTATCGCTGGCACTATGAATAATATACTTTGTCACACAAATATTTTCAACATAACCACTACTTTTCAAAATTTGTTTAACATCATTTGCTTTTAGAATATCATTTGTGCTGAGCTTTAAATCACATTCGCAAATCATTTTGACTAATAAACTTAAAACCATACAATGAACACGAAGACAAATTAATCTATGTTAGAAATGTGACCATAAAATTATTTATATTTACTTTAATAGAGCGCTATTATGTTTAAATTATGATATATTGATAACACTAATTACTTTTGTATTACCTAGGTACATTATCTAAGTGTTTTTATAATACTATTTTCTGCCTGCAACTTCGTTTGCGTAGGCAATATAAAAGGCACTCTTCATAAATTTATTATCAACTGCTGTCATTGAATTGCTGCTGTATATCATAACTGGGAATATGAAAACAAAATATATGCTATTGTTGCAACCAGTAGGAATGGAATCCACAACCATATTGTTAACTTTATTAAATAAATACTGCTGTTTATTTCTTTTCTCATTGGTTCTTCACACATGCTAAGGTTCTATTATAGAGGGTTACCTTATTTCTTATAGCTGAACTAAAATAATTCTTTATTAGACGTTACGGATCTTTAATTTTCTATATAGGAACGAAGAAAGTTCATTGAGTCGTCAAAATCAATTACAGCCTAGATATTATATAGGTAGATAGTAGATGCTATGATCTAAGGCTATAAGTAAGTAACATACTACTATTTTGTTGTATAACTATTAAGCTAGTATAGTTTCATTCAAACCCGTCCAGTAGTTCCAAATATGTTTTTTAGAAAACAGAGCCAAAATAACCAAATAAGCCAAAATACCAAAAAAACCAAATATGTTTTTTAGAAAACATATTTGAAACATACAGACAGAGAAAATTTTTGAGTCACACACGCTTTCTATTTAAAAAAAAATCAGCTTCACGCTGTATCCCGCAAGCAGCAGGGTAGGCAGAGGGAACCTAGTGTTGAGGCACTCCGTTCCCCACTTTCCGACGAATTCTTGCGTGCTGATTGGTGGAACTCAACGGAACTCATTTCCTCGAGTGGGCATTGTAATATTCGACCTGTAAAGGGTTGTTTTCGGGGTTGACAGTTTGTATGTAACTTCGTTACTACAAGTGCCTAGAATTTTGACTAATAAACATAAAACCACACAATGAACACGAAGATAAATTAATCTATGTTAGAAATGTGACTATATTTTTTTTAATATTTATTTTAATAGAGCGCTATTATGTTTAAATTATGATATATTGATAACCTTAATTACTTTTGTATTACTTAATTAATTTTAATTTATTTGTGCCGTGTGATCCCAGCCCAGAATAGAATCATCCTGGTACTGGTGCTGTCGTAAGAGGCGACTAAAGTACGTGTGGTAGAGTCACGTCGCCAGCAATGGTAACACGCATGGGCAGACTCGACCGGATCATTACCACCCCATTTAAAACCGGCGTGAAGTAGTGGCTTTATGCTTTCGCATCAGGTAATGCCGGGCCCCGGCGCCCAACCCACCTTAAAGGCCGGCAACGCACTTGTAGCTCTTCTGGTGTTGCACGGAGCCGTGGGTGGCGGAAATCACTTACCATCAGGTGACTCGAACGCTCGTTTCCCGTGTCTTTTCCATAAAAAAAAAAATTATAATAATTCGATTCCAAAGGTACACTTTGGTAATATAGGTTATATTAACATCTATTAATTATATTAAGTAAATGTAGAATATGAAATTTTACATTTACTTATCACTTTTATTAGAAAAAGTCAATCAAGTTCATAAACTTGAAAATTCAAAAAAAAATATGAATGTAATCCGTTAATGCGCCATTAAAAAAATCAATCGGCAGAATTTTTGTCTACCTGTCTGTCTTGGTGTTTATTAATTTGTTCGTGAATCGTGTAAATCCTAGTGTTCAGACATTAATTTATTTCAGTATACTTTAGTTTAGAATAGACAGCGTAGTAAATTATTTTCAGTTTTTAATTCGCCTCTCATGCAAAGAAGATACCGAAAAAATCTCATAGAAAACAGAAAACGGAGTGACCTGCCAATAAGTTTTATTTGTCTACCCTGTTATATACTGTATATGTAATAGCGTAAGCTTAAAAAAATATGAATAGTAGCAGCATGTTGTTTACGCACTACATAGTTCGTAATATTAATAAAAAATATACACTTTATTTATTCCGTATTGAAATAAAAAAGTTTCTTTTTTATATTTTGTATAAGAAAACCTAATACAAACCTCCATTACAAAAGTGCACTACTGTCTTCTAGATAACTAGCATTGAATTATGTTATTTAGTGTAAAGCTAGCCATCAACCGCAAGCGGATACACGAATTTTTCAACTATCTCATCAAAGAGCTCCAGGACTCGTTGCCGATAGTTTTCATTTTCTCTTGCTAAATCAATGAATTCTTGGCTACGTGTCACGTAAAACAACCTCTCACACGTTTCAGGATTAGCAAACATTTCCTTTATTTTTTTATCAGTTAGTACTATTGGAAGAATTAGAGCTGCTTGCGTCATTCCGAACACAAGACTTTCTTCATATGACGCAATAATACTTTGTTTGTCCATTATAGAGCATACATTTATATTTTCCAATTGTAACTCCTCCTTCAAGATATTATAATAATAATCAATTATGCTGTCAATATATGCCACTCGGTATTCTTTGGCTGTGTTGATGTATATGAGTGTTGATAAATCGAGCATTGGGGAACAATACATTACCGTTTGAAAATCCACAATCAGCGCGTGGGTGTGCCCATCGTTCAGTTTTTTTAGAAAAACGTTGTTTGCCCAAATGTCTCGGTGTATAACTGTGTTTCTGTATTTTGCACTGGGTTTCATGAGCTCAAATGCAGTGTCGAAAAGAATCGGTATTTTATTTTCTATAATTCCCATAACATTGGAGTTGGACTTATATTGTGAAAAAACTTTTAGGACATCAATAACTGCTCTCATACCCGTGTTTCGCCATTGCATATTTTTTACCGGTTCACTGAGATATCCACTGTATGTTTCCCAAATCCTATACCGCCTTCTTAATCTCTTAGTCTGGCATTCTTCGAAAATATATGATTGGGCATGAAATCTTGCAATTGCTGCTACTGTAGCTAATATTTCATCATGTTTTAAAGTATATAGATGACATGGCATGGTATAACCCATGAGTCTAACATCCTCGAAAACAAACACATCTCCCCTGGTGTATAAACATTTTGGACGAAAAGCTCTATGATCTGAAAAATATAATTCAAATAAAATATTAAATGTGGTTTGATGTTTTTAAATAATTAATAATATGTAAGCACTTTTTTGGTACATACCTTTCCCTTCTTTAAAATTTTGAAATAGTTGCCCCAACATGACGTATTCCTTTTGAAAAAAGTTACTTTCCCTCAAGCTGTTTGCTTTTAGCTCGTCACGATGTGGTATACACTTAACGAAAAATGACTTCTCAATTTTGATGCCCTCTAATTCAAAACATACTTTTAAACTTAAATGTTCTCCAAGAAAACCTATCAAAGCTTCTGAATAGGCTTCGACAGTCCAATGTAAATTACTTATTGAAGAAATGCCAAGTTGCTCTATTATATATTTAATTTCCATTTCGTCGAATAGCTCCATGTTGAAAAATTTAACACTTCGGAAATAAGGTAGAAATGGTATTAAATATCTTTATAGTCTTTGTCACTGATTTCAATTACATTTACAATTTTGATATCAAAGTGTATAACAATGTTGATTACATTATGTTAAGATCATTTATATTAGCAAACGTTCTCACTCTTGAATGTTTTAAAGATAATGCAGTATGTTTGTTTACAAGATATAACAGTTATCTTTTATATATAATTGCAAACTTTATCACTTTATGTAAGTAGGTACTTACATTGAATCGAGTGCAGTATGCATCCTATATTTGATTATTTCAATTAATAAGAGTTAATATTTTTACATATATAATGTAGTCAGTGCTTTATTCCCATCAACCGCAAGCGTAGAAAGAAATATTATAAAGTTAGATTTTTTATTTTTTCAAGTAATTACGTGTTGAGTAGTGGAACTTAACGCCGGGCTTTTGTCTAGATACCAAGACGAAAAATTCATTCCTCCGAGTGGGGATCGAATTCGCAATCGTCGCGTTAGCCACATCCTTGTGCCCCTGCGCTACGACGACCTCAGGTTGATTTATAAAATTAGATTAAATGATTAAGTAACACATATTCCTACTTGCATTATTTACTTAATTTCTAAAGTAATTTATGAAAGTGAGTTTCTAGTACATTACGAACGCGCGATTCTAAATCTCGGCCTCGACAATCCCTTTTTTTCCTCAGTTTATATAAAAACTGATATTTTTGGATATACAAAAATAAAACATATAAAATGAAAAATACAAATAAAGTTTATGCGTTAATTATATTCAGATATTGAATACAGAAGATGTTATGTTTACATCTAAAAATGGTTCTTTTAAAATTTTCCTAAGTCTCTTTTCCTTGACGTCTTCATAATTAGGTGTCCACAACTGAATTGGTTTCTGCGTACTTGTTGTTTTAACTTCTGAGCTCTCATCGTCGCTGCTATGAGGGTCCACTTCCATAATATTTTCTTCTTCTTGGTTTTCTTCTTCAATTTCTTCATAACCAGATATGTGATGTAAGAACAAGGGGCATAAGAGGCTTATGGGTGGCAACATGTGTGGAGCTCCAGACATGAACTGAAAAAAAAAGAGTAATTAGACGATTTAAAAAAAACTATTGCCAAGCTTATAAGTAAGCTGACAAAAATATACTTAAAAGTTACACTTAATAATAATAACAATTTTAAGAAAAAAATTAACATCAGACCTAAAAATCATGCATAGTAAATAGTACATAAGTAGTTAATTTTATGAGAGAAGAAATTATTTTTAATGTGTTTCATTCAAAGAATACTTAGGCGTATCACTATCACTAGTTGCATTATGATCTTTTGCAATACAAATCTTTCAATTAATTCTTTTAATCCTAGTTTGCAATTGTGTCTTATAGTTGTAGAAAACTCTACACTAACTTTTGTTTATATACTCCTATTATAATATAATACGTAGTATGGCCATAAATACTGTTACAATTAAAAATAAACAAAATATTAGTTTTGAATTCGGAATCTGTGATTTTTATACGTTTGTCCATTGTTTTCTCATTTTTGCGACATGATATTAAAGTTTTTTGGGGTGATAAAATAACCGAATCGCTATGGTTGCATTACATAAAGTATGTATGAAGCCAAATATAATTATTAAATCTTCCATTGCTTGGTGTTAGTCAAATGTGTATATACAATGACCTAGAAAACCTCCTATGTTTATATCAGTAAAAGACCTAGCCGTCCATGTAGTGTTTCGTATGAAAAAAGCGATCCAATAAGCAAAGACAAGTGAAAAGACTGTATTGCAGCCAATGGAGACCACTTTAAATCAGTTCAGATCAGTTCAAATTTTATATGTTTTTTTTAAGTATTAAGCTTTATATATTTTTAATGGCATTATATTAATGTATTAAACTAACATACAAGATTATAGTATTAATTAGCTGTAACGAGTTGTACATACAAACATTAATATCATGATTTTTTTACTATCTATAAAAGCATTGTACAATGTTTGTATTTAACATAATAACACAACCGCAACTACAGATTATACAATAATTATACTACAAGTATAATAATCATTATATTATCTACTATTAATCATAAATTACAATGTTATAAATATCATCCTAAATGCCTTTTCCACTTTCAAATTAAAAGTGTGACACTCAATATTAGTGTTTTTGGTTAACTAAATAGGTACTTCAACTAATTTATTAATTTTCGTTTTTTTACATAAAGTATAAAAGAAAATATTGACCAGACAACCCCTAATTCTTCAACATTTCTAATATGTATAAGAATTTATATTTTTTCAAGCAAGGGTCAAGCAGTAGAATCTTGCTAAAACAGCACAAGCTTCTTATGAATTGTTTTTACTTATTGTATTCCTTGTTATCCGAAATATTGACAAATATTTTTTTTCAAACATAATTTAAGTAAAAGCGACACATATTTGAACAAGCAGAACCAGACCAATAGATTTACATAATTCTCTTTCGCCTTCAACCATTTGCCTTCAAATTGATATTAATCTCAACGATTAAAGCGAAATATAATGAATTACCTGAGCTATAGCGTTGTTTCCAAGAGCATCTTTGTTCAAAGCAAACACATCTGCCGCAGAATTTGAGCGAACATCGTAGAGCTGCTGTTCCGCTATGAGAGCACTAAATTTAGAAGTGGGTAATTTTCTTTTTGAAATGACTTCAAGATGGCTGTCGTTAGATGTTTCCGGTTCGAGGCAGTAGACTTCCTGGTAATAGAATACAACATGATATATAAAAAAAATATAAGTATTAAAGGACCAAATTGTTTAGAACTACTGAAAAGAGTAGACGTATTAAGGTGCACTAGTAGCATCTAGTTTTGGAAAATAACGAATAATTTATATAGCTGTTATACAGCTAAAATACCATGTAAGGAAATTTACTTTGCAATACATATAATGAGTGTTAAAAATAATAAAAGACTGGTCAAAATTTTAAGTTTATATAAGCCTAAAAAGTGGTTTAAATCGCCTAAATCCATATAATTATGTGTGTCATATTTTCTCACTTACAGCGTTATTCCTCATCATATATAGCCGCACGTCGTCGCCCGAGGAGGAGCCAAAAGTACACTTCTTAAATATACCGTCTTCTGGGTTTAATATTTTCTTCTCGACCAATATAGGCGTGGAACTGTGTGGAGTGAATACGAATACTGAAAAACAAAAACATATGAATAGAGGCCAATCGTGACGTAGTGGCACAAGCGCGACTGTAAACTTATTTAGACTTAGACTGAAAGGTTTATTCCCACTCGAGTATGCCTCCAGGATTGGTGTAAAAGAGAGGTCTTAACAGTAGGTTCCCCATTCGGTCACTCAACATACACAATGACTTAAGAATTCGGTGGAAAGTGGGCAACGGAAGAAGTCTTAAGGGGGAACGGGGAGTCTAAGCAACAAGTTCACCAGAATCCCGCACTCTTATCGTCCTATCTGTTATATGTGGAATACAGCATGAAGCTAAAAAAAGTATTGAGTGTTTTATTACCGTCATTATTTCTGGTGATCATCGCCATTTTGTTCGAGAACGGATCGGATACTAGACACGTTGCTTCTATTTGCACCATCCACTTTATAGTCAACGAGAGAAGGCTCCAGACGGCAACGCAGCTTTTAGTTGTACAAACCAGCTGTTAGGAAGAGAAAACTTAATGTTAAGACATTGTCGCGTTTAAAGTCGGACATGGTGCTGGTGTACAGCTGCGACAAGATAACTTCTAACATAAATTAATTTTATTTTATAATAAATAAATTGGTTAAGTATATATAAAAGTCGTAAAAACTTAAATTATTTGATATCAAAATGATTATTATTATATAACATTTTACCCCTAATCTAATGTCTATAAATTTTAAAGCGAAACTATTGTATAATATAATTATAATTAATTATAACTATTGTATAATATATTGTATAATATAATGTTTTAATGTTAAATATCTATTGCTAGGTTGTGTAGGTAGTTCTAAAACCAATAATAATAGATGTTATAAAAAAAATAAAAATAAAAATGAACCTTACATAATGTGCTGCATCATTATTTCCGAAACGTACATGTTCACCCTTAGGCCGTAAAGCGGGATGAGAGAGGGTAGTACGCAAATTACACAAATGGCTGTCCCATAGTGTCAGTTTAACACCAAACCACGCCGCAATCAGTGAGCCGTCTTGGGATATGCCTACTCCGCCAATTAAATCATCATTTTTATCTTTCACTTTATCCGTCTTATGTATATTAAATATCTTATCAACGATATCATTTTTCTTCCCAGCCCATTTCATGTACGGCAAATTCTCTATTTCACCAGATTGTAAATTTTCACCACTTTTGAATTTATTTAGTGTTTGATCAGACAAGATACTGGCAACACCAGATGAATAGTAACAAGCTGTCAGGCAATGCCAGTAAATCCTTTTGCCACCTATCTGAGAAACGTCTCTTTTCCATATTCTAAATTTTTGGTCCGAGCCCGACGACACGCAAAACTCGCCCTTATCGTTCAGTGCTAAAGCGGCAACTTTGCATCCACCGTGGGATAAATTAACACAAGTGTTTAATTTAAAACGTGTGGTCATATTACTTTGTAGGGCCCAAAATTTGAGCTTTTCTTCGGGGTAATTTATTTTGTCATATCTATATTCCGACGTGACCAGCCAAGTGCCGTTGGCGCTGGTTGCGGCGCAGGTGACTTCGGTCTCCCGGGGAAACAAGTTTTGTCTCTCTGCTGGTATGCTGTTCATGCGTGTTATGTCAATCTGTAAAATTTTTATTAAAAATAAAAATGGTAAAAATAAAAAATATTTTATACAATTATTATTTTTAGCTTCACTCTTTTATTAATTATAGGAGGCAGAAAAAAAACCTATATTGTATCATAGTTAGGATAGGAATTGCGTGTAGAGTGGTGGAACTTGACACCGGACTTTATCTTAACAAAGTACGGCGCCAATATTGAATTATTTTCCCCACTCTGGAAAAATAAAGAAATGTTTTCATTTCTTAATTTAATTAACCCACAACATCGCTTACACATTGTCTTGAAACCCCAGAGGTAAATTAGTTAAGTTAAGACACTAAATTGCTCACTATCGCCACTAGAACGAGGAAATAAGGATAATATTAATGAACTCGCGGGAAATGAAATATTTAATATGTTCATTTCTTCGCTTCGGTGTCGAGGACAAAGCGCGTTGAGTACCGCCACTATTGGCTTCAGAATTTGTCGGAAAAAAAAGATACGCGTGTCTTAACACTAAGTTGCGTCCGTTTACCCTGTTGTGTGCGGAGTACAGCGCGACTCAAATAAAATATTAATGAATTCAATAATAATAACATAATTTATAATGAATAATTAATATTAACAAGTTAAATAATTAATATTATTTGCATAAAAAAGATTACTTACATTATAAAGCACTTTATCAGTGGTTGTTGAATATAATTGTAAGTGACCAGTCCTACCGGGCATAAGCAATGCAGAGAGCCGCCTGTGATATACTAGAGGGGTACTGAGCGCCCTCGTCATAGGTGACAAACCACCACATTCTAGTATAGTTGTTGTCACATGCATTTGTGCATTTGCTATAACCACACCTGAAATATAATTATAACACGATTAGGTGTAGATGTATATGGCATCTGACTATAAGCACGAAGGTTGCGGACTGAATTCCTATTTGGAGAAATAAATTGCACTCATTTCTTCACTCTGGTAAAATGACAAAGCGCGGCAGTGAGTTCCTTTACTTGTTCACATTGTAATTGGGTAATTGGTAGTATATACCTTGGAACGGCTGTTATAGACAAGAAAATATGATATAGAAGAAGAAGAGGTAAAAAAAATATACAGGGTGGAAATGTCAGCACCACTTTAAATGAAACCACAGTTTTAAGTACTTTATAAAAGCCTATTACAATTTAAAAAAAAAATCAATAATAAAAAATGTTTTTGTCAAACAAAATAAATAATAAAATTATTGTTGTAATATAAAAGGCCATTTGTCAAGAACGACGCACGCACACATAAATATATCAAAGGGAAACCACCACGCAATATATATAATCGAAATCGAGTCGAAAATCGAGTATTGGCGGCACAGTTCAAAGTTTATGAACCTTTAGTAGTATTTTTGTAGTAGTATGTGTATACGTTATTCGTATCTATGCGTAACTGCGTCACCCCGAAATAAATGTATAAACATCGTCAAATGAAAAAAAAATCCTATATCTATACTGTTGGTATCTTGATTAATTTCTTTAGGCATGGGTTTAAAATATTTCCCGTAAAAGGAGCGCTGTCACTTCCACCCTGTATAATATAAATAATTAACTTACTATTATTAGACAAAGTTGCAGCTATATGAGTACTATTAGCAGTAACAAATCGGACCATGCCAGGCAGGCGAGGTATGAAAGCTTTCTCATTATGTTTATGAGCCAAATCACCTAGAGTCCATTTCACCAATACTTTTTCCATTCCACCAGAAATAATGTAGCTTCCTGTAATAAATATACATTGAAAAAAATCAATCACTTTAAAAAGATAGAAAAGATTTTTTTTACTTTACTCTTTATCTGGCATATAGCAAAGTAGGCAAAGGAAACTTATTATCAAGATCCTTCAACTCAACCGTTCAATAGAATAAACAATGAATACTTTACAAATTTTTTTTAAAACAGTTCTTTAGAACTTTTAAAAAAAAAAATTGTATGCTTAAATTATTTTAGCTTGTTTTCTTTTTAATTTACCTAAAAGTTTTCTTTTAAACATGTTTCCAAGTATTGACCAGTAACAAACTTATAAGTATTTCAACAAAGCTTGATGAGAATGTATAGCGTAGTGGTCAGAGCAGTGGAACGGTTTCTAAAGAGGCGCAGGTTCAAATCCAGCTACATTAAAAAAATTATATTTTCTAAAAAATATATTTTTCCTCCTTAAGTGTGGACTAACTGTACTGATATATTTTAGGTTTATGTGAATGTCTACGCATGAAAAGTATTATGAGAGCAATAATTAAAAAACAAATCCAGCTACATTAAAAAAATTATATTTTCTAAAAAATATATTTTTCCTCCTTAAGTGTGGAATAACTGTACTGATATATTTTAGGTTTATGTGAATGTCTACGCATGAAAAGTATTATGAGAGCAATAATTAAAAAACCCTCTTGCAATATGCTTAAAATGTAAAGACACATTGTAAGATATTGTAAAATGTTGTATCTGCTAATTCTTTGAATTAGGAGTGCAAATTTAAACTTCAGAATTTTGTGTATAGTAAAACATTTTTTTTTATATAACATTTTAATAGTATTAAAAATTAAGAAACAAATATATTACCTTGAAGAGAAAAACATACCGCCATGGGAGGCAAAAAATGCCAATGCAAAATCTCCCTAGCAACACTTCTATAGTCATATAAGTTTCCTTTTATAATTGTAACTCTGCCAAGTGTATCAGTAATGGCTATAGCATTATCTTTATGATGAGCATCTACTGCTAATATGCGGAAATTTGTGTGATTCTTGAGTCTAAAATATAAATAAATAATTTTTAACTAAATATTCCTATTTTGAAATTTTAAGAACAAACAAAATATGTCAAACTTTATTTATATTACATTAAATTATAATATATAGTTCTAGAGGCATTGCGTGTAGAGTGGTGGGACTCAATGGCACCGGAGAAACAGATGAAAATATAAATGTAAATAAATATTTCATTACCTTGAGTGGGGATTGAACCCACAACCAATTGATTTACAGTCCTTTTTACCCCTGCACCAGGATTGGCCTCACTATACATTATATTATATTTATTTCACAAAAAGACATCACATATTTGATATAATATAAAACATCCAAAAATAACACATAAAGTGTATGGAAGTGATAAAACACCTAGTTCTTTTCAAAGATCTTTATTATAAAATTGCATCTATTATGCCTCCAGTACTCAGCTGAAAGTGGGGAATGGATGGAGGAAAAGAAATATTTAAATTTATATTATCCAAATCATCATCATCATCTATTATACTACAATAATTTAGAATACTTACTGCATTTTTAAGTGTGGTTTATATAGATTTTGAACATAAAGCACCATAGTGCCATTTATGATAGCTGCATACCTATCTCCATTACACCAACCCAGAGAGACACTTAAAATGTTAAAATATGTAATTTTTAAATCACTATACTCATATAATAAGCTTCCATTTTTTACAGAATATGTTCCTAAATGAAGAATTTTGGAGTTTTCCTCACGAGCAGTAACAAAACATTCATTGCTATCAACTAAATTAAAGGTTAAAATTTTCATAGCTTCTGGTATCTGAAGTTTCTGCAAAAGAAGTAAATTGAAAAATATATACTAATAGTTCTCAAGAAACATACTGAATCTGTAAAATTAAAAAAATATATATTTACCGTTTCCTTTAAAAGAGCTCCATGTTCCCAAGTCCATGTTATAACATAGCCAGTATCAGAACAACCACACAAATTGTAATTCTCATCATCTGGGAATTGTATAGCAATAAGCTCATTTGTAGCCACATTTGTTTCAAGAGTACGAACACAATCTCCTGTTTGAATATTATATACACGAACTAAATTCTCTACTATTATTGCAATTGATCTGAAAAAAAAATATAATTAATTACCTAAACAAAAATATGATTTTATAATATTTTGTTTATAAAAACAAATATACGTACTCTCCATCCGGGGAAAATATTGGTTTACGGTCAATTATGCTGCGTCCAGCTTTCCTAGTAAAAATATATTTGGCTGGTGATTTTTCTTTATTGGGAGTTCTTACAACCATTTTTGTACGTTTTCAATAATTTAAACAATAAAAATTAATCAACACATGAGATAACCTCAACAAAACATATTTTAAATTATGAACAATACAATGTTGACATGCAATGCAGAATGTCAATGTCAACAGTTAGTGACATGTGTTAGTCAAAATTATTTTTTCAAACATTGAAAACATATGTATAATATTATTAAATAATTTTTCGTTTTGTATATTTAAATACCACATTATAAAGTGTAAAAAAATAACCTGTATTTTATTTCACGTAGTAGATCATACGAATCAGTTTTCGAAATTGTAAAAACCTTTTGATAGTACATACAAATATACTTTATAAAGTTAAAGGCTAGCACAATTGCATAATATCCAATAATATTGATCAATAATTCACTCACCCTGCACACTAAGCAACATTATTAACAATATTTCGTCATAAAATCTGACGAAGTCGCTCAGTAGCTCTATTTGTTTGCGTACATAGTAAATTTAATTTGGATAGAGAGAAAATGGTCTTTTCTTTAGTTATGGTATCTGGCATACTTATAATAAAAGACAATAAAAAATGCTCAAAAACGGATTGAAAAAAAAAACCAGAGTTTAGACATTTGAATATTATTAATGAACCTAAACTAACAGAGGTCAGTCTCTGGTGTCGATAGACGCACAACGTTGAGTTCAGCCACGTAATACCTCCAGAACTCGGTGGAAAATGAAGTATAGACAGTGTCTTTATACTAGGTGCTTTCTGCCTGTTGTGTGCGGTATACAGTGTGAAGCTAACTTTACTTTACTGATTTAAAAAATTACATGACGGTGAGAGATAGCCGCTTACCAAAATATGATATCTATTTGGCGAGTTTCTTTTGCAAATATTGTTTTTTTAACGTACTATTTTTCTTTACTTAATCGCGATGTGCTTGAATAGATATATTCCATAGCTTTGGATAAGTTTCATAAACTCTATTAAATATTATTTTTCCATGGAAATAGTAATACTAACTTTGCTATTTACGTTGTTTTCATAGTCTAGTTAGTTTCATAGTCTGTATAAAATACAAGCGTCGCTTACTTTGAAGTCGTTTTTTCAACTAAAATATAGTCGCGCGCCCGCACACGACAATAATATTCATAATAACTATCCAATATTGCCGTGACAAAAAAAGATTTTCTAGAAATTTACAATAATATTGAAAAACCGGCCGCACACACACAGTATTATTAACAATACATACTTGTGGCCAGGCAAAGTAAAGCGACAATATTGTAGCACTCTCTGCAAAATCTTCGTCCGACGTAAAAACACTCACGCGTGCGTGAACGCCGCAAACCGTCAAAAATTTTACGACGATTGTCTCTTAAGATAATGTTTCCAACTGAGTTCTGGCCTGACTATTGATATGTATGTTCTAAATTATGTTAGTAAAGATTTTTAGTATTCCATGTTTTTCTATTGTATCCAATATGTATTTGTGGGACAGACTGCTAAGCTTTGTAAGCTACAAAGGCTATACATACCTTTTTATTATACTCGTATTTTTCCAGGGTTTGTCCAGTAAATTTCAATACTATATTGATAAAATTTGATTTAAGGGTGATTATTTCGTACCATAATAATAGCGTTACGTTGTACGGTACGGTACTGTACTTTAAATTTACTTTATACAATTTATGAATAATGAATTACATTTGGTAACACTGTTCTTATGTCAAATCCACCCTCCCCTTCACATTAGGGATGCCCGATGTTAGAAAAACATCGATGTTGACACCGATGTCAGCCAACATCAATATTTTTTGCACGTATCGTCATCAATAAATAACGAAAACGGGACAAGCGCGAGTCGGCTTGCCTACCAACGGTTCCGTACGAATATAGGAGATCTCGAACTTCTTATGAAATTCAAGCTTAGCTTAGCCGGAGTCCTTTCATCTGATACCTCACTTGAACTAAGTCACTAAACTGCTAACACTAAAGTCACTGCTTTAAAATCAAATTTTGCCTCACCCACCTTGAAGGCTATTATTTTTTAGGATCTAATCACAAATGTATAGTTTTTAGATTTTTCCCTAAGTTAGTACCTATAGATATTAGCTGCCAAATTTCATAATTCTAGGTCAACTGAAAGTATGTTATTAATTTTGATTCCCTATATAGTCTCAAAATAAGCGTTTTTTGCGATATAAAATGATTTGCGGCCATATCTTTTTTAAATAAATTAACAAATGAATGTAATAATAGTGTTGAAACCACGTGTACGCGATTAAGCATCAATTATATTTCACGCTGACCTCGATGTTACGGTTATAGTTAATGCAACATCGATATTTTAACTGCTAACATCGATGTTCATCGAACATCGATGATCATCGGGCATCCCTACTTCACATTGTGAATATTGTGATCCAAATGTAATGGTTAATCACATGTATTTTTCGTAAGATTTTGCAAAGTAGTGTGGAAATAATATATGATCATTTTTACTTTATTATTATAATTAGCCATAAAAATGGCAAGTGAAGCGGGTGAAGCGCAGTTACAAGTTCGTTTTATAACGAAGCAGGAGCAGTATGTTGATGTATTAAGTAAATTACTTTTGCCGGTGCGTGGAATACTTTAAAACTTAATTTTCATATTTCTTTCCTAGATATGCTGTTCCTGATAGCCCGTACGCTATACAAAGTAATGTACAACCTTTGGAGCTTAACACTCTATTAAACGCATTATTAAAGGAAGCCGCAACATCTATTGAAAAGAGTGTTGAATTTGATTTTTTGATATGCGGGGAATTGGTTTGTACATCCATAGCAGAACATTTGCAAGACAAAGGTATTTCAACAGAAGACACGATAGAAATAGAGTATCTTGAAAGATTTCCAGCACCAAGCCCACAAGACTGTTTAATGCACGATGATTGGGTTTCGGCTGTCCACACACATGGCAATTGGTAAAAAATTGTGAATGATACAATATATTCAATTCTCTATTCTTTTGGTAACGAAGTCATACTATACATATAAAATATAAGTAAAATTTTATTTATTTATAATAAATTTATCACTTTTTATAATTACAGGATCCTTTCAGGAAGCTATGATAACAGTATACATATATGGAATACAAAAGGACAACATAAATTGGCTATTCCAGGTCATACATCACCAGTAAAGGCTGTTTCATGGGTATCATTTAGTGGAGATAAAGCTGTTTTTGCAAGGTTTTACATATTTTTTACTTTTTCTGTATAACCTAGACAAATGTCAAGATTCTCTGAGACCACTTTCCACTTACTTCTAAGATATTGTATGATGAGTGGCAGAACTCAACACTGAGCTTTGCCTTGTTCCCAGAATGAAGAAACAAGTACAATTCATTCCTCAAGATGGATATTAGACCATTAACCATTAACCATGCAAACGATATCAATAACGATATTTGCAAACCATGCAAATATGCAAACATATGTAACTAAATTGCACTTCATTAATATTGCTTTCTTTATGTTTTCACCTGCTTTTGATGTATCACAGATATAGCAAAGTAGGCATAGAGAACCTTGTGTTAAGACACTCCACCTCCCATGCACTACCCAATTTTCTAGTTATTGCATATTGAGAGGCAGAATTTAATCCCTGCTTGCAAATGTAAATAATATAGCTAATATGTTTTACAGTGGTTCTCATGATCAATCAGCTATGTTATGGGTGTGGAATGTTTCTGGAAACTCTGTAGATTGTGCAGTGACTTGCCGTGGTCATGATAAAGGAGTTGAGTGTTTATCAGTATCTGCAGATGCAAAACATTTAGCCACAGGAAGCTGGGATAATAATATATGTCTTTGGAGTACAAGTGAGTTTTTCTTCAAGTATCTTTAAAACCTTTGAGGCCAGTCGTAGTGCAGCGGTACGAAGTGTGACTGTAAAACCGACTGGTTGTGGGTTCGATCCCCACTCGAGGAGATAAAATATTTACTTAAATTTATATTTACATTTCTTCACTCTGGTGTCGAGGCTAAGCGCGGCGTAGAGTATATACAATACCTCCAGAATTCGGCAGAAAGTGGGGAACGGAGTGTCTTAATACTAGGTCCTCCCTCCTATTCTGCCTACCCTGCTGTGTACGGGATACAGCGTGAAGCTGATTTATTTATTTTTACCTTTAAAACCTTAAATTACAACTTTTGATTAAGATATTGAGGCCATTGCAAGACTAATAAACATATTTTCAAGTTAATTTTAAATCAAATATTGATAAAAAAATATAATTTATTTAAAAGGTCTCTCAGATGAAGATAATGTGCCAGCAAAAAAGAAGCAGAAACCAGAACAAGGTAGTGTAAGGGTAAGTAATAATATTTTCACATTAAAGTATTGTATTGCAAATTTCCATTTAATAAATTATTATTTTTATTAAAATCTTTTATCTTAATGTTATAAGTGTATTTTCTTATATAGGAACCCACAAGCACACTAAAAGGTCACCGAGAAGCAGTATCAGGTGTGCAGTGGATGGATTTCAATACAGTTGTATCAAGTGGTTGGGATCACTTACTTAAAATTTGGGATTGTGAATTAGGAGGAATCAAACAAGAAATTGCAGGTATATTTTTTCTTTATTAATACACAAAAATTGTACATATAAAACAAATGCGCAACATTTTAAGGTGCTATGTCATTTACATTGGTAAAATATTGACTCTTTAATATCATAATAACAATAACTGTAGTAATTGCACAATTAATGCAGCCAGAAAAAGACTGGAAAAAAAGAATTAAAATAAAAGTCTTTGGATATTATTTTTTTTAACATGAATTTACATTTTCTCTCTAATTTCAAAACATTTATTTTAAATTTAAAAAAACTATCACAAAAAAATTTAGACAAAAGACGGCAGGTAGAGGAGTAATTAAATCGTAATATGGCAGAATATTGTTTTAAATTGCTTCTATTCGATTAACCGATACAAAACCGAACAGCGTCTGTCTAGAACTCTAGACTCTAGGTTCGCGGCACCGAAATGTATAATATCTAAAACATTGTAAGTTATTTTAAAAGGATTTTCGTCTATTTTATTTGCTTTGAAAAAGTAGTGGCAAGACATTAAGTTATTATATTAGGGTGGAGATACTGAAATAAATATATATTTAAAACTCGTCATGACTCCATGGTGTCCACAGTTCGATCTTATGCTACAATATTTCTTCGTCAAATGATTTCGTTGTTATGTTTAGCATATGTTTGTTTTGATAAAAAATATTATTCATTTTTCTATTCTCCTGATATTTTTTTTGTTTCACACTGTATTCCCCATATAGCAAGGTGAGCAGAGGGAACCTTATAAACTGTTCTTCGCTTTTTTCTCAAGTTTAGAGCCGTTCTGTAGTATTGCGACGGGACTTGCTTTGTCTTCTAAGAAGAGCTAACAAGAGAAAATAGTTCAAGCAATTACTTCCTTCGGGTGGGTATCGAACCCACACCTGTCCTCTTTTCTGTGAAACGCTGCACTACAATGACTTTTTATTTTTTTTAAATTAATTTTTATGCTATATTTTTTTAGGTAACAAAGCCTTCTTTGATGTGGACTGGTCACCACTTAATAATACTCTTATAACAGCTTCAGCAGATAGGCATGTTCGCCTTTATGATCCCAGATCAACAGGTATAGTAACATAATTTATATATTATAATTATTTTTTTATTTAGCAAATACACTATGTCACCAAATCTTTTATTTTTTTTATACATATTAAAAATATAATCGTATTTAGTTTGTCATAAGTTTTCTTTTATTTTTAACATTTTGTTATTGCAATTTTTAGATAGCATTGTAAAAACAACATATACGTCACACACTGGTTGGGTTCAATCGGTTCGTTGGTCGAAAACAAAAGATACATTATTCTTATCCGCTGGATACGACGGATTTGTTAAACTATGGGAAACTAGAAGGTATTTATTATGTTTATCTGGTATTCTTTGTTTTTATTTTTTATGTATAGGTTTTGAATTTTCAACTAATAGATTACTTCTGCCGTTTTGTATATCAAAGTCATATATTTAAACTTAAAATTTCGCTTTTATACACTTTACATTACCAAAATTAATACGTATACTTCAAAAAGTAATGTTTACTGCCAAATTAATGAACATTTTTAAGCAAAGAATATTTCATTAATAAAATTTTATTATCTATTGTCAAAAATGAAAGCCTCAAGGATTTTTATTTGTAAAGATTTGAACCTTAAATGGTGATTTTAATTATTATACCAAATTCACACAGCTTCACTCCCCACTTGGCTTGAGGATAAATTACTTTTATTTAATTTAAATTTAAGTTTCAGTTTATTGACTTGCTCAATAACAAAAACATTGAGTTCAACCACTCAACACGGATTTTTTTTTATGAAGCGTCTATATAGTAATTTCCCAAACTGAAAATGTACCTATATTATATAGTGAAGAATGAACACGTCTTACACGTTTCCTCTGCCCACCTTCCTGTGTACTTAATATCTATACAGTGTGAAACTGTCCTATATTATATAAAGAACCGTATCAATAAAGTTAAATGCATTTTTTTTCTTTTTAGCCCAAAGACACCTCTATACGATTTAAGTGGTCACGAAGACAAAGTACTGTGTTGTGACTGGTCAAACCCCACATTCTTGGTAACTGGCTCATGCGACAACACCTTGAGGATATTCAAATCAAAACATGCCACCGGGTCATCTTGAACATCATATTATTTATACAGTACGGTCGGCGAGTCGTGGCCGCCTGAAGTTTAATTTTCTTAACTTTTACACGTTAAAAAAATAATCAAAAGTTAGAAAAAGAGCAGCCAAAGACCGTATTGTACATATCTACACCCCTACAATACAATTTTGTTTATAGGAAAACCATTCAATAATTGTCATTATATACTATATGACTCATTTTGTTCCCAAAGTTAGCATTTGTTAGATAATCCTTCAAATAATAAAATTTGACTATCGCATTTATTTAAAACAAATGTATTAGATAAATTAGTGGACTTTTATATGGAAATAGTTAAGTTATTGACTATTTTATATTAGAATAAAGTTGATTTGTATGTTATAAATGCACTCTAATTGAAACTGAACGGATACAAAACAATGTACCTAATAGATAATTTTGATAGCATTTTTGCAATATTTGCGCCATATTTACATTTGTCAATAGACAAGTAAGTAAGCAATACGTCTACGATTTGAATAAAATTATTTTTATTAAATTTTGTTTTTTTTTTTTCACTCTTTAGAACCCATATATTTTCTTTTTAGATAGAACCTGAAATGTATTAAATCATATTAAGATTTATAAAAATAAATAGGTTAAGTTAAGTAAATCAATAAAAAAGAATATTTCAAATACATAATAAAATATGTATATTTATTAGGTATACAATTTAACACAATGAAAATATTAATTTTGCGTTAAAAAGTATAGAAGTCTAAGCCTTGTCCGACGGCGAATGTGACCATTGGCGGTTCGATCCACACTGTTGAAAGAATTATTTTCATTTCCCCGCACTGGCGGAATTCGGAGGAGTCTTGACTGTTAGTAGGTACTCAGCCTACCTATATCAGCGTTTATCTGAAAAAAAAAACAAGGGATAGGGGACACTAAAATGATACACAAGTTTTTGGTTTTGCTTGTTTTATTTCAATCATTTGCTCTTACAAAATATGTTCAATGCAAAGGAACATGACTCGTCACAATAAAACATGCTTCTTAGTACCATTTTGTTTTTATTTATATATTATTTAGTCTTCATTCAGCATAACTATAAATAATGCGGGTCACGTAAAATGCTCATAGCACAATATAGAAACTTGCAAACACTTAGTAACAAAATAGATAGATAACTTTCTTCTGCGTTTTCTCTGCGAGAAATGCTTTCACACTATTATCATAGTTATGCCAAACCTCACACCATAACACAACGAAGCAACATGTCCCTTAAAAATATTCTTTCTTACCAACAATTTCATCTTTTTTTTTTACATTTTATGAAGTTTTATTTTTTTGCATTTCGTATTCCTAGGCTACCTAACTAAATTTTTATCTAAACTATTCTACTATCTAGACTAGTCTGCCGGGTAGAACACCACGCTATATTAATACACATTGGACAAATACCTTCGTATCGACTTCCCGCTGATTTTTTTCATTTAGTTTTCTTTCTTTACACTTAGTCAACTACATAACAAAAGAGGTGAAAGCAAACTTGTTCAACTGAAACTTATCTCGAAATCGTGTTCACTAAGGTTCTTAGCTCTCTTACGCTAAGGGGGCTGGGGGAGGGTGAGGAGCGCGCGGGCGGCGACCTCAGTCCATTCAAATTAAATTATTTAATAAACTAACAAAGGAAACTACCCTAGAGCCGCCGGGTTCGCCCGCGCCTTACCCTCGCCCCCGAATATTCTATGTGTCTAGTCTATCTATCTTAGCGTCAAAACATTTTTTTTGCTATTCTAACCTATCTATACTTAAACCTAAGCTCTAAAGCTAGCCCGCAATTCATCACCGCTCCTTCACCGGTTCACCTTTGCAAAACGAGTCAACATTCACTTACAATCTAAATGACTTATTTAAAAAAAAAACATTCACTTAACACATCTAACCATCGACATGATTTATTTCAGTTGTATCGCAGTTTTGGTATTTAGGAATAGTTCCTGAATTCATTTTTTGTGCTTATAGTTTGAGTAGCTCTCACTATACAATATAACAAATCGTCACCGATAATCTCATTGCAACGTTGCTTATTAAACACATTATGTCAACATCGAAGTGAATGTAACTAGGAACATCTACGGTTTACCTCCAGTATTCAATATTACATCGTGTTTGAAAAATGCAACGATTAGACAGCCACATTATTTAGTTTTAAGTCGTTAGTACAAAATAGTTATTATAACCACTACATATATGAATACGGTAAGTCATCTTATTAACTGTAAAAATATCGTAAAGCACACGCAACTGCTATATTGTATCGTTATTTGTTCATTATTTAAACGAAGCTGAAGGCACTACCATCAAACGAACGTTATTGCTCACGTGGAAGGAAAGCATTAGAAAAATAAATCACAATCAACACTTGCTTTTGACGGTGTCAACTAGACTACGAACCTACGACGGCACACAGCCGTGCCGCACTACTCTACTGCACTACTGGTCACTTAAACTCTGACAGCATTATCCTATTATACTTGGGGAGTATTGATCTGTAATTTGGAATGAAACAAATGTAGATTGTATTAAAAAATGGACACTGATATGGATGGGAACAATTTATAGTCTTTTACGACTAAAACAATAGGGACAAAGGAAGGACCGGGCTCGAAAGTAGTAAAATTATTTATACATTGAATCTGTTCATAAATGCAAAGCGGAAACATCTATCGGAAGACTGCTTTTACAGGAAGCCACTGTGTACTTCGAACTCTAAAAGATCGAATCACTTATCTTAGTACATTGCGACATTATTAAAACGTAGTATATCGCACTTCGTGTTTTTCAAAATTTTACAAGAATCAAAAAAGGCGGTATTAGTCAGTTCAAAATATTTGGCCTGATCAGAAATTATACAAGTATAAAACTGATCTACGGAGTTACTATATGTCAATGCGAAATTTAAATGTAAAAAATCTCACTGTCATTACCCTTGTAACGAGAGTTAATTTTTTAATCTCAGCATTACCATCTACAATTTGTAAACTACGTTTTGGAACAAGTCCTATTAAATTGCTGATAATAACAGAGCAGTGCTATTGTCCTCGAAAATGGTTTTATTGAATTCGGGTTTCGGTGCATCAACAAAAAAAAATATATATTTTGATTTGATGAAGTTCATGGAATCTAACACTTTGTATCTAAATCACAAAATCTATCAGATTACTTTGTAAGTTGAGTATTCAACCTCAGTCTATTCCGGAAAATAAGAACTCAACAAATAACAAATCTACAAATTCGTTTAAAGTCTACGTCGTTCATTCAAAACCTGTCGCGTCATCTAATTCAGTTCCTGTATTGATTTATTATTATTATAAGCCGGTCTACAGGTTTTGAATAAAGAAGTCATCTTAATCGTCAGATAAAATACAGTTAATATATCAAACATTTAGCTAGTCTTCAGTCCCTGGATTGTATAAATATTTCCCTACTTCTTACTCGATTTTAATGATTTGTATACTTTGGTTCTGATGAAACTCGACGTGCCAAAATAGAATTAAACCGTTGCGATATAGTGGGCTTTTACTCGTACCCATCAACAATGTATATACATGTATACATATCATGTATAATTTATATATATTCAATATAAAAATATCAAATTTTATATAAAGTCATAAAGTGTACCCAAAACCTACGTGATGGTACAAAATGTTCTCATTTACACCAAAACGGCGTTCGTACGTGGATTTCGAATCCTTTACAATTCATAATGTGGAAATCAATCGTGGAATTTTTATTTGATGTTTTCTAGTGGAATGTGCCGAGTTGCCGACCGCCTAACAATAACTACTCTTCATTCAGTACATGATTCTCAAAAAAGGATCACTTCATCATTCACGTATTTCGAACATGAGTTTCAACGTACAAAAATTTGTATAGACTCATAAAATGTATAAATAGACTTTACATACAACTGCTTATTGCTAATGTTGCCATATCAGCACTGCGCCACCACTGTCCACCTGCCGGTACCGTCGTGTAACGCTCAACGAAATATGGATCGAGAAATAACTATCTGGAGGTTTTGGTATACATAAATTCAGTCTGTAGTTGGGTTTGGCAACGACGTTTTTACTATTATGTATTGTAATTAAATAAAAATCGTCTATAGGAAAATATACATTTAAGCTCCATTTTCAATAAAACGTGTACAATGATGACGAGCAGTGGTTGATATCCTAGGATGAGACGAGATGAGAGCGCCCTGAGTAACACAGGTTTGTCGCGCACGAGTGTTACTATATTAAAAATAACTCGAGAACCGATAGAATATTTAAAAAATGCTTTAAAAATAGGTACTTGCGATTCTTGGAAGACTGCACCAGTATGAATGAATAATGTAGATAATACTGTATAGTTTATATGTATATTATCATTTTTCAAATAAAATTACTAAAGCACCATGCCAAACACATTTTGAACATATATATACGTTAATCACGACCATAGTCCCACGTGGTGGTCAAAAATACCTACACCAACTATTAATGTCTTAGAGAAAGGTTAAAATATTTATTTAGCTGCTTCGGCCATTATTTGATACTATCGATATTTTTGTATTTTAAAAATACATTTTTCGCGAAAGATTTTAAATCTTCGGAATAAACATTTGCACGACGTCTACACGATGATAAACCTTTCTTAACGTAACGCATAAGTCGTTTCTCCTTTACAATTTGGTAGTATATAAATTTGTTTCCACATGATATGACCATTTTCCTTTACACTCTAACATCTAACCGCGCAGATATTGCTTTCCGTCTATTATCAAATCATGACTTCGTTACAAAAGAAATTATAAAAATTACCCTTTTAATAAAATAACAACTTTTCCAAAATCCGGATTGCACTTAACTTGTTCGATATCAATTTTTATAATGCCACGATTTTATATATTAATATTTGTTACGATTGCAAATAAAAAATAAAAATATTTCTTTTTCAGAAAATAAATTTAAAAATTTAAAATTTAATGAAATAAAACTATGCTAAAATAAATACCTACCTATCTTAAATAATCGTGTCAACATGTTCAAAACCTGCGCCTAAAATCTTACATTAAAAATTTCATAAAACAATAATAAAATTATAATGTAAAAACACATTTAAAATTGCAGCTATATCTATACATCAAATCCTCTCTTCCAACCGTCAAAAGACCTCATCAAAACATCACTGCGAATCGCGTTCAGCGTAAAGCCAAGAGGATCGAAGCCCACTGAAAAAGCCGAGGCGACGTTGCCAATTAAAAACTAGGCTGATCTTCGATGAAGTCTATAACGGCCGCAAATTAAAACTAAAACAAATTAACATCGTAAAATTCACAGTTTCTTTGATTTTTGGCTCGTGTACAGCATGAATTGTAGCGTGGTCTGCGTCTACTTGGGGGGCGGGTAGGGCTGGTAGGCCTCGTCCGGGGACGCCGCCGTCGACGCGTGCTCGCTCTCCATCGGCATCTGGATGATGGGCGGAGTGGGCCCCGCGAAGTACTGGTACGGGTGCGAAGCGAAATACTGTAAATTACATTTCAGCACTTAAATAAAACTCTCCTACATTGGATACATAAATTACAGTGAAGAAAAGCGAGCGTTTGGTGACTAGCGTTAAGCGACAAGGGTACGCTATTTACAGGAGCGTATCATCGTCATAGTGCATTGACACTCACGTATAATTCATTTTCCGGCCTTAAGCTGTCCCAGTTTACCTGGAAAACAGAGATCACTGTCAGTCTTCTTGTTTTGCAGACTGATCTGTATAATTATCATGTGGCCGGAAATAATATTACTGTTCGTTTCTGGTGACTCGTGATTGTTTCGTTCGAGTCACTCTCTCTCTCGCTTTGGCGTCAAAGGCAGTGTGACAACAGGACTCACGTATTGGCTGGGCACGGTGTCGATGGGCACGTGCGGCGGGTGCGCGGCGTGCGCGGGGTGCGGCGCGTGGTGCGCGGGGTGCGCGGGCGGCAGCAGCGCGGCGTAGGGCGCCAGCCAGGCGGCGGGGTGCGCGGCGTGGTGGTGGTGCAGCTGCGGGTGGAAGGCGGCCACGCCGTACACGCCGCTGCCGCGGTACACGCCGCACTCGCCGCCCGCGCCGCCGCCCACGCCGCCCGCGTACACGCCCGTCACGCTCATCGCCTGCAACACGGACAACTACAGGATCAATTACAAACTGTGGCACCCAACCGACACAGGTGTTTGAAAATATTACCTTAAACTATAATAACGTACAAAATATACCTCCCACATACCAGGGTACCGTTTTTGGTTGCTGATTGGCAGAACTCAATGCCACGCTTTGTCTTGTTACCAAATCGAGGAAATGAATATATTAAATATTTAATTCTCTCGAGTGGGAATGGAACAAACAATCGTCGCGTTTACAGTCCCACGTTGTACTTTGCGCTACGACGACTTCTTAAAATCATTACATTTAGTTAAACGAGTATAAATAGTATAATTACAAATAAATGTTGAATCTCAGATTAATAATTGATACCTGTGTGATTGATTCGTTATTGTCCCTCCACGCTCGGCCGTTGCTGTCGTTCTGCTTGTTATACAAAGCTTTCTTCTTATTGCCTCCATCAGCGAACTTCACTAGCAATGGTTCCTTCGCACCAGGTATCGGGTTTCCATTGAATACCTTAAAAATATTGTAACGTTAACAAGAAAGTTGGTTTTTCAAAATTTATAATTGTTTTTGAAGTATGTTGTCCTCATACTTATTAACTTTAGAGCCTATGAGGCATACCTAAGTGCAACTTTTATATTTATATAGTACAAATCTCGTGCTCACTTGTATAATCTGCTCGCATTTTTCCCTAGACTCCATTCTCGCGAAGCCAACGCCTTTGCTGTGCCCGTGGGTGTCTCGAAGGATCCTTGTAGATACCACTTGGCCAAATTTAGCTAACAGTTGGTCCACATCATTTTCCTTAAAGTGCGGTGGCAAGTTGGCCATGTACAGGTTGGTGGGATCCTGTTCCTGTTGCTGGAATACCCCAAAAAATAGTTCAAGCAACAGATCTTATTGCTTATAACATATAATGTATCCTATATTCATTGGAAGATTTTAATTAAAATAATATCTATATATTTTTTAATATGATCGTAATTATTAAAATTTACGCACGATTTAATAATACAAAACAATAATAGATTACATACTTTACAGAACAAAGACTTAACAATTTACTTTTAAAAATGGTCTTATATTTTTCATAATAAAAATTCCATTGCGCATTTTGTCGACAAAACTCAAGGTAATTCCTGAGTAAATTGATATTAGCTTGAAGCTAGCGTAGATTATCTAGACACAGAAGCCAGCTGTGACGTTAGTCAGCGCATTGATCTAATATGCTATAATATTATTATTATGTGGGTGTTATCAACGACATGGGCATATACATCAGCATAGAATTTATGAAGCTTGTTAAAGTCGCATACACACTAATTTAATATTGAAAGCATAGAATACCCAGAGCCCAGTAGCGAAATACATTGTTATAACGCTGAAGCAAACGATAATAGTATAGAATTAACAGGATGAAACAATGTTTGAAGTAAGTAAGTAAGCGTTATATTTGCGCTGAGGGTTCATAAATACTTACAACACGACAACGTCACACAGTTCTGTTTGGGTATTACGCTGATACCAGAATATCTCGTGGTGATCCCCAAATTTAACTGACAAATGAATGGTTACAAATTTGTGAAATTGATTTGTTTCTCATTTTTAACCGCCCATTAAATGTCAATGATCTGAACTCTGGTCCTACTGAAGCTAAATAGGATCCAAACATCTATAGTCAATATGTGACTTACACGGTATCTAAATATTGACTTCCGAATATGGAACAGGATGCTGATGCTACTCTATGCATAGGTAATTCAAATCTAGCAAAACATTTACATTAGTTAGAGAACACGGCTGTACTTTAAAATGCTCTGTTAGATATTATAGCATTTTTTTTTATAAAAAATGGGGTAAATACTAAAGCTATAAGTAAGGGTAGGCGGATTAAAGGACAGGACTGGAAAGGTTTTTTTGGGTCTTTCTAATCCATTATCGAGGATAACATTAAAATTTGTAACACAAATCCTCTGATCTACGGATTACAGATTTTGAATTATACATAAATAATTATCTAATGTGTACAAACTACTTAAAAAAACTTCTATAAATATAAATTTAAAATACGATAGTAAATTTGAATAGAATATTTTATGACAGAATCTCGTCATTTATAAACAATAAAGGAAAGAATAGTTTTATGAGGAATAAGAATATATTAATTATATTGATTTTCGATACAAAACTTGATGGACCAATTACCGACGTGTTGATAGTAAAACTTGGATGAGCGGAAAGGGAGCAGGCGGTTAGTCATAATAGTATTACTTGCATGCACAACGTACACGGTTCAGTCTACGCAGGAACCAGATACCCACTTTAGCCATCTGGGCCTGAACACCTTTGGCTTGTAATCCTTTAACAGCAGCCTCCGCTGATGCGATCGTTTCAAAATCTACAAAACCGTAACCTGCGAAAATGAAAATAAAATACGTGTATAGTAATGGGCGCTTTTACGTCGAATATTTCCGTAGATTTGTTATAAAAATTGATGATACATGCTTAATCAAAGGACATCTAGATATATTAAAATATAATTTACCTAAATTAGTAAAAGAAATTGAAACGGAATCTAATGATTTGAAAATATTACAAAATTGGGCAATGACATGTGGATAAAGAATAACACTGTGAGAGACATTACGTGCTTTTTCACATATAATATTAAAAAAAACCTCGTGCCATGGTGCAGTAATGGTGATGGCCGTAGTGATAAAATAATAAAATAAACAAGTACAGTAAATAATATTTTTTTGTATGAGAATGTCACAAATAATGCATAAATCGAAACTAGTGTTCGTGCATATATTAGAAAAAGTCTCACCATAGATGAACTAGTTTAATGAAGGTATATGGTATTCTAGAAAATATTAATATAAATTCAGTTACAAATAATTCTCCACTAAGAGAAAAATACATGTCAGTAGATAAATATATATTAATAAATATAATTATAATACATACGTGAATAGCTATACTGTTTTATTATTAAGAGTTATATTGGTAAAGGAGGATATCTATTGTAGGTAAATGTATATGTGTCAATGTTTATTAATTTTGATTACCTTTACATTTATTCGTATTTTTGTCCAATATTGCTTTTGTTGAAATTATGTTGCCATACCTGAAAATTAAAACTTTGTAAAGAAGATTGTTGGGAACCTATACTACATATTAATGAGACGATGCTTACATCTGACACATTTGGACGAGGTCCTTATCAGTCGTGTTCTGGCTTAGGCCGCGGATATAAAGGTTTGTACGGCTTAGTTGTTCGCCGGATGCGCCAGTAGTCGACGCCGAAGAGGCGGGTGGCGGTGGAGCCGTGCTAAGGCTAGTGGACCGGGTTCCACCTGCAGAGTTCGATGACGAGCTGGATGCAGTGTTAGCCGGGGATGCTGCCGTCGGCACCCGTGTCCCGGTCGCCCCGCAGCCACCCGTCATGGCCGCACCAGTATACTGTAACAATAAGGCCAACACTAAGTTTTGTTCTCGATTATACTAATTTCATCATCATTTTAATTTCACATTCGATTTAAAATGTGATATGGACATTTATTAAAAAATATATTTCAGGAACATGAATTATGTCATTATTTAGGTGGTGAGTAATGAATAGTGTAGTGTAATAAGCATGTGTCGATTCTAAGCACGTGTCCTCAATCAGCTCGTACTGCTTATTACCAGTAGGTGCAGGCTAGGTGGAGGGAAGGCAACGGTTTACGGTATAGATTGCACGCGGAGTCCGATCGTTTACGGGAAACAGTTAGGTATGTTGGTTAACTAGTCGGCATTCTGACCGCGTACAGGAAGTAGTTACGGTGATAATCAAGTTTCTTGGCAGTGTAATGCGAACTTTTAATTATTCGTCTTCACATGAATCAAAATTTTAAATTACTTGGATAATTTTTAAGATTATTGATAAATAAACACGAAATAGTATTAATACTAAATAAAATATACTCGTATGTTTAATATTAACAAAGAGTTATTAACAATTTCTAACATTAATAAAAAAACGTCCTAAAACAAAAATGCAAAATATAAAACAAAATGACATTAATATAATATATCACAAAACTTAATACACCATAATCCATTTTACTCAACATTTTGATTTTCACGTTATAATTCCCAAAATGGATTTAAATCGAAGGTGAAGCTACGGGCATAAGTTATGTTTATTTCGAGTTTTAGGAGTCATGCTGACGATAGATAGTAAGTAAAAGCGATAACTGCGAAACGTTCACTGTAAAAGGAAATTTATTCGCCCCATTAGTGTCTGTGGAGGTACAACTCTACATGCTGTAGTTATTTGCATTGAGTTAACATATTAAAGCCATAAAACGTGGTGTCCCTTGTACTAGGAGACGTGGGGCGATAATCCGTGTATCTAAGTGAAGTCGTAAATGTTATTTAAAAAATAAACGCTTTTTAAACAAATCCTGTAGCTATAAAATATCAGAAACAAGATCATTCATAATCTGGAAATATTTATTATTAACTGAATTTATGTATATTTTTCTTTTTATTTTATTGGGACATCATTTACTTAATTTCTTTTCTAATTTTTAATTTCATTTTTTAATTTTTAGAAACATTTAATTGTATCACACTCTTGTTACAATTAGGACCTGTTTATATGGGATGTCCTTTCGTTATAAAAGTGCACGATGCACTAACAACACGCGGTAAAAATATAATCCCTAAGTAGATTAAAACGTATTACTTTTATTTCGAAAATGAACTGTCATAATTATTTTTGGGTATATCATAATTATTTAGTAGCAATGACCTTAGTAAAACCTATTCTGTTCCAATAAGGTCATTCACACGTTACATTCTGTTTTCATTTCTTCCGTTGAGATTAAGTTACAATTAGATAGTAATACTTATACTTAGCATATTTTTTAACAATAGATCTTGAAAGTTTACTTACATTGGATTGAAATAACCCTTTTTCCTAAATATATAAAAAAATATTTAAAAAAGCAGACCTTAATGACATTTCTAACGTTGACGAATCCCAATTTGAGTGATGTATCAAGCAGGAGGGAGAGTCTTAGTGACGCGTTTTGACGAAAACCAATCATCGCTTTGCAAACTTTTGACGGCATACGCTCAAACTCGGAAGATATTAGCATGCGCTACTCCTCAAAATTCTTTAATTTATTACGTTCAAAGTTATTTGAAAAAAAAAACTGTTCAAAATATTTTAATATTTTCCTCTTGCCAATATTATTTTATAAATAAGAATAGTAATTTATAAAACATCGTCGAAGTCTACAATTTAAATCGTATGCAGTTTTCATTTAAATTTAAATTCATGTCCAGAGCGTAAAGCAAATTGAATGGCAAAGAGATTTTGCTCGTCTACCTCAAGGATAAGAACGGAAATTGAAAATTTGAATTTGAATAGGTACCTCTGAAGAATTGTGATAGTTTAGTTTTGATTGTCAGTTCTTAAAGTATAGAGTCAAAGAAAATCACGCAAATCATTACGGATTAAATTAATATAAAAAAGATTAATCTATAAACTGTTCAATTAGTGAACGTAATCGTATTGAGGCACCATTTTGCTACTTCAATTCTAATAGATTGCCGACGTGTTTACTGTGAGTTAAAAAAATGAAAATTTAAGAGTCATTGTCTTTATAACTGTGTACCACTGTCGTGTATTGTTAAGTGTAGGGTGTCAGGATATAGCTAGGGCTTGTAACAAGACAAGGGGTAGCGCAAGGGCCCTTGCCCCGTTTCAAGGACTTTATCACCATTTACGTACGGAAAATGTCGAGAAATGAAGACTAATTCACGAGTTAAGTGAAGTTGTACGGAATCAAGAATTTTGAAGTAAATTAATTTAAAAATAAATTATGTTTTTCCATTTTATCCATCAGGCAGCATTTACTGAGTCTGTAAGTAAACCAATTCAACAAAGTACTGAAAATTTATCATTTCGTTTAACGAGGCTGTAAATGTAGTTGCAATAAATTAATCAGGATTACTGTACTCTGAGTATTTCTACTTGCAATGAAGTGAAAACAGTGACGTTTGATAAAGCTATTTTAACGATTGACATGAGATTTTATAAATAAATCATAAAATTTGGAATAGTCTCCTAACAAGAAACTGGTTTTGGTCATTATTTGTTTACAACTAGCTTGAATGTCAAATCATACAGCATAACTCTTAATAAATGTTTTAAATCGATGCACTTTGCAACATTTTTACTGCACACACGGAAGGTAGTCGGCGTGCTGACGTCACGCGTAGGCGGGCAGAGTGGGGGGCGAAGGCGTTCAACAGTTGGTCCCGGCTCGATAGCGCAGCGCGTGCGTGCGACGCGCGACGTCACATGGCCGTCACGTAACCACGATGCATTAAGCCCATCCGTATTTGTAGTCAAACTGACCATTTTGTTTCAATTTAATTAGGAGAACGGAATCAGCGCGAAACAGTCGCTTTTTAACGAGTTTCGTGATGTTCTGTTCGATAAATACGATACGATCTGTCTGCTATTCATAGGAAGCTTGGCGAAATGAAACATAAATCCCATTTAATCTATTTAAATTGGGCGCTCCATTTGTTTTATCGTCGTTCCAATCGAAGTATTGATGAATGTATTCCATGTTGACTAACGTAAGAAAGCTACATCAAATTAGCTTAGCTTTATATAATAATAAATATACTTAAATTGGGATTGATTAAAAACCAAATTAATATTAATTTGGTACTTTTTCTAAGTGATCTTAATACATTTGGCTATAGATATTTTGTTAAAAGCATACGTGGAATAACTTTTAGCGACCCACGACGCAGATACATTTAAATATTTGCAACCGGGTGAGGTACGTCAGTATGCCATTATGATAATTCAAGAAAAAACGACGCTCCTCTTCGAAAAAAAAATACCCTTTTTGTACGCTCTGACCCGACCCGCGAACAACGATATTAAACAAGTTTACCAGATAAAAGCGTTGTTTTTGTACATATTGTTGAGCAGTAAACAGTCATGGAAAAGTATTCTAATATTCTTTCTTCACTGGCAAGTTACTACCATTTCAACGCAAGTTAATAAATTGTGCATCACTTTAAATTGTCACTTAAAAGTTAGCGTGAAAACCTCTCACAAAGCATTAAACGAAGAATGTTTTGTGGGCTGTTAATCTCAAGGGGCTAGGGTCCTTCACCTTCTGCCATCGCAGAAATAAATCTAATTCTTTGGATGACAGATATCAGCAAGCCGTGTTTATTTATACTTTCACTCCAAGTTTGGAGGGTTGCACATATGGGACGTGCCTCGTTGAGGCAGCTTGTACAAAAATAAACTATTATCTTCACTAAGTCAATAAACGCCTAAGGGCTTGTTACAGAATCATTTCCTGGTCTAAAAATAGACTAAGTGCGGTGGAGTTTTAATATAAACGTTTATGATATGATAAGAATAGCCGTAGAAAATAGTTTTTTTCGCCGTATGCCACGAAGCAGACAAGCAGTTCTATTTCCGCCCGATTCTATGACTTTGTGTGTTGAGAACATAAATTTCTCCGAGTAGCGATTTGATCTACAACCATCGAGTTAACAAACGTTGTCCTACTGCGCTACGAAAACCTAAAATAGTAAATGAAAAAGTCGCAACGATGTCTAACAGAATAAATTTAAACCACAACTACATGTCACAATTCGCACAAAGTTTAATATATCTAAATATTCTTCAAGCGTATTATGTGCGTGAAAATAAACGTCGAGTATAGCGTGGGTGTTAAGACAATTACCTGCAGTGGAGAAATAAATGATTATATGAATGTGATGTGAACAGCTAGTATATTACTTCACTTCACTGTCTATCTTATGTTCTCTACATATTGAGTGAGTCTGTAAATGGTTGAACAACAAAGTGATTTAGTTATTTATATTACTACTACAAAAACTCTGGATCCCTTTTACCAAAAAAGCAATCCAAAGCTCCATTTAGGGCTGCCATGTTTGTTAGAGGGCGCGATGTATCTAACAAGCTGTACGTTGTGACGTTTGTGACAGCTGACATATAGCAGCCATTAATCAGCTGGTAATGGGTAACTGACCAGTATTAAAATTTACCAAATCAGTATTTTTTTGTTAAACTGTTTTTGATAATTGAGTATCATTATTTCCTGAAATGAAATTAATACAATAGATATTGTTGTTTTTATTCAGTATTTGGTTGACTATCGCAACAACTAGAAAACTTCAATCACTTCCGATACAATATATCTAAGCTTACATTTACCGGTGGATAAAAAAAACTAGGTTAGGAAACCGGAGAGCAATGTTCGCTTTAAAAGGAAACGTTGTTTCAAAGAATGATTGCTGATTTTTGTATAGGTTCAATAAATGACCATTGCAAACTAACGGTTTTCTGTATTATTTTTATAAAGTCAATCATATCGTTATGTACAATAAATATATTTACAAATTCGTTTTTTATAATAATCTATGGGTACAAAAAAAATTACGTGGCATGGTAAGTACACGATATTTAAAACCAATGTTGTATTATTGAAATTCAATAAAATTATTTATGTTTCTTTGGAAATAAAATTATTAATAAAAAGTGATTTTATTTTATTTAATATAATAATTAATGCTCAAGATGTGATTTACAAAACAAAGTAAAAATAAATTAACAGTACATTTACGTGTTATAAAAAAAAGTAGTTTAAAAATAATTTTATGGTTTTGATAGCAAATATTTTGGTTTCTATATACATACATACAGGTAACTAACTATATATTACTTTTCACTGATACTTAACGCCATTGAACAGACCGACACAAAAACTAAATAAAATAAACAACTAAAATTGATGACTTCAAGTCTTCATGGGCATTACTTTACGACTTTCGAAGATCATTGAGAAGTATACTAAATAATACAAATTTTATTGCCATGCCATATGCCGATGCCGAATCAGATTCCACGAGGTCTATGAAATAGTTTTTGTTACGGTTTCGACTTAACAGATAAATAATAGTTCTATTTTATCGACGATCAGAACACACCAACTTATATGTGATGTTTCCATCGAAAGTTTACGTCAATAAATGGATTATATTGAATAAGTTCGCTACGACTCGGACGTGAGATATATAGAAAATGATAAAAAAACTTTGTGAGCGAAGGACGTTGATGAGCCTAAGTATTTCCTAAGAATAACGTTATTAACAAATAATGATAGAAAAGAAATCATTTGTTTCCGAAATGACTTTTTCCAAAGGTATACTTTAGAGACTTTGGTGACAGTAAAATAGATTGACTCTGGTTGTGCCAATGATAAACTATATATACCTAAGTATGTAAGTAACAAGACGATATTCGTAATAATTTCTTCAATATTGGCAAGGTAATATGATATTAATGACTGCTAAAGTTTTTATGTTTTTTTGAAAATTCTTACTTTAAAAACATTAAACATAAAATGAAAACTTTTTAAATAGTTTCAATACGATGGACGTGGTGCAAAAATACAATATAAAAAACATTAATGTACAACATTCTCACGTACGTTTAATATATTATAAAAATCCTCTCAACACATTACAATAAAATGCGATGCTACTTCCGGATTAAGTACTAGAGTGTGAAACTCTAAAAAGAGTTCTGCAACGCTCGCCCACGAGATAAATCCTGAAGGAGACGGTTCGTAATAAAACACGTACGACGCGGGGCGCTACATTTTATTTCAGAAAGCGATAAGGACGCGAGAAATTCCTTTTACGAGATTCTTGCGGAGGGGAGGTAGGGGTAGAGTCGCTCAGCTAACACACAGTGTGAATACAGCTCGTGTGCGACATCTGGTTCATGTCGGCGCTAGTTCGTAAACCCGGCGAGGGCGGAGCGCCCGTCGCCCGTCTCCCGTCGGCCGTGGGGCCCGTCTCGACGCTCAAATCGTTCGATGCACCGTGACAATGATCAATGCACTGTAATTACTCACCACAGATATATGTTAACGAAAGCTCGGATCCCAAGTATTTTAATCACCACTGATGTACGGTTCCCCTTCTGTCGGACCTTTATGTTTCGATATTTATCTGTTTATATTTATACTTAATTTATTAGTCTCGCCGTTGAGAGATAACGTGTTAAGATTTTACTTTTACTTAGAACAATTTGCACATACGAAGATGTTAAATTAAATAGAGGATTTCTGATAATTCATTATCAACTTAAATTTATATTTTGTTGTAAAGTTAATTGGTTATTTTATCTTTGTCCTCAATTTACCTGTTTTTTATTTAAAATTAAACTAAAAATCAGCTTTATGCTGTTCTGCTATCCTGCTCACAGAGGGAACCTAGTGTTAAAACACTCTGTTCCCCACTATCCACCGAGTTCTGGAGGCATTACGTGTTGAGTGACGGAACTCAACGCCGCGCTTTGCCTCGACACCAGAGCGAAGAAATTACAATATAAATGTAAATAAATATTTAATTTTCTCGAGTTGGGATCGAACCCACAACCAGTGGTTTTTATACTGAATATGATACATCTTGTGCCCATGCGCCACAACTGTCCTCAACTTTAAATGCTTATTAATAAAAACTTCTATATTAATATAAAACGAATTTATTATTTATACAGTCACTCAATCTGCAAGAAGATAAATATCAACATTGGTACACAGGCTGTCCCACGAAAAACTGATACATGATTTAAGGTGTGGAATCACGGTCTGAAAGTGTTCACGGTCCGTAGCCCGGCATTACCGTTTATAGGGGATTGCCCATCAGCGCCGTGCGCTGAAGTAGTCGGTAATAACGCTTGTTGCCTTCCCGTTGCCACTTAACCCGAATAGGGTTCTGTGTAGTGTAAATAAGGAAGCTTCGCCGTAATACTTTTATAAAATATTTTATTTTTCATATTTTAATGAAAATGTTAGCGAGTTTTAAATAAAAAAATGTGTTTTATTTGAAAGTTTGTAATTGTAATGTAAGGTTATATTATTAAACGTTTTTTTTAGCTTCACGCTGTTTCCCGCACATGGCAGCGTAGGTTACCTTGGGAACGTTGTATCTTAAGGTGTTCCCATTAATAAACATTCAGAATTCTGGAGGCAATATATAGAATTTTGTTAGTTCTTTATGATAATTTTGTTAGTTCTAGGGAGTGAACTAATAGGGAGTGAAGTAAACATGGCTTGACTAGTTCTATGAATTATATTGTTTTTATTTCATAGATTATTAAGACTTCAAAAGTTTTAACCACCAATAAAACCAAGCTAAGTTAAAACGGGCAAGTAACCACAAACATACGCATCACCCAAAAACCTTTCAAGTAAGTTCCGTTGACACTTACCGAGTTTATTATTTAGTTTAACTTATGCATTAACTAGTTTTATGCAAATCATGATACAGACATTGAGTGCTCTGAACATTAATCACGTTATATTGTTAATGTTTGTGTTTTGTGCGGGCCCCAGACGCGGTTAGCCAAATTGATGGAGCGAACTTCCCTCTTAATTACGCCCGCTCTAAGTCTAGCTAAATTAAAGTAAATCTGAATTGCAGCTAAGATTAAGATACGACTAGTTCTGTTTCTTATTTGCTAGTAGAGTTTAAATTGTTGTCTATGTTATTCTATGGAGGGTATTAGGTAGTTTAAAATAATGTCATTTTTGTAACTGGTACTCGTATATAAATATTTTTTTTGAGGGATCAAGCACATTTTTTTAGGTTTTCGCTATTCCCAGCACATTATAGGGTAGGCAGAGGAAACCTAGGAACCTGCCCATTTCCTGCCAAATTCTGAAGGCATAGCGCGTAGCGCGAGGAAATGAAAATATTATATATTTCATTTCTTCTAATGCGATTCGAATCCATAACCTATCGCGTTTTCAGTCGCACTTTTGTACCCATGCGCCCCGACTGGTTTCAATCAAGTCTCAATCAAGTACTTAATCTAACCATTAGATAACACTTAGGTACAAAATTTGATAAATTTAATTATTAATATGATTAAGGATGTATTACGATAAATATCTTATTATATTATTAGGTTAATCGTTCGCTTTGAACTGTCACGAGTATTGTTTGTGGTATGATTTCCAATTACTCAGTACATGGATGCAGCTAGTGATATATTGCATAATCCTGGACAATAGAGTTCACGCAGAGTTGAACGTTCATTGTGGTTGCTTATAAATTAACTTATACTATTCACATAGTTTATTAACTGAGCTTAGTTTTAACTATGTATCGTGGGAATATGGAGGTTGGAAGGATGTTAAGTTAAACCACGGCTAACTCGTTTCCGTCAAGCATAAATTTTACTATAATGAGTAACGCGAGTGACTAAGTGAGCTTGTAGTAGGAAAGTATGCAGTTACTTAGTGATTGTGTCACGTACTTACAGCAAAATGTATTCAACAGATACCTACGTGGAGTATATTGTTTTTGCGTCAATTATGTTAATGCTGGAATGTGGCATGAGCTAATTAATTGTTATCTTCTGCACAAGATATCATTATTACTCGTGACTGCGTACAATAAGCGTCATTTGTGGCAATTTTTTGTTCGCTCTGTTGTTACAAAATTTAATAGCTTACTTTTCTTTTTAATGTCTTAAATATTATTTATTAAATGATTGTGTTAATTGAAGCTATCACGCTTTATCCAGCATGTAGCAAGCCTTGCATTGAGATACCGTATTCTTCATTTTCTGTCTAATATCGTGTTAGTGTCGTAGGCCAATGATCCACTTTGTCACACCGCGGTTCCGCTCAGAAGCTTTCCGCATCTATTTTATATAATACAACAGTAGCTTCGCTCGTACATATTCTAACGGTCGTACCTGGTGTGACGCGTAAGGGCTGGGGGCCGTCGCGTAGGGCTGCGGCTGCGGCGGCGGGTAGCGGCAGGGCTGCGGCGTGTATGCCGCGGCCCACTGCTGCGTGCCGCCGCGGAACTGTGCGCCCGCGCTCGCCATGCGCGCCGCGCACGCGCCCGCGCCCGCGCCCGCGACCGTCACCGCGCTCGACCCGACTGCGCCGCTAGCGGAACGACAGCCGCCGCTGCTCTGTAATAGATATTAGATCTAAATAAATTATAAGTGTTTATATATTTTTTTAGTTTCACGCTCTATCCCGCAGGGTAGGCAGCGCGAGCCTAGTGTCAAGACACTCCGCTCCCCACTTTCCGCCGTTTAAGAAGATAAATGTACACGTTATTGCAATATTTTTCTTTACTTTCACGTTGTATCCTGCATATACAGCAGGGAAAGCTGAAAGAACCTAGTAACCTAAGACACTCCAAGTTCCCCAATTTCCTCTTAATTTACAAGACATTGCGTGCAGAACAAAACTCCGAAATTAAAATATTACACAATTCATTTCCCATAGTGAAAATCAAATCCAAAATCGGACAGACACAACTTGTGCCACTGCGCCACGACAGACTTGTGAATCGTGATTATATATTATTTATATAAACAGGTAATACATTATATTAATATATATCAACAGTTTACTTTTAGAACGTATCTACAACGTATTATAATATATTTGTAGTTTTGTACAATGTATGTGATTCCGTCATTATATGTAATTTTGCGCATCAATAATTCTCTATTATATTATAAATTTAATAACAAAACATTTCATACACCTATATCATATTATGTACATTTATATCATATTAGGTACGGTTTCACGCTGTATCCCGTACGTACGTAACAGGATAGGCAGAGGAAACCTAGTGTAGGTGTGTAGTGGAAGACACTACTTTCCTACCAATTCTGGAATCATTGCTTATTGATTGGCGGAACTCAACTTCGCGCTTTGACACGACACCAGAGCGGAGTAATAATTAAATATTTCATTTGTTTGATAGGGAATCGAACCTACGCACCATGCACCACATGCACTACGTGTGGCCTCGCTGGACGTCAAAAATAATCTTTGATAGTATTAAATCATTGTATCCTGATTTAAAACGCTCCTTTATGTGAAGAAATCAAAAGATAAAAGTAAAATGGAGGACACGCACATACGAAGAGCTATCGTGAATTGTACTTATAAATTCCTCTTGTCATATTCAGACCGTGACCGGGAAGCTCGTTAAATGTTAATCTAGATTTTATAATCGTATGGATTATTATTATAACATATTGAATGTGACATTGATGTATGCCGTAAGGTGTATATTTACGTAGATACATCATTAATATTGTTATATTTTTTATTATAGTAATATAATCATTCAAAATATAATACTTCATGAATTCGGCGGAAAATGGGGAGCGGAGTGTCTCAACACTATGCCCCTATACTTCCTATGCCTACCCTATGCCTACACACGCGGCATACAGCGTGAAGCTTAAGCAAAAATGTTATATAATTTCTGTAAAATCGACTGCATAAACGCTCTAGCTGTACACGATGAAGATTTAAAATGTTCTTTCAAGATAGAAATTCTATAAAAAGAACTAAAAACCACAGCAAGAGCTTAAACTTGTACTCTTAAAAGGGCGAGGTAAGTCGGTCAGATACTGAAGAAAGCACTATAAGCTTAACACATTTAGCCATTGTGCGATTCAGTTAATAAATCAGTATTAAGCATTGATTTAAGACGTTTCTTTGATTTTATACTTATGGGTGATGCGTTTTGTCTTAATAACTTAAGATATTTAATAATAATAGTTAAAAGACAATTTATAAAAAAGATATATACTTTACTTAAGTTAATTACATGTAAAATTATATTTTCGTAATATCCCTAAAAATTTAAATTTAATTAATCTTGTCCCTTCACAACTTCTGTAAATATGTAATATAATATATTTTTAAGAATAATAAAACTGTTTTATGACTTTAGTCTTCCCTGTTCTAGAGCCTTTAAATAGGTTTCATCATAAACTATGACTTATGAGTATGAGAGATTGGCATCTAGGCGTCTAAAGCGTCGAGAGCCGTGACGAAGCGTCTTGAAGACTTTCGCAATGTATAGCCTACATTACCTATAAACGTTGCCAAGTTTTCCTTTATAAACTACATGATGAATTTGTATTATTGATCTCTGACGAGCACAACGATATTGAAATAAAAAAAGATGTTCTTCTCCTTCAGCTCCACGTTGTATCTCGCATATGACAGGGCATTCCATAATTAGGCATTATTTGTTAAATGGCGGACCTTAACTGTGCTGTGCTGTGCTTTTCCCCGAGTAAGAATCGAACCCACAGCCGTCACAATACAATCATGCCTGTGTCCTTGCTCCAGGCAAGCTCAAAAAAGCTCTTACTTAATAATAGTCAGATATCATACAACAATTGTCATGTTTTTTATTCTTAACCCAACTTTTGTAGTATAATGACTTAACATTAACCACTTAGTGCCATGAACACCAACATTTAGTATATTTAATATTTGTTATGCCAAGCGAGTACCTTCCCCGAGAAGGAGATTTATAGTGGCAATAACAATGTATAATTTCACCTAGCGACCCCCAACTTCGAACTTAATTATTTGAGTCACGGAATTCCAAAAACCATCCGAGAAACCTTAGGGATAAGAACCCTGTTATAACTTTTCAAGCAAACATCGTTCTTATTCTTTACAACTATTTTTTGCTACTGTAAAAATGTATAGGTGAGTAAGACTCTCCGGTTATAAGCCGACAATCCGCTTAGCGTGAGTGTAGGCGTGCGGTCCAAGGAATTAGGGTAAAATATAGATTCCTGATGATTGCTGTAGTGATGTTTCCTTAAGGCTTCACTCTGGATCAATTAAGCCACGTATGGAACGGAGAGTTTTTTAAGGTTTATTTTGTTAACATTAAGATAAGTTATGTGGAATTTATTCATAGCTCCTTTGGTGGTCAAGCTTTGTGTGAATCTTACTCAAGACTCACTCAAATTAAAACCACCAAATGAAAAAAATATGTTAGGAAATCGAGATGATTTTCTATATATTTATCCTACAACTGTAATCTGTCTAAAAGAGAACGTACGTTCACAAATACGTAAAGTCGGCCGTGATGATTAAGCCAATTACACGTAATTGTACTTCTACGTTAATAATACAACACTTTCTTGACTTGTAAGAGAAATAATAATGTAATAAACAATAGCTTATTACGATATATCGTTCGACTAAATTTCTAAGTAGCACAGTAAAAAAAGTTCATAATATTAAGTATATGTTTGTTGGGAGATAGTAACTCCATTGCAATTGATGGATCATAAATTAACGAAATGAGGCTAAATACTGTCATTATGATCTTGACATAAACATAGCATAAGAAACAGAAGAGGCAATAGAAAATAATATACTAATAATTTTACTTTTCCATATCTTTCAGTTCCTTCTCGTAATGTAATTTGGGGTGGATATAAAAAATAAACCATCAAACCAGATAGCGAAGACACTTGTCATCTAGTGGTAAGGAATATAGCATTTTCTCGACGAAGATTTAGTTTTATGTCGAGTGGGAAGAGCGGCGTCGGTAGGTCGCGACGATGTCTCGGCGACGCGCCTTAAGACGCTCTTTTTGCTTCTCAAGGACAATAGGTTTAGTTCTAGACAAGTTTAAAATAAGGACATAGGGACCTGAATAGGCTGATTGTATCGGCTGCTGTACATACGTATAGGTAATTAATATTTTAGATTAATATGAATTTTTAATATAATAAAACCACATTTTTAAATTTACAGTAATATAAAAATATACTTTTAAAAATATAAAAAATACTCTCCCGTCGACAGCAAAAGGGTCCAAGCTATCGTCTCAAGTGTGGAAGCCAGTATCTTCTGCATGGTTCTTAATCCGAAATTTAGAATACTTTTCATTTTTCTCCCTTCACGATATTATGTGGGATAGCAGTATCAACAATTAATACACGGCGCACCATTCGGTCTACTATCACTATATTAGGCCTATTGGCAACAATATACCTGTCAGTAATAATTGATTGATTCCACCATAGCCTTTCTAGAACAGACATGGGATTGTACCTATAAAGAACGTTTGTTAATTATTGTTATTACACAATAAAAATTGCGACATCAAATCAAGAATTTAACTTAAGTATTTTTCAACATTTAAATAAAAATACTTATTTAGAAAATGTAGAAAAAATTGAACGTAGCGTGTTACTAACCAAAGTCATACTTTTTATAAAATATGAAAATTGCATAGATTGTAATTTAAAGAATCTGCTTTGGAACGTTCAGCAACTATTTAATTTTACGATCTTAATTAATCTCTCGATACAATGTATGTATAATGCAGGTAGATTTCCGCATGATAGACTATCGGCTAGTTCAGTAAAGTAACGATTACCATTATTTAGCATTTTTGTTAAGTAGTTTGTTAAGTAGTTTAATTACTCCTATATCAAAACTATTTGGATATTATAATGATTTTATTGGAACTTTTTATTTGTATTTTGATTCAATAAATATAAAGTTAAACTACTGTTTTGGGATGATTAAAAGTTATTTCAAAATAGGCTAGTAGTAAGCTCCAGAACACAGTGGATCAAAATGATATTTTCTATCCAATAGAATGCGTGGCAGTAAACAATATGGTTTTATTTATTTGTCACTCAAACGAGGATAAGAAGGATCGCCTACAAATATAGACAAGTCACTTTAACATTAAGTTAATACGGATAAAATATATATTGTCCAAAAATATATACATTTCAAGTTTTGATTTTAATATAAGTAAATTTATCAACAAAATAGCAAAGATAAATATAATAAATATGCTAAACCATATTCTTTTGTTTAATTTTAATAATTTTTATTTCTTTAATCTATAGAATTATAGATCTATTTACCTAAAAACAAATTGTTTGTTTGCCAACAATATATATTTTTTCATTGATTTCAATTTTATGCTTTGTCAATTCTAATAATCACAATCTGTGACATTGATACATTATATGTTTATAATGATACGGACGTTGCCAACCGAACAGATGGACAGATGAGAGTGGATATCTCCTATACTTTGATAATGTCATTGCGGTTTGCAGATACAGAAACGTAATCAGTCTTTAGGATTAGGGCAATAAGTTAACAACTTTTTTGCGTAACAATGTATTTAATAATCATTTTATAATTTATAACAGTAATATTAAAGATTTTAATAATTTATTAAAATTGTATACAACAATGTCGAAAAGAATGCTAAAAATGCAAATAAATTATACTTTTATGAATATGAAGTAATCAAAGCGACATCAAAAACCATATTCCAATTTATCAGGAAATTGCTTTAAGACAAAATATATGTATAATTTTTAACAAATTAGAATTAAGTATCTTAGACGTTTCAATAATCCGTGCGTCCCCTCAGCCTCCCCTGATTGCCGGTTCATGGCTGCAAATAAAGCCGTGATGACGAGCACAGTTGTCTTTCCCGAATTCCGAATACCGCCCACAAATTGTTAGTCTGTCAACGATGTAAGTAATTTGTAACGTTTATTCAGCAAAATTGAGCAGGCCTGAGAGTAATGGAAATACTAAAAGTATTGCTTAAATATTATTCACTTACTAAATTAAATAAAGTTAAAATTTAGGCCGTCGTGGCACAGGGGCACAAGGGCGTGACTGAAACGGGACGGTTGTGGGTTCGATCCCCACTCGAGGCAATTTCTTAATATTTTCATTTCTTCCCTCGTGCACCTAACACTCAATGTCTAGAAAATTCGGCGGAAAGTGGGAAACGGAGTGTCTTATCACTATATTCTGCCAATGCCGCTGTGTGCGTGAAGCTACTTGTTTTTTAAACTCATGATTCTCTTAGTCTAAATTTTTCTTTTAATAGGACAATTTAATTGAAAGGTTAATCATAACGTATCTACTTCTAATTTTAATATGAATATCGCTTATCATTTAGTTATTTTTTTGTATACAAGGTATCTGTTTTTGTAACGAATTACATACACCGCGTGCGTGTAGAATTAAGTGATTGGTATGAACCGAAGCGCGCGACTTTCATACGATCGGAATACGTGAGGCAATTATTGCATTCAATTGCGAACTGTTTAATTGATATTTTTCTTCACGGTACGATAATTTTAAAGAAAAATCATAAAATGAAAGATGATTAACAATATTGGGAATATCGAAAACAATATACGTCATATTAGTGTGGATCATTTTACAGTTTAATAACAAAATTCATTAATTTCCTAGTATGGCTTTTTCATTTCCAAGTTGAAAACAAATAATTACATTTCTTCTGTGCCATGAATGATGTCAGCCAACTGTAGCGGTGACGCAGTTGGCACATGCCAACCAGATGAGCAGTTGATTGCACACAATGCAAATACCGAGCGCGTGCATAGTCAACGTTGCACAGTAAAAGTGCGAAATATTATTTTAAAACCATATTAAAACTAAATTAGCTTTGCAAAATATTCATATATGCAAAGGATGTCAAGCCCGTGCGCGTACTATAACTGAGAGTTATTCAGCATTTTTTACATCGACGGTAGGAACATTTGTATGCGATTCGCTTCGTCGGTGGCTGCCAGTGAGACTGAGTGAGACTACCAGCACCACCTGACCAGTGCGTAACTAAGCCATTATAGTCTTGAGTTAGTACGTTCCCTATAACATGTGTCTAGATCGACAATAATGTCTACCAAATATTACCTAAATCTACCAAAGCGCATTGGGCTTCGGCATAGCTAGATTAAATTCTAAATTGAAGCACGCACAGAGGCAGCCAACGGTCCGAAGCGACTACCACTAACCACATAACTGCTCTAAAGCAACAAGTATTTGTCGCTCGGTAATAAGGAATTTCATAATAGTAGCACTATCGTCCTAACTCAGACGCGCTGTGTCGTGTACCGACTGCAAAAATGCTTCATGTATTTTAGCGTGAATGCGTCGCCGCAGTGTGCAGCACACCCACACAGAGGCGGCGCGTATGTGTGTCATCTCGGGTGTAGTGGTGGGTGCGGAATGCGGCCACGTCCTTCGCCATACTCCGCGCCGCGCCAGTTCATTTGCACACAAGCGCACGATCCTATCCGATGGCCGACCAGATACAGCCATCCATTTTATAGCTTCCCAATTTATTATTTAGATATCAACATTTGGTTTTATCGGTGCGCACGGACCGATACGTTGATGTCTAATTGTACTCTGTCCATTGTCAGTTCTGCTTATATCGCTGTTAGTTTTCGTATTGTTTTTGTAAATAGAAGGGGAGATGGAGGCGGTTGCGTTCAATGCAACATATGCTTAGCGCACTGTGAATATAATGTGATTTAATCTACCCCAGGGGTTGTACACGTCAATAATTTAAAGGAATATCAACGTATTATAATCTGGGTTATATAGCAATTTTGACATATATGAAAAGAAGAACAATGCTACAGAAATACTGAGTGGTTCTAAAAAAGTCACATTATAATATTTTATCACACACAATTAAAAATTTTTTTGTTGGTGTGCAACCAGACGAGGTCAGTCAACTTTGTAGCGAGTCGACTTATTATATGCACTATGAATAAGGAAAAGACGAAGTCATAATGTTTCCGGAGAGAAGCACGGTTCCAATGCATACAAAATACAATGCGGGTTTAATGTAAGATGTGTTTAGTGTTCACATGAGAAGTACCGCAATGTCTTTGCAAACTACGGCCGGAACGGTACTTACGATCGACCGAATATGAACGTTACGCCTTTTACTTGAGGCGATAAAAATTCTTCGTTAGAGCTTTATGCTCATACTGGCTTGCATAGTATGTTTAACATAGTGTACGTGAGTGGATTATCGTTCATGGATATCACGTGTGTTCATAGTGTAATGTTATAGTAATTTACATCACTGTTCAAAGTAATTGTGCACAATACACATATACAGATTTTACTGTATAGAATAGTTTGAAGAAAGAGCTAAAAATCTGTATGAATAAGATTCACGATTTTTTTGTAACAAAAAGATTTGCAACGAGTACTGCATTCAACGATGACTTCCAATTTGACATTCGGGTAATTCTTAATTTTTGACTGGTTTTTCTGGCATCAGTCCCGTTTTTGCAACACAATGGCCACATTGTGCGCCAATAACTTTTTTACAAGTGACGGCGCGCTGGCGACGACTGATACATTGTACGAACAATGTACAAGCATTATGCACTGTTTAGTATATATTGTATGCGATGCATATTTCATGCTCTGTCGCGCTATTGAGGTCATTACCACAGTTAGTGCGGACTCCGGCAGGACCGCGGCAATGCGAATTAGCACACCGACGTCTGACATTATTGAGATGATTCCGTATAATCTCATGTCGAAATCTTGATAATAATATGTATTGCCTGTACGTGGAATCAAATTGTAGTGGATCTAGAAATTCTGACGATAGCCTATTTCTATATTTTTATCATTAAAATTTAAAAATAATATGCAGCTATACATATAAATAAAATTGGAGTTTCTATGATTGAAAAATAATCATGTTATTCCAATTCCCAAAATACAGTTAAATAATATCAAATGAATAATCGTATAATTTAAGACCGCTAGTAGGTACATATAGATAGATACACTCTGCTAATCGTTTACAATTCAGTCTCACCTTCGCTATTAGTCACAATCATAAGAAATCTGCGGCAATAAACAATTATTATTAACGCAATATGCACATGTGCACCGTGAATCATATGTATGCGAGTTTGTTAGTAAAACGTCTTATCGTCTCTCGCTACTCGCTAAGCTCCACAAGTGAATACAGTACAAAATTGCAGAGGAGTAATGAAAATCGTTTACTTTTGTTTTAAAAAACAGTTTTATTTTTATGCTAATATTTTATACGTTACTTAATTTATTCAAACTCTATGTTCAACACAAGTAATAGAGGTGTATATTAAATTTATACTTATAATAAATGAAGCACATCATTTTAAATTCTGTAAAATCTATTTAAACACCATTATTTTAAGGCTCCCAAATTTTAGAGACAAATAATATTTTAATCGTTTACTTTCAATCGTTCCAATAAAATGTGAGTGACTTCAAAAATATCTTTCTCATTATTAATTCCAGTGTTGACTGTACCGCTCAGAAGAGTTTTTGAACCGATGAATATTGTAAACGGTAGAGTCGAGTGGAACCTGAAGTCTAGACAGCAGATTATAGGAGTACATCGGCCTTTGTAGTCAGATTTAGGTTCCCTTTCCGTATCGTAAGCATTGAAATAGAAAGGATTGCAAAAACATAATAAAACATGAACATTTATTATTGACTAGCGATTCGTCCCTGCTCCGCCCTGATGCATTCTGCTTATATTGTATCCAATCGTTTTATTAATGAATATGTATTATATATGTTAATAATAATTCAATTAAAATTTAAAGTTGTGAAATTTATTATTGACAACTATCTATAACTATTTTTAGGACGTCCAATTCTTTGTTCTCTCTAAATTAAACAAAAACTAACAGAAAATTACTATGCGAACATTTTGTTTGGGAACAATCGCTTCAGACTTTGCCATCATTTTAAAAGTCACGTCACTATTAAACTTTTGTTATTTTGCAACAAAACAAAAACCATTGATAAATATCTGTGGAAACGTAATCCCCAGCGATTGGGATTACCGGCAAACTAAACGTTCCAAAAGATAAGGGTCGCTCCACAATGGACACAGAGTAACAATACTTCACGTAATGACGCATGTGTTATCGATTTCTAATCGTACACCCTCGCGTCGAGTCGCGTCCCTATAATGGTATCATATTTTAAGCGATGACAATTCGTGTCAATCATCATTTTTCGTATAAAGTAGATGCAGAGTTAGACAATGAAGCTTTTTGTTGTCATGAAATATCGAATATTTACTATGTTGAAAAACATATAATTATTTTTTCCGTTTACAAATCCGATGAGGCGTCACGTAGCCTCAGGTTTAGAGTACATTTTTTTTTAATAATACGACAAAAAAGTGTAAAGATTATATGTCAGTCTATATATTTAAGAATATTTGATAAATAACATGACTTTGCTTTTCAAAAGATTAGTAAATAAAACCACAGGCGCATTATGTTTAATGAAAACAGTTTCACAGTTTCATAGGGCTGTTTTGGCAATGTGAATTCTAATTTGGCAAAATATCTTGACGGTCATATGAAGCTATCAATTTTAATTCAACGAAGGCAATAAAGAATGGTAATATGCCATTTTATCCGGCTAAGTACACTGCAGACATTTGCCGAACGAAAACATTTTTGGCTGCGGTTGCAGCCGACGTCTTTATTGCATGTAGGAAATGGATAGCTTTAGTAAAATTATTTTTCATACAGTTAATAACTATGAAACTTTTCTATTTCATGTTATTTATGGTCTATACTAACATAAATCTTGGTTTTTGTTTGCAATAAATGTTTTCTGTATCAATTTGTCTACGTCAAGTATACAGTTACCCCAAATTTTACGCAAATGTAATATTAGATTTTTATTCATTTTAAAATTAAAACGAAACGAAAGGAAATAAAGATAAATTGTCTGTATTTATATATTTACACATACATAAATAGTTGATAGTAAATCATTCACGTTCCTCTCGTGTTATCTAACTATAGCATTGTAGAGTCTGGTCGTTGGTTCCGCCCCCAGCCACTATCAGCCTGTCAACCGCCGATTAGTTCGACCCATCACTATTTCAAACAGATAGGAATCCCCATGAGGAAAGAAGGCTTATTAAATGGAGTTATTTGAAAATGGAAACAACTGCGACTCAAATTATTTTAGTCATCCCAAGCCTAAAAAATGGGCTTATTATTATTATAATTCTAGACGATACGTATATAATATTTTAAACTAATTGTAATAATAATATAAATAATTTAAAGATATCAATAAATTGACAGGGATCGTGATTTTCAAGTATTCCTGAAATTATTAATAACTTTGACGCCAGTCGTGGCGCAGTGGCACGAAGTGTGACTGTAGAACCGACTGGTTGTGGGTTCGATCCCCACTCGAGGAGATGAAATATTTACTTAAATTTTTATTTACATTTCTTCGCTCTGGTGTCGAGGGTAATCGCGGCGTTGAGTTCTGCCACTCAACACGCAACCTACCCTGCTGTGTGCGGGATACAGCGTGAAGCTGATTAATTTATTTTATTTATTAATAACTAGTTAAACTTGGTAACAATTTGTTGTGCATACCACTCGTTTTCTTCATAAAATTGGACTGTATTTATGTTAAATCTGATATACTTCTATAAAATCACGTCTATTTATTTCCAAGCTTATCTAAAATAAAAATCGGCTGAGTGAAAATAAATATCAATAATTTTATGTATATGTATACAGCTGAATAATGTATTGTTAGAGCAAAATGTATAGGGGTGACGTCCTGTCCGATGTGTCACGCGACGGAACCCTTTGAAAATAAACGTAAACGTATATTTATAGTGTAGGTTAAAAGTAAAGTACAACTGTAAATGCGTTAGGGCATATTTTACTACAAAATAGGAATTGATCTTAAAATAAATAAATATTCAAATCATACAGTAGAGTATATGATGAAATTCATACACATATACGAGTAATACATACATATATGTGTGAGGCCAGTTGTAGTGCATGGGTACAAAGTGCGACTATAAAACCGACTGGTTGTGGATTTGATCCCCACTCCAGGAGATGAAAAATTTAAATTTTTATTTCCATTTCTTCACTCTGGTGTCGAGGGAAAGGGCGGCGTTGAATTCTGCTATTCAACACGCAATGCTTCCAGAATACGGCAGAAAGTGGGGAGCGGATTGTTTTAACACTAGGTTCTACCTACCCTACCCTACTGTGTGCGGGATACAGCGTGATACTGACTTATTTTTATTTATATTACATAAATCCATCAAATAACACAACATATATATTGCAATCCAGTTTAAATGTTGTCTGTTAGATGAAAATAGAGCAAAGAAAAAGATATGAAATCCATATATCTATGTATGTATTTGAGTTCTAGACGATTTAATGAAAATAAAAAATAAATCAACCCTTCACAGCCGTAAAGTACATCAATACAGACATTTGTTGGGGTTAGGTTTATATCGACAAGTCCGTGTAGTGGGATTGTGGGAAGTTAGCAGAATTAACTCTATTGAACAAAATATATGAGTATATCGTTATAAAAATGTACATCATATATTTTATATAGTCATATTTTTAACTATTATTATATTTTACTTTTACTAAATAATGCATACTAAATCATTTGCATGTTTATCATTTTAATCATTTACAGAAATGTTTTAAATTTGTTCATTTATCAAAATTTGCTGTTAACAGATTTGTAATAAAAATATTGAAAATAGCTAACGCTAGTTTATTCCTTCAGGGGGCCGCGAGGGGGCAGACGGCTTGATTGATGATGTGGGGGTGCATTGTGCGTACACTCGCCATTGTCCAGCATCGAAACAACTGGACATAGCGAGCTCTTTTATTATGATGATTATCCCACTAGGGATTGGCAAATTAAAATTTTCTAGATTATTCTGAGTTAATCACATTGAAAAACTGAAATATTTATGAATACTTGACAGTAGTTCGTCGATAAGGCACGTAAAATACACCAAAAGCACAAAAATAAAGGTTAACAATGGGGAAAAAAAAACAATTGTAGTAATGAGCTGCAAGGCAAACATTGTATCCAAACAAGTAAATGAAGTGGAAATAATATATCTCGAGAGAGTACAAACGTGGAGTACGACGTGTCGCTCGTAGTCGTCGTATGAAATAGGTTGGAAAATGACTCGGCTCCCGCGGGCCCGGCAGCGATTCAATCAGCCCGAAATTTGGAGTTAGTTTACCGAGCTACTGCTACGAAATCCCGCCGATGGCAAATAGAGTAAAAATGGGCCACGGAATGGGAGACTCTTAATCGTTTTACGCGCTACGTTTAACTTCAAGATGAGTTTTAAATCAAAATTAAATCCGTTCGTGTGCACGCCAGATACGAGTATGTACTTAAGGCATGTGATTTGTTAATGGTTTTGCATTACGTTTTGATGTGGTTTTTCTTTTAACCGATTTCTTACTTTAGTTTATCTTAGTATGTGCACTCTAGAAGGTACACTTAATAATTGTATTGGATAATAAACTAAGATTAAATGAATTTTCATATGACTGTGGTTTTAATAAATAAAGGATTTAAATTTATCAACATTTACATAGAGGCCAGTCGTGGTGCATGAGCGCAAAGTGTGACTGTAAAACCGATTAGTTGTGAGTTCGAAGAGATGAAATATTTACTTAAATTTATATTTCCATTATTTCACTCTGGTACAGAGGTAAAGCGCGGCGTTGAGTTCCGCCACTCAACACGCAATGCCTCCAGATTTCGGTAGAAAGTGGGGAAGGTTCCCTCTGCCTACCCTGCTGTATGCGGGGTACAGCGTGAATCTGATTTATTTTATTTAACTATTCATATTCTAATATTAATTAAAACTATTACAAACTAACACTTATGTTATTTATGGACAAGTCAATATGAATTTTTGTATCAATACTTTTAATTTCAATTATTTTTATTAAATATAAGAACATAGTATGAAGACAATGGACATTTTGTTCCAACACACCTAAACTCTAAGTACAATATATTCCGCAGATGCACTTAAAGTTAGCTATTTATTTAAAGCTTAAAACCATGTTACATTAACTTTATAGAAATACCTTTTGCACTTGGAATTAGTCTCCCGATCGATTAACGAGGCAAAGTACTAAATTACTTGAACGTGAGTCTGACTGTACCTACGTATATTATATAGCGCGTTGTATACAGCGAATCAAGTCTAAATGGCAGCAGTCGAACGAGCTTCGATTTTGTATTTAATATAGCCCTTTTAGATTTGCTCAGTCCATTTATGCCAGCTGCAGTTGTAATTTAATTGAGTTACCAGAATTTGTTGTTTAGTTAGTTATTGTCTAAAGTAAAATATATTGGTTGCTTTGTAGTATGTTCGTACAAAGTGATTCGCAGTTCTTTGCTTTTACTAAAAAGCTACCTATATGACAGGTTGCGGGTTCGTTTCCCACTCAAAGAAATACTTTAAAGTGCGGCGTTGAATTAATTGCCATTCAGAAGAAAGTGGAAAACAAAAGTGTTTAACACTAGGTTTCCAGGTTTCCTCTGCCTACCGTGTTATGTGCGGTATACAGCGTAGAACTGTTTTTTTTTTTTCAATAATACAGTAGTAATAGATTCACGCGCTTAAATTGATAATAAAACGCTGTCAAAGCTATTTTTACATTCATATAGATACAATTTATTCCTATTATTTTTAATATTTGATATAAAATCGTTGTAATATATACCTACTATACTATTCAAATATGAATGTGAGCAATTCTACAGAGCGACTCAGTAATCCTGTTATACCCTCCCTTGGTTTTGAGGTGGGCACACTAATCTCTTTGGTTATCCAGAACACATGTTTGGATCTCTGCACATTATATGGTAGCTTTGTATGTTGTTTAAATCTATGAATATTTTAAGAGTCTTTGCGAAGGAACATGTTCGATTTCCATATATATATATATATATATATATATATATATATATATATATATATATATATATATATATATATATATATATATATATATATATATATATATATATATATATAGATATATATATATATATAAACATAACACATCAATTGATTACGTCGTAGGCCAGAGTATGAATGTCACGTTATAGCCAGTAATAAATAAAAATAGATTGCTAGGTAGTTAGATAAGTAAGGAATCCTTAGAAGTGCCATAGTCGAATGATTCAAGTCTGTAATGGAAACTAGTTTTATTATAATAATGAACATTAAAGTGTTATATATATATTTTTTTTCTTTCAATATCCCCTTTTATATATTGGTTTAGTTCATACAAAATTATAAATTAGTATGAGAATCTACTATTAAAAGATGAATGGATGTATGTATGGATGGATTTTATTTTACTTATTTAATGAAAATATTCTATATGTACCTAAATTAATAAATGAAATCGATATAGACATATATATATATATATATATATATATATATATATATATATATATATATATATATATATATATATATATATATATATATATATATATATATATATATATATATATATATATATATGAAGTTTACAAGTTTTCAAACGACATTCTAAAATCGCATAGTAATTTTATAGTTGTAAGTCCACTAAAGGAGGATTTTTTGTTCACAGTATATTATTTTCATCTTCTTTACCTTTTGGTTCTTAGTAAAACATCACGTTCATTACATGCACAAGATATCTATTAAATTATTTTAATTTTCCACGAACAACGAGATTGTGCCATGAGTGTGCAGTTTGGACGTGTTCTAAAGCACGCGTTGGTTGTGAGTTCCAATCATATTTTTGAAGTGGTTACGATTAATGAAAAAAAAATTATAAATGCGTGAAGAGTAAAAAACAAACGAGAAATAAACAAATCTACGAGACAAATAAATTTTGTCAATTTTATTTTGGGTTATTTGAATCAAGAACCAATTCTAAATTCACTGCTTTAGCTATGTAGAAAATGACACTACATTGTTATAAACACCGTATAATAGCTATAATTAACTTTATGACTTTGAGTAGTATATAAAAGAAACAAATATGTTGGTAAATCTGATGCCCGTATTTAATATTCATAAGCTGATGTTATCTTATTCTATCCGCGTTCAAATCAGCGACAGCTAACATATACTTATCGTCAATTACAATCACATTTACTGATGAGAACCTTAAATTGAATTTAGTAACCAACTTCACGCTGTATCTCGCATTAGGGTAGGGAGACGGAGCATAGTGTTACGACACTCCGCTCTCCGTTTTCCCCCGAATTCTGGAGACATTATATGTTAAGTGGTGGGAATTAACACCGTGCTTTGCCTCGACACCAGAGCGAAATGTAGAATATTTAATTGAATTGATTTTCAAAAAATGAAGTATGAAATATTTCATTTCCTCAAGTGGGAAACGCACCTACGACCTGTTACGTTTACAGTCACATTGCACCACAATTGGCCCCAATAAAAAATTTTATTTAAGAAACTTATATACCTAATTGTTATTATATTGTTGTTTAATAAATTAACCTTTCTGAATTTGCGAAGCTAGATTTAATCACGCGGAACGAAGTCAGTGGGTGAAAGGAAAACAATTAATCTACTATTTCCCGCAATTAACGAAGGACTGACACGACTTACACCAGCAACTGTGGTTAATCAGAGCTATGGTATCGTTAGACGGAAACTGATCGCCACGATAACTGATAGCGACAACTTGACGTGGACTTCCGCTGCCTATCATCAGTTTAAACAATTGGTAACATAATATATTTAACATTTCAATTGATTCATTCATTTTATACTCTATATAATACTCTGCTTTACTTTGAAAATATGTTAAAAGATAGGAAAACAGTTCATTTGTAATATTTAAATAAATCAACTTCACGCTGTATCCCGCAAACAGCATGGTAGGCAGAGGGAACTTAGTGTTCAGACACTCCGTTCCCGACTATTTATATGTGATTGAAAATGTGTCCAAAATCACTCTAAGTTTATAATTTTATAATATATCTTGATTTTATAATAGCTTTTTTAATATAAATACGGAAGTGAATATGATATAGTATACTATATGATAGTTGCAGTATGATCTTACGTACAAGTAACCACAGCTACCACAATGGCCGTATCTGGATACGTGTCTTCTGGGTTTTTACGCGTTTAGGTAATCTAATGAGTCAGAATATATTGCTAACGTTAGTCCTGTATTTTAAATATATTTATAATAGAAATAATTGAAGATTACAAAATAAAGAATGGAACCCATTACCTCTTTTTACATTTTAAGTAGGTGGTACATGTAAAGAGCTCAAACAATATGCCGCTACGACGAAACTTATTTCTAAAATATTTTATTCATAAAGAAGAATATAAAACTTTCATTTTCAATTCAACCAAAATCCGAAATAAAGTGACCACAAATATTAATATTAAAATTATAATTAATTATTAATAATAATAAAAGCTTTCTGATTACCTGAATGATTTAACAAAGATTACTTACAAGAACTGCACAATCAAAGGTCAAAGGCATGTTCTATGAAGCCGATCGTTGTCACATTGTTTTACAAACAGGCGTTTAATTGACACAGGAATTCCAAACAGCCGCGTAAAGGAAAACAACTCGCGTCGCGCTGAGAAACTATAAAATATATATAGATAAGTGAGTGAAAATTTCTATTTGGGTATATATTTCTTTTATATTCACATTAAAGATCTAAAGAATTGGAGAAAAGGAATACTTAAAGTCTAAAGAATAATAAAATATCAAATCGAATTTTCTGTTAATAGCTCACAGACATGAAGTAACATATCTATTAATTTCACAAAATTTTTAAGGTATTTAAGTCACGAAGCCGTCGTGGTGCAGGGGCACATGGGTGTAACAGTTAAGCGCACGGTTGTGGGTTCGATCACCACTCGAAGAAATGAATTAATATTTATCAATAAATTAATATTTATCAATATTTTAATTTTTCGTACTGTGTGCTTGAACGTGAACCTAATATTTTTTAAAGTTTAAATCTATGTAATCGTTTCCCTTATTCACTTAATATATTTTTAAGTATATAAAACATATCAGTATAAATCTATATAGATAATATGTAAGTAGGTAAGTGCATAAACTTTAATTTAAGTGAATTGTTAACATTAACCAAGACTTTGCATCAAGATTTACGATTCAGAGCTATCTGATAATTCCTTGCAAATTCGATACAAGCGGTGTCAGCTTAAAACTGAATATTTATGAGGGATCAGTTATTTAAATTTACTTCATTTTATACTATAATTTTACATTTGAATACAAATTTCAGTTGAGATAAATTACTTCACAATTTGGCAAACATTTTAGATGTGGTTGGATCCATTCTGTAAAAAGTCGCATTAAGAAAATAATGAAATTATTTTTTTAAAACGTTCACTGTTGTGAAAGAGCTAGAGACACTCACTGACTTTTACCTTTATATGCATGAATATTAAAATATTTTTTGCTTTTTACGTTATAATCCTATCTAAAAAGCTAATAGGACGCGTCAACAGACACCGATGCAATTTGGTCATACGTATGTATGTGTACGAACATTGTATAGAGTCCGAAAATAGTAATGTCATATATTTTTATTATCCTTTAATTAAATACTTTATTTTGGTGCCTTTAATTATTTTACTATATGTTCATTGGTCTTCAAAGTTATTTAGAAACGTCCTATGCATATTTGTTTTTTTTAAATCAATAATCACAATCTATGATTCAGTTCTTAATTATTATTCAGTTTATAATTATTACCATTTCTATTTTAATTATTAAATAAAAAAAAATCAACTCCACGTTGTATCCCGCACACAGCAAGGTAAGCAGAGGGAACCTAGTGTTAAGACACTCCGTTCCCCATATTTTACTTATTAATAATAAAAAATAATGAGTTTTAATTTAAATGGGAAGTGCGACACGCTTTCGCAATTAACTTCAGATGCGCACATTAGAGAATGCCTTGCGTCACATTTTGCATCCGTTTTGTTTAGAACGGTTCCTTTGTGAGACCACCTAAATTAATTTGAAAGGGCGCCATCTACATAATTTAGAGCACAGAATAAATAACCGTCCTTAGTAAAAAAAACATGAAAACATTTGTGGAACGACAATATTTATACCTTTCCTTCAACATTACTAATGAAGAGAAACAAAAATTATATTAGGTAAGCATAGCAGCATTATTTTATAACAAACCGTTAAGCTTCAAATAAAAGAAATTCTCCCGACATTTTAGAATGGACATGGATTACTTTTATTACCTCTGTAACATTTGATACAGTCCTCATGAACCAAAATCTCGAGGCAGTAAAACGGTCGACACATCGACTATTTACAAAACGGGCGTTCTCACATCGGCACTTTATTTAACCAAAGAACAAAACGTTAACCGCCGCGGGGCCCGAGAAATCTCCGTTTCTTAAACCGCAGACCGCTCTAGGTGATATATTAAGTGTACCGTGGGGTCTGTCCGTAGTGTTGTAGACTGAATTTAATATTTGATTAAGCGTACGTTGTTCCGCTTTCCCCGACGACGGCGTGTCTAGTCCCTAATTGCGAAATGATGCGTCCGTTTGTTGCAGCGGCTCTGTAGGGTCGTCAAGAGAAAAATATTAAAAATTTCCGTAGCCCGCTCACGCCGGCTCACCGGGCTAACTGTTTATTGCAAGGTATGGAGACTTTAACGGCTATAAATTTTATGCGTGTTCACAATGGTGCTATAAATGTTGTAATAGCTCCAAATCCCGTTGTTTTTCCTTAAGATTTAAAGGAAATATTTTATAGCGGTCACAATCCTACTTAAAGTCTTGCAGAATAGCGTTTACTCAGTTTAATAATGTACGAAAACGTCGTGGGGAGGGGGAGGGGGGGTCGAGGAGGAGCGTGTTGTTGAACGCGTTATGAGTGCTCCAGTCGACTGATCCTCATTTCCGCGCGGATGCCCGCACAGCCATCTGACGCAATTAATATATCCGGATTGTATAGGTCCCTATCCTATCTGTATGCTAGCACAATCATATATTATAATCATCTCATTGAGGGTTTCTTGTTAGCTTTAAAAATATTAATATTACTAAATAATAAGCTCAACTACCTAGAAGTTGAAAATAAGTGATTCATATTTTTCCTACCACATTTAGGAAAGAAAACCATATTTTAAAAAACATATTAAAATTTGAACGTGAACAGGATTTGAACTCGTGTCTGTTGGCGTGGATGAGTGATTCACATGTAGCAAGTTCCTAGTTACAGTCATTTTCACCTACAAACGAACTGAAGTGAATATTCTTGTGATAACTGTACTCTAAACGACTTTCGTAATAATAATAGCTCGCTCCTACGAAAATTCTCTCAACTCCCGTAATTATCTTTGACCATTTATGCTCACAAGGATAATTACAAAGTGCTATCTCGTGCCACGGACAGCGGTGGTGGCGTGGCGGTGCGGCTCTCATGATTGGCAGGCTTCATCAAATATTAAAGCACTTATGCAGCGGAGTCTGACGTGAAATGCCTAATCTATCTCCTTCAGTTTTTTTTATATATTTATCTTTTTATTAATAATATTAAACATTTCCCTTTTTGTTATAAGATAAACAAAAATATAAATAATAATTTTTATTTAATTATTGAAAACAATATTTTTAAATAAGATTATTAATACATAATAATTTTATAAATATATCTTTATAAGGTTAGACAGTAAGAAAAAGTTGCTTTGCATATCCAATAAAATTCATATGCAAAGCAATTTTAGTGTTACAAGTACTCACATATTGATAGCTCCGAGATGGGTAGATTTTATACCATGTATCTTACCTGAAACAAAAATACAAAAATAAGTAAATATATAACACAATATAACACTGTTATAATGTAAAATATAATAACGTTATATAAAAGTCTTTATTCTCATATAAACTTAGTTTAAAATATAACTCTCCAAGAAAGTTTAAGTCTTTTAATGGATTTTCTTTGTCACGACAACGTCGGAACACACAACTATTTTCGTCTTCACTTCATTTTAGGACTTATTTCAAATACGTTTTTGAATCTCGGTTCATTTAAGCAGTGATTGTTAACAATAAATTACTTTAGAATTTAGATCACTACTAAAATGTTTAACTCTTTTTTTCTATAGATTAAGGGGAGAAGACGAAGTGATTAAATATTAGGTTTATTAAAAAAATATCAACAGTTAGCTATAAATTAACTATTACGTACGAGTTTGTATTACAAATTGTAAATTAAATAGGTATAAGCTCGGCGTTTAGCGCAGCTACTCAACACGCCATGCCTCAAAAAATTCGACGGAAAGAGGAGAACGGACTGCTAAATACTAGGTTCCCTCTGCCTCTCTCTTGCTTTATGCGGGATACAGCGTAAAGCTGAGCGAGTATAGGTGTATAGTATCTTCATAATAATATTTAACGTAAATATTACTAGTCCTCGCAGTCTCAAATCATGAAGGCTTCTATTAACATTAAAATTACAAGCGGAACAATTAATTAAAACTTCACGCTGAAGTGGATAGAAGTGCATTATATACATATGTATGTATGTATATAACATTTGTGTAAGATACATATACTTCATTTTAGATATCTAATTACATTCTTGGTTTAGAACAAAAACTTTAAATTAGACTTATTGTCGCTCCTTATTTTATATAAATAAAAATAAAAACTGCTTCACACTGTATCCCGCACACAACAGAGTACGCAGCGGGGACTTAGTGTTAAGACATTCCGTTACCCACTGTCTGCCGAATTCTGGAGGCATTGCGGGTTGAGTGGCAGAACTAAGCGCTGCGCTTTGCCTCTACACCAGAGCCAGAAATAAAAATATAAATTTAAATAATTTTCCGCAAATTACTTTGAGTCATTGCACGATGAGGGTGGAACTTAACGCCGGGCTAACAACGTCAAGGCCTTGGTGCCAGAGTAAAGAAATAAAAACATTAATATATAACATTTCATTTCCTCCAGTGAGGGATTGAACCCACGACCGTATCGCTACAGTCACATCTTTTGCCCCTCTTATTTTATATTATGATGTAAAAACATATTATTAATATATAAAGATTTTAAAGAAATTGCTTTTTAGATGTGATATGAAATTCGCTTAATATGGAATACATAAAAATATAAGAAAAAAGAAAAATAAAAGGCTATGATTCACAAATTTAATTCACCAAAGAATATCTTATAAAAACTTGAGGTAATAACTCCTGCAAAAACTACTAAGTACGGATAGTAATCAAAGAGTCAAAGTGTTGCCGGCGCGGAAAATATTTTTAATATCCACTACTCTCCGTAATTAGGTCGCGTCGAGTTGGAGTCATCGGGCCTTATGGAATTTTTTCGAGTTTCACGTAGCTATACGTTATGCAGAAATTTAATATGTTTTAAGATATCTTGACGTGTTTATAAGCGTGTTATGTTGCTTAATTTTTTTTTTTTTTCATTTATTTTGTACACTACATATATAACACTTTCTGCCTTATGTAGCAGGTTTGCATATTATTATTTATTAATTTATCAAATTTGATTACTATAAAAAATGCTATTCAGAGTGCCTACTTTGCTATGTGGAAGGACACTGCGTAAATATTTTATGTAATAGTGATAAGTCACTACGTCTTCCGCTTTCAATCATATGCTGGATATTTTGACCGAACGCTACAACACATTATAATTATTTTATTACAATTGACTGAACATATTTATTATGCTTATCAAGTAGGTACGACATGAGCATCCAATCTCAGCATCTTAATATAAAATGTTAACTTGCAACATGAAGCAAAATGTAATTTTTTATAGCATGAAGTAGAATAAAAATGCAAGTTAATAAATTTAAAACCATAATGATTTTCTTAATATGCAGTATGTTTGTATGATTCGTTTATCTTTCAATACAGCACAATTGTGCTTTTTTTTAAGTCGTCAGTCAGTCAGTGCGTCATTTAAATAGGCATATAAAGAAATATATGTTATAACCTAAGTAAAATGCAAAGAAAAACAGTAGTTAATGAAATAAAAATATATTTACCTATTATACAAGTATATAATCACAGTCTGTTATTTTCACCTAAAATATTTTACTGAATTTTGTTGCAATCACGTATTAAAATTTTATTAATTACAATTAAAAGATACCAACAATTAAGACTCGTTAATAGGCGGTCAGAATTATTAAAATGTCTGCAAAACTTTTGCATCAGAATTTTACTTCAATATAGATTTTAATGTAGGTAAACAAGATATATCGTGTGTTTTATGAAATTGTAAATGTCACTATACTTCAGTAACATTAATATTCAGATTAAAAATTAAGTAAGTAATAAGGCCAGTTGTGGCGTGACTGTGACTGTAAAACCGACTGGTTCAATCCCCACACGAGGAAATGAAATTTATATTTAATATATTTATATTTACATGTTCATTTCTTTGCTCTGGTGTCTAGGCAAAGCGCGGCGTTGAGTTCCGCCACTCAACACGCAATGCCTCCAGAATTCTTATCTACCCTGCTGAAACGGGATACAACGTGAAGCTGATTTAATTATTATTATTATTTTTAAATGAAATATGAAAAACTATTAACTTGTATAAAATTTTATGATCATATTCACTCATAGTTTTATGGAAAAAAATATATGCTCAGAAATGTTTAGACAATATTTTACTGTTTTCTAAAACGATCCATAAATAAAACATATTTAAAATGAACGAAGCTTAAATAAATACATTCTATATTGACACCTACTTATATAATTTCCGTCAAAATTTCTATCGATTTCTACCGATTTTACTCACATATCTATACCTCTATATACATAACCGACATACGTACCTCTGGCAACGGTATATTATACTTCTAGTCCCGCCTCGCAACCCAAATACATATTAAAACAATAAACACTAGCCAATTATATTCATGTACAGATAACAACTAATTAAAATTATAAATATTAAGGTATAATTAACCTTCTTATTAAAACAATAATTTATCTGATATACTGTCCTGTAACAGTAAAAGGAAAATTATAGATTTATTAAGAAATAATGCATTCATAAAAGCTATATATTAACTACTCATTTAAATGTTATTTTATATATTAAAAAAAATATAACATATAAACGTGTGTAACAATAATAATAACTACTTTGTAAATGTTTTTTATCTAAAAAAAATCATCTTAGTTAGAAATTGATTATGAAGCTGTCGTTCGTTATACATTCAAATTGTATCTTCATACTGTAAGATGCATGAGAAAGGTGAGTTCCCATATAAATCTGAATATAAAATGCACATGATAATGTAGCACTCAATGATTTTTTATTCAAAGTTATATAGTTGACGTAAACTTTATTCTTATATATGTGGCATACAAGATTTTTTATAGAAACATCATTTAATTTCTATAGTTTATTCTATATTTATATCATATAATTTATATATTAATGTAATACATCATTCTGTGAAGACTCACCTTGGACTCACACATCTGAAGAACACAAAGCATTTATGTAAATGTCGCATTTGCAATTAAGATCGACGCCCACAAGGGATTCCATTGTCTGTGCGAAACTTATGATAAACTGTAACTGTTCATATATTTCAATAAATATTATAAATATATGATATATTATTTGCAGTTTTCTACTAATATACAGTTCTTTAGTACGTCTTAACGAAATATTTAGTTTATGAAGTAGGTATAGTTGGCATATACGACCATTCAAGATAAATAAACTCACTCAATAATATGCTGCCTAGAGTAATTAATATATTTGATAAGAGAAAGTTTATATTTAAGCTTTTGATGATTTCACAACGCATCCGAATATCGACATCAATAAAAGCAAAATCAAAATCTGATCGTAAAATCATTTCACCGCAAAACTTTCATTCCGTTGTAGATACTAATTGCCGGAATTTTCAAAGTAAAACTTGAAGACTCTGTATAGAAAGTTAAGATAAATTTCAAGGGGGCGGGCATCGTTGGAAGAATGTAATAACTTACAGGTGGTGCAAGTTCTTTATTGGATTTCGCACGTTCCGAGCCGACGTGTCTGATGGCCGGAAGATTCTTGCCGAACTCTTTGCTTTGCTCGAATTAATTCTTTTCTAGAGTTCTGTGGATCCTCGGATCGGAATACTTAAAGGTTTCGAAACATAGATAATTATTTTGAAATATCTATTTACTATTCGTTACATTAATAAAATTAAATACAATTTTTTGTGCACTTTAAAATATTAACGAAATATAAAAAATTAAGGTGAAATCAATAGTGATAATAACAATCATAAGAAATATTAAAACCGTTTTTAAATATTCAAGTACTATTTCACAACCAACCATAGAAGGTCAAGCGAACGCTCTCACAAAAAAATAGTATAGTGAGTCAGTCCAGTTGTGTCACGAGGTCGGCCGCCGCGAAAACTGTTTCTCAGGAGCGTCTACTGAAAGGAAAAGTATAGGCCACGGCGAGCGGCTGCATCGTGTCATTGACGTATGCAAATTCGAACGTTTCGGCGCGCGGTCATCGACCCCTCCATTCAATGACTGTCGAAAGTTATCCGTGCGACGTCGCCGCCTACGTAGTATAGCTATCCTATATACTTGTGTTTGATGAATGTTCATTTTAAAAAAATAATTAAATCAGCTTCACACTGTATCCTGCAGCAGGATAGGCAGAGGGAAACCTATTACCCTATACCCGTTAACCACTTTCCGCTGCGTTCTGTAGGTATTGCGTGTTGAGTGGCGGAACTCAACGCCGCGCTTTGTCTCGACACCAGAGCGAAGAAATGAAAATATAAATGTAAACAAATATTTCATTTCCTCGAGTGGAGATCGAACCCACAACAGTCACTTTTATACGTACAGTTTGTGCTCCTCGACTCGCCTCATGATGATGCATCATGGTCTTCATAACGTGATATTATCTAGTCCTCTCCGTAGACACCGTATCGGCCGAATCTGTCTCGTACGTTTTTGCAACGCGACGGTGAAAGTTATCGGCAATTAAAACTTGTAGTATTAATGGTTTTTGTTTGATCAGAATATACATACGTGCCGTATTGTGTAAACGGTAGTACGGTGTAAATCGGTCAAATAAACGGTCTTTAGTTATTAAAATAAAGTTAACATAAATCTTACTGTTATGATTCCTTTACCAATTAACTAAAATTAAACTAATAATTTTATGGTTTTAAATTACACAATACATAATATAATTAAGGAAGTTAATATTATTTAGTATAGATTTAAATCGTATCGTGAAGTATACTGTGTACTATGTTCATTTAAGATACTTAAAATGGCTGGATAATGCAGAGTCCTCTTTCTTTATTTTTAATACTAATAGAATTTATATTTATATTTATAAATTTTAAACATACAACTTGAAATAAATACCATTATTCATTCCACACATATTTAAATAGCATGGCCATCTTATTCAATTAACGCTTAAATTTTTCTTCTATTCTCTTATTGACAGTGGTAATGTATTGTTTAATCAGCGATTAGAGGGGGAACAGACACGAGGCAGACGGGTGCGGCGCGGGCGCATGAGAAGCTGGTCAGTGGCCGCATTCTTGCTAGTTGAAAGTAACACGGTATCCGGCTGCGAAAAATTACCATTTCGCTTCAACTCTATCGTACAGTTATACACAATATAGGAAATACATAAGATTTTTATTCATTTTAGTTCCAAAAATATAATATAAGTATACATATATAACATGATAAAAAAAATGTATGTTATATACATATATACGTAGGAACTTTTTATTGATAAACAACAATTACGTCATTCTCTTGAGGTTGCCAAACACGTAACACAACTTAAACCCGCGTATTAATATAGTAAATAGTTTTGAAGCTATAAATAGTAGGTATATCTGTAATCTATATAGACTTTATAATAATAAAATTTGATAAATGTATCAAAAATGTACTTTTGGAAATATTTTAACATAAAATGGATTAATTTATAATATTTAAAATTAAATATCAAAAAAATGCACTGTATAGGTATGTAAAACAGTTTTAAGCACGAGCCAGATGGTGCTTGCTCATTTCTTATGTAAACAGGAATATAAAAAAATCAGCACGCAGCATCTTTAAAAAGTATGTCATAAACTCATAATATTATTATATTATATTATGTAGATTTAACCTTCCTTCATGTTTCTACACCTGATTGTATACTACTACACCCAAATCACAGTTGCTGGTATAATGAAAGTTTTTAATATTTTTTCCTTGTTCAAAATGCAATTCGCTGCTGCAAGATTGCTTCATACGTTTTTTTTTTGGTCGTCTGGAGCGCAGGTGTCTTGTACGAGTTTCAACCCGACTTATTTTTTTCTCAATAATCTTAAACCATACCTCGAATTTGTTTTGTCCTTTTTGAAAACATCCTTCACAGACATAAAAAACTATTATATGCGAATACAAGCGAATTTTGTGATCTCATGATTTGTGGAACTGATGTTGGCCTTGACTAAGCAGGTACCAACAAATTTAACACACAAAGAGAAACCATGGATGATAAACAAAAGGAATAAAATTATTGTAATTTTGAATATAAAAGTATAAAAGTTGTTTCTGCGAGTACTAAAATAAATTCAGCTGCAATGAAGGTTAGTATTACTAAAGAGTTATAACTAACTACTTTGTCCACCTAATGGCCCTAGTGGAGTTAGATAGAGACTCGGGAGATCGACAATATGAATGGTGCTTCCCAAGGTGCGTGCAGAACGGAACAGCTATAGTGGTATCGCGTTCCGTTACCTTGCGGTCATCAGTCTCGGAACGGGTTGAGGCCGGCGATACACCGGAACTGTCGTATACGGCACATGTCCGCACGGCGTCGTTGCGCGTGTCGCGTAACCCGAGCCCCGCCACATTAGGCACCTTTTCCCCAATATGGTAACGTAATATCCCTATGTGGACGCTGCTCCGATCCAGTACTGCATTATCCGGCTCAACAAAATGGCTTTGTAAGGTTGGTTTTTAAACGCTGTGTGGTAGTGGTGTTTGTGAGCTAATGGAGATAGTTATATCCGGTCTATAAATGTCGGCAAAACATGTAAACAACTTTTAAATTGTAAAATATCTTTGTTATAGGACACGTTATAAAAAACTAATATATTGACGATGACATCTATAAACAGTGTATATAATTTATTGATAAATAAGAAATTAATACATGAGGCCAGTTGTGTGACTGTCAACACGACAGGTTGTGGGTTCGATCCCCACTAGGGGGAATGAATTATTATTTATGAATATTTTCATTTTTTATCTTTGACACCAAGGTAAAAAGCCACACCACTCAACACGCAATGCCTCGAAATATTCAGCGTAAAGTGGGGAACGGAGTGTCTCATCACTAAGTTCCCTTTGTCTACCCTGCTAAGTGCGGGATACAGCGTGAAGCTGATAAATACATTTTTTCGGATCCTTAAGTTTGACGATTTTAATTAACACGTGTCATATAGCGGACGTTCTTGGAATTGGGTTTGACATTTGAGATGTCAATGATCTTTTGGCAAGAATAAGTATGTCATCGAGTAGCAGATCTCTTGGCATACAGTGAGACTATAGTAATGTAAACATTATGATAGATTTTCTTTTTCTTATTTTCTTGTCTAATATGTGATTTTTTTATTGAATAAGTAAAGTAAATAAATCAAAAAGTTAACAAATTATTTTAACTTCTTATATTACAACAATACTTTTATCTTTTTAAATTTTATTATGCCCATATCATTTAGCCTGACAACACCGAATGATACAATAATAGTATAGTCCTTTGATTAAGGCGTCCCGAGCGTGCCAGTTGAGCACATGTCACTTCGCCAATGTTGTATGAGGAAGACACGATGATATAGTATCATACCTACTACTTGTTATCAAATAATTTGTTCATTGCTGTCGAGCAGGTATATATTTTATTATTATATTTTTATAATAATGTTACTCGCATTAAGTACATACTTAATAAAGCTATACGAGAGATAGTATTTATTGTATTTCTTAAATAGAAATATCTTTAGTTAGATTAGGTTTATATTTTTAGATTAGTATTGTTAATTGTTAAAATCCATACAGATTATTAATGGAGATTGAAATATAAGAAATGATATTATATATAAAATAAGATATGAATATTATTTTGTTATTCTAATAAAAAAAATAAAACTGGCTACAGACCCAGTAGATACTTTACCGAGTTTATATTCTAAACAAAATAGGGAACCATTTTCATGACATTTATCTTTTTATAAAGCAATTTGTGGTGCAGGTCGTGTCCAACAACATGACACTTCGTTCTTAAGTTTGCGGTCATTTAAAGGTATTTCCTTTTAGACAACAGTAGTTATAGTTGAATAAAAATGTATATACGTTTAGTTTTTTTTTTAAAAAAGCGATAAATGTCTGCTTTGTAGATCGAAAAGATTTAAATAACTGCTATTGATATTTGAATAAGTCTCATCTTTAAATAACTTACAAAATCAACCAAGTTTAAATTATAATAAAAATTACCATACAATACATCCTCAGTTCCACATGCAGTTAAAGGTTCCCCTCATATGACAATCATCACAATTATAATATAAAAGCTCTTTAACACAACAACAACCAAATGCAACTGTAATTGACGGAATGTGATCACAATGGTGTTCAATCAGTGTTAATAACTATAACATTTCCTGAATGGTGGCGCCCCTATGTGAGGAAATACGGAAAGGAATCTATTCAGATATTAAATAAATCAAAAATTAAAAATCAGAGGGAACCTACTGTTAAGACACACCGTTCCCCACTTTACGCAAAAAAAAATTGCCGAAGAAATTATATATTACTATAAACAGAAAATACATAGTACTTGGCGTGTTTATGACATCTTCATAAGACCACAGGGACATAAGTGCGTGCTATATGCGGGATACAGCGTGAAGCTGAAAAAAAATATGAGATTTTCATTTAAATATCTCAGGCCGTTTGCACGAAAATGAATGAATGTCCATTAATGATTATTATTCAACAAAAGTCTTGATTAATCGTAAGTGATCATAATTGGTGGTAATAATACGTGGAATGTCGATTCAAAACATCACCAGTACTCAACCGTAGCCATATTATAAATTATTGATGACTGAACGTACTTGTAGGAATATTTTTTATATAAATTTACATCTGGTCTGATAGCTCGTTATTGTATGTACGATTTATATTTTTATTTTATTGTATGAATTGTATTTTTCATAAGTACAGCTCCGTCAAAATGTACCGTATAATGTATGTAAATTTACCATTTTCATTAAACAATCAAATGTAATATACAAGATTTGTACATTTTACTATATTATATATAATAAACATATTATTATAAATAAGCATTCGTACTACAAAATTAAAAAATAGTACACAGATTTTCCTTTTTAGGTACATTAATGTTTCCAGAATTAGATGGAACATAAAATTAAAACAGTATAAACTTTGAGAATATAGATTTATCACAATATCACTTTTTGCCTTTTTAAAATTTCTATAAATGTATCTAGTGCAGCAATAGAATAAAAAAAAAAACTTAATTAAAAATAACAAATGAATTAAAACTGTATTTCCAATGATTATGTAATATTTCAAATTTATAACTTATTTTTACAAGCGTGAAATTAGTTTTTTGTTCTGGCATAATGCAGACAATACGGTAAAATTAAATTTTTTATTGGATTATTTTATAATGATTTCTTCTGAAGTGCATTAACTAAGCAGATTTGAAGTGAAAAGGGTAATAATTCTACTAAAATAGAAAGAGAAGGGGAAAGTTAAATTAATTTCTATTGATCTTCCTATTTAATATCAATATTATATTGTTCAATTTCAAGATTATTCCACAAAATATTCATCCTCCTTTAACTTAAACTTCTTTTAGATGCCGTTTCTAGTAATGTCAAGAGGTTACCGAACACAAATTTATGAGGCGCTGCTGCTGGGACTGTCTATATAATATTTTGAACACATTACTTTAAAGTATATTTATATTCCACGCTGTATTCCGTATTGAGCAGGGTAAGCAGAGGAAACCTCAGGTTATCGTTGAGTCAATGATCGTTGAATAACGTTGAGTCTCGAATTCGTGTTTTACGAATTCGAGACTCAACGTTACACTTTTGCATTGCGAATAAATAAAAATGTTAATAAATAATAATTGATACCTTCGAATGAGTATCGAACCCACAATAAATGCTTTACATTACAATTTATAAAATGTCCTTATTTATATTATAAAATATATTACACACAATAAAATTTATACTCGCGATTGAATAATTCATGTAGGAAGCGATATCATTCGTTACGTAGGTATATAAATCTATTATATTAACACATCGCGTTATATAAATAGGCTTATAAATGTAAAATAATATATTTATGTAATAGATATAGCAATTCGAATGAAACTAAATCAGCGCCATAATGATTTATTTTCTAAAAGCGAATCGCCGGTAGACTTATAAGCGGTTAGTCGGACTGTTAGCTCCCTCTTTGAAAGCACAATTTATACTGTCTAGACGTGATAGGTGAAATATTAGGTATAAGTATAACTAAAGGATGAACCGAACGTCTTTGTATTTTCTTCACGTTTCCACTACGTAGATGTTACGACTAAGAAATGTTGAAATGTACTTAATTCAATTATAGAAAAAAAAACAATTTAAAAAAAAACGACGGAAATCAACGCTACGCTTTTAGCTCTAGAGCTAAAAAATGAAAATATTAAATATTTCATTTCTGTATTTTTTCTTTCGTATTTACGGTCACAACCTTGTGCCACTGCGCCACGACTGGCCTCCCTTACAACTTTTTTACAAATTTTACTTACAAATTTTATATCACAAATGTGTACTAATTTTATAATACAATAAGGTATGAAGTACAATCGTTTTGAATTTTGATCAAGCAACAGCAACGGTACTGTAAGCAATTTCCCTAATTAAGTACCCAGCGAGTGTTGCGCCGGCACCGTTCGTTTGTGATGTGAACGAGTCTAATGAGCGTGCTTTCGCCGCGAACCGCCAGCGTCACGCGCACGGAGCCCGCAACGGTGAAATGTGTAGTGTCCTTCAGACGAGTGCGAGCGTATCTTAGCGGTCCCGGAGACGTCGCGACGAGAGGCTACTACTATGCACGCCTTTTTACGTTACAACTTTTTCTTTCAATAATTAATTTAGTCGTATACGTTACACTGCCGGTTCACCGAACAGATGCTGTGTAATACGAGAAGCGGTTATCTATACTATATTATAATAATTAATACAATAAAAAAGTTATTAACACGTGATAAATATTTTATCATATTTATTTATTTAAAAGCACAGAGCAAAAAGTGTAAGACCGAATGATAATGAAGACAGCGTATCGTTGCTCAGTGCAGCGTGGAGGCGCAGCGAGGGCGTGGGCGCAGGCGGGCGGCGCGTGCGCGGCCCTGGCGCAAGGTCAATGGCACGCGCCTCTCCTGCTCGCACACCGGAATTCCATATTTAAATCTCGTCCGCAGAAAAATGGCGGTCGGTTTCATTCCGCCGTCGCGCCTTGTACGGAGAATTAATAAAACATACCTTACCATTATACTTATTGTGTTTTTTTTTGTAACTCTCAAAACTGAATTATGGTCGCTTTAAATGAAAAAGGTTGTGCGTATGTTTTGTAAAGGCCACACACAAATTCAAACAAAAAAGAATATCACATAGTATGTATGTACAGTCTATAGATATACAATACATATCCCATAATAACATATCATATAAATTTACTTTAAGTAAAAAAATATGTTAAATATCCATTTATTACAACGATGACTAAATAAAGGCGATAAAAATAAGTGAAGGCTAATTGCCGTCTGCAATAAAAAGTAAACCGGCTCAGATGTGATAGTTAAGTTTATAAAACAAGTACGTGGGTTCGTGTACGGTCGCAATTAACTTGGCAAAGTAAAGTGCAAGTCATCTTAATAGTACTGCTGGGATTTCATCACGATGACAACAGGAGGGTGTATTAGTGATCTGAATGTCATCATGTGAGTAGGCATGTTGAGAAAATTAGGGGGAAATTTGTCAATTTCAGTCACTTTATTATTATCCAACTTGGGTTTTAAATTGTAGCCTTCGAGCTGTTTATTACATTTTTTATGTTATCTACTACTCCTTGTGGGTTATAAAATAATTGATATTTTCAATTTAAAATTATTCATCATTTTAACATTTTTAAAGTGTTATTCCACACTTAGGAAAGAATAATACTTAATTAGAAAACGTATAAGAATTTGTATGTAGCGGGATACGAACCCGCGCCTCCTGGAAACCGGCCAGGTTATATTCATCTTACTTAATAACAAACTTGAATAATAATGTAATAAATAATATTTTTATTTTAATAAAAAAAAGGTTCCTTCTCTGAATTCAATTTACACCAAAGAGTGAATGGTTTGCAAAAAGGGTGCTTACAGCGCGCCTCAAGTGCTGAACAAAAAGGGCTAAAGAACGGAGTCACTCAAATTGAACGCACGAGCACAAAATTAATTAATGGTCCCCCCTCCGAGTCTGAAACTGGAATTATTTGAGAGCCAGGACAAGCCACGCGAGGAGTGCAAGTCATCGGTGCCGGCGCGTCGCGTCGGGCGGATTTACAACGCAATAAATTTCAAGAAACAGGAGCCTTATCTTCTAACAGTGCAAATGAACTGTCGAGCGTGTAATAACATACCAGCACATCACTAAAAGCGGGGATCGCGTGAAATAATCTTCTCTTCTCTTTTGATATACTCCATAAACGTTTTGACATTTGTTTTTATAGTACAAATATACGGTTGTGACAATTTCCAAGTCCAAGTCACAATAATTATTTTAAAAAATATGGCTAGTAGTAGAGCAAACACAAATATTAGAATTTTGGGGTATAAGATCTTGAAAGTCGACGTAATTTCAAGTTAAAAAAAATAATAAAGGCGGTAAACCTTGAAGTAATAAAATATTTCTTTAAAAACTTTTTAATTAAGAATATTTTAATTAAACCTTTTTCTTATAGAATTTTAAATAAAATACTGCTGTTGCATCATATTATGATCAATTATAAAGATAATTACGACGGTCTTGCACGTGTTTTTGTTCTATACTGTTAATTTCTTTATTGTTGGCCAGCAGTAATAACGCATCGCCTAAGATTTACTGAGGCAGTATAAACTTCAACATAGACGTATTCAACGTACAGTACGCACGCTACGCACAGTTTGTATTGCGCAAACCAACCATACAATGCGATACGATATATGTATTTAAAAGTAATGAAGTATAAAAAATATAAATACAATGAAAGATCACAGAAACTGAAATGTACTATACATTTCAAAATGTTTTATTTGTGTTAAATACGGTATTGTATATAGATTTTTATTTTCATGTATGCATTTATTAATATTTTTAAACAACTAGAACTAAGTCCAAAAATATTTTTACCGATTTTAAATAACAGATTAATTTATAACTCGGCGTTGCGCTAGAAAGTGGGGACACATTGTTTTAACACCATGTTCCCTCTACATCGCGTGAAAGCGTGAGCGTTAAGCTGTTTTATAATAAATTATTAATAAAAACAATAAGTACTAGAATATTAAAATAATAAGTACTAGAATATTAGAATTGTAAATCAAAAATGATAAACTCTATTAAAGGAATTTAATGAGCTATTATGTCCTTAGAAGATGCAGATAGATGAGAACGTTGTTTACACTCGCCGACATCGTTGTGGGTGGCTGTGGAGTGTGTCCGCTGAATATTGCAAGTAAAACAACCGGAGATGAAACTTGACTTTGCCTACAGCGATCGCATAACGCTAGGGAAATACGATGTGCTTTACATATGTTTATCCGATATCTTTTTTGAAGTTCTAAATAGGTACGCTACCTACTGCCGCTTATATTCCAAATATTTTTTTTACTTAAATCATTTCCGTCAATACATTCAATTAGTACCCATAAATTTTAGTATATCGAATATCATTTTACATAACATCTAACAAGAAAAAATACGGCTATTTTTAAATAGAATATTTTTTTAGATTAATATTTTTACAATCAATTTAATTTCTAATTAATTTCAATCTACCCGCAATTTTAATACTTTCAACATACAACCTTTTGAAGCCCACAACAACCGCCATTTTGTAATTACAGTCGACTATTCCCGCGAAAATAATGATCGCCATAATGTGAAACTTTGTGGTTATTATACAAAAAAAAGGATTTCATTAAAAGTGAATATTGTGCTCAGTGGTGTATTTTAAAACGTTTTTGAATTATATATGACCAAAGTTTTTAATATTTGTTTCTTTACGAACTGTCAGCGCGATACAAAGCGAAAAATAACACAAATAGTAGATAGAGTATCTCGTGCGGCGACCGTTAGGCGTGCAGCTTTACAGTATCTTCATTTCGTACAATGGTGTACTATTTTGACTTAGCCTTTACAAAAATTATTTATGTCACGCAATTGGGATAAATAACCTCAACAAAAACAGGATACAGCGTGAAGCTGAAAAATGTAATTTACTCATATTCTGATTTAGTAGATATATTAAATAAAAAATTGCGTGTAAGTAGATATTTTATTCGTTTTTAGTTTCACGCTGTGGGATACAGCAGTATAGGCAGATGGAAGCTAATATGGAGACACCTCGCTTTTCCACCGAATTTTAGAAGCATTGCGTGTTGAGTGAAATCTTGTGTAGGTTTTTATCGTCGCACATGTCATTTATAGAGCAAAAGAAAATAATAGTCATCAGACACTCTGTTTTCAATTAGAAATAGCTTACTAATTATTTTCATATTGCGGTTTTACAAAGTGATGTACCTATTGGTAAAGAAATTATAAAACATCAATACATTTTATATATACATAGAAGTTTTTCTTTATTGTGAATCTAACAAAAGTAAAAAGTAATAAGAATATAATTTGTATAACTTACTATTAAATAATAATAATACCAAGACTAATTAAGAAAATTAAAACCAAGGAAACGACCATTAATTATTATTTATTAATAGAACAAGCAACACGTGAAGATATATGACGTTAGCATTGCTTTCATACATTCTTTTAATATAAGCCCGCTAAATGAAACGATACACGTAATGTAACCTTCTGCTCGCATTTATACTGAACCACTGCTCTGTAGGCTATATAGAGTATCCATAGACTATGATGTATAGAAGTGCTCTATATAAATCACATAAGCAACTTGTATATAGGTATATATTTTCTTCTGTCTGAGTATCAAGGTGGACATAGAGTGCTTAGTGTTGAGAAAGATATGTAAATATTATATTTAAATGTAATAAACTGAGAAATTTGAACACTACACTACACTTTTATGATCATTTATGAAAGGAAAAACATTATTCTCAAGTAAAAATAATTTGGGCGTAGAGCCGATGAGTAATTTTTTCATCGCTATTTCAAATAACAAATTAATTTTCCTTTCTACGGTCCCGTATCTCAAAACGTAAAAACGGAACCTTTATAGGAAACCTTTTTAACCTTTATGGCCTGTCTATCCGTCTGTCAAGTCAATGCAATCAAAAGATACGAGCGTCTATAAATAGTTTTTTGATATATTTTGTATGAATTTTGCCATGAAGTTAGAATTTACAATACAAAGAAAGGAATTTGTCATTTCAAAGAAAATGAGTAGGTACATAGGATCGCAAACTTAAGTTTGTTAGCTGTTATAAAATGTACGTCCTAATTTTATAAGTTGTACTTTGTAGGTTAATAATATACAAACCTGAAAGTCCCACTCGCACTAGTTACGTTGGTTGCAGTTAGAGGTTTAGCAAAATACGATTTTTAAATATATTTAATTTATTTAGTTTAAATTATACATTAAAAAATTAATTCTAACTTATAAAGTACTATCCTCAATGTTAGAGGAAAACAACGCGAATGCCAATAAATTCCTTTCCCACCGTCGTCCACCCGATCTCCTTATTCATCATTTTTGTTGCGATCGGCCGTCTATCAGACGGACGCTCGTTTTTACGTAAAATAATTGTTCCACCTGTTACACCGTTCATAACTATGTAACATCTCCCTCCGCAGAACAGCAACTATTCTTGAGAGGGAAAAGTTGCTGAGATTTTGTTGATATCAACTATAACTTCATGGGGGTTAATTGCAGTGTCCATTTCTTGTTCATTACTTTTGTCTGTTGCTTCGTGAGGCTTAGTATTTTTTGAGATTTGGAGCCAAAATCGTTTATAAGCAATTCCAATACCAAGTAAACTTGCTATAATTAGTATTAAGTAAATTGGAATCGTGGTATGATATATTATACTGTCGTTGACTTTATTTAATTCAACTGGTGTCTGCAGGGCTAATCTTGAACTAATTGAGTGAAGTTTCTGGAGGTTAATAGAGTTTAATACTATTGCTGATGTTTTTGTATCTCTTTGACCTGGGGTTAAAGGCAGTTCTATTATATTAATGGCATATCCTTTCACATGGTCATTAGAATTTTCAATGGTAAAAGTTGGTGTCTTGACATTGCAGTTAACTGGTATGGTTACAAGAAAACTCCCTTGCATCGTTTTATATATTTCATGAGCACAGAACATTTTCACTTTTGTTGGATTTGGGAAGCTTAAGATGTAATGTTTTTCATCCAATTGGTCTATTGCTTCATCTTTGAGTATCACATGAGTTGTTTTGCAAGATTTGTCAATTTCGTGAATTTTGATCAAGTGAGTAATACAGTCCGGTTTCTCTTGAATTATGTAATTGACAGGTTTTTTACAGAGGTATAAATAATTGATCTTCGGGCATTCAGCCTCTATGTACATCGAATTATTCCTGGATATTGCTAGAAATGGTTGGTTAGGAATTAGGATTTCATTATATTTATTGGGAACAACTGATAGCCGGTAAAGATCATAGGACTGGGGTAGGGTGATTGGAACTTTTAAAACTAAAATTATCTTATCCTCGACATAGAAGTAACCTAATTTAATAATATCATAATAATATCTAGTTTCTAAGCTAAGTATTTCATCTGTTGAATATAAAAGGCTAAGTTTCCTAATCATTTTCTTAAGCTCTACTACACTAATAATAGAATGAGGAGTGCTCAATGCACGAATGAAACCTAAACTATTTTCTATTCTATAAAGTTCCTCATATAAATTATCTATATTATCACTTATAATCATAAAATATTGAGCCATATGGGCATAAATTTCTACATTATTGGAATTTTTTATAATAGTATTAAGAATTTTAGTTAAATTATTCTGATTTTGAACAATGTTATCAAGGATTTTAGAACTGTGAATAGACCACTCTTTAGCTAAGCTAATATGCTCATTAATTTTTGATTCTAATTTATATTCATTATTTTGAAGAATTGTTATGGCATTATTATACCTAATTGCATCAGTGTAATCAAGGTTTCCGGATATACTCTTGATTACAGATCCCAAGCCGTTAATGAGCCCTCTTTTAACACGATTATGCCCAAATGTGTTCAAAAAGCTGATTGCTCTGTTTAATTTATTGTCAAGGTAATGCAGATGAGGTTCATAAAGAGATGAAGATTTGTTATTCAAATATAATTTAACATCGGATATTTGGATTTTAGTCAATACCGTTTGATTTCTAATTTCGTCTAAATCTATACTATTTAAAAATGAATGATAGTGTGATATGATTTTTGTATTGCCTAATTTAAACGGAAGTATTCCAGGTCCAGATTCTAAGGAATCAATCGTTATATCCTGTCCTTGCGCTTGCTGGAGTAATATCATTAGAATTATCCTGAAACAAAAGATTACTTTTAGGCACCCGTTTCAAACGGGATTTAGGTACAGGGCCTCTTTTTTTTCTAGTATATATATGTATTGGTAAATTAGTGACGACTGTATCATGTATGAAACGAGAAGCTAATTTTTGCCTACTGGCCAAAGGATTTCTTATAAATACTTCTTGGTTAGGGAGATATTCCTCTGTTGGTTCACGGGTTTTATTAGCATTATCAATTATTTCAGTACGTTTTTGCAAAGCCGTTTCGTTAATAATTTCCAATATCTTTAACATTTTTTTACGATGTTCTCGAGTGTACTGTTGTAACAAATATTCCGTTAAATTCATATCTAAAGGATCACGTGGATCAAGATGACCAGTGATTATATCAATCGGTCTACAATTTGTAAAACTATGTATAGCGCTGTTATAACCTAATATTGCATATGGCATAAGATTAGTAACCGTTTCTGTTCTATGTTCTAATTTTAATATACGCAAGTGCTCTAGTAAAGTTGAATGTAGTCGTTCTACCATACCATTTTCATTAGGCGTATTCGGGCAACACTTGTGATGGTGGATTTTATGCAACCTAGCAAACTCTAAGAAAAGTTGATTGGTAAATTCGGGAATCAAACGGAGAGCTTTATATATATCTTCTAAATCTGCCATATTGCCTAAGTTGCTGATATCTATGTTATCACTATGATTAATATTTCTATTAGAATCTAAAATTTTTTGTCTTGTAGTAACTAACCTAGAGGTCTGAGAATGCCGTGGATAGAAAATTTTGGATAATTATTAGGACTAACTTAGGAATAAAGGAAAGCAACTCCAGAAAAATTCTAAAGTACTTTAAAAAAAATCGTACCTCTTTTGTATCTATGTCTTGATACGCCTCCACCACTGCACCACGATGTAGTTTCGAGATAGCCGATGTCCTTGATCAATTCAGTGACTTCTTTTTCGGCTATCCTACCGACTGCGCCAGTTACGTTGGTTGCAGTTAGAGGTTTAGCAAAATACGATTTTTAAATATATTTAATTTATTTAGTTTAAATTATACATTAAAAAATTAATTCTAACTTATAAAGTACTATCCTCAATGTTAGAGGAAAACAACGCGAATGCCAATAAATTCCTTTCCCACCGTCGTCCACCCGATCTCCTTATTCATCATTTTTGTTGCGATCGGCCGTCTATCAGACGGACGCTCGTTTTTACGTAAAATAATTGTTCCACCTGTTACACCGTTCATAACTATGTAACACACTTGGCTCTATTTGGTAAATTTAACAGTTGAGAAAACCAAAATTCTGCGTTAGTGTACATGTATGAAAAACCAATCACATTTTCGTAAGAAATTATTATAGGTATAAAAATCTTTTCAACTGGTCAAGATTCTTAATGAATAAAAAGAGAACTCAAAGTAATATTCATTATCAAAAGAGTTCGAAATAAGCACTATAAATAAAAAAAGGCATAGACTACTCTACCTTTACATTTCGTAATGAAAGTAAAGGCGTCTTCGGGAAGCGAAAGTATTTGTTGTATTTGAAAATTAAAAGCCGGCGGGGAGTCCCCGGAGAGGACGGGAGAGGAGGGAGAGCGCAATCAGAGCTCGCCGATGGCAACCTTAAATACCAACCTTAATTGAACTGCTTCCGTACCTCGTAGCGAGCTACATAAATACTCTTTATGGAAACATTTGCCACAGAGGTCTTAGCACTGTCTAACTTTTATAAGATGTCTGGTACATTAGTAGTGGACTCTATAGACTATGTTTGAGCTTTAAATTTAAAGTTTATTTATTTAATATTTAAAAGAATTTTATGCTTAAAATTTTAAATCGAAAGTGGTCCATTAACTTTGCTACACAACAAGTGTATGCCGTGTGTTTATACAATACATATTTTTAATGTCACAAATCTCTTTAATACCTGGTGATAACGTGTTTTTGTACTATTTTAAGCAGTTTTTACATTATTTAACTCTATCTTGCAGTGCTGTAGATGTATTGAGAAAATTGTAACAATCGTTTATTTGGCAAGTTAGTATCTGCCAAATTAAAGCAAGGCAAGTATTATTTTATTTTAAAATAGTATTCTTTTTTAGTGCCGAGTGAGATCTCCTTTTCAAGTTGCAAATCACACTCTCATACAATGAACTAGAAGCCAGTCGTGGCGCAGGTACACAATTGCGTAACTTGTATTTAGATTCATATTTTCATTTCTTCACTTTGATATCAAGTGCGGCGTTGAGTTACATCACTCAACATGCAATCCCTCCTGAATTCAGTGAAAAATGGGGAACGGATTGTGTTATGTATCAACACTAGTTTCTCTCTGCTTGCCTTGCTGCGTCCGTTTATACACAGATTTAGATATCTAAACTAAAATCATTATAAAAAATAGAGCCACCTCCTAGTATTGCGGCGGCAAGTATTTTATTGAGAAACACAAAGGGAGATGTAAATTTAAATACGGACAAAATTCAAACGGGTGTCGTGCGTTGAGAGATGTTCGCGGAAGCTTAAAATAATATTTCGGCAGCATCGCAGTGGCCCGGCTCGTGAACTCAGGAAATGAGGCTCTCTGTCCCGCCGGGAAATTGTTCCTCCGAATCATAGCGCCGAGTGAATCTCCTCGCTTTGAGACTTTAAAAATGATGGCGCGGATTTATCTTTATAAATGTATTACAAGATTTCGTTGACACAAATCTCTTCATTGAACTTGCAAAATTAAATCCGGTTATTGCGGATCCGTTATTTTTGCTTTTTCAGAGAAAATTAATTTCCTTCATACGCGCGCTGATCACTGATCTGCTGCTGTTGTCCATCCGTTTTATTTGTAAAGAATTTTAGCGTCCCTAAGGCTAAAATGTTGTGCTTTTTAAAGTATAATATAACCATACTTTTATTGTTTTTATTTTGACAAATATTATTTACTGTGTTAATTAAACAAAAGTTATTCATCCCTATTGCATATGTTATTAATAAACAACAATTCTAAACGAGAATTTCAATTAGATAGACGACAAAAATTTAAGAACTCAAACTAGCTACACTGAAATTGCGCAATTTTTTAGCCGCCACCCAGCCGTAAACAAAATAAAAAACAAATCTCATAAATCAGGTAGTTAGCGATCGCAATCCGAACGGGAACCAATGATCACGCCATTTCCCCAAAGGTCCGAACTGGGGTCGATACATCCGCTGAGCGCATCCGACGGAATTAATCTGGCGGGCGGCTTGTACACACGATAAACATTTACATATTGTGTGTCGAGCACTGGCAGGTATCGAATCTGCTGATCGGATTTACTCCACTGCTCTAGAGTGAGATCTGGGAATCTGGGAACTACGAGAGAAATAAAGTTAATTGAGGCCAGTCGTGGCGCATGGCACAAAGTATGACTGTAAACGTGACTGGTCGTAGGTTCGATTTCCACTCGAGGAAATGAATATTTATTGAAATTTATATTTTCATTTTTTCGGTCTGGCGTCGGGGCAAAGCGCGCCGTTGAGTTCCTCTCAACACACAATACTAGAATTCCGTGAGAAGTGGGGAACGGAGTGTCTTAACACTAAGTTACCTCTGCCTACCCTGCCGTGTGCGGGATACAACGTGAAACTGAGAGAAACGATAATATCGTATCTTGTTTTGTGCAGTAGCTGAAATAAATTTACTATGTTCCGTAATACATTAAGGCAGTAAAAAATCTAAATGTAAGAATTATCTTCCATTAATTGTACATTAATAATATATTAGGGCAGTTGCAGAATAAAATTTAGACATTAAAGCAGTAAAATCCGTAAACAAAATTAAAGATTCGAATAATAATTCAACATTAATATTCAGGTATAAAAAAGTTACAGCACGCCACCGTAACTTGAAAAGTTGTGTTCAAGTTTTGAAATACTGTTGTTTCGGACGAAAGTTTGTTTCGAAACAGGAAAATGTCATGTTAATTTTATATAAGCGGCATCTATAAAGGAATCGAATCATTTAGATTTTCTGTGTCTATTTATAGAGGATTCAATGAGAGAGGAAGTCGCAAGATGACATGCGGCGGCAACACAAAGTAGCAATTGAGGCCAGCAAATAACAGGCGACTCTGACGCGTCCTGAGACCACGCGGACATAAATAATACGTAATACGTGACAGAGACCACAGCGTCCGACACCATTAATTGAATCACAAAAGCAAATGAAATCATCCTGGTGTAGTTGTGATTGAATTCGCTCTCGTCGGTGTCATAGTATTCCAGAATTGTTTATTAGTGGATCATTTGAATTTAATTTATATCTTTTTTTTTCAGCGTCACTCTGTAGTATATGTAGGTAAACGTAGTGTTAAGGCACTCCGCTTTCCACTTTCCACCGAATACTGGCAGCATTGCATGTTGAGTGGCGGAACACAACGCCACGTTTTGCCTCGACACCAAAGCGAAGAAATGAAAATATTAAATATGTAATTCTTCGAATGGGAATTAAACTCAAACCTGTCGCCTTTACAGTTATACCTTTTTCCCTTGCGCCACGACTGGCCTCAAGTTACAGTTACTTTTATTTTCACTTAACAATACATTTATCTCTGTGTAATAAACTATCTACAATGACAGAAGCTAATCTATTGCGCCAAAGGCGACTCACATCTCGTAAATTGAGTTTTCAATTTATTAGTGTGTACTCAGACTTCTTTCTACTGCATAAGGGTAAGGAAGAACGAGTGTGTTCACAGCAACAGATGGCTAGCGATGAATGAATCGTTAACAGACCAGCACCATGTTTTATACACACAGAAATATACATAGCTTTGAGATACTAAAATACATTAAGTTAATGGCAGCTGTTTTGATATTGGGTCTTAAGTGCACATAAGTCTTTGTGACAATAAATAAATCAGCTTCACGCTGTATCACGCACACAGCAGGGTAGGCAGAGGGAACCTAGTGTTAAGACGCTCCGTTCCCAACTTTCTGCCGAATTCGGGAGGCATTGCGTGTTGAGTGGCAGAACTCAACGCCGTGCTTTGCCTCGAAACCAGAGTGAAGAAATGGAAATATAAATTTAAGTAAATATTTCATCTCCTGGAGTGGGGATCGAACCCACAACCAGTCGGTTTTACAGTCGCACTTCGTGCCGCTGCGCCACGACTGGCCTCTATATATACGAAAATAAATATAAATACTTAATGAAAGATGTAATAGAAACTTTGGCTAAATGTTTTTCTGCTCACCGGAAACTTTCCCAGAGTTCGGTCCGGAAAAGAGTTTTTCTTACACTATACAATTGAATATAAGAAATGATTTTGTTTTAATGGCTCTTACCATATTATAATATTATTTATGAATGAGAATTGATAACTAATCCAGAGCTCTACGTATAATTTATAATGAAATTAATATAATTTTTTTACCCGGTCTCAGTCCCACAAAGGACGTATAGCGATTTGGTCCAACAACCGGGATGCGCCCAATTCTCGCTAATAAACGCCCCTGACGTATTGTACCTTGCAGGGCCAAGCAATCAACACCTTTATAGTGAGCGAACCAAAGAGCAAAATAGGATACCAACGCTTGCATATAAAATATGGCGTTTGGTTTTATCATTAGATCCGTGTGCATAATCATTTAGTGTCTAGCTTTTCGTTTAATATTAACAACAGGATCAAAAAGCGGTTGTATTTTTAGATATTTTATAGAATTTCTTAATTTTATAAAGTACATTGTAGTATAATTGGTTTACGTGCAATAAAATGATATAATTAATTAATGAATTTAAAATTCTCATATATTTTCAGTAACATTACGATATCATGTTTAACATTTTTATACTGCCTAATATAAAAGAGGATAAAATAAAAACTATGGCGAGATGTTTTTCAGCTCACCGGAAAGTTTCCTAGAGTTCGGTGAAAATAGTTACTTCGCAGTCTTTGTAAAAGGTAACGGTTGTGTTTTCATCGTTTATTTACAAAGTTTTTGGTACAAAAGTTACATCAACTATGTTTTAGTGAGTTACTATTTTATAAGAAATAAAAATAACAATTAAATCTTAATATTTATCTTTTCTGGCATCGTCTTGTCTCATTTGTTCTATGCCTGACTGCATGTGATACTTGGAAAAAATTTATACTGGTGCCAGGAAACATTTTTATAAGAATTTTTAATTAAATCGAACAGAAACGACTTCTCATTCATTTTATACTGATTATTACAGTATCATCTGAACATATAAATTGCATTCAATGATAAGAATTGGCACTGCTAGTTGCTCCACGAATTCGGTAAATCCACAACCGAATCTCGTGGTCTCAGATCGCAATGACGGCATCTGAACAACGTGACCTCAGCCCGCCCTATGATTCACCGGCGCCGTGCATTCCTCTCAACCGCGTAGCTAATAGGAAATGCCGCACCGCCATAAATTTGCAAACACCATCGATCGTAGTGTAGTCAACTTTAGCATATAACTTACAAATTGTTAAAGGAGTTTTGTAGTAAACACAAAAATATTATAATGAAAAATATTTAATTAATCTTAAATTAACATTAGAAGACCTAATTAATGCAATTATAGCGTTGGCTTCCGACATCTTGCAGTACCTAAAACAGTGGAAAATCGAGTGACTCATCTCTAATTCAATTTCTCTACTCTACTCTACAGGCTATTTTATCATGAAATACAGTTAATATAGAATTATGCTTGCATCAGAAGCGCCGTTCGACATTAGTTTTGCTTGACTTAGCATGTGTATATGAAGCTAATATACAAATACAATATTAACCGCCGCTTAGATCGAGTTGAAACCCGTTCCATTTCATTAATAGACAAGTATACTCGTATAAGTATATAATAATAGCAATACCAATAGTTTATGTGATTCGGTATACTGGTAGTATTAGTGTGGTTAAGGTTAATCAATGTTCTGTTACGTAGAAAACTCATTAGTTCCAAAACGAAGAATATGGATTATAGACACATTATACGTTTATGTAAAAAAATAATTACAATATCCTTTCAAATTTGATTAGATTTCTGCATAAAGTATGAAAAGTTAAAAAAATATATATGTCAAAAGTTCACAGTAGATAATAAATGTGAATAATCAAAAGAAATATCAATGAAAAATCTATTAAATTTTCATATAATGAAGTTCTTATTTATCTTTAACGATATCGTATCGTTGTCGTTGACTATAAACCGCCTGGTCTCCACACGATGGCGACCTCAATACCAGTAATAATACCTGCAGGTAATCTGATTATCAATATACTTAGCAGGAAAGGCAATACAGAAAAGAATTAGATATTCTCCACCTATTTTCATTTTATTGCCTTTTAATACCTCGCTTTTTATTAAGCCAATATGATTAAAGAAAGTTATAATAATTCAGTCTTTAATTAAATTAAAAATTATATTATCTTTTGTTTATTACGTGAATACGTGCAATAATAATAATAGTAGCAGAAATCAATGTGGCGCAGGGACACAAGCGTGTGACTGTAAACTCGATAGGTTGTGAGTTCGATTCCCACTCGAGGCGGCGAATGACGGAAAATTCGGCCTAACACTAGGGTCCCTTTCCCTACTCTGCTATGTGTGGAAGACTGCGTGAAGTTATAAATAATAAAATAAATATATCAAATGTACGTGTCATCCAGCAGTGGAATTTCAATAAGAGACGCTTGTAGATTTGGACTCACAACCATCACTGATAGCGTACACGACAACGTACGGACGGACAGACAACAATAAATACAATCACGATCGGAAATTATTATTACAAATCGGTCTTGCAATTTTACGACAAGAATTTATCTGCTGACATTTTAATTTACGTCGAGCGGCGAAGTTCTTAATTAGTGGAGTTTTGTAGGGGTGCGCTACGTGCGGCGCGGGCGGGACCACACGCGGGCGCCGACCGGGGACACTTTGCACTTTTATAGGAACATTGCCTTTTTTTTCGTCCTATACTATTCAATTGAAATCTTTTATAGTATTCGTATTGTGTTTATAATTTGCTGATACGTAACGGTATGTACATGTGGTAGACGTATGAAAATTGTCTTTTATAGAATATGTATATTTCTATATTTAATATTATAAAGATGAATGATGTTTGGTTGTACGCGCTAATCTCAGGAACTACTGGTTCTAATTGAAAAAAAAAATGATCATTTGTGTTGTCAATTTATCCAGAAAGTTCATATTACGTCGAGTCATACATACCTGTTAGTTACTTCGATTTGACTACACGGGCAAAGCCGCAAGTCAAAGAAAGTAGATAAAAAATTGTAAATAACTGTCTATTTGTCATAAAATTCCGTTGATACGATACAATCGGTACAGATAATTATCAAAGAGTGATATGATAAAATAATTTTGGACGCTAATTTAAAATAAAAAGACTATAGCGTCAGGATATTAAACTAAATTTCAACATAGCCCGGTTGTTATAGAGAATTGTTAAAAGCTTTTCGCCACTCTCCCCACTGAGTCGACGCAATACGAAAGCGATTTAGCACTTCGTTTTCAGTCTATAAAAACATTTTATGCACATTACACTTTTGAACAGCTTAAGTAAATGGACATTGCATTGTTTATTTTTAATATAAGTAATAAAAAAAATAAACTTACCATTAATAAAAAAAAAGAATAAATATAAAAGCATAATCTATATTTGCCATGTCACTCTAAATAGTCATATGTATATTTGGCGTGACGAGAAATCGATTCGAAAATTTTCAAACTTGTATTCATATAAATACCGGTTCATATAAATAGAAGGGGAAAAAGATATTTAGAAGTGATCGTTCCGTAAATCTACATAATCAAAAGCTTCAATATACACCATACGACCACAATAGTATTGGAATTTGTGATGAGTCACGTCAGTATTACCGCTCTGAAAGTAACTTTTAACAATCAATGACTCACATGTGTGTAAAAGTTAAAACACCATAGCTTCGTTACGATATGGTACGAGTATATTATTATATGAGTAAACAAAAAAGGTAAAGTATCTATATATTTGAATCAGATTCTATTCTGGTACAAATTAAAAAAAACGATAGAATGAAAGTTAAAAACGTGATGCGAACATGACTCGTCTGCTGCCAATTAACGTCCGCTTTTCAGGGTTTAAAAAGAGGCAAAAATTGGAACCCCTTATTACCTATTACAACCCACGTAGAGCACAATCGGGGCTGTATTTGCAATATCATTAAGTCGAGTTCCGGCGTGTTTCGAACAATAATGACATTAATTCTCCACAGTTCGTGTGGATGGATCCCTGACTATGAGTTCATCAAATCGGTTCTCACGTGTGTGGGTGAGCACCTAAAACCGTTTACGTTCAGTACAGCGGTTGGCCTAAGCTAGTTCCTGATTGGCTCTCGTGTCAGTATAATACGGGCGGCGGCCGACAGTATGAACCCTCTGATTTAATTGAAGATTCCACGATCGACGTCCACTGTACCTTGACACCGTCAGTGCATATGCCTGCGCTTTGCTTGGAGTCCACTATCTATCGATGATTATTGATCCTAGTTAAATTTTGCGCATGGGGGTGAGTCTTCATTAGTGACAATTCATTTGTATGAATAATGTTGACAAGGATCTATAGTAGATGTTATTTTTCAAATCGTTAGTGAAAAACTAGCATCTTTCCAAATATTATTTGAAACTTAAACACAATATTTACTCATAAAATTATAGTGAAATCCAAACAGGCTTTTGTAGGACAATGTAGAAATTAGGAAAAAAATATCATTACAAACTTACAAATTTAGTTGTGTGAAGAAATCAGAGCTGCCAAATACGTACCTGTAAAAATAAAATATAACATTGTTAGCTATTAGCTGATTTAGCATATTATATATATATATATATATATATATATATATATATATATATATATATATATATATATATAATGAAGAGTTTATATGTGTATTATATATATATATATATATATATATATATATATATATATATATATATATATATACACATATAAACTCTTCATTTCGTAATTTACAAAGAATTAAGACGCCCCCGGGGAATACCTCATAGGCACAATTATCGGTAACGCGTATTGAGATCTTATTCGACTCCCCAAGGTGCACGTCTTGCGAAAGACTACTAAAGCCTTTCGAAATTGGAAATATTTGAAACCTTGCAAATTAACTTATATTTAAATTGTAATAACAATAGTCATTTAAAATTTTGAAAAATATAATCAATGATCTTTTTTTTAAATGCATTTGTAAACGGTATATTAACGATATTTTTATGCAATAAAAATTAAGCAAGGTTAATTAATTCAGAAGTTTCCTTCAAATGAGAGACTCATAACCTTCCCTTGCTGGTCTAGAACTTTCAATTACGCTATGACAGCATATCAGTAACTAGGTCTTCTAGTTTCAATAATACAACAATATATTTCTACATAAGGACATAATAGGTATAATTAGTTAATGTTTCCAATGACTCATTGTCGCCTCATTATAAATTAATAAATATATGAATAGATTGAGACATTATGACTCAGCGGGTCAACGTCAGGCTGTGAGCACAAAGGTTGTTAGTTCGATTCGATCACTCGGGGGAATGAAAATCTATATCTATACATATAGATATAGAGAAAATCTATAATTGGGAGAAGTTATATAAAAATATATAGTGTATTTGATAATTGATTAGACTAACAAGTATTTTGTTTAATTAACCTCAAATTCGAAATAAGGGAAACTAAGTGTCCTAATACAAGGTCACAAAAACATTACTAAATGATTTATTAAACAATAGTGATATCGGAAAGGTTAAATGACACATTAGTTACAATACAATAGATAACAGCTATTGCAGATATTAAGAGATAATAGTGAAAAATATTCTTTTAATACGTTTCTTTGATAACATAATATGGGCGTGTGTGTAAATAATGTAAGCTTATATTATACATTTTAAAATATTTTTTTGTTGACAATCACGATAACGGCACCATGATTATAATATTATGTTACGTCAGTTGCGATAAAATGCTACATGTGTTTTAAAAAATATATATAATTGATTGATTGAATAAAATAAATAATTGATTTGAAAGTTTCTAATTTAAAAGAAAAACTCAGACAAGCGCGAGTCGGGCTCGCCCACCGAGGGCTCGGTAAAATAATTGGAGATCTCGAGCTTTTTTCAGAAATTCAAACAGCTTAGCCAGAGAACTTTCATCTGAACTACCTCACTTAAACTAGCGGCCTTACTACCAAATTTTGGTTCCCGTTGAAGACTATTTTTTGGTAGGATTTAACGAAAAGTGTATAGTTTTCAGATTATTTTCCTGAACTAGTGCTACCTGTAGATGCTGGCTGTCAAATTTCATAATTCTAGGTTAACCGGAAGTACGGTACTTCCGATTTACTTAATGTTTTTATTTTTTTATTTTATAAGAGTTTCTTTTGTCCTCAAAAGGTACAGAACCAACCATACATTTTTCGTACACAGTATATAACCTTCAGTTCTACTTTTACTTAGTTTTTATCAGAAGTTTTATGTGGGCCAAGTTCCTTGTTAAGTTGCATCACCACTATACCTACATGGAATGTGTTTAAACAGGCAACAGGATGTGTTTAAATACGTTAAAATGGAGTGTCAGATCACTACATTTGCTCCTTAATTTGTTTTCAACTTCACGCTGTATCCCGCATGTAGCAGCCTGCTACGTCAGAGGCGGCCTGTTATTAAGATGCTCCGCTCTTTTCTGCACAATTCTGCAGGCATTGCGTGTTGAGTGGTAGAACTCAACGCCGTGCTTTGCCTCGACACCAGGGCGAAAAAATGAAAATATTAAATATTTAATATCATTCACTCACTCACCCTGTTCCTTAATAGGAATTGTAAGTCAGAATTTTAATATAAATTTATATTATAGTACTTAAAGCTTTGTTTCAAAAATTTTGTTTGGTTACAATATACTATACTGTTAGCGTACTCGTGTAAAATAGGGTAGATTTAGGTGAAAAAGATGATAAAAGCAGTGGAATTGTGTCAATCGGGGGCAATTGCTTGTTGGCAACGGCCCTTATTGGAAGGAAACTAGTGTGAAGTATTGTTAGTAGGTTATACATATCACCTATTGCCATTACGTGGTATCCCTTTCCAAATAGTTTAAAAACATATAGACGATGTGTGTATTTATCGTGTATTTTAAAAACTATAACCGCTTCCGATTTCTAACAATACCTAAAGTGGCAGCGGAGGTCGTTATCAGAACACACGCGCTGCGCGTGACAACTCTTCAAACCTTTGTAAATATTAGATAATTATTACATAATTTTGCTATCATTTACTAGTTAGAACCACTTTGTATATATCATTTTATAACAGTTTATTTTTTTTGTAAATACAAAAAAAAATAAAAATTTGTATTAAATTTATTTTTTTTGTACATACACCTTAAGTAGGTAGGCTACTTTGGAGATACAAGTGCCAAAATGAAATATGAAAGTTAAAGAAAAAATATTATTATTTTTTCCTTTCATTTTTGTCGTTTTATGAATAGGCATAACTTTATACACAAACCTCCAATTCGCAGTCACTTGAAACAAAGTTTGTGTATAATTAAAATCCGTAACAAGTTTTTGAAAAGACAACTCTTTATTGTATTTTTATTATTTACAGGAAGGTAAGTTATTTAAAGAGTAAATATATTTTGATAGAATAATAATAATGTATTTGTTATATAGTACTACATTAATATTACACATTTAAAGTATTTGGAAAAAATCCGATATGAGTCGGACTCGCCTCCGGAGGTTCTCGGAGGTCAACCGGGAGTACAACTTATAAAAGTAGACACTTAAATTTGCGGATGTATGTACTCATTTCGAAGGCGTGACTAAATTGTTTGCTCCGATAAAGCAAAGAGCGGCGTTGAGTTCCGCTACTCAACATAAGCAATGTCTCAAATATTTGTTGATAAGTTTCAATAATAAATTTAAGGGCAGTTAAAAGTCCACGAAACTGAATTTGGGTCTGATTTGGTTTGGGTCAACTATATATTTAAAATTACATACACCTGTATGTTCATATATGTATGCATATAACATATCAGTTCTGTGATCGCGACAACACAGGCTTTACCTGTAAAAAGGCATTGCGTGATGATACGAGAATGTGTAAACTTTGCGCAAATATGATAATATTTATCTCCGATATCTGCTCGCTGACGGTTCTACGACGAGGAAAAAGTGCAAATAATTATTACTTGTTAATAACTTATTTTGTATTAGTAAAAAATTGATTAAAATAGATTGAGGTCTATTCAGAGAAACAGCGTCTTATAAGTAAAATATATAAACGAAATATTTCATCATTACTAATGAATAGATTATTATTATTTTAACTTTGGTGATTCCTGTTTAGAGTGCCCAAATGTTACAGACAAAAAGCTAAATAAAACATCAACCTAATGATTTAATTTGAAAAATATATGAAATACATGTATTTTTATGTTATTTAGAAAAAAAAAAAATCTTAACTTGTATAAAGCTCCATGATTATAAGAACATACCAATAAATATTGCTCCGCTTTCAAGGATTCACGAATAAAGAACCACGTAATAAATATTATAAAAAAAAGAACTATTCATATTTACCATTTCAAATTCTCCTTTTCAAAAGAAATGGCAAAAGCTCTTATTAAAGGAAAAAATAAAACCCTTACGATAACAATCTATTCCGCTATTCAACTAAAAAAGTGCTGCGAAGAAAATGCGCCTGAAACGTAATATTCTATTCTTACAATTTTTCTAAAGACCGAAGAAGAATAATGTATACCACATTTAAACAACGTTACGACTACATACATATACAACAGTATAGTATAGTATAGAATATTATATAACTGTTTACTACTATTGTAATAGATATGAATGCAAAGGAACTGGGGACTTGGTTTCACTAAGAACATTAAAGTGCATTTACTAGTCGTAAAGTGGCGTGCACACGACCGCAGTCTACCTACTTGCGAAGTGAATCAACATCAAAACTGGAGACTAAATAAAATTGAATGTAGTAAAGACTTGGCTGCTCAAAAGAGTAAGGACACTTCGATATCAAAACAATTGGCTAGGTCATTTTAGATAATTGTTCAGAAATATAGAATAGGTTGAATAATCTATAGAAAAAAGGAAGCTAACTTCGGTAAGATCGTTATTAAAAATTAAGAGTATAAGTGTTAAGATTATATCAATACTGCACATTAGCTGACTGTATATGTGTTAAATTAAATATCGATGCATTTTTGCATCGATTTTTTTGATAATGTTGATAAAAGCCTGATTTTTCTGTGCTTCATAAGACCATAGATTTTAATTTTCAGGTACGGATTCCTAAAAATTAAGGATTTTTAAAAGTATTTCAATTTAATTGTGCACTATATTTTCTACATTTAGTAACCTCGTTAATAATAATGACCATAACTCTAATAATATGCAAAATGAATAACACGTACATGTATAAGGCGTTGATTCGAACTGATCAAATTCTTTGTTATTCCGTATTATTTAATGGAATGGAAAAGAACAAATATAGAATAAATAAATATAAAATTTGTTAATTAATAATATAAAATAGCTTAGTAACCAATATAAAAGTTTGTTATCAGCACGACTCACGGAGCACCTCTTATTTTATCGTGAATTGCAACAAATAACAGCGATAACGACCAATAAAGAGTTACGTGGTCGAATTGTGACGTCAACATATTGTATTAAACGTGTTGCCGGTATATCTTCATTATAAGATTATCAAGAATTTTCGTTTGTTCAGTTTCATGAAATGAGTCAATGTATCAAATTAACTTGGAATTTATTTTTTACTATTAAATTTGTGTGATTGTTTATTGCAAATTTGTGATTTCCGCACAAGATTAATGAAGATTAGATTTATTAAGATTTTAATTATTAATTGCAATTAAAATTGACCCAACTCCGCTTTAATGAAGATCCTTCAAGAACAGACTCGTCAGTATGTAGGCCAGGGTTGCCGGGCGTCCATATGAAATAAGACATGGATCCGGCTTTAATTATGTCTGACGGACGGACGTGAAGCCTTATATAAGAAGGCAAAGTATATAAAACGTGAAGTCTGAATCACTTTGTATGTATATATATACTTAGTGACGATAAAGTAAGACATCTATCTATACGGCAGGCGACGAGACATCGATCAATCTGAGATCTAATAGCAATGTCTGACCAAGTTGGCGCCGCTTTGACCGACGTATGTACCTCGTTCCGCTCGCAGACACTGGGATTATATGAAGGGTTTCGTGTGACAAGAGCTTAATTCTGCCCTTTGATCAATTTTTTTGACCAAATTAGGCGGAGGGAATTTATTAAATCTTATATTTAATGCAAGTTTTTATGCTTATAGGTATTTCTGTATTAGATATTATAAAATCATTTAAATCACGTGATCAGTATAATTATCAAAATTACATATTTTAATAGTCGTTATTTGGGCACTTCGTTAGTTCGAGTAAATCGAATTCAGAAAATAAGAACGGTTCGTTTAACATTGAAATACAATAGGAATAGAGTGTCTTAGCACTGGGTTCCAAGATTCTCTCTGCGTAACCTGTTACATGCGAAATATAGTGTGAAACGAAAAGTGTGCCCCTGCGCCACGACTGGCCGCTAATGTCTGTCTATATAAGATACTATTGAATCCTCTAACACTAACAGAAAATTCAGAATTCAAGTCATCTGAATATCTTTACATTGTCAAAACAACAAATCTTTTACATTTACTCTAAATGATAGAATAACATGATAAAATAATATTTTATAATTGATAAGCCCTAACAGTTACCTACAAACTTCGAAGTAACTGGTCTTCTTTGAAAAACCAAGATGTTTTATAAGTTTAAACTCAATTAGTATTTGAAATTGATTAACCTAGTTTTGCATTAATTATCATAACGAAATTAAAAACCGTTTAAAATGTTTCATTGGAGAACGGAGTGTTTCGACACCACTACCTACTCTTTGCTGAACTATTGTGCAGGAAGCTCTATACATACATAATAAATAGCTTTTTAAATGACATACTGCAGAGCTTTTTAAAATTAAGAGAAGTCGACGTTGAATTTCTATTTACAGATCTCATTATACTCGGCTCTTGCATACGTTTATACAAAAGAAACTTTTTTAATAAAAATATGAAATACCAAACGTGAAGCTGTTATTAAAATAGCTCTTTTGATTCTATTTGATTCTATCATGTGTAAGACAGTTAAAGGTTAACGTTAAGTTATTTAATGCTACTATTTCATAACGCCTCAACCAAAAAAATCAAGAATTTAAACTTAATCTCTATTTTTTTTTGGATTTTTTATTTTGCATGTCTAATCATCGACAAAAAAGCGATATAACATTGAAATTGTAATAAATAAAAAATAAATTCACGTGTATTTTTATGCAAATATTGTATTTGATTTAAATAGTAAAATATTTAAACAATTGGTTAAATAAAACTGCTAAATTAAATACTTTTTATACATATGTATATACGTATTAAATGAAACTAATTTAACCGTCCGTGGTCACGGGTAGACCCGTGACCACGTACTACTGTAAAGTGTTCGAAACGTCGGGTTTCCAAAATGTAAAAACCTTAAATATACGCGATTAATCCGGTTAAATTAGTTTCATTTAATATGTGTAATAATCGTGAAAATCAAAGAACTTATTATACGTACATACGACTGAACTGTATATTACGTTATACTTTTTTTTAGCTTCACGCTGAATCCCGTATACAGCAGGATTGACAGAGGGAACCTAGTGTGAAGACACTTCGTCTTCCACTTTCCTTCCGTCGTCGAACCCACAACCATCTCGTTAAAGTCATATTTTTGAACCCCTGTACCAAGACGACATCAATTTTTTTTTATTTTTATTTATTTTCTCAAAATAACAGATATAAAAAACTTACATCCACTCCGCCAAACCATTTAAATGGTTTACCGACGTACATTTGGTACTTAAACTTAAAAACTATCAGTAAAAAAAAAAGCTTTAAACTCATAGGCTAATTTAGAACAAGTGTAAATAAATGTTATATTTAACAAACGTAATAGATTGATTTTTCTAAAAGTGGGTAAGCAACAAAAATACGCCGAGGTAACTCGGCATCAACGACAAAATGTGCGTTATTGCGGCAGGGATATCATTATAATTTTGTTATATTTAATCTTTAAGTGTGTGTTTTTTTTATAAATATATATTTTTACATCGTTTATTTTGTATTTTAATTTTTATACTCTATACAATATATATATATATATATATATATATATATATATATATATATATATATATATATATATATATATATATATATATATATATATATATATATATATATATATATTTTTTTAATTAAGCAATAGATAGTTTTTTTTTTTATATTGGTAATTCAAATTCTTTTGACATTAGTATATTTTTAGTTTACGTTTCACAACATTTAACTGTTTTGCAGTATCTTTTATGTCTGATGGCAAAGAGTTAAGTATCTTTGGAACTGTCCATTCTTTTGTACGTTTACCATAAAAATTATTTCTTTTCTATTGGAAGAAGTTTACATTTTTTAAACAAAAAATCATTATCTATTTCCTCTTTGACAAAGTTTTTACTAATAAGAATTTTTAGAAATCTTTTTTGTAGATCTTTGATTTTGTTTACATAAGTGTAAAATGTAAGACCGTAACATTCAAGTCCATATGACACCACAGATTCCACCAGACTATGACATAATATATAAAGAACGTATTTAGGAGTAGAATAACGTAACTTCTTAAAGTTACTCAATATAATTCTTAGCTTATTACAAACACTAAATACTTGACTTTTCCAATTAAGAGAATCATCTAAAAATATGCCTAAATATTTATATTTTTTTACAATTTCTACATAATTACAATTACATATTTGATTTTTATGTAGACAATCATAAAAGTGTCCTTTTATTTTTATATTTCTATTATATCGCTTATAATTTGAACTTATACATAGTAATTTTGTTTCGTTAGTATTAAGTATAATTCGATTATCGTGTGACCATTTCGTAATGTTATCAAAATCTGTTTGTATATTGGTTTGAATTGTGTGGTGATCATTTGCTGCATATAGTATACATGTATCATCAGCGAACATATACTTATAACATCTTTTTATGACTGACACTAAGCTGTTTACGTGGATAATGTAACACATTGGACCCGTTACAGATCCCTGTGCAACTCCATATCTCATAGTTTTTTGGTTACTACGCTTACTATTTATTTTTACAGTATAAGCTCTATTTGTCAAATAATTTCTGAACCATCCTAACATAGATCCACGTATACCGCTCTCGTCAAGTGATTTTAGAAGACTTAAGTGATCTAAAGTGTCAAACGCCTTTTTAAAATCTATAAATAATACTGCGACTAGCATTTTTTTATTCAAATAGTTATTTACATCGTTCGCAAATTTTGATAATAACTGTGTGGTATTTTTCCATCTTTGAAATCCGTACTGTGCTGAATTAATAACATTAAAGGTATTTAAAAAGTAAGATATTTGGTTAACTACAGTTTTTTCTACTACTTTATTTATTGAAGGCAAAATGGCAATTGGTCTATAATTATTGAAAGATTTTTTTTCACCCCCCTTAAATAGTGGTCTGACAATAGAAATTTTTAGTAAATCAGGATATATTTGATTGCAAATTGTAAGATTTATAAAGTGAGCTAATATTGGACTGATTTCAGTTTTTATGGACTTGATATCAATTAACCTTATATTATCAACTCCAGGAGATTTTTTTACTTTTAAGCTACCTATAACTTTACTAACATCGCTCGAAGTCGCCTTTTTATATCTAAAAGAAACATTTTGTGAATTTACATACATATCTCTATCTAAAAATTTTTTGTTGCATAAGTGCTTTATATTATTTACTTCTTCACTAAAAGCGTTAGCGAATTTTTCGCAAATAATCCTTTCATCTATATCTTTCATATTACTCAAAATGATGTCGTCTATGGATTTTTTGCTTCTTTCCAGTAACTTATTCATGTGTTCCCACATTTTTGCTGCATTATGTCGTAGGTCCAATAATTTATTTTTTTCATATTTGTTTTTTGCTTTATGTATTGCTTTATTAGTACTGTTTCTCCATCTATTATACTTTTTTCGATACACATAGTTACTCGGGTTACTTTTCCATTTATTAAATAATGTGTCATTGTGCTGTATCATCTCTTAGATTTTGCGTTATCCATGGACAAGCTGCTCTTTTAGAATATTCATTAGTGGAGATCATGATTGTATTATTCTCATATATTTTGTTAAATTTTATGACCAATTTAGAATATAAGTTAAGCGGATATGTTTCTTCTAAAAGTTCATCCCAATTTTCTTCTTTTAATTGTTTTTGTATGTTATTATTTTGATATATTTTTTTCGTTATCTTGGATTCTTTATTAGTGCACTCCATTTCAATAAAAGTACCGATGAGGTAGTGATCAGCTAACTTGTGATCTATTATAGCAGAGCTATAATTTTTATTGCTTTTTATATATATGTGATCTAAACACGATTGTGTCAGACATTCATTTCTAAATTCCTCTCTTGTAATTCCATGTATTTGCTTAGAAAATCCTGATTCACTTAAAATGTTTTCATATAATGTTACGTTATTGTTTGATTGTTGTAAAAGATTTATGTTAATATCTCCAATTATTAAGACTTCGTCCGTTTGTTTTAGTTTTTGTAAAAAGTGCTTTAACTCCGTTATAAATAAGGATATTGAGCAATTAGGTGGTCTGTACTTACATACTACTGTGTAAGAATATTTAGATAATGACAGAAAAAAAATGTTTATATAATAATATTCGAAGCTACCGTAAACGACATACCGGTATCAAATTTTACGTACACTATAAACCGAGATTGTCACTTGAGACGATATCAGATCATTGACACCATGTTAATATGAGATAGTTCGGAGCAGGTTGGTCCTGTATTGAAGGCTGTGCGTGCGCCAAAACTGTATCAGAGCCGTGAGGTTGTGGTAGGTCAGCGAGCGCATTCCACCGGGCCGCGGCTCCGACGCCCACTAAATATAGCCTGTACAAGTGAACGAACTGACCGCCGAACGGATAAAATTGCATACACTTTGACAATGCGCTTTACGGCCCTGGTACTTGCGTTTATTTATAGACACAAAGAAATGTACTGCACCGCGCGAGAAAAAGTAGTAAAAAAAAATGGTGCGGAGTGACTGAAACGCCTGAAAGATACTTTTGAAACATGCTATTTAATTACTCAGTTCATTTAGTATTATATGAACGTATACTACTATACACGTATAGATATCAGTAATGCCATTTACGTCAACGTTGTGAACTTTAGCCAAATGTTCACACTTATTGTGAACGATAATATTGTTTATCTACATAATTGACACATTGTGCGTACATAAATAACAAAGGGATTAAGAGACAAATAACATTGAATACAAATTCTTTATAACAATTAATAATATACAGAAAAAAAATATTTAAAAAAAATTAAATTATCTCCGTGACGGTCAACCGACACGTGAAAAAATAAAAGAAATAGAAACAGAAAAAAAAACATTCATATAGAAACGGCATGACGCTAATGCATACATACATACATAAATACAAATGCAAATAGCGAGTGTCTGACGGCGAGACACGGACGCGGACACGGCCCCGGCCGGCGAGAGCGCATTTATTTGCTTATCGGAACCATAAACGCGCTAACCGTACACGATAACCGAACAATGAGTGTAGAGCAGGCGATACCTACGACATTAGTACAGTGTACACTAAGATACGCTTATCAGCCAGTGTCAATACTCTTTTGTGTCCGAGATAGCGGTCTGTTGGGCTTAATGCGCCGGACACATTCTTTGGTCCTGAATAACCATCGACAGTGGCTTGACCTATTGGCTACTTAGGCGGCTTAGATGGTACGGATGGAAAAAAGTAGAAAAAAAGAGAGCAACATTTGTTTTCGTTTTGCTTCCTTTTATTCTTATATACTTACCTAAAGTATACTTATCTAAAAAGTAACTATTCATTAGTTACTTTTTAGATAAGTATACTTTTAATAATGGCATCATGATAAAAAAAATATAAAAAGTCATGTGTATAAAACGTCAAATAAACGTGTCTCATTCTGATTATTAAAATCAGATTCACGCTGTATCCTGCACACAGCGCACAGCAGGGTATATAAATTTAAGTAAATATTTCATCTTCTCAAGAGGGGATCGAACCCACTACCAGTCGGTTTTACAGTCACACTATGTGCCCCTGCGCCACGACTGACCTCTGATTATTAATTTGTAAAAATTCCATTGTGAACAATTTTTAGGTAAAATCCATCCTGAAATTATTATTATGTTTGCCATAAAATTACACTAAATTTACTTGCTTTTAATGAATAACAAACGCAAGTATTGTAATTTTAGTGATATTTAAATATGACTTTTGAACTTTGTCATTTGAGTATGTTTGCACTGTTCATTTACCTAATGAATGTAAGTACACAATAAACAATAGATACATATAAAAACATAGATAAGACCTCGTTTAACATATAACATATTTTATGTTTTATATATTCGGGAAAGACCAGTATTTTTATCTTGTAAATAATTTACAAAACATGTTTCATATGTAATATAAAAGTGACAGCGAACTTGACATTTGTTTCTTAACTATGATTTATAAGTTCAGTTTTATCAAGTTCTAAAAATAAGTAATGATTTAAAATAAGTATAAAGATATATGCTTATGGTGTAATATAGCAATGCGGCATGAAATATTAATTGACTCTACAATGCCCCGGAAGTAGTGTAAAAGGCTTCTTCCGGTAGATTTATTTACGACCATCATTTATAAAAAACAGCTCCACTTATCACTATTATGTCATGTTTATCTAATTTGGAGACACATGAAATGAAAAATTACTTTTGTAATGAACTGTTTAACATTCACTTTTATCTTAACTACCCTTAAGTGTTTTGTTGTCTTAACGACGTATCATTAACTTGTATTACATTTCAACAGTATCTCATACATTAACATTTTTGTATCATTTAAATTAGAAAGTATTCTTTGAACTCACAGCTACTGTCACCGTTATCACTGCGACCTTCGCAAGAGCAGATTGATAAGAGATAACAACCTCTCGAGCGATACTTTTGTAATCAGCTTGAAAAAATATATTTTCTTTATTATATCTAAATATTTCAATTGCAATATAAATTACAAAATGAAGCAGTCGGTACGTGCTTGATATATGAAATGAGAGGCCGTGGTGACGGGAGCCGCCGGCAACGGGCGGACGGATATTGGTTTGCGCAAGAGTGCGAGCCGCCGATGCCCGCCGACGGGAAGTCAGCTGACATTTATTGACTAATGCGAACTTTGTTATTACAAGTTAACCACCGAAGGTGATGTTTGTGCGACTTGGTCATTGTAACAGTATTTTTGTGATACAGAATATGATGAAATGTCACGAAAAACGCATCTAGTTAACACTCTCTTCATGCGGACTCGCTAAATGTAAAACTTATTTTTCAAATCATCAATTATTCTCCGAATCACCTTTGGCACTGCGTCTGATCTAATGGTAGACCCATAAAATTGAATAGACATCAGCTAAAGATATTCACGAGCGACTAGAAATAGCCACTGAAAGTAGTGTCAGGCGCGAGCATGCAGTGATCGATCGCACTCACCGTGCGCTCGTAGGCAGCAGGCGCGCCGGTCAGCTGAGCGTAGACGGCGTAAGAGTTGCCGAACTGGCAGCGTCGGAGGGGTGGCTGGCACTGGGGCTCCGGGGCACTGCACGAGTGTCGGTCGGGCTCCGGGCTGGGATCACGGAGGCACACACACACGTACCGCACGGAATGCTTCAAGCGGAGGCGGATTGCATCGCGGCTCTCGTACTACCAGCGAGAGTGTCGGCGAGCGACTGAGTGCCGGCGTAGCGCGCGGGGGCCGCCGCCGGCGCCCGCACCCGCGCCGCCCCGCGCCGCCCACTTCCTCCGATGAATGACAATAATGGAAGACGTTCAACTCGCCCGCAAACCGAATAATATGAATCATTGCATTAGGGTGCAGCCCCGCCCGGCCCCAGCCTGCACTACTGGGCAGTGGGTAGCGGGCACAGCACAGCACAGCACAGCACCGTGCACACACAGGTATATCGCTGAGATTGCGATCTAGAGTACACAGAGATTGTCGCAGTTGGCCGCTATGCGGGTAATTCCGAGCGGACGGGTGGTAGCAGTCGCAATTAGCAGGTCCACATGGCAGACGGTGGCGGCTGCTGCGGCGCGCTCGCGACGCCACTAATCTTATCTACGATAATCTAATCCGGCGCGACGCCCTCTCTTGTGTTTTCTTCCAATTGTGTCCACTCAAGGTAAATTAGAGGTTTTCTCTGGAGATTCAACACTCTACTACTTGGTAAAATGGCTACAACGACAGAGCAAACGGAACTATCAGACACGACTTCTGATAATATGCGTATATTATTTGACAGTATTTATAACGCACTTAGATCCACAAGTAATCATACTTTGTAGGAAATAAAACATTGTCTAGACGAAATATGTAATGTACACAATAAAATGGCTGAACGAAGATTGTCGTAATTTGTATAAATTTGCAATAAAAAAAAACTTGTTTCTTACTCACAAAGCCTTGTCTACGTACTGTACATACTTTTGATATGTAACTTTTTTGTAACAACAACAACACTAATATTAGAGAATAAATCATTTTTAATAAAAATTTTAATACTAATTTACGTGTAGAGTGACCTAAATATATTTAGTTTCCATGTTCCATGAATCACTTTACAAACTATTTCAATAAAATAATATAATAATAATTGATGATTAAACGACCTTTATTAATAATAGGCTTACGTACAGCACAAGAAGATTTATGGTTTCCACATAGACCTTCATGAAGAATTGGACATTAAGAGCGTCCCGGGTCCGCATCGCTGTCGCAAGGCAACCAGGCTTGTTTTATTTTGCGCGATCCTTAAAGTTCATCTCGTCTAGACCGGTTCACCCACGCCCATGCCTCGCACAGATTTCTGCATCTTGCAACGGACTCGCCGTACAAGTTGCTTTATACCCTTTTTATCCTTTTGCAAAACGCCGTGATATTGGCCGCTCCGTCGCGTTAATAGTGAAACGATTTGCCGCAAAAAATGTTATTAGCATTATCCTTCTGGCTACGAAACATAATTGTATTCTATGAATCACTACAATTACTTTTGTAAATCAACAAAAAATAATATAAATTAATTAGATGATATTATATTTAAGATGTCTTGTCTAACAACTTTTTACAAAAATTTTAATATGATAAGATTTAAAAAAAAGTAAGCAATATTTTTATATACACACAGATCTAAAATTATACTTAAACACTAACAATGTAAGCGTAAGGTCTCCATAAAAACTATATGGCTTCGTTTTCTCGCAAATATTTTTACATTTTGTATGTAGAGATACATAAAATTTCGCATCTTTCAAAATAATGATAAAATATGATCAGATTTATGCTCACCATGCATAGTAATTTCGAAGTGACATAAAGTTGTACATAAAGAGATTTTTTAAAGTTTATAACTTGCATAAATTATAAAATATGTACGTACCATGGTAAAGTCGTTGCGTGGAGCTACAAGTGCGTGACTGTAAACGTGACAGGTTGTGGGTTCGATTCCCATTCGAGGAAATGAAATATTTATTATTTTCATTTCCTTGCACTAGGGTCGAAGCAAAGCGAGGCGTCGAGTTCCACTCAATACGCAATGCCTGCAGAATTCCGTGGAAAGGGGGAAGCGGAGTGTCCAAGCACTGGGCTCCCCCTGCCTACTCCTACTACATTTAGAATACAGATTAAACCTGAAAGAAAATACTATATAAAATTAAATGTTGTAGAATTGAAATGATTGAACATAACCAAATAATGACTTACGACTACCTCCAATCAAAACACATAAACTACAGCAAGGTTGTACAAGGACAACGATAGCCAGTACCTATGCAGGTAGCGGCAGCGGGTAGCGACAAAGTAACTCATTATAATCCAGCAAGAATGACGCTTTGTGGCACGGAGGTTAAATATCTAATGCCTTTGTATGCCCACATAATGTTTCATGAGAGCGGCGGTTATGTGCGATATTGCATGGGAAATTTAGCCTTAAATTGCTAAATGAAATTGTAGTCTACATGGATGAATTTTGGAACATTGTACGTGCTAATTAAATTGAAGAACATTTTTTTTTGCAACGAAACTTTTCCAGTATGAACGTTTTATGAATGTGTAATGCTTTATGTTATTTCTTTTAAGTTATTGGAGTGGCAGTAACGAAATTAAATATATAGATATACAAAAACTCGTTGGTGGATGGACACGATTTTAGTTATCATAACTTGTATCGGAAATTGCATGATAATAACTAAACTGTTGGAATGTAGAGTTATTCTTGGTTTAAGAAGAATGTTGTTAAAAAATATTATTAAATTATAAGATTCCGGCTGGCTGTTTACAATAACTCGAGAATAATAAAACTCTACTTTTCTTCGTTCATTTAGTAAATATTTGGATAGCCCAAAAGGTAAAGTATGAGACAAATATTCGTGTATTTTTTGATTTAGAATTTATATTTTCAAAGATGTATACTGTATACCGACCTATTAGCTATTAGTAGGTATACAGACGAGATGTACTTTTACAAAACAATAATACTTACATAAAATGTAGATACAAATATATAATTTCCAAATACAAATGTGATGATTAAACTAAACTAAAAAAAAAACTAAAGATTTTAATACATACATATTCTTGTTATTCAATGTATATTATTTATTTGCCATTTCTGCATAAACTACAAAATTCTCGTAAATAATTTTAACAGATTCACGTACATATAACATTGTACGATCAATACATTGGAATTTTCAATTCATTTATTCTAAGCAGTGACGGCATGGAAATGATATACGCCAGCACATAGCAACAATGCACGCAGCAAGATTATTATCAAAATGATATTCATTACGGTGACCGCGGGTCCCGTGGTACTTGTAGAGACTCTTGTTAATTAAGCTCTCGACTCCGACTCCAGATTACCATCGTATTGTAGGCGAAATTATATTTATAATTTAACATTTTATATTGTAATATACCTAGAAAGTAGGTTTTTACCGCTACTGATGTAATGGCCTCACATTAACTTAATTGTTACGGAGATTTTGTTAATATATAATTGTATATATTAAATAAATTGCATTTTACTAATTTTAATTGTTGATTTTTTTTATGTTTGAAATATATACTTTTTTAAAAAATGTATGAAGATTTGAAGGTAGGTTTGAGCCCGGGTTTTTTGAAAATCGTCCAAGCGTTCCAACCTCTAAGCTATTTATTCTGATCAAGTAACATTCTTACCAATTTTCGCTTCCCAAAGATTATAGCTAAGCATGTTCAATTGACATTTCTATTAGGAAAATATTTTTAGAATGGAATTTTTCTACACCTTAAAAAATATCTACTTAATACCCCGTAGTATGCAATAATAGTCTAAAAATAATAGAAATATTTTCGATGTAGCTTACAATTCTGTTGCGACAATAGTTCGTTCAATAAACAAATGTTATAAATATTGTTAAAACCACAATTTTATAATACCCATTAATATATTTTCCTTACTTTAACAAGGCATAACTAACTAAATATAAAATAAATAATGTATATTATCCAAGCACGGTATTTACCGTTTTTCATTAGGAGATAAAGATCATTTATCAAGAGTAGCTTGTCGTTGACGTGGGCCTCATTTCTCAAACCTTATTACAGCTAAATAGTGCATATAAATACGTTTTAATTAAAATTAAAGAAAATAGAATTATATTTCTTCTAATTCAATTTAAAGACCCATTTAACTAATATATATTGTAAAATTTGGGCAAAATGGATGTTGATTTTTAATTTTTGCTCTACTAACGTGAGTCGTATATATATATATATATATGTAGAATGGTTAACTAACTACATTTTTGAATTTCATATATTACACACTTCAGTTTTTAACTGAGGCTGTCGTGACACGAGCGTGAGATTGTAAACGCGACGGTGGCTTCGATTGCCACTCAGAGGAATTAAATATTTAATATTTTTATTTCCTCGTTCTGGTAGCAAGGCAAAGCGCGGCGTTTAATTCCGCCACTGAACACGCAATTCGCCAATATTAAACAGTACATGGGAAGTAAAAACAGTGTAATTATTTATAACTGTAGAAATGATAATAAATCTTACAATATTTTCCAGAGCTATAAAAATAATTAGAACAAAAATATTATAAAAAACCATAACAGGTAAAAGACATTTTTAACAGAAATATAAATGACATAATATTTTCTTTAAAAAAGCCATGTCGTCAATATTTCAGCATCTGGTCAGTGTTTTTTTGCAATTATATTTTTTCTGGCTATCTAACAGAAAAATCAACTAAATTTTCATGAAGGGTGATAACAAGACCACGAAATTGGATTTTGCGATATTATCTACAGTTGTTAGTGACAGGCGGTCCGGTTTAGATCTCTGTGGTTTTTGCCTTTATCCCCGCACAGCTACCGCATGTCACACCCAAAGCCAAAAAGCCTACGCTTCTATAAAAAAAATATGCTTTCCATTAGCAAAATTCCAAACTATCTTATTTTAAATATATTTATAGTTTAAAATATTACTGTTCATATAAAAGCTAAAAATTCTGTTATTGCCAGTCATAGAGTAAGGGGGGGGGGGTCAGTGGCGTCAACAAATAGTGAGTTCGATTCCCTCTCGAGGAAAATTTATATTTAATATTTTCATTTCTCCGCTCTGGTGTCGAGGTAAAGCGCGCCGTTGAGTTCCGCCACTCTATACCAAATGGTTACTTACCTTCTACTCCACTTATGTATAATACGGCACGAGCTTAACTAACGCGAGAGTGCAATATTAGAAAAAGCTACGTAAATCATAGGCGGTATTTACCGATTTGCTCTCCGAATACATATATATGTATGATTGTACGTACTCCGTACATTACTAAGAGGAGTGCTTTCCTAAAAATGTACCTTTTAGAGTTCTCATAAATCTTTATAAAACGTAGGGGTTTTCACTGATAGTATGACGTTTTGAATCATAGAAACCGTTATTCTTAATGTCTCACCATTTTTCAGAAGTCACATTTTCTGCGTGAGTAAAGATTATTAAGTAGCTATAACGTATATGATATATGCTTATACAGTATGATGTATATACAACGATTACATACATTGTTTTATATCATTTTCACTGTTGATAGTATCTATCATCTATATTTTGTAAAATTCACATTATATTATATTTTAATCGATTTTTCAGGGTATTCTGAAACATTGAATTATATAAAAGAATTATATATATATTTATTCACGTACTCGTACTTATTACTATAAATTGTCGAGTCCCTATAAGTAATGAACTCCATTTTTTTAACTATCTTTCGTTTCAGTTCTAAGATATTTAATATTGTAAAATCGATCCATGAATCATATCTATCTGTACATAAAGTAGTGTTCAAGTATAGATTAATGTATAATAAGCGTGGGCGTATCATTGAACCTTATTTTCTGAGAAATATTGTAATCACAGTCATTTAGATGATTAAAAGAGATAATTACGTTTCTATTTTATCGTCGGCAAGACGTCAAGTACGCTGGCTCCATCCGTATTATCTTGATTACATGGTACCAGGAACAATTGATGGCCCACAAAATAACGTAACAGTATACCATTATCCTTTATTAAAAGTAATAACAGGATATTTAAAACGGGTGCCATCGATACGGATAGGTATGTGTTAATTTTATAAATAAGAAAAATATTGTATTTTTTTTCCTGTGAAGGTTATATAAACAAAAATAATTGTATAAATTTTCATCATGTATCAAACAGGATAGCAAAATATACATAAGCGTTAATTATGGCAAAAAATTATATAATTGTATTTATATCGAATGTGAGTTTTATTAAATTAGTGAGAAAAATATGATATGAATGCACGTGAGCTCTTTTTATATAATAAACATATTTTGCCTGGATCTTCTCTAGAGTGTCTAAGTATAAGATAAAGACAGGAGTACCCTTAAGTTGAACCTTTTAAGTTGAAGTTTTATTATTTTACTAATTTGAGGCCAGTGAAATATTTATTCATATTTATATTTTCATTTCTTCGCTCTGGTGTCAAGGCAAATCACGGCGCTGAGTTCCGCCACTTAACACGCTCCAGAGCTCAGCGGAAAGTGGGGAACGGAGTATCTTAACACTAGGTTACCTCTGCCTACACCGCTGTTTGCGGAATTCAGCGTGAAGCTATTTAATTTATTATTTTACTCTCCAGTTTCTTATGGTTCTCCGGTGTTAAAATATATTAGGAAACATGATTTATATCATTCTATGATATATTTGTCTCTTAAAAGCTGGCATATATATTTTAATCTTAAGGCGGTAAAAGTGCTGCGTTTAAAACAGTGATGCGTTTAAAAAGTAGTCCTCAGATATATAATTATATATTTCATTGTTGTTTAACTAGAATGATTTTCACAAAGAAATTGTGAATAAATGCCATATATTTAGAAAAGAAAATCCATATTAATTTTCGATGATTTAAATTAAAATACCTTTTGGTTCAATTCGTTACAATTTAGCTTAGAATTGTTTTACATATATACAAAAGTTATTAATTTTAAAAATAAAATAGCTAAATAAAAACAAAACACATGCTTATATAAATCGTTTTTTAAGGTCTAGTTCATATCTCGAAATAAAAAAAAATAACGATATTTAAAAATGAATCTCTGTGTTGTCAGTCTCTATCTTGAGATCACGTGAGGATATCAAGCCGAAATTAATACCAAATATCCAGATTCAAGATATTTCTCCATTAACCTGGATATAAGATTCAAATATGCATAATTTTTGGTGTATTTTGTATGAAATAGAGACAGAGAGAGATAGAAATTCTCCGCGTAATCCAAACTTATCAGGTACTTTCGATTGAACTACAATTATGAAGCTTGGCACGAAGTGAGAACGTACAATACAAATAAAAAAAATATCCGAAAAATTATAATTTATAGGTTATTCATAGAAAAAAAAAACCACTACAAAGTTATATTTCTACTTCATTCGTTTTCTGTCGCTTAGAGTGCATACGTCATTTTATTAACTTTTATAAATCGTACTTTCTGTTGACCTACAATCCTGAAATTGTTGCGGAACCTTCATTGGGCGTGCCTGACTCTCACTTGATCGACTTTTTATATTAAATTAAATAATAATAATTTAAAACTCTTCTTAATTTATTCGTTCCAGACAACAACAACAACAAAAAACTTAAAAATACATTGTAAACAACTAATCGACACCTCGAATGGTTTACCGTCCGACAAATTTCCACGTATTGTTTCTAGTAAACTACAACAATCAAACTGTAATTTCCAGTTGCATACCTTAGCAAAGAAACGCGACGTAAATGAGGCAGGATTTCTTGGAAGCCTAGTTGTACGGTCACCGTAGCGGTACTGGAACGGAATGCCACTACTGATGCATCTGTATTACGCATTGGATGTACTTAGGGATTAGTGAAAATAATCACTAAACAAGTTAAATATATTCATTTAATGATTTTAAATTCAAATGTGAATAATTAATTACATTTAAACTACAACTTTTGTATATTTTGGAAGTAATAGTGTAACTTCAAAAATAGACAATAGTTAAAAATAATTTTAATAACTTTAATAATTTATATTGTTTTGCTTTTTTTCTAGTTTGCTTATAGCTAGATAGGCAAAGACAGTAAGTAGTGTTGATATAGCCTGTTTCCCATTTTCCGAGACATGGAGCGCTTAAAAATGATAAAATAGTGAAACGGAACGACGTTTTTTTTATTACTAGGACAAGAACATAAAACTAGTTTATCAACTCAAGTGGTAATCGAACCTACAACCATTGCAGTTACCGAGAACCTTGCTGTGCTACAAACTGCTAATCATCTAAACAATCATGCAATCATCTAAAAGATATTATAATACAATATTATTGACCTCTCACATATCAATCACATCATTAATACCTAAAAATCAAGAGAGACCGAATAAAATATGTGTAATATAGATAGATATATGTAGATGCAAATTAATTTCGAGCATACTACAAGGTAGGCAGAGGGAACTTAGTGTTAAACACTCCGCTCCCCATTTTCCGCATTATTCTGAAGTCATTGCATGCTGACTGGTGGAACACAACGCCGCACTTCGACCTCTGAACAGCAGAGCGAACAAATGTTTTAACAAATGTATTATAAAACAAATAAAACATACAATCTAGCTGTTTGTAAGCAGTTTTTCAAGACAATGTACCAAAAGAACGGTATGTGTGATTCTTTGCACAAACTACTTTCAAGTTTCAATGTAGCACGATTTAAGCGCAAAGGTGTAAAGATCCGTCTCTAATACTCTTAAGTATGTATTCTACTTTTATGTGTTTATGTTATATAAGTACTTTAGAAATAAGAAGAAAATTTAGGTTATAGTTCCAAAAAAAAAGACAGAAATTAATAATATTAATACTTGATGTAATAATAATATAATTTAATTTACATTTGATTATTTGATTGAATGAATTAAAAAAAATAGGTCTAAAAGACACGCTTGATTTTACTTTATGTTGATTTTTCTTAAGCCTCAGTAAGTTTATAAAACGAATTTTCAAAGTGAGAAATTATATTTCAAATGAATCCACTTTTTTTCCAGAAAACGTACCACATATTTCAATTCACAGTGGGAAAAACTCCACACACAAAGTGCACATCGTAACTTCATTAGGATTAACTCTAGAGGACGAAAACGACGAAATTTAATCAGCCTTACACCATATTCATGATGAAAATCCGACTGCAACCCGAGATTTGGTTAACGTATCTACCTACATGTGTTTTAATGTCTTCCCTTCAAGGTTTGATTTTTTTAAGCTTCACGCTATATCTCGCATATTGATGTTCAACAGTTTGGGAACCCTAACATTAAGACATTGCGTATTGAGTGGCGGAAGTCAAGCGAAGAAATAAAAATATAAAATATTTCTTTTTTACGAGTGAGAATCAAACCCACAACCTGTCGTGTTGCGCCACAACTGGCCTTTAAATTTTTTCACCACATACCTACTTTTATATTAAACTGCATTGTAATGGGATGTTTGTGTGAGGTAATTAATATATAATATATAATATAATTCAAAATCAAAGATCAAAAACGCAGATTGTTTTGTCGTTATGCTCTCAAATTTTATTTTATTTCTTTTTCATATAATTTAATTATTCATTCTTATATACTTGCGAGTACTTAAGCTCACGATTTTATATTGTATTTAATACGAAATTTGATATTGTAGTTCTAATATATGAAAATCCAACGACCCGTTCGGACTTTAAATGTGAAAAATTGCAAAATAATTATTTTAAGAATATATAGAGTCTAGCACCGGCGATTTAGTCCGTCCGGGATTCCGATTGGTCCATACTTTGCGGTCACTCAACCGTCTCTCAGCCCGTTACGTCAGTAGCCGCATGCCACAATTAGATCATACGAGACTTGCATCGCCTAGACCGCCTAGACTAGACTATTCAATACAATATATGATTTACTACCGTTAAAACTAGCTTTTTGCCAACTTGACTGCATTCCGCGTCTTCAGCGATTTGTTTTAGAGGAATATAAGTCAATAGTGCGTTGTGAACTAAACTTATTCAGTTTTTATTTTGAATTTTGTTAATACAAGCTTAAACGAAATACAACTAACAATACTTCGTATTTTATTATTTTATTTTATTCGTATTAACCTTGGTATATTACAAACATTTAAGCGGTTGAATTTTAATCTTTCATAAACGATTCTAAAACTCCACCCCACAAAGCGCTTTGCTACAAAAATATTTCATTATTAACAGACACTTAGAGATTTGCCTTCGTAACTTCGATAAAGGCAGTTCAGTAAAGAAATTTTATTTTTCACCCTTATTTACGTATTCTTAAGCATTCGAAGCCAATTAGCTCTGAGAGTTTTACGAGAACTAACAAAGAAATAAAGTTTGAATAGACTAACCACAGTAGTACAGCAAAAGATTCCGACTTAAAGGGAATGCAAGCAACTTACTTGAAGTAAAACTTTCAATTGCATTTTAAATTTTGCTCGTTAAAATAACATTCGTATACAAACACCATCTTATTGCATTATTATCACGTAAGATCAAAACAATCTGTTAGTTATAATTTAAAACATTACACTTTTCCCGTAACGCTTTACTTGAACTTTTCTGTCCGCGGTGGTAACATCTGATTTTTTATGCCACAAATGCTACAAATTTGAGTAATTAATTATTTGACGAATTAAAATTGATTAATATTATTATAGCAGGTAAAAACTAAATAAAATCTTTACCAACTAACTAATTTGTAAAAATCAAAACAACTACAACAATTTCTAAAACGAGGTGCTTTCCAATTGCTTACGTAAATATTATTATTATTTCGAGCGGGCTAAATCGAAACAAGATAATATTTCCTTGCATGAACTAAGTCTAGCCCAGAGTCTAGAGTTAAGCCAGCTAAGTCTGGCGATAATACTGATAAACGTGGAGATACCTACAGGCGGTGCAAGGGGCCGATCGAGCACCCTCCAGTGTAGCGCCCTGCACCCGAGAGCTCCTATACTTCACAGCTTTGTAATCGCCCTCTAAAAATACCTCCGACAACGCCATTGTTATTGTTAAACTTTTATATTGAACTACGTCTACGTTAATATTAAAAATTATATTTGTTCTTATCTCTTAAGTGAATGTCCCTATCTTGACTCAATATTTGTTGTTGTGAATTCCAATTCTACTTACAGGAATATTAATAGTACCCATGTTGTCACAATTTAAATATAAATAACAAATATAATCTGACTGGTAATCAAACTTGCATTTATCGCAATCAGCGAGTAAAAAATTTTAACCCTCTGTGGTTCGACCAACACTTACGAGTACTATAGTATATTTTTCAATATCATTTGAAGAGGTCTCATGTTGCTTTTGTAAATTGTACTGAAAATTATATTAGTCTTCACTTTATGTGAGGCCGGTCGTGGCGCAGCGGCACAAAGTGTGACTGTAAACCGACTGGTTGTGGGTTCGATCCCCACTCGAGGAGATGAAATATTTCCTTAAATTTATATTTCCATTTCTTCGCTCTGGCGTCGAGGCAAAGCGCGGCGTTGAGTTCTGCCACTTAACACGCAATGCCTCCGGAATTCGGCAGAAAGTGGGGAACGTAATGACTTTTACTACGTTCCCTCTGCCTACCCTGCAGTGTGCGGGATACAGCGTGAAGCTGATTTGATTTGATTTTTTATTTCACTTTATGTAAGAGCAGGCCATTAACAAATAACTAAAAAAAATAAACCCGATCTGAGGCTATTTTATCACAAGCATGAAGTCTTATCTTATTTGTTCAAAGCTAAAGTACAATTATCAGTAAGCTTTATCTAACATTTTGTACATTGTGTAAAAATGCTTTTGTTTCACTTCTTTTTTTAAAGGACACTATCTTTGATACATCTATCCGTAATTGTATATATATTTTTTAGTTTTACGCTATTTCCTACACATGGCAAAGAAAACATGGGGACCTAGTGTATACAACCTTCCCATTAAGACACCCCTGTTCCATAATTTTCATCGAATTCTGGGGCTATTGCATTGCACATACAAATTAATATAATATGTTACATTTAATATGCAGAACGCAAAGTCCTTTTAGATTAACATGAACACTATAAAAATTAATTACGTCTGTGGCTGTAATTAAAAATTAAGGAAAAGCCGGCACGTAGAAATAATATTTAATATACAGCCGCTTAAAAACCACGAACAAAAACAAAATGAAAAACATGACTCGCCAAGAAGAAATGCAACTAATTTGAGCTGGTACAAATTCAGAATAAAGACGAATACATGCCGAGATCCCTTTACATAGTAGGGTAAGTCTTTAGTCTGTGCTATATGAGGCACTACATGAAAAATATCCTAGATGCAATAACCCGAACGTTCTAGTATTCTACTCAGTTTTACACATACAAGTCCCATTGTGTACAGGACAATGCCGTCATGATACTATGAGAAGGATTCAAGAACTAAGAACTTCGAACTGAGTTGAATCTTCAATGGAATTACGCTCGCATTCCTATATTGAACTTTTAAAACATTTTTAATACTTGGAAATCGCTCGGAGGAGGCATGCTATTGTTATACAAACAATTTTTGCATACCGCAAAGAATGAAGTAGTTCTCATTATATTTGTAGACGTTATTATTTAATTTATTATTATTTTTCGTATGGATTCATTTTATAAATTATAGATTCTTCAATAGTAGTCTATATAGTTTCATTATAGTAATATTAAATAATCATTTCTGTAAACAGTGTACCCGTATATGATAGACAAATATATTTTATGTTCTGTTTCCCGCGAAATTTGAGAGATCGTGTGGTGACTGCCGGAACTAAACGCCGCACTCGACACGACATATCATAGTGAGATAAATAATATAAATATTAAATTTTAAAATCTTAATTGAGTCAACTTGTATCGAAATAAAAATAGTAATATAATAGAAAGATTTTTCTACGTAGGACGTACGGAGGTAATATTTGCTATTTATAAAATAGTTCTTTGAAGTGTATAGAAAAATGTGTGCAGAATTCAAGGGAGGATTACCTGCAAAAAAATGTAGTGTAAGAAAAATTTCATCTTTAAAACTTGTCTACTAAAGTACGTACCTATTGAAGACGGGGGGTAACAGCCTCTGAAGGTTATAAACTAACAGTAGGTAAAAGTACCAAAATAATGTGATTTATCTTATTTCTTATAGTAAATCTAAAAATCTTTAAATAATAATCAGTGTTATATATACTTATATATACATAGAGTAATATATAAGTATATATTTATATTTCTATTCTTCCTGACTGCCTCTAGACCAATATTATCTTCACAAAATATTTCTTTATTTGTTTACCCTCAAGAGCGGCGATACTAGTATCAATTACATATCAGTAGCACGTTTTTACAAGAAATACTACACCGAAGGCGGAGAGCCGTAAGTTTGAATTGTCTCTTATATCGTTCAAACAAAAAAGGGTTCCTCGAACTTAAGTTCTTTTATATTTTACTAGCGGACATGGCCGGCTTGGTCCGCTTGTACTATACGAATATTTACTAAATATATTTATGGAATTATTTTTAATTTATGGAGTGAATTATAATAAATCATGAAACACGTGTTCAATTTAATATTTTTAAAGTCCTAATTATAAATTTTATAAAAAACTATGTAAATTTTTCAATAAAAAAACATTCAACCCCTATTTCAACGACTTTATGGTAAAATTTTTGCAAAATCCCTTCTTAGCGGATGTTGACATTAAGAAAATAAATATCTTTGGAAATTTCACGTGTCTGCCATCAGCTATTACGGCTGTGCATGCGTCTCTATACCTATGTCTCTATACCTCAGTCAGTGGGAACTTCTAATTTTATATAAGAAAACGTAAATTATATTTAATATTTTTCATGTAATACTTTTATTAGTAGTTAAAATAAACATCACGCTAAATTCGTATTTGTTATTTTTAAGTAAAAGATAATTGCTAGATCGAAAACTTAACGATACCATTTCATTTTAAAAACCAATTAAGACCAATAAATCTGTTACTTTTTATAGGTAATCAATGTAAGATGATATATGTATATACCCATATATATAGCAGTGTTGTTGGTATTAGGTTTACTTATTAGTCGTATCACATTACTAGTGGGGACAAGCTAGGGATCCCTGCAAAAAACCACTTAAAGAATATAGATTTTTTTAAATAGGGTAGGCAAAGGGAATCTAGTGTTAAGACACTCCGCTCCCCACGACTTCTGGAGGCATTGTGTTGAATGGTAGAACTCACCGCCGCGCTTTCTCCTCGACACCAGAGTGAAGAAATTACAATATTAAATACTTCATTTCCTCGAGTGGCAATCAAACCCACATCCTGTCCTGTTTACAGTCACACGCCTATGCCCCTGCGCCATGACTGGCCACAACAATAAGAATATTGATAACAAATGATAAGTGAAACTTCTCACAATTCTTTAACAGAGCAAAATTTGTTCAATTGTGTTGAAAACGTCCGTACGTGACTCACATAATGACTGATCGCGCTCAATTTTCGGGCACAAACCGTTTAATTTCAAATTAAACATTTTATTAAAGCTCTTTTAGTCCATTTAACAACAATAAGCCGTATGTCTGTCTGACATCGGATATTATGATTTTTGACACTAGTTCAAGGATAATATCTCTTTTGTCCAATGACGTATAAATGTCTGTTTTAAATGTAGTTTAAATTTATATATTTATATAATAGCGAAGTTAGTTTTAGTTAATTATTTATTTTTTAGGAAATCCAGAGACAATTTTATATATAGATATATACTCACAATAACATCGTAACTGATCGGAGTCTATACATTAAATAAATAATAATACAGAAAAACTATATTGGGGGCCTTTATCTATATTTTTTTTTTATTTTTGTTCGTTCTTTCTCATCTCAGAAATACTTAACGAATTTAAATGTAGTTCTGACTATTATATACTGGCAAGCTAATAAAACCATTCATTTAAGATATTCTGCTCTTGAACCCGTAACCACCACTTTTAAATACAAAATAAACAAATACTAATAGTTTTTTTCTAAGATAAACTAAAATAAGTTAAGAAAATGAAGATTTTAAATTGTATCTAACATATATTTACTTAATAAATTCAAAATACCCTCGTATTTAGACTTTAATATAAAAATATTTTCTGCGGCCAAATTGATTGTCTAATGAGTCATGGTTGACAGGGGAGTGCACTTGGCACTTCGGGCTCATGATGGATAGGTTTTTTCCTACGATATTAATGTCACCATAACTGCGTATGAAAATCTTATATATGAATAAATTTTTATTAGAGAATTTAATATATTATAGATAGAGATTTTGATAATGAGGAATTAAAGTTTAATATTTTAATTTCTTCGCTTTTTTAGCGAGGTGAAGCACGGCGTTTGGTTTCGCCACTCAACACACAATGCTTTCAGAATTGAGTGAAAAGTGTGGAACGGATGTATCTTAATGGTTACGAAGCTTTAAAAACAATATTAGTATTTTTTCTTTAAAAACAATATTAGTAACTTTCAGAATAACAATCTAATCGTTTTATAATATAAAAACAACGCTGTTTTTATACTGCTATACTGTTTTATACTGCTACTACTGTATGACAGACATTTTATTTCATTAACTCGCCTCATACATTTCGAAATCACGGCTTTCCCTTATGCCTTACCTCTTTGTGAGGTATTATCTAAATATGATAAGGCTTCGCGTGAATTGTACGAATGTAATTTATGGTCTGAGCCCGCCGTACTTAATATTCCCTACGTTGACTTTACTTCGAGCTCTAACTACTTGTATTTGATTACGATAAATATGTAGATAAGTATGTTTTATAATATTACGAAGTTTACACACTGTGTTAAAAATTAGGTGGTGAATGGAGAACGGAGTGTCTTAACACTAGCCTATTATATGGGATACAGCGTGATTGCTGTTGATTTCTTTTTATTAATTATTTGGTAGGTAATATTAGATATATATACGAATGCTTTCATAATATTATGTACAAAATTTATCAACAGATTAAAAGTTAAGTTAACAAGCTCTCGTGTCAATGCTCGGCATATCGACAAGGAGTTTAGGGCTAGTTTCCTGTTCAAGCCTCGTATTAAATGTTCTTTACATTCTATAAAATCCATTTGTGCAAAATCATTTATTATAACTAAAATATTACAGTCACATCACTATGGCACATCGATTAAAGCAGAGATAAAATGTATAAATATATTTTATCGGTCGTCATACACGGCGTGTCCGCACCGCGTAGATCAATGATCCTGCCTGAATGTCATTTGCTGTTTGTGTTCTTTGGAAACCCTAAAGTAAATCTTTGCTAGTTCATCTTTACGCAAGTCAAAAGTTACCTCGACACCAGAGCGAAGAAATGAAAATATAAATGTAAATAAATATTTTATTTCCTTAAGTGGGGATCGAACCCACTACCACTCGATTTTACAGTCACACTTTGTGTCCCTACGTCACGACTGGCCGCAAATTCATATTCATATCGTACGACTTCCTCTATTCTACAGTAATGGCTTGTTGTCACGATTTCAAGCGGTAAGCGGAGAATCGAGTGTCTAAACACTAGCCAATAGTACTTGCTGACTATTTTGGCGTATGTCAATACAATGTGAAGTTGAAAGACATTTGATATTTTCAGAGTGTTATTCCACACATATTTATTATTATAATAAAATTTTAATACGTTTTCTAAATAAGTATTCTTCAAATAAATTAAAAATATATGTAAATTTTAAAACAACATACATAAATATATATTATACAATAGAAATATGGCATTTAACAATATAAATCAAGCAAATACAGCGACATTAATATAGAATATAAATTAATAAACGTTGAACGTCCCTTATCTTAAAATGCTGATGACTCAGGCCGCAATGATGTGGTAAAAGAAAATATCTATTTGCTAGAAAGACATTAGAGATAAAGCGAAACAAATATTTATCGTAAATAAGTCTGCATTCAATAGTTATTATTGCATTCAATTATTATGTGCAATGGTACAGCGTGCGAATGTAAGCGAGATTTGAGAAAGAATAAAAATATATGAGGCCAGTCGTGGCACAGTGGCACGAAGTGTGACTGTAAAACCAACTGGTTGTGAGTTCAATCCCCACTCGAGGGGATGAAACATTTACTTAAATATATATTTACATTTCTCCGCTCTGGTGTCGAGGCTAAGCGCGGCGTTGAGTTCTACCACTCAACACGCAATGCGTCCAGAATTCGGCAGAAAGTAGAGAACGGAGTGTCTTAACACTAGGTTCGCTCTGCCTACCCAGCTGTATGTGTGATACAGCGTGAAGCTGATTTGATTTGATTCTGATTTGAAATATATGAAAAAACAGTAAGAGATGAGCAATATTTCTATTTTCGCGTATTTATAGACAACGGCTTGTACGTCATTATGTATATCAAACACGTGTTAAATATATTACAATATTTAATACTACTGACGACACTTAGCATATAGATAAAGCACATTTATCAAAATAGCAGAATGTAATATAATAAAAAAAATGTAGTTTAAAAAAGGTTAAATTAGTCGCTTTAAAAACAAATAATATAGACACATTCCTTGTCGATAGTAATTGAAATATTAACAGCCATCAATAACCATTACATTAACTCCGTTAAGGCAATTGTCTCGGTTGTCGCGCGGCTAAGACATGCTTGCTCAGTTAATTTGAGCAATTTGCACACGATGATTGTGGGTTCGACTCCTTTTCATAGTAACAATAATATATTCATTTATGTCAACTCAAGCCGCAATGTTTCTATTTGGGCGAACAGTGGAAGACGAAGTTAACTTTATAATAATTTTTTCTCTCAGTAAAGATACTAAATCTTTGAGTAACAAATAAAGCTACTACCAGAATTTTAAGAACAATGTTTTACAATTAATCGTGTAACTTCAAGCACTTAATTACAGTAGGTACTTTACTGTTTTTATAACAAATTAATCACAAATTATATGTGGGAAAAACCCCGACACATCAAAATACACTGTTCATACATATTCATTTATACTGATTCATTTAATAGATGCATATACTGAAATGTGACATTTGAAATACATAAATAAAATTCGTCGATTTTATTTCAAGATTTAATAAATTCCTGATTAGCCGTTCCAAATGTAAATGTTTTAAATGTCTATTTTATATAAAAGGTATATTTTATGCAAATTATTATCATTTCCCCATCCTGGTAAGATCGGCGTTAGGTTCCAACACCCAAAATGCAATGTCAGAACTTTAACTCTAGGTTTTGTCTGTCTATGCTGCTACATGTGCGGGCTGTAAAAAAATTGGATACGACGATAATGATATTAGAATTTGAACAGATTTTTCCATACTAGAATTTACTAACATTTAGACACGAGTTCTACCTGCAATGATGACACAACAACATTTTAAATAATAGACGTGAACATGAAATATTTATAAAGGAATACTTTATATCACTATCAAATAGTAGCTATCTCGTTTACTAATATAAATAAATGCTTTCTCTTCACAAAGGTTACGTGGTATCTGACAAACTTTGCTAGGAATTTCGTTAGTGGTGCCGCGGATCTACGTTTACCAAGTGTGGAATTCAATAAAGGAAACCAATTCTTTACTCATTGAAGTGAGTTTTAGCTACTGTTAATATATTTAATTCTGTAATATAGTATTAGGTGTACAAAACTATTTAATACATGTGTTATAATAATATCAGTAATTTTGAAATAAACTTAGAATAATATTTAAATAATATTGACCATTTGGTAAAGTAACAACTGCTTTGATTTTTAAATGCTTCACTGAATAATAAGAAAATCTCGTATGTAAGCATGTAAGCATTAAGTATAATTTTATTAAGGATAGACTGTCTTATATTAACATTTTAGTATTCACTGATTTCTATACTACTATAAAGTTTAAAAAAATCAGCTTCACGCTGTATCCCGCACACAGCAGAGAAGGCAGAGGGAATCTACGTTCAAGACATTCTAGTGTTCCACTTTCCGCAGATTTTTGGAGGTATTGCATGCACTACGCGTGCCTTGACACCAGAGCGAAGAAATGGAAATACAAATTTAAATAAATATATCATTTTCCTCGAATGGGGATCGAATCCACAACCAGTCGCGTTTACAATCACAGTTTGTGCCCCTGCGCCTTGTAATATTTTAAAACACATTTCAAATGTGATTTTATTAGCATAAAAAATTTAAATCTAAACCTTGAAGACAGACTATTACTACTAGCAAAACAAAAACTCATCTTGACCAGTAATAGAGGCATCTCTAACATCAAGTGCTATGATAAAAAGTGCGCGACAACAATCAAAAGCCGCCACAAAACGTTTATTCTGTTCAATCTTTATTGTATTTCAAAAATGGCTTTGTGAAATCATTTCTTTGGTACCGTAAATAAAAAATTAAAATAACATAATCCCAAAACCGTTTTCCCAAAACTAAAAAATATTACGTTCTCTAGTTTGCCAGAGGGCGCTATTAAATTACAATTTGCTCTCCGGACGCGGCTCAGCGGGTTTATCTCGATCGAAACCGTTGATGGGTTCTCGTTGTCAACCTACCTACGACTATTTAATTCGAGTTAGGAGTTTTTGTGATTCCTCTCTCCCGGTTTGATCCGGTCAACGGGAGTGCTGAGCTTTGTATACGATCCATTCCGATGTTGGTGCTATTTTTCAGAATATGAAAATTTTGATTGCTTTTCGTTACATGCAACAACAGTTTGATATCTGCTGAGAGAGATCATAGAAACATCTAAATACATTACAATAACATATAAATCATACAAAGATCTTAATAAAAAAATAAAAAAATCTGCTTCACGCTGTATCCCGCACACAGCAGAGTAGGCAGAGGGAACCTAGTGATAAGACACTCCGTTCCTCACTTTCTGCCGAATTCTGGAGGCATTGCGTGTTGAGTGGCAGAACTCAAAGCCGCGCTTAGCCTCGACACCAGAGCGAAGAAATGGAAATATAAATTAAAGTAAATATTTCATCTCCTCGAGTGGGGATCGAACCCACAACCAGTCGGTTTTACAATCACACACAGCCTTAAATCGTATAAAGATTAAATATAAGAAGAAAATTAAATATTAAACGTAAGGTTTTTTAATAAAACCTTGAGTGGTTTACATTTATCGAGGCATATGCCGTTTACTATAAGAGATATTTATCGGCATTTTGTTCTCATATGAAAAATATGCGTAGAGTAAATTATAGTGTAGGATGTGCGTAGGTAGAGAGCATTAATGAAGGGGTAGCAGGTATTTTTAGACCGCTTACGATAAGTAGTGCTACGCTATCGTGTGTCGGGCTAGATTTAGATTGCTTGCTAAGTATTTTTATTTATAATATGTACAAGTAAAAATATTATAATACGCAAAATTCCATATAAAATTTGTTATTTTTGTAATCAATTTTAGAATTCTAAATATTGTATAAGAATTTGAATAATGTAGAAATAAATATTAAATACAAATAAAACTTTCACCAAATATAATACTGTCGTAGCCATAGCTATTGCAGTAACACTATTCTCGTTTTCATACGTGATATTATATAAGTAAAGTCTTCTGTTTCCTTGGCAATCTTGGTAAAAAGCACATAGTATTCTTAAAAATGGAAGCCAGTCGTGGCTCAGAGGCACAAGCGCGTGACTGTGGGTTCGATTCCTCGAGGAAATTAAATATATATAATATTTATATTGATTATATATAATAATTTATAATGAGCCAAATATTCAATATGTCCAATAGTTCATTGAACGCAGATAGTATATATGATTCAATTACGGATTCCGATGACAGCTTTCATAGTACCTCCTTGCCTTTAAACACGGTCTTGGATTCCAAATTCTCCTCTGTTCCTAAAAATTTTAATGTCATTCATATAAATTCTCAAAGCATTCCAGCTCACTATCCTGACCTTCTTTCCTGTCTTGATGTAAAAAATGTCCATGCTATACTGGTATCCGAAACCTTCCTGAAACCCTGTCTTCCTTCCACTTCCTATTCCATTCCAGGTTTCCACCTAATACGAAATGATCGAGTAAACAAAGGTGGTGGTGGTGTAGCTATATACCTCCGCAGTCATATACCTTTTACAATATTAGATAAATCACACTCCCAGTACTCAGAAGCGGCTGAACATATTTTTGTTGAAATTTTGTTTGGTACCTTAAAAGTTCTGTTAGGCGTCTTTTATAATCCATCATTGCACATAAATTATTTTGAATCACTTGAAACATTATTGGAAAAGTATGTTTCTATCGTAGATCATACTATTCTAATGGGGGACTTTAACACGTGCTTAATTAAGAATGATAAACGTGCAAAATCTTTAAAAAATATAATTCTTAGCTCAAACTTACAACTTCTTTCTTCTAATGCCACTCATTTTTTTCCTCATTGTTCTCCCTCTCTCCTAGACCTGATCATTGTTTCCTCTGTAGACCATGTACATTTCCATGGCCAACTCCCTGCTGAAGCGTTTTCCTATCACGACCTCATTTACCTCTCCTATAAAATAAGACCACCAAAATTAAAACCCACGGTTGTTATGCGTCGCAATTTTAAAAATTTTGACAATGTAAAATTTCTCTATGACCTTAATTTAATTGATTGGGAAAGTGTATATGCTGCTGCAACAGTAGATTTGAAACTTAACATCTTCAATTCCATTTTAATTGAGTTATTTGATGTTCATGCACCTTTAAGGCCTATAAAACTTAAACACCTTCCTGCACCTTGGCTGACGCAGGAAATAAAGATCTTAATGACTAGGCGCAATAAAGCTAAAGGTAAATACAAGCGCGATTCATCTGAAGCTAATTTGACTAAATACAAGCATTTGCGCAATAAGTGCAACAAGGTGTGTAGAGATGCGCAGCGAAACTATATTTATCAATCTTTAGATGTCGGTGATTCGGGTAAGGCTTGGCGATTCCTTGAGGCTATGGGCGTTGGACGACAAGCAAAAGATGTGAACTCCAATATTAATATTGATAGTCTTAATAGCCACTTCGCCTCGGCAGCTGTAAATATCCACAATAAATCAAATACGCTTCACCATCTCAAGTTACAACCGAAGCAATCTATGTGCGGTTTTGTATTTGATAAGGTCTCAGCTGATGATATCACAAAAAACATAAAAGCCATACTCTCGGATGCCATTGGAAGTGATGGCATTAGTCGTAAAATGCTAGTACTGTCCCTTGATATCATCCTTCCAGTCCTATGTCATATCTTTAATTATTCCTTATCCTCTGGTTCATTCCCCAATGCATGGCGAGCTGCTCACGTTATCCCTGTCCAAAACATCTAATCCTACATCATATTCCCACTTTCGCCCTATCTCTATACTTCCCTTTCTTTCGAAAGTTCTTGAGCGCATTGTTCATCGTCAAGTTTCTCAATTTTTAGTTAAAAATGACCATCTAAGTATATTTCAGTCTGGTTTCCGTCATGGGCACAGTACTACCACTGCCTTGCTTAAACTATGTGATGACATTCGTTCTGGAATAGATAACAAGCAAGTCACTGTCCTGGTCTTACTTGATTTCTCCAATGCATTCAATACTGTAGATTTTGACATTATGCTTGCTACTCTTGAACACCTAAATATGTCCACTGATGTCATCACATGGTTCCATTCCTATCTACATAATCGCCAACAGAGTGTACGTTATGATAACAAGATTTCCATTCCCTGTTACCTTAAAGCAGGAGTTCCTCAGGGAGGAGTATTGTCTCCTTTGCTATTTTCAATATTCATTAACACTATAACTAACTTACTCACTGTACCTTTTCATTTATACGCTGATGATCTGCAAATATATGTATCGTCACCTATTGCAACCTTATCGGAAGCTATTGAACGGATTAATCGTAATCTTCAAACAATATTTTTATGGAGCAAATCGCATGGATTAAATTTAAACACAAGTAAATCTCAGTATATTATAATTGGTAATCAAAAACAAATAGCTAAATTCAATATTACACACTTGCCAGCTGTTATTTTTGATGGTACTCCTATTGCCTATAGTAATACTATTAAAAACCTCGGTATCATCATGGATAACACCTTATCTTGGGGTTCTCAAATTACACATGTTAGTCGTAAAATATTTGCGACGATGGGGTCTCTCAAGAAATGGAAAAATTTCCTTCCAATCAAAACAAAAATGTTATTAACCACTTCCCTCCTTCTTCCTATTATTGACTATGCCGATATTTGTTACCTTGACTTATCACAAGAACATCTAGATAAGCTTGAGCGTCTACAAAATCTCTGCATCAGATATATGGGCTGAAAAAATTTGAACATATATCAGCCTTTCGTGATAAGCTTCAATGGCTAGCAGTCCGGCATCGTCGACATCTCCACATCCTATGCACACTTTATTCTATCCTCTTCCATCCCCATACTCCTCGTTACCTTAAGGAGCGCTTCACTTTTCTTGGCACCGATTCCACGCTTCAACTCAATCTTCGCTCCAAAAGCGATAACAAATTAAAGATACCTATCTGCAACACGGTGGGTTATAAGGAATCCTTTACTGTGAAAAGCGTCATCTTGTGGAATGACTTGCCGCGATATATTCGACATTCAGAATCAATTAGTATCTTTAAAAAATCTCTTAAGCGTTATTATTTGGCACAACAAAAAACTGTATAGTGTATGTATATATTTATGTATTTATTATCTTTGTATATATAAATTTTAAATGTACCCTTTTGTATATATTATAATTTGTATATGTATCATATGTATCGTCTATGTATAATATATGTATGTATAACATATATATATGTTATTTATTTGTATTCATTCTACTCTTTTTTATTTATGCACAACCGCGATATCCTGTAGTATTTGTAAGTTTATGTTAGTCAAGGTTACCTGTAAGAGATCACTAATAGTGATAAGGTCGCCTTTGCATACTACCTCTGTGCGCTAAATGTTTTTTTTTTTTTTTTTAATTTTATTTTTGTGTTTATTTTATATTGGTATTAATATTTCTCTTGTAAAATTTTGTATTTCCACTACGTATGCAATAAAGAGTTTTATCTATCTATCTATCTACATCATATTTTCATTTCCTTGCTCTGGTAATGAGGCAACACACAATGAGGTGCGGCGTTGAGTTATTTCAATCTGTTGAGTGCCAATGCCTCCAGAATTTGGCGGAAAGTGAGAAAACGAAGTGACCTAATAGGTCAAGATTTCCTCTTGAGAACATGACATACTTAATATTTTTTCGCTCTGGTAACGAGATAAAGAGCTGAATTAAGATCCGCCACTCAACACATAATGCCTCCAGAATTCCGCTGAAAGTGAGGAATGGAAGTGTGTGGAACGCAACGAACTTGACACTATATTCACCGGTTCCTTCTGCCTACTCTGGTATATGCGGAAACTGTATCACGCTGTGCGTGAAGCTAAAAAAAAACAATAGCCTATTATTAACAAACTAACACAACAAACGTACGTCAACCGCAAGATTTTCCAATTGATATTTGTTACCTTATTTCATTGAAACTCATTATTTATTCAAACGATGATGCATAATGCAACATATTACATTTAATCTGTATACAACTTAAAAACAATACTACGTAACACTTGCGCACGTCGGCTCTGTATATCATTAGGGGCAACAACAAACATGTATGTTGATCTCGTTATCGGAACGTCACTACGCATAAGAAAATGAGCGCGCCTATGGATCCAACGGAAAGGAAAGAATGGAAAAAGAAATATATTGTTATATTTTATTATAGCTATACGATTATAAACTTGTGTACTCTGTGCTTTTAGCTTCTTTTTCTGTGAGATATTGTTTGTAAAATATTATTTTCTTTAGTATCGTTTTTTTTCATAAAATTTTGTTAGAACAACTAGCCGTAAATTCTATCAATGTAAGCCTAAAAATGTTTTATTACTAAGTTACTTTATTAAAAAAATCTAAAAATCGATGTTTTAAGCATTTACATACATATAATGCTTAATAACAGTTCTTATTCTAAATGATAGTTCTCGTCCCGTACAGCACAGATTGAACCTGAGAACCTTAAGTTAAGTCATTATGCTTATTCATTTATTTTATTAATACAACATTTTTAATTATTATTGTACTTTACTATATACATAAGATAAATTAATAAAGTTCCACGAGTCATAGTTTATCCTTGACCCCCATGAGTAGGCCGCCAACCAGACAGGCACTCGTTGGCGTCCAATACAGTCTATATACACTGCTGACTATGGTGCTAAATATTATGATAATACGAGAATTTCTATGATAATTTACATGCCATGAATGAATAAGAAGACGAATTAAGTTAGCGTGTCTCTTTATTGAAGGTCAATTGAAAAAAAAAGAATAGGTACTAGTTTTTTAACTTCATGCTGTATACCAAATATATTATATTTGTTAGGTCGGCAGGCAGAAGAAGAATAGTGTTAAGACACTCCGCTTTCTGATTTCCGCAGAATTCATTCAATGCATTGCGTGTTGAGTAGCGGAACTTAACGCCGCGCCTCGATCCCAGAGCGATGAAATGAAAATATTAAATATTTCTTTTCATCCGAGTGCTTATCGAACTCACAACCTGTCGCGTTTACGCAAGCTTGTCCCGCTGCGCCATGGCTGGCCTCAAGCAGGTTTTCAATGTACAAATATACTGGTAGGTTTGAAATTCTGCCTTTTTACTATATTTTATATATTGTAATAAATAAAATATAACATAAGGACACGAGGCGCAGATCTTTGACCCTGTAGGCCGCTGACCAGACGATCATTCACTAGCGCCCTATTCAACAAATAGCACCGATGTACAAGTTAGTACGTATACAGAGCACGTTTGTGATAAAGTAACATCATCTACAATTTTTTTATTTTATTATTTTTTTATTAAGTATGTATTTTGTTTATTACCGAAATTTTTCTTTAAATATTTTTATTTATAACTTTTTGAAATGGTATACATTATAATACTAACGTTTTTACTTGTATTTTTAGTAAAGTATCTAATGTTAACCTTTTAAATTTGTATGCACAATTCTTAGTAATACAAAAAAATATAATATTACTTTTTATGCTTATATTACGGAAATTAAAAATCCTATCGCAAACAAAAAAAGACCCAAGTTCAATGTTGAGTAAAGCGCCGTTGTCTCTCGGGATATGATGCAAGCTCAAAATTTCACTTGACTTTTTTTTACGTACAAGCTTATATGTTTCCAAGGTAGTGTACTTCCAGCTGTATTTGATTTGGTGGTAAAAAATAGCCAAGTCAGATTTAGACTTTGAATGATATCCCGAGTGAACATAAAATGTCAATAGCCGTTTCACTGAAATTATAAAAAATTTACAAACTTTACAAGCTAGGAGTAAAGCTCCTTACACGATTTACATTTATTAAAAAAATAGATGTGCCAAGTGTAAATAGTTTACGAGATTAAATAGTTTACGAGTTGTGAAGGTATTAAAAGTAGGTTGAAATGGTTCGTGTATAATATACACTACAAATTTCCAGCTTTTTAACTTGGCTGGACACGCTTGCGTGTGTCTAGCAAGACAACAAACTACCTTTTCTTTTTTAAATAAATTTATGAAAATTACAATATTCAATAATATTTTGAAAAGAGAATAAAATTAGATTTCACTAGAACTACAACAAAGATGTGAAGCGATGTATAAAAGAAAAAAAATATGATTATATTTTATATTAATCTGCAAATTAATGGTAATACTATAGATAACATTATAATTATATAATTTGGTGAAGTAATTGATGGTAATGAAGTCATTTATTTAATTTTTTTTTCAAACCTCTCAGGTCATTTGCCTATTTGGATAAATTAATTAGTATACGATGAATTTATGAATAATATGTTTGTTACTCTTTAATAATTAATTAAAGCAAAAATATATAATAATAATATTTTTCATTAAATTTTAATTATTAAGGCAAAGCGCGGCATTGAGTTCCACCACTCAATACGCAATGCCTCCGTAATTCGATGGAAAATGGGCAACGGAGTGCTTTAGCACTATCTTCCCTCTGCCTATCCTGCTGTGTGTGGGATACAGCGTAGCGATAAACAATGTAACTATACAGTTAAATTCTAATGTAAAGTCAAATATCGCAAGTCTTATATTGGTCGTCATTTGAAAATGCATATTATATCTACCGTATCACCAATATGTATGTATGTATATGTAATAATTGAAAACAATGTAGCGATGCCTACATTCTTTTCACTTCTAAATCTACCATTATATACTGAAATTAAGTGAGGTGAAATCCGCACGAGGTATACAGCACGGTAGGCATAGAAAATCTAGTGTTAAGACGCTCCACTTTCCTGATTGCCGAGTATTTGTCTTGATGCTAGAGCGAAGAAATAAAAATATTAATAAATAATAATTCAATCCCCCCAGTGGTGGTACATGCACGATACAGTGTGAAGCCAAAAGAAAAAAAACTTTTTATACAACTACAAAACCATAGTAAGATTGGTAGGGGACGCAATCAAAGCACAGAAGGAAGATAGGACTTGAATTTTTTCTTTATTTTATTTTCAGCTTGCATTATAGCCGGCGAGTTTTTAAATGCCACTGCCTGTGATGTTGGAGGTAAATTAAAATGTCTCTATTGACCGGAGTGAGTTGAATTTGAAATTGACTCGTGAAATTGGTTCCATAAAGTATTCTTGTACTCTTATTGTCCCCTCTCTAGAGTGTGTTCCTTGATTGCCCCGTGATGTCCTCAATTTATAGTCATTCTATTAACGTTGAAATACTATTATTGAATTTGTGAGATTGTTATAGAATATAGAAATAATTCAGCCAAACAAAGAAATTATTAGAAAGAAAAAACTTTGTCTTTAACAATTTAGGTTTTGCAATGTTACTGCAAACTCAAATTTTTTTGAAAAATTCTTGCAATAACAGAACAATAATGTTGAAAACTGTTCTTATTTGCTTCTTTCTATTTTTTTTAACCTCCAAGCACGCTGTATCCCGTATATGTCCAGTATCCAGGGTAGGTAGAGGAAACCTGGCGTTAAGACTTAGCGATCTTTCTTAATACTTACATATTTTCATTTTAAGGGTCCTGTACCTTTTCAGGAAAAAAGGAACACTTATAAGATCACTTTGTCTGTCCCTCTGTCTGTCTGTCTTTCAAGAAGCTTTATCTTAGAAACGCTTGGAGATATCGAATTCAAATTTAAATTATTAAAAACATATACTCAGATCAGCAGTCTCATGGTTTCCTAAAAATATCGTGTTTCTAATTTTTCTTGAAAAAATGACATGGCCATTTATATAAAAAAACGCGTATTTTGCTACTATAAAGGGAAACAACAGTTAATAGGGTACTTCCAGTGGACCTGAAAACTATACATTTGTGGTAAAATCTTACAATTATAGCCTTAAAAGGGGGCATCAGAAGAAAAGGCTAAGCTGAATTCAGAAAAAAGATCAATCGAAAAAAGGACGATGAAGGATCCGTACCAAAATTTTGGTACGGAACCCTCGGTGGGCGAGCCTAACTCGCGCTTGTCCGTTTCTTTTTGCAAGTTATAATAATAGTGAGAAATAGTAAAAACTTGTTAAAAAATAATAACAGGAATATAAGTTAGAAAACTATTCAACAAGTTATCAGTGTGAATAAAACGCTATTGAAATATAACTCAGTGCAAATTAATCCAATCGAACGATTTCATTTATAAATGAGTTGAAAAGTGTTTTGATCAAATCAGGTTCAATAATAAATAGGAATTATTAAAATGACCTAGTTATAAATCGGAATCTATTTGCATAATTATGTGAATTTTTTTTTCAACTTCATGCTATATTCGTAAAACATCCGGGTATAACTGGGTAGGCAGAGAGAACCTAATGTCAAGATATTCCATTCGTCATTTTCCACCTATATTTGATATTTTGCTTGCTGAGTGATGGATCACAACGCCGCGCTCTGCCTAACTAGAGAGATGAAATTAGAATATTTTTCCCGATTGTCCCGAATGGGACTCCAACCCATAAGCATCGCGCTGGTAGTCAATCGCCAATGTGACCTGAAATATTGTGTTTGCGTAAAATAATAATATATGTATGAATAATCTCTGTTCAAATAAACGTTAAGTATTTAATTGAATTCACTAATATTTCTCACTCAGCCAATTAAATAATAGATTTAAATTATGATTTCATTATTTCATTATTAATTTTGCTTTGTAATGTAAATCGAGTGGAAACATTACGCGTCGGAGTTTAATTAAATGTGAAAATTAAATCGGGTATTGTACAATTTTTATTTGTACTTGAAATATATATTTTTGATTTATATAAAACATTTGAAGTGAAAGCTAAGATTCCAAATCAAGTTTTAGGTAACTTTAAACAATAGTATTTAGAAAAAATATGCAAAAATAACTATATTACCTGAGGAGATGAAATATTTACTTAAATTTATATTTCCATTTCTTCGCTCTGGTGTCGAGGCAAAGCGCAGTGTTGAGTTCTGCCACTCAACACGCAATGCTTCCAAAATCCGGCAAAAAGTGGAGAACGGAGTGTCTTAACACTAGGTTCCCTCTGCCTACCCTGCTGTGTGCGGGATACAGCGTTTTAATAAGCAGTATCGTGTTAATTACGATGATCTCTTTTGAAAAATAATGACTGATGACGACGGCAGTGGAGTAGAGGGTAGTATGCGAGTTGAAAATATTCCATGTTGAACATTAATCAATGAATCTGTAATTGTAACAAGCAAAGTTATAAATATATATAAATAATAAATGTGAGATCTTTATGTAGAAACAATATGTTTTTACAGTCAGTTTTATTAAAAAAGAGAAACATACATAAAAAAAAAATATAATTCAATATTTTAGTTAATTTGCCTTAAATCTTAAATATATAATATACACGACCAAGAAATTCATACCTACATGAAATAAAAACCACCATAGCTCTTTATTAAACGTATAATTTAATAACATTTCCTAATTAAGGTCTCCATTACTTTACACAAATTATTTTTGACACATTAATTAACGCGGTTTAACTCCACAACGTCTTTATACGTAATAATATCCTGATTATTTAACAGTAATCCGGTAACGCGTGCCGGTAACATTGCGGTCGTTGTCGGCGGTTGATTTCAGCGACATGCCACTACCAGCCACATTCTGTATGTAAATATTTTGTATGTACATATAATAGTAGTATATAACAGTTGTATATGTCTATGTACAAAGTTCGTTGAACTTAGTATGAGGAGAAAGTTAAATTAAATGTTGAAGTTTAAATTAAAATTAATTTAATTAAAGGTAATATTATAAATGATTTTTTATCTCTTTTTTTCAGTTTCACACTGTATCCCGTGCGTAGCAGGGTAGGCAGAGGGAGTCTAGTGTTAAGACACTCTACTTCCAGACAAATTCGTAGGAATTGCGTATTGAGTGACGGAACTCAACGCCGCGCTAAGCTTATAAATAAAAATATTAAATATTTAAGAGAAGAAATAAGTAGTTATAAAAATCTGATGAGAAGTAGTTTATGACTAGCATATTACATATACAGTAGCCATTTACATAATCCTTATCCAGAGAAAGTATAATGAAATTGTCTAATGTAAAACTGTATAAAAATTGTATGCATATGATTTTGTAAGTTATTTATCATTAATTTAGTGTAGATTAGTTAATTAGGATAGTCGTTCGAAAAGTAACATTTTTCCAAAAAAAAAAACGTAATTGATAACAGATTACTGAAACGTGATAAGCAAAATTGAAGAGAATAGACGACTGTTTTGCTTCTTACATTTTGTCCCTACTTTCAATCTTCGATGCGATAAAAATAATAGTAATTCCAATAAAAAAATACTATATAAAACACAATTATTTTTATTCACTACACTATTACTTAGTGAAAATCAAAAATAATTATTAAAGATGATTCTAAACATTAAAATTGTTAATAATACCAAATATAGTAGTAAATAGTTTTCGTGTAAAATCAAAAGCTTAAGAAAAAAGATACCATAGACAATATATTTAATAAAAGAAAAAAAAACTAAAATAAATTAAAGAGGATAAGCGTAGTTACATTATTGTTTGCCGTATTACTGCGGTTCACAATCCATTTAGCCGACAAACTTATTTTGGAAATAATTTCGTGTTCCCGTGGATTAACACATAATAGCATCGTTTGCTACTTATTAACGTAGCTTTTAAGTTTACAATTTTATTTTTTCATATATATTTATACTTTAATAAGATTTTTTAAAAGAAAGATTTTATGTAGATGCTTTAAAATATTTAACACTTTTGTATGGCTTTTCTTCACATTTGTGAATTAAAATTAAAAATAAATTTGTCTGGTTGTACCTTTGTAATATTCTATACGTAGGCTCTTATAATTTACAGTTAGAGGTGAATGGAAGGGGGTTAAAACAGTGCTGAGTGTCTGGCAACTGATAACGTCGTTTCTCATAATGTCCATTCCCAAGAAAATATGAAAAATGAGTTCTATAATCTAATGAAAGTTAGATACTATTTTATGCACCTTATTTACGGAATAACTGCCAAAGTAACGACCATCTAAATTTAAATTCTCTGATACTACTTACAGTTGTTAGGTGTGAGAAACTTTCAGACATGATGAAGATATATATAAAAAAAGAGAAATATAAAAAACTAAAATTAAAGATTAAGTTTAAGCAAAAATTTAAAAAATTATGTGAAAGTAGACCGTTAGCGATATATTCTTACAAAAAATACTGTAAAACAATATACCTACTGATGAAAAAATCCTGTCACCTAAAACTAAAATAAAAGTACACTCTCAAATTAATAACCTCCTTTTCTTACAGAAGTCGGTTAAAAACTACACCATCTCAATATTAGGCTTGCTCTACAAAGAGTCACTTATTGAATTCAAATATTCAGTGCTGACTCGCTATTAACAGAGTGTAAATTGATTTAAAGTCAGTAGCGCTGCTGCTGCTTCCGTCAGCTTTTAATCAATTTACGCGATGGCAGTATCCTGTGACAATCCGGCCTCAAAATAAATAAATAAGAATGAATTTGCTACTAGCTATATTGTAAGTTTTGACAAAAAAATGTACTATGCAGAGTGATTGATGTAACGTGTAAATACAGTTTATGTCGTAAAGTCTACTCTTCGCATCTATGTGTAGAGAGTAGATGATAGGCCTCTATATCTAGTTATATTAAATAGATAGAGACCAGTTTTAGAAAGACGACAGGTTATGGATTCGATTCGCACTTGAGACTCAAAATATATTTTTTAATATTTTCATTTCCTCGCTCTGGTAACGAGGCAAGCGCGACATTGAGTTCGGCCGTACAATGACTCCAGAATTCGTAAGAAAGACGGGATGGAATTGTCTTGATGGCAACAGAGTGTCTTAATACTAGATACTCAGGTTCTTTTCTATGACTGTCATTTTTCGTTTTGTTTACGTAAGACCGAAAAACTTAAATAAAATTATGATTTATAATTGAGCAGATTACGGGAACCTGTAGCACGAACAGTAAGTTAAAAATAAATATTTATATTAGTAACAAATAATAATATTTTACTTGTCACTAGTATTTTGCAGATACAAAAACAACAAACACCACTCCATGGTAGCTCTTTCCATAATAACTATTATGATAATAGTGCTGCTATTCCAAATGAATTTCTAGCGGCATACAAAAAAAAAGATAAAAGCAAAACACATCAGTATAGTTTTTAATTTAATACAACGATACTGTAACTAACCAAGAACTTATGAAAAAGTTTTTGCTACAACAAACAGTTGTTACATTAAAGAGATTACTAGACCGAGAGTCTAGTTTGCAGAATGCGAACGAGCCGACTAAGATTAAATTTTAACTTTACAATTTCAACGTAAACTATTGCACGAGCTGAATGCAAGACACAATACGGTTTTTACTGAGATCTCGTTAGTACCATCGCCGTGGGCAGAGCCTCCCTCCGCCGCCCCACTCCCGCGCCGCCCACGCGGTGCAGAGGTTAAGGGCAAACACTTGTATCCCATACAACTAGTTCTGAAATAACCGCATCAATAAAACTGACAGTGTTGATATCAAAAAAATATGTTGATGCTGCAATTAAATGAACATGCACGCGATTTGTACTGGAAATTACATTCCATTGGAGATGTTCTGTTGTAAAGTTATGTTTTTGAATGATTTATTATTTTGTATCGCGCTATAAAGTTTTTAATTCTACCAGTATATTTTTTCTGTTTACAGAGTAATTTTTTTCTTGCATACTTTTATTTTACTTACCGTGTTAGTATGTGTGTTTGTAAATGTGAAATTAGCAAGATCATTTTGTTTTACGTTCCAGTGTCTGATTATATATAATAAAAATTGTTATTAATCCAAAATGGCTACCGCAACAAAATGGCAGATTACAAACTTTTACACAACCCACTCTATATGAATATTAAATATAAAAAGAGCTTTATTAGTAAAATACAATATACCATTAAAAATTCTGAACGCTTGTCTTAAAAAAGGTTTTTTAAATTAATATTTCCTTCCGATATGAATATGTTATGGTCATTATAAAATGAGTATATTATGTTAAATAAAATGTATAATAAATTAATTTAAGAACAAAATAAGTATAATGTACAAGCAATTTATAAAAATAATTGCCATACATATGCCACAGAGCTTCAGCGTAGCAGTGAATAACCTATAGAACGAGACGCGAGTCTCCCATGGGACCCTTTACATTTCATAGTCTGACAAAATTTTCTACAGCTATTATTTATGCTTAGATTGTAAGCAGAATACATTAAAAGTATTGGTTTTATTATTCACTATTTTTTTTAAATCACTATATATGAGGCCGGTCGTGGCGCAGAGGTACAGAGTACGACTGTAAATGCGATTGGTTGTGAGTTCGACCCCCACTCGAGGACATGAAATATTTGAGGCGTTGAGTTCCGCCACTTAGCACGCAATGCCTCCAGAATTTGGCGGAAAGTGAGGAATGGAGTGTCTTAGCACTAGGTTTCCTCTGCCTACCCTATTTGGCAGATACAGCGTGAAAATGTATATATAAAATAAAAACCTAACTGAAATTTTCAATACGATAGTAGATTCACAGAATTATCTTGTAAAACAGAATCTTTACTAAGTTTTACTTTATATTTATTTCTCTATTCATAAAGAAGAAGTAAATAAATAACGTTTGAACAATCACAATGAAATCCGATCGTTTTGTATTTGTTGTGTCTACGGCTTGTATATTGTTGTACTGTCACGAGGGAGCCGCGGTGATTAAGTACAGTAGTAATATGCGCAATGTGTTTTTTAATTAACCGTTAGTATGGAACAAAAGTGACGTATTCAGATAATTATAGGATAATTGGTGCAATTATTAATTAGACAAATAAAACTATACTAATTTAAATTTTAATTTTATTTTAGTGCTTATTGTACGACACATTAGCAACCAGTGCCATTTTAGGGCATGCATATGCCCTTGAACACACGAGTTTGAGTCTAGGTTTACTAATAAGTACACAGATATAACAGATTATAGCTATAAAGAATTTTTAAAAATTGAGGTTATCAGAAATTAAATAAATATTAAATAATGATAATAACTTTAATTTATAAAATACAATATATAAATCAAATTATTAGTAAATTATTGGTATGTTATATTGTATAATGATTATATGACCTGAATGTTCTTCTAATTATAGAGTTAGAAGAAGATACAGGTCATACATTCATTATACAATATAACGTAACAATAATTTATATATAATATAATCATAATCATAGTTTATTGGTAATAACAATTACAAGTTAATACACTATGTATTAGGTATATTATAATAATTTCAGGTTCCCGTAAGGTCGCACATTCTGAACATAGATTCTATAACCGTTATAGTAAAGACGTAAGTTTGTAGGTATAAAGTCCCCAATACTTTTCTAGCCTGAACTAGTTTGGAGATTCGAGAATTCGAAGAAAATTTACGTAAACCTTTGGTCTTAGTGTAGAATGAATTAAAGTTTTGAATGACATACGTTTCAATAGGCGGAAGACAATGAATGGCGTCTAGTGGAATTTCCATTTAACCTGTCCACACAATCAATGTAAACACGTAATATGATACTACTATACTTTATTAGTAAATATAACTTAAAAAAAATTATATCAATATAATAGAGATATTAGACGAAAGAAGTGATAACGTATAATGTGTTAAAGTGCAAGTAAATTATTTTAGTTCCCTGGCTCTGGTAAGACCAAGCGCGGCGTTGGCGTTTCGTCTCTCAAGATGGAATATCTCGAATTCTTGACACGAAAATTTCTCCGTCTACTATGCTGTATGCGAGATGAAACATTAAGTTGAAGAAGAATATATGTATATAGACATACGAGTACATATATGTATGTCCATTTGATTTATCGATTTGAGCCTAGTACTATATAGTACTCGTAGGTAATGCATTCTACATAATAGTTAGGCATGTACACAAAATACATAAATCAAGACAAAATTGCAATCTTACTGCCGAGATAATTTGTACGTTTCACGTTAACCATAATCTAATTTGACTAAAACATAATATTTACTCGCTGTAATGGAAAATGGAATCTTTAGTATAACAGACGACAGAGTGAAAAACGATCTGTCCGTCAACAGGGCCAGCGCCGCGTCGAATTACAGACTTAGACTTTGCAGTTGAAGCCACTGTTTACTTATTGCTATTTTTCTTTATAAAACTACTGTACGTTAAGAAATATGCACTAAAATTTGTTAATTTCTTTTATTTTGCAAATTAAATTATAAAATATAAGTTACGAAGTAAAAAACGACTAAAACTTTTAGCTTACTGCATATAAAAAACAATATTTTTTTTTATGGAAAAGACACGGCAAACGAGCGTGCGGGTCACCTGATGGAAGGTGACTACCGCCGCTCACGACCCCGTGCAACCCAAGAGGAGCTACAGGTGCGTTGCCGGCCTTTAAGGTGGGTTGGGCGCCGGGGCCCGGCATTACCTGATACGAAACGCAGTGGCATAAAGCCACTACTTCACGCCGGTTTTAAATGCCGGGGGTGGTAATGATCCGGTCGAGTCTGCCCATGCGTGTTGCCATTGCTGGCGACATGACTCTACCACACGTACTTTAGTCGCCTCTTACGACACCACCAGTACCAGGATGATCCTATTCTAGGCCGGGATCACACGGCAAATTTAAAAGATATATAAATATTTATATGTAATGCAATATTAGTAATAAATACTATGCAATAAGTATGTAGTATTTATTACTAATATTTGATTTCATATATAGTTTATAATCAAATCAAAGTAAAATCAAATCAGCTTCACGCTGTACCCCGTATACAACAGGGTAGCCAGAGGATACCTAGTGTTAAGGCACTCCGTTCCCCACTTTCCGCTGAATTTTTCGAGGCATTCCGTCTTGAGTCGTGGATCTCAACGCCGCGTTTTGCCTCGGCACCAGAACGAAGAAATAAAAATATTAATAAATAATAACTCATTCTCTCGAGTGAAGATCGAACCCACAATTTCGTGGAGTTACATTCACGCCCTTGTCACCCGTCTTCCCGACGGCCTTATAATGTATAATTAGAATTTATACATAAAATAATGCGCATATGTCGATCGCTTCTTGTATCATACACGTTCCGTGGCGCCCCGTAGTTCAACAGCCGGTCGATCGGTTTTTAATATAGCTATTTATAGGCGAATTCATATTGTTGGCACATCATATGAAATAGCGTACGTGAGGATTATTGCACAATAGTATAAACATAATTAACAATTGTTTTATAGACAAAACCAATTAACTTTTATACGCAAGTCTATATCGAGGCTATCTTGGTGCAATGGAAGAGCGTCTAAGTGAATAATGGTTGTGAATTCGATTGCCAGACGAGAAATTTCATTTCATTTCTTCATTCTGGTGTAGTGATAAACACCTATGATTACTTGGCATGAGACAAACGATATAGAATTTATCTCAATCAATCTTGTTTTAGCTTCACTACTAGAGCTATATGAAATAAATATGCTTAAGAAGTAGAGCCCGACTTTTTAAGAAAACCAACAAGCAATCACAAAATAATAGGAATAAATTAAGTTAAATAAATAATAAAACAATTAAATACGAGTCGTACTATCACTCTGTATTTCAGGTACTATGTACAATGTAGAACTTATAAATTTGACAAACTTAAGCTTGCACTCATTTTGCATTTATAGAATTTTCTTGTTTACTGTAACTGAAGGGCGACGGGAAATACACTATAAATTTAGATTTAGCGGCGAATTTTGACCAATTTAAGTTGCTTATTTGTATTGAATATTCTCACTTCTTGGACGTTAAAAAAAGCTGATGGAGACACTATTTCAAATGTAGAGAAGTAAATACCTACACACATACACACATTCACACACACACACACAGTCTTCAAAGACAAGTAGTAAATGAAGTCGCAATGATAAAACCACTACGTATAGAAATAGAGGGGAAAGTGGTCCTTTTATAAGGGGCTCGTGTGGGATGCAAGCAAAAGCTCGCATTTGAAATTGCTTTGAATGTCGAAGTATTCTTCCATATCAGACCGCATTCAAAAGGATAAAATATCTATTACTGGAGTAGTGTATAGGTTCTGACCACGATAGCTGCGATTGCTTTTGCAACAAGCAGAGATTTGACCTCGCTCTGACCATGATTTACCGAGTATCACTAACTAAGATATATACTTTAAACTTTATACGTATAATGTAAACGTTTAAAAATAATAAAAAGATGTATGAGATATGTGCATATATCAATATTTATATTCTACATTATTATTTATTTACAATTTTTGGAATATGACATGATAAATAAAAAAGTACGCCAACGCCAAGTGAGATAAAATAGAAGCCTATAGAAATTTGAATAAGCAAAAACATTTATTAAAGTTTTTTTTTTTTTTTTTCTATTTCTATTTATTGGGGTAAACAAACAGTGCACATACATATAAATAAAAGAACAGCATAACAAAATATATAAATGTAACACCAACACCGTTTACCACAGATTATTATAAATATAACATAATATATACGGAGGTACGCCAAACACATCATTATTTAAGCAGTGAATGTATCGCTTTTTTGAAACTGCTAGGACGCGTTGCCGCAATATCAATAGAATTAAAGTGATGATTATAAGAGTTGACCATTCTGTATTAAGTTAAACTTCTTAATAATTTTATTGCATGAACTTCATCGTTTTATAGTAATTTAATACGTATATTATATGCATAATTTTATGAGTATAATAAGTATAAAAACAATATCCGAACTCTACATCCGATTATCTTTTTAATATACTCTATACATAAATAACTAAGACATAATAAGTTCTTTGATTTTCACGATTATTACACATTGTAAATAAAAGTATTTTAACCGGATTAATCGGTAGACGGTACCCGTGACCACGGACTACTTACTGTAAAGTGTTCGAAACGTCGGGTTCCCTAAAAATGTATAAAATACAAAATATACGCGATTAATCCGGTTAAAACAGTTTTATTTACAATAACTAAGACATGTAAATTATATGCTCCACTTACACTTGCCAAAGGAAAGTATAAAATTCCACTAAGGATCATCAATTCGGTTCAAACTACAAAATTGTACGAGAATCATTAGTACGTAGACGAAAATGAGAAATTATGACCGTTGAATACCGTTAACGGGTGTGGCGGCTATTTGCACGTGTAGAGTGCAACGACCCCATATGGGCCACACTAGACTACGAATTGCACTGATTGCCGTCAAGGCTGGAGAAAGTCATCTAGGCTGGTCAGTGGGGATACACGTAATTTATACTAGACACGCCAGTTAGTTAGCTTTACGATTGTTCAAGATTATACAGCTGTTAGTCTCTATCATAAACCTCTGCATATTCATATAATTAAGCTTACTTAAAGCTTTTCTACAATATATACGTTCGGTAATAGAACGATTGCGGCTGTCTCGAACCGAAAGAAGTACGTATCATTCCCAACTTTCCAACCGAAACGCTGAAAAGTTTGTAAAATCCCTTTCGTCAATGCTCACAAGCTCGATCAAGATAAGGTACTTCTTTGTAAGTGTTTGACTTTTTTATGCTTCTAAGAGGTTACATAAAAACAAATTGAAAGTGTGATAAAAGTTGATTTTCGCCGTAAGACGTGGTCAGTCTAGACAAACAAAACCATCGGCTCGTTCAATTAAATAAATACTTATAAAGTCCCTACATGTTTCTATTTAACGCACATGTAATATTAGCTTAACGGATATAAAATTATTTTGATTTTATATTTCCGATTTATATGTTTATTAAATAAATCCCTGTTATATTTTTATAAATAACGCATTTATAAGTTTTATATTTATATAGAAATAAAAATATGAGTTGTAAGTTTAAAACGAAAATAATAGAAGCCGAATACTGACTTAAGCATGAGAAGCTGCTACAAAGTTATTATTTTAACTACAACGTCTTCAGCTCTGTTTGTCTTTGTACGAGTCAACTACTTTGTGAGGTTTTAGGCTCGAACATTGTAAAGCGATTGTCAAGTGTAGCATTCCAGTGGGACAACACTCCAGTCATGTTTTCAGTCTTAATTGAGGCAAGGCCAGGCCAAAGTTGGCTGGCAGTGCTCATTAAGAACAACAAACAAGTGGCTAAGTACCGAAGGCGCCCCCGAAGGAAGTAATCGGCTTCCACAGCGAAAACTCACTGTTAAAACACTGATTTACCTGAAAATGACGTTTATGTTATGCTTATTCATTAAGAGTATGTACTTTACCACGTTTTGGGTTCAAAACAAAATTTGTTTAAGATTTCTTTAATTATTCAAAAAGTTACATCTTAAACGGTACTTAAATTTTCTGTTTCACATGGGGGAGAAGTACGACCAAAACTTTTGCTTATTTCGTGATTGGGCCTTTTATTGAAAATGTAAATATTTATAAGCATAACTCCGAAAGACTAATTGAATTGGCTATAATAAAAATATAATTTTGACGAAATTGCTCATACAAACTAAAATATCAGATCTCTCATTTGAATCACAGAAAATGAATCCTATACAAAACATGGAATAATGGATCCAAAAGCCTCTGAATCACAAAAGTAGTGACAATCGCGTGGGCGAACATACAACTATTATGAAAGAAGTCTTTTCAAATTTGAAAAATATGAATACATAAAGGTCGTCCAGAGTACTTAATGATAATATTTACGTAAAATATCATAGGTATGAGAAATATGTTTATAAGATGTCAGAACGTTCGATTTTTTTCGGTCATATTATACGAAAACTAGTGTGAACATCATTTTGTTCTTTCCTTCACAAAGAGTATTTCCGAAAAGATTATAAGCAAAAACCGATTAAGTGTAAGTCGGACTCGCCCACTGAGGCTTCCATGCCAATTTCAGGATGGAAGTCAAGGTGAAGTACACTGAAGAACTCATAAGAATTGACAAACTTAAGTTTGCGGGCCGATGTACTCATTTTGTATTAAATGAATTATATTTTTCATTTTTTATAGGTTTGTAATGATGTTTTTTTTTGTTAAATATCCATAACTTTAAACGTTTCGAATTTTACTTTATTTGTTTTATAAATTTTCACTTAGTGCCAATTTGCTTAACTGTAGGTTCGCTACAAGTACCCTATAGGTTTTGATTACACGGCGATATTTTAAACAAATTGCAGCAAAATGGATACATAAATGCTAGTTATTATCTTTTGATTGTGTTAACATAGGAACTTTATTTTGTACTTCAAACATCCATAGACCTGATAATTTGATATTAATTTAATAATGATATTTTGATATGATAATTAGATTAAGCTCGTTAGATACTACCACGCGATCTCGAGAATGTCCCTCTTGACAGATGGACAGACGGACAGACCGCCAATAAAGTGATCCTATAAAAGTTCCGTTTTTACCATTTGAGGTATGGAAAAAGAAAGATTTTAAAGTCGTTTCATCCCATATAATAAAAAAAAAAATGATTTGTATTCATTTTATAAGAAATAAGTTGGACATTTTTCACTTCATTCAAAACTTATATTCTTATATTCTTCGTACAAGCAGAGAAATTGTTTTGAAGTCAAAGGAAGTCGTAGAAGCCATCAAAAGGGATCATAAATATTTGGCGTTCACGAAATAAAGGCACTAAATAAACTTCCAATGTTCCCAATATTTTTATTGTTTGCTGTCGCAGTTGCTACTTTTTAAGTTTAAATATATTAATAGTGATCATTCTCTTTATTATTCTTTATAAAAAGCAGTTTCGAAATAACATTTAATATTTTTATAATTTCAGTATTAATTATTTTATATGTTCAATGTAATATTTTTTTTACTTTGATTACGTACGTAAGTATAATTATTTAGATACATTTACAGGGATAAACCTTATATGTTAAATCTCCTTGAACCGGGTTAGCACAGCCAATCTATGGTGTGTGGGTTAATTTTCATTTATTTCGATTCGTGTGCTTAGATCATTTTATATGGATATTTAACAAAATTTAGTTTTTCTTATCATATTTTGTTTTTTTTTCTTAAAATAAAAAGAGAGAGAAAGAGGATTTTTGCCGTGTGATCCCGGCCTAGAATAGGATCATCCTTGCACTGGTGGTGTCGTAAGAGGCGACTAAAGTACGTGTGGTAGAGTCACGTCGCCAGCAATGGCAACACGCATGGGCTGACCCGACCGGATCATTACCACCCCCGGCATTTAAAACCAGCGTGAAGTAGTGGCTTTATGCCACTGCGTTTCGCATCAGGTAATGCCGGGCCCCGGCGCCCAACCCAGCTTAAAGACCGGCAACGCACCTGTAGCTCCTCTGGGGTTGCACGGGGTCGTGGGCGGCGGTAATCACTTACCATCAGGTGACCCGCACGCTCGTTTGCCGTGTCTTTTCCATAAAAAAAAAAGATAAAATAGTTTGATTTTATAACAAAATTATTAAAAAAACTAACTTTTACTAACAGAAAATATAATACAATTAACGATTACAAACATTTATCTAAATCACAAGAAGAGGCACAAGATAAAAGAACAACAGTCACAAATTATTTTCAAGCCGGGACAACGTTGCCCCGAATGACTGTAATGTAGCGACTAATGATGCATGTTAATTCTCTAACTTCACACTCCTCGTAGCCTCACAGGGCCCGCTCCCTAGAACGTTGATAGACCCTTGACGACTTTGTCTTCATCATTTTTATAGTCTCATTTTTAATTGTGACAATAGTGAGTTTACTCATATCAATTATTTATTATTTTAAATCAAATTATGCAATTATCAAAAAATAATAATTATAGAGCTACGTCAGTGCCGTCGTGCCCCAGGACATGTCCAATGCCCATGTACGTGGTTATTATACTTTAAGATATAAACATAATTTTTGGGTATATTAATATTTTTAGTATAAAAGTTCTAAGTTCGAGTTTCGAAATACAATATTGAGTTCTTACAACAAACAAAACCTACGAAGAAGTATGATCAGAGAAGATGGAGAACAATTTTTCTACCATTACGACTGACTTTTATAGTTCTATAATATCGTGATAAGGCCTGAAACACATCACTTATTACAGTCGATTGAGACCGCCTGTTGTGTTCTGGCTATAAAACGTTATTATATCTTTAAGTGTTATGTGCGATATAGAGTCGATATACTGAGGCCTGTCGTGTCACAGAGGCATTGTAAGTGGTAAGGGCATAAGAGTGTGACCATAACGCGACCGGTTGTGTATTTGAACCCCAGTCGAAGCAATGAAACATTTATTACTTCTTCGCTCTGGTATTGATGCAAAACGCGGCGTAGAGTTCCGCCACCATGCCACATCTTAAAAAGAAGTATATATATATATATATATATATATGTATTATAACATATATTACAAATATATTATATTTGAAGTAAAATATAATAAAATATATATATATCATCATCATGCATTTTATATAAAAATGCATCAAATTGCCTTACGAACGCTCACATGCAGCGAAGCAAAGCATATTAATCCGCCAACTTCACACTCTACGGTAAAAGTGCGCACTAGAACGTTAATAGTCCAACGCGGATCTAACTACCTGCGTTACTCTCGGCTTGCGTAATCGTGGTTATTAAGTAACAGCCTCGTTACCGTCGTCGCTTAGATGCTGTGCTATATAAGTGTCGTTGCAATGGAGATCTTTTTTTTTATTATAGTGGTTGGACAGCTTCACGCTCATCCCGCATATAGCAGGGTAGGCAGGGAGAGCCTAGTGTTAAGACACTCCGCTACCCACTTTCCGGCGAATGCTGCCGCCGCTGTATGTATACAGGCTTTTGTACAATTTTCAGTTATTATTTTTTATATGTAGTAAAATATATTATTGCTGAAAACTTTAAACTGTTTAGTCACCACATCATGATAAAACGTACACATCTACTTAAAATTGATATATATTTTTATTTATGCCCCACCAATTTAAATAAAACACTACATATTAAGGGAAATTCGCTAAAATACAACAGTGAAAACTGTATTTAAATCAGCAAATCCGTTTCTGACAAGCAAATAAACAGACGAACCGACAAACAGACAATTGAGCAAAGCTTTAAAATCTTTGTTTTTGGTGATATATGGTTAAATGCCCCCAATAATAGAATTTCTCATATAACTTCCATGTTTAGGCAGTGATCCGTTATAATTTAAATATACATATAGATTGATATTATAGATTTAGTACAACGTAGTTGGTTAGTTGCTGAAAATCATTGTTGCCTAATACATAATAAGGTTCCCGTTGACATGAAAAATAAAAACAATTCGTCAGAAAAACTTTAAATTAAACATAAGAACAGTACAGTTACAGTTAAACAGTATAATATAATAGTACAAAATTCAGCAATAGTAGAACAGAAGGGCCCCGGCGTGTCACGCTCCGCAGACCACGACACACACAGTCCATAAAGGGACATTACGCGGCGCTGGCACGCGCGCACTCGGCCGTCGTGCCCGGTGAGATACGACCACGCAAACCGAACTGTTAGTTATGCGTCGCCGGACACTGTTGAAATTTAATCAGTGCATAAGGCTGTACCTCACTGTGTTATAATATGGATAGAGTGAATGGCTTTTAATGGATATTATATTTTTTTTAATCTAATTTCGATTTTTTTTTTAAATAATGTATAAAAATAAAGTAATTTTAAATAAGATTTCAAAATGTTATTATGAAATTGAATTAAAGTTTAACCTATTCACATTTAAACATAAAATAAAACAAGACATGCAAGTTGCAACTAGCGTCAACTCTCGTGACCTTTATAATGTGTAGGCGTACCTACCTATATCTCATTGCATGTAGAAAACTACAGAATTTTTAAATCAATTATACTTTACTTAACGGAAAAACTTTACATAATGGAAAAAATTACTCAACGGAAACGAATAATCATACAATATTTGTATCTCCGTAGCATAAAGCCGCAAATGTTTATTTACAAGTTTACAAGTACAAACGCGCGCCGCACAACAAGCATTCCGCAGATAATAATTAGAATACCACGTCATATAGTAATGATAGTAGTGTCTGTTGGAGCGAAATCGAAATAAATTTCATTTCTGGCGCGTGAAAGAGTCCGTAGGTTAAACGGCTACGCTCTCGTAGCAAACATATGTTCAGACCACGCGGGCGGCGATCGATACGTTAGGCGGGCGGCGTGCACTTACCGTAGTTATCTTGAAGTTTAACTTTCGCTGCAACGCAGTTTCGAGGTGGAGAGCCATTTTTATATATATTCAGTCTGTACGGGCCAATATTGTAAGCGTGATCACACTATAACATAATTTGAATGTGACTAAGTTAAGTAATAAAACCGCGTAAGCCGTGCGTAGTGTATTCAGCGTGGCGGATCGCGTGTTCACACGGCCATTTTGGCCACCTGTCAAAATGTGCTAGAAGTTGCCGCGCGGCGCTACCGTCGGTCGGTACGACTGCGCGTGAATAGCCGTCAGCCGGCAGCCGGCAGCCGACGTTGGAGCACGGTCGTCGGCTTTCCCGTTGGGTTTCACCACGACCAAAATTTATAGCGAAACTTTTAATTAGTATTACAGTTCAACAATGATACTGTAATTGCATGTAGTTTCGAATTAAAATTATAAAATATATTTATTTTATATTAAATGGAGCCTTAGTTTTATTTTGCGTTAAATTTAATATTAAATAAAAAATGTTCGTTTCAAATAAGATATAATACTAATACAAATAATTAAAAGATTATAATACAAAAAAAGTATTCAAATTTTGCTATTTCAAAACATAAAATACATGAGAACTTATAAAACGTTTACTAAACAATGGAAAATACAACATTTTAAATGTCAAAAATCTAAATAGAGAAAGAAAAGCTAGTAAGTAATAATATATTTAGTAGAGCTGTATGTACTCGTTAAGCCTACGCTGTCCGCTGACGTATGCACGATGTACGTGGGTGGCAATTCCTAGTCACATTTGACCTTTACACTAAAATATCAATATTGCAATTTTGCAAAATGGCGACCAGATAGATGCAGGAATGCAATAGAAGTTTTAATATGAATCAGTGTTGTATATGCGACCATGCGTTGTATTAAAAGTATGTTTGCCTATCTTTATATTACGTTTTGATATTAGGAGAACTCAGTTTTGTTTTAGATGTGGCGCGGCGTTAAGTTTCGCTACTCAACACGCAAAGCTTTGAAAATTTGGTGAAAAGTGGAGAACGGAGAGTCTTAACACAAGATTTTGCTCTGCCTACGGCCTATGCGCGGAATATAGCGTGAAGCTGAAAAAAAATAAACAAATAGGAAAGGAAATCTATCATAATATGTATATAATCTCACGAACGGTAACTTAATTCGAGCGCAAATACCTTCCAAAAGCAAAAACCTCACTTATGAGGCACTCAACATCATTTAAGAGCTCTTCGGAAAAGTTTTCATCATATTAGTAGATTGCATCTTAATTTCTATATTGTTTATAATAAATATGAGAAAAAAGAAAACAATGATGTCAAGCGTTCTTCCAGTTCTCTTTAGCTGTTGCGTAGAGGGAAAATCTTTAGAAATATTTGGTTTTGTTTAGAATAATTTTATTATTAGTACATAAAATATTTTTAGCATCATCCTATATGCCGCATATGGCAGGGAACGCAGAGAGAATTTTGCAAAGACACTCCGTTCCCCACTTTCCAGTGAGTTTTTGAGTCATTGTGTGCTGAGTGGCGAAACTCAACGCTGCACTTTGTTTTATTACCAAAGCGAGAAAATTACAATTATATTATTTCATTTCCTCGAGTAGTAATCGAGCTCACAGCCGTCATGCTTAGCACCACACGGTAAGTCACTGCGCCACCAAGGCCTCATAAATTTTTAATTTTTAGCTCTACTGCCAGCAAAAAGTAACGTGGTGCATAAAAGACTTGGACACAAATATATTAAGGAAATTAAAATGCTAGTGAGTACATGCGAACGACGTGCTACGCTATTTAAAATGAGTAAGACAAATACACAAAACTCTATAAAGAAAAATATTTTTAAAAAAATTATATATTGTAATATACATTTTCAGAATAAATTCTGACGACATTTACAGCGAACTAGCTTGTCTCCATTTTTTATTCAGCTGCACGCTGTAGCAAGGTAGACAGAAAAATCCTAGAATTAAATCACTCTGCTACCACATTTTCCACCGAATTCTGGAGACACTGTCTGTGGAGTGGCGGAACTCAACGTCTCGCTTTCCCTTGACACCCGGGGTTAAGAAATGAAAATTTTAAATATTACATTTCCTCGAGAGGAAATCGAACCCACAACCTGTCATGATTACAACCACACGCTTGTGCCTCTGTGCTTCTATATGCCCAATTTAATGACTTTGCTTTAATTTATTTAATTTTACCTAATAGCCAGATCCGTATTACGTATAAAAATATAAATGATTAAACAACTATTATACAACATATGTATGCGAAGAATAAATATCGAATATCTCTCTAAAATATTTCAAGAGTAAAGCATCGTAACTAGTATGTTCTCGAAGCACTTCACACTGCGCTGTACGATAGCGACACTATTTCCTTCTTATGCACTCAAACTGACTACAAACAGAAGTCAGTCTCGGCAGTCTCAGTCTTAGCTCTCATACTGCTTAGTATTTTGTATTTAAAATGATATATAGCCTATGTTGATGTGTCTGTTATAACGCAAGCGGCTGATATGAACAGATTTCGTCCAATATATTGTTTTCAAATTTATTTTTGCAAGAGTGGTCGTTTACAGTTTAGTCTTTAAATATTATTTTTGGACTATCTAAATTCTATTGGGGAAAAGTCTATCTTATTAATTGCAAAACTGCCAAATAAATGGATAATTGTATTTAAAATTAAATTTATAAATCGATTAGGAAGTCATTAAATGACGTTAAAATTAAGCGTTAACTCCTTACTTATATCGTAAATTGTTAAAATCATAATAGTAGACGTACTAAGAATTTTCCGAAGATTTTCAAAAATACTTTTTTGTTTTTCGTAATATAAAGTTTACTACAAAAGTAAAACTTTTTAAAATTTATATAATACATGTTATATACAGGACTTTTTTGGTCGCAACTCATTAACAGTATTTTATATTTATAAGTAAACCACACAAGTAATATAATAAAATTTAAAAAACATTAAAATAAACTATCATAATAAACAAATCGCTCAGTGCAACAACAAAAATTAATAAATTGTCATTCCGCATAAAATAATATATATTTTTTTACTATTTTTAAAATGTTATACTACACTTAGAAAAGAAAAGAACATAGCGGGATTTGAACCCGCGTCTCTTTAGAAACCGTCCAAGTTTTTTTATTAAAATGGTGCATTTACTTCATTGTTACATATTTAATAGCAAGTTTAAAGGTCTTTCAGAATGTAACTTTAAAATAAATAAAATCATTTTTGCTTTTAACACTTGTCAAAAGGTAAAAGGTCATAGGTCAATCAATACAAATTTGCTGGATGCAGCAACGCCTACTCTAACCAGAAATACCTAAATAGATGAGCATACCTCAGATATAGTATGTCGCATAAATGTCAAAGTTCATTTTGGTGCTTTTTAAAAAAAGTAGCTTTTATTATTTTAGTAACATTTTTATTTTAACGCACGAGTATATTATTTTTATCAATGCATTTACATGTAAATATATATTTTCATTTCTCTGCTCTGGTAAGCAGCCAAAACATGGCGTTAAGTTCCGCCGCTCAACCTTCAACGTCTCCTGAATTCAGGGGAAAGTGGCCACCGGAAGTGTCTTAATGAGAACAGAGTGTCTTAACACTATGTTTTTAAGCTGACTCTTTCGATCTTACTGTTTGTGGAATACAGCCTAAAAAATATGTAGGGATACCTACGATTTACATTTTTTTTCTACTTCCCGCTTTATTCTCCATAAAATTCGCTCTATTTACCCTTATTAGACATAGCAACCTAGAACCTAATGTTAGGATACGATTCTCCGCCTTCTGCGTAAATTCGAGACATCGCATGTCGTGTCAAAAATCATATCCCCGAGTACAGATGAAATCCACAAGCATCACAGCTTACACCCAATGGGCTTTTACGTTAATTTATTTTCTCAAACTACTGGAAGAAAATTACTTTAAAAACATTTTGTTATTTAACTAGGTCAAATTTTGATAACATCAAAACTGGCTATCAGAAAAAACGCCAAATTCTTAATAGATAACAAATTATTATATATATTATTATTATAACAAATAAGTCAACAGACGAAAAAACATCCATATTTCTCTACACTTAAAAAGTTATTTAAAAAAATAAACGTATGACTGTTGCCTACTAATAAACTGAGAATACGGCACTTGTATAAAGATGTCTATATACAGTAGTAGGTAGGTACTCCTATATTAGTACAAGCGCTGTCTAGGTTCTTTGAACGTTGGAGATAATTCATCAGTCTGCAGAGTATCCAGACATTTAAGCTTTAATTGCCATTTGAAACTAACTTATATTACCTGACAATTAAAATTTTGTTCTGACAGTGCGAATTATTATAATGTTCATTTATATAGATCTTTTTCAAATTTATGCCTTTTTTTTTATTTTTGTATTAAAATAGGTTTGTTCGTTATTCTTTTGCTTTTGAGAGCAGAGAGAAGTGAATACACTCACTTATCTTTTTTTTTGGGTAATGTTAAAAATGTTAATTATTTAAAAATTAACATTATATTTATTTATTCACATTAAATACAATATCGATTTTCATAATTCTATATGCCTTATCACTAAAACAGTAATTGCAAAACATCTAATATTGTCATACATGTATAAATAAATCAATTAAGAACCAATTGTCGTCTTCCAATAAAGAACCATCAATTGCCTCCTCTAGTCCCATACGTTCTCAGCACGCGCCCATTGTGACAGCAATAACTGCGATGAAAATTAAGCATCCCTTACGTTATCATGATTAGAACAACGGCATGTAAGTGCTTCCCAAACGCCGCAATAGAACAATGCACACACTCGTCGCCCTTCATTCTTAAACAACAAATCTTCCCCACTAGCGACTGTAGTTTGCTCATTTGGAAGAAAAGAAAGCGAACCCTCGTCACAGTGGAGGCCTCACTCTTTTGTGTAAACCGCGTTTGTTCCTGCTGGCCATTTCACTAATTGCGACCACCTTCTTTTGTCTGTGCACAAATTAGACGTAAATGTTCGGAATTTCAATAAATTTATAATGAAAATTCATCAGGCTTAGCAATTAAGTGTTGATGTGAAACGCTGACGATCGCGAATTTTTCTTATTTGAAATCGAATTTTTATTTTACATTATCGAATTTTAATTTTTGAAGGATCTTATAGTAAAACTGACGGATACGTACGGACGGAAAATTAAATAATTGTTGTTAAAGTCCATGTGAATAACTAAGAAAATAAAAATTAAATAAACAAAGTTACTTTACATCCCTTTAAAAGGTCTCCTTTAAACACATAGAAGCAGACAGGTCGTCGAACCCATAGTTTAACAATTTAGTAGACGTAACTTTTCTGATACATGCTTACACAGAATACGTATAACAGAGCCGGTTGAAATGTTTACTAACTTGCCGGTGCTCGTCGTGCATTGCCGATTTCAATTTCCATTTCCCATACAAAAGACTTATAAATACACAGTATTTAAGCATCATACACTTGAACTTTGATCAAAATATTCCAATATCGAAGAGTACTCACTTTACAAATGGAAAAAAATATCTTACGAGATGTAAAGCGACGAGACTGCTCCACGAATATATTGAATTTTGTTGATGTTTAAATGTCACAAATGTTAGCTAGGAAGCTCATAGCAATTTCGCTGTATTAGTATTTGCTTCACTAGTCGGAAATACTAAAATGAATCCAGTTTTATTACAGTTATAAGCAGAATATCTTGGAAGTATTTTTAATATTGTACAGTTTGCTTATTTAATATGTTTAATATTATGTGTATATTTTTTATAGCTTTACGCTGTATACCGCATACGGCTGGGTAGGCAAAGGGAACCTAGTGCTAAGACACTCCGTTTCCCACTTACCCTCAGGACTCCGATTTTTCAAGGTATTGCGTGTTGAGTGACGAAGCTCAACGTCGCCGTTTAACATGAATATTTACATACACATTAAAAATCTACTGACTGCCGTATGAAGACATTACATAGGTACACATAATACATAATTCTCTCCTTGAAAATCTAAATCAATGTGAACCCGAAAGTTTTTGTTACCGTTAATTACCTTCAAAGTAATGAAGTGAAAATCATAAAACGTTTAGTTTTGTCTGAATAAGCACTTTGTTATCAGATGAGCAATTAGTGGATTATTTTTTTCAGTTTCAAGCATTATCCTGCATGTAGCAGGGTGGGCAGGACACTGTCTTAATTTCTGAAGGCATTGCGTGTTGAGTGGCGGAACTCATCGCTGCGCGCTTGCCTCGACACCAGAGTGAAGAAAATAAAATTATTAAATATTTAATTTCCTCGAGTGGGAATCAAACCCCCAACCTGACCACCTGCGCCACTTCTGGCCTCAACAATAATAATACATTTATGTAAAGATATAAATAAGTCCTCTATTTGTAATATAAGTTCTTACTACATAAGTAGTATAGACCTGAATAATCTGGCAAGTAACTGAATCTAAGTCTAAAAAATATTTACAATTACATTTATAGCTATTTATAAAAATAAATAAATAACATTACTAAAAAATATTCTGTATAAAAACACAATATCTTGGTAGCAGCAACAAACATAATAATATATGCACGCCGTCTCCTACTATCTCGTTAATGCTCAATATTTACTGCACACTTCGCTTCGACAACGTTTATCAACAACAAAAACGATAGAAGGAATATTTTTACAGGCTGTGAATACAGACGCATTGGATGTGAAGTTTGCAGCCTCCCCGGGGCGACCCGCCTTCCCTTCGCACCGATATTTGTGAAAATATCTCGCGAACTTTTAAAGAGGACGGAATCTTCGAGAACTCACAAATATATTCAAGAGGACCTATTATACCATTTTAATTTTGCTCAATGCAGATCCAGACATTTTCATTTCCTTCAATATTTAAATTCGATCTTTAAAAACTTAATTCGTTGATGCCAACAAATACAGCTACACAAAATATGCATCGTTATAGATCAAATGGCTCTACAATCGTATTATAAATTAGAAAATCCTAATCTCAATTTACTACACTTGTGAATTTATTTATCGCTCGTAAATCCTATTTCAGTTGTAAAAGTAAAAGGCAGTAAGTATAGTTTTAAATAAAACTGAGTGCACGAAGTTGTAGAGCGGATTTGCCGGAAACGGACGCGTCGACAGCGGCCGTCGTTTCAGGATCGTTCCACGGTTTCATTCATCCCCCAGTTAGGCTCTTTTGTAAGTGAAGGCTGTTTTACGCGGAAACTTTACACTAGAAACCATCCTCCTACCGGTAGCGCCCTCCCGCTCGCTCGTGCGAAACTAATATTCGATAGACAGAAACGAATGAACAAAATCAATACTGTCTGGAGCCCGCCCACCGGCAACTGCGCTTCCTCACTGTAAATTCGATAAAATAAAACTGGGTAAAAATCATTAAAACTGTATATTGGTGTTAGAAAACGCACCACAGACGATTGATCACATACATACCTTCATCAATATAAACATTACATGTACCATTCGAAGGTGAGTTACCACATGTTTTGCACGTGGTTGGGTCACGTTACAATGTTTACCTGCGAACGCTTAACGGTCAGGTGAGATCCGCCTCTACTCTTCTCACGAACTACGTACAGCCCCGGTGGTTGACCCCCAAAGATAGGCGCTTCGCGATTTTTCATCGGCGTACTACTTGACTTGCAAAGTTTCACAAATTGTTTATTGGTACACTATAATGTTAGTGTAATTTTATCCCGGACCATGCGATATTCAACGAGCGTGGGCGGAGGAGCTTGCGGCTACGGTTTGCATTTTTATCAACTATCGACGACAACGAGCAACATTTTATTTTTCCTGCCATAAATATTGAACTGTGGACGAACACACGGTAAAATAAGGTACTATATTTTCATGAAAACTTATATGAAACTATGCATAGTAAGTAGGGACAAACATCTAAATATGATACAAATCTAACCCATCCTGTTTGTCGGAAGGGCGGGTAGTTTAAAACTTAAATGACAAGAAACCAATCTTATATTTAATAAGAACGAAACGATGAACATTATTTACTTACTCTCTACAAGACGAAAAAAATAGAATGCTTTATATGTAACTTCTTATCTTACTGTGCAATATTTTTTGTAATATTGATTATCGTAAATCAGTTCAAAATTTAATGAAATAAAAGGTCAATAATTTTAATGATCGATCGTAGTGCAATGGGACAGTGCATTGTAAGCGTGATGTGGTTTATCTCCACTCGAGGCTATGAATTATTGTATTACCTAAGCGAACTTGGAAGACAAAATCTTCTCACATTAAAGTCAAGTAGCATTTCATTGTTCGTTTCTATTATACGCTCGGTGACGTTTTCACACATAAAAAACATATATTTAACCAAAAACATGTAAAAGTAAAGTTAAGAAAACGTACATAATAAAGCGTCCTTAAGGTATAGCTAAAATAGAAGAATTATACATATGTATGTATGTTAAATATGCTAATTGAAAAGAATTTGTATCAAATGTCAATAGAACACATGTTATAAATATAGAAATGCAATATATACTTTTTTTTTCAGTCTTACGCTCTATCCCCCATAAAGCAGGGTGGACAGAAGGAATTCAGCGTTAAGACACGCCATTCCCCAATTTTCGCCGAATTTTCAAGGCAAATGAGTGTTCAGTCGCGGAACTAAGCGTCGCGATTTGCCTCAACACCAGAACGAAGATATGAAAATGTTAAACATTTAATTTCCTCGAGTGAGCACTGAACCTAGAACCTGTCATGTTTACAGCTAGACTGGCCTTAATACTCTTATTGAACATTATATTTATTTGTATTTATAGGTATGCAAGTGAGCTTCGCCTCATTTTCGCGAAGTTTGCCATATGTGCTCCGAATATGAAATACTACTTCCCCTTGTTTTAGATAGACGCCATGATAGCATTCTGTCATTTTATTAGATCTATTAGATCTTCACATTCTGACATTTAGAATTACTGAAATAATAAATAAAATAATCAGCTTCACGCCGTATACCGCAAACTGCAGGGTAGACAGAGGGAACCTAGTGTTAAGATAATTATGATTTTTAATGTTATAGGACTAGGCATAGAAATTTTAGAATCTTACACTGTAAGAAAAATGTCAACTTTAATATATAAATGAATTTTCATTGGGTCGGTTTCCCGAATCGGTCGGATTACTCACAAATAAATGTAATCTAATCTTAAATTATGTAATATATGAGATATAATTTTAACAGATATATAATAAAGTCGAACACGTGGATTATTATGGTTACATAATTAAAAAAAATCATATTAATTTAAACAGCAACATTGTATTGATCACATTGATATATAAGAGAATAGTGGATAGGTAATAGATATACGAGTACTTATTAAAAATTGTATGGGTGCTTAATTATTTTGTTAACCCTACCAAAGTTAAAAGTTTTACAAAAGATATAAAAATTTGTCTAAGAATAAGAAATTAATTTATTAGTCTTAAGAATGTTGACAGTTTTATAAAAGGAAGGTTAATAAAAGCAAAGACACCCGAATTTCTGAAATACTACATACGATCTGGCGAGTGAGTAGATAAATTTACTAAATATTTATCATATTATACGCATTGCAGCACCGCATTTAAAATGATTTGTTAGGCTTGAGTGGTACTTACAATATTTAAGAGGAACGCAACCAGAAAGCAATGTACTTGCCTCGTTAAAGATTACTATACAATATAATATATACACTAGTATGTACGCTAAGTAGAAAAAAGCCCGGCGTTGAGTTCCGCCAACCAACACCCAATGCCTCGAAAAATTCAGCTGAAAGTGGAGAACGGAGTGTCTTTACAACCGGTTCCCTCTGTGTACTCTGCCTGATGATTTATTTGATTTTATGTACGCTAAAATTAATGAAATTTTACAACACCTTTACAATGAGTCAGTCACGTTCCGTATCCTAATGATAAAGGCAACGTTCATTAACGGAAGATTAAATAGATTTCCTGAACGTGTCTTATGGAATATTTTTTGTTTATTTTATTTTTATCTGAATGCATTAGTAAAACACAACATTGAGGCCGGTCGTGGCGCAGCGGCACAAGGTGTGACTGTAAACCGACTGGTTGTGGGTTCGATCCCCACTCGAGGAGATGAAATATTTACTTAAATTTATATTTCCATTTCTTCGCGCTGGTGTCGAGGCTAAGCGCGGCGTTGAGTTCTGCTACTTAACACGCAATGCCTCCGGAATTCGGCAGAAAGTGGGGAACGGAGTGTATTTCACTACGTTCCTTCTGCCTACCCTGCAGTGTGCGTACAGCGTGATACAGCGTGAAGCTGATTTATTTTATTTATTTATTCATTAGTAAAACAAGGTATTTACATGATTATTTGTCTAGAAAAAAATTAAAAGTGAACAAAGAATCTGTACAACAACTTACATTGACGTTTTATATTTTAACGGCATTATACAACCAAAGTACGTCAACGTTAAAACAAAATAATACGCAAAAAATCATATGGAAAAATATAATTACATCAATAAAACTAAACATCCAAACACATATTTAAACATACATCTAAAAATAGATTCCCTATGAAGGCGAATGTCGTCATATAATATTATTAATATGTAAATATTATGCATATTTTATCATAATCAATAGACTAATGTGTTATAACAATTAAAATTATCAACTAGTGACGTCCACCATTAATTATTTAGTTGGTACATCCTTAGCGACGTGCAATAAATGGGACACGCTTATATCCCTTATATTCATAGGACAGAGTGGGCGCGTGATCGGAATAAGTAAGCGGCTTCGCCAGCTATCTTCTCTACATAAAGATTTATACCCATCTGTAACTGAGAGGCGACGCGACAGTTTTTCCCAATTATAAAATGTAAGAGCCTCATTTGTTAACGTCTCGTCAAAGGAATCACGATCGCTCGTTGATGGTACTGTTGTTTTAGAGTTTAGAGGAAAGTTTTAAATTTTACTCGTCGTGTTTCTGTTTCTTGAGGACGTCGTGGCGCAGGGGCGCAAGGGTATAATTGAAACGCGATAGTTGTAGATTCGATCCTCATTTAGAAGAATTAATCTCACTAAGGTTGCCTACTAAATGCTTTTGATTATGCGTCTCTATAGTTTTAGGATATTTCGGTCACAGATAAGCTAAATATCTGAGATTTATAACTTAAACTATTCTAATTGTCATCAAATCACTCTGTAAATGCGTGACGCAAACAATAAGCGTATATTTTTCAACACAAGACTATTTTATAGTGGGTAATAAAACTAAACTGACAGAGAAAGCCATTTAAACGATAACTACCCCTGAAACGACCAATGCAGATCGTAGCGAAACTTATTGTAATATCAAAACACATTTTGTGAAATTTTCATGTTGTTTTTTCCATACTTAGGGCGTTCACATACGTTGCCAAAGTATGGAGTCTATTGGAATACTTGGCAATGTAAATAATAAACCTACTTAAATGTCATTCTGCCAACAATAGCTTTGCTTACCTACTCTATGGAGTTTTAAAAACATTAAAAATATATTTATATAATGTATTTTGAAATAACATACTATTTTGAAATTACACAAATTTATTTTGAAAGTTATTGCAATTATCAAAAATACACAAACGGTAGAGGCCAGTCGTGGCGAACGGGCACAAGCCTGTGACTGTAAACGCGACAGGTTATGGATTCGATTCCCAAGTTGAATTCATTAAATTCATTTTTCACTGGTGACAAAGAAAACGTGGCGTTGAGTTCCGCCACTACGTCTCCAGAATTCGACGGGAAATGCAGACCGTAGTGTCTTAAAACGCCTACCCTGCTACGTAGAGTATACAGCGTGAAGCTTTTCATAACCGCGACAATATTGTATTTCGTCAATAGCCCCCCTAATTTTATTTACTTGCATTTTTGTTTTTGTATGGGACAAAAGCTGAAACCTCCACAAACTAAGGTATACTAAAACGTTTTTAAGTGCAGCATTAACGTGTAGTGAGCGTTGTAATTGCGCCCATCTGATGTTACTACAAATATTGTTTCACTCGTATACTATTTTTTTTTGAGAGCAATTGTAGATTTTAATATTTTAAGTATAACAAATACAAATTTACAATACTAGGAAACTGTATTTTATATTTTTATGTTTTTAAAACTTTTTATATTTTGGAGAAATAATATTAAATGATATAAAAATATTATTTTATTTTATTACAGAGTAATTCGGTTACAATGAAGAACTTAAGAATTTATTATTATTTTCTTTTTTTATTTTAGCTGTATCCCACACATGGCGGAGTAGCCAGTGAAATACCTAGTGTTAACACACTCCGTCTCCGTCTTTCCGCGAACTTCTAGAGGTGGATTTCAACGCCGTGTTTTGCACATCAGAGCAAGGAAATAGAACTTACAACCTGTCGCGTTTACAGTCAAATAACATTAACTAAATTTCTATTCGTAACCAATACAAAAGTGTACGACTCTACTGCAAGCAGTAAGTAACGTAGAAATAAAAATTAAAACATAAACAAGATTTCTTTTCATACAAAAAGAAACGTCGAATGAAAACCTTGTCGCAGATGGTAAGCGGCAAATAGCAAATATAGGCGGGCGTAAGTTGGAGCTAATAACTTTCTTGCAAAGTTCTGGCTGCACCACATACATATAGCTACTAAATTTAACGCCGAAAATTAAACAAGGCCTGTACTCACTATAATAAAATATTGTACATGATTCTTTTTATTCGGATGACCGTATGAAGGCCGTCATGGAACAGGGATACAAGCGACGGTTGTGGCATCGTTTCCCACTTGGGGGATGAAATATTTAATATTATTATATTTTCGCTCTGGTAACAAGGAAAGTAGGGAACGGAAGTTTATTAATGGGAACAGATGTTTCCAGGTACACTTAGTTTCCATCTTCCCTCTAAAAATATTTTTAAAAATATTTTAATGTTTCGCCTTTTTATTAGTTTTAAATTACTAATTGATTACCTGATATTAAATCAATGAATTAATTAGATAACATTTTAATATAAAGAGTTAATAAATTACTCTGAAGTGAGTGACAATAGAAAAATAGTTTAAAACGCTTTAACTAAAAGAAACATTGTTTAATCTAAAAAATCTTTATAACAGCTCAATATACGATCTCTTCTATACCACCATGGTACTTAATTTCAAATAGATTTACCACCACTACTTTGCCAAAATTTTTAAGATAAAATTTTGTGTGAAACAAAAATCTTCGTCCCAGATGGCCCTCCAGTTGTGTGGTAGGCGGGAGTAACTGGCAAACTTAGCCGTCAACCGCTGGTAACTTTCTTATAAACAACTTCAGGGCAAACACATCCAACTACATACGCTTTGGCTGTGTAAATTACTCATTGTATATTGAAAACACATTTAAATAGTTAGTACTCTCTAACTAAACAATGGAATAAAATACTTAAAGAGAATAAATATATTTATTGATATATCGTTGAATTTAACTCGCCATCAAAATTAAATAAAGAATTATTTACACTTTTAATGTATTTAAAGTATTAATCTACACTTAAGAAAGAGAAATACTTATTTAGGAAACGTATAAAACCCTGTATTTAACAATTTTTATACGTTTTCTAAATAAGTAATTGTTTATATTTTTTTCGGAAACCTTCTTAATAATAACACTATTTTAAAATTGTATTGTAATATCTTGTGCGTGTAATTCAATTAATTAAAAAAATTAAGAATCACCAATTAATATAATAGATAACTTTTAATTTTTAACATTTCTAAAGTGTTATTCCACACTTAAGAAAGAAAAATATTTATTTACAAAACGTACAAAAACGCTACGTTCAAATTTTTATACGTTTTCTAAATAAGTAAATAAATTTTTCTCTTCATAAATGACACATAAAAGGCATATTGACGATATATTAATAAAAGGTTGGCTATTTTCAATGAAATAAATAAATTATATTTATGATTAAAACAGCCATTAACATTGCTCTTGCATAAGTATGCTTATTTAAGTAAATAAATGAAGATTTGCTTGGAAAACATGAAAAAGTTAAAACATTAATAAAGTTTAACTTTGAGCACTGCTTATTATGGAATGGTTAGGCAAGTTGTTATATAGGCTTCTGATTGTTCCAGAACTTTCTCTGCATCCGTCTTGCACAAGACAATCATGTTTACCCATCTTATATTTTACCTGAGTAAACGTTCCTTAACTGTATATAGTTGATGATATTCTACCTAGGTTCTATGTAAGCGATTTTTTTTATATTTGTTACTGCTAGATTTAATGGCGGGGTATTTTATGATATGTTAAAAAAAAAAATTAATATATCTGAAGGCCAGTCGGGGCACAGAGGCACAAGCGTGCGACTATAAGCGCGACAGGTTCTGGGTTCGATTCCTATTCAAGCAAGTGATTTTATTTAATATTTTCATTTCCCCGCTCTAGTTACGAGGCAAAACGCGGCGTCGAATTCCGCCACTCAACACGTAATGTTTCCTGATTTAAGTGGAAAGTAGAGAACGAAAGTGTTTTTACGAGAACGGAATATCTTACCATATGGTCCCCAGGTTCCCTCGGTCTACTTTGTTATGTGCGAGATACAGCGTCAAGCCGAAAGAAACATATATTTATGGTTGATGGTACGGTCGATGTATGAATTAAAATAGCTTAATTAAAAAGTGTATATATACGGGAAACTTTTCAAATCTAAATATTTAACTTATACAGCTAGAGTCTTAAGAGTTCATTGAAGCGTATCATTTATATATAATTAGCGCAACGAGTGCTCGGTGTCGTCGGGTGGTATGAGATAATTAGAACGATACAACACAACATTTTCATTCGAAACCCAAGCATATTGCACAATGTAAAAACAGTACGACAGTACGCCGTAGCCTTAATATCCGCTGTTTCAGACTCGTAACCGGCTAACAATATTGCATTGCGTACGCCACGCGCTAGTTCCGTACTTATCGCGAAAGTTTCAGCCGACGGGCCGGGCGGCTGGGGGGCCGGAGGGCTGGGGGGCGGGCGTGGGGGCCCGTTGCAGTATCGATCGCGTCTGCTGCACGTTGCAACGCTGTCTTCCGCAGATCAGTCCTTATCGTCTGCCGGAACGAGCCTTAGCCAGTGTGGAGTACTAAAAAGGCTTTACGAGAAATTCCACATAGGAACTGCACACGCACGCCGAATGCAGACGTCAGTATTGAGGCGTGCGCTCACGCTTCACGGACCTAAGCTTGTTTGAAGAAAACGCTATCTCGATTTCTCCTTCCAAAGCCGTTGGGGCGACGTAAATTTTTAAATTTAAACTGGAAATCTTCTTAGTGTAAAATATAGAACCTAATTTATGTCTAAAACCACTAATGATATTAAAAGGAAGACGGCGGTGGCCTAGGTAACGCACTACACTTCGCTTCGCCTCGCCACTAACTATAAAATTTATAACGAAAGCCCGAGACGAAAGTTGCCAACGTTGAAAATATTGTAAGCTGCACTCGTTTCAGGCAAATTAAATGAAAAACGAAGTTTTACCGCTGCCCGACAAAGTTGGCCACTCAAGTTTTAGCCGCTGGATGGCCGTGCATACAGACTGCGGTCCTCTTGTATGCTTAGCCATATCATATATTATTATTTATTACATAGTCCACGTAGGCATGCCAGATAGCGTCCTTAGACTTTAATGTCCACAGAACTAAGCAAGGAAATTTAATAAAAAAGATGTTAGAATGTTGAGAGATTAAGCTTTAAAACAAAATATGTTACGTCGTGCCAGTAATTAAAAACTTTTTAAAATAACGTAAATTATTTTAAAAAATGTTAAATATTTTGTATTATACAATCTTGAATGGTATACATAAAAGAACCAAAAAAGGATTCCGTCGTAAATAAACACGGCCAATTTGAAAGTGTACTGGTGTCCAGCTGAGAGGATTGCAAATTTTCCTACTAGAAACCGCCCGCCATTGAGTACACCTCAACATAAATATCACGATAAAGTATCGTCGCTACTGCGACTCTACCGTCCTGCCTAATTAACAAACTTTTAGATAAATTAAACTGAGGACTGAATGAATCTTTACGTTCCTTTGAAATTCGATAAAATTTAATGTAGATCCTACATAACTACTTAAATACATAGATATAGTTGATAACATTTTATTTTAGTAAAGAAGACTTAATAAAGAAACTTAAACAATTTCATATTTTTTTTGTTTGTGCTCTGAAAATGTATGATTTTAATATTCCGTGTCTGTATGTATATTGATAAATTGAAATAAAACACGCCAATAAACTTTTAATACATCAAAATTCTGGAGAATGGCAAAAGATACAAAGGCGGTATTCCTTTGCTTAAAATACGTTTTAGCTTTTAACCTTGCGACTGCCTCACTGCTATGTGTGGTTCACATTAAGTGCAAATTAAATGTTATATGTTATTTACTTATATCGGTATAAAATCGGGACGAATAAATGAGCAGGCTGTTATTTTGATATATTATATACACGTTTCGCTTACTCTATTTTGTTTTTCAGCTCCACGCTGTATCCCACATGTAGGAGGGTGGGAAGGGAGGACCTAGTGTTAAGACACTCCGCTCCCGACGTTTTACTGAACTCTGTGGATATTGCATTGCGTGTGGTGTGTATTGCTGTTGGTTTTGAGTGGTGGAGCACAACACCACACTTTGCTTTGACACTAGAGTGAAGATATGAAAATATTAAATATTTCCTTTCCTCGAGTGGGAATCAAACTCCCAATCTGTCGCGTTGACAGTCACACACACACACACAATTAATCTTTTGTGCAAAGACTGGCCTCATATAACGTATTTTATACATTTAAAAAAAAAATATCGTGGCGAACAGCGAAACTGACACTTTTGATAAAATGAAACCTCTAAAACGCTAAAATTCTCTACACCTTTAGAAACTTGTGTTTGACATAATTATAATAAATATTAAATATTTTTACATTTCTCACTCAACCAAAACTCTTAATGTGAACTCGGCTTTAAGATCTATTCCGCCCGCTGCAGGTACAGCTAGGATTTTCACGTTCAGAAAAATTTATTTCTGTCTTCGTTGTTCTGTTGTCTTAGAAAAGAATCTTATTATGTACGTTGTCGAGTATAGCTTGTCGTTTGGTGTTCATGCTTATAAGATTTTGTTTCGTCTTCTTGTCGAATAAATATATATATTTTCCATTTTTAAATGTTACATGTTAATGTTTATAGCCAGATATTATTTAAATGAGGTATTTGAATTAAAAGAAAGAATTCATTCTGTATGCTATATTTATTAAGAAAAAATTATGTTATATGATTTTTTACATTGACTTACAATATTTTGTAAAATAGTAAATGTGGTGTTACTATTTTTTTAATAATAAAGATGACTGCTTTGATATATTAATTGCTGAAATCTCAAAATATAAATATAAAATAAAACCTAACAAGCCTCCCAAAATTCATTTCTCATCCCCCATCCCTTCTCTCCAAAGCAGTTAAAGAAGTAACAGAACAGTCGCTAAAGAACCTCAGCCAGCAAGACCAGTTTGCGTTGTTTGCGCCATCCACACGTAGTTACCAAAAATTATAGTTTCAGTGAGTCAAATCGATACAAAGCGCCAATATAGAGGGCGACGGAACAGCTTGGAAGTACGCCAGGCACTCGATCTCTGCACGTTCGCCCACTTCACCACTGCGGTTCACTCTATACGCACTCCGTTGTGGCCTGGCGGTAGACTCTACCACATGTTGCTGATTATATTGTGTTGTGTGTACGAGACTGGTTCACAAGCGTTTATAATTGTTTTTAAATTAACATACATGCATATTTAAATTGTCATACATAAATCATCATATTTGAATTTTATTAAATATTCTATAAATATTAAATGTTGAGTAAATTTTTATTCGAATACGTCATTCATTTGTATAATCGTATACGTATATATATTTTTAGCTTCCCACTGTATCCCGCACATAGGAGGGTAAGCAGAAACAATGTTGGAATTTTGTGCTAAGACACTCCGTTCCCATTAAGACACGTTACCCACACGCCGCTCGTATACATAACATTCGTAAAATTGATCCTTTGCATCTATACACACTAGTATATTAATCTAAGTTGAGCTTTCTCAACGTTCTAATTTAACCAACTAGTTAGATAAATATATAAATTCTATAAACATAATAAATAAAACAAACGACGGAGGGTTCGATCCCACTCTATGAAATAAAATATTTATTAAAATTTATATTTTCATTTCTTCTCTCTGGTGTCGAAGCAAAGCGCTACGCATTAAGCGCGCGTGTTGAGTTACGTCACTCAACACGCAATGCTTACAGAATTCGGCGGAGACTGAAAAACGTAGGAAGTGTTTTAACACTTTGTTCTCTCTGCTGTGTGCGAGATACAGCGTGAAACTGATTTGATTTAATTTTAATATTGTTATATATATAATTACTTAAATTATGTGATATTTGTTCATGATTTTGATTCGATAGTTGTAGAAGGATATTTTAAGATATACAGTAAAAAAGGGACAAATTGTTTTATAGGCCCCTACAATTGATAAAGAAAATATATGAATAGAATATATCTTAGAAGAAATAACAATTTAAAAAACTACAAATTTTAAACTAATCTACCAATGAAGCGACACGAAATGTGCACTACGTTCTAAGCGTCTTCATCAAGAGTAAAAGATACATGTTATAAAAATCAACTGAAAGCATTAAGAAAATATTTCTTAACCCCAAAGAAATGTTCAGTTAAATGTTATCGATTCACAAAATACGATTTGATTTCAAGGGTGTCTGAAAAATATAAAAAAACCCCATAACCGGAATATTGCGTACAATTGAGGCACTGGCAACGTTCGCTACGATAGCTACGCTGGAGCTACGCCAGATTCAATAACATGATTAGGCATATCCAAAATATTTATCAATATCTCATTGCTTTTGTCATGTTAATACCACCGATATTTGTTAGTGTCGTCGCTGTTATATTGTAATTATTTACTATTTATGATTAAATTATTAATTAACTAGCGAGCTATTGTCGGCTTCGCCCGCTTGGAATCGAACTTAGTTATTAATTTACTAAGCTGCATAACTTTTTTTTTATAATAATAATGTTTTCAAAAGTTTCTGCCAATTCAATAAAACAGTTATTTGTAGCAATTTGGTCAAACAACATTCTTTAAAATGGAATATATTTTTTTATTTATAAGCTTTTCTTAATAAAATAGTGAAAACGGTAAAAATCAATTCCATTTCTGAAATTAACGCGATCGGAGGCAAATAGACAGAAAAAAAATTGAAAAACATATAATTTTTAAACTTTATTACACACCTAACAATTTTTCTTATATATAATTTTTTTTCTTATATATCTTCCATATACAACACCAATCCGTTATCGTTCCGTATACATTGTAAAACATTTTTCTTTAACCATAGCATATTACAACTTCAAATCTATAGATAAGTAGGTACTTATGTACACAAACATTCCGAATCTATCATATTTAGTGGGTAGAAAGAACCTATTTCGAAGCCAATTAATTAATTAACTAGATATATGTATTTGACCTTAAGCAAAGCTTTCATATACACAGCTATTTATAAACTTTATCATATTTATTATTATTTATTTGAGGCCATTCACGGCACAGGGGCACAAGCGTGCGACAGGTTGTGAGTTCTATTCCTATTCGAGGAAATGAGATATTGAATCATTTCATTCTCGCTCGCTCTGGTAACGGCGTTAAAATGATTAAAACCACGGTGTTGTTCCACCACTGAACAAACAATACTTCTAAACTCAGCGAAAAAATTGGGAACGGAAGTGGCTTAATGAGAACGGAGTGCCTTAATACTAGCTTCCCAGGATTCCTCTACACTGCTATGCGCTGGATCAACGAGAAGCTAAATATTATATAGCACATGTGAAATACTTATTCACTTAGACAAAACCAATAACATAATAAGAGGTTTTTAAAAGAAGACACTTGAGATAGAAATTGTATAAAGAACTATATTACCACAGTTACTACTCACTTCAGAAAAATTTAGCTTACACGCTAAAAGGTAGCTCGTAGAAATATACTAAAATTTTATCGCGCAGAAAATAACAAAAGGTGAGCCACCAAGCACCGTGAGAACGGTGTCCCAATTTTATTTCTTTCAAGTGAAATCATCATTGTAAAATCGGTGAACGAGTGAATTTCCTCGTGTTAAAGAGCGCCGCTGGAGTCCCGCCAGATGGCTCTTGTGAGGAGCACCCTCCGTCGCTAATTGCTACCAGCTCTTGCGTAATCATCTTAATTATACAAATTATAAATTATGCCTAATTAAACAATTGTTTTGTTTGCTTTTGTGTCACTGTAATTAGATATACGTAGCGGGTACGTTGTGATTTATTTTACTAGAATATAGATAGGATATCTATTATCTAAATGTGCATTGACCTATAATTCAGATTTATTGTAAGTAGGTTTGTTCGTTTGTATTATATAGTTGTTTAGTTTAAGAAACGACATACAACAAACTTATGTTATTTTAAAATTAATTAATATTCATGTAATTTCTTTAACAATTCGACCTTAACAGATTTTGGATAACATATCCACCATCTACCAAACCAGTTCGCAGTAAATTTTCTAGCAGTAATATAAAAATTTTGCGATGCAAATTGTGAACGTGTATATATATATATATGTATTTAATGACCTAGATCTCACGTACAATCGTAAAATACGTTGATCGTAAGAGACACTTAAGAAACGTTCATTTCCCTTCGTTAAATTTCGTACGTTTACTTTTATATACGGAATTTAAATATGAATATAATATGATAATCTATCACATCTTACGACTATGGGCTATAATAGTGCTTATGTGGGCTAGACAATAAGAAAAAACCTAAAAAAACTGACTTACCATTACTCGATGACTAGACATAGCCAGTATGACTGTTGGCAAGACGGATATAAATGCTGTGTATACGTTTCACTGACTACGTTTCAGGCAATGTAGGCTCGGCCTAATATGAAGCTGTAGCATATAACTAAGCTATAAAATTGGACCTCAGCCAAAATACTACGTCTGGACGCAGTTACATTTGCACAACGGACGCACTAATCTTTGGAAATCAACCTAGTAGTGCTTTAGAGCTTACAAATAACATTAAGATATTTTGGTGAATTGGAATAGAACATTTATTTAATTACGTTATACTTAACTATTTTAGAACATTCTAGAAGAATGAACCATTTATTGAAATATCTGTAAATAGATTTACTCATAAAGAAACAAGTTCTTAACAATGATGATGCAACCCATATACGCCGTAAGATCGGTCCAGCTTATGCTTTATAAAAGCTTGAATATAATACTGCACGTATCGTTTTATTGGGTCCATGAAGGATGGAGGCCCACACCACTTCAGAAGCACACTTGACCGCAACAGATGGCTCCCCACCTAACCTAATATCTATGTCGTAAGTAATATAGCATATACGAATAGCTACAACGTCATTACACGCTCCATAAAACTTATACTTGAATTTAACTCTGTCTGTACAAAGATTAAAAAACTAAAGGAACCTAATAAATCTAAGCAATTGCCAAAAAAACAGTGTTATATATTAGAGTAATATTTCTCACCAATTGAAATGGATCTATTTAGTTAATTTTATTGCAATAAAACATTGACTGTCCTCTTTTATATGTTTTATAGAAATACAGTTTCATAGCATAATTTTTTTATTAAACGTGTAAGAGCTAATTGCTTTTGAATCGTGCACTAGGCTGGCAGCCAGGGGAGTTTGAATAGACCCTCGCGAGAAGAAAAGCTCATTTTACAAAAATGTATTTCAGATTTGCAACATTATAAAATTATAATTAAAAATATCGAAGAGAAAATGAATAAATATTTAGAGACTGTTTTAGATAATATTCATTTATTCATATTACTAGTGCCGTAATAAAATTACAAAATACATAATTCTGTCGTATACTTTTTTTAGCTTCACGCTGTATCCCGCATGTAGCAGGGTAAACAGAGGGGGCTTAGTGTTAATTAGGCGGTAAATGGGGAGCACCCGCTCCCTACTTACCGCCGAATTAACATTCCGGAGGCATTACGTGATGAGTGGCGGAACTCAACGCTGCGTTTCACCTCGACACCAGAACGAGGCTTGCAATGAAATTATTTAAAATCTCATTTCTTCGAGTGAGAATCGAACACACAACCTCTCGCATTTATAGTCACACGCTTGTGCCTCTGCGCCACGGCGACTAGCCCTGCTGATACTTTAATCTTACCATTTCTGAACTAAAAAAGATCGTACCAATAAAATTACTCTCTTACCACAGTTATACATAGATGATGATAGTCGATTATAACGACGAAGGTATTCCATTGCCCTTTCGGCATAGCTGAATACAAACGAGATGAAAATGAGGGCATATCTTCACACGTTGCTTCCCGCTACGAATCGTGAACGTTCCGTTGCACGCAGCTGGCGGCGGTGCAAGCATTTCCGAACGCATCGCCGTTCAATATCCGCGAGGATTGTTTGTAGATACCACCCCCGCAGCCTCCTCCGCCACTCCCCCCACCCTGCCGTCCTTTAATGGAGCCTAGCGGAGTGTCTAGTTTAGAAATAGCCTGCCTGTATTATATAGGATCGCTCTTGCAGCTGTTTTTCAATATTCCATTATTTTTTTATCCGTAATATTCTTTTTATATATATAAGAAAACTTTATAATGGTACGGCTAGCATGTTTTCAATTTTCTAATAACATGTTTTGTCTTGTGATAAATATAGTGAAACGATTTGCGCATTTATTATGTCAAATCTTTACACTCACAGTGTTACGTTCTATAGGGCCTGTAAATAAAATATAAATGAACGATATTACTAGTTTCTCAGTTTTGAGTTTCTTAATTATCTGCCACATAATAATAAAAGGTCTTTTAAATATTAAATAATCGATGTTTTCTTTTCGAATGGCAACAATAAAGAACACCTTAATTTTACCCTTATAAACATAGTCATTTTATTTTTAAGTTATCCACGTACTACGCGAGGTCGTCATGGCGCAGGAGCACAAGCGTGTGACTGTAACGGTTGTGGGTTCGATTTCGACTCGAAATATTTGATATTGCAATTTCTCTTGCAAAGCAAATCGTATTGAATTCCGTAATACGCAATGCCTCGTACTTTTAGCGAACGCACTAACTTTAACACTACATTTACTCTGCCTTACCAGCTACTAATATATGATTATTTACGTAGTAGTAAGATAAAATGGAACTTTTTGTTACACCTAATAAATAAGTACAAAGACAATCGATTTGGCGTGTAACTTGTAAGCGGGAATACAAACCTCTCTAACTTGCGCGCAAACGTTCCAACTTTGGTTCTATGAGGAAGTTATGCAGTCGATTTCGGAACTGTCACATGATACCTGCTCTACCTACTCGCTCGCTACACCGTCTAAGTCTAAGTTGATAAATTCAAATGTTCACAATTTGGTCTTTTGTTATAGGTCATTTATCTGGATACTTACTAAGATATCGATAAAAATTATCACAATAACAATTATTGAATATAATAGTAATATATATGTATATTCTAGTAATTCTTTATAGGACATTTAAATAGTCCTTGCTATTTAAATAGTCGTTGAATAAATATTTTTAATGAGACGTTTTATTAAGCAAGTCCCCGTTTTATTTATAAATAGAAATCTAAAGAAGGCTTCACTCGCTTAAACTTCTTTTTATATTATATCCAAAACATAATAATCATTTAAAAATAATAATAAAAAATAATCTATGTCCTCTAAGAATATGTATATAAAATTTCATGATAATTGATTGGGTAGTTATGAGGTGAAAATATAACAAGCAAATTACTGAACATTTATTTAACAACAAGACTTCGAACAAGAAATGGAATAAAACAAAACAATATAAGTGTAAACAAACAAACATATAAAAAGTAACCACTTTATTGTTTGTATATAATGACCACTCTTGAGGTACATATTATATAAGACAATACTCATAACACATACCTCTAAACCAAATTTTAATATAAAATATTATTAATAAATAATAATAAAATTGTTTTATAAGACAGAAGAATCTTGCACTCTTGGATTAAAATTATGTAATAAACCATGATTTTTCTTATAAAACATAGCAAAGGATAACAAAAATGCAATATTTCTTTGGGAAATATTGCACTTTTGTTCCTAATCGACCTAAATTTGAGACATTCTTGAGACTTGAAGACTTGAGACTTGAGAGAATTTTGTTGGTGTTTTTACATACACGACATAAAAGACAACTAGCAATGCTGATCTCTCCTTTATAATATTTTTAGCGAACAACTATCCATACAGGTAGTTATCTATCTCCAAGAAATATTATAAATATTCTGCGGAAAGCTAAATTCTACAACTTGTGTAATTGATAAATCAGAAAACTATTTCAACATAAAGTATTAAGCCATCTAAATTCAAAGAAATTAATAATAAGGTCGAAAAGAGGGACATCTAACCCGGTTTTACTCTATACTTATTTTATATATAATTTAATTATATATAACCGTTTTACGGGTATTTTTTCTTTGCAAAATAACATCTATAAATGTGTGATAAGTAAAATTTGTGATCAACCTAATAAAATCATTTAATGTTGATATTTGTGCTGCGTAAGGATTTTATTTTATGTACGAATCACGCTAAACTTTCATTATTTAAGAGACATTAGACAATATAAATTCTAATGGACAGCTATTTCGTTTGTGGGAAGTCGTTAATGATCCGAAGAATCGTTTTTATGACGTTTGTTTTGATTATAATAGAATATCTATCTCGAAACGTCCTTTATAGTGCAATAGCAGCACTAAAACATTAATAACTAATTAAAACCAAATAACAAAATTAATTAAGTAGTATAGTATAATAGCGACAGCTTCGACCGAAATACATTTTATTATTAAATAATTTTTCCTTGCAATTTATGTTCATGTTTATCTTTTATCAAATATAGCTCTTTAGTCTAGAGCCTAACTAGGGGTAGATAATTTATGTTGAATAAGAACCCTTTAAAATGTATTTAATAAAAATATACAGTCAAACATTTTTAAACTGTGCCTCGTTTTTAATCATATTTAATTACTAATTTACTAAGGATTGTTGTATAAACTAAAAACTTTAATGCTGCATTAATACTATGAAATTCGTCTTGAAATCTTACATTACTGACCGAAGTCAGGGAGAACAATACTACTTCAGTTCACTTTGAAATGTCTGCAGGAGTGCCACAAAGAGTGTACGTGAATTTAAGAAACCCCCATCTCCACTAAAACTATGAAATAATATCTTTACATACCTATTATAAAATTCAACGCTGTCCGTACATGAATATGCGAAAATCTGTTACTGGTGGAACTTATTAATGTAAAAGAAACTATGGTTTTTTTTTACATTTTGGTCGGATTTTTTGATTGCCTGTTTGTCTGTGAGTTTGTTCACACTAATCACAGTAACACCAAAACCGATTTAAATGCAGTTTTCACTAATATATCAAGTCAAACGTCCTTTTACATTTAGTGTTTGTTTGTTTTATTTCTATCGATTCATTAATAAAACAAGCTATAACAATATAAATAACTGCATACGTTTAACTTGCTACAAATTAAGTGTTTTATTGTGGCGCAGGTGCACATGCGTGCAACTGTAAACGCAAAACACAAAACTTAATATTGTTATTTCCTCGGCCTGGTAGCGAGGCATGACACGGCGTTGAGTTCTGTCATTCAACACACACAATTCGGCAGAAAGTGGAAGATGGAGTGTCTTAACACTACTTTGCGGGTGCGGTCCGGGTGCGGTGTGCTGTTGTTAAGCTAATTATTTTTTTTATTTTTATGATAAATATCAATGCCTGTCATCGTAATAAATATTACATTAATTTTCGACGAGATAATCTGTGATACACTTGCAACGGTCAACATGGATACTTATTCTTGCCAATAGAATTGGCACTAATGTTCGTTGAATTTCAAGCAAGATTGATGCTAACGGTATTATTCTGTATTTCGATGGTCAATAAGTAAAGTATCGAAATCGCGAAAATCGCGAAAGTTTTTATCGCCCTTTTAAACTACTAAAAAGTTGTTAAATGTGTTTTTTTAACCGTGTATGTAATCGAAAAATAACATAATTAGTAGTTCAAAACAGCACTAAAAGATACTTGCACTACTACATTTTTTTTACTATCGAACGTAAGTAAATGGTAAAAAATAACGTAATACGAAGTATCAATTTGATGAGTACAATACAATATAATTTAAGTAACGACTATGATTACTACGATAAATGTAATATACAAGAATGTATGCCATAAGCGTCTGATTATCTAAATAAGTCAACGTCACCTTCACCTATCATCTCTGTCAAAAATATTAAGTTTGACAGTTGACACTGTCAACCTCGCAGATGTGTCATGCAATCAAAACTTTGTTTCACAATGTTAAGGTTATAACTTATAAGGCTAAAACTGTTTTAGATACATATTTTTAATTAACAGCTATATTTTAAGCAAATATTGGATGGGTGACTCTGATAAAAGACCACAATTTGGAAACAGATTGTTAGAAAATGTGGACGAGGTCTTCAAACATAATGCTTGGTACTTTGAATTTTATAATTCGTAACTATAGTAAGAAAATTAAACAAATTAATATAATCAATGTAGATTTGGAGATAACCCGGTCTAGAAAAAAACCCCAAGGCGGAAGTCGTTACTTAAAAGATAAGAAACAAGTATATCTTTTTAATGCATGGTATATAAACTTACTTTTTACAAAATATGTTATAATATTAAGAAATAATTCTAACTTTATTTACCAACAAATAATAAAATATATTTAGGAAAAAAAATCTATATTCTTCAGGGACAATGTTCAGTGGGATGAGGAACAAGAAAAAGCAGCTATGGAAAAGGTAGAGCACAACTCTCTTGTAACATTTACTGAGGAGTGCTTAAAAGATTTAGAATCAAATGCTAATAAACATTGGGATGCTTTCTATGATATTCATCAAAATAGGTAAACAACTTTGTTTCACTTTATTTTTTTAAACTGTAACTTAAAATTATTTTTAGCTACAGAATTTATCACGTATATAGCATGATGAGCAGAAAAACCTAGTTATAATGGCCTTAAACAGCAGCTTTCAGGCATATAAGTTCATATTTTTACAAATATTAATTAAATTAAAATTTTTGCATTATATCCTTATATTTTACAGATTCTTCAAAGACAGACATTGGCTGTTCACTGAGTTCCCAGAGCTTGCCCCCGACAACACTTCAGCACCAGTCAGAGTATTTCCTAATACTGATAGTAGTGAAGAACGTAATAGTACAGAAAGAAATGACATTGTGGATTCTAATATTAAACGCTATATTTTTGAAATAGGATGTGGTGTTGGAAACACAATTTTTCCTATTCTCCAATACAGCAGAGATCCAAATTTATTCATTTATGGCTGTGATTTTTCATCAAAAGCTATTGATATTATGAAACAGAGTGAACTCTATGATACTAAAAGGTGTGAAGTTTTTGTTTTGGATGCAACATCAACTGTTTGGAATGTACCTTTTAAGGCAAATTCTTTGGATATTATTGTTTTGATATTTGTATTATCTGCAATTGATCCTGCAAAGTAAGTAGTATTCATGTTCTAAAAAAGAAATCTAACAATTAATATTGTATTCTATACATAACGAGGCAGACGGAGGGCACCTAGTGTAAAGACAGTCCATTCCCCACTTTCGGCCAATTTTTAGAGACATTAAGTTTGCCACACTTTTTTTAACAAAGAGAAGAAATAAAACAAATACATTTCTTTGAATTTCTTCAAACTGAAGTACTAACAATCATAACTTTAAGTCAGATGCTGTGCTACTGTTCTGTCAGTCTTTACTCAAGCTGAAAGCCTTGGGGCTTAATACTCAAATTTAAATGATTTATACTAAAATATTGATAAGTTGTAGATTTTGATTGTTGAATGCACTGATAGCAATAACTACTGGTTTAATTGTGTTTGACTTGAAGATTCTCAATTATCAAGAATACCTATAAGCTATATTTATGTACATCACATTCGTTGTTTTAAACTAACCCCTTTTATCTGCAGTCAAAGTAACATGGACAAAAATAAATGTCATATTATGTTTCTCATAAATATATTACAGTTTCCAATTGATGTGATATACAATAAAGCAAGGCACATTAGGTAATTTGTATTTCATTAATAATTGACAATGTTAACAATTGACAGTACTGTGGTGCACTGTGATACATCACCTGACTGTATATGCAACAATTATGAGTTCAATCCCCACTCAGGGCAATAAACTAACTTTATTTCCCACATTCTGGAAAGACAAATTGAATTTCAAGCCACAATATACATCTTGAATTTATGTGAAAAGGAGAGGACAGATTGTCTCAATTCTTCATCTGTACCATCCTCCCAATTTATTTACTCTAATATTATAAAGTCAAAGAATTTGTTTGGTTGCACGCACGCACCAATCTCATTCCCTTAAACATTATGATGTAGCCCAATAAATATACTTGCAGCTAAAGTTATTTCTTTCAACATTCTGCATATAATATAAATATTTTGTGCACAAAGTCCAAAGTAACATGGACTTAATGCAAAAATGTTTTTGTTTTGCTATATTAAATTTAAATGTTATGAATTACAGGATGCCCGCTATCATGAACAACATTTACAAATATTTGAAACCGGGTGGTCTAGTAGTTTTTAGAGATTATGGCAGATATGATTTAGCTCAACTAAGATTTAAGAAAGGAAGATGCATTTCAAACAATTTTTATGCAAGAGGAGACAATACAATGGTGTATTTTTTTACACAAGATGAAATTTCAAATCTTTTCAAAAATGCTGGATTTGATGAAGAGCAAAATTTGATAGATAGAAGACTTCAAGTGAATAGAGGCAAGATGCTCACAATGTACAGGGTCTGGATCCAGGCAAAATATAGGAAACCATTATAACTAAATAATATTTTTATACAAGTATGAAATATATTTAGTACCAACACTTTAAAAATAATGATTAATACTATATCCACATTAATACATATACAATTAAATAGATTCAAATTTAAAGTGATAAGGCTTCTTAAAAGAATTCATGATTTTGGTAATAACTTGCGGAGGAGGTCCGTCCCAAGTCACATGTACATCCTGTAATAGCTTTTTAACAAATACTTCTATTTCCAACTCAGCTATTCTCCTGCCTATACAAGACCGGACTCCAAATCCAAAAGGTAAAGTGACCATTGGGTGACAGTTGCCATAATACAATGGGTCAGATTTCTCAACTAACCACCTCTCTGGAATATACTCTTCGGCTCGAGGATAATGCTTGTCCATCCTAGATAGATACTCGTTAGGTGCTATAACATCAATCTGAAAACAGGAAAATTATTTATGAAACGATTATAATACATTTTCTTACTATTCACACCCTATGTGCGGCTTAGCATTCTCCCATTGACCACGCAATGTCTCGAAAATTCGGCGGAAAGTGGGGAACGGAATGTCTCAATGCTAGGTTCCCTCTGCCTACCCTTGAAAGTGTGTCTCGTTTTAAAAATAAAATAAGGCCATCGAATGGTGTCCGTCCTGAAGTAAGGTAGAAAATAATCAAAAATAAGAAAATGAAATTAGCCTCACGCGGAATCCCGCACACAGCAGGGTAGACAGAGGGAACCTAGTGTCGTTCCCCACTTTCTGCCGAATTATGGAGGCATTGCGTGTGAAAGAATGCCAGATATAAGTTTACGATGACAAAGTGAGCGGTAAGAGAGTTAAAGGAAAACCTCGGTTAACCTTCGAAAACACAGTATCAAAGATACTGGAAGGTCACGAAAAAGGATAAGGAAGCCCCCAGAGGGCATGTTTGAAGAGATTGATGACAGTGGACAGACCGTAGCGTTTGGCGCTTTGTTCTCTCTGACTACCCCCTAGGGATACAGCGTGAAGCTACGTGAATAAACAAAAAAATACGACTACTGACAGTATGTAGGCAAAAGGAATCCTAATAAATTCGAGTCTGCCACTCTGTCAATATTTTTTTTTAATATTTTTCCTTTAGGTCAACATATTTAAAACTAGAAACTTCTTACTCCTTCAGGTATACGATATCCAGCCACGACATGCTCTTTTGTGGTCCTTCTCAAGTTTGCTGGAACAACTGCAAATAATCTTAAAGATTCTTTCAAACACGCTCGCAAATATTTACTACTTTGTTCATCTGATCGTATTTCTTGTCTTAATTTCTCCTGGACATGTGGATTTCTTGCCAAGTTATAAAGAAGACAGGTAGTTGTAAATGCAACCTTAAATAATAAATATTTAATTTAACTTAATATTTGTACTTCTTAAATATAGATTACGGTACGATAATCTTAAAGATGAATCAATCATAGCAATTATTTACAGCGTCTACAATCATAGCAATTTTTTAAAACGTATACTACACGTTTTCTTGTTCCATTAACACAATGTATTTTTTTAAAGAGATGAAAATTGAAGATTCAATCTATTTCTAGATTCTTTTAGTTTTATAAGATAAAATAAATATTAATTTAATCATTTCATCAATACCGTATCAATTCCTGCAAGTAACATTTCATTAGCCATTCCAACTGCTACTTTTTCGTCTATGGCTAATAATTTTTCGATAACACTTTTGTCTTCTTCTGAAATATCGTGACCTCTTTCTTTAAGTCTACTCTTTGCTTCGTTGATGAACTTAACACTAGCACTTAAAGAAATAAACATAACAATACATTAGTGAATATATTTAAACTTGAAAATTTTAAAGTATAAGGTCGGGGCCAAATATTTTCGTATTGTTCATACAAAGGAAAATATTTTTTTAGGTATATTTCTTTATTTATTTATAATATGTATGTGCCATTTTGATGACTTGATGCCATCTTATGGATGGTGCCATGATCCCTTTCCTGTAGAATTTTTGATTAAAAAAATCTGACTCGCATTAGGTCCTTAATCCATACAAATTTTATTCGCGGCGTTCGTCGCATTTTTACCTTTTTTGTTATAAAAATTTAAAATGTACCGAATTTCTTCGT